>CM029470.1:10840031-12136496 GCA_017140325.1 Eucalyptus leucophloia subsp. euroa
CACAATCACCATGGAAATTCAATACATAACCTAAGCTAAGAAGAACAACTACAAAGACCAAGTTTTGTTGAATATCTGGAGACAAAAGCATTACTCAAAGTAATGGAGTAATATGATACCTTTTTCGGCTTAGTGCATTCACGAGCAAAGTGACCCAACTTGCCACAATTGTGGCACTCTATATTGGCCTTGTCTTTCTTCCCACCACGCTTCTTGCATCGGAAGGTCTTAGCTCTCTTGGGTCCCTGATCAATCATCTTCTCCTTGTTGTTGAACTGAAGATTCCTCTTGCGCTTGAAGCCCGAAGCCTTGCGCGAACTCGATTCAGCAACATAAGCATGGGTAGAGAACTGGCAGCCTCTAGGTGCTCATCCTCTAATTCCAAATGACACGCAATATCATCAAACGTGACGATGTTCTTATTATGCGTCATATTGATCTTCATATGCTCCCAATTATCAAGAAGAGACCTTATAACAGCTTGAACTTGCTGTTCATCAATAAGGGAGTGACCTGCCGACTTCAGCTCACGGATCATGTTTGACATCTCCCGAAGATGCTGCCTCATCGTTACATTTGAGCGCTTTCGAAATGTGTCAAACTTGATGGTGAGTCTTCTCAGCTTAGTGGCAGATGTACCCCCAAACTTATCTTTCAAGGCAACCCACATAGCTTGAGCTTTGTCATAACTCTCAAACTCACACATGAGATCATCTTGCATACAGCTCAGCAACGTGATGCGAGCAATGCTATTTTTCTTTTTCCAAACTTAATAAGCTTCCAGATCTCTCCTGTGTTGAGCTGAAGTTCCACGCTCAGGTTCATCCATGGTATGGTTGAGGGTTTCCAAAACCTCTTGCTCTTCAAGGATGTATTGAACCTTTCAGTGCCAAATATCATAATTGTCACCGTTCAGCTTCTCATCCTTATTAAGGTCAGCCACAATAGTCTTGGATGTCGAAGCCATAATCAATTGCTATAACACATTGACATAATAAACGCAGAATCAATACTAGCACACTTTACAGAATAACACACATATTTAATTTGTAGCAAAGACAAACTAAATTAATGATAATTCAACAAAAGACACAAAAGCAAAAGTTCACAATGTTTCCAATCAACTTCTATGTACAATTATTTTATTATCATTAATTAGTTTAATTTGCACAAATTTTTAAATTCTAGGTGAGAACTCCTTTCAATTCTACCAACCTACGAACTCCCACTAGGAAAAATAATTACATAAACTTATGTAATTTCTACATTTTTCCTTAACACAAGAACATAGCATGGCAATAACCAACATGTATAAACAACAATGATGCTTCAATTATAATCAAAATTGCAATTCAACGTGTAATGGATTTCCTACCATTGTTCTAATTTTCTAACAACTAGAAAATTACAAGTATATTAAAATATATACATCATATCAATGAGCCAAGCTCTACACAGCATATATAACTTTATTTGAACACAAGCTAACTACTGTATTTCCCAAATCACAAGAAAATACAAGCTACAAATGAATAAACTGCATTAAACCCCAAAAAATACGCGTACATAGGGTTCCCTAAGCATTTTCATACATTTATAAAATTCAAAAGTATAAAATAATTATACCACTGTGTAGAGGATACTCATATGAACCAAACGGGACCGACCACACTCCAATCAGAGCCCACACGCGCCCCCATGCGCCGCCTGAGTGTGCGGCACGTGTGGCGCACGCACCAGCGAGCCAAATGGCTCCTGGCCGGTTTGACCGGTCAGACCGGTCCGGCCGGTGGCCAGTCCGACCGTTGACCGTCAACGGGTCGGGTCGGGTCAACGGGTCGGGTCGATCTCGGGTCGGGTCGGGTCGCCGGTCGGCCAACTGTCTCCAACGGTGACGTCATCGATGACGTCATCCCGGTGATTACCGACCGTTGGGTGACGTCACCGTGACGTCACCACGCGCCGGTTCGCCGGCTGGCGCGCGTCACGCACGCGCCGGTTTGCCGACCGGCGCATGTGGCGCACGCGCTGGCTTCACTAGCGCTTCAGGCGCGTGGCGCCCACGCGCAGCGGCTTTTGGCCGCGCGTGTTGGCGCGTCCAGCGTCTCTCGGCGACGCTCGACCCATCCCCAGACTCGTCTCGACGAGCTCTTTCACCGTATATATTCAAAAATTAATTTTGACCAAAAAATTATTACGAAAAACGGTGAAAACCTCACGGATCACGCGACCCCAAACCTGTTCTTCGCTCCGGTTCAATTTCGAGTTTTTCATGGGGCAATTCCTACTATCAGAAATCCAAACAGTATAGAATATATTCTCATGATCTCAATATCAAATGATAATCAAGAAAACTCGATGAAAAACAAAGCAGAAAACACGATCGGGCTATAATACCAATGTTGGAATTCGAGTCGGCGGAAGACGACTTACTTGATTCCGATGCGCAAACAGCAAATGGCCCCGGAACGAACGTTGAATTGCGAATTTATCACGAACAATACTTCCTCACGTTAGTTTGGATGCAATCACGAGGAAAACACCCGATTTCCACAACGTAAATGCCAATTATTTTTGCAAAATTGAAATGGAACGCCTTTGATCTTCTTCAATGGAAATGGAGAGGAAATTTGGTGCAAATGAATTGCCAACCGTATCAATGGTTGTGTTCGGAAGGTTTATATACGTCTCCCTTCATACCCCTCCATTAGTGACTTTCCATCGTACCGTATCAAGTCCAAATGGTGCGGTCCAATTGCACCCCATCATGGACGTACTAGCTATCTAGCTAAAGTACAACAATATTCCTCAATACTTCCATTAGACCAAGCAGATGCAATATATAAAATGTAAAAAAGGACAACACATAAAAGCAAAAAAAAAAAAAAATCCACACGAGTGTTTTCCGCACTCAAATTTGGTATTAATACACGCACCACGTTACTTCATAGAGATGGCTAGAATATAATGTGCAGTATCAAGTAGGTAGCTAAGGCAAGAGCTCGCACACATAGAAAATCATATAGAATATCTTTTATTGGACAGAGTGTGAAAAAACTCCTTTGTTTTTCTAAATCGCGTCCCTGCGTCCTGGGATAGAAGCAAAGTAGTGATGATCATCCAAAGGTTCTTAATAGGTATGATCAAAGACTGCAACATCATGCATTTCGTCAGAGCTTTAGATGTCTGGTGTAATATTAGGGATTGACATCAGGTTTGGGTGGGATTTTCATCTACTTTAAAATTTCACGGATGACTTTCCCTTTGAAATTGGAAATTGAAAAAAATATATCTATTTTAAGTTTTTAAGAATCATAAAAAAAAATACAAATAATTATGTACATGTCAATTTTTAAATATTTTTAAAGATTGTAATTGTTTTATGTGAAATAAAGGTCAAAGTTTGAGTGTCACAAAATCTATAGAAAGTAAAAGAGTTAAAATAAAGTCACTCCAAACATAAAGTGACATAAAAATGTATATTTTTCCTAACAATACGGCCAATTTTTAAACTCCAACTATATACGCTATGAAAAATCAGAGAAGCTATAGCTTCTTTTCTCCATTTCTTCCCCGTTTAGGTCCCATATAGAAGTAAATAAACTTCATAATGCCAAAACAGGTTCCAAAATGCTTCCCCTATACTAAAGGTGGTCCTTGGGCAGCTTGGGTTTGGCCTAGCTCGAAAGCTGAGCCTAATGTATTGCCCATACCCCATCACAAATTATTTGTTTAGTAATTTTCTGACCGAGGTGGGGCGAGTCAAAGTTGGGCGGAACAAGCTTTCTCATGTAATAGCATTACTTAAGCCCGTCCACTTATCTCTCGAGCTTGGATAAGCCGCTTGCCTATTGATCACCTCTTCTGTAAATATAATCGGATGGGCCTGAGCAGGTCCTTAAACTGCTCCGTGGAACTGGAGACGTAAACTCGAGTCGTTTCTCTCGGAGTCAACTCTCTAACGTAAAAAGAGAGTAATGATAAACCGTCGGGAGCTTGTAACCAACTTGGAAACTCCCCCCGAGCCTGAGGTAGAGCTCTGCCTTCTCCTAGCATACTAGGTTGGTAACTCACCAATGAAGGCAGCTGGTTCGTTGAACTGGAGACGTAAACTCGAGTTGTTTCTCTTGGAGTCAACTCTCTAACGTAAAAAGAGAGTAATGATAAACCGCCGGGGGCTTGTAACCAACTTGGAAACTCCCCCCGGGCCTAAGGTAGAGCTCTGCCTTCTCTTAGCATACTAGGCTAGTAACTCACCAATGAAGGCAGCTAGGGAATGGTCCCCGCCCTTGGATGGAACCGGTATCAAAGAAGAATGGAAGGAAGAGAAAAATCCTCCAAAATTATCATAGTATTTGCAAAAGGTAAAAAATTGTTGCTCCGATAAAACATGGAATTTAGAGCATACATTGTCAAGATAC
This sequence comes from Eucalyptus leucophloia subsp. euroa, assembly GCA_017140325.1. Lineage (NCBI taxonomy): Eukaryota > Viridiplantae > Streptophyta > Magnoliopsida > Myrtales > Myrtaceae > Eucalyptus > Eucalyptus leucophloia. Next base: position 10,844,453 of record CM029470.1, read on the forward strand.
AGAAAACGTTAGACGGGTGATCTTATCCACCATTAATTTAAGGGCTTAATTTAAGGATTATTGAGAAAGTAGGTTTTTATAACTCTTAAATTAGTGGTGAACAATGTCAGTGTCAGCTAAGTAAAATTCTTTTTACACCGCTGGTGTATGACAATACTTACTCATAAAACATCTAGTGGTCGTTTTGTTACATTTTTTTCATAAACAATTCTTTTTAAAAGCCAGAAAATAGTTTTATCTTATGAAAAAACTGTTTGAATGGCTAACTATAAAATTGGTAATTTCAAAAACAAAAATCAACATGACCCTATTACCTTTAAAGCAAAATATTCTTAATTTTCATAATCAAAATAGTGATTCTGTTTATCCCTAATTTTAGACTAGTGGAGGGAAATTTTTGTTTGTCTTTTACTAAGTAGACTTTGCTTAAAGCAAAACATTTGCGAATGTTTTTGCGACTTGGGAGGAGCCCCTCCCAATCCTTAATGGGGAAAATGACTGATTGATTTGGCGGGGCCACCCCTTTGGTATCTACTCTTCAACTTCTGCTTGGAATCTCCTGAGGTCAAGGAAGCCCTTGAGTCACTGGTTCAGGTTTATTTGGAGCCCCTCTCTCCCTCCTCGATATCAAACTCACCTATGGCTGATTACTTGCAATCATCTACCAACTCGGGTGAGGTTACTCTCCCATGGAAGAATCTCAGATGTGTCTTGTGCATTTTGTTCAATTAGACCGGATTCAATCGATCACCTTTTTTTTTTGGCTACTCCATTACTTGCGGCCTTGCGGCCTTTTGGGCGGCGAAGTTTAATCTTCCTTGGAGAAACCAACCTTGGAAAGAGAACCTTTTGTGGGCTATTAAGCACTTATCTGATCTAGGGTTCCACCAATTGATGGCTCAGTTTGCTTTTGGTGCCTTATGTTATCTTGTCTAGAAGGTGAGAAACAATATCATCTTCCGCAACCAACAGCTTTTCCTCCTAGCTTTGAAAGCCCATCTAATCAAAACTGTTAAAGACAAGGCCCTTACATTCTCAAAGGTCTCGGATAACCCCTGCAACAGACGTCTTCAACTTAGCTGGGGTATCCACCCTTCTATCTTTGAGTAAGTGTTTTGGCCTTCTATTGAAGTGATGTTATGGCCATTTGTTTTTGTGCCCCTTTTGTGTTTTTTCCTTGCATTGAAGATGCTCGTGGGTCGCCCCCTCTTCCCCCTTGGTTGAGAGGTTCTCTACCTCATTTTTTTTTTTTCCTTGGGTCTTTCAATTGCTGATGTTGCTAGTTCTAGTTCACTCGGCTGCTACTTTGGTTTGGATGTAACCTGGTTTTGTTGGATTGCATTTTTGCCCTCCTTTTTCGTTTGTTCTTGTCTTGCTTTCTACCCTGGCTACACTGTTCGTTAGCCTTCTTCTAGTTGTTTGTTTTCCCATTCAATGTATCTTTCTCTGCAGCTTGGGTTGGCACCCTTCCACTCATTTGGTATTTCTCTGACCCTCTAAGTGCAAGGTTTTTGGTGCCAGCCTTTTTTAGTTGTACTATGTAAGCTTCCTGGTTCACAAGTTTATTTATAATACTTATCTTTTACCAAAAAGAATAATAATAATAGTATTATTGTTTTGAAGTGAGAAATATGATTAGTTTTTCGTCTTAATATCATCAAATATATGTGTGTTGCTTCTGTTTATTTCATTTTTCTTTAATTAGTTGATATATATTTTAATAATACAGATTATAAGTAAAAAGCAACTGGAAGCAACAGAATAAAGAAAGCATAAGTAATCCCTGGACAGATGACAGATACGTTTACTGAAAATGATATTAAATTAACACTTATGATTAGATGTAGCTGGACATAATATTTAACGAAGAAACGTTCAAATAAACAAAAATAAAACAAGTTGGACGGTTTTGTTGTTTGTAAATGAAAACAAAAATAAATAAACGGAACGAAAAGGCACCCTACTTATCTAATCGGCTAGCCTGTCGAGGATGGAAGCATGGAACTTGCCTTGATCTATTTTAAACAAAAGAAAGAAAGAAAAATTAGAATTGAACACGTGGGAGACATTACTATCCCCACGAAAAAGGATTAAAATAGACCAAAGGGGAAATTGTAGCGTTGTGATTATTAAAGGGGTAGGCAAGCATTAGCCCCAAAGCAGGTCATTACGGGATGTACGGCAAAGCGAAGCATTTAAGTGTATCTATTGATCTGTCATGTTGTAGCGACCCGCCCCGTGCATCCTATCGCTTCGTGTACAATGACGAGTTCTTCAGTGGGGTTCGGTTGAGTACAAGTTCGTACCTAACTTTCGCTCTTGCCGGTGATTTTATATGTAATTTAAACAAAATGTTGGTACGAATAATGGGATATTAGGCCCCGTGGAATCTGTCTAAAGCATGTGAGTTTTTAAAAATAAAATGGCTGCAAATTATTCTCTTTACATTCCTAGCAGCAAAGGAAATCATGAAAAGGCGAGATGTCAATATGGAAAGGCGATTTTCGGGATGCTTTTATTCCCACTAAAAGAATGACCCTTATTTCAAGAATAACCAAAAGATTTATGAGGGATCGATCTTTGTGGTTTGATCACATGATTGGTAGAGAAAGGAAAAGCCATGAGGTGGTTACGCAAAGACAAGGCACTAGATCAATGCTGATTCGCTTTTAAGGCCCCTTTCCCCTTTAAAGAAAAAAGAAAGAATGATTTGTAAAATAATCTTCCAAAAAATGATTGCTCGCATAGCTAGAAATAATTAGTTGATTAAAAAAAATTCACTATCAACAATAATTATTGTCCAGACATTTTCGTGACTAATGAAAATAAATTTCAGAGTCATCAGTTCCGATCTAGTTCCTTAAAATCAAAATAATGAACAAGATTGAACCATCGGTTCTAGTTCAATTTAATGAAATTGATCACTTATTTTTTTTCTCACTAATTTTTTTCCCATTACGTTTTTTTCATTATTTGGAATTAGACTGGGATAGTATTTAATTCACATTTTACTTTTTTAAAGAAATAAAATAAAAAAGTGTATTTAGTCCATCCGGTCCAATTCATTCTTAGAATCAAGAATTAAACTGTCTGGACACTATTCCATTTCTAGGAATCGAAAACCGGATCGATACTCCTTGGAATCGGATCAACCGACTGGTTTGGTCTAATACGGGCAATTCCTGATTCAAGCGGCCCGTTTTGGACACTCCTAATTTCTATATAAAAGTGATCATTTTTAAGAAAATGATTTTCAAATCATCTATTTTTAGATAAACAAGCGCACACTTAGTTTTAAAATTATTAGTTAGCATATAAAGTCTCAATTTTCTTTTTTAAATAAAGAGCAGAGATTACCATCATTTGCCACCCAAATAGAAAAAGTAATCACTCATTTTGCATTTATGGGCTCTGGAATTATGGATTTGATTTGTAGTGGTAATGGGCCGTGCAAGTCACTCGCATTCATTGGGCCCATTAAATAGTTGTCGGGCTGGGCACACTCCCAGTCCACTCGAATTGATCCAAAAAGATGGCCCATTTGCGTATGTCCAATTTCGAACCGGGTTTCATTCTTTTTCTTTCGACTTGACTCGAACATGCAAGAATCCATGCTTGGTCTAAACAGGGCCGAGCATCACTTTTCAAGCTTGAGTTCGAGCTCGAAGCCTGCAGAACGCAATTGTTCAACAGTTTTTCCAATTTTATTTTTTTATCTATAAATGCATACGCATTCAAATGTAGAAAATACAATTATCGCAATAGACTCGCGAGCTTCTGAAGTCGAGTATTTTCAAACTCGAGCTTGACCGTGTTAAGTACTCGAGTTATCAAATCTTGGGGGAAAAAAACGACCTTAAGCTAAGTCTGGGTAATCTGCTAGTCCAACTTGAGTAGTTCTTTTTTTTTTTTTTTTTTTTTTGTGTCGAGTCAACTTGAGTAGTTTACTAGTAACTTGAGTCACTCACCATCTCTTCTAAAAATAAAAGTAACTAAATATGAGTAGCAGCTCCATACATGTAGTCACATACCTGATATATGATCGATACCCGATCCATGATCGATTTACATGCGATACTCACATCACATGAACAAAAAGGAAGCCTACCATTATGGAAAAATTATTAGCTTCACTCGAAACATATTGGTCTAATGCATGTCGTCTGTTTAATCATCTGATCCCCACATGGGATCTACGGATCTCGTGATGGGGCCAAACCGATCTAGGGCGCACGCTATGAATTTTCACCATGTTTCCATCGGCTGTTCGAGCCACATGACAAATGCTTGATTGGATGTGAATGTTGTTCGAGGGCACGGGCTCCGAAAGGCGAACGATTATTTTTATTGCAATATGACATAAATAGAATAACAGATGAAAAAAAATTAAAACCTGTTTTTCTTGTCACCTTAAAACAAATATATATAAATAACGCGGTTATCTATATGACAGTTTACCTTTGTCAAAAAAAGAACGTGACCACCGATGATGCCAATCTATTTAGTGGAAAAGTCACGAATTTATTGATGAGAAAATAGTAACAACTTGGACAATATCGGTTTAACGCAGCGGAATAAAATAATTCTCCCTCTTATATAAACCTACTAGGAACTAGAGGTGTGCATCAGGAATCGCCCGAATCGGGAACTGCTTGGACCAAATCGGACTGGACGGCCGGTTTTGAGCAATTTCCGAAAAGGGCGGTCTGGTTTCCAGTTCCTGCTTTTGGAACCAGTGGCCGATCGGTTCGGTTCCCGATTCCAAGGTGGCAACCGGATCCGCGACCGACCGAACCAAACAAATTAATTTATTTAAAAAAATTTCTCCAAATTTCTATTTTAAGATTTCTTTAAAAAAATCTTAATTCCTCCAAATTTCTCCTATTTTTCATTTTATTTTTGGCCCAAAATAGTAAATTCATAGACCGGACCGAACCAATTGGTCCAGTTCCCGATCCCAAAATTTGGGAACCGGTCCTCCCGGTTCCACCCTAGAATCTGACCGGATTAAAAATTGATTAGTCCTAATAATAATCGATATAGTATAGCAAAATAAATATCAAGCACGCAAACATAAGACGATTTTTTACATGAAAAATCTCCTTGATATTAGGAGATAAAAATCACAAGACCGGAGTGCACTAAAAAATCTTCACTATCAACAAAATTAGGTGAAGTAAGTTCTTCTCTAGTAAATACTAGAGGTACATAGCAACAAAAATCTCAAGAATAGGCTTCTGACCAAAAAAAAAAAAAAAATCTCAAGAACATTATTATTGGTAACGCCCTTAAATTTTACAATAGATCAAGGATAAATCTAACATAAAAAAAAAAAAAAAAGCATGTTTTGATCGATTCACAAAAAGTTTGGTGTAGAGAGCTTCAAACGAAAATCAAACCATCCAGATTCGAGAAGAGTGCACCACAAAAATTTCAACTCAATCAGACTATGAATCAACATTTGATGCCAACTTGATGTAAATCAAAGTGATCCCTAAACCCTAGATTTTCTACTCTCCTTTTCTCTTATTATTGCATCTCTAATAACTTTTTTGCAACTACCCCTTAAAGATAGTGAGAGACCTTATTTCTCCATATGACTTATCATATGGGCTCAAACTCTTTTGGGCTTGCAATTTATTGGGCTTTCTCCACATTGAAGTAAAACTAGCTAACAAATCTCCCTTTCACGATGATGCAGAGGGATTCATCATCCTTGTTATCAATCGGCAATGTTTAAGCTTCGTCATCATATCAGAACCATTATGGTCCGTATGAATTTTCTCAAGTTGCAACGGCTTTTTACCAAGAACATCATTTATCCAATGATATCTAACATCGATGTGTTTCAATCCAGAATGAAAAGATGAATTCTTACCAAGATGAATCGTGCTTTAATTGTCACAAAACAACACATACCTCTTTTGGTTGAACCCAAGTTATTCCAAGAACTTCTTTAGCCATAACATCTCTTTAATAACTTTAGTCACTACAATAAATTCAGCTTCTGTTGTGGAAAGTGCAACACATTTATGTAATCTTGACTTCCATGACACAACCCACTGGCAAAAGAAATTAAATAACTAGAAGTAGATTTACGAGTATCAACATCTCCTGCCAAGTCGGAATTTGTTTATCCAACTAACTCAAGTTTCTTAGTCTCGAAACTGAGTTTCAAACTGGAGTTCCCTAAAGATACCTCATGATCCACTTTATTAAATTCTAGTGCTCTCTACATGGATTTGACAAATAACGACTAACAACGCCAATTGTATGTGCTAAGTCTGGACATGTACATATCATCGCATACATTAAGTTTCCTATTGCTGAAACATATGGAATACTTTCCATGTCCTTTTTCTCTTTATCAGTCATAGGACTTTGCTTTGCATTTAACTTAAAGTGGACAGCAAGAGGAGTACTAACCACTTTAACCCTGTTCATGTAAAAATTTCTGAAGAATCTTCTCGATGTACTTCTCTTGCGATAGGAACAACTTCTTAGCATCTCTATCTTGAATAATTTTTAATGCCAATAATTTGCTTTGCTATGCCTAAGTCTTTCATGGCAAAAGACTTATTCAATTGCTTCTTTAACAACTCAATTCATGAAACATTCCTTTCAATAATCAACATATCATCAACATAAAGCAAGAGAATAATAAAATCATCATCAAAAAATTTTGGATAGACATACAGTTATTCGACAAAGTCTTTATGTAGCCCTGTTACGTCATAACTGTACCACTATCTCGGTGCTTACTTTAGGCCATAGAGACTCTTCTTTAGTTTGCACACAGTCGTCTTTCTCTTTTACTTTGAAAACTTTTGGTTGTTCCATATATATCACTTCCTCCAAGTCATCATGTAGAAAGGCTATCTTGACATCCATCTACTCAATCTCCAAGTCCAGGCTAGCTGCCAAGCCTAGTACCTCACGGATATAAGACATTTTCACAACTAGAGAACATATACCATCAAAGTCAATGCCATTTTCTCTAACTGAATCCATTAACAACTAATCTAGCTTTATATCGCAGTTGTGAAGTCTGATAATCTTGTTTCAGCCTATATACTCACATACTCTTCAAAGTTTTTTTTTTTTTTTTTTTTTGTCTTTAGGCAATTTCACCAATTCAAAAGTATGATTACCAAAAATATGATTATCATAAAGTAACTGCATTTCATCTTACATAGCATCAAGCCATTTACTTTTGCACTCATCTTCTATTGCATAACACTATAGTTCACTTGCATAAGTTAATAATACATACTCATCTTTAGAATATTTGGTAGAAGATTGTCGATCTCCAACAGACCTTCAGATTGGAATATCCAATGGAGTATCTAATAAAACTTCTGGTTTAGGAATAATGTTATCTATTTCAACATGTTCAGGGACATGTCCATTATCTGGAATGTTCACTTCCTGCTGCTCCTCATCAACATGTGCAGAAATATGTGTGAAAGGAATTGGATCCAAGTCAACTAAGTCATCACCAACTTATGGCACTGAAATCATCTCTGATTTCTCAATATCATGTATTGTCTAATCTTCCATAAACACAATATCTCCACTTCTTACAATTTTCTTCTCGACTAGATCATAAAATTTGTAGCTAAACATATCCTGTCCATAGTCAATAAATATGCATTGTCTTTAGACCTCTCATCTTTGGAGATATGCAAGAATGTCTTGCACCTAATGACATACAAATAGTCATAAGAAACATATTTGTTTGTCCAAACTCTATTGGGAATATCAAACTCTAGAGGAACGCATAAAGTAAGATTTAGTACATGTGCAACAGTACTTAAAGCCTCACTCTAAAAAATCCTGGCAGTTTTGACTATGAAAGTAACCATCTTACCATTTCAACTAGTGTCATCTTCATTTTTTCAGCTAAGCCATTTAACTAAAGTGTTATTGGAGGTATCTTTTAATGTCGAATACCCTGTTATTTGTAATATTCATCAAAATGTCCAATATACTCTCTAACGTTATCAGTTCAAATGCATTTCAACTTTTTTCAGTTTGTCTTTCTACTGAAGCTTGAACTACATAAAAGTATATAATACTTGATCTTTAGTTCTCAAGGTACAAACCCATATTTTTCTTAAATAATCATCTATGAAAGTAACAAAATAAAAATATTTTGTCTTCATAAGACCACAAATATCTTAATGCATTAAATCAAGCTTGAAGGAGGGAAGTCTTTGAATGCAACTCTATTTTGTTTTCTTGCTAAATAGTGAGCACACATCTTCAACTCTGAACTTTTCATACCTGAAAGAAGTTTTTTTTTTTGCCAATATTGACAAACCCTTCTTACTAATGTATATGAGTCTCTTGTGCCATAACTCAACTTTCTCTTCGCTATCTAGTGCATTAATTTTGTCTGTGGATAACTTTGTCTGCATAATGTACAACGAAGAATATTTTTCACCTCTAGTCATAACTTAAGAAATTTTGGTAAGCTTTCATCAACCATTGAAAGTGCTGCAATACCTCTCATCATCCAACTTGCCTATGGATATCAAATTCAAATAAATATCATGTATATGCTTAACATTATTAGGTACTAATCTCGTGCCATTACTAGTATATAAGCACACATCACCAATGCCTATAATTTTAGCCAGTCCATTATTTCTCATTTTCACAAATCCAAAGACACCTGATTTGTATGATTTAAAGAAATCCCTATGAAATGTAGCCTAAATGGATGCACCACTATCAATTACCTAACTGGTTTCATGACATACAAAATTCACCGCATCACCATAAAAAACAATGAGAAAATCTTCTTTCAATGCAACAACACGATTGTTATCACTGTCATAAGGCATTAGCATGTGAAGATGATGATCCCCATGTCTTTCTTCTCATTTCTTCATTAAAATACTAGCCTTGGCTAAATCCATAATAATCATACTATCCGAGGTAGAACTAGACAAAGACATTCGAAACATCTCCCACGAGTTCAACAAAGTACCAAGTAATCATAACACTTGTATCTTATTATTAAATTTAATTCCCATCGCAGCTAATTGATTAATAATTCCTTAAAAATAATTTAAATGATCAGTCAAACGAGTATTATATTGATATTTTAAAGCCATCATCTGTTTCATTATAAATAACTTATTATTCCTAGTTTTTCGTGTATATAACTGTTCAAGCTTATCCTTCAAATTGTGTACATCTGTTTCTTCAATAGTATTGCTCAAAACATTATCATCCACCCACTTCTTAATATAACCATACACTTGATGATGAAATATAGACCATTCAACATTAGTTTTATTCTCCGGTTTCTCTTCAGCAAATACAAACAGATAATAATCCTTCACATATAAAAGGTCTTCCATCTATTCTTTCCAAATATAATAATTTGAACCATTCAATATAACTATTCTTCTCGTATCCGTTTCCATTGTTAACACAATAGCAACATAATCAAGCAATAACCAAAGCTCTGATACCACTTTGATGGGAGAGTAGTAATAGCCTAAACAATATCGAATTAACGCAGATGAATAAAATAATCCCCCTCTTATATAAACCTAATAGAAACTGATATAGTAAAGCAAAATATATATCAAACATGTAAACACAAGATGATTTTTTTACTTGAAAAACCTCTTCAGTATGAGGAGATGAAAAACGACAGGATCGGAGTCTACCCAAAAATTTTCACTATCAACAAAATTGGATGAACAAAATTCTTTTTTAGTAAATATTAGAGGTATATAGCAACAAATACTTCAAGAACATCATTCTGACAATGCTTAAATTTTACAAAAGATCAATGATAAATTTGACCAAAAATGCAAGTTTTAATCAATTCACAAAAAACCTAATATAGGGAGCTTCAAATGAAAATCAAACCATACAGATTCAAAAAGAGTGCGCCACGAACACATTGACAAAATTTCAATTTAATCGAACTACAAATCAACCTCCGACGCTAACTTGATATAAATCAAATTGATCCATAAACATTATATTTTCTGTTTTTTCTTTTTCTCTTGTTACTGCGTCTCTAATAATTTTTTTGCAGTTACCATTTAAAAGATAGTGAAAAACAATATTTCTTCATATAACTTATCAGATGAGCTTAAGCCCTTTAGGCTTCCCCTACAAGAAAGCGAATCCAGCTAACACTTATTTCTCCATCATTAACGGCAAAAATATGTTATTTTCAAATACTCACACGCATTTTATATTTAAAAGGGAAATGTTTGTATCATTAGAGTCGAGACTCTCCAAGGACAACTCAAAAACATAGAATCTCCACTTGCTTCATAAAAATATATATATTTTTTATAGCTCTTTTGGAAAAATTTGGAGAAATGATGGAGAACACGATGTGACTCGGCCCCCATTCACCTCAAAAAACTAAGATCACCATAGATAAAAAAGGGTTAATAACGTTAATAATCCCCATAAATTTGATCTAAGATGTAATATAATTTATGAATTATAACTCAATATATAATGTAATTAATCTAGCCCATGAATTTTCAATTTGTTCATTCTACTCCTGAACTACTTGGGAAGAAGTGCCCCCGAAGCATTCAATTCATCTGGTGAAAAATAATGTCCTACAATTGATTCAAGAATGAAAAAAAGAATTAATGCCCAATTTAGGTATTTTGATTGAACTACCGATAAATAGAATTCTACATGACTTATCTTGAACTATAATGAAATGAGAACATTAAATATTTTCATATATATCAAAAATCACGAATTATAATAAATAAATTGAAATTTTAGGGATATCATTCAAATTAAATTACACTTTAAAAATCACTTCGAATACAAAAAGGAGCTACCATCTGTCGCGATTCGTACAATCTGACCCTCGAGTATAGTACAGTCCCCACTGTATTCGATGACTGCGGTGGACACACTACTAGTGGACACGTCGCCAACCCCACGCCCCACGTGCTAAGACTACTTTCCTGGTCTAATCACGTGTCTTGCTCGATTTTAAGGGAAAAACAAAAAACAAAAAAACGAAGCATTTCTTTTTAAGCCCACGATACGTGGGTCATCTCTCCACCACGTCTTAATATTTTTAAACAATTGTCCACGGAGAGAATGTGTTAAAAAAAAAAAAAAAAGGGAACAGCATCGGGCCTTAATACACGGTCCGCATTTTACCTTTCCTCCCCTCGGGAGCGCATCCCGGGACAGGTGTCGCCCTCCCTTTTCCCCCCACCTTTCGCGTCCCTCTTTCCTCCACCAATATCCCCCACTAAACAAATGAATAAAATAATAAAAAAAATAGTGGGGAGGAAAAGGGGTTGGAGTATATTCTTCGTCACTCGTTACCCAATATAGTCATGATGAATAATAAATTAATTGACAAAATTAATTATGTGCGAGGCATATTTGGAGTGGGCAGGAGAGCGATGGACCCGCCACGAATCTCTGCGCGATCAACCATTATATTCATTGCCCCCACGCACCAATAATGCCGCCCGTTCTTCGTTAGGGAGGAGCTGGTGGCGAAATAAAAAGCAATTTGCGCGCATCGTGATGCTAATGCATCCATCATCACGCGCGAAAGCACGAACTTCCTTTTTTTGCCACAAATATCACATGACGCACGAGCTACACCGGGCTCGATCCCACCTTGGGAAAGGAACCCTCTCACGCTTCGGTGAGGTCATGGCCTTGATGGCGCATCTCGTGTTATGGATATAGGATCATGCCGCCGAATACTTTTTCATCTATCGTAGCATTTTGAAAATTCATAAGAATTCGATTGGAGTTAATATCATTTGAAAATATTCGAATTCGAGACCTTTTAATTTTGGTATTTGGTGAAATTTGTCGGAATTACTGTTGATAATTTAAAAAATTTAGATTATTGAATGAGTGAGAAATTTATTATTTAAATTTTCTGACATGAGGACAGATGCGGAAATTAAACGTCATGTGAACGCTAGGATGAGGACAAAAGAGGGGGAAAGGACGGGGTGACGCATTGGGAAGTCGACACGTAACCCGTACAAAAGAGAGCCCCCACGTGGTCGCCCTACACGGCGGACTGGTCCCCACCCCCCCGGAGAAAAAGCGAAAAGGACCGGATGCTTTTGTCCCCACATCCTCCCTCCTTTTTCTATGAAGTATAAAAATATATATGTATATCTAATACTTATTTATTTATTTTGTTTTTTTTTGTGTGGCAAAAAAGTACAGACAGATTTGCTTACTTGCTTCCTTCTAATTGGCTAGCACATGTTCTTCCGACACGCGTCCCGTCGACGCCAAAAGAGCGGGGCCCACGTGATCGCCCTTTCTCCCCTTCCCTCTCGTCACCTTCGATCCCGACGCTCGCGGCAGCTGCTTTCCTTCTCTCCCGCTCGGCTTTCCAATGGTCAATGAAACTATAATTTAGCTCCAAAGCTTTTCCTAGCCAAAGGTCTAATGGTTTACCCAATGGGAGTCATGCGACTCGTGCCTGACTGCGTGGTTCTTAGGATAACCCGAGGGTTCGGTGGCAGCTGAGACTCGGCGCCCCGTGACCTGGTCGGATTGGTCGATCTCTCGATGCAATTGGTCGCGTTGAAGTATAGTTGTCATCGTTCGGTTTGGATTATAATTACTTTGCAGAGGGGTCGATGGAGGATGTGGCCTATAGTAGTCATCATAAAGGCCACTTCCCCGCCCGAGGGGGCGTTCCGATTGGAGAGTTTTGCGTGGTCCCCTAGAGCCTCTCCGAGCGGACGTTTTCTTTCCCTTTTGGTCCACTGTTTTCTTTTTTTTTTTTGTCCTTCTGCTCACCACCAGTATTTTTTTAGCCTTTTTCAGAGGGGAGAAGGGTAGTTTTATCTGTAGCTTTTCTAGTGACGCTCAACTATACATGCCTATCTCAAAAAAGAAGATTAAAAAAAGGAAATAGGAAAAGGAAAGGGTCGTGCATTTATCGGATGGAGTACGCCAAAATTGATTTTTGGGCCACCCAAAAAGTCAATCACCAGAGCTTTGGCGAATTTAGCCTGAAGTTTTGACTTCACTACCCCTTTGACGAGTTAGCCCGATACATTATTTGTCAAACAGAGAGAGAGAGAGAGAGAGGTAGGTATCGGTCCGTATTCAGATTGGGACCGGGTTAAGATTCGACTACAAAAATTTTAATCTAGCTTTAAACCGTGTGTTCCGTAAATGATGTTTTCGTTAATAAATTGAGAATTCGCTTTTCTGTAAAATAATCACAAAATTACGTTCTTGAGTTCACTCGAGGGGGTTCAACGAGCAATTTAATAGCCAAATGGGAAAAAATGGGCAAATTGAAAGATGGGGAAAACCCTAAAGCTTTCCTAACATTCAACGTCACTCCAAGTACACAGCTCCTCGATTCTTGCTTCTAATTGTAGTCATGCTTATCCTTGCTTATAAAAGAACATCATTTTCCTCGAATAGAATCACCTAACTTTGCTAATCCGCCGGAAGTAGTAAATTGAACACGTAATCGATCCTTCTTCCTTTTCTTTTTTCTTTTTTTTCTTTTTTTTCTTTTTAAGCTGTTTACAAGGGGAATTATTGACCAAGAAGGGAGAAATATAAAGAAAATAGAAGGAATTAATACAAGGGATAAGATGAAAGATAATATTCGTGATAAGGCAACTAAAAGCCACCTCCCAAGAGGGAAAAAGGATAAGGCGGCGTCGGCGGACCGGCCTCCCCTCCGGCCACCGCCATTTCCGTAAAGTACCCGAATTGATTGTTCGCCACGCCGCCGTATCCACCCACGTCGTTGTAAGGTGGCGACAGGGCCATGTGCCTGCCGATCCCGCCATCGATCGAAGCCGAAGGCGACGAGGTCGGAACCGCGGTGAAGTCGCAGAAGCGGCCGATGTCCAGATTCCCCTCGACCTCGGGCGAGGACATGACCCCAAAGTTGGTGCCCTCGTCGTCGTCCTCGCTCTTGATCGAGCTCGAGACCCCCATGCCCGACGAGGAGGAGGACGACACCGCGGCGGACGAGATCATGAGCCGCTGCCTCTTGTCGCCGCTCGCCACCGCCAACCGCTTGTTCCTGTCCCTCTCCCCCATCATCCGAGGCAGCAGCTCCGGGTCTTCGATGACCTTGTAGAGGAAGGCCATCATCTGCTGAGGGCGCCGCTCGGTCGCCTCCAGGCGCTTGCTCATGCCCCGAATCTCCTCCTCGAGGGCCCTCTGCTCTTGCCTCAGCCTCGCTATCTCGCTAGCCAGCTCCTCCTCGTCCATGTCGGCGTCGCTGCCGCCCTTCGACTGCGAGTAGGCGCCCTTGCTGTGCTTCCTCCGCACGATGTTCCTCAGCAGATGCTTCTGGCCGCGGAGGAACCACTGGTTCGCGAACTCCCATCGGTCCGGATCGACCTTCCTGAAACCCTAGCAAAGATAAAACCACACATCAAGAAATCAGTCCCGTCGCTGTACAACTCGCAGCTTCAACAAGAATCGACACACTCTCCAAATAAATCCACGTATGCCCGACGGACAACGAGGATCGAACGATGGGGAGGAGGGCTTACATAGGTGTTGAGCTGGCGGACGAAGCTGGAGAAGTTGTTGTGCTTGAAGTAGGCGGGCAGCAGGCGCTGGGAGAAGTCCAGGGGTTCGACGACGATGAAGCTGTTGTTGGCTTTGCCCCAGGCGATGAGGTTGTCCGTCGCCGGGTCGCTCACCATCTGGTAGGTCTTCATGACGAACGGCGCGATGGCGTCGCCGTTGGCAGCCGCCGCCGCCGCCGCCTCCATCCCATGCACGCTGGTATACATTTCTCAGAGACCCTGTCACGCTCTCTCTCTCTGGTACGATAGCTCCTCGTGAAAATGGGGTTTGAGGAGAGAGTGCTTTTCTTGGGGTTGAGAGAGAATTGGCAAAAGCTGAGCTACCTTTTTCTCTTTGGCGAGGTTAAATTCAAAGGACAAGATGGACTTTGGATATATATATATATGGAGCAAAATAGGCAAGAGATGGGACTCGACAGTAGCCACCACCGAGGGGGGCGCTTGTAGCTAACGTGGCACCAATCGGGATGGGCAGTGATACTTGGAGAGGGGGAAGAGGATGGGCCCCACCCCGCGGTCCCCATTCATCTGTTACAGGTCAGAGCCCCGACAAGGTTTCTTAGATATTTGCGAGGGCAGGTGTGGTTCTTCCCCCACGCGCGGGACGGGAGTCGTTGATCTTAATCGTCGTCGACATCGTCAATTTTTAGAGAGGGGAAAAAGGGGACTGAGAACGGTGGTCGACAGAATTGGAAAGTTTTATGAGAGCGCAAGATTGTCGTGTTTACTCCTAACACTACTCGAGACTTCAAGGGTCCATCATGCTAAGGAGAAATTACAGTGTTTGTTATTCATCGATTATTCTGTTTCAGCACTTATCACGACATGTTATCACTTACCGTTAATGATTTTTTTGATAGCTTAATCAATTGACTCTCATACTCCTCATGAGAACTCTTGTTGATTGCGCTCCACAATTATATTGCCAACCTTCTTCACCAACAACTTGTATCTCTTCAATCCCCTTGTTCATTACTTTCATGACCAAACTCTGTTCATGTCGACCAAACCCTAGTTATCAATTGATTGATTGTAACTTGAAAATTGGTCATTTTGGGTATCAACACTTCCACCCTACTAAAGCCATCCTTGATGTGATAGGTCTTTTGCATTATCGACCATATTCATCTCTTTATACTAGTTTACTCTTTCTTAGGTATAATATGCGATGGTCGGCATTTCTTGTGACGAGGATGCTTACCCATTCGCCAATGGCGATGTCCTTCGCGAAAATAATTACAAGTCGCATGTCGTAGGAGGCTCCTTAGAACTTCTGTGACCTACCATCCCCCTTCGTTAAAAGGAAAAAAAAAAAAAAGGAGCCGAGGGGCGGAGCTTCCCATTTCCGATGCGGCTCCATTTTTCACAATTAGAAAATCGAACGGTGTTGTCGCCCCAGCTAATACAGCTTTAGCAACGTGGAGATCGATCAGTAGCTGCGACCGTTAGCAACTCCCACATTATTATTCCAAAACAAGACGTCAAAGAATATGATAATCGAAAGCAGAGGGGCGAAACCCTAGAATTTGAGTGTAAAGAAAGGTTTTTCTTTTTTTTTTTTTCTATATACGGACATTGCTAATCCACATGTATTCCGATATTAGTGGGCATCTCGTTGGACCGCGGACATGCTGACTTTAGTAATAGGAAATTACCTTTTGTACTTGGAAGTTCAATGGGCGGGGGAATATATCTTTTAGTCTAATATGTGTTGATAGCGAAAAAAGGAAAAAGGGGAGTGCTTTTGACGCGTGTAATCCCACCTTGTCAGCACCGAAATAGTAATTGATTTCATCACCCTGACGATATTATGCACGGAGATGATGCTGAGTGTCGTCTTGCATACGCTTCACGTGTTTTTGAATATTTGGACTAAACGTTTCCGGGTATTTTTCGAGTCGGTATTTGTATCGAAGGTGTCAAGTTCGATTCTGTACAATCCCCTTCATCCATTTATCGATTCCTTTCTTTAAATGCCTTGGATCTATAGAGTACATGGATCTCGCTAGGAGTGTGCAAAACGGACCCAAATTAGGAGTTGCTCGAACAAAACCAAACCGGCTGGTTGTGTTCGGCTTTCGAGAGTGTCGGCTTGGTTTATAGTTCCTAAAAATGGAACCGGTGTTTAGGTAGTTCAATTCCCAATTTCAAGAGAGAATCGGACCAACTATATATCTCTTCTTTATTATTTTTATTTCTTCAAAAAATTAGTGGGTAATTTATTGTATCCAAGGAAATAGGAGCCTATGATTGGATAATAAGATATCTAGGAAAAAAAAAATAGTAACTAGTTTGATTGGATTGGATTAGATCACTAATTCTTGATTCCCAATTTTGAGAACTAGAACAAGTGTATGCACGTATAAGTGAATTGTATTAGAGAAATCCAACATCAAAGAATTGATGTAATGTAAATCAATTAATAAATCATACTTAACCCATAACTCATTGACTTAAACTTTTAAATGAAAATGAATATTAATGAGCTCAGATTTTGGCTCTCTCTAAGCAATCTCCCTCCTCAGGTGAATGTATCAAACTTCTAATATGCGCTTCCAACAAATTGTAGTAGAGCCCATGGTTGCAGTTTTTGGGCATGTGAACCTTATGGTGTGACAACATAGGCCTAAAAAAATGCCTAAATTAAAGGGAAGCAAACCTAACACTGAACTCATATGTGAGGGAGAGATGATTAGAATGCACGTGTGGGTAAGTTGTATTAGAGAAATTTAGAGGAGTCCCACATCGAAGAATTGATGAGATGTAGAGTATCATAGTTCGCTCGTAACCCATTGGTTTAAGGTTTTGAGTGAAGTTGACTCAACTGAATATATTGACGAGCTTGAATTTGAACTCCCTCTTGGTGATCTTCATACCTGAAGGTGTCAGATTTCTACTGCGCTCTTTGACATTCAGTAACAATTGGCCCTTACTTAAGGGGAGTATTATTAGGATATAAAGTGCTAATAGTTTAGATATTTGGAGTACCCAATTGCGAATGTATTTTAAGGATGGTAAAAGTCACAAAAAAATCTCAAACTATGCTTACTATGACACATTTATTTCCAACTTTTTTTTTTGTAATATCGAAAATCCCAAATTATACCTATCGCTAGGAGTGTGAAAAAAAACTGAAACCACCTAAAGTTGGACCGAACCAATCCACAACTGACGGTTCTCAATTCCAATATTGGAACTAGCGAGTATTGGTTCTCCAAATTCTAAGTGTGGAACCACTTACCGAGATCGGACAATTACATACAAATATATATTTATATATAATTTTTTTTTTAAATCAAGATTTAACATTTCCTATCAAAATCCTAGTTTTTTCTTCGTTTCTCTTTGTTTATCGTCTCACTCATTTCATGGCCTCACCTCCCTCTCTCCATCTTGTAGCCTCACCTCGGTGGCCTATAGCCTCGTCGATCCCTTTCTCACTCTTGCTTTGGGTTACCTTCGATCACACTCACTCTCGATTGCCTCCAACCTTATCGCTTGCTCTCGAGTCTCACGCATTTTCTGAAGTGAGGATATTTCAATCGAAAATCGGACTGGCGATCTGGTTCCTAATCGAGTCCATGAAACTAATAGGCAATTTTCAATTCCAATTTTTCAAAACTGATCTTTAGTGAGCAATTTTTATTTTAAGGTAAGGGTGAGAACCACCCACCTTAGAACCGATCGCTCTTATCAATTGTTAACACATTTATATTCAACTTTTAAGTTAAAACAACATTATTTTTCAACATTATTTGCATTTGGGGTTCATGTAGGCAAACTTTTATGGGCAAATTTTTAACAAATCTCATTAACAAAACGTTGACGTAAGATGATGTGTAGGTATAAGTTTGAGATTTTTATATTATAAAAAAATTAAAATAACTGTGTCAAAATTAATATAATTAAGGATTTTTGGTCGCTGTTGCCTTTTTAAATATTATGACAGCTCAATGCTACTATGAATATCATCTTGAGGGATAGGAGATTACATGGTTGCATTCGAACGGGAGACAAATTGAATGCTTCAACAAACCTTTCCGCTTATTTACATGCATGACTACAAGGAGGACAATTTTTTCGGTCAAAGAGAAGAAATCATGATTAGGACAACTTTTTCACAACCAACCAATGAGGAGTCGCCAAACAGTCTGGCTCACACGTGAGAACACCATTTCTTTTCTTTTTTTGGTTACACAATATGATGTCACTTTCAGTAGACAGTAGGCCTAACATCTAGACCTAAACATGAAGCTAATAACTCAAATTAAGCTAGAGCAATAGACTTAGCTCGCAAATCTCACTCGATAGAAGGCACAAATAATTTGGTGGATCGCATCAATACAGTTGACCTTTAAAACCGAGCATTTAAAACAGATTTTAATGGAGTTTGAACTTTTCTTCTAAAAAAAAAATTAAGTTTGAACTTTAAAACTGAATTTGATTAAATTTCTTAATTCCAATATTTATCTTCGATTAGAAAAGCTTTTTAGTTGCTTCTTAATAAACTATTTACTTTCTTTACACGCTTTGTTAGATTTCCATAGAGAATTTTTTGTGCAAGTTCAGCCCGCCCTTTTATATCTCAACTTCAGCCGTCGCCACTCTGCTCTGTTTGTCTTCTTCTTCTTTTTCTTCTTCTTTTTAATTTGTGATTTCATTTTTTCTTAATTTTTTTAATACTAATTTTATTTTTTAACATCCGTTATTGCTAAATTCCTTTTCTTCTTCCTTAAATTCCACATGGGATACAATGTTGGCGTTCAACAGTTACTTTCAGCATTTCCCTCTCAATTTTTCATAAAAGAACCAATTAAAAAAAAAAAAGCATACATTTTAGGGGGCCGAGTTGGTGGACTAAATTTTCCTATAATTTTTCTTTTTCTGTTTTACTTTTATTTTAGACTCCATTTGTTTGGAAAAAAGGCAAATTATTTGAAAAATATTTTCTTATAAATAATCATTTATATCACTTAAAATAATTAATCAATTCATTATTGATAATAATTTATGTTGAAATATTTTCGTTGATTCATTTTTGTAACAGATAACTGTTCTTAAGAAAATATTTTCTAAATCATTTTTTTTTTCACAAAACTCTATTTGTCTTGCAAAAAATATGAGAAATGTCTTCAAGGAAAATAATAATATTTTTCTGATGTTTGGTTAAAATTTAAAAATGAACCGGAAATTATTTTCCATCATTTGGTAAGGAAAAGTCTAATTTGATTTTTTTTAAATGGACATATACTATTTCAAGTGCTAGTGACTTGCACATGATAGTAGGAGATTCATGTGTGGGCACCAGCGTCCCAAGTCCAGCCTTGATGGACCATGACTCGAGCGTGAAGGACTCGAGCACGAGCATAAGCATCAATTTAGGGTCCACAAAAACTGAGCCCAAGAACCTACTATCAATGCCCGACTCCCTAGTGCTCCATCTCGAGTCCATGGTGGCCAAGCCTAAAGACCTAGTGCCCATGCCTAAATCTCGCACCCGAGCTTGAGTCCATAAAGGGTAAATGTAGGACCTCAATGCCCGTGTTTAGGTCCTCGACACTTGAGCTTGAGCCTAGTCCCAGCACCTAGGTTCTAGGCTCAATGGATTTGAGCGCAAACGTCAAGGACCCTAACACGAGCACTAGGAGTCTTGGATTTGGCCACAATAAACATGAGCCTGGGCGTCGAGGGCCTAAGCAATGACATCAAGGTCTCGAGCTCGGCCTTGATTGACCTAGATCGAGTTTTGGGGATATGGGCATTGGTGTTGGGGTCTAGGGCTTAGCCTTGATGGATTAAAGCGTGAGTGCCAAGAGCCTCAACCTCAATTAACATTGGCTAGGCATTCGAGGACGTAGGCATAAGTATCGAGATCTCAAGAACAAGCACCGAGGTTATGGGCCTCAGCCTCGATATACACTTGCTTGGCATTAGGGATCCAAACCAAAGCATCAATGCTCAAGATCAAGCATTAATACTTGGATTTTGCACTTGGCCTGGCCAAGCCTCGATGGATATGGGTACTCATATTGGGGTCGTAGGCCCAATCTCATTAGACTCAAGCTCGGGCGGTGAGACTCAATCCTAAAGGTCAGGGACCTTGGGAACCAACGTAGGTATTTTTGTGCCAAAGTGTAAAGTTCCTGGTTTAAGCACTAAATTGGAAAATGATTTCCAATTTATTAAAGAAAGAATAATTTCTGAAGTTCAGTATAGATTTTCAGTTGATTAGGAAAAACTTTTTATGTCGACTAATTTTCTTACGGAGCCTTACTTACATTTTTCCATTCATTTTCATTTTCTTGAGGTATAAAAGGAGAGCGTACACACGTGTCCTAGATCCGGGACATGGACAGGGGAGATGAGAAGTTTAGTACCGACCCGAAACAGGGGGGATGCAATGGCAGAACGGAGGAGAGCGATCCACGATTCCCCCAACAGTGGCGCTGGCGCGCCTTGCATTTTGGACAGAGTATGCTCTCGTGCGTCGGCTCCTGGCTGGACCATCGACCTCCCTTGTGTGTCGGCCACTGGCTCGGCCACGTGTAGGCCTCTCGCTTTTTGTCTTTCTCGTAATTCGAATTAAATAGTTTTGTTTTTGGGTGCTACTGCTAGGGACGTGGGGAGCAAATTGTCGGCCACGTGTAGGCCTCTCGCTCTCCAAGAGTCCGTGCTTGTCTATATGTGATAGGCCTCCACACAATTTGTCGGCCGTTTCATAGTCAAATGTCGAGCTCGTCCGTGGCGTGCGATGGCAAACTTTGTGCTTGCCCATATGTCCTCTTTTGATTATAACTTTGTTTGTAGCACGTTCAATATTTAAGAGGTGGGCGAAGCGGAAGTTAGAATGTCAGCTCGAGTAAAGTAAACATCACGCTAGGATCCAATGCCTCGAAAACTTTAAGAGTCTCCTCTTTACTGCGTTTTATTGAAATGTCACAAATGATTCTCGTAGGTTGAGCGTCCCTTTCTAGGAAAATGTAGAATATGACAAAAAAAATTTAAAGGAGCGCGTGAAGAAACTTATTTAGGTTGGTCAGAAATTCGTGAGGGGGAAAAACTAGGGGTGTCCTCTCTTCATGTTCTTCTTCCATGTCGCTTTCAAGCATAGCCTTGAGGCCTCACTATTGGAAGGCCTTCTTTGGCTACGGCTTTAGTCACCGCCTCGGCCTCCTCTCTGTCATCGACGGCAAAAGGAGGTCGTGGGGGAGGACGCTTCCGGTGCTTCCATAGCAAGATGCTCGGTGGGAGGGGAAAGGTTGAAGGATGTGTTCGGGAGGAGACAGGAAGAGGAGATGTCGGTGTTTGAGGATGGTGCGTTCCAAATTGCCATGGGAGAGAGTGGCGGCAAGTTGGGGTTTGGGAGAGGGACGAGTCTCGTGAGCCATGATTTCCTTTGCTGGATCTGGCGAGGTGGAGCGTCTCGCCTAAGGCTGACGAAGTTCATGCTAATAGGAATCTAGTGAGGTCAAATCTTATTAGCCTTAGGAGAGCTCGTCCCCTGCCCATGGCTAGTCATCAGCTGTTGTCATGGCCCGACGATTGGCCAAGGGAGAAGGAAAAAAAATAAAGAAATAAAGAAAAGAAAAAATAGTTAAAATTTTGAATTGTTTGGCTAAATTTCCTTTGGGATGATCAAATCAGATTTTTCATATTAAATGACTGAAAATATTTTCCTATTCATTCTTAAGTTTTAGTCAAACACCGTCATTTTCCTGAAAAAGTTACTTTCTAAAAAATGTCTAATTTTTCATGAAATAAATAAAGTCCGAAGTCATTAAAATACATGTATATTTTTACAATAATCATTAATGAAAATGGAATACTTATCTTTTTCTTTTTTGTTTTGATGAAAAAGAGAAGTAACATAACAATTCTATTGGCTTATAGGGCAAAAAGGACGATCAATGGAATGAAAAGAATGACCAAATAGGGAATGTCAATTCGGACCTCCAAAGAAAGGACCCAAAAAAAAAAAAAAAGAATGTGGACCCACTACTTCCCATTCTGACCGCTTGCTACATGAATTGCGACGACTGGAAAGACATGACCCAAGAGGATAGCTACCGCTTTGCTTCTCGGTCACGACATGAGAATTGTCCGACCACCTAAAGCCGAATTGAAACCAATGAAATTCGAGGGTGTTTTTCTTTTTTAACTCCTTTTTTTTTTTATTGGTTTTATTGACTTGGCTTAGGTTTGAAGGGAAAAGCGAAATCCACTAATTCGACTCCGTCTTGGTTCCTCCTTAGAAAGGACACCGATGTTGTAGACTTCTTCATCATGTGCGACAAGGGCACAAGAAAGATGTGGCTTCCATGTCTAGTGGAATTCATTCTCGACCGTCGATTATATGTCATGACGAAGACTGTTAATGGTCATTACATTTACCATCACGCCACAAGTCTCATGCTAAGTCAATTAGAGAATGTCGGTGGTTAGATTGTTTAGAAATATGCAACCAAATGAGCCGGTTTTGGATAACCAAGTCGAAACTGTTCAAAGGTCCTAAAAAGATAGAGTTAATGGGGAAATTCTAAAAAGAATGTGATTACCACGATCTCTTTGCCTCTATTATTAATTTGCCGTTCGAGTTCATAATAGATTGATACTCTAGAAATTCAAGTCGACATGGAAAAATGGAACGCGTCCAAAAATGAAAACATAAACAATGATACCATTCAGAAGTCGTGTTGCACGTGAATCTGCAGAATCTAGTTGTTGGAATTATTGTTTTGAGTTGTTTATCAAACACACTTAACGACGACCATAATACTACTGGCTAATTGGAATAAAGTCAAGTATGGATATGAACATCTGAGGAACTTGACAAAGATTAGAAGGGTCTCGATGTCACATGCGAGTGTGAATGGAGCAAGAAAAATTGGTACTGTTTTGACGGTCCAAATTGAGATCAAGTGTGATGCTAGAAGATGCTGCTTGAAATGTCATGATCTCGGGGAGCATGAAAGGACAGGTATAAAGGGGAGTTGGAAAATGGTTTTGATTGCGAGCCACTTTTGATTTTTGCGTTCTCTGGATTTTGCTCAACGGCTGAGAGATCTATCTTGAACGTTAGTTCGGAGACTGGACAAACTACAAATCGAGTTCTACTTGTGCATCTTCCATTCGAGGACGCCTCAGATTTTAGTAACGATTCTGGTCAGATCATGATTTAGGGTTTGCTTGTACAATGAGCTGAATGAAGATGAGTTTTGTGGTGTGGTGATGCCAAGATTAAGCAGGACTTAGGAACCTAACAAGGAGAACTCAAAGTTGCTGCTCATGTAATACGGTAGGCAAACCATCAATTTGAGCTGAAACTTGAAAGGACCGCTCGAACATGAAATCACAGTATTTGGCATCGTAGAGAATCGAATTTGTGCTGTTGCACTCGATCCTTTGTATCTAATTTTAAATTTGTTTTTAAGATAAGTGTATTAAAAGTTCTAAAACTTGTTATGAAAGTAATTAAATCTTAAATTTTTAAAAATTGTAATTAAATTTTAAAACTTGTCGAGAATATGTAATTGAGTCCTAAAATTTTCAAAAAATATAATCAAGTCTTAAAACTTATTATGAAATTACAACTGAGTCTTAAAATTTTCAAAAAGTGCTATCAATAAAATGACTTGATTTGATTAATTTGACAAGTTTTAGAACTTGATTATACTTTCTGAAAATTTGATAACTTGATTGCACTTTTTGAAAATTTTAAGATTTGATTATAATTCTATGACAAATTTTAGGACTTAATTGCATTCTTTGGAAGTTTTAAAACTAAATTGCTTTGTTAACAAGTTTTAAAATTTTCAATACACTTATTCCTTTTATTTATTTATTTATCTTTTTTGGTTTTTGCAACCTAATGGGGTCAACACCTACTGCTTGCGACTTGAGGGTTTTGTCATATGATCACCCTAGTTATTATTATCTTCTTAGGTTAATACCATGAAGAACCCTAAATTGATACACGAATAATTTTTAACCAAAAAATTTTTCCAAATTAGTACATTTGTGACAAATTTATCTTCCATTAATTCCCATTAATTTAGATTAATATTATGGAAAATCACAAACTAATTACAATTATGACAAACTAGATGTAAAACCCCAAACTAGTACACCCATTAATTGCTACATGTCATCCAATGTAACAATTTGATGATAAGATTTGAAGGAAATTAGCTGAGGATAAATTTATTACATATATACCAGTTGGGGTTTTGTTAGTCAAAAAATTAGTTTTGAGTAAATTTATTATAAGTGTTCCAGTTTAAGATTTTTCATGATATTAATCCAAGAAAATAATAACTAGGGTAATTGTATGACTAAACCCTCGAGCCACAAGCAACAGGTGTCGACCGCATTAGGTTGCAAAAACTTAAAAAGAAGTGATAAGTAATTGATAAGTATCTTAAAACTTGTTTGAAATGCAATAAAGTTTTTAAATTTTTAAAAAGAGCAATTAAGTTTTAAATTTTATCATAAAAATGCAATCGATAACTAAAATTTTCAAAAAAAGTGTAATTAAGTTCTAAAACGTTCAAAAAATGTAATAAAATCCTAAAATTTGTCAAATTGATCGAATCAAGTTCTTTTATTTATAGCATTTTTTGAAAATTTTAGAATTCGATTATACTTTCACGACAAGTTTTATAATTTAATTGTAATTTTTGAAATTTTTAGAACTCGATTGCATCTACGTGATAAGTTTTAAAACTTAATTTCGATTTTTGAAAATTTTAGGATTTAACTGCACTTTCATAATAAGTTTTGGGACTTTTAATATACTTATCTAAAAAAAAATTAAAGTTAGATACATAGGATCGAATGCAACAACACAAATTCAATTCTCTATGATGCCAAATACAATGATTTCGTGCTTGAGCGGTCCTTTCGAGTTTCGGCTCAAGTCGATGGTTCACCTTCTATATTATATGAGAAGCATCTTTGAGTTCTCCTCGTTAAGTTCCCAAGTCCTGCTCAATCTTGGCATCCCCACACCACAAAACTCATCTTCATTCAGCTCATTCTACAAGCAAATCCTAAATTATGATCTGATCAGAAAACTTTACTAAAATCTGTGGCGTCCTCAAATGGAAGATGGACAAGTAGAACTCGATTTGCAGTTTGCCCAGTCTTCGAATTGAGGCTCAAGACAGACCTCTCAGCCGTTGAGCAAAATCTAGAGAATGCAAAATCGAAAGTGGTTCGCAATCAAAACCCTTTTCCAACTCCCCTTTATGCCTGTCCTTTCATGCTTCCTGAGATCATGACGTTTCAAGCAGCATCTTCCAGCGTCAAACTTGGGATCTCAATATGGACCGTCACGATAGTGTCAAATTTTCTTGCTCCATTCACACTTTGCATATGATGTCGAGACCCTTCTAAATCTTTTTCAATTTACTCGAATGTTCATATCGATACTTAACTTTATTCTGATTAGCTAGTAGTATTACGGTTGTCATTAAGTGCATTTGATAAACGACTCGGAATAACAACTCTAACCACCGGATTCTGCAGATCCACGGACAACGCAACTTTTCAATGATACCATTGTTTATGTTTTCTTTTTTGGACGCGCTCCATTTTTCCGTGTCGACTCGAGTTCTTGGTGTACCGACCCGTTATGAACTCGAATGGATAAACTAATAATAAAGGCAAAGAGATCGGGGTAATCATGTTTTTTTTTTTGGAATTTCCCTATTAGAGTTATGGCAGTTAATTCTCTATTATTCGTTCAAGTTAGTGACGTGAGATACTGAGCGGATGCTAGCACTTGGGGATGTTCTGTTATGGCCGTGCATTCGAAAACAAACATAGTGACTTCCTACTCACGTTTCGCTCGTAGTTGTAGCTACTGGTTGAGCTACCTAGATTCTTTGCTTCTCTATTATTACCGTGTTAGTCGAAAACAAGCATTATAAGTTTCTACTCACACTTTGCTTACAATTCGCACCGATTCTGTTATCCAATGGACGTCCGGTGGGCCATTTTTTCCTTAACAACCATAACCCGACTCTTAACCAATTTGCGATTTGTGAATACTAGGGAACTTGTCGAAACCTAATTTCCCTCTGATGAAAGGCAATTACGCCATCATTCTTCCTTCATTCTCAGGTCCGTTGGTTGGCTGAACATGGGTGTGCTAGAGACAAGCGTACGTGGAAAGCCGAAAAGGACAAGAACGTACTAGAAAGGGGAAAGGTATCCCAAAAGTCAGAAAGCGACGACTAAAGGCGAAATAATTTCGATCGATTTCCGCCGGATTTAGGCGTGGATTAGGAAGTCTAATCGGTAGGAAAAAGCTTGATTGGACTGAAATGATTTGGGGCTCGAGCCGACTTGGGGAATCTGCTGGATGCCACCCCCGTTGCAAATCTAGCAGCTATTCAGGATTAAAGTATCTCTTGATTAGGATTAGGAGTGTCTAGAGTTCCTCGTATTGTCTTAGGATTAGAGGGTGATTTTGACTTGGAGGAACAGTCATTTGTACATTGCCATCTCATTTCACGTAAGAGTCTATGGACCCTCCAAGTAGCTTCATTAATGTGGATTTATCTCCATATTCTGGAGAATCCTTCTACTATCTGCATTCACACTTGGGTCATGATGACAATAATTTTGAGAACTTTAGTAGAAATTCATTGCCATCTCTCCCATCAAATTGGACTGGACGACATAAAGGTTGATTAGATTTCTGTTCCATTGTTGTATATAAGAATTGGACAGGCTTTTATTTTAATCGTCGCAAACGTACGCATCTAGGATACATTCCTACAAATTCCCCCCAAAATAAGCAAAGCAAAATTAACTGTAAACACATAACCCTTGGTCTTTAACAGCTGAGCGAATTAAAGGACAAAGTCAAGTTTGCATGTGGCACGATGTTAAAGCTTGGATAGGTAGACAAAACAAGCAACTCTTGGATTATGTTCACAATCAATTAGGAGTACCTTGACTCATTCAGGTGGTTAACATCTACAAAGAAACGAAAGACCAACAATGGTATATTTCACCATGGATCGTCCTTCATAACTTGTCCCTCCAATCAGTTGGATCCACCTACGTGACATGGTACGACCCAAAGATTGTGATGTGACCACGATGGCATAATCTCAATCACCTCTAAAGAAGGGGACAAAAGTCATTGCACAACCATATTTGGAGGATTATTAGGTTATGTCCGGTCAATTGGACTTTTTATGAAATTTGGATTTATCTGATTAGAAATGGCGAATATCTTTTTATTTTTATTATTATTATTAGATAAAACCCCAAAAAGTGTCGATTGATATGATGCCACAAAGGCTTGCTATTCCTAGCCACGGGATAGCTGGACCCAATTTCTTTAAGTAGTAGCGATTTGATTGGAGGAGGAAGTGGGCGAGGTTTGCTCGATACATCATACGGTGGTGAGTCACATCCACGAGTCCTAGACCTCGGTGAAGTGTCGAAACTTGCTTCGAAGTTGAAGATCAAGTAAATGCGTTTTGACATTGACAATAGAGAGGAAGGATGGGGCAGCAAGCAATCGGCAAGAAAGAGCCATGACTTATGTTAGCTTGGAGGTCAGGGCGAAACACGGTCGACGGCAGTTGGTCGTTGGACTGGGGGCAGCATGGTTTATGTCGCAGCTGACACGGCAAGTTTTGGTTATGCGTCGATTCGGATTTAATTGTAAAACTCAAACAGTATAATTGAGTATGCAAACGGTGATGTCATATGCTCATTAGATCTGTTCCTAAATGAATTGCAATTAACATGGATTAAAGTTGTTCGAATGCCTTCTTGTGAGAAAGTGTATTGCAATGTTTTGTGATGTGAAATCGTAGATTGGTAATAATAAGTTCGGTATGTTTATGTGTCCTTAGATGTTTTTCATATTTCCGAAGTGTTCACTTTAAATTATGGTAGAATATCAAACGGCGAGAAAAAAAATCTAATTCTAAATAAATACTAATTTTTTTCCAAATCACTCCAAGATATCATGTGGCGGCAATTCTAGACCAATCGTGCCTTGCCAATTCAATCAGCATCCACTGTTCGTTATTTGTTGCTAGGGCGGCACTTTTAGAGAAATCTATTATGAGGAACGCTGTCACCATGTCCCTTTCTGGGGGGTTACAAAGTTAATTCTCATTCAAAATGCTTAAGATTGAGCATACATAATAAAAGTTTCAAAACAAATAAGAACTTAAAAGGCTTGAGCAGGGTGGGAAGCCAATTTGAAAGGACATTTCATCTTTGAGCTTTGACTACCCAATCAGCGATTTGGTTTGCTTCACGGTTGCAATGGGCCCGATTAAGATCAGAGAAAAACCTTATTCGAGCCTGGGCCTCATTGATATAGCCTAATCAGTGCTTGATACCCCTCTTATCAGATTAGTGTGGTCTGATTTTAATTCCATGCACTTGTCAGATAGTGCTTGAAGGCGTATTATGGCTTCCAGAAGGGCAAATGCTTCGATTTGAGTTGCAAACGACGCCCTTGCGTTCCTCCCAAATTCCCTGTCTAGGAGACCAGAACGATCATCGAATGACCGAGGGCTGTGTCAACCTCCTTTTGTCCCCCTCCGAGGGTACGATCCATCTATGTTTACCTTTCAAAGCGCCCTGTTCCGACGGCCTCCAATTCCGAGACCAGCCGATCCGATGCTCCCCCTTTTCGTTTTGTTGTTGATGCCCGCTGAGTGATGCTCTTTCGTTCATGGGCTCTTTCTGATTCTATCTCCTTGACTTGCTAATGTTTGCTACAAACCATCGGGTGCTCTTTTGTTCATGGGCCCGGCATTAGGGTTGTGGACTCAGGCGCGGGAGTACGGTCCTGATGTTGGGGACCCCATGAACCAACGTTTGGAATTTTGTGCTTTAAGTATAAAGTTTCTGATTTAAGTGCCGAGTTTCAATCATACTATAGAAAAATTACTTTCAACTTGCTATGATAAAATCATTTTTTCTGAATTTAAATAAAAATATTCCATTGATTAAGAAAATATTTTGTATTGATTTGTTTTCCTAAGCAATACGAACGTCAAAAACTAGGAAAACATGAAACAGACAAAGCTTTAGTTGCATTTTTTTTTCCAGATATTTTCCTTTCCTCCTAGAATTGGGACGTGGACATTGGACAGGGGGATGAGAAGATTAGTACGACCCGAACAAGGGGGATGCAATTGCAAAATGGAGAAGAGTCCAACAATAGAGATAAACAGTTTTAGGTTTCGCACAGGTTTCACTTGGAACCTGTAACTAATCCGTTGAAACATATTCTTATTTTTAGGAACTTAGAACCTATCATGTATATCTTGAAACTTAAATCCTCTATCTCATTACAAGTTTCAGGATTGATTCCAAAGTCTACCAAGGTTCAACTTTAATTATTAATTGAATAATTGCAGTAAATTATTACCTTTAATTGAACCTAGAACCTACCTGTTAGGGATTAATATGCGATGGTTGACATTTTTTATGATGGGCATGCTTTCCCATTAGCCAATGGCGATGTCCCCTGTGAAAATAATTATGAGTCGCATGTTGAAGAAGGCTCCTTGGAACTCCTGTGACCTACCATCCCCTTCATTGGAAAAAAAAAAAACGAGCCAAGGGGTGGAGTTTCTTATTTCTGATGACGACGCAACTCCATCTTTCACATTAAGAAAAGCGGACGTTGTCACCCCTGCAACAAAAGCTTTAGCGACATAGAGATCGATCGGTAGCTACAACCGTTAGTTGTAAAAATTTTCGTAATGTGGCCTATATTTAGAGTTGAGCATGCTGAACCGCCCAAATCGGAAACCACCCGGATTAGACCAAACCGGAGGAATTGGTCCATTTCTCGGTTCCATAAAAATGGAATCGATGATTGTTGGTTTAGTTCTAGGTTCCGGGGAGAACTGAAGCAAACCAGACCAATTGGAGCAACCCTTTTTTAAAAAAATATATATATTTTTAATTTTTTAAAAATAGTAATAAAACTTAAAAATAGTAACAATTCTTGTGTTTTTCTTTATATATATGTGTGTGTGTGTGTGTGTGTGTGTGTGTGTGTATTTTGCTAAGTAATTGGTTCCATGGGGTTGGTCTGGTTCGGTTCTAGTCCAAAGTCAGTTCGTCTAGTTCCCGATCTCAAAAATTGGGAACCGATTCTCTCAGTCTGGTTTTCGATTCTTAGGTGGAACCGGATTGAACTAGGAACTGATCATCCCTACCTACATTAATTGATCTAGTAGTTTATCATTTTACAAGGTTAGTCTAAAATAAAATAGAATTATTTTTAATTAGTCTAATATATGGCTAGCTAGTATTAGTCAAGTTGAACCTGACTCGTAATAAAAAGGCATGAAGGAAAACTCTATAAATAATGCTTAGGTCTCTTATCTAACCCTAACATTCACAATTATTCTCACAAAGGAGTGTTTCCTAAGTGTTAAGGGTGAGGGATCATCTCATTAAGTCAAATGATACAAAGGGTTATAGAGGAAAAACACTTACGCTTGAATTGTCATGCTTTTGAATATTTGGAGTGAACAGTTCTGGGTATTTTTCGAGTCGGCATTTGTATCGAAGGTCTTGAGTTTGGTTCCGTACAATCCCTCTTCACCCATTTATTGGTTCCTTTCTTTATATGGCTTGGATATATACATACATACATACATACATATACATATACATATACATACATACATACATATATATATATATATATATATATATATATATATATATGCACGTGCGCGCACACACATATAATGAGAAAATATTCAGTGGTATGTGCGCGCCACGTCATCCACTGATCTGGTGCGCACATACCACTCATATATCGACACCTGTCATGTGAGACCCGCTGGAAAATGAAAGGACTTGCTCTGCTTGGCTTAGCTCGCTGGCAAAAGAAAAG
Organism: Eucalyptus leucophloia subsp. euroa; assembly: GCA_017140325.1. NCBI lineage: Eukaryota > Viridiplantae > Streptophyta > Magnoliopsida > Myrtales > Myrtaceae > Eucalyptus > Eucalyptus leucophloia. The sequence goes on from CM029470.1 coordinate 10,875,929, forward strand.
ACAGGTCACGCACACTCCCGCCCAAAAGATCATTCTCTCTCCTCAATTGAATTTTTTTGCAATTTTTTTTCTCTCTCTCTCTCTCTCTCTCTCTCTCTCTCTCTCTCTCTCTCACGGGAGAACAAACACAGAACGATCGAGACCCGCGTTTCCTTCTCTGCTTCCGCTTTCGCCTTCAACTCCGCTTCACCTCCTCAAAAGCCTCACCGTCTGGCACGTTGGAGCCTCACCAGTTGCAGTCGGGTCTCGACCCCTCCATCTTCGATTGTTCCCGTGGAGATTGGGTACAAGGTTCGTATCCGCTCCGGCTCCGGCTCCGGCTTCAACTCCACCTTCCTCCCCCAAAAGCCTCGCTAGTCATCTGATTTTGGCATGTTGGAGCCTCACCAGTTGCAGTTCGGGTCCCGACCCCCTCCACCTCCAACTGTTCCCTTAGAGATCAAGTAGAAGGTTTGTGTCTGCCTTTGGCTTCGGCTCCGCTCCCTCCCCTAAACACCTCATCTGCCTCTGGCATCCTTCGTCTCCGGCATCTGCACGTCCTCCTCGTCCCGTCGGCCTCCGCTGAGAAGCTATTGGCCTTCGCTAGGAGGGAGGCAACCTCAATCTAGTTCCCGAGCGGCATTAAGCTCCCCGCCGTTGACCAAGTGCTGGCCCGCTCGGTCACGGGGGAGATCTCGAACGGTGCGGAGAAGAAGGAGAGGCATGGGCTGGAGAAGGATTCCCACCAGCCTCCGCCATGAAGCCATTGGCCTCTGGCAGGAGGGAGGTGGCCTTGGTCTCGTTCCCGAGCGGCACTAGCCTCCTTGCCGCTGACTAGGTGTTGTCCCTGACACTAGGTTGCTCGGTCACAAGGGAGATCTAGTGGACCTGGGTGGGGTCGATGACATATAGAAGAAGGAAAGGCGCGGGCTGGAGAAGGATTCCCGCTTGCTATGGATTGGATGAGCAAGAATCATATTCCCACTGCCTCTCTCTTTGAATTTTAGTCGCACTTCATTGACTCTCTTTCTGACTTGACACTCTCGTTTTGCTCGCGTCTCTGCGTTTCTCTCTCGACCGGTGAGTTTCCGTCTTCCTCCCCTCTCATGGGCTGGTTTCGGAATGTGCAGTCGAAATCCTGAATGGGTTGTTTCTGCATCTTGTTGGGTTGTTTAGTTGCTAGAGAATGCGCAAGTAGCGAGGAAGCACGAAAGTGGATTCATTCGATCATCATCTGCTACCACGCCTCGTGTTTCTTTTCGTTTTTTTTTTTTGGTTTAATGGAAGCTTGCAACTTGCCTTGTTGAAAGAACCGATCTTTTTGCTTTGACATGAATATACTCTATGCTCGGGCGAGCGTGAAAAGGTACCCTTTAAGCATGAGGAGAAAGATCACTTCACTTTGTGCTTGGCGGGTGGTTGCGTGTCAATGTGAGTTCAATTTTGGTATGCGTGGGAAGAGAAGTTATCAAATGGGGTTGATGTTGGTTCTATTTGTTGGCCAAAACTTTGCTGGATTATGCATTAGATAACTTACTCATTTTGGGAAAATCTCAACTGGGAAGTTGGTTAAGTGAGATTTGGTTGATTCATTTGTGGTGATTGGTTGAGTGAAGGTAAGCGATGTTAAAAGCTTAAACAATTTGGTGATAACACTACCAACAGCATTTGGAAAAAACTTCATAAAAGGGCCGAACGCATCTAATAGCGCCCAATAACTTCCACAAGAACTGGTTCACTCCATTTCAAAGCAAGAAGTTGTTGAAATAACCCTGCATCTTAGTTTTGAAGCAAAACGTTGTTTAGTGATAATAGAAAATCACGTCTCTGATAAAAGAAAAAGCAGAGGTTACCTTAGAATATGGTACACAATGTGAGTTGAACTTCAGAATTACCACATCCAAATTCGTCTAATCCATCAAAAACTGTGTTCACAATATTTTCTAGAGCCAACTACATGCTTTCCATCAAAGCCAAATCTTGGAACAAGGTGATACAAACTTGAGGATTCAATTATAGAATAAAGCAACGACAAATGAAAAACAATGAAAGAGGAAAACCCAATTTCACTTCCTCCTCCCACCTAAGACAAATTTAGGTTTTGGTTAGAGATGTAAGATCTTAGTATGAACAGATTTTCCAATTATGAGCCAACCAGAAAGATCCAAAAACCTAGTCCCCATCCCGTAGGTTGACAAAGATTTATAGAATAATAGTTTAAACCTTAAAGAGTTCAAATAATTATTTATTGCCCTTTTTTTTTTGTTCTTTTGATTAAAAATGTAAGTTGAGTTTTGGAGATAAGTTATTGCGTATTATGTCATGTCCAATAACCCACAATATGACAAAAGGGTAGCACAAAATTGGTAGAACCTAGGGTATTAACCCACTTCAGCATCATAAGCTCTCTCAAATATAATAGGCTCCCATCCAATCTTTTCCCTTTATTATTGCAAAAAACAAAGGATAAAAGATTATGACCCTAACAATTCCCTTAAACTCTGATAATAAAAACCAAGTATGTTAAATGAACAATGTACTTTAAACCGGCTCTTTGCACTATTGCATTTGCAAATAGCCAAATTACTAGGAAAGAAACTCCATGAAGAATCTACAAACCAAACTTGAGTAGGCATTGGAGGAGACAAGGGATTCTTGATCATTGAGATGATTTTTTCATATGCTTACACCCAAAAGTAGATTGTTGTATTGATCAATAATTCAACATCATAATATGGCATCCTTTATTGTAGTAGAAGCAGTGAACTATGCAAGTCCTAAAAAATGTTTACAAATCGATCCAACTCTATGCAGAAGTGCATGCTCATAGCAAAAAATCCAAGAGCTACACATTGATCCTATCCTATGTAGAAGTGCATGCTCATAGCAAAAAAACATAGGAATTGTACATTGATCATATCCTATGGAGAAGTGCATGCTCATAACAAAAAAATCGAAGAGCTACACATCAATTCTACCATATATAGAAGTGCATGCTTATAGCTAAAAAGAAATCCAAAAGCTACATTGATTGACATTAGTTAACTATCTATACTTTCAAGAGAATTTATTTCATTATTTCGAAGTCAAAAAGCCATGCTTCATCTTACCCATGTTTCGTCATTAAGGTCAATTTTGCAAACAAACATAATGAGAATATTAGAATTACTTCATGCAAAAACAAGATAAGATAATTGATGAAATCATTTGGTCACATTAAACAAGTGTCATATCCATGCAAGGTGCCGCCTACGCATGAAGATGCTTTTCTCTTTCTCTTCTTCGTGGCACCCTTGATCCAAGTATTTGGTACACCTTTTGGTCTACTTTGAAGGGGATCAAATACTCAAATTCCATTATTTTCTACATATTCAGATTCATCACCTTCCCCCAAGAAATCAATATGATTTTTACCTATTAGAGATTGCATTTTGGTTGTGATTTGAGAATGAAGACGCAACAAGACTGTAGTTGCAAGCTCCTCTATTACATCATGATTGGTATTATCATTCATAACACTGAAAGCTAACCGCATCAACCTCTTCAAATGCAGTGTCTTTGATTTAACTACATCATGAGAGCTTTGTGCAACATCTTCACAATAAGTCCCTTATTTTGCAACTTTTGTCCACCGCTTCAAAATATATTGCAATGGAATACTTGTAACATTTGCAACATTTGTCAAGATGCATAAAACATGCCTACATAACCATCCTTGCATTTCAAATAACTTGCAGCTACAAGAAATAGTAGAATCATTTGAACTAAAAATGCACAATATATTTTCGTTCACTATTTCCGGTTCCCATAATATAAGTATGTAAAAGCCCATCAATTTTTGATCGAAGAACATGTTCAGATAAAATATACAAGAACTCAGCCTGGAACTTCTTGTAAATGACATGAGTATATACTTGTGCAGTATGTTGCAAAATTCCACTATTTTTAACCACAATATGTGACTTTCCTCGAGCACACTCAAAATCATCAACAATTTTAGTGTTGCGCATTTTTTTAGCTTTGCTTCTCATAATGACTGACAAATTCAAATAAAGTCATTGTCTTTCACGTCATATCTTGAAATACATTATTTGTGCTCTCACTTCTTTGTGTAGATCTAATTCCTGCAAAAAAAAAAAAAAAATCACGGCCAAATGCAGGACACCATTTATGACGCAGGTGATATAGATTATCCAACTATTTGTTCTCACCTAAACTCTACTCTTGACACATAGCTTTCCAAGTGGTCTCCATTTCAATTTCAGATTCACATTGATATAGAAGCTTGTGCCAATATTTATCACGAAAACCTAGCTTTCCAAGATGTGCAATATGATGCGTAACATTTTTCCCAATATTCTATATACATAAATGATGATCAGATTTCGGGAAAACAGTTCTAATAGCATTTGTCATATCATGATCTTGATTAGTGAAAATGTTTTTGGGTACTTTATTACCCATTGCTTCCAAAAATGATTGAAATGCCTAAACAAAAGAAACAATAGTTTCATCCATCAGAAATGCACAACCAAATAGAACATTTTTCTAATGATGATTCAAGGCAACAAAAGGCGCACATATCATATTGTATTTATTTATACGATAAGTAGTATTAAACACTACTACATCTCCAAAACTATCATAATCTAACTTGGATATACCATCAAACCAAAAAAACATTTGTCAGCCTCTTATCTTCATCCAATTGAAATGTGTAAAAAAAAGTTCTTTTATTTGATTGTAAGCAATTAAAATGGTTGATGAGCCTTTGACAATTACCTGCATCAATCAAATTCCTTCTTTTTGATTGTAAGAAATTTTGACATTTACGTAATGTAAAGCCAATATTATTTGGCTCGCCTACTTTATCACAAATATAAGAATATGTTTTTGTAGCCCTTATACCGACCCTAGTCATAGAAGTCAAAATACATTTGCTAGTGTCTATAATATGTCGATACGAGTGTATAAGGTGTTTTTGCTTATCGTCAATAAAATGATGATTATGAACATCTTCAAACTTGGTAACTTTCCAAACTCTATTTTCGATTTTAAATTTGATGCAAGCCTAACATCCTATTCTCTTCATTGTCCTATAAATATTTCTTTGTTCATGGGGTGGGATTGGTGGAGAGTATTCTTCATAATTACATACAAATGTGCATCTTTGCAGTATTCCTTTATTATTGTTCGCTTTTTGTTCTTTTCACACTACAAATCCTTTGCAAATTGTATATGCATTGTATGTATTATATGCTTCATTCTCATTAGCAAACACCATACCAAATCTGAATTCAAATTTTTCATTAACATTGTGTGTAATGATATTATCCTTTGAAACCTCTATAATTTGAGGAAAATATCTAATCATTTAAAGAACACAAATGAAGTAAGTACAAATTTAATTCTAAAATGATGAAGTCATACCCATTTTGCCCGAGAATAGTTCGACTTTTACTGGAAGTGAATGTCAAACATGAGTTTTAGTGTCCACCGGCATTGGGTTCTTCATAGTTATAACCTCATAATCACTTCCAAAAACCTTTTGGCCAACATATTTTGGTAACATAAACAACAATTATCCATTAGCAAATAATAACTAAAATTGAAAGCGAAATAAAAATAAAAGCAACAATTATTAATCAAGATTACTAACAGTAGGAGCACTATTCAACTTTACCAAGAATAGGGCAACATAGGAATTAGATTGTCGAAAAGGTTTGGTGCACTCCAAGAACAAAAGTAAACACAAATGCCTCAAGGTTTTCTCATCTGAAACTTATGCATCAACAACAATAACAACTGTAATCATAAATAATCGAGGCTTTTACCTTTACCCTAAAATAGAGTACTAAAGTAATGAGCATAATGAAAATTCCTGATGCAAATGCAATATCCTCAATCTTATCTCTCCAAAGCAACTACAAGAAATTGCACACAGCCATTTACAAATAAAAGTTGTTTGGTTACATAAAAGCTCCTATAAATGCAACCAAAATACAACGAGATCTATTGATTCAAAATGCATCAGAAAAGCCAACACCAATTAGAAAAAAATAAGATGCTGGGCATGTTTGATTCAAAATTATACCTTACGATACTTGGAAGACCAATAATAAATAGGGAATGTATTACATGGACAAATAACACCAATTACAAATCAACCATGACAAACCAGGATGGGCAAGCTATCATATTCATATTTTGAAAGTGTTGAACATCATTCAATAATTGTTCGAAGAACATCTTATAAGGTAATCGTTGCCTAGACTAAAGCACAGACACTTATAAACAACATAATTGAGTAAAACAAAGCATTGGCCTCTTCTATGACATATGTGCAAAGTCAAGTGCACATTAATCTTCACGATTAAGAGGAGATGTGATTTTCACAAGAATCTCTTCCCTTTCTTGTTTCAATAGACTTGGAGCCTTTACCTATAACTGAACAATAATAACTTTTATTATAGTGTATATCTATGGAAGAGTAAGCATAAGGATAGCATATAAGATAGCACTAATATCATTTTTGAACTTAAATATCCATGCCTTGTTGATATTGCAAATGTCAGTGAACTCTTTAAGTAATTGAGACTAGGAAGCTTAGTCTTTTTCAGTTGCGATGTCCATCCCTAAATGCGCCACCATGTGAGGGACAGCCTGAGAAACATCCACGACAAACAAGGTTATGAATTTTTTAGTGCAAATGTAAGCAAAGAAAAGAAAATACATTAGAATATAGTAAAATCCAATATACAATCCAAAACTATTGTCAAATTAGTACCAATAAAAAAGAGTGGCAGTTCTCAACCTCAACTAATAATGAGAAATTTGAAAACTCATAACGCCAACATCTCTTGTGGCATTAAACAACTCTCGTTGCAAAAATCAATGGATCCTACAACCGGTAATGATGACATCCATTCATTATACTTCATGTCTAACTAACAATAAGCAAGTATCATTTCTTAGGTTACAATCGAACCATGGGACACACAAGCCCGTAACCATAAGTTGAGATAGACATGAGATTCCTCTCATAGCATAAAAAAGTAGGAAAGAGGCTATAACTAGGGGTGAGCGGTTCCAAGTTCCGGTTCGGTTCCATCGGGAACTTGGAATCTACCGTCGAGTACAGGTTCCTTATTTTTTAAAACCTGGAATCTACTCGTCAAAACCAATAACCTGGAACCTACCATGTCATAGGTTCCAAGGTCGATTCCAGGTCCCAACAAATTCTTTTTTTTTTTCATTTTCATTTTCAGATTTGAACTATACAACTATAATAGTATATAATTAGAAATTTTAAAACAAAGAGAATATTTGGACTAATTTCTACACACTAGCCAATCAAGATCAGTATAGTTGCAAAATCTTTAACATTGTCCATAACCTAGAAGATGATGTTGACATCAACCCAAACAAATTCTACAGTATGTGTATCTAGATGACATTGTTCACATACAAAAAAGGGTACAATAGAATGAAAATGCAAATCCAAGCATTTTACAGAGTAACAACTAGCACTAGCAACAAATTGATCATGACCATCAAAAAATAAATTGCCCATAAAAGAATGGCCTTGAAATCTCTACTGCTGCTAACATTAAAATCACATGGCAAACATTTAGGAAGAATATGAAAACTAGTTGGTACCTTATTTTTCCTTCGTTCCTATGCAAAAAGAAACACAAAAAGGGAGGGCAGCGCAGGCGAGGCTAGTGCAGGGAGGGCAGAATGAGAGTGTCAAGTCAGAGAGAGAGTCAACGAACAACCCAATAAGATGCAAAAACAACCCAACAAGAGTGTCAAGTAAGAGAGAGAGTCAAGTCACCAATCAAGAGAGAAACACACGGACACTAGCAGAACGAGAGTGTCAAGTCAGAGAGAGAGTCAACGAAGTGCGACTGAAATTCAAAGAGAGAGGTAGTGGGAATATGATTCTTGCTCATCCGATCCACAATAAGCGAGAATCCTTCTCCAGCCCACGCCTCTCCTTCTTCTCCGCACCGTCGACCCCGCCTAGGTTCACCGAGATCTCCCTCGTGACCGAGTAGCCCAGCATTAGGGACAACGCCTGGTCAATGGCGAGGAGCCTGGTGCCGCTCGAGAACGAGACCAAGGCCACCACCCTCCTACTAGAGGTCGATGGCTTCATGGCGAAGGTCGGTGGGAATCCTTCTCCAACCCACACCTCTCCTTCTTCTCCATGCCGTCCGAGATCTCCCTCGTGACAAAGCGGGCCAACGCCTGGTCAGCAGCAGGGAGCCTAGTGCCGCTCGAGAATGAGACCGAGGCCGCCTCCCTCCTGGCGAAGGCCAATGGCTTCTCAATGGAGGTCGGTGGGACAAGGAGGACGTGTAGATGCCGAAGACGGAGGTTGCCAAAGGCAGATGAGGCTTTTGGGGAGGGAGCCGAAGTTGGAGCCAAAGACAGACACAAACCTTTTGCTCGATCTCTGAGGGAACAGTCGAAGGTGGAGGGGGTCAGGACTCGACTGGGACCGGTGAGGCTCCAACGTGCCATAAGCAAATGACTGGCGAGGCTTTTGGGGGAGGAAGGCGGAGCCGGAGCTAGAGCCGGAGGTAGACACAAACCTTATGCCCAATCTTCACGGGAATAATCGGAGGTGGAGAGGGTCTCGACCTGACTGCAACTAGTGAGGCTCTGTCGTGCTAGAGGCAGATGACCGGCGAGGCTTTTGAGGAGGCAGAGCCAAAGCCGAAGGCGGAAGCGGAAGCGGAGAAGGAAATGCAGGTCTCAATCGTTCTATGTTTGTTCTCCCGCGAGGAGAGAGAAAGTGAGAGAGAGAGAGAGAGAGAGAGAGAGAGAGAGAGAGAGAGAGAAAAATTGCAGAAAATTCAATTGATGAGAGAATGTTCTTTTGGGCGGGAGTGTACGTGACCTATCTTTTCTTCTGCAAGCGAACTGAGCCGAGTTGAGTGAGTCCTTTCATTTTTCAGCGGGTCCCGCATGACAAGTGTCGATATCTAAGTGGTATGTGCGCACCAGATCAGCGGATGATGTGGTGCCCATATACCACTAAATATTTTCTCATATATATAATCATCTGTTTAAGGGCCTCATTAGGGGTGTGCAAAATGGATCACTTGAAACAGGAATAGTCTGAACTAGACCGAACTACGTCGTTGAGTCCAATTATTAGGAATATCGGTCTCATTTCTAATTCCTAAAAGTGAAATCGGTGTCTGAATGGTCCAGTTCCCAGCTCCAAGGTGAAATTGAACTGGATTGGACCGGACTGATTACTTATATTTTATTATTATTTTTTATTTCTTCAAAAAAATTAGTGGGTTAAGTTTATTGTTTCCAAGGAAATATGTGCTTATTATTGGACAACAAGATATCTAGATAGAAACATAAAAAAAAAAAAATAGTAAATGATTCCATTGGACTAGACCAAGTGTTAGCATGTACTTGTGAGTAAATTATGTTAGAAAAATCCCACATTAGAGAATTAATGTGGTATAAAACAGTTAATATATTCCAATTGGAGCATAAATCTTTGGTTTAAGTTTTTTTAGTGAAGATGGGTTCAATTAAAAATATTAACGAACTTGGAATTAGGCTTCCTTTAGGCAATCTTCTTAGGTGAAGGTATTGGACTTTTACTACGTGCTCTCAACAAATGGTAGTAGAATCCATGATTGTAGTTTTTGGGCATGTGAGCGTTGTGATGTAGCAATGTAGGCCCATAAGTAAATTCATGCAAATGGATGCTTGAATTAAGGGGAAGTAGACTTAACACTAAACTCACACGTGATGAGGAGATTGTTAGAATGCACTTGTGAGCGAATTGTGTTACAGAAATCCCACATCGGATAATTAATATGGTGTAGAGTAGTTAATATACCTTAATTGGCTTATAACTCATTAGCTTAAGTTTTAGAGTGAATGTGTTTCTAACTTAATATATTAACGAGCTCAGATTTGGGCTCCCCTTTGGCAATCTCCTTGGATGTAGGTATTAGATTTTTGCTGCGCTTCCATCATCGAGAATTGATCACCCCTAAGCCTCACCCATTACGATCTATGCTCAAGACATTGGGAAGCAAATCGGCCTTCGCTTGAGGGGAGTATTATTGGGATATAAAAGGTATTCCATGTCTAATGCTAATAGTTTAGATATTTGTAGTAACCAATTGTGGATAAATTTTAAGTTGGGTAAAAGTCACAAAAAATCTTAAAACTATGCCTACTATAGCACATTTATTTGAACTTTCTTTATAACATTGAAAATCCCAAATTATGTCCATCATTAGGAATTTGCAAAAGAATTGAAACTACCTGAAATTAAACCAAATTGGCCCAGAAGTGATAGTTCTTGGTTCCAATAATTGGAACTAGTGAGTGCTAGTTCATTTCTAGATTTTAAGTGTGGAACCGCCCATCCAAATCAAACTAATACATACGAACATATATTTCTATATAATTTTTAAAAATTTTGAAGTTTTAACTTTTCATATCAAAATTCTAGTTTTTTCTTCATTTCTCTCCGTTTCTCATCTCACTCATCTCATAGCCTCACCTCCATCTCTCCATCTTGTGGCCTCATCAATCCCTTTCTCTCTCTCGCTCTAGATTGCCTTCAGGCTCGTCACTCTTCTATCACTCTCGCTCTCAATTGCCTTTAACTTGATCACTTGCCCTCAAGTTTCACACCTTTTTCCGAAGTGAGGACATTTCAACTGGGAACTAGACTAGCGATCTAGTTGCCAACTAGGTTAATAGAGCCAACAGGCAACTTCCATTTTCAATTTTTCGGAATCAATCCTTAGTGAGCAATTCTAGTTTCAAGGTGAGAACCACCCACCTTAGAACTAATCACCCATATTTATTGTTGACACATTCACCATCAATTTTTTTCTTGTGACATAAAAAATTACAAACTTGTATTAATGTGACACATTTACCCTCCGTCATGATTTCGTTAGATAATTTTTCAATTAAAACAACGTCATTTTTATTTCACATAAGTCAACATTATTTGCATTTGGGGTCCATGCAGGCAAATTTTTAACAAATCTCATTAGCAAAACTTTGACGGGAGGTAAATATATTATATAAGTATAAGTTTGAGATTTTTAGTGTTACTCAAAAAAGTTTAAGATAAATGTAGCAAAGTGAATATAATTGAGGATCTTTGGTCGTGGTTGCCTTTTTAAGTATTATGAGAGCTAAATTTTATTATGAATATTATCTTGAAGGACGGGAGATTACATTGTTGCATTTGAACATGAGACAAATTGAATGCTTCATGCAAGCCTATCCGCTTATTTACATGCATGACTATAAGGAAGACAATTTTTTCGTCAAAGAGAAGAAATTATGATTAGGACAACATTTTCATAACTACCCAATGATTAGCGCCAAATAGTCTAGCTTACTAGTGAGAACACCCTTTTTTCCTTTCCTGATTACACAATATAATGTCACTTTCATTAGACACCATGCCTAAAATCTAGACCTAAACATGAAGAAGCCAATAACTCAAATCAAGCTATGCAAGAAACTTAACTCACAAATCTTGCTCAATATATGGCCTTAAAAAATTAGTCAATCATGAAAATCGCATTAACACAATTGGCCAATAAAACCGAGCATTTAAAATAAATTTTGATGAAGTTTGAACATTAAATTTGAATTTGATTAGATTTCTTAATTCCAATACTTGTCTTCAATTAGAAAAGCTTTTTCAGTTTTGTCTTAATAAACTATTTACTTTCTTTACGCACTTTGTTAGATTTCCATAGAGGAGTTTTTGTTCAAAGTTAAGCCTGCCTTTTACATATCAATTTCTGCTATCGCCACTTTCCTCTGTTTATCTGATAGAAAATAAGGAGGAATGGAGAGGGAGAATTTTCTATATATTGATATATTGTGGACAATTATAACACTCCATTTATGGTGTAAGAAAGAAAAGAAAATTAGGAGATAATATACAAAGAAACATAATTTCTTATTCACAATTCAATTACAAATCCACTGAATCAATTAGAATTGGTGCCACAGTTAGGATCTTCATTTATATCTTCAACACTCCCTCTCAAGCCGATGGCATATATATGTCAAGGACACCTAGCTTGCTCAGCAAGTACGCATGTTGTCTCTGACATAGTGGCTTAGTGAAAATATTTGCTAGTTGATTGACAATTCTAATTCCCTTTTGTTATAAGAACTCCCTTTGTGATCTTATCTCAAGTGAAATGACAATTAACTTCTCTATGTTTTGCTCTTTCGTGAAATACTAGATTTGCCGCCAATTTGGACATAGCATTGTTTTCACAAAACAATTTAGTTGGTCAATTGACCTGTAATCCAAGGTCTAACAATAATTTTCATATTTAAACTACTTCGCAGGTAGTTTTTACCATGGCTTGATACTTTGATTCGACTTATGACAATGATACAATTAACCGCTTCTTTGTTTTCCATGAGATTCACAAATCTCCCAATTTGATGCAGAAACTAGTAATAGATCTTCTAGTCATCGGGCAAGTGGCATAATTTGCATCACAAAAAACATGTTGCAGTCACAAGATAAGAAACCCAAGTCCTAGACACCCTTTTAGATATTTCACAACTTATAGGGCTGCATTCATATGAGACTGTTTTGGACTGCTACGCATGAATTAGCAAGTATTTGCACTACATAACATATATAAAGTCTTGTTATGATAAGATATATCAATTTCCCAATAAGTCACTGATATCTTGATGGATCATTAAACAATGGATCCTCAACAGATGAAGAGAGACTCATATCATGCTCATGAGTAGTCAACTTGATATTCTCTTCAATCGGTATGATAGCTAGCTTACACCTTGACAATTTGCTTCTGAAATAATTTCTAGGATGAATTTCCCCTTGTTGAGACTGATACCTCTATCAGATTGAGCAATCTCAATACCAAAAAAATATTTGGGAGGTCCCCAAATCCTTGATATGAAAGGTAGAGTGCGGATATACTTTGAAATTTACAACATAAGAGTTATTATTCCCATCACAAGTATATCATCAATGTATATCAATAAGTAAATTGATGAAGTACCTGCATTCTATATAAATATGGCTAGAATGCTGAAATCCTACACTGTTTAATGCAACATCTAGATGCTTATTTCAATCCATATAGGGATTTGCATAGATGAAATACCCACAACTCTCCCTGTTTGTGTAATCCCTATGAAAACTCCAAATATATATATATATATATATATATATATATATATATATATATATATATTCATTTAGATCACCATGAAAAAAGGCATTGTGGACATCCATTTAGTGCAGCGACCAATTGCGAATGGTGGCAATGGATAAGAAGGACCGGACAGTGACTTCTTTTGCAACGGGAGAAAATGTCTTGTGACAATCAAAACATTCTCTTTGTGTAAATTCCTTGGCCACCAATCAATCTTTGTAATTTTTAATAGAACCATCTGCCTTAAGCTTGATTTTATATACTTATTTACATCCAATCAGTCTTTGTGTGGGGGTAGTGGAACAATGTCCCAAGTATGGTTCTTCATTAGCACATTAAGTTCTGATTCAATTGCTCATTGCTATCAAGAATCTTGCGATGCTTCATGCCAAGAGGATGGTTCTTGTTCTTTTGAGAGAAGGCTAATGCAACACATGCATTCTAGTGACAGTTGATTAAAGGAGACATATGAGGAGACAAGATATTTTGTACTTGGAGAACGCAATGTTGAGCAAATGTAGTCCTTAGTCCATGTAAGTAGGCAAGTTTGTCATCTAGAACACCGGGTTGATCAACTACTATTTGTTAAGGTGCTAGAGAAGTTACTACATGGTCAAGTGAAGCTGTAGCTTTAGGAACTTCCTCAAATAATGCCTGGGATAATTCTAGGGACTCAACTTCAAATGATGCTAGAGAAGCACATGGCTCTTGTGGAATTGGCATGGATTGTTCGAGGCAACAAATAAGTATTGCAAAGCCATTGATAAGTCTTCTTCACATAGCAAAGGGCGGCAACCTTCTGATGACGGAGTTGTAGAAGATATCATATTTTTTAATGGGAATATATCCTCATAAAATATGACATCTCTGCTTATAAAGAAGTGCCCTATAGATATTTCCGTAACTCTATATCCCTTCTGAAGTAGAGGGTATCCTATGAAGACACATTGAGAAGCACAATGACCCATTTTATCCATGGAACCCACATTTGTCGCATAACATAAACAATCAAATACTCAAAGGTGATTATTTTTTGGTTGTTTGTTGTATAGCATCTCAAAAAGAGTTTTACCACCAAAGATTCTAGTTGGCATACAATTAATCAAATAAGTAGCTGTTACTACATACTCTCCCTAAAAAGCTTCAAGAATAGAGACTTGGAATTTTAATGCATTAGCTACTTTTAGGAGATGTTTAGGCTACATGAACTTTCATGAAGTATCCCATGTGAAGACAAAAACTTGATGCAATCAAAATTAAAGAATTCAGGCCCATTATCTATATAAATTTCTTACACAGATTGATCAAATTGATTCTTGACTAGAGAAATGAATTACGATAGATGAGAAAAAGTTTAACTTTTTGATTGCATGAGACAAGCCCAAGTGCCCCGTGTATAATCATTAAATATCGTAACAAAGAAACAGGAGCCATCATGATGAGTGCTATGATAAGGATCCTAGTTATCCATATGAAGCAGTGAAAAAGGTTTGTCGGCTCGAGAAGTACTTATAGGAAAGGATGCCTGGGATTGTATAGCTAAAGGACATGCTAGACATTTACGATGTGGAAAACATGCACTATGACCCACTATCCGATGAAAAAGGAGATTTTTATTTCTATTGATAGCATTACACAAAATGCTTTTATTTAATTATTCTAAATCTCTTGGACAATCAATTTAGAAATATAGTCCTTGTGCAACACTTCTCAAGTCCATCATTTTGCCTGTCGAATTGTCTTAAAAGAAACAATTGTCAGAACTGAATATAGCACGACATGAATTATCCATGCAAACTTTTGAAACATAGAGTAGGTTGAGTTCAAAATCGAGAATGTATAGGACATTCTTGAGGACAAAGCTTGGACCAAGATGAACGGTTCTGATCTTGGTAACATGGATGAGGTTTTTATTTGAAAGACGTACTGATATGGGAGATTGTGATTCTTTATCCACATGAG
This sequence comes from Eucalyptus leucophloia subsp. euroa, assembly GCA_017140325.1. NCBI lineage: Eukaryota > Viridiplantae > Streptophyta > Magnoliopsida > Myrtales > Myrtaceae > Eucalyptus > Eucalyptus leucophloia. The sequence continues at coordinate 10,891,102 of CM029470.1, forward strand.
AAAGTAAATTCTTATTGCAAATTATGGTGTCACTAGCTCCCGTATCAATTATCCATGCATCAATTGAAAAAGAATTCTCCTTGTGGAGAAAGGTACATGAGAACCCCGCGCTTTTGTCGTTGGTTTTCTATTGATTCAATATTTGGATATTATGTTGATATTGATCCTGAGTAATTGTTTATTGTGCCCCATCAGTCCTTTTTGTGGAAACATGATAAGCTAGGGATTCTTTTTTGTTTTTGTCAGTAGGCTTCCAATGCAGTTTCCAACATGTCTTAGTAGTATGATGTAGGCATTTACAACAATCGTAATATTTATTTTTGAATTTACCATTTTGCCTACCGACCTTTCCTAATGACGTGGCCTGATGTGAGCCATAGGATCTCTTGTAAGTAGGAGTAGACGCGGCCTGATAAGGGCCCTCCGATCTGAACAAGTTGATGGGCGATCTTGAGCTGTCCATCACCTTGTGCGATCTGGAGCCATCCACCACCGCACCCTAACCCCATCCGCTCATCCCCATCTTCTGATCCAAGCTGTCCGTGCGATGATCCTAGCCATCCATGTGGAAAACCCTAGGGTTCTTTACGATTCTTCTTCTTGTTGCAACAACAAAACCCATTTTTGGGTATCTGGCGACTTCAAGAGATTTGCCACCTCCTCCAATAGCCTTCTAGCTGAAGCCAATACTAAATAAAAGGGCCATGAGACTCATGCCTTCTCTACCTCAAGTGTGCTCAACTGTGACGAGCCACTGATTTTCTTCTTAGACAGCCAACTAATATATGTGGCCAAGTGGCGGCGGAGGGTCCATCGCAAGAATCTTGGATCGAAACGTCAAATAGGACTCATTGAAGATGAATAAGAATCTTGTAGCTTTCTCTCTTTCTTTGATTTCCTTATACTGCCTCAGTGTGCTCTCGGGTCCTTGTAGGCAGTCTTTGGCCTCCTTGAGTTCGTTCCATAAGGTAGAGAAATGGTTGAAGCAAGTGATAACTAAGAGGTTCCCTTACTTCAACGCTATTCATGCTTAGGTGATTATGAAGAGTTTTGCTTGGTCTAGACGCCCATACATCTCTCGAATGCTATCCCAAAACCACTTCACCTCTTCAATTGGTGGGAGCTCAGCCGCAATGTTGAGGGTGAGATAGTCACCAATTCATGTATGCACTAACCGGTTGCATCTTTACCAATGCCTCTAGTTGCGTTCATTGGCCGAGAAGAGGACAGCTCTATTAAGGAAGCCATCCTTATCTTTGGTGATAAGCACCTATTGGAGATCCCAAGTCCAAGTAGTACAATTGTCCGGTCTGGTGGGCTGCAGGTTAATAAGGCGAAGTTTTAGTCTATTGGCCAACGAAATATAGAGGGGATCACTTGGTTCAGGGCGGCCGCTACCACCGATAGGGAAGGCATACGATATGAATCCGAGCAGGGAGGCCATGTAGGGATTTGTCCCTTGAACCAACATGGATTCGAGTCTATGACCCGGATTCGGCTGACCTAAATCATCATTCGGATCATTCTCATCTGATAGAAGAACTAGCTAATTTTTATTAGGCTAACTTGTAAAGCCCAACTAACTTGCTTCTCCATATGGATGTTTTGTCCACACTTGTCCTAGCCTAGTGCCCCATTAGGCTTGGACAGGGTACCAATGAACTAGTTGAAAAAGTGGAAGGCCACTGAATGGGCCCTAGGATTTGGTTGAAAGTAGGAAATTGCTTTTAGACAGATGGTTATTCCTCTTCGGGTAGGATGGTAAACATTCGACGGCAATGGAGTTTGATTTTGGGGAGTCTCCTCTGTTGGGGAGCTCTCAATGTCCTTATCTTTTACCATGGTAAATATATATATGAATTCTCGATCGCTTTGCTGGTTTGTTTTGTAGGATGAAGGACTATAGTAGCACCGTAGAAAAAAGACAAAGGCAATTCTTGGAATTTGTGGAAGCTAGGCCAAGATAAAGGGCTGCTCTAACACCATAACAGAAAACAAGGAAGAATGGAGAGGCGGAATTTTCTATATATTGATGTATTGTGTACAATTACAACGATCCAATTATAGTGTAAGAATGAAAAGGAAATTAGGTAATAATATACAAAGAATCATAATTTCCTATTCACTAAATCCATTATAAATCCACTGAATCAATTAGAATTGACGCCATAGTCAGGATCTTCAATTATATCTTCAACATTGTCTTTCTTTCTTCTCCTTTTTTACAATTTCCATTTTTTCTTAATTTTTTAACTACAAAATTCATTTTCTTATTCCTTAAATTCTACGTGGGATGCAATGTCGGCGTTGAACAACTAATATCAGCATTTCACTCTCTATTTTTCACAAAAAAAAAAAACAATTCAAAAAAGAAAGAAAAAAAGCATACATTTTAGGGGCCCAATTGTCCAAAAAAGAGAGTAGGTGGACTAAATTTTCCTATAATTTTTCTTTTCTTGTTTTACTTTTATTTTAGACTCCATTAGTTTTACAAAAAAATATTTTCTTTAAAAAATGATTATTGCATTCATTCATTTTTGAAAACTTTTTATATTGACTTATTTTTCTAATAGATCTAAACGTTGAAAATGAAAAAAAAAATATGGAAAAAAAGAAAAAAAAAAGAAAAGAAAAGAAACCCTAGTTACCTTTTTTCCAATTCTTTTCCTTTTCTTGAGGTATAAAAAGGAGAGTGTGCACGCGCCCCAAAGGTGCGTCCGAGACTGTGGCGCTGGCGCGCCTTGCATTTAGATTCGCCCCCTTTCCCATATAAATGATCATTTTAAGAAAATATTTCCAATCATTTATTTTTCATGTGACATCTGTCATCAAGACCCTTCTAAATCTTTATGAATTTCCTCGAATGCTCATTTAGCCAGTAACGTTATAATCATCATTAAGTGCGTTGATAAACAATTCAGAAACAACGACTCCAATCACTTAATTCTACAAATCCACATATGACATGACTTTTGAAGGTGGTCATTGTTTATGCTTTCTTTTTTGGCCATGTTCCATTTTTCTATATCAACTTGAGTTTCCGAAGCATCAACCTATTATCAACTCAACTAGGTAAATTAATAATAAAAGCAAAGAGATCGTGTGTTTTTTGGAATTTTCCTGTTGGACTAATGGCCGTACATTCTCTCTTATCCATCTAACTTAATGATGTGAGATATTGAGTGGATACTAGCCCTTGGGGATTTTCTGTTATGGCTGTGTACTTGAAAACAAACATAGTAAGTTCTTGCTCACATTTTGCTCGTAGTTGTAGCTACTAGCCGAGTTACCTAGATTCTTCGGTTCTCTGTTATTACCGTGTTAGTCAAAAGCAAGCATAGTGAGTATCTATTCATGCTTTTGCTTACGATTGCAGCTAGTAGCCGAGCTGCCCAGATTCTGCACCGATTCTCTGTTATCCATTATTTGTCGGTCGGGCCATTTTTTTCTTACCAATATAACCTGACCCTGAACTAATTCCCCATTTGTGAATACTTAAGGGACTTGTCGAAACCTAATTTCCCTCTGATGAAAGGCGATTACACCATCATTCTTCTTTCATTCTCAGGAACGTCGGTTGGTTTAACATGGATGTGCTCAAGACGGCGTATGTGGAAAGCCGAAAAGGACAAGAATGTATCAGAAAGGGCAAAAGAATCCAAAAATCAGAAAGTGACGAATAAAGGTGAAATAATTTCGATTGATTCCGCCGGATTTAGACGTGGATTACGAAGTCTAATTGGTAAGGAAAAAGCCTGATTGGACTGAAGTGATTTGTGGCTCGAGCCGACTTAGGAGAATCTGCTGGATGCCACCCCCGTTGCAAATCTAGAAGTAATTCAGATTAAAGCATCTCTTAATTAGGATTAGGAGGGTCTAGAGTTCCTCGTATTGTCTTAGAATTAGAGGGTGATTTTGACTTGAAGGAACAGTTGTTTGTACATCGCCATCTCATTTCACCTAAGAGTCTATGAACCCACCAAATAGCTTTATTGATTTGGGCATATCTTCATATTCTAGAGAACCCTTTTCCTATCCATATTCACATTTGTATCATGACAACGATCATTTTGCGAACTTTAGTAGAATTCGTTGCCATCTTGTCGATCAAATTGGAGCAAAAGATACAGAGGTTGATTAGATTTCTAGTTCTATTACTATATATAAGAATTGGACAGGTTTTTGCTTCGATCGCTGCAAGCATACACATCAAACCTACAGTCTGAAAAATTCCCCCCAAAGTAAGCAAAGCAAATTAATGGTAAACATGTAACCCTTGATCTTTGACAGCTGAGCAAATTAAAGGACAACATCAAGTTTACATGTGGTGCGATCTTAAAAATTTTGATGCAAAAGCTTGAATAGGTAGACAAAAGAAGCAAATCTCACATTATGTTCGTGATGCATTTGGAGTACTTGACAAATTCAAGTGGTGAACATCTAAAAAGAAACGAAAGACCAACAAGGGTATATTCCATCATGGATCATTCATTATTACTTGTCCCTCTAATCAATTCAAGGACACAACTCAAAGATTGTGATGTGACCGTGACAACATTAATCTCATCGGCCTTGGCGGACAAAAGTCATTGTACATGTACAATTGGAGAATTATGGGGTGATGTTTGGTCAATCGGACCTTTTATGAAATTATTTCTCTGATTAGAAAAATCGAATATCTTAATTATTATTACTATTAATAGATACAGCCCAAAAAAGTGTCGGTTGATGTGATGCCACAAAGGCCTGCTATTCCTAATTTAGCGATGGTTAAAGTCAACTTCTTTAAGCAGTAACGATCTTGACTGGAGGAGAAAAGTGGGCGAGGCTTGTGCGATACATCATACGGGTCACATCCACGAGTCCTAGACCCCGGTGATGTGTCGAAATTAGGTTCGAAATTGAAGATCAAGTAAATGCGTCTTGAGGTTGACAATAGAGAGGAAGGATGGTGTGGCAAGCAATTGGCAAGAAAGAGCCACGACTTATGTTAGCTTTAGAGATTATGAACACAGTCAATGGCGGTTGGTCGTTGGACCAGGGGCACAGTTTTGTGTCGCAGCTGACGAGGCAATTTTTGATTATGCAACGATTCGAATTTAATTGTAAACTTAAAGGATGTAATAGGTAATTTAAACGGTGCCCTCTCACAGTCATCAAATCTGTTCCTAAATGAACTGTGATCAACAAAGATTAACGGTGCTTGAAAATCTATTGCAACATTTTGTGACGTGAAAGCATAGATTGGTTTGCTTCTCTTGTGATTGGACTGGTGGATTGAATTGCCAAGACCCATAAAAGGAAGAATTTTCATTGTAATTGGGCTACTGATCCTCTTTTAGTTCTTTGGGACCTTATTTATTTGAATGCCCAAGTATCTTATAACAAAGGTTTCACTTAAATTAATGAAAAGAGACTTTTTTTCTGACCCAAAAAAAAAAATCATAAATTGTTATTAATAGGTTGATGTGTTTATGTGTCCTTAAATGTCGATATGCATATTTTTATATATCAAATTGTTCGCTTTAAATTATGGTAGAATATTGAATGGCAAGAAGAAATATCTAATTCTAGATACTAAATTTTGTGGTAATTCTAGACTGATCATGCTAGCAAATTCAATCGTCATCCAATTTTCATTATTTGTTGCTAGGGTGGCACTTTTAGAGAAATCTTTTATGAGGAACACCATCAACATAATGTCCCTTTTCTTTGGGTTATAAAGTTAATTCTCATTCAAAATGCTTAAATTTGATTCACGGTTGTGATGGGCCGATTAAGATCAGAAAACCTTATTCAATCCCGAGCCTCATTGATAAGCACACTTGCCTCCCACCTCGCTTGATCCATGCTCAACACCCCTCTTATCAGATCGGAGTGGTTTGACTCCAACTCCATACACTCGTCAAATCGCGCTCGAAGGTTAATTAGGGTCTCCGGAAGGGCAATTGCTTCGATTCGAAAATCCCCAGACCAAGAGACCAGAGCGATCATCGAATAACCCAGGGGCATGGCACCTTCCGTTTGTCCCCTCCGGGGGTACGATCCATCTATGTTCATCTTTCAAAGCGTCCTGTTCCCGCGGCCTCCAATTCCGAGACGAGTCGATCCGATGCTCCCCCTTTTTGTTTTGTTGTTGATGCCCACCGAGTGATGCTCTTTCGTTCATGGGCTCTTGCCGATTCCATGTCCACCGACTTGCTAACGTTCGCAACAAACTATCGAGTGCTCTCGACGTCTTCGTTTACAGTAAATTTTGCGCAGGTGGGGCTAAAGACCCATGTACAGTCGAACGGAACTGGGCCTAGATTTAAACTGAGAGTCACTTTTGCGCAGAAGAGCTAAGTCAAGATGATCTTTCCTTTCAATTAGGCCCATGAAATTGCTAAGAGTTGCCCGGTCTGATGGAATTATTCTCTATTAAATTTCCTTAATTATGTGCTTGGCAGATGCCTAAGGGGCACTCGTTTTAACGAAATCCTCAATTACCATTATCATCATCGTCAGATCTACTGATAGTGATAATTGTTGATAGGATGGTTGTCTTTGCGATCTTCTATTTTTATTTATTTCTAAGACACTCCGTCAATAGCGTTGAGATGGCCGAGTTGGTCTAAGGCGCCAGATTAAGGTTCTGGTCCGAAAGGGCGTGGGTTCAAATCCCACTCTCAACACCCAGATCTTTTGCTTTTTATTTTTAAAATTTTCCTTTATCATTTCTTTTTATTTTTTCAAGCGTGCATGTGCTTAAAAATTCTACTTTTAATTCGGCTTATTTTTTAAATTTTCCTTTATCATTTCTTTTTATTTTTTCAAGCGTGCATGTGCTTAAAAATTTTACTTTTAATTTGGCTCAGCTTGGTTGAGCTTCTAATAGATTAGTCTTTCACTGGTTGTGTTTTCCTGAATGAAGCACCGATGTCACTAGCATAAATTTATATAGCTCGCCAATATGGCGAAGTTGGATGCTGTGGACAGATCTTCCGACCTCCAATGAGTCATCCAAGGCCAGGTCGGCTGGTTGCCGGCACTGCTGCCACCGCTGCCGGCTGGGCGCCACCGCTGCTGTGCAGTCAAGGGGGAGAGGTTGGTAGCTATTCAAAAAGGCGAGGCCATCCGCGAAAAAGATTCTTGAATATTCATCACTCATCAGCAAAGCTGATTGATGCAGAATTTCTTTCTTTCTTTCCCCTCTTCGGGTCCTACCACTACCCGAGCCACCTTTCTCTTTTCGGTCTCCTTCTCATCGACCCACCAACGATTCCTTGCCTTTGAAAATAGGTTATTCGTGTGTCGGCGAGATCCATACAAAATAGGCTAAAGAAGATTCAAAACGATATGCATTTGATATGTCAGACGCATGGACAAAATAAATCGCCCCCTCCAACGTGGCTTACAGTCTATTTTTTTTAGCCCGCAAGCACCGTGTCCCTGATTCTGAACTACCCTTCAACATTGCGTTTGAACCGCAGTTGTCTACTAAATGGACAAATTGCTGGAGCATGGCCAGTAGCGGATCGCAAAGCCTTTGACTCGACGTACGTGCCCATGGATGGACGGGTAGGTCTGAACAACCGCTGAAGATCTATAGATAGAGACTAAAGTCAAATTTACTCATGACTGCCTTTCTAAAATCTATCTTTCTTCTTCTCTCTCCCGTGCAGACTCCATTCGTAATCATCTCCTTCTGGGCCTCCTCCTCATTTCAGCCATGGTATGTACATGCATTCTTTTGCTCTGATGTCCGTTTCAATCGTGTTTAATCATGGAAAAATTATGGGTTTTGGTTTTTTTGTGATCTGAGTTTCGAATCATGAGCAAAAGAGAGGGCAGTACATGTTGAAAAACGTGTTTTTTTCATTGGTGTTTTTGCAGTCTCTAACGACTTTGATGTTCCGATCACTGGTCAGGCTAGTGACATCGCTCGTTGGTGACCCCGCCGCCTCCGTGACCACCATCCTGTACTACAGCGCCCTGCTGCCTCAGAGCGTCGTCCTGGAGAGGCTGGTCCGGCACGAGCTGCTCGACCAAGAGAATTACCTGTTCCATTTTCTCGTCAATTTCTTGAGGTGTTTTTGGTGATATAGGGGTTTTTGGGATTCGCTTGTTCTTTCTTTTCGGTCGATGCCCCTTGAAAGATTCATTTTCCTTGCCAGAGATGGATAGTACTCATTTGTTAATTGGTGAATGTAGGGGTGATTGTAATTGGATCGTCATCTACGACGAACATTTTAATCTATTAACTCGAAATCAAATACCAGAATCGTGTCTCGCAAAGTCGAATCTGCGTTCAAATAGGATAAAAGCTAAAAGCTTTTTAGTTTATGTAACTCTCCAGTTTTGTTTTCCGCATTGAGAAGTGATTGAAAAGTGCGAAAGATTACAAAAGGAAACTGCTTTTTCAAGGCCCAACTATTTCAAAAAATCAAAAAAGGATTCCTGGATGGGCCCGCTAATTGGGCCTAAAAAATGAACCGATCCGATCAGTTCATGGGGTTCATGATAGGCCCTGTTATGAAAAGCAACACCAGAGGCGATTAGAGATAAGCAGATCTCAAACAATCTTAATTTGCAGTCTTCCCCTAATCACCCACGCGGATCGATTGATGGTAGGGGTGATCGGTTTCGAAATATTGGACCACCCATTAAGGACCAATTCTAAAAAAATAGAATTGGGACCACCCGTCGATTCCATGGAATGGATTGAAATGTCCTAGCAAATTTATGCAATTTATCTATTCAAAGCTGAGCAATTCACCTTCCTTTTATTATGATCCGTTCCACTGCTTGACCCTTGTAGATCATCAAAGATGAGGGTCGATTCGAGAGAGGCATATGGATTGTGAGAATGTGGCTAGTCAAAAGTCACGATCGATGCTCCTTGTTAACACCTAAATTTTGGCGATATTTTTAATCATTTATCGCATTAAAAAATCAGGGATTGATTTTATTCCTGAAAAAATATTAATTGCATAACATATAGATTTATTTTGCATTTATTTATTGAACCAGTGATAGATGGGTTGAGTTGGTGGTTCGATTTTTTTAAATTAAACTTTAAATTGATACAAAAAATTAAATTTAAGTTCGCTCGATGAGATTTTACGGAAAGATTAAAAAAAAAAATTTTGCAATAAGAGAATATTCTTTTTTTTTTTTACAAAGGAAATCTAAAAGAGATATGGAAAAGAAAAAATAATATTGGGTGCAGAAAATAAATCTCCACGGATATTGATTTGAAATGGAAATTGAAACCCTAATTCCGCGTACGGCCACATTTTGAGAGAATAGATAGAGCGGAGGATCCAGTAGAGAATAGAAACCGAAGTTTTTTCTGCTCTTGGGTCCCAATTCCGAGATCGCTCCATCACCGCCTCCGAGATCCACTAGCCATCATTGTTGCTGCTAGACATCCACGCTGCACCTGCACCGCGACGGCCCCCTCTTGGCCGAGCTCTTCCCTTTCACTACAGCGAATCTCCCTTCTGTTTTGCAGGTTCTCGAATGAGCAGCACCGAGTTTTTACCGCGCTGTGAGCCGTGACATCGCTGCCGTTGTCGAGCAGAGACCAGTCAGTTTGGTGCCTTCCCGTAACAAAATCGTTCTCCATTTTGCAGGTTCGCTGTGAGACTATCTCGGTGAACATCTGAGCATCCTCCTCACCGTCAGCCCATGCTTGTGCGTGGTCACCACCTCCATCGAGAAGTCCACCTAGTGAGTTGCTCCTTCCCTGGCCGAGAATCATTGAACCGGCAGGCTTCACCGAGCAGCCCGTACTGAGAGTCCCACCGTCGGTCCATACGTGACACCACCACGACGGATTCCCCATGGACGAAGCTACTGCCGTGCTGATCTCGATCCTCTAGCCTCACCGCAGGTCAGATATTGAATCCTCCATTGACGCGATCTATTTGAGATTGTTTCTCTGATGGTTTAGCTTGAACGTTGGTATCTGAAGTCAAAGTTCTGCTCCTCAATCAAATTTGCCAGCATATGTTCGATAAGAAATTCTTAAAACTGAATTGGCATAGATTTGTCTCTGATTGTTGGATTATTATTGCTGACCACGATTTCAGTCAAATTTCGTTGTTGCCGAGATTGAATCTGCCCATATCTTTTTTGTTTTGTTTCCACGTTGTTGCCGAGATTATGTTGTTTTGCGTGTCTTCCCGCTGCCCATATCTTTTTTGTTTTGTTCAATGTGGGTCGCCGAAGAGGTCGGAGAGGAGACCGAGCTGCAAGTGAAGTCAAGCGTTCCTGACCCTCGTACTAGAAGATCCGGCGAGTTTCCCGCAACGAGCGACTTTGGTCGGGTCACATCAATTTGCGACAACATGTTTGGTTCCATACAATGGAGACCGATCCTGTGAAGTCCTGATTTTTATTGTTCCTATAGGATTCTTTCGGTCGGCAACTAGAGTCTTCCCATGCATAATACACACACGAGATGATTAGAGAGATAGAGAGGGAATCCAATCGACCCTTGGCGGGACCTTCGAGCTGCTCTTTGTATGGTGCCGATCACTCAACTGCTGCCCGGCGACACGTCTTGGTATGCTGACCCACTCGCTATCGTTTGTGTCGCTGCCGAGGTTTGACCAGTTCTGAATCCACTGCTGGTCGAGTTTGCTTTGCTTTCCCCTTCATTGGATCCAACGAAGTCAATAGAATTCATTGGGTCCAATTTGGATTATTTGCAGAGTTCTTTAATTTTGTTGAGAAGTACAAAGTTCTTGGAGCTAGAATTCATCGACGGTGGACGTCCATCATCATTATTCATCGCAAGTTAACCCACTATCGATCTATCACCCGTTAATTGTGGTTCACAGGTTGCCAAATTTGAAAGCTGATATTTGAATTAGAGCCCATTGTGACGATCCACCGCTGAATGCAGCACGGTCTTCCAGTCCCAAGCATCAGCTAACGAGTTTCCAACGTCCTCGGCAAGTCTCCCTGAAGGTTATGGGTTCCTGTCGGAGTTGCCATTGTCCCGTGGTTTGTGGTCCTATCCAGCCACCATCCAAAGCGTTATCGGCTTGTTATTGTGAATCAGGTGAGAATTTTGATTAATTCATTATTGTTGCCCAATCCATAGAATTGTGATGTTGTTTGAATATTTGATCAATATTGCCACATCCAAGAGATAAAAAAAAAAAAAAAAGAACTAGAATTAGGCACTCTTTGCACGTCATTGCATACATATTAGGATAAGATTGCATGCTTAATTTTATTTTATAATTAATTATATAAGTTAGATAATTTTTTTTAGATAGATCACATTTTAGGTTCGGGATTACCAAGTTAAGATAACATTCTAGTTTAAATTAAGATTTGGCCTAACATAATTATTAATATAAGTTAGATGATATTTTAACATGCATAAATAATTTTTACAATTTTTTAATTTCGAATTTCATGGAAAATACCAAAAAAATTGTATAGAATAAATCAATTTCATTCTTTAGTATAGACTGCATTTTATTTATGTCATATAGGTAGATCATATTGCCATGTCATTTCATTTCATGTTAAATCAATAGCATGTATTGCATGACTCTCATTAAACAAATGAAAACAAAAAAAGAAATTGTGCATTAATTAGAAATCATATCTAAGACTGTTGATGTGAATTTTGATCTAACAATGCAGATGCTTTCGTTGTTATGAGGTAAGTCTTGCAATTTATTCATTGCTTTTCTTGGATGTTAAATTGGTGGTTTGCGCACCCGTTTGAACACCCCACATGTTAGGGAGATAAATTAAAATCAATTCAAGCTACTTGCAAAACATTTTTTTGAAGAAAAATGTACCGTAAGGGTGTTAGAGAAATCTAGCGTAACCAAGTCCCCGAACTCACAGTCTCTGGTTCGTCTCATTATTTTACTTCGGTGTCTAATCGACCTTACGAAAATAGACTAGTAGCGACTCCTAGCTGAAAATCAATGGCATGTTAAGAACTTGGACCTAATTTTATATGGTACACTAGAAATTTTAGTCGCAACACTCCTGTTAATAACTGTGTAGAAGTAAAACCAAATAGTCAGATTGTCTCATATGTTTTACTGACAAGAGCCACAAGGAATGTGAGAGAAGGAGCAAACTTGGAGAAGCCAACAAAGGGAAATTGCTATGAAATGTCGACAGAAAATATAGTGAAGGTGAATCTCTTCTTTAGAAATCTCAATCCTTCATATAATGGAGTCTTGAGAGTTTAGCATCTCCTAACATTGTGTTGAGACTCGAAAGTGAGTTAAGCAAAGGAAATTACTTGATACATGCAAAGACCAAATAGAAGGCTGATAATTATATAAAAATGGGGGGAAATTCCAAATAAGAACCTCAAATAAGCTCATTTTTCCAAATAAGGAGTAGAAGTGGACGTTATTTCAAATGAATGCCTGAAGTGCTTTCATTTTCTTAAATAAAGGCTTGAAGTGGATTTTATTTCAAATAAAAGCTTAAAGTGGCTATATTAGTATCAAATAAGGGCATAAACTTACTGTTCGGTGAAGGGCAATATCGTCTTTTAATTTTTTTTCTTTTCTCTTTCTTTTTTCTTTTTTTCTCTTTCCAAACTCAATCCCCAGCAATAGTGCCAAAAACTTGTTCAACATATTCATCGCATTTAGAATTTCACAAACAAAGGCCCGATCCCTAAAGTAGGAAAATGGGTTCTCGTCCTCCATAGGACATCATTGGGTTTTAGGATTTCTATTGAGACCATAGAAGTAACGCTAAGGGGGCCATGTCGCCTGAGGGGTTGGCATAGTCTTTCTCCTCAACGGCGGACCAGGGCTACTTCATCTTCGTGAACGCCAGGTGTAGACAGAGAACGAGAGAGAAGCAAAGCATGGTGACAAAATGACATGAGGTGGGGAATGGCTCGTGGAATAGGTCAAAGCTCCCTTCCTCATTAGCCAGGAATGGACTCCCAGAATTGCGCAACCACCTATCCCTCGCTTCCTATTTATTAAGTCCTCGAAAGAGTACAAGCAACATACCACAAACACCAAGAAGAATGGCATCTTCCAACGGCTCCAGCCTGAGCCCAAGGAGGCGACGCTCCAGCCCCAGCCCGAGCTTGAGCCCTCTCCCGTCGCCACCTCCTAGGGGCCCTTTGTGAGGGACAACCGTGCTAACACAGGCGATAGCCGCTCAATAAGAATAAAGCGTTAGTGCGGACGAAGGCCATAAAAGCGTCCCAAAGAAGAGAATAAAACCCGTCAATGCGACCGTCTTACTACGGCCGATCTTGTCGGCGATCCACTCTGTCATTGCTACTCGATGAACAAGAAAAAATTCAACGTGGCGGCTTGTACATCAATGAACTGCTAAAAGATCTGTTTTTTCTTTTTTAATGAACGCAGGCGCCTCGCTAAATGCTCCAACAACTAACAATAAGAATTAAAAAGAAAACAAGAAAATATCATTTGTCAATCATAACAATATAAATGGAATCAAGATAGGAAGAGAAGAACTCACATAAAACCCAAAAAATATGAGGGTCATTGCTGTGCCGCTAGAGCTTTCATGGCCCTCATATTTTTGGGTTTCTGTGAGTTCTTCTCTTCCTGTCTCGATTCCATTCATATTGTTATGACTGACAAACGATATTTTCTTGTTTTCTTTTTAATTCTTATTGTTAGTTGTTGGAGCATTTAGCGAGGCGCTTGCGTTCATTAAAAAGAAAAACGGATCTTTCAGTAGTTCATTAATGTATAGGCCGCCACGTTGAATTTTTTCTTGTTCATTGGAGCAATAATGGTCGGGCGAATCGCCGATAGGATCGGCCGGCGCAAGACAGTCGCATTGACGGGTTTTATTCTCTTCTTTGGGACACTCTTTATGGCCTTTGCCCGCACTAACGCTTTAATCTTGTCGGGCCGGGCTATTGCCCAGGTCAACATCGGGTTGTCCCTCAAGGTGGTCCCTAGGAGGCGACAACAGGAGAGGGCTCAAGCTCGGGCTAGAGTTGGAGCATCGCCTCCTTGGGCTCGGGCTAGAGCTGCCGGAAGATGCCATTCTTCTTGGTGTTTGTGGTGTGTCGCTTGTACTATGTCGGGAACTTAATAAATAGGCGGCGAGGGATAGGTGGTTGCGCAATTTCGGGAGTTCATTCACGACCGACGAGGAAGGGAGCTTTGACCTGTTCCACGAGCCGTTCCCCACCTCACATCATTTGATCCCCACACTTTGCTTCCCTCTCGTTCTCTAGTCTACACCTGACATTCATGAAAATGAAGCAGGCCTCGTTCACCGTTGAGGAGAAAGACCGTGCCAACCCCTCGGCGACATGGTCCCCTCAGCGTTACTTCTATGATCTCAATAGAAATCCTCTGGAGGACGAGAACCCATTTAGAATTTTTTGTTTAAAAATCAAAATTTTGATTATTTTTATTTTAAATTTCCTTTTTCTTTCTATTTTTTCTTTCCCCCTTCTTCTTCTTTGGTTGGTCCACAGCAACGGCCAAGGCCAAAGGCAAGCTCGACGTTCGTTGGCCTCGGGCCTTGCTAGATTGGTGAGTCAAAAGGTCATGTTCGCCAGAAAATTCGGCAAACATTTCTTGAAAATTGTTTTTCATAAAATGAATCAACCTTAGATTAAGAATGAAGAAAAATGTTTCTTTTTTTAAGAATTTTTGCGAGTATTTAATTAAGTGGATATGCACTGGGTAGTTATTAAAGATGTGCAAATTGAATGATTATATGCTAAATAGAATTTGTCAGATTTGGTAGTAGAGGAGAAAATTTAGTGGGTGGGTGATTTTTTATTTTTTATTTTTATTTTTCCTCACTATTTGAGTGGGTGGTTTTTGAAAGTGGAGGCAATGGCAAAGAAGGTAGTGGGTGATTCATGAATGTGTTTGATTAGTGATTACTCAACTAATCTTTATTTAGTTGAGCAATCACTAACCTTTATTTTTCGAAAAAAAAAAAAAAAAAAAACCCATTATTTGTACCATTCTTCTTTAAAAGATGAACCGGACTAGACTTCTTTTAGTGGGTAAC
Source organism: Eucalyptus leucophloia subsp. euroa (assembly GCA_017140325.1). Taxonomy (NCBI): domain Eukaryota; kingdom Viridiplantae; phylum Streptophyta; class Magnoliopsida; order Myrtales; family Myrtaceae; genus Eucalyptus; species Eucalyptus leucophloia. Next base: position 10,906,111 of record CM029470.1, read on the forward strand.
ATTTGAGTTGGCCAAATATGGTAGGTGCAAAAAATAAAATGGCACGTTTGTTTGTGTTTGTTCAAAAAGTGTTAGGGAATAGAAATAGAAAAAACTATTTGTTTCGTGAAACAATTTTTTATCGAAAGACGCGTTTGGTAAAACTTGTTCAGGAATAAAAAATGAATAGAAACATGTTTGATAAATTTATATTCTTTTTTTTGTTTCTTTGAATTTTTTAATATTTTTATTTTATTTTTCCTTTCTTTTTTTTTTTTTCCTTCTTTTGGCCGAGGTTGGCAACCGGCCGACGGGGCCGACAACCTCACCTAGCCACGGCGAGGCCGAGCCTCGCCGGTGGTTGGGCAAGCTTGACCTCACCTTAGTCAGGCGAGCTTGGCCTCGCCTAGATCCGGTGAGGCCGAGCGTCGTCGCCCCTGGTGAGGCTCGGCCTCGCCGAATGCGGGGCGAGCTTGCGAGGGCCGACGACCGACCAAAAAAAAAAAAGAAGAAGAAAAAGAAGAAGCAAAAAAAGAGAAGAAAAAGAGGAGAGAGAAAATTTATTCTTCAAAGGTGTTTCGGAACAAAAAAAACAACTTTTTTTTGTTTTTTATTTTTGTTCCAATTTTGTTCCGGGAACAAAAAAACAGATTTTGAACGAAAACACAAACAAACGCGTTTAATTCTTTTTTTTTGTTCATAAACAAGAAAAAGGAACATAAACATGCACGCTCAAAATGTCCGATGCTCTTTGCCATTTTTTCTTTTTTAAAGTTTCTTCGATAGAGGGAAATAATCAACGAAAAATGAAATGAAGTTATGGTTCAACTTTTGCTGTGTTCGATTTTCATGCCTTATATTTTGGTGTATTATGCTATGTTGTATTATTAGATGGCAAATTAGGTTTGGTGTGCTACACTCAAAAACTTAAGATTTCGAAATAATTTTAAAGTCCAAAATAAAGTTTTAATGAACTTTTTGTATATCTAAGAATCATGAAAAATATTGAAATGGAAGAACCAAAACAAAGCAAAGCATCTTCAAATAGCCTTGATTTTTACTCGCTTTTGCTTATTAATAGTTTGCTTGATGCAACAAAAGCCCTAAAATTTAATGCGCAATAGATGTGAATTAATTGAAATCATTTAATCAAGCGTGCCTTTTTTTCAATTGTCATGTCTGATTTAGGATTTAAATTACCTGTGCTCTGTCTCCCAATAAAAGAAGCCAAAACAATTAAATTTTTAATTAAAGACCAAAAGTTGACTAAAAGCCCGCTAAATTAGGCGCAAAGATGGGCGGTCCAGCTGAGGAGATCCCTTTCCCGTCTTGATTCCGCCAACATTTTTACGGTTCCACCACCCACATCACCGTCACGATCTCCATCGTCATCCACTCCCCATTTGACCCGCAAAGTCCATCCAACGGCAACCATCCCTTTCATCCGAAATGGCCTTTCGTCCATCCCTTCTGCCCTTCTTCTTTACCAAGAAAATGACGCAAATGATCCGTGAAATTTTCTCTAATATACAATGTAATCAATGAATTCTTAAATTATTTATTATGGTCTCTAAAATTTTGATATCTATTCAATTCAGTTCTTGAAATATATAAAGATTTTTAATGTTGTCCATAAACCCGAAATAATGAAACGACAACATGAGATATTTTCATATATTTCATGAACTAAGTTGAATATGTATTAAGAATTCTGAAATTTTATTAAACAAATTAAGATTTCATGAATTATATTATATATTGAGCCAAAGTTCAAGATCATTTATGTCATCATCTTTTTTTTTTCTTTTTTTATATGAAGCCCCCTTCAACTTTTGTTTTCATCTTAGCAAGAGATCACGTTAGAAACTTCAAGCGGAAAATCAACAAAGATTACATTAAATTTCCACATAGAGGCTAAGTATCAAATTAGAACAACCAAAGAGTTTAGAATCATGTCAGAATCAGAATGATATATTTTGGATTGTATTAACATACTTTCCCAAAGCATTAGACTCGATTTGGATGCTGTCTCAACAACAATATTCTCTAGAAATAAGACACTCATGGAAATCATTATTTAAGGTAATAAAAGATTTGAAAAATATTTTCATCAAAAACATATTGTCAATAATGAAGACATTGTATATAAATTAATTATTTCAATAACCACAAGCAATCATTTTAAGAAAATATTTTTTAAATTGTTCATTTTTGCGGAACAAATAGAGCCTAATAACCTAAGAATTTTTTCTATATTTGACACTGATAATTTTTGATTGACCACAGATCCTTCCAAAAAAATTAAGAACGTGGGGGGGATGGGGGCGAGGTCATCATTGTAACTTCCACCTCCGCTCGCCGTCCCACTAACTGAGTTTTTTTTTTTGAACTGTCCCACTAACTGAGTTGAGCACAGTTTTTTTTTTCGAAAAAGCGCGCTTACTGACCCATCCCCTCTCTCTCTCCTCTCTCTCTCTCTCTAACAGATAGAGAGAGACGTTACCGTGCATTCTCAGTCTCTCTCTCCGTCTCTTCCATGGCCGAACTCGATCTGCATCGCCGGAGCATGCTGCATTGCTGAGTCGCTCCCGCCACGACTCACCCCGACTCGCCCCGACTCGGTGATCGTCGCTCGCCGAGGAGACGAGCCCCGCACCGCCGCCGCCGGAACGATGCTGGACGGCTTGCTCGGTCGCGGCTTCGCCGCCAAGTGGTGACCTCCTCAGATCTCTTCCTTCTCTCCGGTTTTTCTCTTTTGCGCGTGCTGTTGTTGCTCCGCGCGTCGTTGCCACGGTGCCGTTTCGGTTGGTGTTCGAGGGCCGTGACTTTCTGCCCCGGTGCTTGTTTTGGCAGCAAATCGCTGATCAAGGTGACGAGGTCGAGGATCGATGTCATACGGAGGAAGCAGCAGGCGACGCAGAAGTTCCTGAAGAAAGACATGGCCGATCTCCTCGCCAATGGCCTCGACATCAATGCGTATGGACGGGTAATTGACTCCCATAAATTGCTCTCCGCGATTTTCGGTCCTTTTGCGTGGTCTGATTTGGACTAGCTCTGTTTCCGTTTTGTTTATGATGTGATAGTCCCCAGTAAAGAAAGACGGTGTGAATGTGGCGAGGAGGTGGCTGTGTTTGCAGATTTTTGGAAAAAAATTGAATCTTTTTTGGAACTTCTTTGCTTTTGTAAATGGAAGGGAAAAATCGAATAACTAATGTTCAGTTATTTTGAGTTACAGAAGTGCAACGATGCAGTTGCATTTAGGGATAGAATTAGGAGAATGTAAAATGGACAACGGTTGATTTTAGGGGTGAGCATCGGTCCACGGTTTGACCCTAGACCGATCCTGGACCGGCCTAACCCTGTCGGTCCTAGTTTGGTTTGAGACTGGGTCAATCCCTGGTTCTAGAATTCCTAGACCAGCACTGTGCGAATCGGTCATCAATCAGAGTTCTGAGTCGGTCTAATCCGGATTAACCTTGAATAAATATACATAACATATTATTTATAATTTTTTTATATAAAAAAAATATTAAAATAAACGGTGTCAATAATATTAAACAACTCTTTAGTAAGAAATTCAAGTAATTTTACATTATTTTTAATAACTTAGATTTTTAATTTATTTTATATCGTCAATAGTTATAATTTACAAAAGAGAAAAATATTTGTGAGAGGAGTTCTCACGGCGTCCAAAAAGGTATAAACAACTCCTCACAATACCCTCCTCTAGTATTCATTCACTTTTATCTTATTTGTCATCTTAGTCTTCAATTTGCCAAAATCGAAAGAAACAACTTCTCCTTTCGTCACTCGACACTCGTCTCACTCGCTTTGAGTCACTCGTGCCACTTGCCTTCTTAGCTGACCTCGCTCATCATCGAACCCATTGGGTTGATATAATCATCGGTTGCCCTTTCAAAAAGTACAAAAAATGAAATAAAAAATTATCGGTTAATCCTAAGTTGACATTGAAATCGGACCAAACTCATTGGTTCCGTCCGATCCTCAATCGTTTTTTAAAAGAGTACAAAAATGAAATAAAAAATGATTGGTTGATCCCGGATTGACCCTGGAACCGAACCGAACCTATTGGGTTGGTCTGGTCCTCGATTCCAAGCTCAATAGGATTTGTCATTGGTCCAAAAAATTAAGGACCAACACTGTGCAAGTTGATGGATAGGTATAAAATCAATCAAAACTGCTTACCAAAAAATCATTGTTAAAATGAATAAGATTAGGTACCGAAAAGGATACTAATTTGTCAATTAGTGTAATTAAGTCTCTAACCATTGATTCTCTGGTTACATAAAAAGTGAAACACACTCCAATGCCTCACTTGGTTTCTAGCTGACCTCAGCAAGCTAATAGCAACTTATTTTGTGCAAAATTCCTAAAAAATATCCCGATGTCACGCAGAGTATGGGCTTGGAAGAGCCCGTGCCTAATCAAGGGCTATAAGCTTATCATTTAGGCAATACCCCTAAACCCGTTCCCTTCCCCCGAGGGGTAGGTTGCAACAATCATATTTAGAATTTCACAAACAAAGGCCCGATCCCTGAAGTAGGAAAGTGGGTTCTCGTCCTCCAAATGACATCATCAGGTTTTAGGATTTCTATTGAGATTATAGAAGTAATGCTAAGGGGGCCATGTTACCTGAGGGGTTGGCACAGTCTTTCTCCTCAGTGGCGGACCAGGGCTGCTTCATCTTCGTGAACGCCAGGTGTGGACAAAGAATGAGAGAGAAGCAAAGTGTGGGGACAAAATGACATGAGGTGGGGAACGGCTCATGGAACAAGTCAAAGCTCCCTTCCTCGTTGGCCGTGAACGGACTCCCGTAATTGTGCAACCACCTATCCCTTGCCGCCTATTTATTAAGTTTCCGAAAGAGTACAAGTGACACACCATAAACACCAAGAAGAATGGCATCTTTCGACAGCTCCAGCTTGAGCCCAAGGAGGCAACGCTCCAGCTCCAGCCCAAGCCTAAGCCCGAGCCCGTCGCCACCTCCTAGGGGCCACCGTGAAGGACAACCCAATGCTGACCTGGGCTATAGCCCGGCCCAATAGGAATAAAGCATTAGTGCGGGCAAAGGCCATAAAGAGCGTCCCAAAGAAGAGAATAAAACCCGTCAATGTGACCGCCTTGCGGTAGTTGATCCCGTCGGCGATCTGCCCAGCCATTGCTGCTCCGTTGAACAAGAAAAAGTTCAATGTGGCGGTTTGTACATCAATAAACTGCTAAAATATCCGTTTTTCTTTTTTAATGAATGCGGGCATTTTGCTAAATGCTCCAATAACTAACAATAAGAATTAAAAATAAAACAAGAAAATATCATTTGTCAATCATAACAATATGAATGGAATCAAGACAGGAAGAGAAGAACTTATAGAAACCCAAAAATACGAGGGCCATGGAAGCTTTGGCGGCATAGCAATGGCCGTCAATGCGACCATCTTGCGGCGGCCAATCCTATCGGCGATCCGCCCGGCCATTGCTGTACTGCCAGAGCTTCGATGGCCCTCATATTTTTGGGTTTCTATGAGTTCTTTTCTTCCTGTCTCAATTCCATTCATATTGTTATGATTGACAAATGATATTTTCTTGTTTTATTTTTAATTCTTATTGTTAGTTGTTGGAGCATTTAGCGAGGCGCCCATGTTCATTAAAAAAGAAAAATGGATCTTTTAGCAGTTCATTGATGTACAGGCTGCCACGTTGAATTTTTTCTCGTTCATCGAAGCAGGCAGATTGCCGACAGATTGGCCGCCGCAAGACGGTCGCATTGACGGGTTTTATTCTCTTCTTTGGAACACTCTTTATGGCCTTCACTCGCACTAACGCTTTATTCATGTCGAGCCAAGCTATCGCCCGGTCAGCATCGAGTTGTCCCTCACGGTGGCCTTAGAAGGCAACGACGAGAGAGGGCTCGAGCTCAAGCTGGAGCTAGAGTGTCGCCTCCTTGGGCTCAGGCTGGAGTTGCTGGAAGATGCCATTCTTCTTGGTGTTTGTGGTGTGTCACCTGTACTTTGTCAGGGACTTAATGAATAGGCGGTGATGGATAGGTGGTTGCGCAATTCCAGGAGTCCATTCGTGGCCAACGAGAAAGGAGCTTTGACCTGTTCCACAAGCTGTTCCCCACCTCACGTCATTTCATCCCCACGCTTTGCTTCTCTCTTGTTCTCTGTCTACACCTAGCGTTCACGAAGATGAAGCAACCCTGGTCCGCAGATGAGGAGAAAGACTGTGCCAACCCCTTAGGTGACATGGCCCCCTCAGCATTACTTTTATGATTTCAACCTAATACCCGATGATGTCCTCTGGAGGACGAGAACCCATTTAGAATTTTTTTATTTAAGAATCAAAATTTTTATTATTTTTATTTTAAATTTCCTTTTTCTTTCCCTCCTTCTTCTTTTGTTGGTCCATAGCAACGGCCAGTAACCGGCCAAAGGCAAGTTCAACGTTCGTTGGCCTTGGGCCTTGCTAGATTGGTGAGTCAAAGGGTCATGTTTGCCAGAAAATCTGGCAAACATTTCTTGAATTTTTTTTTTTCATAAAATGAATCCATCTTAGATTAAGAACGAAGAAAAATGTTTCTTTTTTTAAAGAATTTTAGCAAGTATTTAATTAAGTGGATAAGCAGTGGGTAGTTATTAAGGATGTGCAAATTGAATGATTATATGCTGAAGAGAATTTGTCAGATTTGGTAGTAGAGGAGAAAATTCAGTGGGTGGGTGTTTTTTTTTTTTTTTTTTTTTCTTTTTCCTCACTATTTGAGTGGGTGGTTATTGAAAGTGGAGCAATGACAAGGGAAAATGTCATAAATAGTCCATAAACTTTCATCTCATGTTCAATTTCATCCTTGAGCTTTCAATTTGCTTAATTTGGTCCTTGAATTTTCATCTAATGTTCAATTTCATCCTTGAACTTTCGATTTGCTTAATTTGGTCCTTGAACTTTTATCTAATGTTCAATCTAATCCCTAACTATTTAAAAATTGACCAATTTCCATTTTTTTTAAAATACCAAACTATTTTTTTTATTAAAAAAAACCAGTTCGATATTTCTTTTTTGTATATACAAATTACTTGAATAATGTACCACATTTATGCAAAGTAATAAAGATCAATATTTCTTTCCTTTCTCCATATTAAAAACAAATGGAAAAATGGACACTAATAATAAACAAAGGTAAATCTTGCATTTTGATTTCTTTTTTGTATATGCAAATTACTTGAATAATGTACAAAAGCCCATCAATCGATTTTTCCCTTTTCAGTGAAGGCTATAAAAAAAATCGATTGATGGGCTTTTGTACATTATTCAAGTAATTTGCATATATAAAAAAGAAATTAAAATACAAGATTCACATTTATTTATTATTATTGTCCCCTTTCTATTTGTTTTTAAGATGGAGAAATGAAAGAAATATTGACATTTATTACTTTGCATAAATGTGGTATTTTTTGACCAAAAAAAACCATTTTGGTATTTTTATTTATTTATTAAAAAATAGTTTGGTATTGAAAAAAAAGGGAAATTGGTCAATTTTCAAATAGTTAGGGACTAAATGGAACATTAGATGAAAGTTCAGGGACTAAATTGAGCAAATCAAAAGCTCATGGATGAAATTGAACATTAGATGAAAATTCATGGATCAAATTGAGCAAATCGAAAGATCGGGGATGAAATTGAACATTAGATGAAAGTTCAAAACCGTTTGTGACATTTTCCCCAATGGTAAATAAGGTAGTGGGTGATTCATGAATGTGTCTGATTAGTGATTACTCAACTATCTTTTATTTAGTTAAGCAATCACTGACCTTTATTTTTCGAATAAAAAAAACCATTATTTGTACCATTCTTCTTAAAAGATGAACCAGACTGGACTTCTTTTAGTGGGTAACGTTTGAGTTGGCCAAATATGGTAGGTGCAAAAAATAAAAATGTTTGATGCTCTTTGCCACTTTTTCTTTTTTAAAGTTTATTCAATAGAGGGAAATAATCAATGAAAAACGAAATGGAGTTATGGTTCAACTTTTGCCATGTTCGATTTTCATGCCTTATATTTTGATGTATTATGTTGTGTTGTATTATTCGATGGCAAATTAGGTTTGGTGTGCTGCACTCAAAAACTAAAGATTTCGAAATAGTTTTAAAGTCCAAAATAAAATTTTAATGAACTTTTTATATATCTAAGAATCATGAAAAATATCGAAACGGAAGAACCAAAATAAAGCAAACAAAGCAAAGCACCTTCAAATAGCGTTGATTTTTACTTGCTTTCGCTTATTAATAGTTTGCTTGATCCAGCAAAAGCCCTAAAATTTAATGTGCAATAAATGTGAATTAATTGAAATCATTTAATCAAGTGTGCCTTTTTCTCAATTGTCATGTCTGATTTAGGATTTAAATTATCTGTGCTCCATCTCCCAATAAAAGAAGCCGAAACAATTAAATTTTTAATTAAAGACCAAAAGTTGACTAAAAGCCCGCAAAATTAGGCGCAAAGATGTGCGGTCCAGCCGAGGAGATCCCTTTCCCGTCCCGATTCCGCCATCATTTTTACGGTTCCACCACCCACATCACCGTCACGATCTCCAGTCATCCACTCCCCATTTGACCTGGAAAGTCCCCACATCCAACGGCAACCATCCCTTTCTCTCTACCCAAAATGGCCTTTCGTCCTTTTCCCGTACTACCCTTTTGTCTTTTTATCTTTACAAGGAAAATGACGCAAATGACCTGTGAAATTTTCTTTAATATACAATATCATCAATAAATTTTTAAATTATTTATTATGGTCTCTAAAATTTTGATATCTATTTAATTCAGTCCTTGAAATATATAAAGATGCTTAATATTGTCCATAAACTTAAATTAATGAAATGACAACATGGGATATTTCCATATAATTCAAGATCTAAATTAAACATGTATTAAAAGTTCTGAAATTTTATTAAAAAAATTAAGAGTTTATGGATTATATTACATATTAAGCCAAAATTCAAAATCACTTGTGTCGTTATCCTTTTTTTTTTTAAAAAAAAAATATAAAGCCCCCCTTCGACTTTTGTTTTCATCTTGGCAAGAGATTGTGTTAGAAACTTCAAGCAAAAATCAACTAAGATTACATTAAATTTCCACATAGAGGCTAAGTATCAAATTAGAATGACCAAAGAGTTTAGAATCACGTCAGAATTATAATGATATATTTTTTATTTAATTAACATACTTTCCCAAAGCATTGGACTTGATTTGGATGCTGTTCCAACAAGAATATTCTCTAAAAATAAGATTCATGAAAATCATTATTTAAGGTAATAAAAGATTTGAAAAATATTTTCATAAAAATAGTATCTTATATCACTTACAAAAATAAATAAACGAAAAATATTTTTATTAAAAATATATTATCAATAATGAAGAAATTCTATATAAATTAATTATTTCAATAGCCACAAGCGGTCATTTTAAAAAAATATTTTTAAAATTATTCATTTTTGGGAACAAAAAGAGCTTTATAATGACCTAAGAATTTTTTCTATATTTGACAATGATAATATTTTGATTGACCACAGATCCTTCCAAAAAAAAATCAAGAACGTGCGGGGGCGAGGTCATTATCGTAACTTCGACCTCCGCTCGCCGTACCACCTCACTAATACGTTGAGCCCAGTTTTTTTTAAAAGGCGTGCTCACGTTACCGGGCATTCTCAGTCTCTCTCTCTCTCTCTTCCATGGCCGAACTCAATCTGCATCGACGGAGCATGCTGCATTGCTGAGTCGCTCCCGCGCCCCGCGTCGACTCGCCCCGACTCGCCCCGACTCAGTGATCATCGCTCGCCAAGGAGACGAGCCCCGCGCCGCCACCGCCGGAACGATGCTGTGCGGCTTGCTCGGTCGCGGCTTCGCCACCAAGTGGTGAGCTCCTCAGATCTCTTCCTTCTCTCCGGTTTTTCTCTTTTTCGCGCGTGCTGTGTGGGGGAAAGCTGCTGTTGCTCCGCGCGTCGTGGCCGCGGTGCCGTTTCGGTTGGTGTTCGTAGGCCGTGACTTTTTGCCCCGGTGCTTGTTTTGGCAGCAAATCGCTGATCAAGCTGACGAGGTCGAGGATCGATGTCATACGGAGGAAGCGGCAGGCGAGGCAGAAGTTTTTGAAGAAAGACATGGCCGATCTCCTCGCCAATGGCCTCGACATCAACGCTTTTGGCCGGGTAATTGACTCCTATATTTTGCTTTACGTGATTTTCGGTCCTTTTGCGTGGTCTGATTTGGACTAGCTCTGTTTCTATTTTGTTTATGATGTGATAGTCCCCAGTAAAGAAAGACGGTGTGAATGAGACCAGGAGGTGGCTATGTTTGCAGATTTTTGGAAAAAAATTGAATCCTTTTTGGAACTTCTTTGCTTTTTTGTAAATGGAAGGGAAAAATCGAATTACTATCATGTTAAGTTGTTTTGAGTTACAGAAGTGCAACGATGCAGTTGCATTTAGGGGTAGAATTAGGAGAATGTAAAATGGACAACAGTTGATTTTGCCATAGTTCTTTAGTGGATGTCGATGGCTTTTCGTATTGTGCTTAACATTGATGTATTCGGTGGCCCCGACTTAAATAAGTAATCTCTGTGGTGATTGCTGGGGCAGGCTGAAGGACTTCTGGTCGAATTGACGCTCTCGTCATGCTATGATGATGTCGATCAGTTTTGCGAGGTCTTGTTGAAGCAAATGTCGATAATGAAAAAGCAGAGGTATGACCTTCAACTCCAAGGATATTGCCCTACATTAGCAAGTACTTTATGGAAAAATTTCCATCTTTTTTGAGAAGAATTGCAGTCCATAGCTCTTTAACTCAACTACTCTTACTTTCCCGTGGAATAGAGACGCTGCTCTTTTCAATTGTGAGGACATATGATGAAGTAGAGTCTGGAGAATTTTAAATCCCCATTTGCTAATCATCTCCCGTAAATAAACTTGGTCCCCAAATCCTCATGTTGGTATCTGCAACCATGTCACTTAGTACATAGACTGCAACAATTAGGTTGCTCCAGTCTTGTGGAATGCGCAAGTGATAAATGACATCAGTTAGGGATGCTCATGAGCAACTGCCGTTGCCATGTAGCAAGTAACTGATGTGTCTGTGCAGATGCTGTTGCTCTTTCCGAAGCAAGCATTCTGATGAACAACCAGACCTTTAAGAAGTTCGTGGCATATGAAATTTGCATTTTTTGTTTTTTTCCAGGTATTGCATTGCAGTTTCTATTGGTGTTTGGCTGCGAAAGACTACTTTCTCCTCTGTGTATTTCTTCCTAGCTGTTAAACATCTCTATTGAGATTTTTTTTTTTTAAATATCAACTGAAACTCTAGAAAGGAAAGCACAAGACAAAAAGGGTGACGATTTCCATGATGTCAAATCTTACCCACTGGGATACCGACAATAAAAACCTTATTGTTATTTGTTAAATGTTTTGTCATGAAGTACCTGGCTATATAAATTCCGCTAGAGCTTGAGCGTGTTGCTTCTTACTCTTCTGACCAAATACCGTTCTTGCTGTTCTACACTAGACTGAAGCATTTTTAGCTAAGATCATTTTTCATTTATCGCATTGTTCCTTTCAGTGGATGCCCAGAGGAATGTCGAGAGGCTGTATCCTCCCTGATGTTTGCTGCTGCAAGATTTTCTGATTTGCCAGAGTTGCGCAACCTTAGGGATAGTTTCCAAGAGAGATATGGAAATTCCTTGGACTGTTTCATAGATCAAGAGGTACTCCCTACCTCAGATAATGCTTGCTAAGCTATTAATGGGCAGCTTTGCTATATTACTAATTACCTGAAATACTCTCAGTTTTCCAGTAAATTAGCCGGAAAGCCTTCTACACTGGAAAAGAAAGTTAAGCTAATGCAAGACATAGCATCAGAGTTTTCGATAAGGTGGGATGCAAGAGCTTTTGAACAGAGAATGTCCAGAAACTCTTCGACTGTCCAGGTATGCTATTGCGCTTTTGTTGTATTCGAGTGTTAGACTATCCTTACATGAACAGCTAAGACGTATTCTCCAAGTGCATCTATTCATATCCTGACTCTGTTTGTTTGTCTTGCAGGAGCAACCAAAAGATCACGGACTTCTTTCCCATGCCACTGATAACTCTAAATTAACGAATGCCAAGTATATACCTTTGAAAGGAGATAAGCTGAATTTCCCTCCAAAGCAAAGTTTTGAAGAAGTGGATGAAGGGCAGAGGTTCCGAAATAACATGGGAGCCAATGGCTTTAGAAGAAATGACCTCAATCCTCAACGAAAGCTTGAATCAACTGGCAACAAGTGGAATGAGTTTGAGGACGTTATCTCAAGGAAAGATGATCATGATACCCAACAAGGAAGGCCTGGTCTGGCCTCTTATAAAGCTGAGGAGGGTACTAGCTTGAAACAAGTTAAATCTGGTGCTTCATCTCATGAAAGACGACATAAGGACACTAACGGTACTCAACGAGGAAGGCTTGGTCACAGCTCTTATAAAATTGAGGAGGATAGTAGCCCAAAACCAATAAAATCTCATGAAACAGGATATACAGACACCGCTGCTGGATTGAAGTACCAGAATTTAAGGGAGAGAACTGTCCTAGAAAGGGAGCATGGGGATGGTTCACTTCACTGGAAACAAGGCACACTGCCTAGTTCTGCTGGAACCTACATAAAGACCAATGTTAAGGATGCCTCATCTTCTAATGGCAATAATGGCAATGAAGACCATGCTGCTAACTCATTGAGGAAGGCCAGGAGAGGAGATATAGAAAGGTCCTACTGCAAAAGTCCTCTGCCACCTCCTTATGTTAAGCCTCCTTATGTTAAGCAAAATGTTAAACCCCCGAAGGATGGCAAGTATGGGTCCAAATCAGAGTCTGTTTTTGAAGGCTCGAAAATTCCAGAATCAAGTGGAAGTTCTATACCAATTTTCAATGGTCACAAAATTCCTTTGAAAAATTATGTCTAACGGTTTGATTGGAAGAAATTTCTTTGAAAGGATGTCAACAACTAATGTGGCATGAAGAGGTATTTAAAGGAGATCATTCGAACAAGAAGTGAAAGGGAATTTGAAATTGAAATTCTAAAATCTGAAACTACTCTCAATTACCTGTCTTCGTCTATGAGCATTACAAGGTGTGATTAAGAGAGAAAACACAAAAAAAAAAAAAAAAAAAAAAAAAGTGTCTTAGTGAGCTAGAGAAATGAAGTATTGAGTCTTTGTACTTATAAATTGTAATTTTCTATTGATGTTACCGAAATCCAGCCAGTAGGCTGTCCGTATGGAAGGGTAAACGTAGGCTTGATTTAAGTCGAACTATTATAAAACTTGTATATAATTTTTTTTTTCCCTTAACTCTATTTATTTTAAGTCTGTTGCACTTACTGTCTTAGAAATTTGGTGTTTCTCAAGGCTATTATTATTCCTCATTCATACTTAGTTGGCAATTTAATTCTACTCCATAATTGTTTGATAAAATTTATTAAGACACCCATTCACCCCATAGGTGTTAGAACTAGCTACTTCAGTTTGCAAGTTTGGTGACTATATTTTCTATATTGGACTTGGTCTCTTCGGGTTGCTTGAATGCTAGTTGTGGTCTCATCATATTCCGATTACTCCATGAAAAACTTGGATGATTGCGGCAAATTTGGATGATTGTGGCATCCCGAATTATATGTGTTGGAGTATGGATTATTTAGTGACCTATCAAAATTTCCAACACTAAGTTGTGTAAAAGAATTACCGACCTAACACTCTGTGTTTACATGTCTTCCACCATAAAAATTACATGTCATATTATGAATTTTCATGGTTGAAACACTCATGTTATCTAATATTTTGTTGAGCGCTTCCAATTGTGCAATAATTACAACAAAAGCTTCTACTTCATGAACTCTATTGGCTTTTGGCATCGGTAGTCTCTCAATAGGCCATTGATAGCTATTTTATGCCATTTATTCTAATAGGTTGTAAAAGTTCTCGTTGCAGTTGCATCAATTATAGAACGAAGATTTATAATGGATCAATTATAAAAAATTTGTACTTGCATCCATGCGGGTAATCCATGATGTGAGAATCTCCTAAGAAACTCCTTGAATCTTTTTCATACTTCGTACAATGATTCATTATACCTCTACATAATTTTATTATGCATTTTTGCAGACTTTGCAGCAAGAAAGAACTTACCAAGAATTTTTTGAGCCATATCATTCCATGTAGTGATCGATCCTACGGGAAAAGAAGAGAGCCAACCCTTAACCTTATCTCTAAGGGAAAATAGAAATGATCTTAATCTAATAGCATCATCTATGACTCCATTATATTTAATTGTGTCACAGATTTCAAAATAAACATTGATATGGGCATTTGGAACATCGTTTGATAGCCTACTAAATTGCATTGATTGTTGAAGGATTTGAATGAGTGATGGTTGAATTGTAGGTCTTTTGATGCTTGATGTGGTGCCTTGAATTGTTGGCACAGCATAATCTCTCAAGAGTCTACATTGATTTTCATTCTCACCATCTTGCGCCATCTTCTTAACATGATTTCTCTGTTCAATTAGTCACCTTTTAAATGTATGTTCAATTTTTGGATCAAATTAAGAAAGTTTCCATTGTTGGCTACGTGTCATACACCAATCTATACCCTAGAAAAAATAAAAATAAAATTAAACTTGAAATTATCTAGAATCAATATTAATTGGTATTAAACAAACAATCCTTGGCAATTGTGCCAAAAACTTGTTCAACGTGTTCATTGTATTTAGAATTTCACAAACAAAGGCCCAATCCCTAAAGTAGGAAATCTGCTATCTACTTAAAAGAGATGTGAGACTTAATAGTGACTAACAAAGTTGGAGGCTAGAAGCGATCGACAGTGACAGAGGGAGCAACGAGGCTAGAGGCGATCGAGAGCGAGAGTGAGAGATGTATAGATGAGGCCGGAGGCCATTGAGAGCGAGAGTGAGAGAGGGAGGCAAGGCCGTGAGATAAGTGAGACGAGAGATGAAAGGGAAACTTGGATTTTGATATGCAAATTTAAAACGTAAAAACTAAAATTAAAATTATAGATATGCCGGTCTGCAATTTCATACTTTGAATTGGACCAATACTCACTAACTCTAGTAAATTGAAACTAGGAACCAAATCGATCCCCATTTGAATAACCCGTTTTGGGCCAATCCAGTCCTATCCCAAGTGTTTTTTGATTCTTTTGCCACACCCCTAACTAATAGAGGCATCTATACCTTGTAAAAATACACTCAATCCTATCTCCTGTCTCAAGTGTTTTTTGATTCTTTTGCCACACCCCTAACAAATAGAGGCATCTATACCTTGTAAAAATACACTCAATCCTATCTCTTGGATGAAATTTTGCCCCCTTGACATTTTTAAAGGCGCCTAAACTCATGTTAGGAGACAATTGAGAGGTTTTATAAAACTAACAAATTCTAGATTTTAAAACTATTATTCAAATCACTTATCATATTCATCTTATCTATTTCTTAACGACCGTCTCTATAGGAAATACAAATTTTTTCAATACAAGATCAATTCAATACTTCTTTGCAGTCAACGTGAGATTGGAAACTAATTTCAAAATACTTGTAGACAATCCAAAATAAGTGACAATCAGTCCAATCACTATAAATGAGCTAAATATAGAGATGATCTGAATTTTTTAACATATTTAAGCTAGCCTTGTTGTGACATCCCGATTTTCCGATTCTATTTTTAATTAATTGAGACGGGCATTTCGTTAGCATGTATATAGTTCTTTTCCTTGAGTTGGCCACTCATGTGGAAACTAGTCTATGGGTGAAGTTTGTTAAGAGTTTCTAATGCATCGACTCAGAATTTGACCGTGAAGCGATCTTTCGATCGAGCTAATCTGCAAGGGTCATTACGGCACAATTAAAAATCGATTAGAGATCGGAGATAGGTCGACTCGACAGAGGCGTGTGATCGAGCGTGGGTGATTCCATCAGATTGCACAATTCTTATCGATCGGCACTAGACCGACTTTTCTGTCGATTGAGTACCCTGTGTTCGTATTTGAAATCTTGAGATTACCCCGACAACCGAAAATCACCAATGTTTCAAAGATGTACATTGTTGCTTGAGATGATCAACTACAGGTCAAATGCATGAAAATTTCTAAAGGCTACCCGATAGGTTGGGCCACGCTAGTATCGTGCCAAAGTGAAATTAACCGTGAAATTGAGATCGAATTCATAAATTGGAAGTCTGGGTATGTCACAAATCATTTTAGGAATATTGACTAATCTTCGGAAGATTTTTTCATGCAAGCCGAGTTTTTCGGCAAAATAATCAAGGTATGGCTATTTTGGCTCGAGAAATTAGTAGGCCGCCTTTGATCTTGCTTTTGGGACTTAAGTTGGTTCTATAGATAAGTGAAGATGTGAATTGAAGTGTGGTGACATTGGATTAATTTTATGGACTTCAATTTGATTCAATTGGGAGAGAATTGATGAGAATTGAAGAAATTGGATGTATAAAGTTTTATGCCCCGGCGGAAAATGGAATTGCAACCATTGGAATAAGGCTGTGGGAGATAGTGGAGTGTGATGTCATCCTAGGTCATGGTGGGCCATTTTTGTTGGATAAAAGAAAGAAAAAGAAAATGAAAAGGGCCCCCTCCTTCTCTCTCCTCCCTCTCTTCTTCCTCTCTCCCGTGCAACCACTCTCCATCTCCATCTTCTTCTCCAGCTTTGAACCCAAAGAACCGGAAGCGCCACGGCCTTCGCAGCTGCAGCCAGAGCCGTCGCCGCCTTCGCCCGTTTGCCCGCCGTCGCGGCCGCGCCTTACCGCTCGGACCTCAGCCTCCCTCTCTCCTCTCTTCTCCGTCTCCGATTTCTGCTCGACGTCTCCAACAGATCTGAGAGCGAAAGCAACAGTGAAGATCGAATAGCAAGCCGCTGGAGCCGAACGGCCGTTCGCCGCTCACGCACCGTCCGCACGCCGCTCCACCGGTCAGCTTGCCTGCTCGTCGCCCTCGTTTGCGCCAGCCCGTGTTCCAGCAGCTCGGGCCTTCGCCGGAGCTCCCTTCGCCGCCGTCGACCTCCCCTTCAGCCTGTCCAAGTTGTCGCCGGTCCTCCTTCGCCCTGTCCGACCCGAACCGGCGCCGGATCTGCCTCCTCCAGCCCCAAAGCAGTAGCTGCAAAATGGGTATTGCAGCGGAGTTTTGGCCCGTTTTGGCCACCTTCCCGAGCTCGGATGCTTGGCCCGCTTTGAGGAAAGTTGTTCTCCTCGGCGTCCCCATCGTTTTGGTCTGCTCGGCTCGCTAATCCTGTGATTTTAACTCACTAAACCTTGATTAGAGAGTTAATGATGCTTTATGGGTGCTTAGTTTATGTTAAGTATTATTAGGTGGTTAGTTTAATTTATTTAAGTGTAGATTATATTAAGGTGTTTGATTAACTTAAATTGTGTTTAATTTAAGGTTAAGTGAGTGGTTATATTAATATAAACTCGTGATGTGACATAAAGGAATTTACTTTTGATTTATTTAAATATTTTGAAATTGTTTAATAATTTAATAATATTATATTATTCGAAATTATTAAAATATTATTATTTAATTATTTTCGGAATAAATTTAATTAATTATTAAATTCGAAAATTTTGTTAGGACCCTAAATTCTCAGAATTTCGTGCTTTGGTCATTCTTTGTATAGTCAGATTTTGACATTGATGATTGGATATTATAAATTGAGTGTGGATTGTGAAAAGTATGGATTTTATTTAGAAAATTTCAAGTGTCGAGTTTGGCATTGAAATTGGATTGTTAATGGTTAATATCGTAATTGGATTATGTGAGTGAAATGTAAAGTATCCAGGGATCAATATCGAATTGTCGTGTACTAGTTGAAAGGCTCGGGTCGCAGTAGTGGCTAAGCCGACTGGATCTTTATTCTGCTAGAAATGCCGTCAAGAGAGTGACGTGACTTGGGTCGCAGTAGTGGCGGGACCGACTGGACCTTTATTCTTCTAGAAATGCCATCGATAGAATGACGTGGCTTGGTCGCAGTAGTGGCGGGACCGACTGGACCTTTATTCTTCTAGAAATGCCATTGATAGAATGACGTGGCTTGGTCGCAGTAGTGGCGGGACCGACTAGAACTTTATTCTTCTAAAAATGCCGTCGATAGAATGACATGGCTTGGTCGTAGTAGTGGCGGGACCGATTGGACCTTTATTTTTTTCTAGAAATGCCGTAAGGTTAGTAGATATCCGACTTGCGAGTAGGCTATGCCCTTGCATGGTAGTGAATAATAATTGGAATGCGTGCTAAGTGCGATCGTGATTTATATGAAAGTGATGGCGTTCCTATTGTTTGAATTATTATTATTACCAGAGATTGTGTGATACAAATTGTGCTAACCTGCAGGAAGGAATTGAGACGAGGTAAGTTCTCTGTGTGATGTGGCTAGGCCACCCTTGGGCGTATTTTCTTTCTAATAGGGGTTTAGGGGGTTGAACTTGCTGAGACATCGTCTCATCCCGGTTGTGGGATTAAAATTTCAGGTCCCTGGTGGACGGAGAGGCCAGATAGCTTTGGTTGGCCTTGAGGAGTTGTAGAGGTGAAGTCATAAGGATTGGAGAGCGTGTCCAATTTGTAGGTCGTAGGACAGTTCATTTTTAAGAGCCGGTCTTTTGTAGACTTTTGGCTCTAGGCCTTCGTCTGTAACTCCTTTGGTTTATGTAAGTGATTGGTTGTGAAATTGTTTCCTGCTTTTCTGTCCCGTATTTTATTGTCAGGGGTTTTATAATACGTTCCGCTAGCGCAATAATAAATGAATGGGGTTGGCGACACTACCTGGGAATGTCGCATTTGATCGACCACAGTGGGATGTGCTCGCGCTCGGGGTTCGAGGCGTGACACTTGTTTCATTGAAATGACTAATTTCAAAAATATTTTTCACAAAATGATTCCTTTGGTTGCTTGAAATCCTTAGTTAATTAAAAAAAATTACTATTGGCAACAATTTATATGTAAACCATTTCATGAACAATGAAAATAGTTTATATTTATTCCTTTTTGTAAACAATATAAACGATTATTTTTTGGAAAAATATTTTTCAAATGATTTCATTTTCTATGAAAAAAGCCTTAACTTAATTTAGATTTGAGAAATTACAACATATCCCTTTGCGATAATAGATGAATGATTAGCATATCATTCATAGGCGATCTTTTGTTTTAGGAAAAAAAATGGTCGGATAAGTTGTTGATCAACTGCAAAGGGGAGGAATCAAACAAACAGTGAAAAAGAAAATAGAAATCCAACCTTAGAAAAAATGTTGAAACAGTCCAAAAATATATAATCTAACTAGGTGGAAAGTCAGTTATTTCTCCGACTTTCCAAAAGCTGACATAACTGTTCTTTCGGGACTTGGTCTTGCCTAGGTTGTTGTCTTGCTACGGAAGGAAAAATTACTAAAAAACAGTTCGAACTTTATTTAAATTACATTAAAATGCAATTGCTTCAGAAAGATTCTTCATGGTCGACGGTTTTTCTTCCCCTGGTTGGGCAGAGAAATCGATGTAATCCACCACCTGAGCAACTAAAATATAAATAAACTAAAATGCCCTATTAATAGAAGAATTTGTTATTATTATTTTCCTGGAAATGTGGTCATGGGAAAATTAATGCATCCCAGCCTGGTGGATAAAAAAAAAATTATTGGTGTAAGAACATATATGAGTTAGCTAGGTTCTCATTGCTGCTATAATTTCAACTGTATTTCAGAATAAATTATTTATGTTAGGTTATGTTCATTTCATAAAAACAATGTGACGTTTTTTGAAAAATATTTTATAGGATGTCATTTTTCAATAAAACGACAATATTTTTGGCATTCAGTAAAAGTTTGTAAATAAACTAAAAAATATTTGTTGTTGTTAGGTATGAAAATTTTGATTTGATTTTCTTCCATGCACTCCTTTTAAGAATTTTTTATTTAGAAAATCAAAATTTTGATTATTTTTATTTTAAATTTCCTTTTTCTTTATATTTTTTTCTTTTTCTTTCTATTTTATCTTTCCCTCCTCCTTCTTCTTTAGTTGGTCCATGGCAAGGGCCAACAACCGGCCAAAGGCAAGCTTGACGTTCGTTGGCCTTGGGCTTTGCTAGATTGGTGAGTTAAAGTGTCATGTTCGCCAAAAAATTCGGCAAACATTTCTTGAAAATTGTTTAAATGAATCAACCTTAGATTTAGAACGAAGAAAAATGTTTCTTTTTTAAAGAATTTTAGTGAGTATTTAATTAAGTGGATATGCAATGGGTAGTTATTAAGGACGTGCAAATTGAATGATTATATGCCGAAGAGAATTTGTTAGATTTGGTAGTAAAGGAGAAAATTCACTGGGTGGGTGGTTTTTTTTTTTTTTTTCCCTTTTTCCTCACTATTTGAGTGGGTGGTTATTGAAAGTGGAGCAATGGCAAAGAAGGTAGTGGGTGATTCACGAATGTGTCTGATTAGTGATTACTCAACTAACCCTTATTTAGTTGAGCAATCACTAACCTTTATTTTTCAAAAAAGAAAACCATTATTTGTACCATTCTTCTTTAAACCGGACCGGGCTTCTTTTAGTGGGTAACATTTGAGTTGGCCAAATATGGTAGGTGCACAAGATAAAAATGGCCAATGCTCTTTGCCACTTTTCCTTTTTTAAAGTTTCTTCGATAGAGGCAAATAATCAATGAAAAATGAAATGAAGTTATGGTTCAACTTTCGCTGTATTTGATTTTCATGCCTTATATTTTGGTGTATTATGCCGTGCTCTATTATTCGATGGCAAATTAGGTTTGATGTGCTGCACTCAAAAACTAAAGATTTCGAAATAGTTTTAAAGTTCAAAAAAATTTTAAGGAACTTTTTATATATTTTAGAATTATGAAAAATATCGAAACGGAAGAACCAAAACAAAGCAAAGCATCTTCAAATTCCTTTGATATTTACTCGCTTTCACTTATTAATAGTTTGCCTGATGCAGCAAAAGCCCTAAAATTTAATGCGCAAACCGTGGATAGACGTGAATGAATTGAAATCATTTAATCAAGCGTGTCTTTTTGTAAATTGTCACGTCTGATTTAGGATTTAAATTATCTGTGCTCCATCTCCCAATAAAAAGAAGCCAAAACAATTAATTTTTTAATAAAGACCACAAATTGACTAAAAGCCCGCTAAATTAGGCGCAATGATGTGCGGTCCAGCTGAGGAGATCCCTTTCCCGTCCCGATTCCGCCGTCCTTTTTACGGTTCCACCACCCACCGTCACCGTCACGATCTCCATAGTCATCCACTCCCCATTTGACCCGCAAAGTCCCCACATCCAACGGCAACCATCCCTTTCTCTCTACCCAAAATGGCCTTTCGTCCTTTTCCCGTACTACCCTTCTGCCCCTTTTCTTTACGGAGAAAATGACGCAAATGATCTGTGAAATTTTCTCTAATATATAATGTAATCAATGAATTTTTAAATTATTTATTATGGTTTCTAAAATTTTAATATATATTCAATTCAATCCTTGAAATATATAAAGATATTTAATGTTTTCCATAAACTTGAATTAATGAAAGAACAACATGTGATATTTTTATATAATTCGAGATCTAAATTGAATATGTATCGAGAGTTTTAGAATTTTATTAAACAAATTAAGAGTTCATGGATTATATTATATATTAAGTCAAAGTTTAGGATCATTTGTGTCGTCATCTTTTTTTTTTTAAAGCCCCCCTTTTGCATTTGTTTTCATCTTGGCAAGAGATCATGTTAGAAACTTCAAGCAAAAATCAACTAAGATTACATTATTTTTCAACATAGAGGCTAAGTATCAAATTAGAACGACTAAAGAATTTAGAATCACATCAGAATCGGAATGATATATTTTGGATTGTATTAACATACTTTCCCAAAGCATTAGACTCTATTTGGACGTTGTCCCAACAATAATATTCTCTAGAAATAAGACATTCATGGAAATCATTATTTAAGGTAATAAAAGATTTGAAAATCATTTTCATAAAAATTATCTTATATCACTTACGAAAATGAATAAACAAAAAAATATTTTCATGTAAAACATATTGTCAATAATAAAGACATTCTATATCAATTAATTATTTCAATAGCCACAGGCAGTCATTTTAAGAAAATATTTTTAAAATTATTCATTTTTGCGGAACAAAAAGAGCTTAATAATGACCTAAGATTTTTTCTATATTTGACAATGATAATTTTTGATTGACCACAGATCCTTCCAAAAAACAATTAAGAACGTGGGGGACGAGGTCATTATCGTAATTTCTACCTCCGCTCGCCGTCCCACTCACTGAGTTTAGCCCAGTTTTTTTTAGAAAAAGCGTGCTCACTGACCCATCCCTCTCTCTCTCTACTCTCTCTCTCTCTCTAACAGATAGAGAGAGAGACGTTACCGTGCATTCTCAGTCTCTCTCTCTCTCTCTTCCACGGCCGAACTCGATCTGCATCGCCGGAGCATGCTGCATTGCTGAGTCGCTCCCACCCCGACTCGCCCCGACTCGGTGATCGTCGCTCGCCGAGGAGACGAGCCCCGCGCCGCCGCCGCCGCCGGAACGATGCTGGACGGCTTGCTCGGTCGCGGCTTCGCCGCCAAGTGGTTAGCTCCTCAGATCTCTTTCTTCTCTCCGATTTTTCTCTTTCGAGCGTGCTGTGTAGGGAAAGCTGTTGTTGCTCCGCGCGTCGCGGCCGCGGTGCCGTTTCGGTTGGTGTTCGGGGGCCGTGACTTTTTGTCTGGTGCTTGTTTTGGCAGCAAATCGTTGATCAAGCTGACGAGGTCGAGGATCGATGTCATACGGAGGAAGCGGCAGGCGACGCAGAAGTTCCTGAAGAAAGACATGGCCGATCTCCTCGCCAATGGCCTCGACATCAATGCGTATGGACGGGTAATTGACTCCTATAAATTGCTCTCCGCGATTTTCGGTCCTTTTGCGTGGTCTGATTTGGAGTGGCTCTGTTTCTGTTTTGTTTATGATGTGATAGTCCCCAGTAAAGAAAGACGGTGTGAAGGTGGCTATGTTTGCAGATTTTTGGAAAAAAATTGAATCTTTTTTGGAACTTCTTTGCTTTTGTAAATGGAAGGGAAAAATCGAATTACTATCATGCTCAGTTGTTTTGAGTTACAGAAGTGCAACGATGCAGTTGCATTTAGGGATAGAATTAGGAGAATGTAAAATGGACAACGGTTGATTTTGCCATAGTTCTTGAGTGGATGTTGATGGCTTTTGGTATTGTGCTTAACGTTTGGTGTATTCGGTAGCTCCAACTTAAACAAGTAATCTCTGTGGTGAATGGTGGGGCAGGCTGAAGGACTTCTGGTCGAATTGACGCTCTCGTCATGCTATGATTATGTTGATCTGTGTTGCCAGTTCTTGTTGAAGCAAATGTCGACAATGCAAAAGCAGAGGTATGACCTTCAACTCCAAGGATATTGCCCTACGTTAGCTAGTAATTCATGGAAAAATTTCCATCTTTTTTGAGAAGATTTGCAGTCCATAGCTTTTAACTCAAGTACTTTTAGGGCCTGTTTGTTAAAAACTATTTCAGTTCCCGGAACAAAAATTTCTGTTCTTTTGTTCCAGGGAACGAAAAAAGGATAGAAACTGTTTAGTAAAAATTTTGTTCCTGGGATTAAATTTTGGAACAGAAAGTACTTTCTTGTTTGGGAACAATTTCTAGAATCAATTTTTCTTTCTGTTTTCTTCTTCTCTTCTTTTCTTCTTCTTCTTCTTCTTCTTCTTCCTTTAGGCTGGTGGCCGGCCTTGGCCATGGCCGGCGCTGGCGACCGGCCAGACGAGGGCCGGCGACCTTGCCAGAGCATCGGCGGCCCCGAGACACCGAGCCTCACTGTGGCCACACAAGGCTCGGCCTTCCCAGCCGACGCGAGGCCGAGGCTCACTGGGGCTAGGCTGGTCCGGCGAGCTTGCCGGACATCGCCTAGTCGGTTGCTAGCGACCAGCCAAAAGAAAAAAAAAAAAAAAAAAGGAAAAAATAATATAATAATTAAAAAAATAAAAAAATTTAATAATTTTACCAAATGTATTTCTATCTCGGGAATAGAAATTTTGATAAGTTACCAAAGTGGTCTTTTGTTCATAAATTGTTCCTGAGAACAGAAACATAAAAAATCATTTCTCATAAAAAATTGTTCCTCGGAATATAATGGTTACCAAACGCGCCCTTACTTTCCTGTGGAATAGAGACGTGGCTTTTTTCAATTGTGAGGACATATGATGAAGTAGAGTCTGGAAAATTTTAAATCCCCATTTGCTAATCATCTCCCGTAAATAAACTTGGTCCCCAAATCCTCATGTTGTTATCTGCAACCATGTCACTTAGTACATAGACTGCAACAATTAAGTTGCTCCAGTCTTGTGGAACATGCGAGTGATAAATGACATCAGTTAGGGATGCTCATGAGCGACTGCCGTTGCCATGTAGCATGTCACTGATGCGTCTGTGCAGATTTTGTTGCTCTTTCCGAAGCAAGCATTCTGATGAACAACCAGACCTTTAAGAAGTTCGTGGCATATGAAATTTGCATTTTTTTGTTTTTTTTTCCAGGTATTGCATTGCAGTTTCTATTGGTGTTTGGCTGCGAAAGACTACTTTCTCCTGTGTATTTCTTCCTAGCTGTTAAACATCTTTGTTGAGAACTTTTTTTTTTTTAATATCAACTGAAACTCTAGAAAGAAAAGCACAAGACAAAAAGGGTGACGATTTCCATGATGTTGAATCTTACCACTGGGATACCGACAATAAAAACCTTATTGTTATTAGTTAAATGTTTTGTCAGGAAGTACCTGGCTATAAACTCCACTAGAGCTTTAGTGTGTTGCTTCTTACTCTTCTGACCAAATACCATTATTGCTGTTCTACACTAGACTGAAGTATTGTTAGCTAAGATAAATTTTCATTTATTGCATTGTTCCTTTCAGTGAATGCCCAGAGGAATGTCGAGAGGCTGTATCCTCCCTGATGTTTGCTGCTGCAAGATTTTCTGATTTGCCAGAGTTGCGCGACCTTAGGGATAGTTTCCAAGAGAGATATGGAAATTCCTTGGACTGTTTCATAAATCAAGAGGTACCCCCTCCCTCAGATAATGCTTGCTAAGCTATTAATGTGCAGCTTTGCTATATTACTAATTACCTGAAATACTCTCAGTTTTCCAATAAATTAGCCGGAAAGCCTTCTACACTGGAAAAGAAAGTTAAGCTAATGCAAGGCATAGCATCAGAGTTTTCGATAAGGTGGGATGCAAGAGCTTTTGAACAGAGAATGTCCAGAAACTCTTCGACTGTACAGGTACGCTCTTGCGCTTTTGTTGTATTCGAGTGTTAGACTAACCTTAAATGAAAAGCTAAGACGTAATCTCCAAGTGCATCTATTCATATCCTGACTCTGTTTGTGTGTCTTGCAGGAGCAACCAAAAGATCACGGACTTCTTTCCCATGCCACTGATTACTCTAATCTAACGAATGCCAGGTATATACCTTTGAAAGGAGATAAGCTGAATTTCCCTCCAAAGCAAAGTTTTGAAGAAGTGGATGAAGGGCAGAGGTTCCGTAATAACATGGGAGCCAATGGCTTTAGAAGAAATGACCTCAATCCTCAACGAAAGCTTGAATCAACTGGCAACAAGTGGAATGAGTTTGAGGACGTTATCTCGAGGAAAGATGATCATGATACCCAACAAGGAAGGCCTGGTCTCACCTCTTATAAAGCTGAGGAGGGTGCTAGCTTGAAACAAGTTAAATCTGGTGCTTCATCTCATGAAAGACGACAGAAGGACACTAACGGTGCTCAACGAGGAAGGCTTGGTCACAGCTCTTATAAAATTGAGGAGGATGGTAGCCCAAAACCAATAAAATCTCATGAAACAGGATATAAAGACACTGCTGGTGGATTGAGGTACCAGAACAGAAGGGAGAGAACTGTCCTAGAAAGGGAGCACGGGGATGGTTCACTTCACTGGAAACAAGGCACACTGCCTAGTTCTGCCGGAACCTACATAAAGACTAATGTTAAGGATGCCCCATCTGCTAATGACAATAATGGCAATGAAGACTATGCTGCTAACTCATTGAGGAAGGCCGGGAGAGAAGATATAGAAAGGTCCTACTGCAAAAGTCCTCTGCCACCTCCTTATGTTAAGCCAAATGTTAAACCCCCGAAGGATGGCAAGTATGGGTCCAAATCGGAGTCTGTTTTTGAAGGCTCGAAAATTCCTTCGGCACCTAAAAGCGAAATTCCTGGTCCATTTATTGAGAAACTCCATTTAGGTTCATCTTGTCCTGATGATGAGAGAAAGGAAGTTGGGCCTGGAAGAATGACAAGTCGTGATGATAATAAACAGTTCCCTTACCAAGATGACATGCCTGGTTATCCTGTCCCAAAACCAAAATCATCAAGGAGGAAACATTCAAAATCACGATCTGCTCATGACGAGATTGATTATGAGGATGCTCATACCGGAAGATCATCAAGAAGTAGGAGAAAAGATGATCCAAGACGTGGCCTGCAGCTACTGTTTGATGATGAGAGTGGCCAGAAAGATGAGGAGGAAAGGATCATTGACAAGCTGTTGATGCACTACAGCAAGAAACCTTCTGCCTATGAACCTGGAAAAGTGAGAAGAAAGAGTAGAAGCCGTCGTGCCCATGGTTCAGGTGGATCCCCAGTTGATAATAGCAGGCCTAACTACGACGACTATCCAGAAGTCGTTTCACTTCCTCCACGATCAGTTTCCCTCCCACGTGAACAAAGAACAGCCCCAGTGGAACCAGCCAAGGCTTTTGGTCGTGCTGCTTCATTTCAGCCCGAGAGGCCCAACTTGGCTCGGCATGTGCACCCAAACTTGCCAGATTGTGATGATTTGGCGGCTAGAATTGCAGCCTTGAGAGGAAGTTAATCGGATCCATGGGCGGAATGGTACTCTCTACTATGACACACTGTCTCGGTTACGTCAGCACATTGATCCTCTCTACTAACTGTCCCATGGTGCAAAGACTTCCTCCGCCTGCATTGTCTCCCAGTGTGTTCTGCCTTCTCATGAAGATATCATTAGCAATTTTACACGCCAAGCACCATCCAGCAAAGTGCGTACCGCAAGATTGTTTATCACATTGGATTGTACTTAGTCTTAGAGCATTTGCGTTTTCATTTGCATTTGCAAGAGGCAAAACTCACTTTTTTCCTTAGTGGCCTACCGTTCAGTTATTCCACAAACCCGATTGTCAAGGGAAAGTATTAGTGTTTCCTTAGGACTTCATGATGTATACAGGATAGATGTAGGATCGATTGTGCCAGTGTTGCTACTGTACCGGAGTTTCACACTTTAAAAAGCGAACTTGGTAGTCTTCGATTTTTTTTTTTTTTTTTTTAACTTTGGGCGGTACGTAGCACGACTTGACCAAGGTAGTTCAGGGTGATGCTATTGTCAGTTCTTATTTCTGTTGTCGTCGCATGAGGTCGCTAGCCCTATCCCTGGTGTCGTTTTGTGTGGTGTTTTGACCGGTTGGAACGAAGGGCGTACATAAGTAACACACCGTGCTGTCGGAGTCAGACAAAACCCCCAGTGAAAAGAAGGGTCAGAAGCAGAAGCCCTCTCTCAAGTGAAGCGCCTAAACATTCCAGAGGCCCAATGCCCATGTAATGTAAAGATTCGCTCCCCAAATCCCTCTTTTCCCATTCTTTCGAGGTCCCAGCACCCCTTTCCCGCCAAAACCAGCTCCTTATATCACCATACCCTCGATAAAATCTCTCTCTCTCTCTTTCTTCAAAAAGGCATCCAAATTGCTCTCTACACTCGTGCGCATACTCTATAGAGAGAGAGATGAAGGGAACGTCGAAGGTCATTATGGGAGCAACGCTGGTGATGGCAGGCAGCCTCGCCATCGTGCTGGGCCTCGTCCTGGTTCTTCTCGCCGAGCTCTACTGCTCCCTTCTGCTTCGCCGGCGCAGGCTCCAGAAGACCGCCGCCACCTCGGACGCCCCCGTCTCCGCCCCTCCTGCCGCTAGCCCCTTCGCCGACCCTCCGCTGCGCACTTCTCCTTTCGGCAGCTTCTACGCGCAGGGCGTCCTCGATGCCCCCCGCAGCCTCCTGTTCCCCGCGCTTTCCCACGACGCCGGCCAAACGGAGCTGAAGACGAAGCTGAGCCCCCGCCAAATCGGTCTCGCCGCCGCCGCCGCTTCTTCCCCGAATTTCGCCTCCGTCGGCGTGACGCAGCACGTTCAGAACTTTCCCGTGCGGGGGAGTTGTAACCACGGGAATGCGCTCGAACATTTGGTTTACATATCGAACCCCATCTACGACGACGACGGGAACCGCCCGAATCGGCTAGCGAGCACTCCGTTCGAGACTCCGGACTCGTCGCCATCGAGGTTAGAGGCCGGGGCTTCTTCCAGCGGCGACGACGACGACGGCAACGACATAGAAGCGGCGGCCGAACTATCGTCCAGACAAAGTCCCGTCACCCCGCCATTGACCCCGATGAAGAAACTCCCCGCTCAGGCCTGCTCTGTTCCATTGAGAGATGCAGGGTCTCTGTGCACATCAGGGAGCGAATCTCATTCCCGAAGCAACAATGGCCTCTCGTTCTCATCAGCCGGAACCCCATCTACTTCTCCTTCGTGGTAGTCTAGTTTCAGTTTAGTTTAGGTCACTACATTTTCTGCAAACAAGACGTGTAGAAATCAGCAAGAAAATCTGCTCTGTTCTCCAACCTTCTGGAGTTGGGTGCCATGTGCATCAGCAAAGTGTTGGTCAATGGAGGGTGGGTTTTCGCTACTTTCTTTCTTTTGCAGGCATGATGCACATTGGGCTCGCCCACCTAAGCCACGCCTGTACTGACTGAAACTGCTCTGTTTTCTTTTCCTTGTTGCGATTGTTTCCTCCTTTTCTTTTTCATTTGTGGATATCTCCTCCATGAATCAGCAGAGGGGCAGTTGCTTTTCACTTTACACTTTTTTGTTTTTGGTCTGACATGGCGCGGGTGTGCTTTGGAAAGCTGGGCGGTACGTCGTCCAGCTTCTTCTTACATCTCAGCAGAGCTGAGGAAGCAGGCTTTCTTGTCCATTGCTAGTTGGCCTGTGTTGGGATTACGAGAGCCGGCATGTGAACTGCCCGTGGAGATGAAAAAGGGCAAATTGGGCTTAAAAAACAAGTGAAAACGTCTCTGTTTTTCATGGTTTTGTTGGTTTCCAACGCACTGATTTCGAGAAACGGAACTTTGTCCCGCCCGCGAGGCTTTTGTCCCCTTCGATAATGATGGGTTCCCCCTCTTTGGATTCCAACTGCCCCCTGCATCGGCCATTATCTTTGGTATCCATTGGCTTTGTTTGAATAATGTTTGGGACCAGCGCTTGCAAATTTACTCACAAAATAAGGTCATATGCTAATTGCATGTGGATGTTCAATGAGACAAGCGATCATTCTCGAACACTTTTTCTTTACGTAGGCGACGGAAGTATTCGTGAATTTATAAAAGAAAGTGGCAATTTTATCAATCGATTTTCCTCGATTACAAAATGCAAATAGCTGTATTAGCCTAGAGCCCGGTTTGATCATAATGATATTTACGGATTCGAGGTTTGCCTCTCGAAAAAGGTTTTCTGCAGTCCATTTCTAGTCCTTAAAACAAGAGAATATATCTCCTCTTGTCACCATCATTAGAAAATGCAGTTTAAATAAAAAAGGAAATTATTAGAAAATGGAGTTGACTCTGTGATTTGACCGAGGTCATTAGTTGTTTCTCATGTAAATATTTGCAACATCTATCTCTCAGAATCGGAGCCTTTCATTTAATCAGTTGCCTTCCCAGGCCCAAGTTGGCCATTGATTTGCTAGAGAATTCCTAGATATACTCATATAAAATATTTTATAATTTTTTATGAAATCTAGAAACTATTTTTTTATGTTGAAATTTCAGAAGAGACAATTTTGTTTTGTGTAGAAGAAGAGCGATGAGTTAAGGGTAAGTCGGATTGGCCACTAAGTGAAATGATTTAAAGAACTTTTTCCGATGAAGAGTGAGTTGCGGTTCGGTGGTTCTTCCATATTTTTCAAGCAGAGAAATAAGTATTCTTGCTTCATCACTTATTCATTGTGATTTTTTTTTTTTTTAAAGTGAATATATATGCCTAAGAGATAGTGTTTATTTTTTTGTATAGATAGCAGTTATCGCATGCAAAAGTAAGATTGAACATATTAATTATTAGTACTTTGTCCAAGTAAATATATAGAGAAACAAGAGTTGATACATGATGAGTGAATTATCCATTTGATGTGTAACAAGTTATGGGTGAGCATGGATCTTGGGTAAAATTGAGGGCCTAATTGAATTGACCCTAAAAATTGATTCTGTTTTTGGTTCCAGGATTCCTCGATCTGATTTCTGATTTCAAATTTTGTGAAACCAGTACTATTCAGTCCAATTCCTAATTTCCACATGGGAATTGAATTGAACCAAACTGGGAATTGTATAATTGAAGAATCGAATCGGACAATAAAAATTGGACCAAGAACTAGTAGTGTCTGTGGATCTTTTCACCAATTTTCATACTAGTAATATCAAACTTTCAGAATTTGGAACATCAATTTAGTACTAATGTTATTCAATACGTTCTTCTGATACTAGGCTTAGTTTTAAACTTGCTATGGTG
Source organism: Eucalyptus leucophloia subsp. euroa (assembly GCA_017140325.1). Taxonomy (NCBI): domain Eukaryota; kingdom Viridiplantae; phylum Streptophyta; class Magnoliopsida; order Myrtales; family Myrtaceae; genus Eucalyptus; species Eucalyptus leucophloia. The sequence continues at coordinate 10,936,848 of CM029470.1, forward strand.
TTGGTGGAAAATATGTACCCATTAGAATCCACTTGCAACATATATATATGACATGCTTTACACTTTAAAACCTCAAATTAGCCAATCACTACTTTTTTTACATGTGTTTCTCTTGAATCAACCTCTTTCATTTACTTTACATGACGGCATAATATGACTTACTCTTGTTAGGTTTGACAAATTACTTTACTTATAAATGGTTCTATTTAGGATTCTTGTTGATGAAATTCTATATATCTGTTTGGGATAGGTAGTCTTGTTGATGGAACTCTGTCTATCCAAGTGGAACTTGGACATGTCCTAGAATCACTCACCCCTATGGAAAATGTAGTTATAACACAAATATCTCTCATTGTATAACTATAATCAGCACTAGTTATGCATTAGTTATATGAGACTAGTGACTTTTCCACAAGATAAAGTTACTATTTGCAATCACTTATTTACTGTCACTCACTACTGGTAATACAATAGTAGCACGAAATAGAGATTTTCAATCTAAAACTCAATCAAATTTTAAGCACCGAGCTTTCAAAGCAACATTGTTCTTATTATTGCTCATGAGTTCCATAAACCTTTTCACGTGAAGGAGAATGTGATGCAGTTGAGTAGTAAGAAAATGTTCTGTTCAGTGAAATTTTGTGTACATGTGAAGAGTCTTCACGAGTCAGGGTCTGAATGATGTTCCATCTTCAACATTGCCAATTACGTGCGCCACATCTGTTCTCGGCAATAGGTAGCCACATCTGTTCTCAGCAATTACCTTTCTGAGGACATAAAGCAAGATTTGAGCAAAGGATAAATTTGTGATTTCAGCAATGGTGGCACATATAGGGTATATGGAAAATTGAAGATAATTGCTATAGCAACGCTGACGGTAACAAACAACAATATAAACCTCTATACAGACACGTGCACTTGTTATGTCCAACATTAGAAAAAAAGTTGTGCAAACCATTAGTATGTTGGCGCCTGTGGAAACTCGGTCATGCTGACCTTGGACAACTTCATGTGCCTGAAATGAAAGTAGAGGATTTTTTCAGATACCGATGCCCTCACCAGTATGAGGAGGATCTTCCTGTTATAGATGAAGTCAAATATTTGTTTTTAGGGGTTTTTTTGTCTTTTCTATCAGATTTTTTTTATGTTAATAGTGATACTTTTATATTAACGATAGCAAAAAAAAACCCTAACCGTCAAGACACTGAAAAAGGAAATAGAGAGGCAAGAAAAAGAGAAGAAAAAAGTGAGTTTTTTTTTTTTTTTTATGAGGGTTCTCAATCTTTTTGTGCACTGATCTTGAGAGAAGATCGTCATTGTATTCCAACTTTTTCTGAAGTCTAGTGGATTCGCAGAGTACCTCTATGCGGAGACGTAGCCCAAGTTTGGGTGAATTTCGATAACAAATTTTCTGACGTGTTCATCTGATTCTGTTATTTTATTACTATGTTTTGTCTGGTAAATTATTTTCGAGCATTATTTTTCTAAAATCGACGTGCGATTTCATAACACTTCCATGGTAACCTTAGGTTTGATAGCCAATCATTGAATATCGCCATCTTTACTAGAGCAAACAAAGTCCTAAGCAAGTTCTCCTTAAAAAGTTTCAAATCAAAGATTATTGCGGAGACGCGAGAAGCAGCAAAAAGCTTCTTTTTTCACTCGTGTAACTCATGCGGGCGTTGGTGTGAGATGGCATGTAGAGTGGAGAAGATACCGCACTACTAAAGATATTCAGAGAACTCTACTATTATTAGGCGTGTCAAAGTTGCAATTGCATGTCTTCTTTAACTGATATTATGTATCTGTGACGATCTAAATAAATTATAGTATTTTCAAATGATTCTTTCATTTTTGTCCAATCACAATGTATCCATTAGACACTTACTCTAGTAAAAGTAAACGCTTCACTGAGGTGTCTGTATATTTGGGCACCAAAATGATGACAATGCAAGAAAAGAAAAGGAAAGAAGTAGATGGAAAGTATTGTGGATCATTTTCCCTCCCTTGCGAACAAACAACAGCCCCATTGGAGCCAGCCAAGGTGTTCACTCGTGCTGCTTCATCGGAAGCATTATACTTTCTTCTACGACACACTGTCCTGGGTTGCATCAGCAGAGCGACACTCTGTACCCGACGCTGTCCCCTGGGGTGCAAAGACTCTCTGCCTGCCCCGCCACGACATTGTCCTCAACTCGTTGGATTGTGCTTGCCTAGCGCTTGTCTTAAGGCACTTTGCATTTGCAAATGGCAAACTCCCTTTTCTCCCTAGTGGCCTACTGATTAGTTATCCACAAACACGATTATCGACGGCATGCTATGACTTCGGTAATGCATCTGAACATCTGGTGTCCATATCGAACCGTATCTACCACAATGACGTGAACCACTCCAATAGACCAATGAACACTTTGTTTGAGAGTCCCTATGAGATTTTGTGGGATCACTACCAACTGTTCTAAAAACTTAAGCCGTTAGATGAAGAAGTGGTTTATTATTTAAATATTATAGCAAGAGTGGTTTATTATTTAAATATTTTAACACTTCCCCTCACGCTTAGTCTGGTCTTTTGCCTAGTACTAAGCGTAAAAATTTAATTGGGGAGGCAAATAGGGCTTGGAAGATTCGAACTCAATACCTCATTACCATGTAAGATTTTGTGGGATCACTACCAACTATTCTAAAACTGTTAGATGAATGTGTGATTTATTATTTAAATATTCTAACACTCTCGACGAGTCGCAGTCGAGATTAGAGGCCGGGGCTTCTTCCAGCGACGATGACAACAAAGACATAAAAGAGGCAGAACCATCATCCAGACGAAGTCCCGTCACCCCTCCATTGACCCCATGAAGAAACTCCCCGCGCATGGCTGCTCTGTTCCGTTGACAGTGCAGGGTCTCTGTGCACATCGGGGAGCGATTCTCATCTGCATAGCGACAATGGCCTCTCCTTATCCACAGGAAATTCATCTGCGTCTCCATCATGGAAGTCTAGTTCAGTTTAGTTCCGTACATTTTCTGCAACATGCTATGTAGAAATCTGCAAGAAAATCTGCTCGGTTCTCCAACCTCTTGGAATCGGGTGTCTTGTGCATCAGCAAAGTGATGGTCAATGGAGGGTGGGTTTTCGCTACTTTCTTTCTTTTGCAGGCATGCACCTTGGGCTCGCCCACCTGAGCCCCTTTGTACTGAAAACGTCCTGATTTTCTTTTGTTCTGCTGATACCTTTTCTGATAAATCAGCAGAGGGCACTGCTTTTACTTTTCTTTCGTTTTGGTCCGATATGGGTGGTGGGCTTTTCGGAAAGCTGGCGGTACGTCTTCCAGCTCCTTCTTCCCTTGGCAGAGGCAGGATAGGAAGCAGGCTTTTTCCTTGTCCAATGCTGGCTGGCCCGTGTTGGGATTACGAGAGTTGGCATGTGAAACTGCCCATGGAATTGAAAAGAAGATCAAATTGGGCTAAAAAAACGAAGTAAAAACGTCTCTGCTTTTCATGGTTTTGTTGGTTCCAACGCACTGATGTCGAGAAACGGAACTGGAGCCACCCGCGAGGCTTTTGTCCTCTGCCATAACGATTTCGGTCCTCTCTTCGGATTCCACCTGCTCCCCGCATCGACCATGATTTTGCGGATCCATTGGTTTATTCGAGCGATGATTGGGACCATCACTTGCACATTTGCTAACAAATTAACGTGATGTGCGGATATACAAGTAAAATAAGTGGATCAATACCGAAATATTCAATAAGCCTGTACCACTATTTTCTAGGAAGTCTTTCTGATCAATCCTTATGTTTCTCAGTATTCTATTCACTCCTGCGTGCACTATTGTCTTCTAAAGAAACTCCTTTTCTTTTCCATGCGCAAATAAAAAGCCCCTGAAGATGAAAAGTAATTTGTAGTTCATTCTTTACACGTATTAATAACTTTTGTTCACGTAGAAAAATCCGTACCCGGTACTTCATAACTTTGTTCACTAGAACTATTATTGTGCATTAGTAACTTTTCATTAGGAAAAAAAACAGTAGTGATGCCTTCTAGTTCTCCATCTGGATACTAATTATCCATACAAAAATCTCAGGTTGAACATGTTGGTTTTTAGTGATTTCTCCATGTATAATTAGTACTAGTATATGAGGCTAGTAACTTTTCACTCCTTTCCCAAATCAGTGTAAAAAGCAACAGGAATCCCTCCACAAGCAGCTTAAAAATGCCCGAAAAACGTTAGCCACAACGATCATTTTTGGAGCAACATTTCTTACTGCTTACGAGTTTTCATAACCCTTTCCACATGAAGGAGAATTTGATACAATTGAAATGGTAAGCAAAGGATTTTGTCCGGTGAAATACTGTGTACATATGAAAGTATTCACGAGCCAGGGTCAGAATGAGATTCCATCTTCAACGTCGACAACCACAAGAGGTACATCCACCACAGCCACTCGCAGCAATTTCCTTACTGAGAACACAAGAACAGGAGTTATGCAAAGGGTAAATTTGTAGCATTTCAGCAAAGATGGCACATATAGGATATATGGTAGATTCGAAACATAACAATAGCAAGAATGCAAAACCTTACAAACAATATACCTGGCAGTCTAAGGGCTTGTTTGATAACTGTTTTATTTTCTCTTTTTCTGTTCTTTTGTTCTCCAAAACAGAAGAAGAACATAATTCTGTTTAGTAACATCAACTAATTTTTCTATTTCTCAGAATAAAAAAATGGTCGGAGAATAGATTTGGAATAGAAACAAGAAGTTAAAAAAATCTATTTCTTTGTTCCTGAGAACAAAAATGGAAAAAGCTATTTCTGATCAGAGATTGTTCTTAAAAATAGAAAGGTTACTGGGAACAAATGTTATGCACTCATTATGATAGTTCACTGTTGAACCCACTAACTTAGGAGTTATTTGTCATCAATAGTTATCTCATACTAACTTTAACGAACCCATCTTCTCAGTAATAGAATCATGGAGGCAAAATACGTACAGAGAGCAAGCACTGGAATCACCCTGAGCAACAAAATAAGCTTCTTCGACTTTCTTGTCTCTGCAGCTTCATTCCAGTCGGTCGTGAAGGAGTAGCTTTTGCAACTCTCTTCGCTGCACAAAGTTGTATGTACAGTATATTGAAGCTTATTGGGGCTAAGGGAAAATTCTCAATAGATAAATCAGTCAGACCATGCATTCCGACAAAAGTAGGGCTACATCTGGAGCATGGTTATCTTATGCAATACTTTTGAACAAATTCAACATTTAGGGATAATAAGGAGGGGAAGAACTTTGAGCAGCCAGAAATTGCTTATATCTAAACTTCCAGCTTTCAGTTTTATCGGGGAATATATGGATGCGGAAAAACTAACTGCAAGACATTTGAGGTTGGCAATTCCTATCCACTTGATAAACACCCCAGTCTAATTGATAAATGTATCCAGTTTCGCAGGAGCAGCAAGCTCAGCCAGCTAAATAAAACGTTTGCCTTGTCAAATTGAAAAATTAACATTTAAAGCCATGAAATTACCTATCTCATAGAAAAGCTCATTGACATTCTGTGCAGTCTTTGCTGAAGTTTCAAGAAAAGACAAACCATTTTCCTTAGCATATTGCTCGCCTTCCTGAAATATAGATGTCACTTGAGTAATCACTGATGTTGAGAGAAATAAGATATCGCATGCATGACATCAGTAAAGGAGCTTGCAGTTACATCCATCTCAGTTGTAAAGTCGCATGCACTTCATAACTTCATTTTTAAGAGACAGAAAACTCCATAAATAAAAGTAGAAGCTTTTTTTGGTCAAAGCACAGTGGAGGTATGCAAGGCTCAAAAGTCTGTTAGGTAGGCTGAGAAATGATATTCTGATAAAGCCAAGGAACTGCGAAAGTCTATACACAGTCACTGAGGATTGAGAGGACTAGGGAGGTTCCTTTGATTTAAGCTGAAGGTGCTGATGAAGAAAAAGATTTTTAAGAATGTCAAAGTCATTGATGGGAGTCAAAACTTCCGTTATCATCAGCAATAGAATATGATTTGATCGGTTTTTCTAGCAGGCATACTGGAAGGTAGTGATTGGCTTCTTACGCTTAAAAAAATGACACTTGCCACTGCCAGTAGTGGGATTCGACTGTAATAGATTGAAAATCTTATCTTCTCTTATCTAAGATAAAGACACTAGGTGCATTTAGACAACTATGGTAAGCCAAAAATATGTCATCCTCTATGCTAAAAATGAATGCAGCCTTCACCGCCAGGAAAATGCAAAGGGAAAGAAGAGTAGTTTCATAATATTTTGGGTGCTGCCACTGAAAAAATAAAAAGTGCCGGAAATTTTTATGTTGCATCACTTTGTTTCCTTCTCAAAGAAGTCTATGCCTAAAGTAAAGATGGTTGGACATTCCACGTACCTCACTCTGCACTTGCCTTTTCTGCTCCAGGTCCGCCTTGTTTGCCACCAAGAACATTATTAACTTGGGATTCCCTGCTGTCATATTAGCACCAAGATTATTCACAAAACACTACCGTACAATTTACAATGACTACTAAAACACATTCACCAGCTACAACAATATAGAAAATATCTTTGAGGTCTTATTTCTCACTGATCTTGTTTAGTTTGAGTTGCAATATCTGCCGCATGGTTGGCATGATATAGTGTTAATAGAAACAGAATGCATAAACTTCTACAGACTAATGAAATTATACATTGAACTTGTTTGCAAGTGCACCATTAATCTGATATAGGAAAATCAAGTCATTCGAAAGGAAATGAATCAATGACATCCCAACACACATTGTCTAAGACACTGTGCATAGTTACTAAAGGATAAAAAGTACAGATGCAACCACTAATGGACTCAACTTCAAAGCATAGTAAAAAGGAAGATGCGTGGTTTATAAAGTGAATATCGAAATGAATGAAGCCCGCCGAAGCTTGTAAATGAAAACAGAAATCTAAGGCCTAACTACTTTAACATAAGGAAAAGAAAACCTATGAAGTTTTAACTGCAGCTTAGAGAATCGTATGATTAAAATCATCCAGTATTTTGACCCTATATAGAAGCAGCAACCTTCACTCCAATTGTTGGAAAAAAAAAAAAAAAAAAGACAATACAAAGAGCTCAAATAAATTTTTTAATGTTACCTTGTCTCTGCAGTTCTAGAACCCATTTTTTGGCCCGTTGAAATGAGTCCTGAAGCCATGGAAAAAGAACTTGAATTGGTTAAGATGATCTCTTACTGATACCCGTTAACAAAAAAGGTATCAGGGGAGAATAAGTTCTACAATAAGCCTTTCCACTTGAGGTACTTCACTGAAGCAAATATATGAGCACCATCTCCTAAGTACTATAATGTTCAATCCAGGACTTCCACAAACTTTGTTTGTATGCTCTATCACTGTTATTCTATGATAAGTTATCTTCACCAGAAAACATAAAGATATCAAACTACCTCTAAGCAGATCACGTAATTACATGGCATTCAGCAATATCAAAGCAAAACCTTGAATATAAGTCATTCTAAAAACTAAATAATAGAACCCTGCTTCCATCCCTCTAAACAAAAGTATAAAGCACTTGCATTAATTGTTGTATCAAACTTGAGACATTAATACCATGCTAGTGAGGTCATAGACAACGACAGCTGCAGCAGCACCTCGATAGTACATTGGAGCCAAGCTGTGATATCTTTCCTGTCCGGCCGTATCCCATATATCAAACTTCACAGTCGCTTCGTTCAGGGACAAGACCTGAGTAAAGAAGGCTGCGCCGATAGTGGATTCCTGCAACTCACTCCAGTCAGAGGCTGCAGATGCAGAAATTTTTTTGAAGCGTGGTGGAACAGGTGTAATGTACCTGGTACTCGTGGAATTGGCCCTTGACAAATCTCAGCACCAGACTTGTTTTTCCAGCTCCCATGTCCCCAAGAAGTACCTACGACAAGAGTCACGTACCTCCATTAATCCAGAACTTTCTCCCATTTTCCGCATTGTCATTGAATAAGCAGAAGTCAATGCTTATTTCCAGCAAGGAGTTCAATGCATATATAAGAAAGAGATTCAAGCAAGCTCTTCTCAGAGCCATCTTTCTTACCAGGCGAAATTCCAGACAACGAGTAGTAATCCAACATTGATATTATGAAAAGCTGCATTCTACTAGGCATAAATAAACACCCAATTCAAATAACAAATTGCTAGCAAGCACATTCCTTTTGGGGTTGCAGTTGACAAATTTTCATCCGCAGAACTTATACTCCAAGAATTGGCTTCCTATCCAAGCAATCCGCTATGCAGTATTATGCGGCAGCTCGAGAGAATCATTCGACAAGCTCAATATCATCACCGATCGCAAATATTTCGGGAGTTTTCTCCAAAAAATCACACCCCATGCAACATACAGCAGCAGCACACTCGATTGATGCAAGATCCCCACTCCCTAAATTCAAAACTCGAGAGAGAATCATCGACACACACGCAGACCGAAAAAACAAGAAAAGGGAAAGACATACCCACCAGCTTGGCTTGTATGTTCTTGTTCCCTGCTCGGGCCATCCCTCTCTCCCTCGATCCAATCTCTCTCTCGTTTTCTCCCCTCTCTCTCTCTCTCTCTCTCTCTCTCTCTCTCTCTCTCTTAATCCCACACCCACCACAAACACCCGCTCAGGCACGAACCAAAGAAACCCAAATTGGAGAACTCCAGAAAGCGGAGACTTCCAGCTCGAATTTGAAAACGAAAGGGCGATCGGGGTCGAGGAGAGCCCGTGAAGAACCCCAAAAAAGGCGTCCCCTTTTCTTGGTTTGTTTGAATGGCAAGGAAACGAAAAGCCGTGGGACAAGAAAGCGAGACCGGGAACGAAAGATAACAAAGGGAGCACTAATGGGGCATTAGCGATCTGACCAGCAGCGGAGATTTGCTAAATCCACGCAAGCTCGAGCGAGGGAAAAGATGGGCGTGGCAGCAGCAGTTCGAACGCACGACTGGTAGTTTACCGTTGACTGGTAAGTTGGGAGTCCTGTCTGTCGGACGTGCCGCTATTCTTGGCTTTTAGTTACTCCTGTTGTTGGAGCGAAAATGCGTACTTTTTTTTTTTTTATCTGTCCACGTCATTGGTTCGGCGCGCTCTCTCTGGATTAGATTGGTGACGGGAGGTGTCGCGTGAGGCGCACGCGCTCGCCAGCCGGCGAAAAATCTAGATGGCCGTTAGTAGTTTATGCTCTTATTTGAAATTTCTTAATTATTAATTCACCGTCGATCGATTTCAAGAGCAGGGTTTTCTCTGTTTTGGTCGCCAAGCGAGATGTTGACATTGTGATGTGAGAGGGACCTTCCATCTTGAGATTTGCAAGTTCATAGCCATAGGGAATTAAGGATGTGTTTAATTCAGTTTTCCCATTGGCACTCGGCCTCCAAAGACTTTTAGGGGAATGATGAGGTGCTCTGAGTAGCTTTCGATCGAATACTGATATTGGGAATACTAAACATCCAAAGCCATCCAGCATTCTAAAGTAGATTTACAGAATGTTAAAATTAGGATTCAAATTTTTTTCCTACCAAAAGTACCCTCATTAATTATTTTAGTTTTTCGATTTTACCCCTTCTGGAACTATTCATCTTTTTCTGTCAAATTCTTTAGTTTAGCTAGCGGTGAGAAACCGGTGAAGGGCCAAGCGAAAGGCTAACTAGGGTCGTGCAACCTAGGTGACCGTTTCTAGAGGTTGCTTAGGATTGGGCAACCGTTGCTTAGGTCTCGCAACCCTAACTAGAGGTTGCTTGAGGTCATTACCAAAGCCAGATCTGGCTCATTGGAGGCCTTAGCCTTTGCTGGTTCTGACAAAGGGTTTTGAGCTTTTTAATAAAAAAATATAAAAATGTAACCAAAATCCATTGCAAAAGTTCTTTTTATCAAACACTACTTGAATCCGAAATAACTTTGTAAAAAATTTTCGCCAAACATAATTTACATTTCTACAAGAGGCTTTGGATTTGAACATTTACTTGACACCCAAAATCCATTCCCAAAGTTAAACCAAACCCACTTTTAACTCCTCACGAAGCTAATCACTTAAGTCCTTATTAGTTTGTTTTCCAAAATGGTGAACTTAAATTTGCTACCCAAAAACCCATCGGCCGTTGGACCGGCTTTGATCAAGCTCTCGAGTACCTAATTTGTTGTCCAGACGTGCCCATCAAAAAAAAAATACTCGTCTTCGGGCTAGGCGGGCCAGGCTTGGCCCAATCCGGCTGGGCTTGACCCTAGGATCGTGCTTAATCCACCTTGAAGAATCTCGATCCGTGCAGAGATGAAAACTGTTTTTGTGAGCTCAGTCAATTGCAAATCAATGGCCAACGATTGGTATAACCCAAGCGCTGGAGTGGATTCTGACTCTACGCATGCCTATATCAGTCCCTAGATATGGCGCCTCTCTTACTCTAATGCGGGAAAGTTACCGGTTGGCATTTCACAATCTCCAATTGGTTTACAAGAGTTCATAACTAGTATTCGACAAGTTGTCGGCACCAACCAGGATCGTGAACCGTGAACCTTTACATCGATCGGAGTAGGTCAAGAGAGTGAAAAAAAGACAAATGGACTAGATTGAGACATCTTACCTCGCAACATTCATCATTGAGGTGGTAAAGAAAAAAAGGCGAGATGACGACGACGATGAGATGACGACGACGACGACGACGGGACTGATGAATTCACTTTCATGCCCCCCAACACATCGTCTTTCAATGTTTCTTTATACACGACCGAGACATACAAGTAGAGTTATTGCGCGCATCTTCTTTTCCACACGTACTCCGCGATATGGAGCCTGCACCGGAAAGACCCCGCGTGGCCCGTGGGCGAGCACACGCACCGCCTCATCACGCCGCCCCTGCTGCCGGCCTCAGGCGCCACCTCCCTAGCCAGCACGCCTGCCTCCGCTGTCGAACTGGTGCCCGTCACCGGCAAGACCTGCCATCTTGAATGCTGAGCCGGGTCCCCGAGGGGGGAAACCGAAACGTTCGGGTGGCACATATCGGCAACGCAAAGCCTTAGCAGCCAACGGGCCAGCAAAGAATCTTTGTTCTTATATGGGAGGGGAGGGGGTTGGAGAAAGGGGATCGGAAAGAAACGAATATGTGCGGTTGCCGAATGATGTAGCGGCAGAAGAAAGCGAACGAATGAGAATGGGTGCTAGGTAAAGTTTCGGAATCAAGTGCTTTAGTTTCGTCCATCTTCTCCTTTGATTCCCGGGAGGATTCTGCCGCTTTCTTTTGGCTTTTCAACGAAGGGTGGTGAGTGGCCAGCGAGTCACATCCGAGGAAGTGATGCTCGCCCAGGAACAACTTGATCAAACGCATCTCAGTTTTTGCCTTGACTTGAAAGATCTTAGTTCGAACACTTGAGGTAGTGAGCGCCCACCATCTTCGGACAAGGGATCCGATACGAGGTCGATTTCTGTCGCGGATGATTTTGTATAAAGATTCGTTTTAATACGAGGCCTAAATATGAACCGGAGTTAATGTTTGCATTACATGGTAGTCGTGTCGATTGGTTTTTACTTCATGCTTCAAAATTTGGATACCGTGCATTGTTAACTCGCCGAGGTTTGATGTCCCTGATCGCTAATGGGCAGCTCAGTGGACCAAAAACCACTTCTCGAGAGAATGTTTTTAGTCTTCCCGACATCGAATGGTGCCAAACTGAAGGATCAAAGGACAACGATTCCTGGTTTGAACTAGTTTTCGGCACAAGCAACTTAAATGGGTGATGGGTTCTCTCCCAAACGCAATCCTTAAAACCTGAGTTCAGATCCTCCTTTCGGGTTTTTCCGATTCTGATCGGACTCAAAACTTCGATAAAACGACGACAACGGGAGTAACGGGAGTATTCCCGAATCTCTTGATTCACACGGCTGAAATACATCGAGATCAGCGCAGCTCAGCAGCCATCCGCTTACGACATTTGTACGACACCACCGTCTCCAGAACACCCAAGAAAACATTGCCCTTTTTCGTGGAGAAACCAAACCCGAAATTGGCTTCGACCACCTACTTTGACTCGATCGTCTTGTCGCGATCGGGCTAGTTGCAATGAAACGAAGGCGAAGTTAAGGTGGGTTCCGTCCGTTCTCAGCTGAAATTCCACCCCATCTGAAATCTTCTGATGCGGAAATGGTTATGGGATTGCTTATCCCGTCACGACTTCCTGATGAGTTTGTCCGATCCACGAGAGACGCTCGACGTGTTCTAGAACCTGGAGAAACGCGAGGGGAAGGTTCGAGGTTTTGCCGCACGGAACTCTCGAGGAAGACGCGGGTTGAAATGTTGACCAGAATAAACAAAAGCTGAAGAGTCGCTCGGTTCCCACCATCGGTCAAAATCGAAACGCCAATTCGCCACGAGGCAGCGCAGGAGTCGCCATCGTCTCCCGAGGGGGCCGGCCCGAGTCAAAGAATAGGAGCCGCCATCTCCGCCCACCGCTAGTCAAAAATTGAAAACTCAGCGTTCCCGACGTGTTTCTTCTCTCTCCCGACTTCCCAGGAAAGTGCAAATTGACCCACCCTGCTTGCATTCATATAAGGCACTTTCAAGATCCTGAACCAGCGTCCACGCAAATCCTCCCATCCCACCACTCTCTTTTTCCCCGTTTCGCTTCTCAGTTCCGATCTCCGTCCAGGTCTCGCGAGTCTTCTGCTTTTGGAGCGTTTTTTTTTTTTTTTGCAAAGATGAACGCGGTGAGATCGTGCTTCATACCAGTCATTGTCGGGTTCATGTTCTTGACCCTTCTTCAGCTCGGCTACGGACAGTCCGTGGCTCCATCGCCCGCGCCGGAAGGTCCTTCAAACGATGGTACGCGTAAGCACCCTTTTCTCTCCCTATTCTTTCTTTCACGATAGAGTCCTTTGATTTCGAGATCAGTCGACCGATCGTGCCTTATCTTGCTTCTTCTCTTGAATGCAGGGATGGCGATTGATCAAGGAATTGCGTACACCCTCCTGTTAGTTGCCCTTGCGGTCACATATCTCTTTCACTAGCTCCTCTTAGGTGCGGCCATTCATTCGATCTGACCATCCGAGCCGATTCTTTGGGTTGGTTTCTTCCCCTGTGATGGACGGACCTCCATTAGGTCCAATTCGCAGCGTGTTGTGACCCATTTTGGTGGTGCTCTGTAGTCCTTGTAATTAAAGCTATGTCTTTTGAGAAATTAAATTATCCATCCATTTTTTGTTAATTCCATATTGCTGGTTGATTTATCCTATGGTCAAGTGCTTATCGAATAGTGGCAATGTGCACATGTTTGAGAAGAACATTGGTGGCGCTAATCAATCGATCTACTGCCTCCTCTCCTGCCACACGTAGTTTGCTTTAGGAAAACATTTAGAATACACGATGAATACACGATGCAATCTCAATCACAAGAAAGGAAAAGAAGATGTGAATATTAATTGTAAAAGGGAGTCCATAAAATGAAAACTGGGGTTTTGGCTTCAAATTGTTGAAGGTAAGCATTTTTTATATGAAGTTTATCCCCCGCAACAATTTGCCAGGTCTGTGTAATGAATTTATGTATCTCATTTGTCATTGTTTAACAAGTTCTCTTCCAACCATAGATGCCAGATTTATCTATCTGCTCGATCATTTTGGTTGAAAGAGCTGGTAGGGATTTAACATATTTGAAAATTCTGAAGAAGCTGTTGAAAGAATTATAGTTACCATTGAGGTCGCTTCACATGCGAATTGCGATGGTCACCTCGATCACGAGATAAGGGAAATGAAAATGAACATCACTTACAGAGCAAAGGGCGTGAAATAGAAAATTGATAACTTTATTATTTGAATTGCTTGAGATAACTTTTTCATGTAAATTTTCTATAACTTGCAATAACCTCCTGGACCTCCAAAGCTAATCATGTAGCCAGAATAAAATATAGTACGGCGTTGGTTCATCAAATCATAAACATTGGATCTGTCCACCCACGTCGTCGTCTTATCCGGAGATAGGGATTTGCCATCCGATCGAACCCAATGGAGTCGTCGAAAGGCGGTAGCATGGTCGAATATACCATCAGGCCTGTGGCCACTTCCCATCGGTGGACAGAATCCATTGCTTCCAGCCATGCCAATTCCTCCCCAAGCTGTGTGTAGTGAGCCGTTGCGCAAATACCGGAATAGTTCCTTTGGCCAGTAGCCTACTTTAATTGCTTTCTCGGTTAAAAGCAACCACCAATTCCCAGTAATTTTATCCTAATTAGAAATAAATATTGATAATAAGTGCTAGTAATGCAAAAAATGCATAAATTATTAACTCTAGTTTATTTAATAATGATATCGAAATTTGCTTGGTATTAGGGGCCATGATAATTATATAACATGGATGATTATATGCTTATACGGATAACTTTTAGTAGGGTAGAATGATATGGAAAGTTTTTAAATTTAAAGAACACAACTATTAGTCTCTAATATATTTTAGCAAAAATCATTATCTTAAGAACCTTGAAAAGATCAGACATACCTGCCGGATATGGATTACAAGCTCATATTGACTTCCACCATAAGTTGAAGTAGGACCTACTGGATTACCAATAATTAATCCCCTATCCACCTGGACAAAACCCGGACACAGTACATTGTAGCATCCATTGCGATGGCCATCACCTTATGAGGACAATGCTTTGGTCAATAAATTTCAAATTATGGTTCAGTTAAAAATTAACTATTATCGTCATAGCTCACCTGTCCAATATGTGAACGTCCGTGAAAGAGTATCGCCAAATAATTGTGGAGAAACCTAAGAAAATAAGAGAATTTCCTCTTAGATCATTTCACCACATATTGAACTTCTTGTGTTAAAAAAAAAAAAAAAAGAAGAGAAAAAACGATGACATTGACTTACTAAAAAAACCACTTACCATCCAACCAAATGCGATCATGCTAACATGCTCTGGGGGACCAGTTTCAATCCATATATTATGTGCACTGAATTGGTCATGAGCAACCGTTAGATTGTAGACCGTCACATCTCCACCTCCTCCATATTTAATATTTTCTATCATGTTGTCCTTTAGAGATACCACCTACAATTGATAACTTGTAACTTAGATTGCTAGAAAGTGAAGGAAAACTAAATAATGAAGGAAAACTAAATAATTTCTTGCTCACCTAAGCCTACCGGTCTTCCTTTAAAAGATGTATTGATTTTCTTTTTGTACACAAATCATGAAAACAACATATTTTGAGATTGTCATAAGTGGACATTTGACATGTGGTCTCATGAAATTCATACGTACATAATCTCATTAAAAGATTTGAGTAAAAAATCACTAATGATATTGTGATATGCATGTGAGCATGAGAAAGAGGGATAGTACATGTTGATTTGAAAAAACAGTATTTTGTCTCATAGCCGCAACGGACGGTATCCTGGGCAAGGATCTTGCCCTTATCAGATCTTCTTTTGTTACTCGACGAATGGGTACTGCTCCAATCGGGCAAGGTTCTTCCAACCCAAATCCAATCGATTTTGCATTTGGAGAAGTTTGGTGCAAGCTAGTGACATGTAGATTCGGTTTTGTCTACAAGAAGAAAAAACTGATTATAGAAGTATCAAGTAGACCATTTCACCTAAATTGTCCGATGTTGGTCCGGATATTTATCGGTTGATTTAGGAGACAATGATAAATTTTTACCTGAACCTTGTGATCCTTCAGTAGAGGATGATCGAGTGCCGGTTGATTATTTATATCAACACAGTCAATTGTGTCTCCTTCTTTAGTCTTGATAAAATCAAACACTGTTAGTCATTCGTCGAGCAGCAATCATACTTCAAAGATTAATGTGATAGATTGCAATATCTTCGTGAAATTCAAATGAGACTATTGCAGAAAAAAGGTTTGGGGAAAAATTACCAAAAAGGTCTTGATGGATGGTTTGTTCATAGTCCTGACCTGTCTTTCCAAGTCTAAATCATCCTCTTCGGAAATATATGCCATTTCACACAGAGAAAGACTGAAGAAAAGGAGAAGCAACGGCGCAAATTCCACATTCACTTTCATGGTGGCAAAAAAGAAGCGTAAAGTGAGGCCCTCTAGCGGTTAGCTACGCTTGTTTATATAATACTGCGGGAACTTTTCGTCTATAATACACCACCGAGCGTCTTAGTCCAGTGGTAAAAAGGTTGTACATTCTTCTACGAGGTCATAAATTTGAGCAAAGTAACTAGATTTGAAAGATGGTAAAAGATGATTGTTTTTTATTCCAAAGATGTTAAAAGATAGATGTTTGAAAGACAAGACAATTGTCCGTAAATAATGTGTGCTAACCACCATCCTAAAAAAAATGCATGTTTGCCACTTGTCATGCATAATTACTGCCATAGCCAATGTTATTCTCAACGACCGGAAAAAAAAAAAAAAAACAAATTTGACCATTAAAGATAAAGACAATTCAGGTATGGCAGGAAATTAGAGCATTGGGGATATGAAAGCTTTTTCGTAAAATGGTGCATGGTTGCCATTTTGAAAAGAGTATACATCCTAAAAAAAATGCATGTTTGCCACTTGTCATGCATAATTACTGCCATAGCCAATGTTATTCTCAACGACCGGAAAAAAAAAACAAATTTGACCATTAAAGATAAAGACAATTCAGGTATGGCAAGAAATTAGAGCATTAGGGATATGAAAGCTTTTTTGTAAAATGATCCATGGTTGCCATTTTGAAAAGAGTATATGTTAGCCATTTGTTTGCAAACTCCTTCCACGTTCACCCCATGCATAACTAGTGTTGAGGCCTATCTATCATCCAAGACTAAAAGTGTTAAGTAATAAAGGGAACAAATTTAAAATGCAAATGCAAGTAAAGGGACAAAAGAGAGAAATTGAAATTGAAAGAAGAAAGTAAAGAAAATGTATGACCCAAGGCATTTCCATGTGGGGATGGATCCAAAATAAACTCCTTAGGGCGACAGGGTTGGCCGACAATATATGATGAAAAACTTTTCTTTAATTCAAATGATTACAAATTTCAAGTATTTAGAGAAAGGTTTCTAAAGATTTGATCTATTTCAAAAGTGAACTGTGATTCCTTTGAAATAACACAATAATTTAACTTAAAAAGAAAAATGAAAATATTCGAGTAAGTTTTGAAAGTGCCGAAAATTTAAGGAATTATGGATGTCAGAGATTCAATTTTCGTTTAATCTTCTGTCTCTTCTTCAGCTTAGCTATGGACAGTCCATGGCTCCGTTGCCAGCGCCAGAAGGTCCTTCCAACGATGGTACGCCGAAGCATCCTTTTCTCTCTCCCTGTTCATTAAAAATAGGAATTATTTCTTATTCACGATAGAGTTCTTCGATTTCGAGATCAGTCGACCGATCTTGCCTTATTTTGCTTATCTCTCTCTTGAATACGGGGAAGGCGATTGATCAACAAATTGCGTACGTCCTCCTGTTAGTTGCTCTTGCAATCACATATCTCTTTCGCTAGCTCCTCTTTTGTGCGGTGATTCATTCAATCCGACTATCCAAGCCGATTCTTCGGTTGGTTTCTTCCCTGCAATGGACGGACCTCCATTAGGTTGAAGTCGCAGCGTGTCGTGACTGATTTTTGGGTGCGCTCTGTACATCCTATAGTTTTTTTTTTTTTTTGGTCGAAAGATAACTTATATTATATTAAATAGTCATACAAGCTATCGCCGAAGCGTCCGAAGAGATAATAGAAAAGAAAATAGGGGGAGGGAAAAGGAGCCAGTTTGCGGGTGGGTCTTGGTCTTTGTGGGCTTTAGCAGCCCAGTCGGCTGCTAGGTTAGCTTGTCGCCGGATGTCGAAGCGAAAGGCTAGGGCATTGCTGAAGAAGATCACGGAGAATCGCGAATAGGTGTTGTTCCTTCCACGGCGGCTGGTGATTCGTTTGGATGATCTCCACTAGCTGCAAGCAATCGGATTCGATCTCAACTTTCTACGAAGGTGAATTCCTTTTTGGATTATCCGTTGAAGAGCAGAGATTAGGGCGTAGATCTCGGCTTGGAAGGCCGTACGGGACAGACAGACACGGATCTGGTGAGTATATCCGTCAAAAGACCTTTGCTATCTCTGTAAATACAAGCGACTGAACCTTTGTTTGAATATGGGCGAAAAGCCCCATCAATATTGCACTTGATAATACCCTCTGCCGGTGGGTTCCATCGCTGATTTAAATTTGCGTGGGCGTGTTGAATCGTCTTTGGCATAGGTTGGAGAACCTTGAAGATATTGCTTTGAGATAGAGCATCAGAGACAACAAGGAGAGGATCCATCGGTATCGACGAAACACAAAGCATTATTGCGGTGTCGCGGATCTCCCACGGGATATGAGCGATCGCTTCAAGATCTAGAGACGCTTGTGGGAGGGAGATTCTGTCAACTACCCAGGCATCGAATCGAGTAATTGAGGTTGGTGAAATACTGACCCGAATGTCTTCATGATTCCAAATAGCAGTAGTCCAAGGGCAAAAAAAGAACATGTGTTCGAGTGATTCTGGCTCAGAATTGTTGCATAAAGAACAGTTGGGATGAGGGATGATATGTCGCTGAAAGAGATTCATTTTTGTAGCAATGGCGTTTTGGCAAGCTGACCATAGAAAGACTTTGATCTTAGGCGCTGTATGCATCTTCCAAATATTCTTCCATAACAGAGAGGAGGGTTAGTATAAGAGGGAGAGGGCTTGAGGTCGAAATTGGTTTCGAGATTGTAAAGATAGATAATGATGACAACTCTTTACTGTGTAGGTACCAAAAGGTGTCTGTCCAAACCAGCTGATCTGATGGAGAGAAGGATTGATTGGTGTATTTAGGATTGCTGAACTGGTTGGAACATCGAAGAGTTCGTGAGAGGAGGCCTTCCATTCTGAACGCTGGGAATCAATTAGATCAGCAACAAGTTTTGGTTCCCCATCCCCTGGTAAGCCTCCTATTCTGCCTTGTGGTAACCAATTATCCTCTCGAATATGTATCTGCGAACCATCCCCTACTAGCCAACGTAATTTAGGAGCAATTGCATCACGACCTTTTAATAAACTCGCCATCCCCAAGAAGGACGATGTCCGGGGAAGCGATCTGAAAAGATGAAAATCGAAAGTATAAACCTTTAAAGAGTTTACTCCGAGATAGCTTGAGGATGCTGGAAAAGACGCCATGCTTGCTTGCCAAGCATTGCTGTATTGAAATTGATTAAATCTCTGAAGCCCATTCCCCCTAAATCTTTAGGAAGCTTTAATTCTGACCAGTTTTTCCAGTGAATGCCCGAATGACTGTTTTGTTTACTCCACCGAATGCGAGATCTTCTTCTCGATCAATCTACGAGAGACAGCGGAAGCTTGAAGATAGACATGGCATATGCGGTAAGGCTGTATTGATTTCAATAATATTTCCTTGCCACTTTTCGATAGAAATTTATCCCGCCAACTTGCTAACTTGGAATTAATTCTTGCCGGGATCCAGGAAAACATCTCCCTCTTGGAACGACCCCAATCGAGATGGAATGCCCGGGTATTTTCCATATTTGCGAGAATGGGAACCCGTAGTTCTTGTGCTAGATTATGTTGCAAAGAAAGAGGACAATATTTGCTAAAGAACACACCGGATTTATTTCTATTAATGATCTGGCTTTGTGGCATAACAATATTGATGGAGTAGATTGGCAAGATTTTGGCATTCGGGAATAGTGGCTCGAAGGAAAAAACTGAATCATCGCGAAAAATAGGTGAGATAACCTTGGACAAGTCTCTATTAAATTGAATCCCCTTGATATGGCCTATTTCCACAGCTTGAGTAAGAGTAGCAGATAAGGCATTGGCAAGTAGAATGAAAAGATATGGAGAGAGGGGATCACCTTGGCGTAGTCCTCTAGTAGGCTGAAAATAAGGAAGTTGTTCGCCATTAAACCGAATACTAAAGGAGACTGTTGTAACACAAGCCATAACACGAGTAACCCAGCTGTCATTGAAACCCAAATGCTTCAAGTATGCTTCCAAAAGTCCCATTCAACCCTATCATAGGCTTTTTGCATATCTGTTTTTAAAATAAGGTTGAAACGTTTCTTACATGCTCTCACTTTGAATTGATGCATGACTTCTTGAACCACCATAATGTTGTCGTATCATCTGTTGCTAATGAATGCTGCTTTTTGTGGAAATTAAAGAGGATAGCCATGGTTTGAGTCTGTTGGCCAGAATTTTTGAAATGATCTTGTAAGCAAAGTTACAAAGACTTATAGGACGGAATTGCTCAATGCTCTCTGGATGCTGAACTTTGGGAATGAGTGCTATGATCGTTCTGTTTAGTCGTGTTGGCATAATACCTGTATCGAAAAAGTCATGAACTGTTTGAATAACTGTCTCTTTGATCACATTCCAGTGATGCCGGTAGAAAAGGCCAGGGAGACCATCAGGGCCCGGAGATTTCGAAGCTCCTAACTGGCAAGTGGCAAGGTAGATCTCCTCCTCTGTTACTCTACTCTGCAAATATGCATTCATTTCAGGTGTTACTACCGACGGGCACTCTCCAGCCAATTTTTGCCAATTCCATAGTGCAGTATTGTCCATTTCACCGACTGTACGTGAATTACACAGGGATCGCACGTGAATTGCACGTGCGATGAGCATGCAATTTTCTGATGGACCATGATATTTTGATGATGACGATCACAGTCGCCCAAATCTTCCATAATTTGTTCTTGCCTAAGGCAGGGCAGAACAGGCGAGGGATAGTGCGTTTCTGTGGTGGCAAGAAACCACGTGGGAGGGGCGATGAGTGTCAACGGGGCCGTGACAAGTGGCCACGAGCAATGATGACTAAGCTCGGTAAAGATGGAATTCATGAAGTTTTGCGAGGCACGCTTAATTGAGATTCTCTCGGCCACTAGATCGGGGACAGTTGGAGAATGATGTGAGCATAATCTGAGTAAGTAGAATTATCTATTGAGGATTGGTTTTGAAAAATCCAAACTGAGACTCGCTCGTAGATTCCATGAACTTACCTATTTTAGTTCGGTTCCCGTGTGAGTCTATAACCTACAAAGCTTGTTCAACCGTATATTCAGATTGAATTGCGACTCATTGATTTTGATTAAGGATTAAAAACTATAGGGTGGAATAAATAGACAATGCTCATTAATTAAAAACTTTATTTCTTCAAAGTTCATGATGTGATTTTTTTTTTAAAGTTTCTTGACACTAGAAACATGTGAAAAATTAAATTTCACGTTAAAAGTCATAATCTCCATAGAAGTTAAAATATTAATTGAGTGATTCATTTTTTTTCAATGTCAAATCATAAGTATGGCTAAAAAGAAGCCTAATTATAATCTTAAAATAAGCCGTTGGCTCTTATCAACATCTCCGGTTGGTTCTCTCATTCATTTGCATTTGTTTATTTGTTTTGGTTGAGAAAGTAAGTAAATGGATTATGAGAATGGAAAAAAAAAAAAAGAGTAAGAAGGTTAATTTTATTATACACCCATGAGACAAAATTAGTTAATAAGGCCAAATAAATACAAATGAAAAACTACAATATAATTAAGTAATTGATATATAATTTATTTTTCTTAATATGTATATACCGGTCCAGTCCAGTCCAAGTGAGTGGACGGGTGGTTCCATGCCTAAAACGGAGAACCAGACCGGTACTCAGCAATCTCACTAAATTGGAACTAGGAATTGAACTGGCTCTCACGAGAACTGTTGGTTCTAATCTAGTCCAATTCAGTTTTGGGCGATTCGGACGATTCTCAATTCTTTTGCACACCCCTTATTAAAGATGTATCGATCAAAAACTAAATAAGAATTATATTGAGAGTCTTGCGGTTCTTAGCAAGATCATCAAGGCGCAATTGAAATCATTTTCAGTTGTACAATTCAAAATAAAGAACTCCATATGAAAAATCAAACAAGAAAATATTAGGTGATCCTGGATTGCTAAGTTAGTGTAGTCTCCAACCACTTATGAAGCACCATGTGAAGATGTAGGACCGCTAGAGAATAGGGGGACTTCTTCTCTTCCAAAACAATTTTTTTGTTCTCCCCCATCACTCGACCTGCACACATTTATTTCATGAGAAAATAATAGGTGGATCCAACCCTCCACCTCAGCAATGAGACAATTCACTTATTACGCGCTACGTGGCTGGTCGAATCCACCCTGTCACAATTTTTTAAACTCCCTATTTTTCTCTTTCTCCTTTTCTTTGCCGTTTACTCCGTTTACTGACAAAATCCGTCCTGCTCTTCTCACCGCCCCTCATCTTCACAACAACTCTACTCCCTCCTTCCCTCCTTTGCTCTGCTCTCTCTCTCGCTCCCTCCTCTGCTCTGCTCCATCACTCCAGCCCTCTTCACGAACCCTTTATGCCTCTGATCCTGAGCACGCCTTCGCCTTCGCCATCACGTCCCAAAGCCTTATTGGCGGCTTCGATTTGTCGTCTGCGTCCAACCAGCCCGAGTTAAGAGTTTTCTCCTCTGTCGTGAAGCGAACTATCTGTCTTCATGACCTCTGCTCCATTTTTTATCCAAATTTTTTTCTTCTCATTTTCTCAGAAATTTCAGGGAACGAGGACGTAGCGTCTATTTCCGTGACCAAACAAGCAGCCGCCTCCTCCTTGAGGAGCCCATCAGTTACTCTAGCTTTATGGCCCCAATTTGTGGTCTAGGTCCAGTGAGCTCGCTGACCCCTTTTCTCCCATTACTATCACACCATTGCTTCTGCCTCCGCCTTGCCTCCCGCAAGCCCATTGGCGCCTCCGATTTGTGTTATGTAATCAACGAGCTCAAGTCAGCATTTTACCCCTCTTTGACGATTATATGCTAATGAGCTCAAAACAGAGGAGGACATCAGCTTTAATAGTGTCAAATTCAAAATCTGCACATGATGAGCAATGTTCTATGGATTTATGTTTGTTTGATGGGCATCTGAGTAGTTATTTTTTGTGGGATTGAGATTTTTGTTTACTAGTGGTGTATTCCCATAGCTGGCTAATTGGTGTTGTAGTTTCAATTTGGCTATGCTTCGAGAACCTTGATAATTTCTCATTTTCAAAAAATAAAACAACTATGAACAGTCATTGAGAGGCATGGGTCTTAGAGCAAGAATGGATAGTGGAGATATATTAGATGAATGATGAATAAAAACAATAAGTTGTTCATATATATGTTTGAATAAGTGTGCAAAAAAGAAAAGGTTGGGCTTGTCTTGTTAATTTTGAACATCCTCAATAAATTTAAGTTGAGATTAGTATTAAATTCAAGTTCATTCATGTGTCTTCTCACCCTTTTGTCGAACAACCGTTTCCATGAATTTCCTATGAGATCTTGTTATAGATCAGTCTCAGTAATTGTTTGAATCCAAGCATGTATTGATGTATGGTATACAACAGCAATCATTGCATTAGCCATTGGGTGATTTATTATTATTATTATTATTATTATTATTATTATTATTATTATTATTATTATTATTATAATATATTTCATGGTTGTCAAGAATGAATCTGAACATATATTGTTTGCCTTGTACTATGTTGTTTGTCTACTGAATGGAGACAGTCAAGACATCTTAAGAAAGGAACAACGAGCAAAGTTTTTTCCATAGTTGAAAGCCCTCAATTTTGGAACCAATGCCAAGAGGTATTGCGAGTTTTTAAACCACCATTTGGAGTTTATTGTTTGTCTCGTACTGCGAATTCAGTAACTCCATACTTGTATGAAGTGATGGAGAGGGTAAAAGAATCTCTGAAGAGGCTTTTTCACAATAATGATGGCAAATATGAGTACATATGAAAGCTTTACTATGACACAGGAGTTGAACTAATTCATCCAGTGCATGCAGTTGCAGCTTCTCTTAATATGTCATACCTTTTAAGTGACAATTTTCACGAAAGTAAAGAAATGAAAGACGGAGTCAATTATGTGCTGCAAATGATGGTCGCTGGAGAAGAACAAGAAGCTTTCATGGAGCAAGCGCTATAATACCACAAAAGAGCGTCAAACTTGTTCACATGTGCAACAAAAACAATGTTGAAAGCATCTCAAATTTTTCTCCTTCGACCCTCAACTCCGACGTCCAACATCTCCATATGATAGTTCATGAGTAGCTAGAGACCACGTTAACTTGGCGGTTCGGAATCATCCAATATATTCTCCAAAAGCACAGCATATAAACCTCCGGAATGCTAAGCCTTGCACCACGTGGGGCAGTCATCCTAGACTCTTCCCTTTTATTCATCATTCCTCTTCCTCTTAATTATTCGTGCACTTTGGCGGAGAGGTAAATTTCACCTCCAGAAGTTGGAATACAGATGGGGACAATAGAATTAATTTGAAAACCCAAAAAAGAAAAAAAAAAAAAAACCATAACAAGAATTTATATGTTGCGAACCCTCACCGGATGGCAGGGGTGCCCGTGTATTGACCACCGGTCCCAGAGGTTTGAACAGGTTCAGCAGACACCCCATAATTTCGAGAAAAATGCTTAAAATGTCCTAAATTTTTGTATTTGTATCAATTTAGTTGTAAGCCTTTTTTTTGGTGTTAATTTGTCCTAAACATTTTTACATTGTGCCAATTCAATCATTTCCAAATAATTTTGGTTAGATTTTGCTGACTAAGCGTTGACTGGTTGACGTGACATGATTGATGCTGGCATAGATAAATTTTAATAACATTTTAATATTTTAAAATTTTTTCGCTGAGGTTAAGGTCGACCTCGAGCCCTCGCCAGTGGTTGCGAGCTAGCAAGGGTCAAGCCTTGTCAGGCATGGGCGAGGCTAGTCGACCTCGTTGGCCACTAGTTAGGCTTGAGCCCTCGCTAGCCCAATGTGAGGCTAGCTCAAGGCAGCCCAGGCCTCGAGAGTGACCTCACCACCCAACATGAGGCTGCCCTCGCGGCAAAGTCTCGCTAACTATCGCCTTTGGCCGGTCACCGGTTGGAGGAAGGAGGAGGAGAAGGAAAAAATGAAAAATGAAAAAAAAATTCAAAAATGTTATAATATTTTTAAAAGTTGTCTACGTCAGGATTGATGATGCCATGCCAATGCCTAGCCAAAATAAGTCAGAAATGACTAAATTGGAACCAAGTAAAAATGTTTAACTAAATTGACATTAGAAAAAGGTTTATAATTTTTTCAACACTTTTCCCCATGATAGAGTTCTTTGATTTCGAGATCAGTCGACCGATTGTGCCTTATCTTGCTTCTCTCTCTTGAATGCAGGGAAGGTGATTGATCAAGGAATTGCGTACACCCTCCCGTTAGTTGCCCTTGCGGTCACATATCTCTTTCACTAGCTCCTCTTAGGTGCGGCCATTCATTCGATCTGACCATCCGAGCAGATTCTTTGGGTTGGTTTCTTCCCCTGCGATGGACGGACCTCCATTAGGTCCAATTTGCAGCGTGTTGTTACCCATTTTGGGGGTGCTCTGTAGTCCTTGTAATTAAAGCTATGTCTTTTGAGAAATTAAATTATCCATCCATTTTTTGCTAATTCCATATTGCTGGTTGATTTATCCTATGGTCAAGTGCTTATCGAATAGTGGCAATGTGCATATGTTTGAGAAGAACATTGGTGGCGCTAATCAATCGATCTACTGCCTCCTCTCCTGCCACACGTAGTTTGCTTTAGGAAAACATTTAGAATACACGATGAATACACGATGAATACACGATGCAATCTCAATCACAAGAAAGGAAAAGAAGATGTGAATATTAATCGTAAAAGGGAGTCCATAAAATGAAAAATGGGTTTTGGCTTATCAAATTGTTGAAGGTAAACATTTTTTATATGAAGTTTATCGCCCGCAACAATTTGCCAGGTCTCTGTAATGAATTTATGTATCTCATTTGTCATTGTTTAACAAGTTCTCTTCCAACCATAGATGCTGGACTTATCTATCTGCTCGACTATTTTGATTGAAAGAGCTGGTAGGGATTTAACATATTTGGAAATTCCGAAGAAGCTGTTGAAAGAATTATAATTACCATTGAGGTCGCCTCACATGCGATGCCACCTTGATCACGAGATAAGGAAAATGAAAATGAACATCACTTATAGAGCAAAGGGTGTGA
This sequence comes from Eucalyptus leucophloia subsp. euroa, assembly GCA_017140325.1. Taxonomy (NCBI): domain Eukaryota; kingdom Viridiplantae; phylum Streptophyta; class Magnoliopsida; order Myrtales; family Myrtaceae; genus Eucalyptus; species Eucalyptus leucophloia. The sequence continues at coordinate 10,962,925 of CM029470.1, forward strand.
AATAGAAAATTGGTAACTTTATTATTTGAATTGCTTGAGATAACTTTTTCATGTAATTTTTCTATACCTTGCAATAACCTCCTGGACCTCCAAAGCTAATCATGTAGTCAGTATAAAATCTACCATGGGGATGGTTCATCAAATCATAAACATTGGATTTGTCCACCCACTCCGTCGTCTTATCCGAAGGAGGTAGGGATTTGCCATCCGATCGAACCCAATGGAGTCGTCGAAAGACGGTAGCATGCTTGATTATACCATCAGGCATGTGGCCACTTCCCATCGGTGGACAGATTCCATTGCTTCCAGCCATGCCGATTCCTCCCCAAGCTGTGTGTAGTGAGCCGTTGCGCAGATACCGGAATAGTTCCTTTGGCCAGTAGCCTACTTTAATTGCTTTCTTGGTTACAAGCAACCACCAATTCCCAGTAATTTTATCCTGATTAGAAATAAAATTGATAATAAGTGCTAGTAATGCAAAAAATGCATAAATTATTAACACTAGTTTATTTAATAATGATATCGAAATATGCTTGGTATTAGGGGCCATGATAATTATATAATAAGGATGATTATATGCTTATACGAATAACTTTCAGTAGGGTAGAATGATATGGAAAGTTTCTAAATTTAAAGAACACAACTATTAGTCTCTAATATATTTTAGCAAAAATCATTATCTTAAGAACCTTGAAAAGATCAGACATACCTGCTGGATATGGATTACAACCTCATATTGATGTCCACCATAAGTTGAAGTAGGACCTACTGGATTACCAATAATTAATCCCCTATCCACCTGGACAAAACCCGGACATAGTACATTGTAGCACCCATTGCGATAGCCATCACCTTATGAGGACAATGCTTTGGTCAATAAATTTCAAATTGTGGTTAAGTTAAAAATGAATTATTATCGTCATAGCTCACCTGTCCAATATGTGAACGTCCGAGAAATAGTATCGCCAAATAATTGTGGAGAAACCTAGGAAAATAAGAGAATTACCTCTTAGATATTTCACCACATATTGAACTTCTTGTGTTAAAAAAAAAAAAAAAAAGAGAAAAAACGATGACATTGACTTACTTAAAAAATCACTTACCATCCAACCAAATGCGATCATGCTAACATGCTCTGGGGGACCAGTTTCAATCCATATATTATGCGCACTGAATTGGTCATGAGCAACAGTTAGATTGTAGACCGTCACATCTCCGCCTCCTCCATATTTAATATTTTCTATCATGTTTTCCGTTAGAGATACCACCTACAATTGATAACTTGTAACTTAGATTGCTAGAAAGTGAAGGAAAACTAAATAATCTCTTGCTCACCTATGCCTACCGGTCTTCCTTTAAAAGATGTATTGATTTTCTTTTTGTACACAAATCATGAAAACAACATATTTTGAGATTGTCATAAGTGGACATTTGACATGTGGTCTCATGAAATTCATACGTACATAATCTCATTAAAAGATTTGAATAAAAAATCACTAATGATATTGTGATATGCATGTGAGCATGAGACAGAGGGATAGTACATGTTGATTTGAAAAAACAGTATTTTGTCTCATAGCCGCAACGGAAGGTATCCTGGGCAAGGATCTTGCCCTTATCAGATCTTCTTTTGTTACTCGACGAATGGGTACTGTTCCAATCGGGCAAGGTTCTTCCAACCCAAATCCAATCGATTTTGCATTTGGAGAAGTTTGGTGCAAGCTAGTGACATGTAGATTCGGTTTTGTCTACAAGAAGAAAAAACTGATTATAGAAGTATCAAGTAGACCATTTCACCTAAATTATCCGATGTTGGTCTGGATATTTATCAGTTGATTTAGGAGACAATGATAAATTTTTACCTGAACATTGTGATCCTTCAGTAGAGGATGATCGAATGCCGGTTGTTTATTTATATCAACACAGTCAATTGTGTCTCCTTCTTTAGTCTTGATAAAATCAAACACAGTTAGTCATTCGTCGAGTAGCAATCATACTTCAAAGATTAACATGATAGATTGCAATATCTTCGTGAAATTCAAATGAGACTATTGCAGAAAAGAGGTTTGGGGAAAAATTACCAAAAAGGTCTTGATGGATGGCTTGTTCATAGTCCTGACCTGTCTTTCCAAGTCTAAATCATCCTCTTCAGATATATATGCCATTTCACACAGAGAAAGACTGAAGAAAAGGAGCAGCAACGGCGCAAATTCCACATTCACTTTCATGGTGACAAAAAAGAAGCGTAAAGTGAGGCCCTCTAGCGGTTAGCTACGCTTGTTTATATATTGCGGGAACTTTTCGTCTATAATACACCACCGAGCGTCTTAGTCCAGTGGTAAAAAGGTTGTACATTCTTCTACGAGGTCATAAGTTTGAGCAAAGTAACTAGATTTGAAAGATGGTAAAAGATGAATGTTTTCTATTCCAAAGATGTTAAAAGATAGATGTTTGAAAGATAAGAAAATTGTCTGTAAATAATGCATGCTAACCACCATCCTAAAAAAAATGCATGTTTGCCACTTGTCATGCATAATTACTGCCATAACCAATGTTATTCTCAACGACCGGAAAAAAAAAAAATTTTGCCCATTGTAGATAAAGACAATTCAGGTATGGCAGGAAATTAGAGCATCGGGATATGAAAGCTTTTTCATAAAATGATGCATGGTTGCCATGTTGAAAAGAGTATATGTTAGCCATTTGTTTGCAAACTCCTTCCACGTTCTCCCCATGCATAACTAGTGTTGAGGCCTATCTATCATCCAAGACTGAAAGTGTAAAGTAACAAAGGGAACAAATTTAAAATGCAAATGAAATTAAAAGGACAAAAGAGAGAAATTGAATTTGAAAGAAGAAAGTAAAGAAAATGTATGACCCAAGGCATTTCCATGTAGGGATGGATCCAAAATAAACTCCTTAGGGCGGCAGGGTTGGCCGACAATATATGATGAAAAACTTTTCTTTAATTCAAATGATTACAAATTTCAAGTATTTAGAGAAAGGTTTCTAAAGATTTGATCTATTTCAAAAGTGAACTGTGATTCCTTTGAAATAACACAATAATTAACTTAAAAAGAAAAATGAAAATATTCGAGTAAGTTTCAAAAGTGCCGAAAATTTAAGGAAACATGGATGTCAGAGATTCAATTTTCGTTTAATCTTCTAGCTCTTCTTTAGCTTAGCTATGGACAATCCATGGCTCCGTTGCCAGCGCCAGAAGGTCCTTTCAACGATGGTACGCCGAAGCATCCTTTTCTCTCTCCCTGTTCTTTAAACATAGGAATTACTTTTCATTCACAATAAAGTTCTTCGATTTCGAGATCAGTCGACCGATCCTGCCTTATTTTGCTTATCTCTCTCTTGAATGTGGGGAAGGCGATTGATCAAGGAATTGCATACGTCCTCCTGTTAATTGCCTTTGCAATCCCATATCTCTTTCACTAGCTCCTCTTTTGTGCGGTGATTCATTCGATCCAACTATCCGAGCCGATTCTTTGGTTAGTTTCTTCCCTGCAATGGACGGACCTCCATTACGTTGAATTTGCAGCGTGCCGTGACTGATTTTTGGGTGCGCTCTGTACATCCTTATAGTTAAAGTTATGTCTTGCGAGAAATTAAACTCTCCAGCCAATTTTTGCCAATTCCATATTGCAGTATTGTCCATTTCACCGACTATACGTGAATTACATAGGGATCGCACGTGAATTGCACGTGCGATGAGCATGCAATTTTCTGATGGACCATGATATTGTGATGATGATGATCAGAGTCGCCCAAATCTTCCATAATTTGTTCTTGCCTAGGCAGGGTAGAACAGGCAGGGCAGAACAGGCGAGGGATAGTGCGTTTCTGTGGTGGCGAGAAACCACGTGGGAGTGGCGATGAGTGTCAACGGGGCGGTGAAAAGTGGCCACGAGTAATGATGACTGAGCTCGGTAATGATGGGATTCTTTTTTTTTTTTTTTTTTGGTCGGAAGTGCACGGTGTGTTCATTTACTTAGATGTGTTCGAGGTAATTACATGATAAACATCAGTACTGAGTAAATCAGTTAAAGCTAGGGGGGTTGATTACCCAGTCTCTTGGGAGGATATTCTCTATTTGAGCCCACGCAATCCAGTCGGCGGGCCTGTTGGCTTCTTTGCTGCAGTGGGCCAAAGACAGGCCCGAAAAACTTCGAATTTTCTCTCGGATCCGGTCCACCAGCCCAGCCACTTCCCAACTCAGTTTTGTCATTGTCTGAACTGCTTGCATGAGCAGCAACCAATCAGATTGTACTTGGAGAGTTTCAGTCGAGCGAGTTAAGAGGAAAGCTAGGGTTTTGAGGAGAGCTGTGGCTTCCGCTTGTTCAGCTAAGGAGGCAGCGATTTTCTTCGAAAAACCGTCCACTAAGCAGCCCCTTGAGTCTCGGCATATGCAAGCGATGGCACTTCGGCTTGCGATCCCTCTTTTGTTTTCGCATTGAAGACGGTCTGTTGTTGTTCGTTTTGAGTTAAATAATAAATAATTTATTTATTTTTAATTAATTTAATTCAAATTCACAAATAAATAAATAAAGAGTTTACAATGAATTTATACTAATAATATTAATAAATATTACACTTTTTTTATTTCATTATCCCAAATTTATATTTATTTTTTGAAATCCCCCTCCCCCCAAATTTACTTATATTTTTTAATCGCATTTATTTATTTTTCTCCACTCTCTTCTTTTGCTTATCCTCCACTTCCCCAGTCCCACCATCGTCCATTCCCCCCACCCAAATTTATTTTTTTCCTTTCCCTCCCACAATCGTCCATTTGGTGTATCACTTCCATCCCCAACAGAGGAGGCATTGAAGATACTTCATAAAAGACAGCAATCTCCATGTACGTGTTCGTGGACGACTTGGACAATGTTGACTCAATGCAAGCTCAAGTGTCTTCATTTAAACTTTTGAAGAATGAAGTCTCAATGCACGCTCAAGCATCTTCAACTAAACCTTTCAAGAATGAAGTTCCAATGATGAAAATTGAACGAAAGTGTTACCAAGCGTGTATTATGGTGTTGTTTTGCTATCTATTGTACTTTATGATGAAATGTAAAGTACTTGAAAATGAGAAAAAGTTTCTCCGACTGCCATAGTTAAAAATGGTGTTGTTGTGGAACAAGATCATTGTTGTTTTGTTGTTGTTTGTGCTGTCGTATGGACTTGCCATAAGTTTACCATCATCTTCTCTGTTTTGATGCAGAATCATCTTCTCCGTTTTGATGCAGACCAACATATACACAAGACAAACATGAATGATTACTCGAGTGCCATAAGTTGTATTTAGTAATCACGTAAGTGCTAGTCGTAATGAAAAAAGGATCAGTTAAGTGTCAAGTTTTTGTTAAAGTGATCGGTTAGGTGTCACTTGTAGTTAAAAGTGAACGGAGTTAAGTGCCAAGTTTTTTAGAATAGGATCAGTTAAGTGCTAATTTTTTTGTGGGTTTTCTGCAAAAATTGCTCCGGCCACCGGCACCGGCGACACCACTAACCATCACCACTAGCCACACTACACACTAGGTGCTCCAGCCACCACAATGCTGGTGGTGTTGCTGCACAAGATACTAGTGCAAGCTGAGCCTTGCACTAGTTTGCCTCAGTACACATGGTGTAAGATGTGCAAACTGCACACTTGTACCAGGTGTAGGTGCAGCTACTTAAGCCTATAACCCCCACCACAAACCAATAATCACCAGGCATCACCACCAGCCACACCATTTTGACCACCACATTAACACCCCAAGAACAAACTCGACTACCACCAAACATCACCATCCACCATCACCGGATACACCAGCACTCCAGCTATCACCGCGAACACCAACGAAAGCAGCAACAAGTAAAAGCAGAATCCATGATAAACAACAACATAAATTGACAAGCAGCACAAGATCATTTCATTGATATTTCATCAAGTCTTAGTCTGACAACATCAATGAATGACAAACTAAAGAAAAGTTTCAAAACAAAAGATAACCATCCAGAGACTTTCTATATGCACGACAACATCATCGTTTACATAACTGTTTTTACTCCTAAGCTCCACAAATATCACATCTCATCTCATCAATCAATATGCACGACACGCCTGTTGTCGTCCTCCTTTCGATGGGCCTTTCACTTGATTCATAATTCGGCACTCTTTCTTCGGACGTGCAACTTCTTCTTCAACCTTCTTAGTATCCACGACTCGAGATGGAGCTGCAAATGTCCTAGGCCGAATTGAATCAAAAGGGAGGCTGGAGCTGGAGTGGGTTCTTTCTCTTATTTTTGTTGGCACAGTTGATGTTGATGTTTTCTTTTTTGTTGGTGCAGCCGTCGATTCTTGAGTTGGGCACGAGATAAGAACTTCGAACTTCTCCCGGGCTACAAAAAAAAAAAAATGTTAGCAAAAATCTACAGCATAAATTAAATTAAATGCAGCCAATAAAACTTACATCGAGAATGGCTTGTTCCAATACGCTCATACGTATAAAGGCCATAGCCATATTGTCTTAACCTCTTCCTAAGTGCCCCTCTTGTTTGAACAAGGGGCGTCACTTTCGGGAACTTGTGATTTGTTGCCCCTTTTTCCTGCTTTCTTGGGCCTTTTAACTACAGTAGGGGCTTCTTCAACCAATTGTCTTTGGGCGTCTTCTAGATGGCCTTTGTGTACCTGCCTCTTCACCTGGCCTTGTTCTAGTTGTCCTTCGTGTAACCCTTCAACTTGGTGACACCTCTTCTGGTTGGGCCTTCTAGTGGTGCTTGGTGGTGGTACTTGTGGTGCCCCTTGCGGTGATTCTTTGGTGGCTCCTGTGATGGCCCTTCAATTGGCAGTTGAGTTCCAACTTGCTTTCTTTGAACCTGAGAAAGAGGCCAAAAGATACCATAAATATAATATCGAGACATATAATAATAAAAACTGAATACAAATTGGTTGAATTTAGCACTGGGTATTTCTTTCGCTATTTGAAGAACAATCGATCTTTGCTTGGCCGTGATGCTTGCTTGGGCTAATCCTTCACTGGCCCCGATCTGCTTGGGTGAATCCTTCGGCTGGCCGTGATGCTTTGCTCGGGCCAATCCTTCACCTGGGTTGTGTTTTACCTTGCCTTCTTGAGCAAGTGTTCCATTCGGTTTCATGACTTGCGAGGTTCTTCTTGTGACCTAACAAACACATTACATACAAGGCCAAATAGGATATTATGTACATTTTTATGATAAACAACAAGAAAGCAACATAAACATAAAATAAATTTCATGACTTACCGGGTTCTACTTGTTGGCGAAGAACAGTCGACTCACTTGGTCCGCTTGTGTGCATTTCTCCAACTTGTCTCTTCACTAGGCCCTTCACCTTGCCTCAACCATTGTTTCTTCCTCAATTGACAATCTTTAATATTGTGGCTGTCGAGGCGACAATAAGAGCACGTGATCTTTGCACCGCTGCTCATTCTTTCGACCCGAGATCTCTCCCTCCACCATTCTTCGTCTTCGTTTTGTCCTTTCAATTGTCTTCTTCAAAGTGGCAAAGGTTGAGGTGCTTCATGATTCGTGGGCTCCCAAAACTTGCTACTTCTAATTGGCTGCATCATGAACTGATAGGAAGCAAGATATTTTGATTTATGGTACCAATCATCGATGTAATCATATGTATTGTCGCCCTTCAACTGGATGGCACATATGGCATGTGCACATGAAATTCCACTTACTTGCCATGCTCTACATGAACACTTCCTACTTTCTAGATTGACAACATACTTATCTGCACCCTTCATTATCTCATATCCGTCATCTCCATTCCAAATGGGATGACAATGCGTACTTGCAGCCAAGTTCTCATCCAATTTCTTCACAATCCTAGGACCATATTGTCTTGTCTACTTTGTAGCCTCATCTCTTTGTTTCTGCAGCCGAGTCATAACCGCAACTCGTATATCTTCAAGCATTAAGATGACTGGTTTGCATCTGGCATCTATTATCTTCGAATTAAATACTTCACAAATGTTGTTGTCGACGTTATCGCACTTGAACTCCTCTTTGAAGAATGCCCTGCACCAATGCTTCGGTTCTAGTTGAAATAGAGTAGCACAACCTTCCTTTGTCAACTGATGCAGTCCTTGTTTGGCTATTCTAAAGTCAGCCATGTTTGCACTCTTTGCTAATTGCCAAAATTGCAATTGCAACTTATCCCCTTTATACTTCTTTGCCCAATTTCCGTATATGTGCCGCGCACATATTCGATGTTCAGCATGGGGCAACAACTCGGCTACTGCAGGAACCAATCCTTGCAATAATTCAAAGTAAGAAATACTAGAGAAATTACATGTTCATATTACAAAGCAAAGCAAACTATTGACTAAATTTTTCAAAAAAACAAGCATTACCTTCTGTTGGTCGCTCGTGAATGCCCACCCTTCCCCGTTTGTTATCTCCAAGTCAGCCATCAGATTTTTCAAGAACCAGGACCAATTGTCCTTGTTCTCAATCTTTACAATAGCCCAAGCTAGTGGGAACATTTGGTTATTCGCATCTCTTTCAATCGCTGCCAATAATTCTCCCTTGCACAAGCCCTTCAAGAAACATCCATCCAATCCTATAATCCGTCCACAACCAGCTAAAAATCCTCGTCTGCATGCATCAAAGCACACATAGAACTTATAGAACTTGGTCCCATGATCAGGAAGCGGTCTCTCAATCACCTCTACATACACTCTACTTGTAGGGTTTTGCAGCCTACACTCCCAAGCATACTCCCACACCTGCCCATATTCCTTAGCATACTGACCAATAAGTACCTTTATCACCTTTTGCTTTGCTCTTTTGCACTGATTCCTATATACATTGATGCCTACACGTTCCTTCACCAGCATCCTAAAGTTAGCAAGTTTCAAGTTGGGCATCACCTTGATCACATCGAAGAAGTGCTTGGACAACCATGCACTTGTTACCCTTTTGTTTTGAAAATTAATAGAACAAGTGTGTTCCTCTTGGTAGGCTCTAATATGAAAAGACCCATTCTTCTTAACAAACGCACCGTAAATCTTCCATGGACAGTTTTGCTGCGAACACCTAGCTCTTACAAATTTCTTGGTATTTCTAATGAAATCAATATTTCTTTGTGCAGCAATGGAAGAACTCAAGTATAGCTTCCCTAAATTGTATCGCATCATGGAATTTCATACCCTACGACAAAGTAGGAGACGCAACAGATGGATCATAGGAAGGAAACTTACTTTTCCTTCTACGCACAGCTTGTTGATCTTCTTCAACTTCGTCCGGGAAGTTGCGGTGTCGATGCTTTCTTCATAATCTGTCTCCGAGGACCTGGCCAGCAACACCAACATCTGCGGGGCCTTCGTCCATTTGGATGAACAGTTACATGCAAAGTTGCAAATCTATCGACAAAAGTCCCTTTGTTTTTTCCTTGATTTGTGTAAGCTCATCATCGTCGGCGTCACTTAAGATTAACAAATTTTCAGCTTCAGCCACCAACCCTTCATCGTCATCGTCATCATCACCGTCACTGGATTCAGCTACTTCCCAATCTAATTCAGTGATGGTGACATCACCCATGTCACAATCACTCGGTGAACAGCATCTGCGCCCCTCTCCTCCCCATCCTGTCCATCATGACCTACTTCATCTCCTCCTTCTCCTACTTGGGTGGTATCTCTGTCATCATCTTCGTTGTCACTATTGTTTTCAACAAACACTTTCGCCTCTTCGCCATGAAGATAATGATATAAGATATCCCTAAAACCATTATCATTTTCAAAACTCTCAAACCATCTCTCAAGCCTTTCTCAGGAACACAAGTACAAGTAACTTTTGTACTCTACAAGGCCAGCTCGGCCGTCTCCCGCCGTCGCTCGTGTGGTCCGGACACGCGTGTCCCGGCCACTCCACTACCTTCCTCAAAAGGTGGCTCCGACACGTGTCGGACACTGCGAGCACGGACAGCGTGTCCGTGCTTCATAGCCGGCCACTCCACTACCTTCCTCAAAAGGTGGGGTGTTTCGGTTTCGGATCATAGCTCTGTTTTCCCCCAAATCTGCTGTGCGTTCAAATGCCCTGTTCGGAATCCAATCGCTGCCTTCCTCAACTGCTGGTGGAGTTCCAGTTCGTACCCCTGCTATGATTTCCGCTGGATCTATTGCTTCGTTTTCTTCCCCAGCAGTGTCACGATCATCCCTGGTTTCGAAAGCTGGTTGTGATCTGTTCTCTGCCATCTCGCTCCTCTCCTCCAGATCTGGTGATTCAGCCCCATCCCTAGACATAAGAGGCATCTATATTAATACTCAAAACGTTCAAAGGCGGCGGTTTCCATCTTTGCGTGTAAGCCTCTGTGTTTTTTGCTGTTGTTTTCTCACGATTGCATCTCATGTAGTTCTCATTAAAAGCTATTGCTCTGGACAGGGTTTGGTTTGGAGACAGGGGATGATGTTCAAAGATAAACCGGTCTCTATCTTTCCAAATGCACCACATCGCTATGGCAATTAAGTTGAGATTTTGGTTATTGTCTGGGTCTTTTTTTTTTTTAATATAGCCAATCCTCAAGTCGTTGTAACCCAAGTCTTGATATTTGGATGTGCAGGGGACTCGCTCGCCATAGTTTTGCAATCCAAGGACAGAGTAATAGAGCATGTTCAACGGTTTTAGCTTCGGTTTTACAGATTGGGCACATTGGATAGGTATTACTTTCCTTCTATGCAAGTTTTCCACCGTAGGTACTGCGTTTTGGCAAGCATTCCAGAGGAACTATTTTACTCTAGGTAGAGTGTTTGTATTCCAAATGAATTTCCAAAAGGCTGGCTTTGTTTGATGAGAGGAAGATGCTAATGTGGTTGTTTGGATTGCTGTTTGATTTCTGTTGTATATATATCCGCTTTTCACCGAGTAGTCTCCTGATTTGTTGCTCATCCATACCATTTTATCTGCTGTAGAAGGTAAACCTATGGTAGTTGCAAGGATTTCCTTAATTTATTGATCATCAAACAATAGCTGAAGCATTTCCTCATTCCATTTCCCCTCCTTGTGGTCTATTAGAGCAGACACTTTACTCTGGCTCATCTCTTATCGCTGGCCCACCAATAGTACCACTTTTTAACCATTTATCCTCCCTGATAGAAATAGTTTGTCCATTGCCTACAGTCCACATAACTTAAGGGGCTATTGAGCCTCTCCCTAAAATGATGCTTTGCCAGCCCCAAGACGGTCTAGATCATTTTCCAGCTTTCCAGAAATTGCCTTGTGGGTAGTATAGTCCCTTCATAAGTTGGTTTAGCAGGGAAGAAGGTTGTCGAGAAATACGCCAAGCTTGCTTACCTAACATCGCCTTATTAAAAGCTAGGAAGTCTTTGAAACCTGGCCCGCCTTCCTCCTTTCTGAGTTTTAAGTTTTCCCATTTTTTCCAATGAATTCCAGCAGCTTTGTTGCCATTTTGCCACCAGAAGTTTGCAATTTTCTTTTCAATAGCTTTGCAAATTGACACAGGGAGTTTGAAAATGGACATTGCAAATTGTGGGATGGCCTGTACAACTGATTTAATCAATATTTCATTACCTGGTTTAGACAGCAAATTATCCTTCCAACTCTCCAACTTCATGCTTACCCTTGCAAGAATCCATGCAAAGATGTCTTTTTTTGGACCACCCCAATCAGAGGGAATCCCTAAATACTTCCATGTTTTCTCGATTTTGGGACTCTTAACTCTTCAGCCATATTCCTTCTCGGACTCATGGGACAACTCTTGCTGAAATAGATACCTGATTTGTTAAGATTTATTGCCTGTCCTGTTGCGAAGCAATATTGATTCAGGATAGCTGCCAAATTCTGACATTCTATAACCGTACCATGGAGGAAAAATATTGAGTCATCCGCGAATAGTAGGTGTGATAATGTAGGATAGTAGTTGTTTAACTTAATTCCCCTTAGAGTGCCATCCGCCACTGCTTGTTTCATTAGGTTGGATAGAACGTTAGCCACTAAAATAAATAGGTATGGGTCTGGTTGGCTTGAAAAATGATAAAGGATTTCCGTTGAAGTTGATGCTAAAAGACACCGTGGACACACATTGCATCACCCATTGGACCCATTGGTCACAAAAGCCCATCTTTTTCAGGCATGCTTGTAAAAAATCCCATTCAATACGGTCATATGCTTTTTGCATATCAAGCTTTAATACCGCTTGGAACTTGCTCTTCCTTTCCCGAGTTCTCAACTTATGTAACACCTCCTGCACTATCAAGATATTATCTTGAATTTGTCTTCCCCCCACGAATGCACTTTGTTCTTCAGCAATGAGACTTGATAGTAAGGGTTTCAGTGTATTTGTCATTATTTTGGAGATGATTTTGTATATAAAATTGCATAGGCTGATAGGGCGGAACTGTTCAAGCTTTTCAGGGTTTGGGACTTTGGGGATGAGGGTTATTTGGGTTCTATTCATGTCGGGGTTTAAGTATCTTGTTTCGAAAAACTTCTGCACTTCTGTGAAAATTCCTTGGCTTAGGTCTAGCCAATGATTGCGGTAAAACATCCCATTTAACCCATCTGGTCCAGGAGCCTTAGTAGCTCCTAATTGCTGCATTGCCTCAGTTATCTCCTCAATTGTAACAGATTTTACCAGCCTCTGGTTCATTGTTTCATCTATTGATGTTGGTATTTGTTGTACGACAGGCTGAATCTTTGTGTTTCCGGGCAGAGGTCCTCATATCCTACCGACTCCCTTTCCATGTGCAAGGATCCAGAAGAATGGTATTACTGGCGTAAAATCTACGATTGGATTCAAAAAAGCGTAGGCCTCAGGCAATTTGGCTAAGAAAAAACTACTAAGTTGCGATCTCTCACTGACAAGTATAAGTTTTTAAAGAAGACTTGCATCATCTCCCTAAACGGCTGATCTTCCTTCACCCATTCATTGGCTGCATCCTTTAAGAAGGTGATTCTATTTCTGTTTCTCCTCTGAATAGTTGATGCATGGAAAAACTTTGTGTTTCTGTCTCCCCATTTTAGCCATTTGACTCTTGATCGTATAGTCCAAAACATTTCCTCTTGCAACCACAACTTTTCAATCTCCTGTTTCATTTGCTTTGCTCTCTCACTTTCTCTTTGTACTCCCTTTTCATTTGTCAACTTTTGTAATTCATTTTTCAGCTCATCTATTCTTTGTTTTGCATTTTGAAATCTTTTTTTGCTTCACTTTGCTAACGTTTTGGCCACCAGCTGCAACTTTTGTACAATATTCAGCCTTTAAGAATCTCCATTAGCCCAAGCTTGTTTTACCAACAACATACTTTCCTCGTTGTTTGCCCAAAATGATTCACACTGGAACACCCTTTTCTTCTCTCTCCGCGGATATAATGATATTACAAGAGGGCTATGATTTGACCCTATAGTTGGTAGTGCTCTACTTTCAGCATTAGGATACATAATTCACCAATCCAGATTGCATAATCCCCTATCTAGTCTCTCTTTGACTAATTGATCTCCTGTCCGGTTATTTTTCCAGGTAAAAGCACAGCCCTTGGATTCTAAATCCATTAAGGAGCACCTGCCGAGAAAGTCCCTGAAGGCTGTTAGTCGGTAGTTTTCGCTCGCTTTCTTCCCACTTTTTCCCAGTGGTACAATACCTCGTTGAAGTCGCCCATGCAAAGCCAAGGTATATGGTAGTTTCTACTCATTCTATAAATATCCTCCCATAAATGTACTCTGTCTTAAAAACATTAGGAGCATGTATAAAGGTAATTTGCATTTGCTGTCCTGTTCCCATTACTTGACAAAGTACACTTATATAGTTGTTAGAGAATGATTCAATGGAAATTTTTGCTTGATCATCCCAAAATACAGCCAATCCCCCAGCAATTCCTTTTGGATTCACTAAAAAACTGTTCTAGAATTTCAACCTCCTTCTTATCTGATGCACCTTTTGCTCCCAATTCTTTGTCTCCATTAGAAATATAATACTGGGCCTTTCTTGAGTCACTAAGACTCGCAAAGCCTGAATTGTCAAGGGTGTGCCCAACCCTTAACAATTCCAACTTAGTATTTTCATGGCTTCATCGGTGGCTTATTAAGGCTAGCTACCAAAGCCCACTGACTTGACTTCTTCGCCACCTCGATTGGTGTTTCCACCAGCTATGAACTGTCTAAAGTTGTTGTTTTCGAGCTTTGTGCACCATAGGGACAGAAACGCTTGCCTTTTTTGACTGTTCGGTGCTTGATGCTTTTAAATTTCTGCCTAATTAGCCCTTCTTCTCCTGTTATAGCCTCTAGCATATCAAGTTTTGCTTCTTTTTGCTGCTCTTCGTAAAGAACCATGACAGATTCATCATCTATACAACAGCTCCCTCTCTTTTGAGTGCTGTTATCCCCTGTGATTTGTATTGTTAACTGCTGTGTTGATGGACTGATTTCCTTGTGAGTTGGTTGTATATCATTCTTTTGTCCCCAAATGACATTTAAAGTGTGCTCCTGCTGCTGGTTGTGGTTCTCTGAAACAGAATGCATTAGAGTCTCTGGCACACTATCATTATCTTCTAGGATTGGCTCTTGCTTGCCGTAAAAGATTTTCCCATATGGGCTGAGGTCGTGCACATCTGCTCTGAGCCAATTCCCAAATCTTCCTGGTAAGTCTTCTGCCAGCCTTGACTTTTAATAAGGAATCTCCTTACAATTAGTAGCATAGTGCCCTATTCTTCCGCATGAATAACAATAATGTGATAGTCGCTTGTATTTGAACTCTACCCATAGTTTCCTCCTTTCCAGATTCACAAGAACTCTTGTTTTTAGAGGATTTTCCAGATTCAGCATCACCTTTGCTTTGCCTATTTTGTAATAACTATTTCCTTTCACTTCCAACTTCACATCTATAACAACCCCCAATTTAGAGGCTATGTCCCGAATGACTTCCCTCGTGACTCTCCCAAAAGGTAGGCCATATAGATTTACCCAAAATGCACAATGAGTGTATTCATAACAGATATCAGGAATATCAGGGTCACATTGTTGTAATACCAGTAAATTACTGGACAAGCACCATGGCCCAGTATCTAAAACCCTCTGTTTCTCTTCTTTCGACTGGAAAGCAAAAGGAAGTGTCCTGGTTCGAGCTAAGTGCAGTTCACCTCATCAACTTTCCACACTCTAGTCATAGTATTCACAAAGGTTGTAAAATTCACATTTGGTCGAGAGTATAGCTTTCCGAATAGTGTTTTTCGGCATTCAATCAATTTTTCTTCTGAGATATTGCTTTTGATATTGACAACATCATCATCAGACCATAACTCACCTAGACTTTTGCATAGGGCTGCTATATGCCTTTCTTCCTCAAGCTGACTTGTCATCTTTTATCTCTAGGATCGGGTTGAGGGGATCTCCAGACTACTTGATCGGATGGGAGATGGCGAGAATGGGTGAGGCGATGGGATGGATTTTCGTTTTTCCCAACCGCAATATGAGTATAGAAGGGGCGTTAGGGTTTCGGTGGATTTATGGACCAGGCATTGTATGGATTCTGGGGATTTTGACGGGGATTGTGGAATGGGTTTTCAAATGGGATGAGATATGAGGGGGAAATTAGGGTTTTACAAAAGGAAGACACATCTTACCTTGAAGATGGGGAAGACTACCCAGCTGGTAGAGGATGACACGCCATCGCGCGAGAGAGAAAATCGGATCACTGAACTTTTGGTAATGATGGGATTCACGAATTTTGCGAGGCACGCTTAATTGAGATTCTCTCGGCCACTAGATCAGGGACAGTTGGAGAATGATGTGAGCATAATCTGAGTAAGTGGAATTATCCATTAAGGATTGGTTTTGAAAAATTCAAACTGAGATTCGCCCGTAAGTTCCATGAATTTACCTATTCTGGTCCCGTTCCTGTGAGTCCAAGACCTACAAAGCTTGTTCAGCTATATGCTCAGATTGGATTGTGACCCATTGATTTTGATTAAGGATTAACAATTATAGAGCGGAATAAATAGACAATACTCATTAATTAAAAACTTTATTTCTTCAAAGGTCACGGTGTGATTTTTTTAAGGTTTCTATACATCGGAAACATGTGGAAAATTAAATTCCACATTAAAAGTCATAATCTCCGTAGAAGTTAAAATATTAATCACTCAATTCATTTTTTTTCAACGTCAAATCATAAGTATGGCTAAGAAAAAGCCTAATTATAATCTTAAAATAAGCCGTTGGCTCTCATCAACATCTCCAATTGGTTCTCTCATTCATTTGTGTTTGTTATTTGTTTTGGTTGAGAAAGTAAGTAAATGGATTATGAGAATGGAAAAAAAAAAGAGTAAGAAGGTTAATCTTATTACACATCCATGAGACAAAATTAGTCAATAAGGCTAAATAAATACATATATATTTGATCGAAAAACTACAATATAATTAAATAATTGATATGTAATTTATTTTTCTTAATATGTATATACCGGTCCAGTCCGGTCCGGATGAGTGGGTGGATGGTTCCATGTCTAGAGCAGAGAATCGGATCGGTATTCACCAATCCCACTAAATTAGAACTAGGAACCGAACGGGCTCTCATGGGATCTGTCGGTTCTGGTCTAGTCCCAATTCGGTTTCAGGCGGTCTAGGCGATTCCCAATTTTTTGCACATCTCTAATTAAAGATGTATTGATCAAAAACTAAATAAGAATTATATTACGAGTCTTGCAGTTCTTAGTGAGATCATCAAGGTGCAATTGAAATCTTTTTCATTTGTACAACTCAAAATAAAGAACTCCATATGATAAATCAAACAAGAAAATATTAGGTGATCCCAGATTGCCAAGTTATTGTAGTCTCCAACCACTTATGAAGCACCATGTGAAGATGTAGGACCGCTAGAGAATAGGGGGACTTCTTCTCTTCCGAAACAATTTTTTTGTTCTCCCCCTATCACTCCACCTACACACTCTAGCTTGCACACACTAGCATGCACACATTTATTTCATGAGAAAATAATAGGTGGATCCAACCTTCCACCTCAGTAGTGAGACATGTCACTTATTACGCGTTATGTGGCTGGTCGAATCCACCCTGTCACAATTTTTTGAACTCCCTATTTTTCTCTTTTATGAAGCACCGACACTTTCTAAGAGCATTTGTATCGTGTCGGACACTTCGACATGTCTCCCACGCTCTCCGACACTCGGTCAACAAGTGTCGGAAAATCTAACACCTAATCAACTTTCTCAATAAATCTAACACCTAATCAACTTTCTCAATACTCTCCAACACTTGAGTTGGAATTCTGACATACAAGTTTCCGACACGTGATTTCAATATCGAGATCAATTTTAAAAATTCAATAAATGAGAGATCAATATGTGTGTGTGTGTGTGTGTGTGTGAAAAATAAAATACAACAATAAAAATTATAAATGGAGAAAGAAGAAAAATATAATCTTCTCTTCTGACTCTTACTTCTCGTAATACACAATTCGCCCCTTAAGTTTTTTTTCCCCTCTTCCAACATATCTAACATGCAAGTCAAGAATATGGGTCGCTTGTTTTTTCTTCAAGTTTCATGAATTATTGAAATAGAGTTGAATTTGTTAAATTAAAACAATGAATGATATTAATAAATGGCGAATTAATGTTTTTAAGTGTATATTCATTATATGCTTTTTTAATTAGTTAATTATTTATGAATTGGATTCAAATTAATTTGATTGAAATAATCATAAAAATGATAATTTATTATATATATATATAAATATATTTTTAATATATAATGTATCATAACGTGTCGAAATTTTTGATTTTTTATAAATGATGTGTCATGTCGTATTGTGTCATATCATGTCACGTGTCACGTGTCAATGTCGTAAAAAGAAAAATCTCTATTTCTTTGCTGTTTACTGACAAAATCCGTCCTGCTCTTCTCTCTCACTGTCCCTCATCTTCACAACAACTCTACTGCCTCCTTCCCTCCTTTGCTATGCTCTCTCTCTCTCTCTCTCCCTCTGCTCTGCTCTATCACTCCAGCCCTCTTCAAGAACCCTCCATGCCTCTGATCCTGAGCATGCCTCCGCCTTCGCCATCACATCCCAAAGCCTTATTGGCGGCTTCGATTTGTCATCTGCGTAGAACAGCCGGAGTTAGGGTTTTCTCCTCTATCGTGAAGTGAACTATCTGTTTTCATGACCCCTATTCGCTTCATGACCTCTACTCCATTTTTTATACAAATTTTTTTCTTCTCATTTTCTCAAAAATTTCAAGGAACGAGGACGTAGCGTCTATTTCCGTGACCAAACAAGCAGCCGCCTCCTCCTCGAGGAGCCCATCGGCGACTCTAGCTTTGTGCCCCCAATTTGTGGTCTAGGTCCAGCGAGCTCGCTGACCCCTTTTCTCCCATTACCATCATACCACTACTTCTGCCTCCGCCTTGCCTCCCGCAAGCCCATTGGCAGCTCCGATTTGTGTTATGTGCTCAACGAGCTCAAGTCAGCAATTTACCCCTCTTTGACGATTATATGCTAACGAGCTCGAAACAAAGGAGGACATCGGCTTTAATAGTGTCAAATTCAGAATCTGCACATGATGAACAATGCTTTATGGATTTATGTTTGTTTGATGGGCATCTGAGTAGTTATTTTTTGCAGGATTGAGATTTTTGTTTACTAATGGTGTATTCCCGTAGCTGGCTAATCAGTATTGTGGTTTCAATTTGGCTATGCTTCAAGAACCTTGATAATTTCTCATTTTTCAAAAATAAAACAACTATGAACAGCCGTTGAGAGGCATGGGTCTAAGAGCAAGAATAGATAGCGGAGATATATTAGATGAATGATGAATAAAAACGATAAGTTGTTCATATATATGTTTGAATAAGTGTGCAAAAAAGAAAAGGTTAGGCTTGTCTTGTTAATTTTGAACATCCTCAATTAATTTAAGTTGAGATTAGTATCAAGTTCGAGTTCATTTATGTATCTTCTCACCCTTTTGTCGAACAACCGTTTCTATGAATTAAACCTTGTTATAGATCAATCCCTGTAATTGTTCGAATCCGACATGTATTGATGTACAACATATACTAGCAATCGTTGCACTAGCCATGGGGTGAATTTTATTTTATTATATATTTCATGGTTGTCAAGAATGAATCCGAACATATATTGTTTGCCTTGTATTATGTTGTTCGTCTACTGAATGGAGACAGTCAAGACATCTTGAGAGAGGAACAATGAGCAAAGTTATTTCCACCGTTGAAAGCCCTCAATTTTGGAGCCAATGCCAAGAGGTGTTGTAAGTTTTTAAACCATTATTTGGAGTTTATTGCTTGTCTCGTACTGCGAATTCAGCAACTTTATACTTGTATGAAGTGATGGAGAGGGTAAAAGAATCTCTGAAGATGCTTTTTGACAGTAATGATGGCAAATATGAGCATATATAGAAGCTTTACTATGACATGGGAGTTGAAGTAATCCATCAAGTGCATGTGGTTGCAGCTTCTCTTAGTATGTCCTACCTTTTAAGTGACAATTTTCACGAGAGTAAATAAATGAAAGACACAGTCAATTATACGCTATAAATGATGGTCGCTGAAGAAGAACAAGAAGCTTTCATGAAGCAAGTGCTATAATACCCCAAAAGAGCGTCAAACTCGTTCATGTGTGCAGCAAAAACAATGTTGAAAGAATCTCAGATTTTTCTCCTTCGACCCTCTGTTCCGGCGTCCAACATCTCCACATGGCAGTTCATGAGTGGTCAGAGACCACACTGACTTGGCGGTTCGATCACCCAATATTTTCTCCAAAATCACAGCAAATAAATGTGCGCTTGTTTGCGTTTCTGTTTAAAAATTGTTCCAGGGAACAGAAATAGAAAAAAATGTTTTTGTTCCGGGGAATAATTTTTGAACAAAAAAACACGTTTGGTAAACTTGTTCCGTGAATAAAAAATAAACAGAAACACGTTTGGTAAATTTGTATAATTTTCTTATTTCTTTTATTTTTTCTATTTCTTCTTATTTTTCCTTTTTTCTTTTTTCTTCTTTTGGCTGGTCGCCGGCCTCGGCCATGGCCGGCGACCGGCCGACGAGGGCCGACGGCCTCGCCCGGCCAGGGTGAGGCTCGCCGACCCCGGCGAGGCTCGGCCTCGCCTTGGGCCGGGCGAGCTCCGGCTCGCCCAGATCCGGCGAGAGGCCGAGCTCGCCCGCCCGCGGCGAGGCTCGGCCTCGCCGGCCACCGCCGGCGACGCCGACTCGCCCAGATCCGGCGAGGCCGACCTCTCCGGCCGTTGCGCGAGCTCGGCCTCGCCGGGGGCCGGCGAGCCTTGCCGTGGCTGGGCGAGGCCGCCGGCCCTCATCAGCCGGCCGACGAAAGAAAAAAGAAAGAAAAAATAAGAAGAAGAAAATAAGAAGAAAAAGAAGAAAAAATAAAAAAGTGTTTCTAGGTTTTGTTTCAGAAATAAGAAACACGAATTTGTTGTTTCTTATTTGTTTTTTTTTTGTTCAGGAACAAAAGAACAAAAAGGAACAAACGCACTCAAACGCGTTTTTGTTCCTTTTTTGTTCCCGGGAACAAAAAAACAGAAAAAGTGTTCAAAAAAAAAAAAAAAAGAAACACAAACAAACAGGCCCTAAACCTCCGGAATGCTAAGCCTTGCACCACGTGGGGCAGTCATCCTAGACTCTTCCCTTTTATTCATCATTCCTCTTCCTCTTAATTATTCATGCACTTCGGCGGAGAGGTTAATTTCACCTCCAGAAGTTGCAATACAGATGAGGACAATAGAATTAATTTGAAAACCCAAAAAAGGAAAAAAAAAAAAAAAAAACCACAACAAGAATTAATATATTGCGAACCTTCACTAGATGGCAGGGGTGCCCGTGTATGACCACCGGTCTTGGAGGTCTGAACAACTTTAGCAGCCACCCCCATAATTTCGAGAAAAGTATTTAAAAGGTCTTAAACCTTTTGTATTTGTGTCACTTTAGTTGTAAGTCTTTTTTTGGTGTCAATTTGTCCTAAACATTTTTACATTGTGCCAACTCAATCATTTCCAAATAATTTTGGCCAAATTTTGTTGATTGGGCGCTGACTGATTGACGTGATATAATTGGCGCTAATGTGAACAACTTTTAATAATATTTTAATATTTTAAAATTTTTTCGCCGAGGCCGAGGTCGACCTCGAGCCCTCGCCGGTGGTCGAGAGGGCAGCCTAGCACTAGGCTAGCGAGGGTCAAGCCTTGCCTGCCATAAGCGAGGTTGGTCGACCTCGTTGGCCACTGGCGAGGCTCCTCTGGCGAGGCTCGAGCCCTCGCTAGTCGCGCTTGCCAGTGGCCATGAGGGCGAGCCTCACTAGCCTGAGGCCATCTCAAGGTAGCCTAGGCCTTGAGGGTGGCCTCGCCGCCCAGTGCGAGGCTGCCCTCATGGCGAGCCTCGCCGACCATCGCCTTTGGCCGGTCATCGGCATTGCCTCCGCCGGCCCCCGACCGGAGGAAAGAGGAGAAGAAGGAAAAAATAAAAATAAAAAGAAATAAAAAATATTAAAATATTAAAATATTATTAAAAATTGTCTATGTTAATATCGATTGTGCCACGTCAGTCGGCCGGCACCTAGCCAAAATTAGTCAAAAATGATTGAATTGGTATCAAGTAGAAATGCTTATGATTAAATTGGTAAAAAAAAAAAAAGGTTTAAGATTTTTTTAACACTTTTCCCCAAGATTCTTCCAGAGGTGGAGCAGCCAGGATGATCAAGGCCATCTTCCAAGGCGTCGTTTGAGCGTGCAGGTTTGAGCGTTTAAATAGAGGCTCGAGAGAAGCGGGCAGTGGAGGCAGTTCAGAAGAAGGGCAGCAGACCAGGGAAAAAGAAAGAGAGCATTGCGTAGCGAAGGCGTTCTGGAGGTGTGGAATGCGTCGGAACCTTCTCAGCCTTGTTAACGCAAGAACTACTTTTGGTCGCTCAGCGTCTCAAAATGTTTCATTGGATGATTCTTGCACGATCCCTTCCTTCTGCACAGACACATATCTTGCCAATCCATGTCGGATGTTCAATATTAGCCCATGCTCGCGACCATCCTTCTAAAATCTCTCTCTCTCTCTCTCTCTCTCTCTCTCTCTCTGTGCAGACTCCATTACTAAACATCTCTTTCTGCGCCTGCTCTCCATTCCAGCCGTGGTACGTGCACGCATTCTTTACTCTGATGTCCGTTTCAATCGTGTACGATCATGGAAAAAGATGTCATCAGCTCATTGAGCTTTTTGCACAGTTGATGGGTTTTTGGTTTTTGTAATCGAAATCCGAATCACGCGTGCAAGAGAGGCCGGCACATGTTGAAAAATGTGTTCTTTAATTGATGTTTTTTTGGCAGTCTCCAACGACTTTGGTGTTCCGATCACTGGTCAGGCTAGTGACGTCGCTCATCGGTGAGCCCACCACCTCCGTTTCCGCATTCCTGTACTTAAGCGCCCTGCTGCCCCAGAGCGTCATCCTCGAGAGGCTGGTCCGGCACAAGCTGCTCGACCATGCATTTTCTCATCTATTTCTTGAGGTGTTTTTGGTGATGTAGGGTTTTTGGATCTGCTTGTCCTTACTTTTCGGTTGATGCGTGCCCCTCAAAAGATTCAGTTTCCATGTTAGAGATGGATAGTTCTCATTCATTAATTGGCGAATGCATCATAGATTGTAACCAGGTCATAAGCCATGATGAACATTTTGATTTACTACCTCGAAATCAAATATCAAAGTCGTATATTGCAAAGTCAAATTGACTTTTAAATGGGATAAAAGATAGAAGCTTTTAGTTTTCATAATTCTTGAGCTTTATTTTCATTTAGCAGGAAGAGTTGCCGAACGGTACATTGACTTACTTATAACATATGATTGTGAAGAGACCATATATCGCAAATTCTATATTTTACCATGATTTACATTTTGAAGTGATAAAAAAGCGCGATTGACCTAAAGATTACAAAAAGAAACTGCTTATTCAAGGCCCAACTATTTCAAAAAGAGAGGAAAAATAAATAAATAAACGGGTTCCTGGATGGGCCCCCTAATTGGGCCTAAATGATGAACCGACCCCATCAGGGTTTCTGGATGGGCCCGCTAATTGGGCCTAAATGACGAACCGACTCGATCAGTTTATGGGGTTCATGATCGACCCTGCAATGAAAAGCAGCACCGCAAGGAGATTAGAGATGAACAGATCTCAAACCATCTTAATTTGCATTCTTCCTCTAATCATCTAGGCTAATTGACAGATAGGGCCGGGTCGGACCGGGCCAACACAGTTTTTTTTTTTACACCCTTGGCTAAAACCCATTGGTGAAACCTTCTCTCTAGAAATTAGCTATATATGCCCCCATCACATGAAGCATTGAGATAATTGTCCAAAAAGTGATAAATTTATTGTACGACGGTCAATTCATTCATAAATTTTTTAATCGTGTCGATTTTATCTTAAACCTTTAAATGATTTATCAATATAGTCTTTTCAGCTAATTTTGACGGAAGTCTATTTCTCAACACATTAGTAATGGATATTATTTCTTTGACAAAAAACAGAAAAACAAAAAAAACACAGATGTCAAGCACTAGTAGGGTCAAAACACAACACTCCACAATAAGCATTGAGTATTATGCATTTAATAGCCAATTGCCTTATTATCCCCCTTTTGTTTAGGTTGATGACATGCATGATAACCATTCCATTTCTTTATTTTTCTATTTTTCTATTCCTTGGAACATGTTGGTAATGCAATTACATTTTCTATTTCTTGAACAAATTTCCAAAAATAGGTTTGGAACATAAGGTTTGAAATAGAAATCGGAAGTTAAAATTTTTAACTTTTTTTATTTTTTGAACAAAAGTGAGAAATAAAAACTTTTGTCATCATTCACTCTCATCACCGCTCGTTGATCGCCCGCCATTGGTCGTTAGCCATCAGTTGTCGCCGCCAAAATTCGATGGCTCGCCACTAGTCATTGGTAGTCAAAGTCCACCATGCCGCCTGCTCGTTGAAAGCTAGTCACCTGCCGCTGGCCTCTCGTCATTGCCCACTCGAAGCTAGGAAGATGGTTGCCCGCCACCTATCGTCAAGAGGGAAAAATTCTATATTGTTATTAAATGAATTTCTAGCCTAGGAATAGAGATTTTGTATTGTTATCAAACACATATTTTTCCTTATAAACTTGTCCAAATAATAGAAATAGAAAAATTAATTTCTAGTTAAAAATTGATTTTTGGAATAAAATGATTATTATTCGCGCCCCATGTGTTCAAATCTAAGATCCATAGATATGGTGAAAATACATCTATATATATAAGAAAGAAATATTTATGCGGAAACCAAATCAAATAGTATATCTAGTAAGTAAATGCATGCTTTAATCTCTCAAGGGCAACACATAAGAAGTAATTTTTTCAAAGATTATCCGCTTCCCTTTTGGATCGTCAGGCTAGTTAGATTAGTCAAATTGACTGAAGGCCTTTTTAATAAATCAGAAAGGAACACGTGCATGAAAATCTAAGTACTGAATTTCAAGTAATTGTCATTCTTAGAGCTAAAAAAGAAAAGAAAATATTATTCGATAATAGCCGAATATAGAGTATTGATGACATTACCTTCTTGCCTAATTAGGAACCGTGAATATTTCTTGTAGATTTTAGGATTTGAGTAATGCAATGAACGATATTTGAATGCCTTTCTAACAGATTAATTAATTAATTAACCGCATATTGACCTAGCAAATTAAGTGATTTTTTTTTTTTTGCGTAATTGAATCTTTTAATCGAAAACCATTTAAACACAATTCTTGTCTCATTGGACCTTCAATCACATCTCTTTTCTTACACATTCGGAAACATTATACCATGCTCTTTTGCTAATTAGTTATAAAATTGGTGGGAATTAGTTCGGGCATTTATTGAAAGATCCCTAATACAAGTAGTGCTAGACATGTGTAAATGTTACACCGGAAAATGCCTGGTGGCCAAGCAAAAAAAAATTATTTATGAACGATTTGCTTCAAGTGTCGGACAACCCTCGGCCTACTCGATAGGGCATGCATGATCAATGCTAGCAATTGATGTAGGTTAGAGAAATATGGGGTTAGAATTGGGAATTATTACAAATGATGGGGCAGACTTTGAATATTTGGAGGAGTTGCTTCCCGACCATCAAGATGATGGGTTGGATAGCATTTTCTTTTGAGTTTCCACCATGCACGAAGGGTTTGAGGACCGATTCAGGCTCACTTTCCAGTTCAACTTTCACGTTGAGTTCTTTGTATACAACTTTACATTTATTGAGATTTTAGTAGAATTAGTCCTTTCAATTCCGTCTGCCCCTTTGATTTCTTATCATTTCCATTCCTAGTCATTCAACTTCAATTTTCCTCTTCATTTTACCTAAATCTAAAATCCGATCAAATTGTGATTGGATTTGAACCAAGCACGGACTCGTTCATGTCTACATCATCTCAATCAGATTTGTGATTGAATCAATACTAATATAATAGGTTTAACACTTTTTCCCAAATTTCAGAAAGAAAGTGAAGACAATATGTATTTTGAAGGAAAATGTAATAACATTACTTTGTATATTCAGAAAGAAAGTGAAGACGATATGTATTTTGAAGGAAAAATGTAATTCTATTACTTTATATATTCTTTGTTCATGTACGCTCATATTTATACGAAGACGATAGGTCTTGGTGTGCTAGTTGACGAAGTGGACGGACCGTGAACTCTCAATAAAAGGATTCAATCAATTCTTTGAATGATTGATCGTATCTAAGTACGTAACTTTGATCCAGCATGCTTCCGGGTTGGAAAAATGTTTAAAGAAACCTCCCACAAAAGGTCTGTCGTGAATGGAAGGAAAGAAACTGCTTGTGTTGATTGCCTTTTGCTGTTGAGAGATATGGAAACCGCCCGTTCGACTGAAGAAAATCGAGTCTTGACCGGAAAAGAAGGGTTGCTGCTTGCTGGAGAAAGAGCATGGAAGTCTATACGCATCAAAACTGACTCTTTTGCTGCAGTCATGGATATCAGTGCTGCGAGTGGAAATGTCACCTGGAAAACGAAACGCAGACTGGAGTAGACGTGGTTTCGGGGTATCTTGTCCATTTGCTCCTGTCAGTTCGATGAAACTGAACTCAAACAGCACATGCCGGGCGTTTTGTGAACTCGAGCAAGGCACTGAAAGGCCGCTTTCACCTGTTCTCATCGGTTCACTCTTCCTCATTGAGGATGGAGAGGAGAAATTCAGAGGATTTTCTCTAGACAAGCAGGCACTTGCGTTGCATATAATGTAAATAATGGAATGCATTACTAATTTGTTCCATGTGGTGCTGAATTGTTTTGATAATGACGATTGTCTTTACCTCCGGCATCTACCATGGCCACACGACCATCACAGATGTGATGGCCCTCATCTCGCAGCTATTAACTGTTAGGCTTTTCCTGTCTAATAGCGGCAATACTACTTATTATAAAGGATGTGGACAAGGAGCAAAAAAAAGACTCGGAAGTCTTCAAGTGATCTGTTGGAAGCTGTAAATGATATGCAGATGTGGATATCATCTGATAGCTTATCAGTGCTCATCAGACCCATCTCAAAGTCCATGGGCCCTCAGATGCATGTTCAAAATGTGCAATAGTTTAATGGCCCAAATGAAAAGAGTCTCGATAGTATACTGTCCACGTAATGCTAACCAAGTTGCGAATTGGATTGTAAAAGCTTATCATAGAGGAAGTCTACCTCCTAGTTGGCTATCGATCCTCCGAATCTTGTGAGATCTCTTATGTTTTGAATCTAGCTTTCCTTATTTTTCTAAACCAAAGCGTTGAATGAAAATAGTTTAAATTTCAACCGAAAAAGAAGAAGAAGGGATAATAGTAATAACATAATAAACCCCAGTGAGATTCAATTTCGTCTTCTTTTCTACGTTCCATAATTCATGCTGATTCAAAAAAAAAAAAAATGCTTTATGTAGGGCATCTTGGACAACTTTTCGGTCACAAAAAGGAGAAAAAAAGCTTTCCTTCTCTTTCTTTTTCTTATAATTTTCTTGTGAAAGAGAGAAAAGCATCCCTTCTATTTAATTGCCATCATAGATTTGATGATATGAAGTTTCTTTTCTTGAAACAATGGCTTTTAAATTGATACAGTAACACTGTGCTTTGCAAATCCCTCCCTCCCTCAAGAGCTTAAAGAGCTCAATGTGGAGTCTTCTCTCTCGCTTGAAGAGCTGCTCTCCACCTGTTGGTAGCTTCACCGCTGTTTCCAGAAACCCTAACCTAATCTCTATAACATTCCCCTTCAGCCATGAAAATAGTGATTACAGAATACGCCCTTCCATTTGGGTAGCTTTACCCACATTTCCCCCTCTAAAACCTTGGACTCCCGATAGTAACACATTCTAAAACCCTACATTTCTCCAATCCAATGTCAATCTCTCCTCTTCCTTCTGGATCGATTCCTCCTTGAATGCTAGTATGTGCTCCTCTAGATTTCTTAGTGCACTGCAATGTTGGTTGCCATCTAGTCCTACTGGTTTTTCTGGTTCTATTGGTCTTATGTTGTGCATATTGGGTTTCTAGGCTTCAGGAAGTGTGGTTTCATTTGTAATCTCCATCACTTTTTAGTGGAAGTAAGAAGAAAAATAAAATTAGTAGTGTTGGAATGATCAAGTGAATATGGGAATATAAAATGATTCTAGGAGACGTATGGTTGCCCTTTGTAAAAGGTTAGGGCATTTGTGGTCGGAAAGTAAGAAAGCTATTTTAGATGATGTGATTCCTGAGGCAAAACTCATAGAATGTTAGCGTACCTTATTGGGACGTCTTTATGGTAATCCCGGTGTAAATGTCCAAGCCTTCCAATCAACTATGACAAACGCATGGAAATTTGCTCATGTTATTTGCAAACACTTGGAACTAGGTCTTTTCTCTTTTGAATTCCCTTCTGCTCAAGAAAAGGATAGAATGCTTAACCTTGGCCCATGGTCTTTCTCAAGCAATTTGTTAGTGCTTAAGCCTTGGGAACTAAGTGCCCCTTCACATTGTATTACCTTTGATTCGTGCACCTTCCGGATGCAAATCCATGGTTTACCTATAGAAGGAAGGACATAAGATGTCATTAAAAAGGTTGCTAAGAACATTGGAGAAGTTTCTAAAGTTAAAATTGAAACGAAAGGATACACATCAATTGTAATTGGTAAAGCCAATGTTTCTTTATCCCTCTCAACTCCATTGACTTCTGGTATTATCTTTAGCTATCAAGGAAAGGAACATTGGTTGGATTTTAGGTACGAATGGCTATCTCATTTTTGTTACTCATGCGGGAGGATTGGTCACTATGCAAAGAGCTACGAAATAGTACCTTTTGAGGAATAATTCTACTCCAACAACAATAATATTCTTTTTGGCTCATGGCTAAGGGCTAAAACCAATGCAAACAACCCTTTTGGAAGACTTTCTATGGGGAAATTGCCAAGGAAGATGGATTAAATGAGATTGTGCCAGAAATACCAATGAACTATGGATCATTAACTATAGTTGTATTGGATTCTTAGGATGAAAGGGGAAAAAGAAAACTGAAGGAAGGAGATTACAACTATCACGGCGATTCACAAAGACTGGAGGTTGTCTCCCCCCTAATAGTGGATCCTCCATTATGCCTAGAGCTCCCTTCATCACAATATGTAGAGAAAAATCAACAAAAGAGGTAGAGGAAAGCACACATCAAGAACAATAAAAAAGCCAGAGGACACTGCTCCTATGATGCATTGAATACTAATGCGAATATGCTGGATGAGACCCATCTTTCGGAAACACCTATCCTAGATGCTATGGAACCGGAATTGTGGGCTTTGGTGGCTAGCCCTAATAAGCCACCGAGTGACAAATGAAAATTTTATGTTGGAACTATTAGGGATTAGGCACTCCCCTAATAGTCCAAGCTTTGAGAGCCATAGTGGCTCATGATAGGCCCGAATTGGTTTTCTTAATGGAAACCAAGAATCAAGAAGTATTTGTTCAAAGAGTGCAACGAAGGCCAAAGTTCCAACACTATGTTGTAGTAAATCCATGTGGGATTGTAGGTGGTTTGGCTATTATGTGGAATGATGAAGTCACAATCAAGGTAAATCTAGCCTCCAATGATTTTCTTGATGTAATTTATGAGGACTTCGATAATAGACGGCATTTCAGAATTACTTTCGTTCATGCTCCTGCTATATATCATGACAGAATTGCGTTATGGGAGAAATTAAAAAGCTTAAACTCTCAAAATGTCTTGTTGTGGGTATGCCTAAGGATTTTCAATGAAATTCCATACCATTGGGAGAAGGTGGGAAAATGGATGGGGGAGCATTATCAAATAAATACATTTAGAAACTTCTTAAATGAGTGTGGCTTGATGGATATGGAGAGCAAGAGGTGTGCGTTTACCTGGGCTAACAAGGGAAGCAAAGGAGTATGTGAAAAAAAGGCTAGATAGAGTGCCTTGTAATTTTGAACAGAGAATTATGTACCCGAAAGCTAAAGCTTTTGCGTTGGAAGCCACCGGTTTAGATCACAGCCCTTTGCTTCTCTCCCTTTCAACTAAAAATATCAAGTGAAAGAAGGAGTATAAATTTGAAGCATTTTAGGCAAAAAATGATGAATGTGGGAAATTAGTAAAAAAAGGTGTGGATTTCTTCTAGATGGGAAGATATAAATCTAGCAAATAAACTAAAAGCTATATCTTTTGTGCTACAAAAATGGAGTAGAGAGGCTTTTCCAAACAACCTTAGAATGATTAATGCTTTAAAGGAGGAATTCCAGCACTTGATCAACAGTCATAATCCACAGTCAGGAAGGGAGAGAATTCGAGAGTTAATTGAACAAATTGAAGGTTTTTGGAGGAAAGAGGAGATGTATTGGGGCATAAGGTCGAGAATCAATTGGCTAAAATTGGGGGGGGGGGGATAAAAATACTAAATATTTCCATGCTATGACGATTCAAAGAAGGCAGCGAAATAGAATTTCAACCTTGAAAAATACTGAAGATGCATGGATTCGTGATCCAAGGTTGTTGAAAGAGATGTGAAGTTCTTTGAAGATCTATATAAGTCAGTAGGGCCTTGGGATCTCGATCCAGTTATACAACAGTGCCCTATTCTTGTAACGGAATAAATGAATCAAAATCTTATTGAAGAAATCTCAATGGAAGCAATGAGGCGAACAATATTCCAGATGGGTCCCTTGAAAGCTCTAGGGTTGGATGGGATGAATGGTCAGTTCTATCAAAAGTATTGGGAGGACATCAAACAAGATGTATTTCTAGATGTGAAGAGATTTTTTGACTCGAGATACATTGATCCTAAACTTAACAGAACCCACATTTCCTTAATACCAAAAGTACCTAACCCGGAGAGCTTAGACCAATTTTGTCCTATAAGTTTGTGCAATTTTGCCTATAAGATCTTCTCTAAAGTCTTGGCCAATAGACTGAAACCCTGGCTTCCTACCCTTATTGTGGGAGAAAAAAGCGCCTTTATGGGAGGAAGGCAAATTCAAGAAAATATTCTGATAGTGCAAGACGTACTTCATCAATTGAAAGTTCATAAGAGAACGAAGAAATTCCAAGCAGTGCTGAAATTTGACATGAAAAAAAGCTTATGATAGAGTAGAGTGGGACTTTCTAAAGGCTTGTATGCTGAAAATGGGATTTCATCAGAAATTGGTTGACGGGATAATGGTTTGTGTAAAGTCAATATCATTTAGTGTGAAATTCAATGGTGAGCCGCTAAAATATTTCCAACCCTCAAGATGAATTAGACAAGAAGAACCTATTTCCCCTTACTTGTTCATATTAATGGTGAATACCTTATAAGTTTTGATGAAAAAAGCAATTGAGGATGGTACAATTGTTGGGATTAAACTAAATAGGTACTGCCCTGCCATTTCTCATCTTTTATCTACTAAAGATTCAATTTTCTTCTTAAATGGAAAAGTGAAGGAATGCTAGAACTTAGCATTAGTTTTAAATCAATATTGCTATGCCTCTGGGCAAGCAATCAACCTAAACAAGTCTGGGATTTCATTTAGCATGGGTTGTCGACAAAGTTTGAGAAGAAATATGGCTAGTGAATTAAGGGTCCTTGAAATTGAGAAGACTAGAAAAATATTTGGGAATTCCATCTAATTGGGACACATCCAAAAAGCAAATGTTTGCCTGGATTTTGGCAAGAGTTAATATGAAACTTGAGGGGTGGAAGAGGAATCTAATCTCAAAAGCCAAGAAAGAAATCTTGAGTAAAATAGTGGTTCAATTTTTGCCGCAATATGCCATGTCAATTTTTAAAATCCCAGTTTCAATTTGTCATGCCATTGAAAAAAGAATAGCTGCATTTTGGTGGAGAAATAGCGAGTCTAAAGCTAGCCTCCATTGGAGAAGATGGGAACCATTAAAGCTAAGAAAAGACCAAGGAGGAATGTGTTTCAAAGATTTGTTATCCTTCAACAAGGCTATGCTAGGAAAACAAGCATGGATATTATCTCAAAACCCATAGTTCTTATGGAGTCAAATTTTGAAAAGAGTTTACTTCCCTCGGAAATCCTTTTAGAATGTAAAAAAAGGTTCTTGCCCATCTTGGGGTTGGTAAAGTATTTTGCTAGGAAAGGATACAATCTCACATTCTATTATGTGGTTAGTAGGCACTGGTGATCAAATCAAAATTCATGAGGATAGATGGATTTAACGAGGAACTATATGGGGACCAGCAACTTATGGTGAACCAACAAAGGTGGCTGATTTGATTACGCATGAGGAAAATAGATGGGATGAACAAACCCTATACAGACTCTTTGACAAGCAACTAGTTAGTGAAATACTAACAATTCCCTTGAATGTTCATATTTCGCAGGATAAACTTATTTGGACAGGAATTAAATCAGGCTAGTTTACAGTGAAGAGTGCTTATACGATGGAGAGAGAAGCGGCAAACCAAAATTTCACAGCACAAGCCTCAACATCATACCAGCCACCTCGCGAGCTCTGGAAATAGATTTGGCAAGTCTAAAGCTGGCCTTCATTGGAGAAGACGAGAACCGTTAAAGCTAAGAAAAGACTAAAGAGGAATGCGTTTCAAAGATTTATTATCCTTCAACAAGGTTGTGCTAGGAAAACAAGCATGGACATTATCTCAAAACCCATAGTCCTTATGTAGTCAAATTTTGAAAGGAGTTTACTTCCCTCGGAAATCCTTTTGGAATGCAAAAAAGGGTTCTTGCCCATCTTGGGGTTGGCAAAGTATTTTGCTAGGAAGGGATACAATCTCACATTCTATTATGTGGTTAGTGGGCATTGGTGAATCAAAATTCATGAGGATAGATGGATTTAACGTGGAACTATAGGGGGACCAGCAACTTATGGTGAACCAACAAAGGTGGCTGATTTGATTACGCATGAGGAAAATAGATGGGATGAACAAACCCTATACAGACTCTTTGACAAGCAACTAGGTAGTGAAATACTAACAATTCCCTTGAACACTCAGATTTTGTAGGATAAACTTGTTTGGATAGGAAGTAAATCAGGCCAGTTTACTGTGAAGAGTGCTTATATGATGGAGAGAGAAACGGCAAACCAAAATTTCACAGCACAAGCCTCAACATCATACCAGCCACCCCGCGAGCTCTGGAAATAGATTTGGCATTTGAATCCCCCCCCCCCCCCCCCAAGAATCAAAATTTTCATGTGGAGCTTATGCCAAAATACAATCCCTACCAGAGATAATTTATTCAAGTGAAATATCATACCTGCACCCACTTGCCCTTTTTGTTCTTGAGATGTCAAAACAGTAGAGCACCTATTCTTGCTCTGTTCACTGACTGCTTCTATCTAGATTGCTTCTACTCTATGAATCAAAATTTCAAGGCTAGGGTTAGCAAGAATTGAAGATTGGTTACAAATGTACAATATCCACTCGGTTGACCCACTTTCTCTCGACCTGGTGGCTTGTGTTCTTTGGTCAATTTGGAAGGTGATGAATAATTATGTATTTCGACAGTAAATCCCAAATCCATCAACCTTGGTGGAATCGATGCACGTAAATGCTTAGTAATTTTCAGAGATGGAATGGAAAAGAGAGGAAGCCTCAGTCGAAGAACGAAGAATTACCTCGACGTTGGATTCCACCAAGAAACCGAACCTTGAAAGTGAATATTGATGGGTCGTTCATTGAAGGAACAAATGCCGGAGCTATAGCCGGAGTGATTCGTGACTAGTCGGGGACAATCATTGATGGATTTGCTAAATTTGTAAGAGCATCCTCTACCCTTTAGGTTGAAACCCTTGCATTTATCGAAGCTTTCTCTCTCCTCAAGACTAGAAGAAATAAAGTACTTGAAGGTTCTATTAGATTGTTCAGAGTTGGTAGATGTTGTTTCTAACTCTCTCGAAACTCCATGGGAAATACAACCTTTAATTTCTGAGGCCCAGCAAATCATGAGCTCATTTCAACACTTAAAATTAGCCCATTGCAGAGGTGAGGTAAATCGTGTTGCGGATTGGGTAGCCAAGGCCTAAAAACTAAATTATTTGCCTTGGAATTGGTTAGCTTATCCCCCTCAACCCCTCTAGGAGTTACTTTGTTTGGATGCTCTCTTAGCGAGCACTTATGTTCGAACACTTTTATTAAATAAATTCGTATTCCAACCAAAAAAAAAAAAAATTGATACAATATTTACTCCTAGACTACGGAACCTCTTTGAGCTAGAATTGTATCGTGGTTGTTCATTGTCTTGATTTAATTCTTGTGCCATGAGCAAGCAATTTTGTGATGGACAATGACATATTGATGATTGATCATAATCACCTGATCTCCTAGAGTTTGCACCACTGCATTTGAGATAATTAGTCTTATTCTTAATATCAAGCCGCCGAAGCACCGGCTAAATCGTTGATCCATGCAGTTCCAAGCCGTTTTTAATATTTTCTTAGCTCCAAGACATGCAATTGCAACTTTGACTATGCAACATAGAGTTTTGATGGGGGTCAATAGGACAATGGTTAATACAGCTTTTTCCTAAAATTATCATAAGAAGCGCACATGCCATTATACCGTAGAGAAGTTTAGACTGTTGCTTGTTAGTTTCGGCGTTCTTGCTGTAGTAACCACCTTCAATCTTCCATACATCCTATATATGCCGCCTCATTGCTGAAACCACAAAATTATCCTTACTCGTAGAAAATTAATCACTAACGACAGCTGCACAGCACGTGATTATCGTGTTGTATTTATGGTAGGTTAATGGATCAACAAAAATCAGCAAAATGAAATTCATTATTTTCATTCATGTATCTCATTAATTCATGTATTTCTCGAGTTAAAGTATATCTTGGATTCGTGTATCTATTTAATTATTGTTTCATGTACCTTCTAAATTCTTGTATCTATGTAATTCACAATTCATGAACCATTTCTGTACATGAATTCAAAAACTCTATAAATATATTTGAAATTCTACAATCCAAGAACAACTGAAAGAAGAAAACACATCTATATTTCTCAAGTTTCTCTAAGTGTGCCAATTTTAAGAATTGTTCGATAGAGTCCTATTCACATGGTATTGATACTAGCAGGTTAGAAGTGTTGTGTCTTGATGGACAAAGTTTATGAAGCTGTTTAGCACAATTAGCAGAAACTAATCGTCTTAAAGAGATTCGATTAGCCATATCTTACCTCCATTTACTTGATCATTTTATTATCAGTCTCCCAAATTAATTTTTCGATTACAATAAATAGCGGTACATATTTTTCCTCTAGTATGTCTTCTTCTTCTTCTCCTCCCCCCTCTATATTTTTCCAACATTTAATTGTGGAAGATGGCATCTCTTCCTTGCTATAGTCATAAAAGTGGGTCCGAATTACCCTCCTCCCTGGATATTTTTCCAACATGTAATTGTGGAAGATTGCATCTCTTCCTTGCTATAGTCATAAGAGTGGGTCCGAATTACCCTTGGTGTCTAGCCCGGTCCCACGACCATCACAGACAAGATGGTCCCATGGAGCAGCTAGCAAACAGAGCCAATGTTAATTGCCTTTCCTTGTCTAATAGTGCCGCTAATCCTTGTTTTGGTAGGGATAATAGTAGAATAATTAAACCCCATAATGAGGTTCAACCTCACTACCCATCTTAGCTTCCGAGGCTTCTTCTTCACGTTCCACAATTCAGGCTAAAAATTGAAAAAAAAAAAAAAAAAAAAATGCTTTAGCTTTATGCCGGGCATCTCGACCGACCAACTTTCGGCCACAGAAAGAGATAAAAAAGGGCGGGCATCTTGAAGTACTCGAAACGGCATATTCCACCGCAATATCTTTTTCCGTGGCGTCGATTGACAGTTCCGTGACGGGCTCTCCAGAGAAAATCAAAAGCTTAGACATTCCGTGGAAGCTTTCGCGTTTCGAAGGGGTTGCTTGAGAAGGACGGGTTCTGTGTCAAATTCCTTCATCCACGTTCAACCGCTAAGTGTGCATTTGCATTTTTCCACCTCAAAAAATATAAAGAGAGGAGGAGAAGAAAAAAAACGAATAGAGTTCACCCACTTTTGGTCGTTAAATTGATACGTTGAGCAAAATCAACAAGAAAAGTATAAAAAAAAAGTCATAAATATATTGTATTAATATTAATTTAATTACAAATTTTTCAATTAGATTAATTTAATTATAAATATTTTTAAATTGATACAAATTCAGATCATTTGATCAACACTGACATGGCAATTTTAATTCTTTTTTTTTTTGCATTTTTTTCCCTTTCTTTTTTTCTTTTTTCTCTTATTCCTCCTTGGGCTTCTTCTTTCCACAGAGGCTGATGGCCACTGAGTGAGGGCAACAAAGCCCTTAGCAGCCAACGAGGGTTGTGACCTCACCCAAGATTGTCTAGGTTGTTTCAAGTGAGGTCGAGTGAGAACCGGGCGAGGTAACTCCATTAGAATTAGGTGGATACATATGTGAAAATGAAATATCTATGAAAAAAAGAAAACCACTTTTTTCAATCACAAAACAAGAAAAGGAAAGTGAAATATCTCAAAAGATCAGTACGTCAAATGCATGATGAGGTGGAAAATGGACCGCCATTTCTGGATTACAGAAGAAAAAGGACAGGAAAAAAGAGGGAATTGTCAGGAAAAACGAAAACATTTTAATTCACATGTCTGACCATTGGAAACATCAATAGATCCATATCATCCGGAAGAAAATTGGGGCGAAATCCTGTCTTTGAGGCCGATGCCAAGTCCCGTGACTTTCCACTAATTTTCTAGCCTAGCTGACTCTGTGGACTGAGCTCGTGCAGTTTGGTTTCTGTTCCTCGTTTCAATATTTTGTTGTTGTTCGTGTCCGATTGATCAGTAGTCAGAGTTTTATTTGAGATTAACGAAATTAAGAAATGCGTCGCTAGATTAGGTCCAGAGAAGCACCCATTTATATTGGGGCCCGTTCAAGAGAGTGGTGGACAAGGGATCCGAGAAAAAAAGGAAAAAAAGGACAAAAGGAAAAAGGACAAAGCAAAAGAAGAAAGAAAATTTTAAAAGATGATTACAGACGAAAATGCTCCTTAATCATGACTTAGAAAGTTCAACCGGGTGAAAAATATGGCAGCTAGCCGATAAGCTGGCGGTGATTTGTGAACAAATTGTCAAGTTAAACAAAATCTATTTTCAATTTTTCTTTTTATTTAGAAACGGGCTCCACTTCACGGCCCTACTTAAAATTTCCATTTTAACTTTAAATATTATCTTGACCAAGAGAATATTAACCTTTTTCAAATGATACAGGATTATCCTTTCCTCTATTTTAAAGAAAAAGAATATTTTCATATCAATTTAAAAAGGGTTCGAAGTATTTACCTTGACGAATAGATCTCTCTAAACGGCGCAAAAGACAGGCATACCTCCACCAAAAGAAATTACTAGAATCTAATCGAGCTTGGCAGGTCTGATCACATTTTTTTATTTATTTAAATGAAGTAGTAATGACTTGAATGCTGCAAAAAGTGACATCAGCACTTGCCAGCATAGAAACTCAACACCCAAGTAGTACTACAAAAGACCAATCTCCAGTTGGGCATGGACCAGACATAGGGTGTCCAAAAGCCAAATTCTCCCTTCACGTTCACGATAGCAAAAGCGAAACCTTCTCGCCCTCCCATGCCTCTCTCCAATGGACCTCAGAAGCTGGTGCAAGTGCAACTCGGGCTGCTCCGACGGCGAGGCCGCCCATCTCGGCCGCTCCGGCGGCACGTCGTCGTCGGCCCCCTCGACGCCGCTTCCGCCGCGTCCGCCGGCGGCGAGCGGATCTAGCCCTGGGAAGCAGAGGTGGAGGGAGCTGTGGACGAGGCTCAGGAAGGAGAAGGGCGGCAGGATGCCGTCGCCAGCGGCCGCCGAGGCCCTCGTCCCGTACGACTTCTGCAACTACTTGCAGAACTTCGACCAGGGGATCGCGTGGGACGAGCCCGAGAACCTGTCGAGGTCGTTCTCGGTGAGGTTCGCCGACCCGGCCTCCAGGGCCTTCGCCAAGAAAAGAGTGGCGAAATGAAAGTTGGTCGTCGGGATCTCTTTCCTTGTCTGATTTTTTATGTTGAATACGGCTTTGGCCGGTGAACTCATGTAGCTTCTCTCTCTCTCGAAATGTTGTGTATACTGAACATGTCTTGAAGATCTTCTCTGTCTCTCTTATCTCATCTGATTGTCTTGGATCTCCGTTCATCGATCCAACCAGCTAAATTCATGTAGTCGGTATTCGTTATTCGGATCCGTATATTCGCCATGAATCGGTACTCCTTTGAATCCCAGAGTCAAAGTGAGCGGCGATAATAGTTAGCAATGATTCCTTAGAAAATTCGAGGCGATGTGCGCCGCATGACGAACTCTCCATCGATTATTAAATGAGAGCACGCGCGGGAGGGAAGAAAACTATAAGAATCTAGTCAGGATACCGGCAGCTTGAAAGTGAAGTTTGATGATGGGTACATCGAAAAGCGAATCGTATTCTCAAACACGACAGACAAACCCAAAGGTCATACCATCGAATATCCGAGAACAAGTTGCTGGGAAAGCGTAGAGAATCAGCATAAACCCTTCGACGCCACGGATAAGACGACGCCCGGTCCGTCGCCGTCGACGGCGTTCGCCAACCGAGGATGCCGTCGACTATGCTGCGGAGGTCGCCGGCGAAGCTAAAAGCCGGCGACCCGCGAGCCAGAAACGCAGCCGTCGTTTTCGAGGAATTACAGCCTGCCGCTGCTCTCGACAGAAGCTCGAAACTTCCAGCTGTTCCGCGCAAGAAAAGAAGACGGAAGAAGACGAAGAAGATGAAGCGTGCCCAT
This sequence comes from Eucalyptus leucophloia subsp. euroa, assembly GCA_017140325.1. Taxonomy (NCBI): domain Eukaryota; kingdom Viridiplantae; phylum Streptophyta; class Magnoliopsida; order Myrtales; family Myrtaceae; genus Eucalyptus; species Eucalyptus leucophloia. Next base: position 11,001,291 of record CM029470.1, read on the forward strand.
CTCCTGATGTTGACAGGCCCGGGCCCCTTGCCGTGCCAAGCCCGTAAATTCAAATGGGCCTTGGCGGGCCTGATGGGCCGGTCCATGTCGGGCAGGCCCGGCCTGTTAAAGGTCGTTCCTCCCCGTCTTCTTCCCCGCCTGCCCATTCCGCCGGCGAGAGAGAGAGAGAGAGAGGGCGACCGAGCGAGCTAGAGAGAGAGAGAGAGAGAGAGGCGATGGCGGAGGAGCTGGTGATCGAGACGGAGAGGGTGCGGAAGTTCGCCGGCAGCCTCGAGTCGCAGATGAGCGCGCTCTCCGCCTGCGCCCGCCTCTTCGCCGCCCTCTCCGACCGCCTCGGATCCCTCCAGCGCTCCCTCGACGACAAGACCCGCGCCGTCGAAGCCGGCCTCCAGGCCCTCGCCTCCTCCTCCCTCGCCGCCACGGAGTCCCTCTCCCGCCACGAGGCCTCCCTCCCCGGCCGCGAGTCCGCCGCCGCGGCGCTCGTCGAGGAGCGCAAGGCCGCCGCCCTGGCCGACCTCGGGGGCCCCGGCCCCGGCCCTAGCGGCGGGTCCGGCGGGCTGGCCGATTCGCTGCGGTCGTTCGCGCGGCGGATGGACTCCTCGGGGCTGGTGAAGTTCCTCGTCTCGAAGAGGAAGGAGTCGGCGTCGCTGCGGGCGGAGATGCCGGCGGCCGTCGCGGAGGCTGTGGACCCGCCGCGGCTCGTGCTGGACGCGGTGGAGGAGTTCCTGGAGAACAAGTCCGCGAAGGTCGGGGTGGCCGATAAGCGGTGGGCGTGCGGGCTGTTGGTGCAGGCCCTGTTTCCGGATGCGAAGAGGGCGGACGCGCTGCGGCCAGAGTATGCCCGGAGCGTGGTGGAGAGGGCCGCCGCCCTCCTCGACGCCTGGAGGAAGCAGGTGGAGGGCGTTACTGGGGCCGGCGGGGCGGGAGAAGAGAGTGACGGAGCGATTGGGCCCGCGGAGGCGGTCATGATCCTTCAAATGGTGGTGGCGTTCGGGCTGAAATCGAGGTTCGACGAAGGTTTCTTGAGGAAGCTGGTGGTGGATTTCTCGCGCAGAAGAGACTTAGCTAAGCTCGCAGTCGCTCTAGATTTCGGGGAGAAATTAGCAGGTACGATGTGCTCATATATAAAGTTTCTTTCTTTGCAAATGCATGTGATTTCCGAACTGAAATTCGAAGGAAATGGTAGGATGCTAGTTCTTGGTGCTTTCCGGGTTGCTACGGAAATGAAGACAAATGATAGATCTCTGTGTTTAATTGAGTTCTTTTGGCTAAAGAATATGCTGAAAACGCTAAAAAACATGCTTTTCTCAGAATTTTAGGACATCGTAGGCAGTGAAGTTCTTTGAATGACAATCCTTTGGAAGCCTGTTTTGATCTCCCCATATTAGAAGCTGTCCGCTCAATGTCTCCTCTATGCTCTCTGACTTCAGAGCTATAGTAAATTTAGAGAGAGAGAGAGAGACCAAAAAAAAAAAAAAGCATCCTCACCATAAGAGCGTGAGCAAATGCTGGTGAATCTCGAATCTGTTGTGCTTTTAACAAGGAGCCAAAGCTTCGATTTTTCTCTGTTTCCTGGAATTGGGAATGCTCATATTTGCAGGCTTGGACCTGAGTGGGTCTTTAAAAGGCTCAGGAGGAAGAAATAGGTGGGAGATTTGCCCTAGGATGAGACATCCCACAGTGTCACCCCATATTCCCTCCCCTCAGGGAAGAAAAAGATACAGGAGGGGGCTTCTGGAATTGGGAATGCTCATACCTGCTGGCTTCTGCTGGTGGATTATTGCAATGACATCTTAGAATAGTGCCCACAATAGGCTGCTGTTAGCATGTTAGTTGCCTCTTACCGGACCCTTCTTATCTTACTGGATTTCCGGTCTTTCCTGATGGTGAATAAGCGTTGTGCAGATGAATTAGCGGGTCACTCGATATTTCATAAAACTGGTAGAGTAGAAAGATTAGCTCTTCCTTCCTAGGCGGCAAATCAAATAATGGATTAAAGAACAGTCGTAAGGTAGTTGACTTTCTTACTTGTTAGAGTAAGGCTGCACTTATTGAATAGATGACTAGGATTAGAAGTGATAGCAATTGAAACTGAATACCAGATTTTCTGGGTATTGGCAGTGAATCAAATAGAATATGTAATTGTTCCATTAGGAGCTCGTCTTATAGAAGTAACGGTGTTGGATAGAAGACCGTTTTAGTTGTCAGTGCTACTGCATGAGAAGAAGCTATACATCTGTAAGTAAAGGCTTCCTACAGAGGAGATGCTAATCTGTTGGCTGATTAATGTTGTGAGGGTAGAAATGCCATGTCAGGGTTTGGCCTCCTACTCCCTGATGTCTAATAGGAATAGCATGGGCATAAAGAATAGAAGAGGAAAAAGAAGGCTGAGGTGCTCGACATGAAAATGAGTTCCAAATACTTTTCCATTGCCATAGGCCTAAAGCTTTTCAAATTGGATATTGGGCCAAAGCTTAAAAGTTCTGCTGCATTTCAATTCTATGACAATGGATAGCAAATTTATCATGTATGTGCTTGGGAAGTATGCCTTTAGATGCCTCATCTGTGCAGAAGGATCTTGTGGTGAAACTGTGTTGAGTAAGTCATTTCTGGTGGTGTGCAGACATTATTGAGGAACTGGTGAAGAATGGTGAGGAGATAGAGGCTGTCTATTTTGCTGCTGAGGCGCGCATGACTGACAGATTTTCGCCCACTTCACTTCTGAAGTCGTACCTGGGTAATGCCAAGAAGAACGCTCAAAATGTGTTGAAGAGCGGCAATAACAGTGTGGTCTCTGCGGTAGGTTTAACCTCTTGATCTTCTCTCTCCCCCTACAGCGCCAACCCCGCAACCAGAAATTTATAAACAAAAGAGGAGAGCACCTCGATCTTCCATATATTCTTCTTCTACATGTAAATTCTGTTCTTGATGTCAACTTTATTCACCTGAAGTGGCTTGAATTTTCAGGAGGAGGCTAGTACTATCGAATTGAGCGCTATCAAGGCAGTCGTCAAGTGCGTGGAAGACCAGAAACTCGAGTCGGTCTTCCCTCTCGACAGCTTGAAGAAGAGAGCCGCCATTCTGGAGAAAGCCAAGGCGGAAAGAAAGAAGAACTCATCTTCCGGTAGCAAGCCTTCCAACAAACGAGCCCTTGGACCCAGCGGTAGCCGCAGTGGCGGACAACCTTCAACCCACCCAGCCAAGGCGGCGAAATTTGCTAATCCTAGCCCGTCGTTCAACCGGAGGAACCCGCTTCCACTTGCACACCTCAGCTCTGCTGTAAGATATTCCACTCCTTACAGCTATCCTGGCCAGGGTGCTTATGAAGTTCCAGGCGTAGCTGCATACGCACCGCCATATGGGAGGACCAATGCGTCGCCAGCCTATGGGAGGTCCCACAGCCCGGCCGAAGCTCAAATGATAATCCCTCAAGAGTATTCCCCCACCTATTCACCCATCGTCCAGAGACTAACCTATTCGCCCATCGTGGACACTAGCAGCAGCGCAAGTTCATATCGCGCGGGTACATATCTACCGCCGCCAGCATCAAGTCAGGGTCCACGCAATCACGACACGCAGCAGTATCCATCATCTTACGGGCAGTAGTAGCTAGATCACGAGACGATCGGCCTTGAGGCCGGCAATTTTTCTTAAGCTCCGCTAGGAAATCTCGGCGGGGACTGTCCTGTTATCCTGATTTATTTCTCAATTATACCATCATCTATCGCACTGAATTCATCGCGTGTCCCATGTTTAAGTTCTTCCCTGATCGAATATGAGTAATGGTAGAATGGTAGGATCTTGATGTTTGGTCAAGATCCTTTCTTTTTCCTCAAATGGGGGCAGGCAAGATCGAAAGCGATGAGGGGGAAATCCATCGTTTCTGCCGAAATCCATCGTTTCTGCCATCATCGCTTGTGGTGAATTTAAACCATCGGGCAAATTAATACGGCACGATCGAAATAAGGAGATGTAGAAAATTTACCAAAACTAAGAAGTCGGCATGCATTCATAATTTTCCATCCAAAGGCGCTTAAAAGAAGAAAACGATAAAAAGGAGAAGAAGAAAGGAATTACAAAGATCAAGATCTATTTACGAGCTTCAGACGTTATTTCTAATCAAGACAGATGCAGTATAACAACTAGTCTCATATTCCTCAGCGATCAAGCGAAGCGATCGTAAACCCGCGGCGTCCTCGGCTGCCAACGTCGATGATTCTTCCGCCGACCCGCGGCGGCGATCACTTCCTGATCTTGCCCCTGAGCTTGACGCCGAGGACCCGCTCCATCTTGGCGAGCACGGCCTGGTTGGGCACCGCCTTGCCGTTCTCGTACTCCTGGACCACCTTGGGGGGCTCGTTGATCTGCTTCGCCAGCTCGGCCTGGCTCATCTTCTTCTCCAGCCGCGCCCTCTGGATTGCCTGCCGCACCTCGCCGGGCACCCTCTCGAGCGCCGCCGGCTCCGCGGCCTCGTCCAGCTTCCGGGCGCTCACGGCCGGGAGCGCCGAGGACGAGGCCTTCTTGTTGGAGGCGGCGTCGAACTTCTTGACGGTCTGGACGGGGGCGCCGGAGCGGAGGGCCTTGTTGACGGCCTTGGGGTCCCGGAGGTCCTGCGACTTGGGCTTCGACTTGTGGAGGACGACAGCGTCCCAGTCCTGCGTGATGGCTCCCGGGAATCTGCTCGGCATGGCGAGACGACGACGACGACGACGGCGGAGGTTGATGGAGATTCTGAGACGCAGAAAGAGGATGACGAGGATGAAGAAGGTGGTGCAGAAGTTTATTTATGGTGGAACTGAGGATCTGGAAACTTCCTTTTTCTTTTAGAAAGAAAAGGAATAAATAAAAAAAAAAGGGCATGAGCTTTCCGGGACATATATCCTGGAAGGTTCTAGCGAAAATGGAGAATCCAATTCCTAATCAATTTTGCCTTGGAGCCCACGGTTTTACTTTCTTTTCTTTTCTGTCCTTTTTTCTTTCCCCTTGAGCCCCAAGTCCAGATTTTGGGATGTGTCGTTAACGTCTTAATTTTCATAAAATATTCAAAATATTTTGAACGAGCGGATCTTTTTTTATTTTATGCATGTCGATGTTGTCTTTAGGTGCTTGATAAAACATTACTTACCTCGGTATGTTCTCTCCTCCAAAAATAATTGATTCTGATTTTCTTCTTGGCAGCTAAGGCGAAACGGTGTCGATGAGTTTATGGCCTAAAGGCTAAGCACGATCACTACATGATTGGTCAAGAACCGAGCTCTGCGCCAACGACCGACTATAAAAGGGCTGGCTTCGAAAGCCGAAAGGCTGAAAGTGACCCTTTACGCCGGGCTTCGTAATTGCCAGGCTGTGTTTTGGGAACATTCTTGCAAAGCCTCTTGGGCCTCTAAAGACCCTTAGTCGAATGCTAGTGTGTTTGGCATTAAATTTTGGGAGCCCATTTTGCAAATGCTAGCGTTCCCTAGAGGCCTTTAAATCGAGACTCCGGGTGCGTTTGGGAACCACTTTTGGGGAAAGTCTTTAGAAAAATGCAAATACCTTTGAGTTAAAGTGTTTCCAAAATGAAAGTGTGTTTGGTAAATTGTACTTTGAAAGCTCTTTGTGAAGTATTTTGAGCAAAATGGTGTTTGGGGAATTACATTTACAAAGGAATTTTGTGGTAAAAAAAAATTATCAAAAGAAAAATTAAAAAAGAAAATGGCAAGGGCAAGTGGTCGTCGCGACCTCCGGCGACCGCCGGCGACTTCCGGCGACCTCCGGTGACCGGTTCTTAGGCGGCGAGGTCGCGCGATGCGTCGCGACCTCCGGCGACCTCCGGCGGCCGCGGCGACCTCCGGTGACCCGGTTCTTGGGCGGCGAGGTCGCGCGACGCCGTCGCGACCTCCGGCGACCTCCGGCGACCCGGATGCGGGGCGGCGAGGTCGCGCGACCCGCGCGACGCGGCCTCGACCTCCGGCGGCCTAGATCCGGCGTCGAGGTCGCGGAGGACCTCGCCGCCCGGATCGGGTCGCGGCGGGGTCGCGCGACCTCGCCGCCTCGAGATCCATCCGGCGGCGAGGTCGCGCGACCCAGATCCGGGTCGTCGCTCGAGCCTTCGGCACCGGATCGGTCGCAACCACGAGGCCGGCGACCCGGATGGGTCGCGCGGCCCGTGAGCTCCGTGCGGAGGTCTCGGTGCGACGGCGGCGACGGTCGCCGAACGCCGCGACTCGCGGAGGTCGCACGACTCTCCGACGAAGACCCGATGGGTCGCGGCGTCCCGTAGTGCGGTCGTTCGCCGAAGAAGATGAACAGTGTTCATCCAAGGGCACGCACGGAAAAACAAAAATTCATGAGGACAATTTTGGAAAAAAAAAAGTGAACAGTGTCTCCTCAAAGATGCCGAAAATGCTGAAAAGCCCAAGGCAGCCCCCCACCTGCCTTGGGCTTTCAGCCTTAAAAATGCTAGCATTTTACCTAAGTCCCTTCCAAAGTGTGTTGCCAAACACCATTTTTTTTTTTGGCCCAAAGGGCTTTGGACTCCCAAGGGGCTTTGGGAAGTGGTTCCCAAACGCACCCTCCCTCCCACCTGCTTTGACATTTTGGCTTTCTCAACATGCAACAGATCCGAATTAATGAATTTTTAAAATTTTCGATCTTATCCTCGCTCATTAAATGTAATTCCACATTTACCCCTTTTAACATAAAAACCCTTAGGCTGTGTTTGGTAGTCCGGATTTGAGTCTGTGTTTGGTAGTCCGGATTTGACCAAAAAGATGCGTTTGATAAACTTGTTCCGAAAATAAAAAATAAATAGAAACACGTTTGGTAAATTTATGTTTTTTTTTTTGTTTCTTTTAATTTTTTAATATTTATATTTTCTTTTTCTTTTTTTCCTTTCTTTTTTATTTTTTTCTTCTTTTGGCCGGTCGCCGCCTCCGGTGACCGGCCAACGGGGCCGGCAACCTCGCCCGGCCACGGTGAGGCTCGCCGGCCCCGGCGAGGCCGAGTCTCACCGTGGTTAGGCATGGCTCGGCCTCGCCGGGGCCGGCGACGCTCCGACGAGGTCGTCGACCCTCGACGGCGTCGCCGGCCCTCGGCTTGGCGGCCGCTAGCGACCAGCCAAAGAGAAAAGAAGAAGAAAAGAGGAAGAAAAGAGAAGAGAGAGAAGAAGAAATAAGAAATAAGAAACAAAAAATCGTTTCTTCAAAATCGTTTTTGAAATAAAAAATAATTTTTTTTTTTTTTCATTTCCGTTTTTTTTTGTGTTTCGGGAACAAAAAAAAAAAAAAAATGTAAACGCAACCAAACGCGTTTTATTTTTTTTGTTTTCAGAAACAAAAAATAGAATTTCTGTTTATAAAAAAAAAAAAAAAAAGAGTGAAAACATGCAGGCCCTATATTTTTAAGTTTCTTCCTCTTTTAATCTTAGCGAGAAGAGTAGAAAATAAATTAAAATAAGGTTTCTGATGAGACTTAAAGTATGATTTTCAAAAAAGGAAATGATAGCCTAGCAGGGGTGGGGGGAAAGAAACGAGGGAAAGCAATTTTTTATTAGTTGGGAGGGGGGCGCCTGACAGGTGGGGAAAGGAAATGAGGGAAATAATTTCTTATTGGTGAGGGGGACCTATGGTTGGGAAAAGAAACAAGGGAAATAATTCTTTTAGAGAGAAGAAAACGAGGGAAATTCTTCACATCGTATTATTTTGAAAAATTCTTTTCCAGCAGCCCTTTTTTGTACTTCTTTGAACTTGTGATTTTTTACTATCTAGCGCAAGAAAAATATAAAGTACAAAAAAAAAAAGAGAAAGAAATAAAGAAGAGAAGAAAATGAGAAAAATGAATAAAAGAAAACTTGCGCATCTTCTAGAGAACGAGGGAGTGATTTTTTTCTTTTTGATTTTATAAATGAGGCCAAATAGTGATTTTGAAAAAATAAAAGATCAAATTAGTTAAAAATAAAAATATTTATTTAATATATAACGTATTATAATGTGTGAGAATTCTTTATTTTTTAGAAATGATGTGTTGCGTAATAATACTACTTAGATTGTGACGGGAGTTTAGTCATGCATCCGGACCGTTTGTTGGCAATAAAAACGATACTGAATTCAAATTCATCTCGGCTTACCTTCCCTTCCTAATTTTTGTTTTCTTTTTGTCTGCATTTTCTTGACGTTGAACTTAAAAAACCGTGCCTTCACACCTCGTGTGAACGTGCCGTGCAGGGACCTTCAGAGAGCCTCGTGCCTCACACCCACCGCCACCGCAACAGCTACCAGCAATTTCTTTCCTGCATGGGGTCCAACATCTTGAGTCCTAGCTTCATGAGTCTTAACTGTCTTATACATTTCCAAAGTCAAAGTTGAAGTATTTAGGTGTTTTAATGCATTATCTAGTTCCTAAGTCTTTATTGCATTTTTCAGTCCTTATGTCTTTATTAATTAGGTAATTCTTTTGTTTTTAATGCTTAGTTTATTTCCTTTGTAAAACTCCCAGTGTTTAAAACTGCAAAATCTCAAATGTAAATGAGACATATTTTGATGAATGAAAATATATAAGATTTGTATCCGCGTGACCAATTTTCTATCCCTAGTTTTAGTCTTCATATGCTATATTCAATCACAACTACCAAAGAGATAAAAGATCATGTTTTCCTCCAATTCAATGAAGGAATAAATGAAGCGAAAAGATATTAAAAGAGAAATTATTGGGTTACAAATCTTTTAATTTACTATGAAAATAACATTCTTTTAAGGACCCCAGGAAACTAAATAACAAATTATTATATATTTTTGTGGGTCTACTCGTTTAAGAATTGTAACTTATAATAGGTTGTTATATTTATAAGAGCCCAAATACTATTATGCTAGCGAAGCTCATATCAAAACTCATTCAAAGCCATACCAAAATTAGAATGGAGAGTTCAAATCATACTCAGAGCATCAAAAGCATTAACCATGAGTACATGATATTGATTTACTAAATATTACGTTGGACTTAAATAGACCTTAAGCAAGTAGGGGGTCTTTCACGACCAATGACAATTTAAGACACATCACTCAGTACATTGATTGAAATATGCTGCAAAATGGAGCTAGTACATGATGCGCTTCATGAAGTGGAGATGAGCTCCACAAGGACCTTGAAATCGGCCTCAGCACTCCCATCGGGTCTAGCTGCCTCCACCAATCTTTCCCTCAACTCACCAACCTTCTTCCTCATTTCCTTCCCATCCTCACCCCTCAACACCACCTCCAATGCCTTCTCCATCCCACTCTTCGTTATGATCCCACCTTCTACTTTCACTCCCATCCCCCACACTTCCTCTATCATCCTCCCATTCATCATGTTGTCCGCCCAAAATGGCTTGCATACCATCGGCACACCACCCGCCACACTCTCGAACACCGAGTTGTACCCACAGTGTGTCACATAGACCCCGCACGCTGGGTGGCTCAACACCTGACCCTGTGGAGCCCATGGGACGAATTTCCCGTACGCTCTCGTCCGCTCTTGGAGCCCCTTGGGCAAGTACGCCATCATGTGTTCCTTGATGGACCATAGAAATGGGGTCTTAGTAGACTCCAAAGCTTCCCCGAGAGCCGATACCTCACTTGGTGATGGCATGGCCACCGTCCCGAAGCATATGTATGCCACAGACCAAGGGTCTCTGGCATCGAGCCACATCAAGCAACCGGTAGTGTCAGAGGCAGAGCTCGATGGCAGCGACGGCGGGGGGAATGACACAGTGAGGCACCCCACTTGGAGGAGCATCTTGAACTTGGATTTCAAGTCCGCTATCAGAGGTGTTGGGTTCACTTCCGCGTAGGAGTTCATGACGACAGCAGTGGCGCCACCTGGGAGCACACGCCCCATCTCACGCAGCAGGCACGCAAGCCTTGATGTATCCTGATCATCGATTATCTCATTAGGTAAATCTAAAGTGCGCATCATTGATAATCCTGGAATTACTCCGAGGCTTTTGTCGTCGTCGTTGTCGGTGGAGGTGCCACCGCCGGAGGATTCATGAAGGAGCTCTCTTATGACGTCAGTGTACACATGCGCCGCCAAAGAATACGGAGCGGGGACCCAGAGGGCTACCCACGGAACCTGCATCTTCTCTGCCATTTCGCCTGCGAAGATCAAGAAAGCGTCCGTCAGTAAACAACTCACCTTCTTCCTCGCATCTTGTTCTGCAACGTCAACAGCCGCTCCAAAACTCTCGGGCGCCGCTTTCAGGAACAAATCCACGTGTTCTCTCGGATGCTTCGTCGCCTCCTGGCAATCGTCCTGCAAGCCATCGCTGACGTCATAGATTCGGACATTGCTGGGTAGCTCTGCTCTTGACGGCAGAGGTAAAATGACGTCGTTGGACTTGGCCGTGTTCAAGAAAGAGAAGCGGACATCCGAGGCGGCGGTAGCGAGCTTGAGGAGCAGGTTGGCGAGAGGCCAAGGGTGGCTGCCGAACGGGAAGGCGAGGACAGCGACATGTTTTTCTGACGACATGGTCTGGATTTGTAATCTTTTACGTGGTGAGCTAGGTTGTAGTTCCAGGAAATGGGGAAATCCGGAATGAGCCCTCTTTTTGAAGTACAGGGGTTTGCTATATATGTAATAGAAATTATTGGCATTTAATGCGTCACGTCGGATATGTATTAAATCATATATAAATCGAAGGACTGGATCACGAAGGACAGATGAATTGAAGGTGTGTCAGAATAGGAGCAAAGGTTTTACTGACCCTGTCCTTATTAACAAAAGGAAAAGGAAAACTTTTTATCTTCCCACGGGAAAACCTTAAATACTATTCGAATCTCAAATGGTCACTAGAAGAAATTTATATTGTAAATTTACGTATTGACATTCATATATTAAATTTTATACGGCTAGAAAGAAAAAGTCAAATTATGCAATGCAAGATTTTGATTAAGTAAAAGAACATATCTCATTGCTCAATATTAAGATAAGGGGAGTGTGGAACCAACACCACATCAAACATGCAGGAACCGCATATCAAGATAACTCATTAACAAATTGACAACTCCATTAACTATCAACAAACAAATTGGGACCACAAAGAATGTCTTAATTAAAAGCGGGTCCATATACAAATGGGCTCAGATTTTTAATTTGGCTACCTCATAGCATTATTGTGGTCGTTGTACTTACGTCACATGTGAACATTGGTCACACCACTAGGCCCTAGGCAATAATGACCATCATATTCATTACTTTTTTTTTTTAACAAATCATATTCATTACTTTATTTGGCTCGTTTTTGGACCATAACTTAGTCTAATTTAATTAATTAAAGTTATGTGAAGAAATCAGAATATCCGAAGGAGGAAAGAAGAAATGATTATTAATTTAAATAAACCTAAAAAATGCATACTCACGTGGTGATTGTTTATCTTAAGATAATTATTAAAAAAAAATCCTAGATATATTGCACGGATGCTAATTTAGTATCAAAGTTTTTTTTTAATTTGACAAATTTAATTATAAACCATGTTATAATTTGTTAATGTAGTTCTTTAGGTCAATTATCGAAAATCGTTAAAGTGAACATCAGATGCCCTATATGACATAGACAGTAGTTATTTCGACAATTTTCGCAATTTAAAAAAAAATTATGAATTTTTATATGTTTTATTTTCCTTAAATTATATATTATTCATTATAGGTTTGTTTTATGTTCTAATCTTTCCAGTAATTTATTTGTTGTTCTTATTATTGAGTGTTGCATTATTGATTGAGCTTTTCATGATTCTCTCTCACATGTAGTAATTTAGGACTAAAATCAACAAAGATTGCTTGTAAAACATTTTCCAAATAAAGAGAAAATGTACTAAAAGGGTGTTTGATTAGTATAGCGGAACAAAATACTTGTGTTTAGAATCCCTGGCTCACAATATGAAGACATACCCCATGTCTTACTTCGGTGTCTAATTAACCCATAATTGATTAGTGGCAAATCCAAAAGGTAAGGTAAACTATGAAATTGAATTGAGATTGCAAGTTGCAATTGGCATGGGCTTGGAGAGCCAATACTAAGTGCAAGCACTATCTCCTTGATAGTAATCCTTTGTGCCCGCTTAGTAATCAACTTTCCATTTCCCTTGGTGTTTCACCTTGAGCCAAGTCTATCACCATTACTTCAGGTATTGAACAATAGAATTGAGAATGAAATTGCATTTTCATCTCAGCCTTATTATATATCGAGTGGACTAATAGATTTACATTCCAAGTGAAAGTTGTCTTGAGTAAAGAGAAAGGAAATAATCTAAGTCTTTGACATTCATTTGTCATGCCTCACCACATTGAGCCAAAAAACCAACCAATATGCTCCATAATCAATTCATCATCTTCGCCGATAACAATGGCAAAGTCGATCATTTTAAATCCCCTAGGATAGGGAACATCATCGACCCAATCCGAATATGGTTTTCTAAAAACGACCATGACAGCCCCTCCATTAGCTCCTACCACATGGGTTGCTTGTTCAATCCAATACATTTGACCATCCTTACCCCAGGCGAAGATGGCGTTCTAGCCTGATTATCTAAATTGGGAGTAATAGGTAAGTTAGGCCTATATGAAATATTCCCAGTGTCTGGTGGAATTGCCACACTAAATGACAGTGGAATTACTTGACCTAAACTACAAACGTTATTAAACTGAGCAGAAATTAACGAAACATACCTAAGAACTACCCAATTTCCTTGTACTGGAAATGGCTGGTTGGATGACCTTGGCCTCGAGATGATGTCGTTGACAATAGTAATGATTGTAGGTTTGATAACATTGAAAATGTGCCTCACAACATGGTTGGCCAAATCCCTTTCTTGTCCCTAGAACAACTTATGCATTGTAGCCATCATAATTGAATTTCGCTCCACTTCTCTCCTGGTCCTCCTTGAGATGCAGTGGAATGTTGGCATTCCATCTCAGTTTTGCTCCATCGCTACTTACCAATCCTCGTAACGTATAGCCATCTATTACCATGATGCGGAATCGATTGTTGCCAATGGCATTACCAAACTCTTGCTTATTCCTACTTTCCTCAAATTACACCATAGTGATCTCACAGGGCATACCTAGAAGATTTTTCATTAAAAAAATGGAATTTGATCAAAATAGTGAAAAACCTTTCACCAAAGGTTTGATCTTTGCTTTATTAAATAGATTCAATGGTGATTTGGAACAAATACTCTTTTGTGGGAGGGTAGTGGAAGCAAATATTTCTTTGTTAAGTCAATGTGTGAGGTAATTGATGAGAGTAGATAATCAAGAATCTAATAGTATATGATCCACAACTTGAAAGTGGAAGGGACCTTTCCTCTAGCTATCTGCTCATAAGCGATCGTTGACTAATGAATTGAAGATGTCTCGTAACTTGGAGGAAATTCATATCACTTGAGGTGGAAACACTTTACATGTTCTAAGGGATTGTACAATTATCCGTAAGATATGGCTTAAGTTTGTCTCACAATAAAATTTAGGAAAATTCTTCTTAATGAATCCTTCACAATGGTTGAATTCGAATCTTGCTAGTAAGGGGCGATTGAGTTGTCATCATGATAGGAGCATAATTTTTGGAGTAGATGTGGCAATGTAGAAACAAGTCATTTTTCTTGGACAACTAAAGATAACGTATATCTGTTTGAGTTAAAGATAGGAACGTGACCCACCCTCCTCGCATTGAAGTCCCCTTTCTATATGTATGGTCAAGAGGCCCTTCCACGATCAGAGCCCTCATCCTCTGGATGAGGTAGAAACCTTTCACTATCAAACTTAAATAAAGAAAATAGATAAGACCAAGCAAAAATCTTTATCATTGTCAACTCCACCTGTCCCGATAATTTTGTTACCGCAACAAGTTTTACAGGGAAAAACATCAAAAGGGAATCTTTCATGGCAAAAGAACTCTTTTTTAGGCAAGTTTTTGTTTTTTAATTTAGCATCACATTTAGCTTAATCATCTCGTATCACAAAGGGGGTTGGCAATATACAAAAGCAAATAAAAAGGACACAAGAGAGCAAAAACGAAAAAAGAAAAAAAATACACACATGAGCTTTCTCTCCCATGGCCCTCTGAAAAATGCCAATAGACAATTGCACAATATCATTGAGTTCACATTTATTAACCGTTGGATCAAGCTCAAACTTTATGGAGAGAACGTAAGATATTTCTCTTTAGTTAGTCTAGTCAAATTGATGAGAAAATATATGTAACAATATTCTTGATGGAGAAAATCAAACCAATTGTACTTGTGGATCAAGCCGTGAGAGCTTAGCGCGCGGTCTCATGAAATAGTGAGCTTTTGTTCATTCTGAGTCAAAATATAATGAAATATTGAGGAGATCTCTGTGACACCTAGTTCTTTAGCTTCGCCAAAGAAATCAAGCATCAAAGATCCATAGATCCCTTTATGATATTCACAGTCTAACGTTGCTACTCCCACCTCTTGATGTTCCTGGCCAATTACCATCATCATGCATCTTCCTCATGATCGTTTGAGTCTATATTTGATTCAAATATTCAACTGCCTAAATTGTGGCTATTCAATTCCAACACGATTTGATATGAGATTTTAGGCACATCCAAATAGGAAACGTTTTATTGAACCATGCAAATCGAGAATTCGATCTTTAAAGCTTCAGATTGGACTCTGTATTATTTTTATTTCCTATTTCGGGTTAAGGTGAATATGTGAATTATACTGGCATGCTATATTTGTAATGCTAATTTAGGAAATTTCCCCATTATGAAAAATATAAAAAAAAAATTGTATTGCATATTAAGATAAATTACATATTTATGAGCCATGTAGTAATTAGGAAATTACCTAATTTAGAATAGGATTTAGTTTAAGAAATCCAAAAATTAATACAAGTGAAAGAAAGAAAATTTCTATATATTTTTCTCACCACCTAATGCTGACTTACCTTTAGTTTGCCCCAATGTAGGGTGATTCTCAACATGAGTAATTTAAAAGAAAACTCCAAAAGTGTTTGGGGCTCAAAGAAGTTAAGCAACGGATCACTTGCAATGTTTGGGATAGAGAAATGAGCTGCCCCTCATCATTTCAGTCATTGTACTATTCCCGAGAGAACTTTTTATCTTGCGGATAGGGAACTTCCTACACTTATCTCATAAGTGTATGAGCAGGGGACTGTATATAAGATAGGGTTTGCCTTTCATCATCCTGACACATCTCATTTAGCATGCTCAATCCATTCCATATCATTCATTAAATCGGTCCATCTTGACGTTATTTGGTGGAATTGGTGGACTAAACATGTAAAAGTCACTATACACAATCCTTGTCAGAAGAGCTCAACAACTTTAAGCCTGAAAAACTTTGCAACTTCAAACAAACAATTTACCACACTCAAAAATGTTTTCGTAAGTATGAAAAATATTATTTTGAGCATTCATTCAAATAATTGCCCCCATAAAGGGACTGTCTAAGTAATGGGTGTTCTTAGATTACCCCTATTGAAAGGGAACGAACACACGAATGATCAATCAAGACTGAAAATCCGATTTTCAATTTGATAGATGCTCAATTTTTGCCTTTGTCCCTGCACAAGAGAACATGCATGAAAATACAAAAGCAAATGCATATCGAGCATCCATTTTCGCTCAGATCGAGATTATATCTCAATCGGGTCATTACAAAAATTTGTCATGCCCTCTATATGTTATCTGTAAGGGAAAGAATAGAATGTCATTTCCAAAATTAATTATATTCATGAACAAAATGTACCCCTTTCGTCCAAGATGGATGATCCTCTTTTTGACTCGTTCCCTCATTTTCTCATGGACATGAGAAACTTTGTTTGGCTATCGAGAATACATGTCATGTTCGATAAACTTGTCTAAGACAAGTACTTGTGTTCTAGCTCGAATATCACAATACCCAATGATTTGTGACTCGTCATCCACTCAAATATCTAATACTAATGGTGAACTTGAGAACACATCGGTATCAATAGGATCATTGGATCCATCGACCGGAAACTGTTTAAAAATTCAACATAACTATAAACCTATCACATATATTCTTAATGCATTGAAAATATAATCAATCGTAACTATTCTTATGGACTCATTCATATATAAATAGAACGATGAATGAAAACTTATTTGCCATTAAATAATTCCTAATATGTAACTATTACATGATTCCTTTAGGACATATAGCTAACAAGTGCAACAGCAGCAGCTCATCGTATCCGGTGAATAGAGGAGGCCGCGGTAGTGGTCAATAGCGCGTGGCGACGGGGGCATCGGTGTGCGGCAACCAGGCGTGAGCACGAAGAAAGCGTCGTCCAAAGTGGGGTGCTCGGCAGAAGAAACAGACCGACCCACCCCCCCCTCTCTCTCTCGTCTTTTCTTTTTGCGCGTGTCAAACTGGCAAAAAGGAGAACTCTCTAATTGTGTAGAGTTCCCCTCCTTTTATATGCAAAGTCGTGAGGCCCCACCAAGGAAAGAAAGTGCCCTAGAGTATCATCCAGTTCTTGTCCTTTTATTTACTTTCTTCACTTTTCTCTTTCTTTCCTTTCCAGTTCACGCGCAAAATCTGCCATCCATGACAGTGCAATCGTTCTTGTCTTAAAATAAAGAATATATCACTCCATATATGATCCATGCCGACCGACTATGCCTTAACACACCTTCCTTTTATTTCTCTATCCCTATTTTTCTATATATTGCATAAATATACGAAACATCGATCGCCATATCACCCTTTCTTTTTGTTCCTTTTCATTGGCCAAATTTTCCTTATTTGCTCTTGAACAAATATTGGAAGAATAATACGATTTTTTTTTCAAAATATACTAGTCTTCCAACTAATCATTCTCCATAAGTTAATTTTCAGCCATCAAAGAATAACAAGCTTGTGTCTATTCTCTCTCTCCGTGGACTTAATCCAACTCGTCAAATTAAAGATCAAAACTATCATCTAATGCAAATGCAATAATAAATAAATACTTCTAAAACTACATATTATGGAATTTAATTTTAATATTCTTGTTTAGGGTTTGAAAATTAATCCCTAATTTTATATAGAATAAATAAATGATTGGGTCGTCAAAATTTAGGTATCAACAATAGCGACATTAACGTACTTTTAATTGAATTATGAAATTGCTGCATTATAATGTGGATGTGTGACTAAAAATACCATCGATCCTTGAGACTAAAATATGCCGAGTTGTAGTAGGGATGCCTGGAGGTTTAACCGGATTTCTCTATATGCCTAGGAGGTGTAACGCAATTCCCCCAGATGCCCTCACCATGCCGGATGGGTGCAAGATGTCCGAGGATAATAGGGCTCCCCAAATGATGATAGTAGCACGAAGTTATATTGAACATGACTTTAGTATTTCTAAACTGAGATACTAATTATCTGTTAGGAAAGGTTATTACCAATATCGATCCATCAGTTAAGTTTATGTACAAGTGATTTATTAAACTTTCTATTGAGGCTTTATTTGTCAGTACGATAATCAATTTGTGTAATATAGACCATGGACCTTCTACTTGCTAGGTTTAGACTCACTAGTTATTGATTTCATCTTTTTATATCAATAGAATGTCGATCCCATCTACCTCTCTATGGTTTGTTACGGGTCAGATGGATGAGTCGAGTTGCGTTTGAGTTGGGTTGAAAATAGTTTGACCTATATTAGCCCATTTAACTCATTTTTCAATTTGATGACTCATATCCAACCCAACCCATATTACCAAGACACATTAATATTTACTTCAATTTAGGTTAATCTACTCTCGCCCATTTAATTAACTCTAAGCTATTCACATATATGTTACTTGAATAAAAACTTCATATCATATTTAAAAAGTAAATCAAACAATAAAAAATTAGTAAATAAAATAAAAATTGTGAAAAACCTTTAACTAAATCTAAGAAAACTTATTTCTTATGATATTTAATTAAAAATGGTATTGCTAAAATACTTTAATGCAATACAAATTTAATGGATAATTTTTATTAAAAAAATTAAAAACGAATTTTTAATTATTTTTATTTTTAAAATATATAGAAGTTTTAATTTTTTTTTTTCCTTTTCTCTTTTTTTTATTTATTTTTCTTCTTCTTTGACTGGCCATCAGCTACAACAACAACCGTCGATCAACCACATGCCAGCTCGAGCTCGCCTAAGGTCGGCAAGCTCGAGGCTCGCTAGACATTGACGAGGCCTCGCCTCGCCAAATTGGTGAGCTTGAGCCTCACCAATCATTGGCGACCTCGAGCTCGCTTGAGCCTCGCCTAACCGATCATGGCCGTCACCATGCCAACCACCAACTAAGGAAGGAGGAAGAAGAAAGGGAAAAAAAAAAGGAAAGAAAAATTAAACATAAAAAATAATTCTAATTTCAATTTAAAAAAAACATTTTTATAAAGTTAAAGGGGAAAAGAGAGCATGAAGTTTGAGTTGGAAATGGATTTTTAAGTCCAACCCATTTAAGACCCATTTAACTAATATCTTCAAAATGTAAATGACTCATATATAACTAATTTATTATTTAAATTAGTCATATAATTTATTATTTAAATTAGTATATATATATATTTAAGACCCATTTTGACACCTCTAGTTACGGGATGCCAATTGACTTCATCTGGGTAAAGGACAAGTTTGTAGATCCTGATTTCCCGAACACAGTGTTTATCCGAATCAAGGGGCATATGATCATGATTGTAGGGCCGCCAACAGGGCAAGTCACTCTTGGGCTCGTAGGAATGTTCCTCGTGTCAACGGGCGCATGGTGGGTCCACTCCCACTGTTCGCCGAAGGGCTAGGAGACGGAGGCTGAACTTTTGGAGCTAAGAAGATTTTTGATGCAGTCAAGGGCCAAGGTTAGGCAATCACGTGCACAGTTAGGTGGGGATGGGGTGACCATCGTATAGTACTGACTTTTTGAATTCCCTAGGTTGAATCACATTATGTTCTTTGATGAACATCCAAATATCTTGCCATCGTTTCACTGAAGTGATCGATCGCCTTCCAAGCAGAGATGCCTAAATGACGAAGCTGTAGTTCCCAAATGTACTTTCTCCTGAAGGTGTTGCTTGCCCTGCAACCGGTCTATATAATTGCTTATTTCATTTCATTTGTCAGACAAACCTAAACAAGGTGTAATCAGAGCAATACACCGTTACAAAGCTCTGCAATATGCAACATAAATATTCCTAAATGATGACAAGCACATTACATGTTTCGGTAAATACAAATTCTCCACTGTTCTCAATTATTTCTGGTCAAGTGCATCTGCCAGAGGGAGCGCCAATCTCCTTCATGCTTAAACAACCATCTTAACCCTGCATGTTCTCAGCCTTACTCTATCCCAAGCACCAGAAACCAACGTAGTTCCCCCAAACTGTCACCTTCACAGGCTCAACGGTGCATCTGTTACCCTCAAAAGGATTTCTAATGTTCTCCACATTCAAAATATTAACTCAATCACGCAATGTATAAGGAACAACTAAAACCCAGCAAGTCCATAACTCAATAAAATCTACCGACAGGAAGAAAAACAACCCAACCTGACAACACTGCACTAAAAACCAAAACCTCAGGCCTGAAAATCAAAACGACCTCAAGTTATCAGCAAATAATAAAGCAAGGTGTGTTTCTAACCCCATTAAATTCTACTTCTTAATTTCACCAAATTCAAAAAGAGCTCCCAAAGTAGAACATGTACCACCATTTGTTTGGCTTTGTTATAAGTGTATACATAAGAAGATGAGACGTGAATGTAGTCAAAATTTCTAAAGCACGTGAAATTCATTTTAATAAATGTAAACAGGATGATTTGCATAATATTTTTGGATCAGAAAGCTTTTAAGCTTCACAATGCGTTGCCAACGATTCAGTTAAAGCCTAAAGAATGCAATTTTACTAGAAAAATTTCATCCAGCAATAAGTCCTCCAGAAAATTTCAGATAGAAATAATGTCGTCAAAACTAGATATATCGCTGTTTTATTGACTCATATATAATCTCATCTAATAATGCCTAGTATATGCAAATCTTGACTATTGTATCGATATATGAAAAGATCTATCAAAAGGACTAAATGATGCCAGCAATAGCAGCTAGGAGATCAAAGAAGCAGAAGGAAAGAGCATTAAGATGCATATAGCATCTAAAGATGGAAGAATGTGAATTTAATCACTGCAGAGATTTATAGGCATGACACAAATAAGTTTAAGTATCTTAACTAAAGCCTCTCTCCAAGTGATTTTAAATCTCGTGAACTTTCTTATATTTCCTTAGCTAAGTTCAGGAAAGCAAGAACACTGGATATCATGGTCAAAATAGAGGACGGATACTCTCAGGGAAACATGTTCTCCACAACTGAAACTTATCCTCTGTTATAGATAATCAGAAATATTTGCAGTCAAGTAAGTTTAGCATTACGGTCAAGCTTATGCATAGGAGAAGCTTGATGAAAGTTTAGCATTACTAATCCCCTTATTGTGAAGGAGATGGAGGATTCACTTCTAGGAAGTCACATGTACCACAGAACAGTTTTCTATCCATCATTTCCAGTTAAAGTGAGTCCAAACAAGGATCACAACAGAAATAGTTACTTCCAATCTTCCTCATTTTCCAAGAAAGCCTAATAACTACATTTCCAAAGTCCAACTCGCGTAAAAAGACCCACAATCAGGCTCCAGGTATATATAAAGGATGGTAAAGTTATTGTATTGAATCAGTGAAACAGGAAGCAATTCCATTAGTCTATTGGGCAAAGATGCCAACACAAACAAAGATTACATACTCATGACTATTCACTGCAGATGTCATCATCATCTTCGTCACCGTCATCCATGCCCCCTGCCTGTATTTTTGCAATCTCAGCCTCTGCTCTCTCCAGAATCTCCTTCTTCTGCAAATCCAGTTCCCGCTGAAAATCTGCCCGCATCTTCTTCAATTCCATCATCTGTTCCCTCTTACTAGTCTCGATCTTCTCATACAACTCTCCAAACTTCTCTATCGAATCGACCAAAACCCTCATCCCCTCTCCTCCATCTTCCTTCCTCGGTGGAGGCATATCATCATCCTGTTCCTCATCACCATCCATCTCCGACTCCGACTCGCCCGGACTATCCCGCATCTCATCAAACGCATTCGACTTATCCAGATAAACTGCGGTATCCGCAAAGCAAAACTCTCCCGAATCCAAGCCGCAAGCCAACCCGCCGTCTTCCATGTTCGTATCCATCAGCACATCCATCTTCTTAAAGTGCATCCAGCTCGGAATAACCCCCGTCCGCTCCATCTTCGCCCTCTCCTTCTTATACTTCTTCTTCAAGGCGTCTAGCTGCTGCCTACAATCTACCTCGGTGTACTCCATCCGCGCCCACTCGGACACCTTCTCAGCAATCTCGCTCCAATCCTCGGACCTCACGCTCTTCCCACCCAGCTGCATAAACCTCTCTCCCCACACTTCCAGCAACGTGAACTTGCCATAGTCGCTCCAAGGCGGAGCCTGATCCGGAAACCCCGCCCCATACTCATGAGCAGGCACCAATTCCTCCTGCCCACGCTTCCGCACGTATCCCTGCCCCCCGCTCCCGCCACCGCTAAAGCCACCGTGACCGTTTTGGTAATCATAGCCGTAACTAGGGTTTTGACGAATACCGTAATTTCCCCCGCCGTCGTCCCCGTCATCGCCGAATCCGCCGCCGTCGAGGCTCCGCACGCCGCGCCTGGCGGCGGCGGGGCCGGGCCGGCCGGGGAGGGCCGGGCCGCGGGAGGACCTCTTGAGGCGCTTGTTGCGGTAGGGGTCCGCCATGGAAGAGCTCGCGGGGTCGCCTTCCGCGTCGTCCATCGTTGCGGCGGACAGGAAGCGCCGGGGCCCCCGGAAATCGACCCGACGGAGCGAAGCCCAGATGGCGTCGAAGTGAAGCGAGGTCGAATGCTTCGGGAGGAGCTCGATATGGAAACGTTGGTGGGGATCGATCCCTTTGCGCGTTTTCTAGGGTTTATCAGTCGAGAAGCCCGGGAGGAAGAAGACGACGACGATGGTGGAGGGGTTAGAGAGAGGCGTCGCCTCTGCCTGTGGACTCCGTTTTTTCATTTTTTTTTTTTTTTTTTTTGGGGTGGGGGGAGCATGTCCTTGGTCTTTGCCGTTTAATGTCCAATAGACGCGAGAGAAATTTCACTTTTGTCCTAATCTTTGATTAAAAGTTTGCATTTATGTCACTAGACTTTGATTACAACCACCTAATGCACCGAGGTATCTTTTCGGAGGATACCGAAAATACGTCTCGGCATTGAACTTGTGACGTGACAGAAGCATACTTTTGTTTACCATATAGTGAATACATAAATATAATTCGCGGAGGCATAATAACTTTTTTTTGCTCTGCGAAGTAAATCAAAAAAAGTATTTACATTCGGAGAACAATTTTTGAGCAAAAAAACGCGTTTGGTAATGTTTGGTCAGGAATAAAAAATGAACGAAACACGTTTGATAAATTTTATTCTTTTTTTGTTTCTTTTAATTTTTAAACATTTTTATTTTATTTTTCATTTTTTCCTTTCTTTTTTTATTTTTTTCTTTTTTTCGGCGGTCCCGGCCTCCGGCCGGCCAAGCCGGCAGGGCCAATGACCTCGCCCGGCCACGGCGAGGCTCGCCGCCCTCGGCGAGGCCGAGCCTCGCCGTGGTTGGGTGAGGCTCGGCCTCGCCTTGGCCGGGGCGAGCTCGGCCTCGCCCAAATCCGGCGAGGCGGCGTCGCCGGCCTCGCCCGCGGCGCGGCGACGCCGAGCCTCGCCTTGGTGGCGAGCTCGGGCTCGCCAGATCCGGCGAGGCGAGCCTCGGCAATGGCGTCGCCGGCCATGGCGAGGCCGGCGACCGGATGGCCGGCGACCGGCGAAAGAAAAAAGAAGAAAAGAAAAAGAGAAGAAGAAGAGAGAGAAGAAACGTTTCTTCGTTTTTGTTTTTTTTTTTTTTGGTAACCCAGGGAACCCCCGTACGCCGCTTCGCGACTGAGATAAACCCTGGGGCAGACCCGGCCCACCACCGCCGACCTGGTCCACTGAGCAAATTCCGCGTAAATGCGTCCCGCGGATCTCGAACTCTTCCCCCTGGCGTTTGGGGTACCAAGCCTTAACCACTTGGGCCACCGCGGGCGGTGGTTTCTTCGTTTTTGTTTCTAGAGCAAGAAACAACAAATTGTTGTTTCTTTTTTTTTGTTCTTATTTCGTTCGGAAAAAAAAAGAACAGAAATGCAACCAAACGCGTTTGTTCTTTTTTATTCGGGAACAAAATCCGTACGAAGTGTTCGGAAACGTTTCTTAGAAACGTTTCCATGCACACCCATAGTAACCATTTGTTCTCGAAAATAATTTATGATTATAAATGATTTTTTTTATTTTGTTCCATAAATAATTTTTAAGTATTTTAAGCCATTTAATAACTATCCAAAATTTTTATTCCTAGAATAAAATTACATTTGGTACCATTCTGAAATTTCTAATCCAAATCATTTTCTTTTAATTTTTTAATAATTTTATTACTTTTTTTTTCTTTCTTCTTCTTCTTCTTCAAGGGTTGCTGGTTGCCGGCTTTGGGATGATCGGCGATCGGCCATGCAAGGGCTGGCAACCTCAACAAGGCCGTACCTCGTCGGCCAAGCCTTACTAGCAACTGGGCAAGCGACCTCGCCCAAATCTGGCGAGGCCAAGCTTGCCCAAACATCATCAAAGCTCGACCTCACTAGGCCATCACAATATCAACCTCGCCTTGCTAGCGACAGCAGCAATTGAAGATGAAGAGAGAGGGAAGAAAAACAAGAAGAGAAAAGAGAAAAAAAAAATAAGTTTGCTTGATTTTGGAATTGGGGAAAAAAAATCAACTTTTTTTTATTTTTCGGTTTTACTCCAAATCTACTTCCAAAAACAAAACAAAAAATTGTTCCCATAAATAAAAATTTTACCAAACAAATTTGGAGAAGAAAAAAAATGAATTTTCACTATTTTGCCGATTATCAAAAGTGCCCTAAAAGTATAATCTTCCCGAAGAAAAACATAGCCTTACACAACCCATGCACCCAAATCTTAACCTTTTCCATCACCACACGAGTTATTTCTAAACCTGTCAAAGGGATAGGTCAAATCGAGTTTGAGTTGAGTTATAAATTGTCCGATCCAAATTAACCCATTAAATCGTTTATGACCATTTTATAACTATGTAGATTTATTGATCCATACATAACCCATACCTAACTTAGCCCATATTGCTAAAGCACTTCTATATTTGACCAAATCTAGAAAGTTTAATTCTTAGGATTTTTAAAATACTTATATTTTTAAAATACTCCCATAAAATAACAAAATTAATGGATTAATTTTATAATATTTAAAAAAATTGAGGTTTCATTTTTTTCATGAAAAATGTAATATTTCTAAAAATGATCATATTTTTTAGTGTTTAGTTGAAACTTGAAAATAAATTAAAAAATTCTTTTTCACTTGATATAGAAAATTCATTTCAATTTTCTATGCATTCATTTTAAGTGTTTCTATTTATTTGATAATTAAAAAAATTATTTTTTCTTTTTTCTCCTTCTTCATTCGATTATCGGCCATGAGCCGGGTCGACAATAAGCGAGGATCCACCTCACCAAGTCCGACGAGGTCAAGCTAGCCTTGATGCCAACGACCTCAAGTCTCGACAAATCTACGAGGCTCAAGGCTCGGCGTCGTCCAAGGCTGACGAGCTCGACTCTGCTTAGATCGGGGAGGCTCAAGTTCTACTGGAGCCAAGGCTGGCGAGCTCGACTCACCAAATTTGGCTAGCTCAAGCTTACCTCAGGCTAGCAAGGCATTGGCCTCGCCTAATCGAGCTCACCAATGCAATTGGGTGGGGGCCACAAACCTTGCCCTACTAGCAAGGGTTAGTCATTGGATTTCGTAGGGAAAAAAGTGAAACGAAGAAAGGAAAAATAAAACAAAATAAAACTATTTAAAAAATAAAAAATTAAAATGAACAAAAATGATAAAAACTGTTCAAAGAGGATAATACATCCTTCATGGGTTGACTCAACTAATAATATTTATAACTTGAATAGGTTATAAATGGATTTAAAGACAAAACCAATTACAACCCATTTATCATTAGACTTGCATACAACCCAAACCCATTAACAACTCAATTATTAAAACTTAATTAACTCATATATGACCCATCTTATTGAATATGGGTTCAATCCATTTTGACACCTCTAATCATTTTTAAACATCCTTAGTATATTTTAAAAGTCAGTAAGCAACAATTAATGGTGGTATTAGTCATTTCTGAACATGATTAGTACATCTTAAAAGTTGGTAAGCAACAAGATAATGGTGGCAAGTTGATAGAAAAGTAGGTAAATTTACGAAAAAACAAAACCCATAACTAGTGAGCAAGCGGAAAAAGTGTTTGAAAAGTAATAAACCTTTTGTTCAGTGTCAATTTAGTCCTAAACATTTTTACCTAGTATTAATTTGGTCATTTCGCCAAACAATGCTGACATGGACATCAGTTAGCTATTGTGACACAGCCAACTAGCGCTGACTAGATAACTTTAAATAATATTTTTAGTATTTTTTTTCAAAATATTTATTTATTTATTCTTTACCTTTGTTTTTTTTTTTTCTCCTCTTCCTCAGGCCGGTCGCTAGTCCTTAATGACCGGCCAAAGGTGAGGGACCTCTTCAGCCTCTAGGCAAACTTGCCAGCCACTGGTGAGGCTCAAGCCCTCGCCACAGGCCACAAGGGCAGCCTCGCGCTGGGTTGGCTTGTTGGTGAACCTCCCTTCTAGCTAATCGTCAAGGTCTAACAACCGGTTGGATGAAGAGAAAGAAAAGGAAAAAGAAAATAATAAATAGATAAATAATTTGAAAAATATTATTGAAAGATTTCCATATCAACGTCAGCCATGCCACGTTAGCCGACTAGCATCCACGTCAACAATATCCAGCTAAAATTAATCAGAATGACTGAATTAACACTAAATCAAAAGATTTAAAACTAAATTAGTACCAATAAAAGATTTGTGACTAAATTAGAACAAATGCAATAGATTTAAGACTTTTCTAACATTTTTCCTAGTAAGCAACTTAATCATAGGACTGTTAATAAGCCACTCAATTAGTAGTCTGTAAAATATAAAATAATTGGTAAATCTAAGGTGTTGGTGAAAGAAGATTAATGAAAGTTTGTATGATGAAAGATTATTATTATTTTTTTTGTCAAGATAAGAAAAGTTGATTTTAAAATAAAAGACAAATAAACGTCCACATTTAACTCAAACAGGAGTTAGCAATGCATATTTTTAGTAACTTAGCAGGAGAAAAGTTATTAACTATTTCAATTAAAGTTGGTAATCTCTAAAGGAATTGGTACATTTAATGGATTGGTAAATAAGACAAAAAAAAAAACTACAAAAGATCGGTAAGCAATTCAAATAGGAGTTAATAAATCAAAACTAGTTAGTAAGACAATGAGAAAAAAAGCCAATATATCACACAAATATAAGTTTGATAAATCTATCTAAGAATAGATAAAGCCATTGAGGATGAAATATATAGTTACTATGTCAATAGTGGTGAAATTCTAGGAAGCACCGACACTGTTCAAGAGTTTTCATGTTGCATCGGACCGATACCGACACTCTCCAACACTTAGTCAATATGTGTCGGAAAATCCGACACATAGTCAATTTTCCCGATACTCTCTAATGGGAATTATAACATACGAGTTTTTGACATGCGATTCCAACGTGCAAGGTGAATTTTAAAATTTTTCAATAATGAGGGGTCAAAATTTATATATGTGTAAAAAAAAAAATAAAAAATGAGGAAAAAGAAAAATCTAATTGTCTCATTTCTTTTGATTCTCATTCCCCCATGATATACAATTCAACTCCTAAATTTTTTTTCTCATCTTCCAACACGTCTGACATGCGATTTCAGAATATGAATTACTTTTTTTTTTTCCAAATTTTATGGATTAATGGAATAAAGTTAAATTTATCAAATTGAAACAATTAATGATATTAATAAATTGTGGATTAATATTTTTAATGTAAATTCATTCTAGGCTTTTTTTATTATTTATTTATTTGTGAATTTGAATCAAGTTAATTTGATTGAAATAATTATAAAAATGATAATTTATTATGTATATATAAAAATATACATGTAATATCCCAATGTGTTAAAATTCTTTATTTTTTGAGAAACGACGTGTCGGCATGTCGTATTATATTATGTCGCGTGTTACAAATCAGTGTCGATGCTACTTAAATTACTTTAGTAAAATTGGACCTTAATCATCTTAACAGATGAAAAGCAATGGAAGTGTAACTTTTGGTATGCGAAACCTACATTATCTATTGCGGGCTTCAGGTAAATCAAACAAAAAAACAGGGTCCTAGAATAATAGTCCTATTTTGGGAACCAAATTATGAAATATTTACTAACAAATGAATCTTAACGAGAAGAAAGTCAACTTGCCTTTGGTAGCATTTTTAATGCACAGGTTGCAATATCCTTGACTACTCATTGTCTTTCCTGATTTCCAACGCCTGCACTAATTAGAAACGCGTCCGTGCTTTCCCATAGGACGTGAGATTCTTGCATGGATGGTTGCCTTCTCCATTTCCCTTCTCCATTAAATGCTGAGCTCCGGTTCTCAACACGAGAGAGAGAGAGAGAGAGAGAGAGTTTCGGAAAGATCACCAGAGCAGCCATGAATGGAGGAACGGCATGATCACGCAGAAGAGCACGCGACCGAGCTGGAATGAACGGACTGTAGAATTGAATGTAAAGTTTTCGAGCGGTGAGCAAACTGTGAAGACTGAACGAGAGCGCGTCCCAACTTCCAACCCCGTAAATATTCAATCCTCTCTGACTTCGCGCCTTTCGTTCAAATTAAGTCGCTCACAGAAAAGAGACAACAACTTGACCAACTCGACCGTCCAAATATTCACGGAGATCCCTCTCCATATAAAGCCAACACGACCCTCGGATCATTCATTGCGTTTTGCATGGTCCATTCACGTACAGGGTAGTGTGCTCACAGATCGATTCGTGGTCGGTAGTCTATGAGTCTGATTGATGGCCGCCGTGAAATCTGTTGTCGTAATTTTAGCTCTGGCTTTTGTGGCGTGCAGTGTGTGTGCGGAGAGCAGGAAGCTGGAGGAGAAGAATGAGGCCGGCAGCGAGGTGAAGAAGCCGGAGTGGTTCTTTGGCGACAACGGTGGCTGGATCGGTGGAGCTGCCAGTGGTTATGGAGGAGGGAAAGGGTTTAGCTTTGGACACTCTTTTAGCTTCGGCAAAAGAGTGGGTTTCAGTTATGGTTCTGGGACTCCTGGCGTTCCTGGACTTCAGAAGCCCGACTGTGTTGGGAAGGGCGGTGGAGGCGGCACGAAGAAGCACCACAAAAAGGGCGAGAAGCCTCACCACGGGGGTATTGGAGGAGGTGGCGGAGTTGGGGGAGGGGGTGGCATAGGCAGGGGGGTGGTGGTGGTGGTGGTAGGCTGGAGGAGGTGGGGGTGGAATTGGAAAAGGAGGTGGTGGAGGCATTGGTGGCGGTGGCGGTGGCGGTGGCGGTGGCAGTGGCGGCATTGGTGGGGGTGGTGGTGCTGGAGGAGGTGTTGGGGGTGGAATTGGAAAAGGAGGTGGTGGAGGCATCGGCGGCAGTGGTGGCGGCAGTGGTGGCGGCGGCATTGGTGGGGGTGGTGGTGCTGGAGGAGGTGTTGGGGGTGGAATTGGAAAAGGAGGTGGTGGAGGCATGGTGGCGGTGGCGGTGGCGGCGGTGGCAGCATTGGTGGAGGTGGTGGTGCCAGAGGAGGTGTTGGGGTGGAATTGGAAAGGGAGGTGGTGGAGGCATCGGTGGCGGTGGGGGCGGTGGTGCCGGAGGAGGTGTAGGTGGTGGAGGAGGCGCTGGGGGTGGAATTGGAAAAGGAGGTGGAGGAGGGATCGGAGGGGGTGGAGGTGGCGCTGGAGGAGGTGGTGGAATTGGTGGAGGCGGAGGTGCTGGAGGAGGAACTGGTGGTGGGATTGGAAAAGGGGGTGGTGGAGGAATTGGTGGTGGTTTTGGAGGTGGTGGTGGTGGGGGTGCTGGAGGAGGCATTGGTGGTGGAGGAGGTGCTGGAGGAGGCGGAGGCATTGGTGGCGGCGGTGGCGTTGGTGGTGGAGGAGGCATTGGTGGGGGGTTCGGGAAAGGAGGTGGTGTTGGAGGAGGTATAGGTGGCGGCATTGGTGGCGGTGGAGGGTTTGGGAAAGGAGGCGGTGTTGGAGGAGGTATTGGTGGCGGAGGTGGTGCTGGCGGAGGAGTTGGTGGTGGAGCTGGTGGGGGATTTGGAGGTGGCATAGGCGGAGGCGGAGGGATAGGAGGTGGAATCGGCGGGGGAGGAGGTGGTGGTGGAGGCAGGGGAGGTATTGGTGGCGGTGGTGGAGGAGCGGTGGAGGATTCGGGGGTGGGTGGTGGGTGCTTCAGCTCGTGGAAAAACCATGAGGGCTAGTTGAACCTGCGCTGGTCTTCGTCCGTGAATGGCCTCGGTGCCTTGCACGAAAGTCGTGTTGTTTCAAAATAAAATTTTATCATTTCTTATGACTGTCTTAGTCTCGTTGATTTCACTGTTTTCGTTGAAGGCTTGTAAGGTCTCCCCAAGAACCGGACGTGTAATACCATTTCGTTTTCTTCTTGTAATTATGATTGTATTTCGTTCTTATCATCATCCATTTCGTTCTTATCATCATCCATACACTAGTTTTATAAAATCTAGAGAATTGAATTACCCGAAAAGCCTATTTTATAATATGAATGGTTATCATGTAAATCTTGTTACAAGTAATGAATTGGAGAAAATATTTTATAAAATTTTAGTTTACGGACAATTAGCGCACAAAATCAATGTAATGAAAGAATCCTATTGAAACTATTTGTGAGACCCAATATGGATCCTATAGATTCTTAAAAAAAATTAAATTTGATTTAGTGGAAGAATCTATACAATACCAGTTAGCACAGCATAACAAGAATAAACAAGCGTTCTTGCCACAACCACCCTTGTCGTCGCACTTCTCTGTCTTGTCTCGTTGGCTTCCACGCTCTCTCATTTCTTAGAAGCACTCAATTGTAATCGTCAACCTCCAACTAGCTTATATCAAAACTGATTGTCGAAAATTGACTTTAGAGTTTTGATCTAGTTTGATTTGTGTTTAGACAAGCACTAATTAGTTAGTGGCTAATATTTGAGGTTAAACGACCACCATCTTGGAATGGTGGCCACCATCGGAGCTTCTTAATCAAACTTTCTATTGGATATCCCACTCTCAATTGGTAGATTTTCAATTCGTGGTTCTTATATTGTCATATCATAAAATTCTCAAATATTTTAAACCAAATTAAATAAGCCAATTCAAGTCC
Source organism: Eucalyptus leucophloia subsp. euroa (assembly GCA_017140325.1). Lineage (NCBI taxonomy): Eukaryota > Viridiplantae > Streptophyta > Magnoliopsida > Myrtales > Myrtaceae > Eucalyptus > Eucalyptus leucophloia. Next base: position 11,031,735 of record CM029470.1, read on the forward strand.
ATAAAAGTAACTATTCATCAATAAAAAGAACGATTTACATACACATTATTAATCATATAATTTATCAAAATTAAGTACATATTACTTTAGTTTCCCTTTTCTCTTCTCATGATATATTAGATTTTTTGCTCAACAATGAATTTTTTTATCAATTTGATATTGAGATCAAGCTAAATCCATAAAAATCACACGTGCTTGTTACGTTGTTTTGTGTGGAGAAACCTCCTCAATCGAACAAGAAATCAAAATTAAATTAGTTTTTTTCTCAAAAAAGAAAAAGAAAGAACGAATAAAAAAACCACCAGCCGTAGTGGCTCCGCTGGTTAAGACTTCCCCACCGTGGGGGGACTTGCTGACCCCTTTTAGGAGGGTGAGAGTTCGACTCTCCACGGAGACGCTTGGTGTCTTACCCGTTCCACGGGGGTGGTGGGTTCTCCCGTGGGGCCCCAGGATTTACCCCTGTCACCCGGCCTCGGTGATTTACCCTGTCACCGGGACCTCGGAAATTTGTCCGTGTTGGTACGATATCGCTGTTCCCTGAATCATCAAAAAAAAAAAAAAAGAATGAATGAATAAAAGAAGATTGTCTCAAAATCGAGTTTGACCTGGCTTGGACCACCTAGCATCGGATCAAATCTAGGTAGTTGCATGGATCCAATTCCCAGTTCTAATTTATTAAAATTGTCGAGTGCCGATCGGGCCATCCAATCAGACTAGACCAATATTCACACACAAATATATATATATATATGTTTTGAAATGGATTTTTTTTTTTTGTTCGAATTAAAACGGAATTGGAAAGCCTAAACGTGTTAATTCCCTTCGTTAGCTTCCTTCCTCTCTCTCTCTCGCTCCCGCGCGACCTCGCCTCTCTCTCGCTCTCGGCGGCCGCCGGCCTCGTCGCCTCCCTCCCTTCGCTCTCGCAGCTCGCGACCGGTAAGTCCTCGCCGCAACATGCCGCGCACGACGACGGTGGAGTCCCCCGGCTGCCCTCCCCTGCGGGCCCTCGCCTTCGACGTCCTCGGCCTCGTGAAAGGTAAGGCCGCCGCTCCATCGCCCCGCTTCAATTAGCTCGCTTTTCGCCTCGAGCTCCCGCTGTGCGATGATGACTAACGCTTCGATTTGTGCTCGGCTCGGCTCGGCTCGGCTGCGGCGGCGGCTGCAGTTGTGGAAGCCAGAGGAAAGCAAGGGGGCGTCCCTACGGTGGTCGAGCGCTGGGGCGAGCCGGAACCGCGCAGCTGCGTGCTCGCAGCGTCCATCGACGATCGCAAGCGAGAGCCTGTACGTGTTCTTGCCACTTCGGTACTTTTACTTTTTATGCGCTGTCTTAGTATGTTCGGGAGGATTGGCAATCGTTTTTCGTGCCTGCGTAATTGTTTGGTGGAATTCTTGCCTCCTCTTAGCTGAATTTATGTGCCCCGTGATTGAATTCTTCTGTCGGCTGCTTTTTATTACTTCTTTATGTGGGTTATTTTAAAGTTTTTGTTCCTTGTCGATATGAGAACCGCCAGGGAATTCGTTTATCCCTGTCCATTATTTTGTTGGGGTTATGTTAGGGGTTCTTGATTGCAAGTTGGAATCTTTCAGCCATTGAGAGCGTATTGACAGTGGAAAGATGTGCTTTAGGCTTGTCAATTTAGTAAAGAGGTGGATATGATCATGCAACTAGCTGCATTTGTTGGAAGAATGCATTTGCGTTTCCAATGGGACTTCTGACAGGCACAATTTTTGAGAAAGGATTTCGTGGAGTGTAACTCGTCATCTCATGAGTTAGTAGTTTTGCAGAGTCAGGTGCCATTGCTCCTTCAGTGCTTTGACAGTACTTCTATTACAAGCATTGCCAATTCTTCAGGAAAAAAAAAAGCTGACTTGTGCGGTCACTCAACTGAATGGCATGTTTGGAATTACATCAGATATGCTGCTGGAGCTCTTTCAATATAATTCACTGTCGAAACTGATATGGCTTATGTTTTGAGCACATTTATTTTTGTTTTGCTAGTATGAGCTTATACCCTCGATCTTTACATAAAAAGATTGGAGCCCATTGTAGTTTGCATGTTTTCGGAAGATTTTGTAGCTTGTGATACATTGCTTGAATCATTAATTGGGCTGCATTTTGATCTTGCAGATGCTAGCAGTTGCCAGAAAATGTGGTAAGGTAAGTCACAGCATGGAGTTCTCTGCATATGTATTGTAATTCCACCTGGTGACACCAGGCATAAGTGGCCCTCTTTTGATCATGTGGTTTACAAGTTCATTTGACATTTGACAGATTGAGCTCCTTAACCCTCTTAATGGGGACACTCGAGTTGTAATTTCCGATGCCAGTGATACAGAACCTGAAGATGATCCCATTATTGGGTTACATCTATTCAGAAGAGAGAGAACAGAGGAAAGATCAAGGTATGCCATTTTTGTTATGTTATGCTTCAGTCCCATTCATGTCAGATTGCAACTTTACTGGCTATGCTAATCTAGCTAATGTGATCCATCTTCTTGTCTCCAGTTGTGAGTTTAAATCTTTGTTAATAGTTTTTCTGGAATTCGTTTTCTTGTCATAAGGTTTTTGCATTGTTTGTTTATGCTTTCACCTGACATGTACTTCAGATTAATTTCTGATTTCCCATGCACGTGTATACCTTTGTAATGTTTTCCTCGGGCTCCATCAATAGGTCATGCACTTTACTTTCATGTACAACCAAGGGAAATGCAGTTATGAGATCCTTTGAAGTTACAGATTCACCTGAAGACTCTGTCGCCAATAGCACAACAAATAAATGGAATATATGTGCTGCAGGGAGTGTATTGTGTTGTAAAGTGGATGGAAGTGAAAATTATGCCACAGTAGGGGGGTGAGTGCTTTCATGTCATGTAATCCAGCCACAACAGCAAAAATTCTAGTAATTTCGATCCCACTGGTTGCCCAGTTCTTGTGCTTGCCATGGCCATTGTTTGGCTAAAAAGCATATGCTTTCCTTTCCAATTTTTTTGGGTTATTGAAGTAATGGATGTTGTTTCTTTTGATATCAGTAAAGGGGTTGAACTTAACATTTGGGATCTTGACAAGTGCAGTAAGATGTGGACTGCAAAATCGGTGAGCACTTATTACATTACTAAATGAGTCTCGCAGCTGTCTCTTTCCATCCAGCATGTGGCTTTGGATTGATTGCTATCTATATCTAACCATTGTAGCCCCCAAAGAACAACCTCGGAATTTTCACGCCTACTTGGTTTACATCTGCAACATTCCTTTGCAAAGATGATCATCGTAAAGTTGTGGCTGGTACTAACAGTCATCAGGTAAGTTTCATAAGTTTGAAATTCTTCAAGCAACGATGTAGTGGCTGGTTCTAAAATGCATCCTGGAAGCAAGACTCACGGGGATTTGTGATCAAGATTCCTAGTTGACCTTAGATCTAATTTTTTGAAAATAGGTTGTTTGAGAATACTTTGATTTCTTTGGAATAATATGGCGTTACAAAGAGAAGGATTTAGAGTCGAGGTTTTCATGTCAAATGGCATTTACAAACAAAGAAAAGGAAAAGGTTGATGATAATGTTAGTCTATAAGTTCAGCCTTGTTGAGGGCTCTCCTTGGCTTTCCATATCTGTTTTGTTTGATCGGAAGCTCAGTTTTTTAATTTATTCGGTTCAACTATCCTCATTAAGATGAGATGAGATTAAGCTGTAGGTTGAGATGGGAAGCACTGAATTTTCCACACTTATACAGTATGAATTTTCCACACTTATACAGTATGATTGTGCAATGTAGTCATTTTTGGAACGTGTTGCTGAAATAACCTATGGTGGTTTTCACTTTGATGACAGGTCCCCCTCTATGATATTTCTGCTCAGCGCAGACCTGTTTTATCATTTGATTTCCGGGAAACCCCCATTAAAGCAGTTACTGAGGATATAGACGGTCATACAGTCTATGTTGGGAATGGGTCTGGAGATCTTGCATCATTTGACATGCGCACAGGTACTCTCTGATTAAATAAATGGTAATGATTTGACACAAACCTGATTAATGGTCACATGGCCTGACAGGCCTGATAAGTCTGCCCATTTGGGACAGCTAGACTTGGGTTTTCGCTGATGGTGCAAGAACCAGACTCAGCCTGCCCAAACCCCTTCATGTCTAACCATGCTTTCTTTCAAAATATATTTTAAGGGAAGCATTAGTTTTCCTGAATGCTAGGCTTGGGCTTGCACTACTACAATGTCAGGGCATCATGTTCGTTAAAGGCTACTCATTCATAGAGATACCTGTTAATGTTCAGCTTTCTCAATAAGCGTACTGATGGTAATTCTTTTCCAGGAAAATTGCTAGGATGCTTTCTGGGGAAGTGTTCTGGAAGCATCCGATATATATCCAGGCATCTAGACTTCCCAGTGATAGCATCTTGTGGTCAGTACCTGTGTTTTAGCTTGCTATCTGCTTTGGGGGTAAATGGTTGTGTAATCCAGATCCCAACTTTTACAGTGTGAACTTGCCTTTAAGTTGGAGTGGAATTTTATTTTTCTACAGTTGGAGTCTGTCAGGGCTAGCAAATTTGTTTGTACTTTTGTTTTGCTTCCTCTCTTTTGCTGGCACTGAGTTTTAAGCTTGATTTGCTTCTAGGACTCGATAGCTACTTGCGCCTTTGGGATGTGAAGTCACGACAACTTCTTTCTGCGGTATGTTAGTTCTGTCTTTGTGACCTTTTTCAGATATTGCAATTACTACTAAATTATGCCAGTCTGTTGCTGGAAATTTCTGTACTGTGTGCCAAGAACTATGTGAATTATGACACAAGAATTATGTTGTATCTTATGAAATTTAGTTAGACAAGGATGTAGAAAATTGCATGTGCATTTTCAGTCTGTAAATGGAGGGCATACTTTTACGTTAATGAGCTTGTAATACTAATGTGATACTTGTCAGAACTTTTCTCCTTGTAAAACCTTTATGTGAAAATGGTACTGATTCTGCACATGACCTCCAATTTTTCAATTTTTTTTTAATGAAAAAGGATTTTATTGTGCAATATTGATGGACAAATTTGTACTGGAAGAATAATGAATGAAATTGAACTTAGGAAGGAGTCAGGTGCTGTTATTTTGACTATGAGTAGAACATTAGCACTTCCTGGGCACTTAGGTCACGATTTTGTGGTAATGGGTGTCAACCGTAAATGGGAGTGAAGCAGTAATAATTTGACTATTCCCTGAAAGCTCACGAAGGGAAGAAGATGGTATTATTTTCTGAAGTTGAGAGTGCTATATAGGAATCAAACGGGCTAACTAGGGTTGCAGTTTGAAGGGATGATTTCATTATTTCTATTGGTTGAAGATTGCCCTAATAAACAAGCATGGATTTGTTGTTTTGGTTTTGCCAGTAGAAGCACTGTCTACATTTTGTCTGGAGGATCCAATTGATGACACTAGGGAAGTCTTGGTCCTAACTATAACAAAGGCACATTTTGGTACTAAAGCTGAATAATCTCCATCCACCTGTTGCATCTCTTTGGCTTCAGAGCCTCTCTTCCTGAATTAATTTGCCAATTTTGTTTCCTGTCTATTGTACCACATCATATGGACACATCTTGTTTTTGTATGATTCCTGATTCCTTATCTTGTGATCTGTATGATTTCTTATGCCTCAAATTGGTTTGGAGTGCCGATAGTATCTTTATGACGTGCCTCAAATCAATCTGGAGTGTCAATAGCATCTTTATGACAATGACTGGGTCATTGATTTAATAATGCATCAATGCACACAGGTCTTTTTGAAACAGCACCTCAACTGTGTCCTCTTTGATTCTGGCTTTGCTGATGAAGGTAACATCCTCAGTACTTACTGTAGTGACTGGGGAATCTTCCTCCTCTGTCTTTTGGTTCTGCCTATTGTCTAGATTCTGAGAGGAAAGTAATTATTTGCTCTATTATACATTCGGATATACGTCTCCACAGAAATTCAGAGGGAAGAAGAACGCAACTTGTCTACAGTTGGTTGTCCTTCTTACTTCTTAGTTAAAGCAATAGAATGAACTTCTATTAAATCGTGCATCCTGCAGCTCAAGTTTTGAGCTTAATCCAATGTCTCAAGAAGTGGTCACATGTTCTTTATTAACCATTAAATTTCAATAATTGTTCGATTTACTTTCGTGATCAATCTTCACCGTGCACTTGCTCGAACAGAGCTTGTCCAAAATGCACGAGGTGTGCCAGAAATTGAGGCCCAGAGTCAGAGGGTAGATGAAAACCGACTTGGAGATGAGGAAGGAACACTCCCAGTGAAGAGGAAGAAGAAGAAGAAGACACATAAAGAAGGCAGAGATCGCAAGACATCCGGTAAAGAAAATGATGGAAGTGAAAAGCTGAACCATAAGAAGAAAATCAAAAGAGTGAAGACAGTAGCTAGTGAAGACGATGTATTGTGACTGGAAATAAGTATGCGGCACTTGCGGTACTGTGATTGGGTCGATCCTCGGCCTTTGTGAAGCCATCAAATATTCATGAGGTAGTTAGATACCAAGCGATCGCCAAGTTTTGTCATGCACTAAAAGTTTTGGGTGAAATTTTGTCATCTTGTCTCAATTACCAACACTGTAACATGGTTAGGACAATACATGAAGAGTATCTTCAAATCTAACCATCTGAAGCAGTTTGGGAAGATATCATGATCATCTTGTTGACTAGAAGGATCTTAAGATGAGAATGCAGAGGTCATGTACTCTAGCTTTCATTAGACAAAAATGGTCGTTTTCTTGCAATGCAAGGATACAGCTGATCCGCATTACCCGAGTGATGTAATGTATCATGTGACAATCTAGTAGTTAGATATGGCGGCCCGGCACGTCATGCTTGGGCCTCGTTCCTCATTTTTTTGTATTTTTTTTAAACTAATTAAAACTTGATTAGTTCATGACAAAAATTAAAAATATATATCTTTTAATTATTTCCCTTTTATGGTTTGTTGTTTTATATCTCCTAAGTAAGGCCAGTTGCACAACAATAAAATACAAAACAAAATACGTAAGACTCGGATGTAGACGTGCATTTCATTATAAAATCAAATTACATCACACAAATTGCTTTTTGTCGGAAAAATGAATATAGAAGAGACAAGCACATCTCGTTAAAAAAATAATTACGACCTAGCTATCGAAAGCGTGTGTACGCTGCATTTGGAATTGGCGGGCCACTTGGGAAGTGGGTAGGGTGCTGCTGCTGATTTTAGGCCTATTGCGATTTCAAAGACCGGAAATGTCATGTATAGGAACTGGGATTTTCTAAAAGTTACAAGAGAGCCATAAGGAGAAAATGGATGATGGTGAAAATGGGAGAGTTGAATTTATAGAAGATGATCTTTTTTAATGTGGCGGAACCACCACATTACCTACTATTTTGTTTTTTTCAACAGTCACCCAACTGTCGCTAGGGCTGCCAAGCACTGGCCCGGGCGAGGTGCAGCCCTGCCTCGGAATCACCCCGGCCCGGCCCTGCCCCTTCGCCATTGGCCGTTGCTAGTGGTAGGAGTAGTCAAAGCGACACCTCTCTATCTCTGATCATTACATACGTAGCAGGATTTGGAGGACCAGATGCTTGATCAGGTCTCATCAAGACAGCTTTGTCGCAGCTGTCACGCACGAACATCCAGGCGAGTCTGCATCTATTTAGCTGTGCGCACTTCCTTTGGCGTTCCTCACCATTCGTCATCATCCATCATCCAAGAAGTCGCTCACTTCTCGCCATGTTCATATTGCTTGCAGACCCCTCGTCTTTTGACCAGACGAAAGGGAAGACCCGGCGCAATTGCGATCCAATTTATTCCGGTCTGAATAGCGCCATGGCAGTATCCAACCAAAATGACAAAACATCCCAAATCAAATTGGTCAAATACGTAGGCTTAATCATTTTCTGTCATCTCTGTCGACCTAGTTTCGTCCACTATTTCGGTTGTGATCAATATCCTCGCCAGGTGAAAACGCAAACGTACTCGTTGAGCGTGAGTGCTACGGCTTTCGGACATGGAAATTGCATCTCCATATGATGGTTTAATTCCTTACGCGAGTAGACATCAATCTCATAATTTCAGGACGCCCGCTAGTTCCACCGCGGGAAAGTCAAAACTGCCGGGGCTCCTCTTTTCAAGTAAGCACAGGTTTCTGGTCAAAAAAGAGACCATTTGAACACTGGCTGCCGTAGTTCTATGAATGCACCCAACAAATTCTACTGCTTGAAAAGGACGCAATCTTACCAGAGATCAAACTTATGCCACATAGCTAGGGATACGTCTCTCTTACAATCTTATTAGGAAAGATACTTTCACTCTTCATTAAAGAGCATTCAGCAGTTAAATCGTACTTCAACTTACGAAATTTAAACCCGCGAATTACTTCACCCTGGTTCAGATAATTGTACAAGGTGCTGCGCTACGAGACATCGTTCGAAGTTTTGGACACGCCAACTTCTCATCTCATTCATGATCAATGAATGCATGCCACATATAGAAATATCTCCAGATGGCAATACCCATAGCATGTACAGTTTCTTGTGTAGTTGCGCAAACTCCACGCACCGAATTTCCATCTCTCATTTCAACACTTTAACATGAATCATGCAGATCGATTTCTCAAGCTTTTGTCGATGACCCACTCATCAGTGAACTGTCGGGCTCACCAGCTTTTAGCTGCTTTAATGGTATAACGCAGCTTGCGGGACCTTGGAAGTTCAAACTCACTGCAACAAAATTAATCTCTCTCTCGAGTTAGTCATGAAGGGTTTGCTTTCGAAGTCACCACATCTCTTTTGCTCCAACCAGACCAAAGCGATTCTTGTGATTGTCGTCGCTTTACAGATGCTAAAGGATACATAAAGAAGGGTAGAGAGACCCCAGAGAGACGGCAAACAGAACATCTAAAAAAAGCAAGCATTTTTCGAAAGAGAGGTTTCAAATTTTCTTTTCCATTTTTGCTTTACACCTAAGAACACCGCGTCCTTCTCTCTTTTGGACACGCAACATCCTCGCATCCACACATCGCTTTGCCCTTGTTTTGTTGTCCTCTTTTCTCCACAGAAAATGAACCGGAACCGAACCCATAATTATTAGCCCGGTTTGACTCTCTCTCTCTCTCTCTCTCTCTCTCTCTCTCTCTCTTATCTTCTTGGTGTATTCTGGCTATTATTTAGCTGATAATCACTGCTAAGGATGTTCCCATCAGCCCAATCATTTGATTCCTTCTTTTAATGAGGCATCATTTCCCGGCAAGAACAAAGGCGGTCGCTTTGCTTTTTGAGAATGGCAAATAATCACCAGAACACATGCTAAGAAAGGAACAAAAGACAAAAGTTCAAGAAAAAAATATGGTTTTGTGGGGGGCTGCTTATATATTTTCTCCTCAAGCAGACAAATCTTGCAAAACCTTAGCTGGCATATACTTTCAAAGTGAAACTAGTTTGCTTGGCCGTTGGCCCTGGTTTGGTTACAGAGTACTAGGGTTATAACAACAGCAGATTAGGTAGATAGAGCCTGGCCAAGAAGAATCTGCTGTCGTTCAATGATTCAGGGTTCTTTGTTCTTACGTGCCGACATTTTCAAGGACTGTTTTGCCTTTCTCCTTCTTTGCCTCTGCGTTTATTTAACTTCTCTTGGGTTCACGCGAGTTAAAAAAAACAAAACGTCATGAATTCAGAAAGAGCAAAAAGCTGATGACCGGTAGCTTCCCACTTAGAGTCCCACATGCGACGCGGCCAAAACCGAGAGCGTCGGCTTCCGAATTGCCCCAGTTTTACATCGGGACGTGGAGGACTAACGTCTCCAGAACCAGTAAAAATAAAAACTTCCTCTGCTGAAACCGGATTGTCTGTTTCTCCATCTCGATAAGTTCACTGACTTGTGTTGTTTTGCCTGAAGCCAAATCGATCCTTTCGAACAAGCGTACGAGGGAAGACGTTAACCGTTAGGGCACTGTCGGTGCCTCCGATTCGAGTACGGAAAGCGCGAGAAGGAAAGATCGAAGGAAAAGCACATGGTAGGGTTTCGACTAGCACCATGTACAATGGCGATATGCTAGCGACTCACCATTTAAAATTACTCCTTTTGGTCCTCGAATTAATTCTCGACGAAATGGGGCTGAGGTCGCGACAAGTTACTTCATCACATTTTGTTTATAGATTTTAAGATGATCATGGCACGTCACAACTAAGATCGAGTCTGTTTGAACATGTCCTTTCTTGCGCAACTTGGGACCTAGATTTAACCTAGTTTTAAGCAACTTCCGGGGAGTTGGTATTAGGGAGGTTTTATCGTAGGTCGAGATGCACGTTAGTTGTAATCCATCCTGAATATTAGCATGATGCGCTTGTCATTCGGAACAAATCATGTAAGAGTCAACAGGAGCTAAAAAAAAAAACACTACAGATTGCTTAATTTAAGAGCTTAAAACTTTGAGAAAAATTCACCTAATTGCGATCATTCACGGAGCAAATCAATGATGCCATACCCCTCTAATCATCATGCGATTAGTGGATTATTGAATTCGCAGGTTTTCTTACTCTAGACATCTTTTTATTCCGATGCGAACATTCTGCGGACACGGGTTAGAATCATTGCAGAATGTTGACCCGAGTGGCGGAACAATTCCGGGGCGAAGAACTATGTAACTTGCCCCCACGTTCTCGATTCCGAATTGGTGCTTTGTTTTCTCTCTTTAGACTTCTAATGCTCAATATAATTTGAGTCTTTTAGGTATAATTTCAAGCTACAATGAAATGTCAACTTCACCTGGACCCCAAGACCCACCAGTCGCGAAGCGATTGAAGGATCGACGATTCCCGTGCGACAGAGGCCGCCGAATCCCCCTTCCCTTTCGTCCACCGACGACGACGGTTCGAACGCGGGGAATGATTGGCTCGAGGGACAGCAACGCTGCACCAGGCAGCCCATGAATAGATTTCTTCTTCTCTTTCGAGAATGATAATGGTACGCGAGCAGAGAACGGATCTGAGTTACGATGAAGACGTGTTCCGAAAAATACCTAGGAATCTCTAGGAATTGTAGGGAGAGTAGGTCCTTCCTTTCTTCCTTTTTTTGCATAAATAATGGGAGGGGCATCTTTATCTTTCAACCGCTTGGCGGTACCCAATTCCTTTTGCTAAAGATGAGGGGCAACCACATGGGGGGATTGGACTTTAGACTTGCATTGGCCACAACCTAGGCACAGTTGTTGCGGGGTTTGGACCACCACCACCATATCGCCTAGTAGTCATAGTCCTCTTGTCATCTTGGAACATCATTCATTGGCCATCTGAAATCCCCTCTGCCAGTCTTGCTTCCCTTTTTTCCCCCTTGGGAAGAAGTGAGATTCGAGATAGCATAGCTACATAAGGGCAGAAAGTCCTAAATTTATTATATGATTGTCAATTCGATCTTAAGTCTTTCGATTTACCTTATTTTAGTCATAAATTGTTTGACGAGTTATCAATGTAGTCTTTCCAACCGATTTTAACTGAAATTGCGAATGTTGATGCTAGCCATTTAGGTGACATAGTCAACACTGACATGGACAATTTTTGTAATTTTTTTAGGAAAAATTCTAAACCTTTTTATTATTTTTTTTCTTTTTTCTTTTCTTTTGGCTCTTGTTGATCAAAAAGACTAGCTTGACAAATCGTCAAAAGGTTTATAACTAAATTGGCCAAATTGAAAAATTTAAAACTAAATTAGTATCTGTATAATAAGTTCTTGACATTTTTGGTAACTTTGCTCCAGAGTGATCATGAAAAAAACTTGTGTATGGCTTTATTGATCGTTTTCATAAGCTATGTGTTTTAATCTTGTGTAGCAAGAAAGTGATTCACTTAGGTCAAACACACGTGTATAGTTTCTTGTCTTATACAACTACAGATTTTTCATTTGGGAGGACAATAATTTTGTTCTAGATAGTTCAATTTTTCGGACCATATATGCTGGCGAAAGCCTACTCTAAAGAGTAGCACGGTCTCTCCTCTCAAATGAGTAGGAATGATAGAGAAAGGTATGATCCTAATTTGTTGGGGAGCTAATAGGTAAGTTTTTTTCTCCAGACTTTCGATTCAGCTAATCACCAAGGACGAAAGTAGCCCACCATGTTCATCTTCGTCGTGTAAAAAGAGCCATTTTACAGCGAGTTAGGCATGGCTTGACCTACTCTGAATGGAAGACAGCGTTATTTTAACATAAAATTTGACACGTCCGGACTAGATAAGGTTAGGGAAGAAAGCATGATGGGCAGCCCATGAAAAAACTCTGCAATCATTAGCGTTTACCCGTGAAAATCGTGGATTAGGAAAGTAAAAGGTTGACTATCTCGACTTACCTGATGTCATTGGTAATTTTTTTTAACTTTCCCGTCAAAATTCAAAACAAACTTTAAATGATTATAAAAATATTATATGTGAATTTACATGTTAATATATGAAAAAAATTTAGCCACTTAAAACTAGAAATGAGCCAAAGCGTGTGAGCGGTAATATTTATGGAAAAGCAAAAAGTCAAAAATAAAAATCACTAAAAAAAAAGTCATAATTTTATATTTATTATTCCGCTCGACTTCCACATTAGATGACTAATTGTATGCGCATGGTGCCATTACTATCGGAAAATTAAGTTAAAATTCCTTTAAATTGTTTTTGTCGAGTTATTTTAACTAGATTTTTGGGCAATCACACTTAACTCAACACATGAATAGGCAAAAAGAGGGCGAAAACTACATGGAATGAAATGTCATTCAGTACTCCCAATTCTATAAACAATTACACGAGAACCTAGCAATTATCTATGTCTTTCTCGTGATATATAAGGCTGTGCAACCGAACCAATTCTACTGGAGAATCAGATTGGACCATTTTGAAAATTGGCTTGATTCTCAATTCCAAGTGGAGATCGGATTAATTTTTAAAACCTTGATTTTTCTCTCAACGTTTTTTTTTTTCCTTTTATCTCTCTCTTTTTGTCTATTCTCTCCAAGACCCTACCTCATTCAAACACTTTACGATTCTTTCTCTCACTCACTACTTGCCCTTCTCCTCGCTTGGTTGCAGCTCGCGATCACTCATTCATGTCTTGCAACCCTCGCTCATTCTCAACTCACCGGAATTTGGAACAATGCTTCGTTTTTTTTTTTTTTTATGTCTTATATTACGTGTTTTGAACTTTTTATCATTCATAATTGTATGTGACTATGCGTTCATCTTATGGATAGTTGCTTTTGACAAATAAGAGAATTCTGTTGTTCATCTTTTACTTCAAACCATTTTGTTGCTTGGAACAAAAGAAAATTAGGCTCTTGGATAGACTATGAAATCAGATCGAAAAACCAAGGTATGTTTCAAGTTTCAAAATGGGAACCGATCATAATAGGGCCACTGAAAACCGACCGCCTTATACCACTTGCTAAAGGTTGGCATTATGCTTTTGAAGATTTTCACTTAAAGCATATTCGGACCATAAAATACGCTTCCAGCGCTCGATTTCGAAAGTGTGTTCCATACGAGAGTTCTCTCAACTATATTTAGCGAATTTAACCGGGACATCTGCTACTGCTGCGCAATATTCTTGTCCGAAAAAGCTAGGCGTAAGTCTTCATTAACAAGTCGCTAAACACATGATTAAACAAAAGTATCCAAAGAGCACCACCACCCGTGTAACAGGGGCGGTGGTGAATGGTGAATTTACCAGAATGACACGGGCCACGAAAGCCATCATCAATATGGTGGGCCCCGCGTTCGGACTTCCCGCTGCGGGGCCCATCCATTGGGCCTTTGCCGTGCCGACGCGTGTAGGCGATCACATGACAATCTTAAATCCCGCCTAATTCTGTCCGTAATTTGCGTCCGACCTTTTTTCATCTTTCGTTTTTTATTATTACCGCAACAACAACAGTAGAAAATAATAATAATAATAATAAATCGTCCGCCTTTCCCGCTGTCGACGCGTATTTCCTTTCCATCAATAATAAAAAGAAATCATCATACGTTATTATAACCTCCGCTTATTTACCTCTTTTTTTTTTTCTTTTTCAAATTTTAAATTAGTTCGAGAAATTATATGCGCCATTTTTATGTGGGTGGCACACCTGGGATCGGTTCATCAGTGCGCGGTCGGGACGACGCGTAGATTTTTCTACCATTTGACCGAAAATTTTCCGTGTTTTTTATTTTCATTTTTCGAATTTATTTCTTGATTGACGAAGTGGTATCATGCGTATCATTTGACATCAATAATTCGTGCCTCTAATTATGCGAGCGTCGGCGGTCCATTCACGCCACTCTTTCATCTTTTTTTATTATTGTTATTATCTTTCATTTTTTATTTTTTATTTATGATGATGATGAGAAAGAACTCAGCTTCTTTGCCCAACAATGCAAGATAATAAATATGAAATTATAAGCTTATGGTCGTCCTTATATATATATATAAACATGGTGTGTCGTGTAAAAGTGACTTGCGTGGTGGTGCTTATGGGAGTTATGTCTAGTGACTAATTGGGGGTATATATTGACTAAGAATTGGATATTCCTTATCTTCCTCTGAACAACTAATCCGTTAGAGTTAAGCGTTGGAAGATTACGAAAGCTTTTATTAAAGGCGCTGGAGGAACTTGTCAAATATGCGGTGGATAAAAAAATGTTGTCGTTTTTTGAAGTATGTCTTTCTCGTCGACATAATGAAATTATAAATATTTCTTTATTAGATGTGAGTAGCCGTTGTTTGGAGAAGGCACACACCCATAAGACCCGTTCACGAGTCACGTGATATTTCTCACATTGGAATGAGTCGAGCGACTGCTAACTCTTTTTATGGACCTGTAAATACTTAGAAATGTAATTTGCGTGGTTTTTATTTTGGCTATTGCTAAGAGGGAGCAAAAGGGACTAGATTGGGCTTGAGAATTCGTCAGATTTTTCTTTTTTGTGGGTAATAGTGGAGGGAAGGAGAGCGGGTGCTAACAATCTTATGTTATGGCTCGTTTTATACGTTTTGATTCCGATATCTTAGGAAACAAATTTTAATTAGAAATGATTTTTTTAATCCTCATAATTTTCTTTTAAGTCGTTTTGTAATTGACAAAATTTATGACTGGAATAGAATTATGTTTAGCTAATTATCATTATTGATTCTATTCCAAATTAATTTCTTTTAATTTTTAAATACTTTTTATACTTTTTCCTTTTTTTATTTTTTATTTTCCCTTTTCTCCTATTCTTCTTCTCCTTCAACAAGTGGCTAGTTGCTAAACTAGCAATCGCCAGACGAGGGCCGGTGACCTCACTGGAGCATCGCACCATTCGAGCCCACGTGCGGATGGCGAGCGTGAGGGAGGCGAAGCGAGTAGGAACGGTGGCGGTGGACAAAAGCAACAAAGGAGGGGAGACAGGAAGAAGAGTTCCGCTTTTTTTTTTATTTTTTTTTTGTTTCTAGAACAAAAATCAAGTTTTTTTTTTATTCTTGATTCTACTCTAAATTTGTTCTCGGGAACAAATTTATTTCCGGGAACAAAAATTTTACCAAACGTGATTTTGTTCCCAAATTGCTCTCGGGAACAAAAAATCGTAATCGAACATTGTTTTGATGGTTACCAAACAGACACTTTGTGTTACGATTAAGGTTTTACACTCACTACATAATGTTAAATTCAAATCTTAATTGCTCCATGCCTCCCACAATTTCAAAGGCTTGAGATTGACAAATTTGTCAGTACAACCTTAACAAAATGCCAATAAAAGAAATCTCTTCCCATAGAAATCTATTGCAATTAGGCAATGTGGTACGTGCCATTTACATGTTCGGTTGTGGCACGAATCAAACTAATAATCTCTTAGAAAACACGTTACCCATTTATCACTTGGCCAACCACTTTGGCAATGATCGAGAATTACTTGAGTACTGGATCCGTAAAATGTGAAATTTATACTATGGTAGGTCCATAGGCAAGCTGCGCACCGCGAGAAAACGTTACCAATTGGCCAAATAGCTTAACGCAAGATATGCACAAGTGGGCATCGTGACACGGAAGATACAACATTTTTAATGGAATCGGGCATCATTAATTCGACAAGGGGGGTGATGTTGCGATTTTGTAAAATCCCACTTGACTTGACCATCGTATTTATTAGGATAAAAGTTAAACCGGTGTAATCCAAAAAGCGCCGTCCCTTTCACGTTGAATGGTTCTGGAGCCGATTGATTCGATACCAAGGAAGAAAGATTACGCACGGACCTCGCTTTTTCTCGTTGCGCGACAGAAGTTTGCAGCACAAAGATGACCTTCGAAATCTTTAAGCTTTCGATTTGGACTTTTTCCGATGCTCATCGGAAGGATTCCCCGCCGGTTTGTCGCTCCCCCGCGACGCTCCGGTTGCTTCCGCGTTTCCTTTCCCGTCGTTTTCGTACATGCGGAATGTCGTGAACCGGGCGTCTTTAGCATATCTATCGAGCGATTAAACTACGGGAAAATTCTCGATGCTTAGAATATTGGGTTCAGTCAAATTCATACGTGATGTTTATTTTAAACGTTCCAGAGAAATAAAAATTGTTATCAAGCCGACCAATGGGTTTCGAAAATGATGGGAAAGAAACGTCAAATGAGACTCTAGTAGGATCCAGTTAAGATCTCTTATTTTGAAGATGGTCAAACAATAATTTTCTACCGAATACAAACTAGACTCTCCAATGAGAAATCAAACATCTTCATGTATGAGTATAAATAGAGCTATCATCAACGTCAAGACGCAAATTACCGAGATTTTTAATATTTTAATACCACAAAAAAAAACCTCAAATTATATCTCTTGTGAAACAAATATTCAGAACTTTTCTATCTCACTAAAAATCATAAACTTGCCCATTATTATACAAGCATCTCCAACTTTTTTTGTGCTACAAAAACCCTGAAATTTTTACTAATATATTGAATATACTTTGAATGGAATTAAAATAAAAGGTATATATATGTTTGTTATGTGACAAAAGAATTTGGGGATATTTGAATCATAGTGAACGTGATTCGGGACTTTTCGTGGTATTTACGCTTAATATTTTGATTTTTTTCTTAAAAATTCTCGACGGTGTTCTCAAAATTATAATAAAACAAAAGAAAAAAAAAACAAATTGACTTTCCGAAGGTGGAGAGTGCCGGGCGATAATTACGAGTCCCCTTCCTTGCGGGGTCAAAGTGGACCGAGTCTTTTATGCCACGTTGGCCCCATCACCTCCGCTCGTTCGTTGCAACCGATCCAACACTGCTCGCGTCACGGACACGACGACGACGAGATGGAGGCTCCTGATGCCGACACGTGTCGCTTTACGGCGGTACAGCTGGGCGCTTGCCGGCTGGCAGCGTTGTCCGGTTACGTGTGCAAGGCGGGCCCACGCGCTTTGCTGATGACCTGGACCCGTGGGTTAGGCTTGGGCTTACAGATAGATAAATCCCGATTTTTATTTTATTTAATCGAGCATAATAATTTTTTAACAAAAAAGTAGGTAATTTATTCGCTCTTTTGTCTTTTTGGCCTCCAAGTAGGTATACCATATATATTCGCATTGAAGCTTCCCGGAAAAAAAAAAGGGCACTCGATTCTTATATTCCGATGAATAATCATTATTTAGATGAGATTGACTATTAAAATTGTTTGCCAGCCACCCCCAAAAAAAGACTATTAAAATTTTCCAATGAGTACTCATTTTTTTAGCCAAATTTCCAATGAGTACTTTTTTTTTTTAGCGAAATTTCCAATGATTACTTTTTTTTGGCCAAATTTCCAGTGAGTGATTCGAAGAGAAAAATAACTGCTTTCTTGTTTTCATGTTTTTGCACCCTTTCTTCCTAAAGCTATTTTGGTAAAAATTCAGGATGTATTTGTTATTGTGAAAAATGAATGATTGGGAAAAAAAAAATAATTGTAGTATTTCTTTGGCAATTTTGATAAGATACCTTTATTTTGCAAAAAATAAATTCATAAAAACAATCTTTTTAATCTTTTATAGAAATGAATTAACAAAAATTATTTTCATCGTCCATAAAAAAATTTAAATATACATTGTAGTGAATAATGAATTTTTTTCTATCAACTAAGTATTTCAAGCAATATGAACAATCATTTTTGAAGAAATATTTTTTTCAATTTATTTTTAACAAAACAAACGGACTTTTATACTAGGTTTGCTTGATTGAAAATAGTAGAGACACAAGAACATTTTCTAATAGGCATAGGTTAATAAGCATTTTCTATTTTGTATCGTTATTGTAAATAACTATAGTGTGAATATACGACAATGCTCCCCAATTAGTAATCGTAAAGCTAGATTCTAAGAACGAGGACGTGTGATCACATTATATCTCATATATATATATATATATATATATAAATGATTAATGATTTTTTAATTTTTTTCTCTGAAAATTGTTGATGGGAACTTGCGTTTGGGGGAGTAAGCATTCGAAATTTAGCTTTCAAACAACGCATCAGCGTGTCTGGTCTCGACCGTTCACACTGCTGGCAGCGAGTAGCCACTTGCATGACTTTTCCCCTTCCTATTTTTTTAGGTTCGGTTCACGAGAAATAACGTGACCCGAAAAAATAAAAAGGTAAAAAAAAAAAGTCGAGAGAAATGGCAATTTGGTAATTAATAAGTATTTTCATTCCCCGGGCGAATTTATTGATAGAAAAACGGGACAGGATTTACGTGCGCGGGGTTTGACGCGCAATGGGGGACGCGGTGCACCAACCTAGCGTGGGGCCCCTTTCCAACGGCGACCCACGGGGGGCGCGTACTCCGCGGGCCCCACCCACCCCCGGCGGAATTTTTAAAAAAACCCCCCTTCCTTTCATGCGACGCCGTTTTCCGAACGCGTGACGTGATATGAGGGAAAACGACTTTTCGAAAGGAAAACAAAAAAGGGTACAACTAGCCCGAAAGGAAATTTATATATACATATGTAATAAAATTTTGAAAGAGACGCGAGGACATGATACACTGGAGAAAATTACATGTGGATTGCAATGGCGAGATTGTCGTTCGATTGATTGACATAGTTTGTAATTTGAGATTGGATTGTAGTTTTATCAAGCAGTAATGTATATCTCGAAAGTCGATATAAATTGTTGTAACGTGAAGATGTCATAACTCGGAGATAGGTGTTATGGTTGTAGGTCGATTATTGAACAACTCATTAAGACAGGAAACCCATTTTTGTTATTGAAATTGCTCGTCAACAAAATAGAAGTATCAATAAATAGCATTCACGTGTTTTGTAGACATAATATCTAATATATATAATAGATAGGAAAACACAATTAGTATAATAATATAATCTCTTTTTTTTTTGGGTCGAATAATGATGCACTATCCAAGTGATGTGCGTAAGATTAGCACAATAACTTCGTGACAATCTATCTACATGCCTAAGTGCACGATAATGTGATGACAATTAATTTTATGCATTTGAGCAATAACACTAATTGACATTTCTCGCTTCACATTAAACTAGCTAGACACTAATTTTTAAATGCCTAGTGGGCCTAGCCTAATGTATTGAGTGACATGATTAACTTAATTTAAGTAATGTACCTATATAGGTAAAAAGAGAAAAAGAGGGGGATAAATCATTGGAGATTAAGATGCTTTCTCAAGCAGAAAAAGGGAAAAAAAAAAACAGCTTTTCTACTCACCTACTCCCCCGCCCCTCGCATGTTCGATGGTACCCTTTCGTTTGGATTTTACCAAATTAGTAAATGAATATTTGGTGCAAGCTTTATTCGCACTTGTTATATAATAAACATGCTCGCTTATATATATTAGTATAGTTATATACGGATCCTAATTATTTGAAAATGTCTTTCTAGCAATAATAATCGGTACAAATATTAAATGGAGGGTTTGGCTTTTAAGCCGAGGACGAGCTTCCTTTTCGTTTAAAAATTGGGTAAAATTCGCTCCTTTTTTGGGTTTTTTTCTCCTTTTGGTTTTGTAACCCATGATGACCTCTGTTTTTTTTTATTATTTATTTTTTCAGCCGAATAGGGTATAATTACCTTTGACCATTGACCAGAACGCTTCAAGGGGTTAGCTGGAGGCCTGGCCAGCGGGTCATATGTATTCCGCTACATCCGTGTGCGAAGGCCTCAAGTCGACATTATCTCTAGTCAACGAATTGATAATGTTGTTCCTTTTTACCGAAATGTGAATCGTCGAAATTTATAGTGCGAGGGCACCATTGATTGATGTCGCAATCGGCATGAGAATGAGAGGAGTTTTCCTTGATGTCATGAACACGATCAAATGAGTTATTTCAAATTTGAAAAACTATGACATTGACAAAAAAACAAATGAGAAAAATTTATTATAAATAAAATTAATGTCACGAAAAACTCAAAATTAATACACTTATAATAAATTTATCATAAATTAATAGTTCGACCACCAAAAATCTCAAATTCGTGCATCCACAATAAATTTATTTCAAATTATTTTTTATACCACAAAAGACCTTAAATGGGTACCTTCTTTTTATGAAGAACAAATTTGAATTAGTAATCTGTGTGCCCTTCCATGGGTCATGGAAAAATCGAATGAATGATCTCGTGGAATTTCTCTATAATATTTAGAAAATTAAAAATAATGCGTTACTTGCACGAAGAAGTGGTGAATTCTTTTTTACTTCATCCAAATCACGAGAGCTCAAATTACATAATTGGGTGGTAAATGTTGGTCTTTAGCACGGAAGAGTAATGGGAAAAAGTCACAAAAAGTCATAAATTATATCTATCGTAACAAATTTATCATATATTTTTTTTATGATACTAAAAACCTCACTCTCATCTATCATGTCTAACCTAAGTTTTTTCTTGTGACACCTAAAAAATCAAATTTATACTAATGCGACAGATTAATCTTGACACAAAAAATCTAAAATTTGTAATTTATCCTAAATTTCAATATAAATGCGTCGCATAGATTTAGATTTTGAGTTTTTAGTTTCATAAGAAAAAGCGTGGGGTTAATATGTCATGCAAAACTAAATCTGAGAATTTTTGTGTCATACGAGAAAGTGCAGAATGAATATATGTCACTGTGGTCATAATTAAATTTTTTTGGTGGCTTTTTCCTAAAAAGTGAAAGGACAGCTCTGATCAACGAAGGGAAAAAGCGCGAGGGGGGGCAATTTCGCAATTGCGCGGATCGTTACTCGGTTGGTAAAATTTTTCATTTAAGTCCGAAAGCTATCTGATTTGACAAATGACACCCAAACGGACAGACACGCAGGGGGCGGACTCCAAACTCCTCTGTCCACGTCACCCCCGCTCCCCACCGAAATTATTATTTTTTATTTTTTGTGGGAAAGATAAAGTAAAACGGAAAAGCCAGAAAAGTCCCGTGAACGCGAGCGCACCTCCGGCCGCCGGCGACCTGCCTCGTCGCCGGACTCCGGCGGCCACCGGCCCTCCTCATCACGTAACCAGACCCCCAAACTGCTTCGATTCCTAAGCGGTGGATTAATCAATCCCCACCAATGATTAGCCCTCCCAAATCATCATTCCAACTCCCCCCAATTAAATAAATGGACCGCCCCCTTTAAAAGGGAGAAAAAAAAGAAAGTAGAGAAATTATTGAGAAAAACCCTGGTTTTTTGCTAATTATAATTCGAAAATACGAAAATCGACGAGGTGGAAATGGGATTCACCGAGAAGGAGAAGGAAGAAAGAATAAAAGCAACCACCACCCCTTCACGAGGGACAAAAGTTCTCCCTGGAAAAAGCGAAAAAAGAAAAGAAAAGAAAAGAAGAAAAATTGCAGAGTGAAATGGGGGAAATTGAAAAAGATAAAAAAAGAGAGAGAGAGAGAGAGAGAGAGAAAGTTAGTGAGAGAAAGTTAGTGAGGGAGAATCTGGTGGGCTTTGAGCTGTGATTTAGCTGTCCCTTGATGCATTATTTTCTCGCATCCCCCTTCTTCTCACACACATCTCCAAAATCCCTAGAAAAAACCCTCTCTTCCCCATCACTCTCTCTCCTCTCCATACATAACACTCTCTTCCCCTTTCTCTCTCTACTGGTCCTCCTCCCCCTCCCGCACTACTCCCCACTTTCTCTCTCTAACCCTCCCTCCAGATCTCGAAAGAGCCCGAGGCGAGCGAAACCCACATTCCCCTTTCCCCCTTTCCGCCCCTCCGCAGCACCTGCATTTCGCCATTGCTGGCCCTTCAGTCTAGAGAGAGGGAGTGTGAAGGGGAGCTGGTGCGCGGAGAAGGAGGTAAAGGTGGCATTTTTTCGGGTCTCAGATGCCTCACGTGAGATGAAGAAGCAGACCCATCTCTTCCTCGTCTCCTCCTTCGTCCTCCTCCTCCTCGGTGCCTCCTGCTCCGCCGCGGAGCACCTCCGCCTGAGCTCCTTCCATGGCGGCAGCGGCGGCGGCGGCGGCGGCCTCCTCAGCGACGCCGAGGCCATGTACATCAAGCAGCGCCAGCTGCTGTACTACCGGGACGAGTTCGGGGACCGCGGGGAGAACGTCAGCGTCGACCCGTCGCTCAAGTTCGAGAACCCACGGATCCGGAGCGCCTACATAGCCCTCCAGGCGTGGAAGGAGGCCATCCTGTCGGACCCCAAGAACTACACGGCCGACTGGGTCGGATCTGACGTGTGCAACTACACGGGCGTGTACTGCGCGCGCGCCATCGACGACCCCAAGATCCGCACCGTCGCCGGCATCGACCTCAACCACGGCGACATCGCCGGGTACCTCCCGGAGGAGCTCGGCCTCCTCACCGACCTGGCATTGTTCCACATCAACTCCAACCGCTTCTGCGGCACGGTGCCCCACAAGTTCGACCGCCTGAAGCTGCTCTTCGAGTTGGATCTGAGCAACAACCGCTTCGCCGGCAAGTTCCCCGCGGTGGTCCTGAGGCTGCCGTCGCTCAAGTTCCTGGATCTGCGGTTCAACGAGTTCGAAGGCACCGTCCCCAAGGAGCTCTTCGACAAGGACCTGGACGCCATCTTCATCAACGACAACCGCTTCCGCTTCGAGCTCCCCGACAATTTCGGCAACTCCCCCGTCTCCGTCATCGTCCTCGCCAACAACAAGTTCCACGGCTGCGTCCCCTCCAGCCTTGTCAACATGTCCAACCTCAACGAGATCATCTTCATGAACAATGGGCTCAGGTCTTGCCTGCCCACCCAGGTCGGCAAGCTCAAGAACGTGACGGTCTTCGACTTCAGCTACAACGAGCTGGTGGGCCCGCTGCCGGACGGCGTCGCGAAAATGGTGAGCTTGGAGCAGCTCAATGTGGCCCACAACCTGCTGTCCGGCAAGATTCCGGCCGGCATCTGCTCCTTGCCCCGGTTGGAGAACTTCACTTACTCGTACAATTTCTTCACTGGCGAGCCGCCGTCGTGCTTGAGGCTGCCGGACTTCGACGATCGGCGGAACTGCCTGCCGAATCGGCCGTTGCAGAGGTCGCCGGCGCAATGTAAGTCGTTCCTGTCCAAGCCTGTGGATTGTGGCTCCTTCCGGTGCGCTCCTTTCGTGCCTTCTCTGCCGCCGCCTCCTCCGCCGTCGCCTCCGGTGGTCATCTCAAGGCCCCCGCCCCCACCACCCCCTGTGCATTCTCCTCCGCCGCCGCCGCCACCAGTCCACTCACCTCCGCCACCGCCCCCACCAGTTTTCTCGCCTCCGCCACCGCCGCCATCCCCGCCGCCGCCGGTTCACTCACCTCCCCCACCTCCACCGCCCCCGCCACCAGTTTACTCACCTCCCCCGCCGCCTTCACCACCGCCGCCGTCGCCACCACCTCCTCCACCTGTTTACTCTCCCCCGCCTCCTCCTCCGCAATCTCCCCCGCCGCCTTCTCCACCGCCGCCGTCACCTCCGCCACCCGTTTACTTGCCTCCACCTCCTCCACCTCCTCCGCCTCCTTCACCATCACCCCCTCCGCCAATTTACTGTCCCAGGCCACCACCTCCTCCACCGCCAAGCTCGCCTCCGCCGCCAGCTCCAGTATACTCACCCCCGCCACCGCCCTCGCCCACTCCTTACTACTATAGTTCGCCTCCACCGCCGCCTCCTCCACACCATTCACCACCACCTCCGCCCCACTCACCACCACCACCTCCACATTCACCTCCTCCGCCATTCTATCCTCATCCTTCCCCACCTCCTCCATCACCATCACCACCACCACCTGTCCATTCTCCTCCACCGCCGTCGCCACCACCTTGTATAGAGCCTCCACCGCCACCTCCGCCTCCATGTGTTGAATATTCACCCCCTCCACCCTCACCCTCGCCACCACCGCCGATCCATCACTTGCCGCCACCATCTCCTTCACCACCACCTCCACCAGTCTATAAATCACCACCACCGCCACCACCCCCCACAGTATATCCGTCCCCACCTCCACCCGCCATGGTATATCCGTCCCCACCTCCACCCCCGCCAGTTCATCACCATTCACCCCCACCACCAGTTCATTACAGTTCACCCCCACCGCCAATCCCGTGCGAGACCCCGCCCCCATCTCCCTCGCCGCCACCTCCGGCACCAGCATACGAAGGGCCTCTGCCGCCGGTCGTCGGAGTTTCATACGCCTCGCCTCCTCCACCACCCTTCTATTGATTCTTTTGAGAATTTTCCTCCTCTAACCTCGCCCCTCACTTAAGAATTAAAAATTCGAGTCAGTCCTGTGTGTGTCACTATTTCTTTCGTGCTCTCGACATCTCTTTCCTCTTGTCACCGGCGCTTCCTTCCAGTCCGAAACCCTTCTCTCTCTCTCGCTCTATCTGGGCGATTCTCGTCGCTCGCTGGAGACGAGAAAAAAAGGGATCTTGTGCAGTTCTAGATTGTGATTTTTCCCCCCGTAAGATGGTCTTTTGGTGAAGATGACACAAAGGGAAAGAGGCGAAGGGAACAAGAGAGACGAAGAGAGAGTGAGGTAAGAGGAGATGGTCTCTTCTACTCCATATTTATTTGCAATTGTTATGCATAATCTCGAGATGTCAAATAAAAGTTCCAGAGAAAAAAAGAGTAGGTTGCAGAGAAAGTGTATGTATAGGGATGTTGATGAATTTGGAGATCGATTTAATCGGGGGGTCCTTTTACTCAGAATCCAGGGGGCTGCTGTGCTAGTGCAGCTTGCTGTTTGTGGGGGGTTATTGTTGTTCATCTCATTTTATAATCATACTTTTGTTCATTTTTCTTTTCCTTTCTTTTTCTTCGATTCTTACAGTATAATCATGATGAACATTTTTACTTGTATCGATGATGATGATTTCAGAATGATCATTCCTTTCCATTCCAAATTGGGTTCTCCTCTTTCTCGCTCTGTATGTGTATACATGTATGTAATCAGAATGATATGATCATTAGCGCCCTCTCATTTAGGTTAAAATTCTTCGTGCCTACCACGATCTGTTCTGTGAATTGCTAGTGACTTGGGGGTGAATTCACCTCCTTTCTTGAAAGATCTAGAGAAGGATATGGTGATGTTCAGCTTCTTTAAACACTCGTGGAAAACCAACCCTCTTTTTCAGACAGAACATGTTCTGATGGAGAAGAACAGGAGCAAGTCGGTGGAAAATTAGGATCTTTTTCCACGAGACATTCTGCTTTATTATTTGCCTTCAATGGCGGATTAGTGACCACATCTTCTTTTCCTCCTTTCCGGTTCCTATTCAAAATTTGGGCACCTCCCAAAAGCGATCTTGGTGGGGGCCTTGAATTGGCCCTCCTTTTCTCGAGTTCCCGTCCCTTGATCGGCGCAACATCTTCCAGCGTTTCGGGGTCATTATCGGAAATAAACTAGTGACATTGGGATTGACATCATGTGCGCCCTCTTAATGCGAGGTTTCGAAATTCCTGAAGACCGGAACCTGTTCCTTCACGCTCACACTTTTCCCCCCCATTGAAATGTGTAACGTCGATCCCCCTTTTGATCTTG
This sequence comes from Eucalyptus leucophloia subsp. euroa, assembly GCA_017140325.1. Classification (NCBI taxonomy): domain Eukaryota; kingdom Viridiplantae; phylum Streptophyta; class Magnoliopsida; order Myrtales; family Myrtaceae; genus Eucalyptus; species Eucalyptus leucophloia. The sequence continues at coordinate 11,057,689 of CM029470.1, forward strand.
CCTAATACCCTTTTGACCTTTCCCCATTTCAAGATGTCCAAAAAAGATCAAAAGGAATAAAGAAACCCCAAAAAACTCGAGCCATCAAGGAAGCTGTGCAGACCACCCCGCTTTTGCAACTCTGATGTTCTGCATCATTTAGGATATCCCCAGTTGGCCTTTCCCTTTTGACCAGCGTCTCAGTTCTTGCGCAACCTTTCTGAAAAAGAAGTTTCAAGCTCGCAGCTTTAAGCTTTTCCGCATGATTTTACTCTCCCTCGAGATACAAAAAACTACAAAAATGAATTGTGCTGCTGTGATGATTTGGGGTTATGGGAATTGAGAGAGGTTCAATATTCTTGTTGGGTTTGTCCTTGGAAAAAAAGAAGAAGAGTTTTTAACTTTATTCACTTCGATAGTGGGGGACAATAATGGGGACTCGGATACGATCCCACGAACCGTAATCAATGATGCCTCCCTATCGTTTTCACCTGAGTTGCCACAAACTCCATTTTCAAAAATCTCAGCATGGACTCCAGATCAAGTCGCTGTGCGGAAACCAAAAAATTCATTAGGTTTCCTCCTCCTTTTCGGCACCCTCCTTGCTAAAACAACGCTCGTTTTCGTGCCATCCACTAATGTAAAAACGACCCGTTCCTCATTCGGCACCCGGCACGACCCACTTCGGCGAAAGCGATCGCCACTCCTCAGAGCTCGCGAGTTGCGCCGGGCATGATGGCCAGCTGAGCATGGATCCAAAATGGGCTGTCTCGTTAACAATGCCTAACCATGTTTATTCAATTTGGCTAATTGAGCACCAACGGAATGAAAATCAACGGGTAAAGGACTGTGTTCTGCCCCAATCGATTGTCCTACCAAAGGTGTCCTGAAATTCGAGAATCTGTATTTGGCAAAATCACTGATTACATTTCCGGCGAGATGGACAACCCCATGTGAGCGAGGGTGTGGCATTTGTTTCTGTGCAAGTCCCTTTCTTTGCCTAGAATCTCATCTCAAGAAACCAGAGCTCGGAAGGGGAAAAAGCTGTAATTCTAGAGAGCGATATCTATCCACCGCACGTACCGATTTGCCCATAAAGCGCTAAAACGGGGAAAAAATATAGAAGTTTCTCCGGCTCGCAAGTGATGAAGGGAAGGACCATACGGCATCGTTGTCCATGCTACTGCCTATCCCGCACGCTCATTTGGGTAATTTGCGGCATGATTTCAGGAGCGATTTCTCCCTGCCATTCTTTTACTTTTCCCCCCTCATCTCTTCCTTCCACAAGGAAGAATCGATCAACAAGATCGTGGCCACACATTCTGAGGTTTCCAGCTCAAAATTGATCAAATATTCCCGAAGAAGTCATCTAGAATCTTGTGGCGATGACTCAATATGTTCACTTTACTCTGTTAGAGAAAGTGCACATAATGCGTCCGAGATGAAGAAAGAAGCGGTCATGGACTGCACAAATTGTGCCGACCACGTCTCGGTTTCTTTCGCATCTTAACTTAGAAAAATGAGGAGGAGCCGGCTAAGGGGATAGACGCAGGACAATCGTGGCCATAATCTAAGTGCACTAAAAGCTAAGGGAACACATCAGCTTAGATTGCTGATGTGAAGATTAAAAAAGAACAAGACAACCGCCGACGACGACACCCGGACTAATTTAACCCCTTCGAACTTCACTCGCGAAGTACACACAATGCATGACCTCGCACTTTGTCGCGTTCTCCCCATCTCTGTGTCGAAGAGAAGGAGCGGCAGGCCCCGGTGTCCCCACCCGGAAGAGATGGGTGACGAAACAGGGGATGGACCATCTTCAAGATAGTACCCCCACATGGGTTGTTAGGGCTTTATACATCACGGTGCTGATGCATGTCTGTATGTGCATCTCACTCGATGATGCTGAGCAAATCTCGGTCGACCTGCTCAATCCCATCTCATTTCCCTCTCTCTGCCATTTTAATTAAGGGGGGGCTCTTCTGCGGGACAGGCTGTGGATTAGGTCGAGTAGATTAATGGCAACCATCGCCACGCCCTCGCGACGACGGCCCCCCCGCCCCTGCTCGTCGGGCCCATTGGCCACATGATAGTTCGAGCTCCGAGAGCAATAAATTAAGGCGAGGGGCATCTTTCGCCCGAACCCAACTCCCCCGACCCACCTCTTGAGCCGTATTCATAATCTTCTGCATCAGTTGTTAGGATTCAGCTAACAAACGGGGCCTACAGCTTTGCCTGGATTTCTATGGGGACGTGTTTAACCGAGTGCCGTCGAGGCACTTCCGGCGTAAGCAGCAGCGCATTGAATGAGTTCAAAAGGCTTAGTGCAAAAAAAAGGCAAGCTAATGTGCCGTAACAGGGAGTGCGTCCGCACGAGATTCGGAAGGTGAGAGGCCATGATCCAAGTCCGTAATTATTTGCATGAGACGGACGGCAGAGAAGGTCCCGCACATTGATTTGATTTCAGTGTTTTGTGACGGGCGACGGCTTTAAATGCAGCGTCCTTAAGTGGTATGACTTTAAATTCAGCCTGCAGGCTTAAAGTTCTTGCGGACCCCTAATATGTCCCTCTGCCAACTACTTGCGAATGTGTTTGATTTCGTTGGTGTGGCGTCTTGAGTTTGAATCGTGGTGGTGTCTATGCGTTGTCTTCGAGCTGCTTCAAGAGCACGAACCAGCGCACTTCGATCGTTACTCGGGTTGTCACAGTTGCGCCCAGCGAGATCACTTGAGCCCTCGAAAGACCCTCCGAAGCTCTGTCGGCGAAAAATGTAGTAGTAATCGACAGTTGTGTTCATAACACTCCCTAATCGTGACGGTTCAGTGAACTTTCCAAGTTGGGGAGAAGGCGATGGACAAAATGAAACTTAGATGGTAGTCATGCATGCATGCATCATTGTGATTAGTGGGCTTCTCTCCGAACGGCACAAACGAAGGACTTTCGAGGCCCGCCAGCCTCCCTTTCAAAGTCGGTAATCTAATCCGTAGCAGAAATCAGGTGTTAGTGATCTTCATTCTGATCTTCTTGTAAAGCCGAATCCTTCAGATAAGCCCCTTTTCGAAGCCAATTGGCATAGAAAAGAGTTCTGGAAGGAGGATAAGTCGCGAACCGGGCGATGGAGCACCGTGAAGTGTGGCCTCCAAATTGGCTAGAGAAACAAAAAAGGCTGAATGTTGTTCTCTGTTCGAGAGAGGTTAAGTAGGCTCAAAAAGGGCTGGACAAAAATGGGCTCGAAAGATCGACAGGCTTTGCCATGTAAGGCTTGTGTCAATTTGACACGGCTAGAGACGATCTATTCTCGATGCTAAGGCAATTGGGTGCTGGGCTTTACATGCAGATCTCAACATCAGGGTCAGGCAATGTCATTGAATGAGAGCCACAAGAGCGCTTGTGCATTGTGCAGAAGAAGCCCCGCAGCAAATGCAGTAAATTAGTAAAAGTGGGCGAATAAAGTTCTTATCTTTCAATGAAAGTAAGTAGCTGGGGGGACCCGATCAGTGAACAAAGCTGTACTCCTCGTGGATTCGCTCGTTGCCGACAGAACAAGATAGAAACTTTAGCCTGGCGGTTAAAAAACTAATCCCCTCACCCGCAAAATCAGAGGCCCAATCCCCTCACCCGCAAAATCAGAGGCTAATAATTGATTAGCGCGTTGCTTTTCAACCAAAAAAAGGTGCACAATCCGCAATCAGCTCTAATCTAATCAGACCGCATGATATGCTCTTCTCTATTTGCAGTACAGCAATAATGCAGAAACCAGAAACTAATGGCGACCATGTGCATCCCACATGAACCCAACATGGACGAGGCAAGAAGACTCGAGCTTTTTGACAGACATTTAACTAATCCCCAACTTACCATACGAAAAGTACCCACATAAATTTGTCTCTTCTTCTAACTTTTCTTTGTTAACAAAGACACGTTGTCATAGAGATTCCTGGGAACTAAGGATGTTCAGAGACAGAGAATCAGCCTTAGTGCAGTTCTTGATGGACGGCTTCGGGTATCTTTTTATTCCCTGTAAAATAGCATGTGAAAGAGTTATCCAAGCAAAGTGTGCTTCAACTGTGCAATTGCTTTTGCTCAGCCAAAAGCGAAAGCTAACGTATATAAAATTATCTCCTCAACTTGAGTGGAGGTTCTTTTTCTCAGGGACTTTTCTTCCTTCGCTTTGATTCATTAATCATTAGATCTTCATATATTCGGTTTCATTTTTGTTGGGGTCTACTTATTTTATCAGGTTGCAACTAAATCTAGTTCCATAACTCAATGAACGTCGAAAAAAGGTTATCAATCCAGCAGGTTTGCGAGTAGATGTGCTGCCCTTTTTTCCCCATAGACGAAGTCTAATACGGATTTGACCAAATGGGAAAAGTTTTTCAAGGCTTGTAAATCATCCATGCTTGAACACAAACTACTAAGCCACAGATCGCAGATAACGGTGCTGTCAAGGGTCAAACTCGATTCATTTCGACTAAAAGGAGATTTCTTTATGTCGCATGGATGCTACTTAGTGCATTTATTGGAATGATCAGGAAACTGGAGTCATGGATGTGATGGAAAGCGTGCACATTTGCCACCCAGGAGTTCACCTTGAATGCTATAATAGCCGTATCGTAAAGCACTATCGTATGTGCTTTGCTTGTCGTCCCTTTCTGCCATATATAAAGCAGCAGATTGAGTGACGCCAAAGCAAACAGTCATCCTCTGTTTCGGTGAAGATCGGAAGTATTCTAATGTTCTCTCGAAATCGCATTTCACAAAAGGATTTCTCACTCGACACTGCATGTCATCTTTTTTAGAGCTACGACCTCATGTCAACACCAAGAAAAGGAAAAACGAAAGCAAAAAGAAAATGCGTACGGCGGGAAAAAGAAGAAGCTAATGAAAGCACCCAAAAGTCTCTCTCTCTCTCATATGTCAACCGTTCAACCACAATTGAGGGGGGACTTTGGACTATGCTGTCTTTTTACAAATAGCAAAAGCTGAAACATGAGATTTGCCACTCTGTTTTTGTCCTGGATAAATAAGAGGCGAGTGTGGGCTTCTTGTACAGAATCTTTCTAATTCTTCACGAAATTGTCTCGAACCATCAGGTACTATCCAATTTCTTCAAGACCCAAGTCTTTTTTCTTTTCAATCTGTTCGGCATTGGATGAGAATAGCTCGTCTTCGCTGCTTTGCTCAACTGCTTTCTTTTTCTTTTGTTCCCAGTTAGAAGTCTCTGTTCTGTAATCCCCCAAATGATTTAAATGGTGACATTGCATTGTCTCTGGATTTTTTTGTTTCAATGAGTTCAATGGCGAGAACTGATATGAAAGTATGAAATGTTGCATTGTGGATTTGGAGGTACAAGATCTTTTGCTAATTGCTGTTATACCGAACAAAGGGAAAAGTTGGGGGATTTATTCTTTAAGCAAATCCCTTTATCAAAGTTCCTGCCTTGCATTCTACGTCTCTCTTCTCTCTTTTTGGTCCTCCCCAAATTTAGAAGTTGCTTCCATTTTGAAAAAACGCCTGCATATCCTTGCATTTTCGGTGCAGACACTAAAACCTTATATGTAATGTCTCATAGCTTGCCCGCCCAGGGAAAGAGGGTGCGAAAAGTCGAGATGCTCTCTGGATATTAGTGTCAAAGTCACAATGGTTAAGTCTCTTCTTCCTAGGCAAGGTGCGGAGGACTATGTATTTGTTGGCTAGTTTGGGTGGATAACTCGGAAAGTTCGGTTCGTTCCAACAACTCGGGTTGGGAAGGAAGGTTATCAATTGTTTATCTTACCGGGGTGCAAAGTATGGTTTATCTCTCTTAGAAGAGAGCTAGGCAATGCAACAATTTTGCGACAATCTTTAAGCCCTTTAGGACTGAGGTGAATCACAAAAGAACTACCTGCAGCCTAGGCATGACCATGTTGTGGACTCTTGCATGCTGTTTCTTTTGATCACCCTTGTTAAACAATCCTAACCTGCTTGAACTGCAGATGCTGAGATTTTAGTGGGTATGCAATGCTATGGATGTTCGTCGCTTTAGTGAAGGAGATATGGATAGCAGTGCAAGTAGAAGCAGTGGCAACGAGAGGGAGAATGCCATCTTGAATTCCAAGGCTGAGTCTTGTTGTGGCCAGTTCCGAAATGGCTCTAACCCTTGGATGGCCAGATATTTGTATGCTTTGATGTTTCTAGTTTGTAATCTACTGGCTTGGGTTGCTCGGGATTATGGCTATGGTGCCCTCAAAGAAATGGAGAGTAAGATTTTTATGGTTTTCATTGATTTGTACGTTCTTTGTATATCTATGATTAGCACTAGTACATGCACCAGATGGAGCACATCCACATGGACACAGGGCTACTATTTTTTTAGAACTAAGGAAATAGTTGCCTTGTACAGTCTCAAACTTGCAGGTCCCTTTACATGAAACCTCCCAAACGAATGTAAAAAGTTTGGCACTATTAGTTGCCTTTTAATGATAGTAGTTTCGCTCTGTTAGCTCCCAGGGGATGCGAGTTGCATTCTCCAACACTCTTCCTTTTCCTTCTCTTCCGTTCTTCATTTTGCTTTTTGGATTTTAAATTCATGGATTCTTTGAGAAAATTTGTGAAGTGTATCCTCTCACTTGAGATGATCTTTTATCAGGGAAGTATTGTTTGTCGGGCCTATAGCTCACTTACAGCCATTACTGCTAGATAAATAATTGAGGAAAGGTGCTCAAAGAGGCTTTGACCATTGCAGGATTAGAAGGATGCCACGGTGCACAAGATTGTTTGGGCACAGAAGGAGTCTTGCGGGTCAGCTTGGGATGCTTCATATCCTTTCCACTTGAGCGCATCATTTGTTGGCGTTCATACTAGGAATATGCCTACAGTTTCATGTTGCTCTTCTTCCTATTTATTGTGTGTATCTTCTAGCTTTGTTTGCATGGATTGCTTCAGCCTTAATCCTGCAATAGACCTTCTACTTAATAATGTTTCTATCAACTGTCTGCACGTCAAAGTTGCAAGAGCCTAGAAATGCATGGCATTCCGGGTGGTGGTCAGTCAAGACTGTCCTCTTGATTACCTTGATTATTGTCCCCTTTCTGGTTCCTTCAGCCTTTGTCCGGATCTATGGTGATTCTCTTTGTATATCTCTCTTTTAAATAAGCTCTAGGGTGGCTCCAATTTATGGCATCCTGGGTGGTGACACAGTTCCTCTGATTTGACAGGAGAAGTCGCACATTTTGGTGCCGGGTATTGTTCATTATTGGGTTACTATGATCTTTACATCATACTAGAACAACAGAGCTAAAGCCAAAAACTGGGGGAATTTTCTCATTGATTTCTGACATGATTTTCAGGGTTTTTCTTCTCGTTCAGCTTGTAAGTATAATCAGTTTCATCATGTGGCTGGACAATTGCTGTCGGTCTGATAAATATGCGGAGAAGTGGTAAGAGTGTCTGATTCATCCCTGCATTTGGGCAATTCATTCTTCTGCATCATTACTTCTGCGTCTGATGAAATTTTCATCTGATACTATTCCTGCTCGCATTGCATCAAGTGAAACCTTTTACCAAACATCCTAGATGACGCAAAACTCACTCCTAGTGTCGTTCATAGCTTTATAATCATAAAATTATTATTACAGCCTGAGTACATAGGCAGCTAAATTATTTCCGTAATCTAGGGAACATAGGCAGCATGAGCAAAAGTGCTAAGCTTCTTGGTTCATTCAAGAATTTTATGGTAATTTGCCGAAAGGATGTCTATGCATTTAACTAATGCATATGTCAAGAATATATCTATTGTGTAATTCAAGGGCCCAATGGAGTAGTGAAGTGTCACTACCAATTTATTCTAAGAAAGCTCTCTTGCAGCTACATCCAGAAGATATTACTTGCAGCTACTGCATATGTTGTTTGCATTGGGGGATCATCTTAATGTACATCTGGTATGCACCAGACACATCCTGTCTACTTAACATTTTCTTCATCACTTGGACTCTTGTGCTACTGCAACTCATGACCAGCGTCTCTCTGCACCCTAAAGTAAGTTCTTATCCATTCCAAATCCACCAGTAATAGTCATATTAAGATAGATAATTAGTTAATTTTGGTTGTAAAACAGGTCAACGCTGGCTTCTTGATTCCTGGTCTCATGGGACTCTATGTTGTGTTTATCTGCTGGTGTGCCATTCGGAGGTACTATTCTTATGTCTTCGCTGCTGTGCAAAATTGCCTTTGGACAACGGTCATACTATGTTGTTTTCTTTTAGATTTTTCCAAAAGTATAATTTGTGTGACAAGAACTGTAGCTTACCACGAGACTCAACCTCATTGGCAAATCCACTTAAATAATTACTCTGTGCAACTTCAGTCTGGAATGACCTTGGTTGAGGTTTCTCATGAACTCCTATAAATAGGCAATAGCACAAAATTTTCCATTTCAAGTGATTGAGCTTTTTGCATGGAGAAAGTTTCCAAGCTTTTAGTTCGAGGTTGAGGTAGATTGGATTTACTTGAATGGAGCATCTAGATAAGCTAACTCCAAAATAGACTGAAGAGTTCTATTTAATCTATTTAAGTTACAAATCAATTAGTGTGATATTTACATTTCTCCTAACTGTTCTGCATTCCAGTGAACCGGCAGGAGAAAGTTGCAACAGGAAAGCTGAAGCTTCCCACAGTACTGACTGGCTCACAATCATTGTAATACCCGGATTCTTGGCATTTCTCCATTTTTGCATTTAATTAGCCGACAACATCCTTAGGAAACATTGGGGCTACATCTAATTGGTTACTTGCTACCTGGAAAAGGTTCATCACAAATGTTACGGACTCCATCAAACCTGGAGCTGGGTACCTTTCCCAGTTTATTGGGATCGCCTGTGCTTCTTCCTCAGCATGCTTATTGCTGTCCCAATACACAACTGAGTTTTTCAGCTAATTTAGCTTTCTAGAAGTTCATAGAATGGATTGATCTAGTGGGGCCTCTGTAGCTTTTGTTGTGTATAGGCTTAGTAGTTACATGATTTGGGCCAAATGTTGCTGAGAAAAGCTAATAGCAGGAGTAGGAAATCTTGTTTTGTCAAAAGATCGAGTTCACTGATCATATGCACTTTGGCAGCATGATTAAGTTACCTATGATTCAATCCTTTGATTCTGAAATATTGTGTCTCCTACCATATTGTAGCTTGTGTTTCCTAACTTATATCTTATAGTCTAGAGTTATGGGATGACTATGCTTACTATCTTTTATGTACTACAGAGCTTCATTGTAGCGATGCTTGCCATTGTCATTGCTACCTTTTCAACTGGAATCGACTCCCAATGCTTTCAGGTTTGTGCTTCAATTAGCAGAAACATTTTCATGACTAGAACATTCAGCAAAATAACTTTTTAAGTAACTGCAGTTAGTGAAGACTCAAGAGAGAGCTGCCAGTGAAGTCCCATATGGCTACGGCTTCTTCCATTTTGTTTTCGCCACAGGAGCGATGTACTTTGGAATGCTGTTTATTGGCTGGAACACTCACTACCCAATGAAGAAGTAACATGACTTGCTGTGTTCTAGAGATTGATATTGCTTTTCGTATTACAGAAACTTAAATTTTTGTGCACTGAAGTTTCAAAGAGCTGTTTTAGTATATACTACATGATTTTTTCTGAGGAAAAACAGTTTTGATAGGCAAAAGCACTTACCTAAATCAAGCATGATACCTGGTCTTTGAAATGCTCATAAAAGCCCAAGTTCTTTTGAATACTGAATTAGAAAACAATTTCATGTACGTCAGACAAAAGTGAATGTTCTTCTCCGCTCATTCTTATGCAGGTGGACCATTGACGTGGGATGGACGAGCACTTGGGTCAAAATTGTCAACGAGTGGGTCGCAGTCTGCGTTTTCAGTATGTGCTCGATAGAGAAAGCTCCTTCCTATTTGTTTGTGCTAAGTTGCTAATGCCAGCTTAATCAGAAAAGTTCTTTTGTAGTCCTGATTTCACGAAAGAAATAGCGCGAATGAGTAGTGATGGAAAGTGATTGTCCTTGGTGCAGTATGGATGCTCGTAGCACCAGTTGTGTGGAAGTGCAGGCGAGCTGGTGGAGCCACATGAGCAGTTTGGAAGTTCTAAAACTGCACTTACATATAAGTAATGCATGGCGTCATCCAACTTGCGCAGATGCAATAGTATATTGATCCCTCGAGTACCCCACCAGATAATTCGGTGGATAGAGTAGGAAGCAGTTGAGCGTTTCTGGCCCAGGATGAAAGAGTTTGACGACGCGAACCGCCTCCTGGCTTTCACTTTTGCCGATGTCATAGCTAGGAAGCCAACTACGTTGGTTAAATTAGTGCAGAATCTTTCTGCTGTTTCGGCTTACGCAAGAACAGAAAGGATACATAGTATGCCGCATCACGATTCACACCCGTGATTCATTCATGATAATGTAGATTGCATTCATGGGTTCGCATGAAAGTTCTTCATGATAGAGACATACATTCTTCGTGATAGAGACATACAAGATCGCCAAGGAAATTATTTTCACATTTGTTAAGCTCGCGAAGAGATTCTGGGTGCTTTTGATTCTTGTTAGCGTTCTGCTATTGCGTTCATGCTAAAAATGCTGTTCTTTTGAATCCTCTCTCTCTCTCTCTCTCTTCCAGATTCTCAGTGCTTTTTCAGGTTAAGGGAGCAGTAATACTTAGGTGACAGAACTACACTAGACAGTATGGTTACAAAACTCATCATTCAATAATATCAACATATACACACCCCACAATACATCATTACATGATTTGTTTCACGAACGTTATCCGACAGAACGTAGTGATTGACATGCGACAATCTCAAAACTAAAACAAAAAAGAAAGAATTTTACAACAGAAGCAATCGAGTTGGACCATCAAATGCCTAATGAGAATCTACAAACAGATTTAACACCGTTGCTGCATAAACAAAAAAAGAAAAAACTTGGATCAAGGAGGAGCCGTCTCAAGGCCACGTGATTTCGGCTGGAGTTCAAGTGATTTCTTGATCTACTAATCCAAGGTGTTGACGGCTACCCCAAAATAATGGATGCAAATGAATCTCTCTCTAGCTGCCTCTCTATTAATATAAGAAACCAAAACTTTCAATGGGACAAGATGAAGAGGAGCAACAAGGAGATGCCCAAGTGAAGTCAGAGAGCTTTGCTCTTTGCATCTAGCCAAAAGGGTTTCCTCCGACTGGTGCTGAAGAATTTGGTGTATGAGGGGCTGGAAAACCGGCAGTTCCAAACTGATTCGTATTCAAGGGGCCATACGAAGCTCCCTCCATGCCAAATCCCCCTACTCCTTGATACCTAACAAAAGCAAAGCAGTGAGTGGAAGCTACTCATAGCCCAATAAAGGCAGGCCATTAAAACACTCCGGAAATTTCCCCACGTATTCCTTGCTTTAGGGGGACAAAGCATTATGAAACAATATTTCGGACTTGACAAAGTGGGATTAAACCAACCATGAACACCAAAGGTGTCCTACAAGATACGTGCTTCTTGAGAGCCTAAACAGTGACATTAGCTTGAACGCACATGAATAAACAAGTTCACACTATTTTTGATGCTATCGCCAGTTCTAAGTGAATGGGCAGAGCATGACAGAAATAACATGCAAAGCACATGAATCATTTTGGCCAGCACCCTGAACATGCGTGCGTGCGCACATCTCAGCCAAGTAAACAGCATCTGATGAAAACAATAATCAGTGATAGTCACCTGGAAGGAGGCATGTTACCATGCATTTGCTGTCCCATGTAGGCACCTGAAAATTCACACAAAGAATCAGCAGACAGAAAATACAGACCATAACTTTTTATTTGTCTTGTCTTTTATTGTCATTAATCTATTTACACCAGCGGGGTTGCTTTCATCACTTACTTGGAGGCAATGCTGATGCGTGAGCTTGTGGCTGCAGAGATGCTGCTGATGCATAAGTGCCTTGAGGGGGTATCCACGATGGCGTGGGAGTACCAAGACTGGAAGCATGCATGAGACTGGAAGAGGGTGGGACATTTGGTAAAGCACCCTGCAATGATGCCATGGAGGGAAACTGCATAGAAAGGGACAAGAAAAAGAAAAAGTTATTAAAAAAATAAAAACAACTAATGCTTTGCAATGTACCTCGACTATAATTCAAGGGATTCAAAAAGTGTAGTCAGGCACTAATAGTGATAACCAGCTACGTGTGAATCTACTTACCCTTCTTCTTCATCAACAACATCCAGGGGCAATAATGCCTCTCTTTTCTCTCTTCCCTCAAAACAAGCCCCCTCAACCCCAAACCACCAAAAATACAATAATGCTAATAAATAGTGACGAAAGAAAAACAAAGTAGCCTAAAACCCTAATCCATCCAAGTTGTTATGTTTTCAAGTTCATGAGTCTGCACTATGCAAGCATACTTCTATTTACAATTTCATACCCTACTTTCCCCTGGTATTGAATAGGAAGACAGCACAAATAAAATTCAGAAGTAATACATGTTCTATTTTATGACATCACCATTCCTTGACATTCACTTAGCACATCAGTAAAAGACTGAGCTGTAAATTGGATGTTTCACATACCATTGGAGTCTGAACTTGAGAAGGTTCGCTTGTATCAAATGGGTTCACTGATTTTGATTGCTGTGGCAAAGGTTGCATTGTTTGCTGTGGCAAAGGTTGCATTGTCTGCAACAGTAAAGTATATATTTTGAAATATGTTAATAAGAAAAAACGGAAATGGCATTAAAAGCTAGGACGCATATCCAAATATTTTGATACCATGACAGGGTTATATTGCATATATCCCATGGCAAAATGGGGACGATTTTGCCACCCCATAACTGGTGCTGGATAGGATGGATAAGTTGCAGTGAAAAGATCCTATAAATAACTCCGTATTAGTTGTGAGAAAATAAATCATGAGAAGACTTGGCAAAGTAACACCAAAAACACTTGTAGGCAGAATTACCACAGGCAACTCTTTTCTTGAACTTGATTTTACATCAGCAGAGACATTTTGCAAAACCACAGCAGAAGCGACCTGTTCAGGAGGTTTTGATGCATGAAGTACTTGAGATGAAACCATGCTAAAAGGTCCTTGTACATTTGCAGGAGGTGACGCATTCCAGGACTATGAAAAAGATTAGAAGACAAACAGGTTATGTGGTGCATTAGAGAACAACATTAACATTCATACAGATAGCATAGCCAACCTGATTGCCAGATGTTCCATGAATGTGCATTGAAGATGGTTGAGTGGTCTGCATACCAGCTGCTGGGAACAGGGTAGGTTGCTGAGGTGGAGTACTGAAAGCAGGACCACCACTTACAGCAGAAGTTGATACCAATCCTGGGGCACTCACTGAAGAACCTCGAGGGAACGTTGACAAACCACCTGCTGGCACAACTGTGGAAGCACTGGCAGTCAAGGGCAACGCAGGAGTGTTAACTACAGGTGCAGCCATTGAATTACCAACCAGTGGTAACACTGCTGAGCTGCCTCCAGGTGCAACAAATGCCCCCCCTAACCCAGGGCCTCCAGATTGTTGACCAGGTGCAGGAGCTGGAGTAGTCAACTGAGATATGACAGAATCCAGGGGACTTGCGTTTGGAGGCTGGGATACTATTGTGGCAGGTGTGACATCAAAAGAGGCCCAGTTATCCTGACTGGTAGAAGTCATCGGTGTAGAAATGGCTTGACTCATGGTAGGTGGATGTGGCTGTGTGGTGGCTGTAGTAGGAGGTTCAGGATCAGCATCAAAATCAATTAAGCTAACTGCTTTCTCAGGTTTAACTTCTGCAACATTCCCGTTTGTTGAACCCAAGCTACTGGAAGATACAGTCCTCTGCAATCAGACAAGATAATGACTTTTTTCTTTTGCAATGAAGACAAGATAATGAAGGCATATTACATTTAAAAGATTCTTATTGAGAATCCCAGAAAGGAAAGGGGAAAAAAAACAAAACCATCTGGTCTCTCTAGAGGTTTGCATCTGAATCGATCATGCAGTGCATTTTAGGACCAATGAAAATTTGATTCAGTTCTTGACTAGAATTATTAGCTTTCTAGTTAGAATGCCACCTTCAGATCCACTATGGTCATGCACTCAGGAACACTAGAGAATTTATCTTTTCAACATAAATAAGAGGCCACACCTGTGTCTGCACCAAGCCATCAGTTGCCCTAGTACCATTGGCTTTCGGAGGTTCTGCTATCCGAAGAGGCAAAACATTATCTCCCAGTATTTCCCTAACTGGTCGCACCACAGGTGGACTAGATGTCTCTAGATCTTTTGGTCGTTCAGGTGATCCTCCTATCTTTGATTCTCCATCAGAAGTTCGGCGATCGTCCAACTTCTTTCCATTCCCAAATCTGTCTTCTCGACGCCAATCATTGATTACATCTGGACGAGAAGGACTTCTCTTGTAATCACTATGCTGTCTGCTTTCTTGATCGTATGCTGGACTTCTTCCACCGGAGCTTGACCTATCACTGTATCGCCGATCATACGTCTCCTCATATGGAGGACTTCGAGAACCTCCATGGTATGAGTCTTCTCTGTCACTCTGCACATTGTACACAATTAGACGAGGGCAGAATATCAAATACTGTTAACAATTGATGAACAGCTTTGTAGATACAAGTTTGGGTTCATTCAAACTGCTCTCATTAGTTAAACAGTAAAGAAAATTAGTTCAAGAGCAAAATAGCCTAATCAACAACTCAAGAGTTTAAGTAGCACTGCACCTACCTTCGCCCTTGGAGGTCTATCAAAACTCCTATCACCTGAATATCTTTTGTCCACATAGACATGCTTAATAAAATCTCGCAGCCTGTCAACATTACTGGGAAAGTAGAAAACCAAATCAGGAGACTGAGCTTCTAAAGAACACACAGGATGCTTGGCCTCCTACTTATCAGAAGAATAATATATGTTCTTGTTATGTACCATACCTGCAATCAGGTAGAGAATTACGCTGTGGATCCCATTCCTTGAGATAGATTTCCTTTGCACGCTGTAAGGCAATTTTTCAACGGTCATGTCAACAGCTTAGCAACACTATTGCATGTCCAGCATAAGGAATGCTTACATACCTGATTTCCACCTCCTTGGAGGGCACTAACTTCATGTGATGTGAATTTAGCCATCGATATAGACTTCACACGATGTGTGAACTCCCGGCTGAAGCAATTGCTAGTGGTCAGCTCAGTTTAAGCAAGTGAAAGCATAATGCATGTAAGAACATATTCATCCCCTCTCAGAATCCTCTTTTGCTTAATCTTGTCTCAAGATGTGTCCATGGACTATATTCATGTTTGTTCTTCACAACTAGTTTGAATCTTCCAAACCGACAGCTAAATACACATATGAATTGATACATGTACAACAAGGTAAAAAAGGTTATCAGTACTTACTGTATTCCACTACATGTTGTGCACACGAATGTACAGAAACTGGTGCAAACATACTGTGGTCCCTGTTCACAGAAATAGAATTCCCAAAATAAACATTACTTCTATTTGATCAGGATAAGAGTTCAAACTCCAATATGCATGATCAATTCCAAGTTAACATGGAATTTCGCCACATTCCTATTGTTTAGATGTTTTATGAAAGAATTTATGAACTCCATAGCTTTAGGAGAGTAACTTTTTAGTGGCATCAACAAAATACAGTTTGGCATGAAAATTATTAGCTTGAAGCAAAGCACTGATATCATCTAATGCATGTCATGGTTTAGATGCCTCCATCCTTTTCAGAGATCTCAAAAGCAGTGGTTCTATTATAGTCTACCAGATTGACAGACTTGACCCTGGAATCTAAACTAACACAGGAAGAAGCAAGGTACCGACAATGGATAGGTAAATATATGATGCTGAAAAAGATTTCCCACTCATCACAAGCCAACTAAGCAAGCTTGGCAGGTAGCAACAAAAAAGGATGGAAGACACAACCGATCATGGTAGCTTTGTAATTCAATCCATAAATAATCTTCAGTGTGCTTGCTTACTTCATGATGTTGCAGCTAACTCAGTTCAAGTCAAAGAATTAAAAAACAATTTAATTCTTAACACAAACATCATGAATTATATTATGGGCTTAGACATTTGTGACATGACGGCATGAAGTTGGAATGCAAAAGCAAGCAATGTGCCGCATACCAGGCTGTTGCAATTGATACATCTTTTATTCTCGGGGAGCTTGAGAAGACCCCGTATAATTCGCTCGTTTTTCTCATCTTCCTTGATCCGGTTGGCCATTCCCCAGATGTCACAGGTACCCAAATTCAAGAATCAACTGGTCAAAAAAGGGCAAGCACAGAAGTCAATCCACTAGAATTCGCCGTATTTCATCCAAGCAAAACAATCGTTAAACTCAGCGGCCTCCTCACGCGAATCTCAATCACCCAATCCTGCAGACAGACAATTCGGACAGCATTCAAACGAAAAAAAAGAAATCATTTTGACCAAGTAAACGACGTTCCAGGTCGACACAACGACGTGCAAAGATAACAGAAATGCCACTCGCTATAGTCTCCTTCCGCTCATTCGAAGCGAACGAACCACATCTAAACGCACAACCCGGGATCTCCAATTCCACCTCCCCCCCTCCCCCACCCCCCTTGCAGAAACGGGCGCAAACGAAAACCGAAGAATTCTCCCCACGACCAGCCAGCCCGACGAGATCAAAAACGGGCGAGCAAGAATCCCCAATCCGGCGGGCGGCGGATCTGAGGAATCGAGGCTCGCCGGCGCTCACGCCGGCTCCGATCCCGGCAAGAATCGGGAAAACCGCGAGGAACCCACCGACGCTCGAGCACAGACGGACAAGAGGGAGGGAGAAAGAGAGGGACTAGGTGCCTACTTGCGCAGCCTCCGCAGCAGACCACGATGCCGACGACGCCGAAGCGAGGGAGGAGGAGGGAGAAAGAGAAAGGAAGACGAAGAGGGGGATCGAGCCAGCAGCGAGGCGAGTGTGCACGCAAGCTCCGCTCAAGGAATTTGCAGAGCGAGAGCTAGAGAGAGAAAGAGGGAGGGTAGAGAGAGAGAGAGAGATAGATGGCAGCAGGGTTTGGTGGAGTCTCCAGCTCAGAGCTTCGCTCTCGCTCTCTGTCTCTCACAACCAAAGTCGCTTCCTTTCTCCTTCCCCGCAGAAATGCTAGAGAGAGAAAGAAGAGATAGAGAGAGAGAGAGAGAGAGGAGGGGGAAAAGGAAGGCTTTTTGGTAATTTTCCTTTTTTTTTTTAGAGAGAGAAAGAAGAGAGAGAGAGGGAGGGGTTAACGTTACGGTGTTATCGGGCGCACAGCGTGGTACGGTGTCCTAACGCCGGCGTGGCCCCCACTCCTCCTTTGACGGGCTCTGGTCCGGTCCGGTCTACGCCCCCACCGATTTTTTTTTTATTTCCCTTTTTTCGTTTTTCATTTATCGTGTTCTTATCCTCACTTTTCCTCTTTTTATTTTTTTCGGTCGACAACACAAAAACCTTAAACTATTGATATTAATAATTGTGTCACTAAAATTCACATAAATATAAAAAAATTAACATCATAAAAAAATCTCAAACTTATATTCATGTGACATGAAATTGAAATAGATAATATATGTCACATGTGTGTATAAATTTTGGCTCCATTTGTAATGAAAAAAAAGTTGGGTATTTATTGGTAACATCGGAAGATATAATTTGAAGTTTATTTTGTTCTCTTTGTTATATTTTTATTTTTTAATTTTCTTGGGATGGGCGTGATTATGATGGTCGCATAAGGCGACTGGGGATCGGTCAGCAATGACCCCGCTCGCTGGTCGCCATAATCACGCTCGCCACGCGACGATTTCTTCTTTAATCATTTTCCCTCTGATTAATTAATTAATTTTTCTTTTTAACTGAAAGTATAACTGGCGCCGGGAGAATTTTAGCAGCACGTTGACGTCAGCTCCGGTTCCAGAACTGCCACGGCCTGTAATTTTGCCGAGATGTCGACATGGGAAGATCTTAAATTGGGATTGTTGTTCGGAGAGATTTTAGGGTGGGGAGAATGATAAGGACAAAAAATTAAACTGGGGGATTAAAGAAATAGGGGCAGAGAAGATTGTTGATTTTTTCCATATTTGTTAATGGGATAAGGGTTGAATGTGGAGCGTAGAAAGTTGAATTTGGCCTTGGAGAGAAAAAGAAAATGGGCGAAAAAATAAATTAAAAATAAGGCATTTTTTAATATAAAATCTCACTTTGAATTTTCAATTGACTATTCAACTCACTTTTCCAGAAAGGAAAAAAGGTGAGAGAATTTGTAGGATTTGAACTGCTGAATATCGCCGGACATGCAATTTCTTCACAAGATCAGGGAAAATCAAATTTTAGTGGGTCCTAAGGATTTGACATCCTTATCCTCTTACTTCACCTCGCCTCACGTAGCCCTCGGATCATGATCGTTCAATCTCAATTTTGCTTGAGTCAAAATTGATTCAATGCTATCTTTAATAGAATTTGAAAATGATATTCGATTATAAAGTTCGACTCAACCCGATTAAACTCAACCAGGCCGAGCCAAGTTCCTTAATTATCGCACGGCATAACCTAACCCATTTAATGATTACATCTATTTCATATTTTTTTTGGCTTAAAAAGAAAAAAAAAAAAATCATCACCCTTGATTTGTTCTTCTTGTGCCATATCATTCTTTTCTACCTTGAACACACGTTTATATTTCGAGTTTAAACTTCACTCCAATGTAAATAAAAAAATTGATATATCATATTAGAATATTCAAATATTGAAGTCAAATTTTCATCTAATAACTTAGACTATTTGAATAGTTGGTGGTGGTTACGAAAAATTTTACATTATTCTAGAACACTTAGCATCGAGGCATGCTATCAATGCTAGTCATTGTCCTGACTTTTCTTCGTGATGCACCAAAACCTCGAGAGCTATTGGCAGGTCACAAACCTCTCATTAGCTCCACTTCATTAGAGAACCCTAGCGATGATGGGACCACTTCATTAAGGATTAAACCTCGGCTCCAGTCACCTTCAAGCTCCATGCGATCCGGTTCTCCCGACGATTTCTTTCAATTAAATGCAGTCATTACGCCTTCGACGTCCTGCGCAATCGAGTCCTCCGTCGTCAGCACGAGGGGGCGAAATTGGGGCAGATGCGGCTGGCGTGGCCTCTTTCCTGGCCATGCACTAGTAAAGTACCGCATTTGCGCTTTCCAGGACCCCCTGAAGCTCCGAGTATATTTTATCCTTTGCTCCTTTTTCTCGAACGTGCTGGAAAGTACTGAAATGAACCTTTATAGGGACGAGTTGGGTCGAGGTGCGTAGCGTTGTGTACTGTCTTTCTGACAGATTGTTTTCACGGTTGCTGTCTAGCCCACCAGTGCTTTCGGCGCGTTGGCTGCACGTCTCGCTTGAGATTGCGAGACATAGGACCTCTCTAGGAGTTTTGGGATGGCAAGGACGAGGACAACTGCCTAGAAAAATGAAGGGATGCTAAGGGTTGTGCCCTCGATCAACCATCAATTTGGGTAAGTACTTTCTTGGGCCTGGTCCGATGATGGGTCGGGCCAATTAATTCCCCGTCTGCATTCATCCTCGTGTAGATCTCATGCGCATCTACTGAAATTCAACAAATGTTAACCCTAATTTTTCCATTTAGCCTCCTCCTCCTCTTCCGCCTCGGGCAGTTTATTAAAAATAAATTTATTAAATTTATTAAAAATAATTTATTCATGATAAATAAAAATAAATTTAATAAATTTATTTTTATTTGCCTTGAGTGTTTTGCCAAATAAATTTATTTTTATTTTTAATTTTTATTCATTTTAAAATAAATTTATTCATAAAATAAAATAGAATAAATAAAATACATTTATTTTTAAGGATATTTTAATTTTAAAATAAAATGATATTTTTATTTTTATTTTTATGATTTATTTTATTTTATTATTTATTTTTTGTTACTAAATCGTGCCGTCGCCATCCGAAAGGAAGAAATTTTTATGTCGTTATCAAACTAAGGAGGTAAACTTTTCTTAAATGAAATAGAAAAATCTATTTCTATTACGTAAACTATTTCTGAAGTGAGTGTTAGAATAGGATTATAGTAAGTAGATCTCTGTGAATCCAATGAAATTCAACAAAAAAAAAATTAAATTTGAGTTGGATATGATTAAATATAACTAGAATAAAGTAATTCTGCTTAGGGGATATTTCCTATGGGGATGAAAGGAAATGGGGAAAATTAAAAGAAGAAAAAATGGTCTGCATTGCCCAATCAAGAGAGAAGAGGGACCAGAAGGGTGGTGGTGTTGTGAATGGCGACACCGACGGTACGGTGGTCAACGTCATTCAACAAGCGTGGCCGCCATGGCGAGGAGTACAACCACCTTGATGGCGATCACTATTCTAAAATTACGGGGACACGAACACTTCACGGTGGTTGCAGTCCCATGGCGATGTCATAACCCTTGGTGGTCATCGCTGCCATCACATGGCCCATAAGAGGTCTTTCATGTGATGGTCCCCAAGCGGACATCGTGACACTTGCTCTCCACCCGTGTTCAACCGTTTTTTACTAACTATTTAATGTACTCTCTAGTTTTGTCCATGTCCACAAAACACTCTGTTATAGTCAAATCTCTACCAAATATAGTACAAGATATTATTCATTCTCATCTTATCCGATCTCATATCATCCAAAAAAAAAAAAAATTGCAACTTAGCCCTAGGGTTTTAACACTCAAATTTCTACTATTTGCCAAACTTGCAACTTGTAAAAGTTGAACTAGGGTTCGGACGAATCCGATACCCCGTTATACCGTATCGTTACCACTCCTAATATACCGTTCAAGCGTTCGTAAGTTAGAACAAATAGATCCCCAGTCAAATAGATCTAGGCTTCTTTACCGATCCCGATTCGGTAGAGAAATCTGACATGTCGACCGGTCTCTTAGAAGAAGAACGACGGCCATCTGGCATGAAAAACCATCACATTCGAGCTGTTCGATTGGTATTTTCAGGTTTAAATGCTGGCACCGACCAGGTTTGCACTATCCAATCGCCACACCATACGCATTTTTCGTACGCAGATTAGACGGACCCCACGGAATAATGCCGCGGGCACCGCAATGCCGTCGTGCGTTTCCTTCTCTCTCTCTCTTCTCTCTCCTAGATGGCTTTTGCTGTGCGGTTCTGTACTCCAACCTGGACGATACGGCCGGTCTCATCCCACCGACGCACGGCTTTTGATTACCTTCGCATCCCCTAACTGTAGAGCTGACAAGAGTCTCGTTGTTTCGCCTTCTTTGTGCAATGCATCTTTGTGCTGCAATTGATAGAATTGTTGTGCCTTTATCGATTGAGGGAAAATTGACAAATAAATCTTAAATTTATTATTTTGATGTTAATTTAATTCTAAATTTATTAATGATACTAATTTAAGCTTAAAGTTAATTTAGTCATTTCAACTAATTTTGAGTGAATATTACTAATATGAACAACTTTTAACAGTATTTAAATATTTTTTTCGAATTTTTTTCTTTCTTTTTTTTTTCCTTCTTCCTCTAGTTGGACACCAAACCTTGGCAACTAGCCAAGGCGAGGCCAAGCTTGACCTCCTTGCCAACCCAATGCACAGCCCTCGTGGCCTCTAGTGAGGGCAAGGCTAGCCAAGGGCTAGTGAGCCTCTAGTTGGTTGTCAAGGTCCAGCAACTTAGCTAAAGGGAAGGGATAAAAAAAAAATAAAAAAAGAAAAAAAAGAAAAATAAATTATTCAAAATATTATTAAGGTATTATTAAAAAAATTTACATTAGTATTGGTTGTGTCATATAAATCAGCCAGTGTCCACACTAGTAATATTTGGCCAATATTAGTCAAAATGACTGAATTGACTCTAGGTCAAAATATTTAGGATAAAATAGGTGCAAATGCAAAAAAGCTTAACACTTTAACAACACTTTCCCCCGTTCACCAACGTCGAAAATGAACTGGATTGACAATGCCATGGCCATATTTTCATGAGATGAGTGGATCTACCATGCGTATGGTCCGGACGACGCAGAAGGCCATGACCCAAAGTGCTAGCCGCCCACAATCCCAAGCCCGTTCCAACAGTCGCGGCGTGCGTGCTACATGTCCTTCACCGCAACAAGGTTATCTAGGTTTTGGGATTGTTTAACTTGAATTCACGTCGGTTAATTCCTCAAAAGGAGCACTCGAAGCGCGGTTGGGTTCGAAAGTTCCGTCTTTTCGCACGGCCCACGAGGCCTGATCGTGCCATCAACCTTTTTCTTTAGGTGCAATTGCCGTGCAAGCTCGATCGCTGTCAAGACATGATGATGGATTGAGGGATCACATCCTGCTTAAACACCAGGAGAAACTAATGCCGTATAAATGCGAATCTCGCATGAGTCGCGGTTCGCATCGGATTCAAAGGGAATGGGGAGCATATATGGAAGTTTGACAATTTGTGAAATCGGGAGAGCCCAGAACCAATGGCCAAAGATCTCGTGCTTCTTGAGACGCAAGATTTCAATCGTTTTACTAATCGAACGGCCTATGAATGTGAAATGGGATGTATAGAAGATAATTTGCATTGAAATTTTATGGTATGATTCCCATAAATCTCTCAAACACCCGTAATTTGAATTCTAATTTGGATTTGTATATATATCGATTTAACTAACTTCTTCACTAGAACATTTTGCGTTTTTTCACTTTCATGAAATGTGCTATTTTCTCTAGTATTTAACTTAAAAAATTTTGGCTATCGAATATTGCCTTCATTTAACAGTTCAATTTAATGATTCGAGTTATGAAACTTATTTCGTATTTTCTTTATCTAACATTTTGAACTGTTCAGTGACATCATCCGTGGCATTCCCAATCAAATGCGTTGATATTCTTTTCATTTCGTCAAAAGGGTGCGAATTACAAAGGGCCGCGCGATGTCGAACTTAAACCCTACATGGGTGTTTTTCTTTTAGCTGTGTCCTTCAAGGTACTGTCCAGTTTCCGACAACTGGGAAACACCGATTTATGCATTTCACGTGGGGTTTTATTATAATTCAAATCGGTAAAGAAATCAAATTAGATTATTTCAATTTATTTTTGCCTCAGGACTACCCAAAATACTCACTATATTATTAATAATTCGCAATACAAATTCTCTCGTTCATATTCTGCACAGACAGAAGCATGGAAGCTGCTGCTGCGTTCCCAGAAGATTAATGCCAAGATCCAGTATTTTATAACCAAAATATTTAAAAAAAAAAAAAATCAACGTGCCATAAGTCTCGTGAAAGATCAATTATTAAGGACTACTATTTTATAACCGCAGCCAGTGTGCATGGTATTTTTTTTCCCCTTTTGGAAAGGAAAAATCTCTCCGTCTATATGAAATGAATGCAATCACTGGATATGAAAAGTGCATCTACATTGATGTTTAATAGGTTTAGATGATAGTAAAAAATCTTCAAAAAAAAGAAAAAGAAAAAGAAATCAGGAAATCCGATTTAAGAGTTTATTTCGGATCACATCCTTTAAACAATCCCACCTCTCATCACTTTATTTGCAAATTTGCCTGACAACATTGTCCAGATGTTATTTCTGATTGCTTTTTTTTTTTTTTTTTTTTTTTTTTTTGCTTTTTTTTTTTTTTTTTTTAAGATAGCTCATTTATCAATATTGCCTCTACATAAAGTCCGTGTCATCTGATGTGTAACTCAAAACATACCTAAATAGCTCCCTTCAAATGCTCTCACTAAAACAAATGAATTGAGTAGTGGACGATAGATCTTATGGTAACCACCCTAGAAAAAGTCGGCGACACCGATTGCCTCTCCCCGCCCTTTTACCCAACAAACAAAAAAGTAAGGATAATATCCTAAAACACACATGTTTGTAGTAGCATGCGATAGTGGGGATGATTGGTTCCCGATCTAATATCCGCACGGTCTAATGGAACTAGTGGAGTCACAATAATTCCTCTAGATCCAATACTCACTTGATCGATCGAGCCTCTACAACTACACATATCCTGCCTTGTTTTGAAACTCTAACAAAAATCTTTGTGCCCACTGCGAAACATGCCTCTCGCCTCGACAGCCGATGGCGATGGTGGCTTGAAGAAATTGGAGTGCCTATCTCCGGTCTTTAAAGCTTGCTCCAAGCTCGAGACTCGCTTAGGCTTTGGCGATAAAGTGCTGGCCAGATTCATCACCGAGCTGGGCCGAAACCGCAATCGGTCGACGAATTCAATGCAAGCTCAAGGAGAATAGAGCCTAGAGGTGAGAGGGAAAGAGTGAGGCATGAGAGCTGAGCATCCAGCAAGGCTTGAGGGGCAAGGGGCAATTATTGTCGAGCAAGGCTGAGAAGCGACTAGGGTTCAGGGGATTAGGATTGTGAAAGAGACATGCGTGAGAGAGGAGAGGGAAAGAGCAGAGGGGGCATGACTTGACTCGTGAAAGACGAAAAAGGAAAGAGGAGAGGATGCGTGAGAAATACAAATAATTATAATAAAAAAAAAATAATCAATTTGGTTTGGGAATCTGGTCTCATTTGGAGTCGAAAACCGGACCAAAAATTACTGATTCTAATTTTATGGAATCGAGAATTGGATTAGCGCTTCTAAGAACCGCCTAAAGATCGACAAGTTTGGTCTGGTCTGGTCCAAGCATTTCTCAATTTGGGCGGTTCATCATTGCTCACCCCTATGTAGTAGTTTACTGCATCAATCCTCAGCTTCTATCGTTTACAAATTCGACAAGGAGTACTGGTCTCGCCATTTCAAATTGATTTCCAACATCTTCAAAAAGATATCGATCACTGTGCAACGCAAGCAGGGCTTGAACCCCTAGCTTCGCATTTGCCGTTTCGAGGGTTAGGAAGGACTAGGCTCAAACCCAAATAAAGCTGCTATCTTTTCCTAATAAAGTCACTTTCTTTCCACATGTGAAAGCTTAATCAAGCATATAATCCTCCCCTCTCCAAAAGCCACTGACCTATTCCTCGAATGATTATACATCCACAAAATCACGGGTCACGTGCCCGGCACGACTCCCTCCTGCTACGCTGCTAGATTCCGAAGCTGGTCCTGTCCCTCCCCGCATTATATATCAGCCACGTGCGCCGACCATACCATGGTGGCGTCGACGTAGACCCACTCCCCATCCCGCCGATAAACAACCGTAATAATTCATCAATCATGCCCCTATTCCGAACTGTGCCGTGACCTCACGAGCCACCAATAATGCAAAAATCCCCCGGCCAGCCCCTCCCGAAATTTCAAATTTTTCATGTGGGGGTTGGAGCAAAGGACAAGAGCCCTTTAGGTTGGCCGCCGCTGTCTGCAGATGGATAATCTAAGTTTCGACCACTCGTATGTGAGATTGAGGCACCTTTTGGGACACGTTCGTGTTTATACTATGCCCGAAATCACGTACGTCCAAAGCCGGAATTGATAAAATAGAACGTTTGGTGGAGGTTCCCTTTATCTTTCAATTCGCCCGAGGAGCCAAACACTCCCTCCACTACCATTTTCTTGAAGGGAGAAAAGAATTGGGAGACCGAGGCGTGTACCCGATCGAACCCGGCGGGTCGGTCCAATTATAAAAGTACTGCGTTGCGCATCTTTTCTGCATCTGTTAGTGGGCATTTCCATCGGCTCGGAGCTTCATCGGTCGCTTGGACAGCGATGGCTGTGAAGACTGAAGAGGGCATGCTCATGCATGATGCTCCCTGATTGACAGCTACTTATCTCTCATGCTGCCGCCTTTTTCCTTTGCTCATGCAAGATCGTTTCATTTTCGCTGGCCGCTTTCATGGTGCTACTGTTGGATTTGTCCCGTTAACACGCACACATGTCGTGCCATATGACATGTCTCGAAAAGGCAATCGCACATGAGATATTCCCTCCATTTATTGAGCTTCGTCTTCGTTGAGTTCACTGAAAGAAAAGGGTGGATTTCTGTATTCTTGACTCTGCTTTGTAGTGGTAGTAGTGGTTGTAGCAGTTCGTCAACAGTGACAGAATCTAGCTCCGCACTGAATCGCAGATTGCATTCTGTAGAGCGCAGCAACACGTTTTTCCTCCCGAGTTAGGTTTTTCTGAGCTGCTCTCAACACATTTTTCTTCCCTCTCTCCTAGCTGATCTACATAGGTAAACGAAGCCATTTTTTAAGGGTACTTCTCAAGACGTTCATTGGATTTTGCTGCTTTTTGTTCGGTTTTATTTTTGGCCTTCCCGAGGACAAAGTTTGACCTTTGAGCTCCACCCTCCACGACTCCCCTGCGTTCTGCCTTGATATTACCTAATGCCAATTTAATATGTCGTCTCCATAGATCTGTTCTTTTCGAAAATTGAAACAGACCATCAAACGAGCTTCCAAGATTCGTGCTCTGGGTTGTTGGTCTGTTTTTTTTTTGGATGAAATGGGGAAGATGGCGAGCTTTGGCAAGATCTTGGAGTGTTTCAGCCTCTCATCACCGGCTGGCTCGTGCTCCTGTTTCTGCATGAACTCCATGGATGATCAAGCAGAAGGCCTCGGTCAGGACATCGAGAGCAAGCCACTGATCCCAAGCGACAACAAGCAGGTGATGAGGCTCAAAGACTTGATCGGTGGGACTCATCAGACCCTGGCATTTCAGCTGAAGCCCAAGGTCAGATCCTTCTTTCAGTTTTCATTTGTGGGCTTTTTTTTTTTTTTTTTTTCAATTGTTGAGTCTTTTTTGCGATTAGTTGAGCTTCTCTTCGAGTTTTGCAAGAAGGGTTCAGTTCAGATTCTGTGTCCGGGTTTCTGAATACTTTGTATGGGTGAAACATTTCGTAGATGGTGACTTTGAGAGTGGCCATGCATTGCCAAGGGTGTGCAAGAAGAGTGGAGAAGCATATCTTAAAGATGGATGGTACTAATGCTTGTCACTCTTTCCTAGTTTCTTCTTCATTTAACAGCTTCAATCTGTCTCTCTCTGTACATGAACAAAATGAAGATAGAACTGCAGATGAGTTACCAATATCCACTAAATTTGAGGTTTCTTTATTTTGCTTCCCCTGAAAAAAACGAGGGAAAAATCCTCCGGATGAAAACGAATTAGTATATGGTTTTAACTTTCAGAATTTAATTGGAAAAAATGCCAGGAGTGACCTCTTACAAAATAGACCTGGAGAGCAAGATGGTGGTGGTGATTGGAGATATAATCCCTTTCGAAGTTCTTGAGAGCGTCTCCAAGGTCAAGTATGCAGAGCTATGGAGTGCCTGAAAGCTAATTGCCGAAAATGGTTAATAAATGTCAAGAGCTCCATTAGAGTCACCCATTTGCAGTTGAGATCTTCAAGAGAGCTAGCTCCACAGCACAGAAAAGGGCGATTAAAGAAAAATCTGTATGTCTTTTTACTCGCGATCATTGACGACTATTACAGTAGGGATGAGCACAATGGGTTCTGAAGAATGTGCAGCAGGGAAAGTTGAGTGCGCACTTGGCAACGAAAGCAGCTCCCCCTTTTTTCATGTGGCTTTCTATTCTTGTGTTCGATTTTGTACTGATGTAAAGTATGGCGGGCAAGATTGATTGCTCCATGGCACAAAAACTCGAAATCATATGTATTAGCGAAATTGGTATGCACCATTGATAAGGTGATGGCTCAACTCCGAAGGGTGCTCTTATGATGCTTTTGGACTAGGTAGGCTCCACCCTAAAGGGGGAGGCTTATCTCCACAGGATAATGGTCTAGACTCTCTTGATATCAGTCCCAAGGCTATCAAGTTTGCGATTGTCCACGATCCAAATCCTCATAATTCATCCATTGTCTTGTCCTTCCAATTTCAACTAACCATAACTTTAACAGTTTTTTTTTTCTAGAAGAAAAGCTCTACTTATGCATAGCGATGTGGAGAGTTCGGTGAGGGAAGTTCTTGCTTCTTAGCTCCAGATTGGCATCCTGAACATCGGTAGTTCTTGTCCATAGCTCTTCTAGCTCCTGTCCCGGCATTCTCCTCTCCCGATCTCAACTATTACTTTAGCATTGTAGAACCCGCCTTCCATACTTCAGATTGTGAGCTTATTGGCAATTGGAGAAAAAAATTAATGGACTGCATAGGTAAGATAGAACACATAGTAAGAACAGAAAGAAACATGTATCGAATAAAAGAGACGACAAATCTACCTAACCAGAGATAATGTGAGAGTATGAAACATGATTTATAAGGAAGGAAGAAAGAAAGAAAGAACCAGGAATATAGACATAAGATTGAATACCTGGTAAGAACAGAAGATAGGACACCCATCACATAAATGGAAATGGCAAAACTACCTAAGAAGAGAGAACTGAAACTTGTCTGGAAGAATTAGCATGCCCTTATCTTTTTCTGCGAGTATGACATGCTCCTAACGTGCAAAGATTACAAAATCCTTTTTCCAGAAAAGGAGACTCAAACTTTAAACAGTAATTCTCTCATACAACCGTTATATCATAGGCAATCATAATAAACGGAAGAAACCTATCATCATCAAATTTAAACCCAAAAGTATGAACCGCACATTCAGCAGCCTCTGTCAAATACAACAAGGAAAGGATAGAGAAGCTCCGTCATATCTTCATTCATTTACCTCATTATTTTAAAGGAGGATGTATATTTCTACTTCAGACGCACCATTGATGTCGCACGCTGGGCAAAAAGTACATGAAGAAGACCCTTCAAAGTTTCCGATGGGACCAGCTCCTTATATACTTTAGTCTCCTGCCATGACAATTTTCTTTGTCAGCAAATTCACAAACAGAACTAAGCTTTGCTTCAAAACTATTCACACCCCTACTCCTTCCTCCCAAAAGCTCCTCCCTGCAGATATGTTGGGCCAAACGGTCTACAAAGTCCTGAGAATGCTAGTAATGTGGGCATATTTAGTGACTAAATGCACAATATTATCCAACGTTGTGGCCCCAGCAAATCTTGCTCTTTCAAGGAAGACAAATTAGGTATCTATGCCAGATTAGCCACTCTCTAAAATGTACCTTTAGAACCTGAGTACATCCACTGTGAATAATGCCATCTTCGATCACATCAAGGCACGCCTGAAGCTGAGGCAAGTGAAGGGCAGTCTTCTTGGCTTTATCTTGTGCGATTTTCAGTATCTTGCATACTTTGGACAGGAAGGAAGCTTATCTGTTCAATGGAGTGACCGAACACATGGTTTATGCCTATTTGCAATGTCCAGATCCCAGAAACCAGATACTTTCAGCAATTTTCCTGGAGAAACGATGTCATCAATAAGACCTAGTCCTTCCCCTCTTCTCACGTACTTGATTTGGGTGACTGCATATGATTATATTTGACAATAAATTAGCATGTTCTTAGATTAATAAATGCATATACATGTCACTGGGGAGCTGATTGCTCTTTTTCTTGGAATAAAAGCCACTAAGGCTAAGCAATGACCTAGGTTTGGCAATACTTTATTTAGAGCAATTGGATTGAATCTTCCCCTTCACATGCTTCATCCTAGAGATTCCTCTGATTTTCAAATACTTGCAGCATCTATCTTCTCTTATGTTATAGAAAATCTTCATTAAAATATGGCAGCAAGATATTCTAGTACCATTAATATTATCTACTTAAGATGCTGCTCATTTCAAAATTGGTGGTGGTTTGGGATCAAAACAGAACTTTAGATGAATCTTCCGGTGGACTTAGATCTTTGTATTTTGCTAATTTTTCCATACATGCTCAATAAATTATATTTTTCTGTATGATTCAATTGACTTAAATGCATGGTAAAATCCGCAGCTTGTCAAGTATATTCACTCTTTTTGTACTGGGGGGAATGGCTTCTGTTTTATCTTGCTAAGGAAACCTTGCTTTTCTAGAAGAAACCCTTCGCCTTGTTTATCTGATTGACGAAAACAAGCAAGAACGGTAGATTTTTTTTTTTTTTTTTTTTTTTTTTTTTTTTTTTTTTTTCTGTATTGACTTCAGATCCAATGCTTCATCACTTCCTCTTTATTCCCGTATTGACTTGTAAACGTACTTTGAATTTGCTTCTGCATAGATATACACATATATTAGATCCCGATGCTAAGGGCTACTCTGACATACTGATTAAGGAAGGTAATGTCAACTTTTTGTCTCTCGCACAAATCCATATGGTGGAACAAAGAAAACTATTTGAATCTAGACACCAAACCAAATGAATGTGTGATCTGAGCATCCATTCTCAGAATATCAGCTATCTTAAGCACTAGTAAGGATCAAGAAAAACAGAAGGATGAGGGATCAACATTATCGGCATATCTCCTCTGGATTCATCCACCTCCTTCTGATCGGATGCGCATAGATCTGCTGCCTCGCAGCTTGTTACCCAATCTTCTGGTGACTTCTTTTACCCCAGCTATCGCCCCACAAAGAAAGCCGAAATCGGAAATGACCATCTTTATCAGAGACATCACTTTAACAAAAATTATATATATATACGCATCCTGGTGCGGAAGTTTAACGAATCAGCTTTTGGGTTTTTCGTTAGAAATCTCCCGGGGCAAACGTGGATCCTCTTGCTTGTTCAAAGCCACGTGTGCCGCTAACACTGCAGAAATCGTGATCACGGCATGATGCCTATTCTTAGCACTCGGGGTTTTGGCAAGTGGGTTTACGTTCACCATTATGTTCCGCCTCCCTCTCTGCGGATATTACAGGAGTAAACCCAAGCTCATCTAAATCAAAGTCGGGTCAAAACCCATTAAAATCAAACTAAGCTCAGACTCAACAAACCCAAATAAACTCAAGATTCCACAAAGCCATCTGAGCTCATACTCAACAGAATCATCAGATATTCAGCTTTACACGGTCGACTGCCGTATTCGGCCATTTCAATCAAAATAGGGTAATTAGCATCGCAGTTTGAAGGGATGATTTCATCATATCCATTGGCTGAAGAGTGCTCTAAACAACAATTGACTAAAAAGATTTAATGGTATTCAAATGCATTTTCTCACGGTTCATTTACAGGCATTTTTAAAGGAAAATTACGACATTTGAGCACAATTATTCACTGATGGGGCCTGAGTTTCCTAACTACCTTATATTTATGAAGGTAAGTTACTAAGAACAAGAAAATAAATTTACCATAGATTTGGGTTGATTATGATTTTTCATGAAAAGTTATTAGGGGTGATTATGATCTGGATTGAGCTGATCCAACACCTAAGGACCAACCCGCACATTGTTGGTCCCTAATTTTTGAGACCGAGGATTGATCCAATTTAGTGTGAGACTGAAAACAAGACCAATCCTATGGGTTTTGTTCGGTTCCAGGGTCAACCCAAGATCAACCGATAATTTTTATTTTTTTATTTTTTGTATTCCATGAAAAGACAAACCTATTATTTCAAATTACATAACCATCGACAAGGGCAAGTCACAAGATGAGGGCCAACCATGAGGCGAGTGAATAGAGGCAAGCTGTGAGGCGAGCGACGGATGGTGAAGTTGCTCACGAGCGAAAAAGGTTTCTAGTTAGGGCTTTGTTTCCTTTTGATTTACTTGGTGATGAGCGAGGTCAGTGAAAAGAGGCAAGTGGTGCGAGCGTCAAGTAATGAGGAGCGCGAGCGTTGAGCATTGAGCATTGAGTGCTAAGTGTGGTAAGCGTCATGTAGCGAGTAGGGGGAGGTTGCTCATGAGTGAAAAGTTGTTTCTTTCAAGTAAAAATTGAAGATGATAAAGAATAAATAAGAAGATAAAGAAGAAAGGAGAACAAGAATACTGGAGGAGGAGGACGTTGTTTGATGCTATTATATATTATATATAGTCAAGGTTGGTTCGAGTTGAATTAGGCCCAAACTCTTAGAGTCGAGGACCAATTTGCACGGTACTGGTCTAGAAATCTCAGGACCAAGGATTGACCAAGTTCTCTTGGGAATTGGACTAGGATCGACAGGGTTGGGCCGATCTAGGGTTAACCCAGGATCGATGCTCACCCTTATAATTTATGGGGGATTAGATATTGAACCTTATAGATTTGAGAGTAAATTATTTTCATATGAAGAATGGTTACTGATTTATCATTTACAAAATCTTATACAAAAGCTACAATTACAAAGGACAATTACTAAGCATAGCTACCCTTGCTTACACAATTTGAGGTATTTTTACTATGCTACTTATTAATTATTGAGTGTCAACATTTTTCACGTCAAGAGAAATATTGACAAACTATTATGTATAATGGAGAAAATCATCTAAAAAGATATAAATTTATTGCACTTTTGCCAATTCAGTCATAAACCTTTTAATTTTATTAATTTAGTCATAAACTTTTTCACATTTTACCAATTCAATCCTAAATCTTTTCACTTCTTCCCAATTGAGTCCATTTAGCTAATTTTGGCAAGAAATTGTTGATGTAAACAGCCGGCGCTAACGTGACAATTTTTAAATAATATTTTAATAATAATTTGAATTTTTTTATGGTTTTTTTCTCTCTTTTTTTTCTTTTTTTTTTTTTTAACTAGGGCTAACCAAGGTTGCCGGCAACCCTCGCCAGCCACAATTGAGGGCCAACCAACCCTCATCGTCCTTAAGCGAGGCCGTCGGGCCCCTTGCTAGCCTTGGGTGAGGGCCGCGATGGCCTTGCTAGATTTGGCTGGGTGAGGGCTTGCTGGCCCTCGTCAGCTTTAGGCAAGGGCTCCGAGCGAGGTTGTCACTTGGGGCCGGTCCTCTCCTAGGGTCGACAAGGGTCAGCCTGCCCTCGCTTGTGCCTAGCAAGGGTTGTCGGCCTCCCCATGTGGCTAGTGAGGATCAGCCGACCACCCTCATCGGCCAAACTCCAAATCCCAAAAAAACAGAAAAAAGTAAACAAAGAAAAGAAGAAGAAGAAGGAAAAACCATAAAAAATTCAAAAAATTATTAAAATATTATTAAAAATGTGCCACATCAATACCGGTTGTTCACTTCAACAAATTTTGGCCAAAATTGGTTAGATGGACTTAACTATTAAGAAGTGAAAAGATTTAAGATTGAATTAACAAAATCGAAAGGTTTATGATTGAATTAGCAAAAATGCAATAGCTTTAGGACTTTTTGAACAATTTTCCAATGTATAATGCAAACAAGTTAGGATTTGTATCGGCAAGTTACAATACACAAACTAAATTACTAGGTGTGATTAGTCTAACGACAATTTTAAGTAAATTATAAAAAGAAATTCAAGAAATTTATGGCTTAAAACTTGTAGAAGCACCCACCTAGTCCAACTTACGTAGTTAACATAGAAGACCAAAAGCTAAAACCATTTTCATCACTTTTTTTTTTTGTCTGCTTGTGGCTTTTCAGGCCAGATGAATGTTAAAACCAAGAGTTTAGAAATGCTTTCGGCCTTTTCTTTCAAAATCATACTTTCCAAGTGTCTAATGGATGATTCGTGATTGTCTCTATATTCCATTAACTAAACACCAAGTAATCTAGAAAATTATAATATTCGACCATTAAATATTCTGACAAAAAAACATTAAATATAACAACAAAAAAGAAAGAGGTCTCGGGTCAGGCCTCTCAAAAGGGTCAAGCAATGTGGCTTCTTAGGTCAAGATAGGTTTTAGGAGGCATGGTTCTCTCCCTATAACTTCACATAAAGGATTCCATACCTCTTTGTCGACGAGGACCAATAATTATGTGGATCTCACAATAGTCATGGTGCGTTTGGCTCAGCATTTTGGAAAATGTAAAGTAATTTAGCCTAAAAGTCCTTTAAGCATATGCAAATGCCGTTTAATAAATTATGCTTTGAAAAACAACTTAGAAAAAAATGCTGTTTGGTAGAAATACATTTGAAAAGTTCTTTAGGTGATTAATATTAGTTATTTTAATTTTATTTTAATGTATGCAACTTTTTAAATATAAATTTTGAATATATATATATATATATATATATATATATATATATATATATAATTAAAAAAAAGAAGACCAAATCTTTCCTTGAATTTTTTTTTTAATTTTTATTTGTTAAAATTGAAAAAATACTGTATGCAACTTTTTAAATATGAACTCGAAAATAATGGAAAAAAAAATCAAATACATACATACATACATACATATATATATATATATATAATATTTTTCTTAAAAAAAGACTAAACCCTTCATCAGAATTTTTAAATTTTTAATTGTTTAAAATTGAAAGAAAAAATAATGTATGTAAATTTTTAAATATAAATTTTAACAATCTCACTAAAAAATTCAAATACATATATAATTTTTTTTAAAGAATTACCAAACCCTTTATCGGAACTTTTTAATTTTTATTTGCTTAAAATTGAAAAAAAAAATGATGTATGCAACTTCTAAATATAAATTTTCACACAATGTTAAAAAATATAATACACACACACACACACACACACACACACACACACACACACACACACACACACATATATATATTTTTTAAAAGACCAAATCTTGTGTCGAAATTTTTAAATTTTTATTTTTTAAAATTGAAAAAATAATGTATGCAACTTTTTAAAAATAAAATTGAAAATAATGCTAAAAAATCAAATAGATATATATAATTTTTTAAAAAACAAAACCGACCAAACCCTTCATCGGAATTTTTTTTAATTTTATTTGTTTAAAATTGAAAAAAATAATGTATGTGACTTTTTAAATATAGATTTTGACAATAATGTAGAAAAAAGAAATATAAAAAATGAAATATATATATATATATATATTTTTTTTAAAAAGACCATATCTTTTGTCGAAATTTTTTAATTGTTATTTGTTTAAAATTGAAATAATAATGTATGCAACTTTTTAAGTATAAATTTGAAAATAATGCTGAAAAGTCAAATGCATATATATAATTCTTTTAAAAAAAATACTAAACCCTTCGTCGGAGTTTTTTAATTTTTATTTTTTTAAAATTGAAAAAAGATAATGTATGCAACTTTTTAAATATAAATTTTGACAATAATGCTAAAAAAATCAAATATATATGCTAAAATAATCAACTATATAAATATGTTTTTAGAAAGACCAAAATATATTTAATTTTTAGCATATATATATTTGATTTTTTTAGTATTATTTTGGCATTTAAAGAAATAATAACTAGAACAAAATCAGAAATTTGAAGAATGAGTGAAAATAGTTTTGAAAAAAAAATTAAGTTTTAGCATTTGGTAAATGCTGAAAACTCAAAACTAGTCCCTACGTATTTCCCTAAGGGGTTTTGGAGGCTGAAAGCCCATTGTAATGCTGAACCAAACGCACTCTATACTGCTGAAAATTTAGTCTTTAATGACATCACAAGCTTATTCTATTAATGTCAAAATAATGAATACACAATATTGGATGCACAGAATTACCTCTCGATAATCTCCTAGGATACTTGAGCTTTGATCCTGCGAGTGTTAGATTTATGAGTATATATGCTTTTTCAAAAAATATATTTGTATACAGCTGTTAATACCTAAATTTTGGCGACCCAATCATCCATTAAAAATTAGTGATTAATTTTAACCCTTAAACAAAAATATTAGAATTAAATTGCATAACATATAGTTTTAGGAGTATTTTTTTTTATTACATTTGCAATTGACCGGTGATGGATGGATTTGAATCAATGGTGGGAGAATTTGGCCAAGCTCATTATTCTTTAAATGGGTCTATCTTAATGCAAACGTGAAAATAGTTAATTAAGCTTGATCTTAGGAAGTATTGAGGCAAACTAGGATAATGATATCAAGAAATCTTTTGGTCGCCTAGCAAGCAATCGATATGATTTTCAAGGTACTTGCGTGTGTGCTTAAAAGGAGCAAGTAAGCCATGGTTGATTCTGCTAATCGTGGAGAAAAAGAAAGAAGGGGTAGAAAGAATTCTTTTGCTGACCTAGTGAATATAAACACGCATATAAGATACCGAAGGAAGGGCATGAAAAGATCAGCATTATTCATAGATGGAAAGGAATTTTTAAAAGAAAATTTGGTGCATGTAAGAGGGGATACATTGTGTAAACGAGCTGTCTTTCTTCAAAGAAGGACACGATTCTTCCATGAGGACGCGTGGATTCGCAATACATACAGAGGAAAAAGTGGAAAAAAAGAGAAAAGAAGAAGAAGAAGATATACATGTTTCCCCTTTTGAAGTTCAGAGTCGGCTAGTATAAAAGTATGACGATCAAGAAAAGGGGAGGTCGGCACTTCTATTCTAAAAGGCACGTTGAGAGATATACACGTGAGAGAGAATAAAGAGAAGGAACTCTCTCTGCCGAACCGAGGAGCCCCGACGTTGTGCAAGGCCCTTTGCCGCAACGTCACACCCGAGCCGCCTGAGTTACCATCGCTACACCGTCTTTGCTGTGTCGCCCCTTGCAACGACGACGGACTCGCTGCTGTGACCTCTTTGCCTTTCCAACGGGCTGCTGATCTGGTGCCAACTTCCTACCATCGTGACCAAGCCTCGACGAGCCTAGCTCAACCGAGACGATGACGGAGCTACCGCCTTCCTTGCGCTCAACTGTTGCTTGATTCGCTGCTGCCCCGGCGGGACCGAAATTTCTTCTTGCAGCAATCACTCGAGCAGCCCTCGCATCCCTGACGATCCACAATCTGTTGCTTTTGCTATACCACGAACCAGCACACCCCAGGGACGCTTGAACCACTACAGCCTTGTTCGGAGTCAGCGAGGACTCCCGCAAGTTCCATCTAGCCTGGCGATGCCCTGAAGTGTTTTCTTCTAACTCACCGACAATCACCAAACAGGCTTTTGCGCTTCGTTCGTATTCATTCTTTGCAGGTTTCATCGAAGTCCAAAGAGGGCCACACAATTCAATACGAGGTCACACATTGAACATACAGCCACAATTGAGAGCATAGAGAGAGAAGAAATCGTGAGGGGATCGGCCATGATCCACAATTGAGAAACGGCACATTGAGAGAGCTTCAAATCCGCTAGTTCTGGACGAGCTCCCAATCCCATCGACATCGCTGCTTCTTGGCCTGAAAGTGTCGTCTCTTTTACTCGCTGTCCCGAAACCACCAGCGGCTCTACTTTGTCTCGGACAACGCCTTTAGCTCCTGATCCTGTGACACCTCACGCCGAGATCTTCAAGCAGTTCCAGATTCGCAGCCTATCCGACGGATGCATACTTTAGCCAAATTGATTCTGTGTTTGCGGATTAGTAGGAGTTGATCCGTCGTTGGTTGAATCACATTATTGCCTCTCCAAGGTGTCGTTCCGTCGTCACGTTGTCCACTTTGCACCTAATGTTATTTATTTTTATGTGTGCATTTATCACGTCCAGCAACTACCCTTGATGGGAGGAGTACCACGATGGGCGCACCTAACCCATCTCGAATACACCATCAGTACGTGAGGAAACTTCACCCAGCTGAATATCTCCATTTTGTTATCGCCTAGAATTATTTGTGTCTTAACCCATCTGCTTTTACCACACCCGAGTTCTATTTTGCAGATTCACCCAAGGCTAGTCCGGTGTTGATGCGGTCGAGATACTCCTCCAAGCGAAGTCCAACTTGCTGATACCCTTGCCGAATTTCCCATCATTGTTGCTGTTGCCTCTTCATTGTGAGCTCTTGACGATAATCACACGATGGCTACCGAGAGCTCCTTGCACTGCCGTGATCAAGACCCTTTCACGTTCGTGAGCCACCCCTTACCCGTGAATCACCATGCCGCAAGTCACCATCGGGCCATCACCAATCACCCATAGCAATTCTCGCCATCCACCATCCGTCTAAATTTGGAAATATTAGGGCCTATTGTGACGATCCACGGCTGAAACGCAACACGGTTTTCCAGTCCCAAACATCATCGTGCGTAGCTGTCGAAGGCCACGCAAGGAAGGTCAAATCTTTAGTCAAAAGAAAGATCCAAGCGGTGGTCAAAGAGCCTTGGTGGAAATTTGAAACAAGAAGAGAGGGGCTAAAGCGATGGTGGTTTTCCTTTTCGGTCAAAGGGTGATTCAGCTAAAATTTCTCTGTCCAGTGCACATTGAGGAAAGGAGAATCTTTGGTCTATTCTCGTGGAATTTAGGGACCATCAAAGAAAGTCCGTCAGCTTCAAAGTTTTGCTTTGTTTGTGCCTTGTAGTCTGCTTTGTTCTTTCTTGCAGATTCATGAACGTTCGTCAAGCGCCGTCGGCACCATTGCCCATCATTATCCGAGCTCGTTGTTTGCGAATTCCAATTTGCAAAATTTATCCGTGCAATAATTTGAATTAGGTAATTATCTTGTTTGCCATCGATTTGAAATTTTTGTGATTCAATTTGATTGAGAATATTACATGATTCCTAAATTTGAGCGATAAGTGCACTCCCAATTAGGATTTATTTCCTAATTTGCAACCGCATATAATCTTTAATTTCATCTATAAGGCTTTAGATAGAATTATTGATTCCATGGGAATCTTTAAAATTGATGCTTTGATCTTTAAGACTTAAGATCAACTCATCGATTTTATTCGCGAAATTTCAAGTTGATTGGACATTATTTCTTTATTCGCATTGATTGGGTGATATATGATCTTGAGTGATTTGATACTTGTCATGCTTTAATTGCTTTTTCATGCTGAAAGTACAAAAAAAATGCATATCATATAGGTTAGAATTGATTTCCTATATAGGATTGCCTGTTTATTATTTTATAATTCCGAATTTAATAAAACACCAAAAATATCTTTTTTAGAATAAATTGAATTTTCTCCTATAGGATAGCTTGCGTGTTTGAATTAGAGTATTTAATTAATTTCGAATTTCATGGAAATGCAAAAAAAAAAAAAATTCTTAGAATAAATCAATTTCATTCTTTAGGATAGACTGTGTGCTTATATTTTATTTATGTCATATAGCTTAAGTCATATTGTCATGTCCTATCATTTTATGTTAGATTAGTAGCATGCATTAAATAAAACATAATCCTCATTAAATGAGTGAAAAAAAAGAGGAAATTGCGTGTTAATTAGAACTCATATCTAGGATTGTCGATGTGAATTCTGATCTAATATTGTAGATGCTTTTATTGCTACGAGGTAAATCCCATAATTTTTTTATTACTTTCTTGAGTGTTAAATTGGTGGTTTGCGCACCTGCATGGTCACCTCACATGTTAGGAAAATAAATTAAAATCAATCCAAGTTGCCTACAATTTTTTTTTTTAAATAAAAGATAAATGTACCGAAAGGGTATTAGAAAAGTCTAGTGTAATCAAATCCTCGAACTCACAATCTCTGGTTCGTAAGTGTAAATTAAATCTCCCGTTATTTCTAATTGACCCAACCAAAAACAGATTAGTGGCGACTCCTAATAAAAAAATCAAGAACTCGAATCTAAGTCGCGAATTGGTATGGACATGATAGAGCTTGAGCTAAGTTTAGGCTTAATAATCCATTAGCCAAACCCTAGGTGGTGCACCCGAGGTTAGGTTGCGACAGCTTGGTGACTTCACTAGGGACTTTAGTTAAAGCTTTTAGTGGACTTAGGCCGGTTTTCTCTTCTATTTTTGAAAACACGTTTTTGTTTGGCAGGAAGAATCCCAAGTACGTCCCTAACGTTTAAAGTGTTAAATGTTCTTGCAGGATGAGAGGTATAAGGGGAAGTGTAAGGGGAAGTGTTTGCTAATCTTTGTTTTGTATGGAGGTGTATGCATGTATGGTTTATTTTTATGAATGAAGTATTGTTTGATATAAACTATTGTGCATGCCTATGATTTACACAACATTACTGCACACACAACCTGCCGCCGGACCTAGGCTGCACTTGAATTAGGAAGTTAATTACACTTAGGGGGTTAGTTTAGTTTTAATTAAGGATTAGTAGTTAGTTTAGTTGGCGTAACTAAGTTACTTAGGTTAGTTAGTTACCTAGACTAGTTAGTTAGGTGGTTAGTTTGGTTAGGTTAACTACCCTAGGTTAGTTAGTTAATTAGGGTTAGTTAGTTAACCACGGTTAGTTTAATTAAATTAGATTTATTTAATAAATTATATTTAGCATAAATTGTGCTGGGATAGCTGATTAGTGAAATTTTAGGATTGGTAGGCTACTTTCAGCAACATTTTTTTTTTTTAATACTTTGAACATATTTCTGCTCGCTGCAGTGAACATTTTAAGCTCAGTCCACTAGGCATATGGGGTAAGAGAAAAAACAGAACAAAGCTCATCTATCTGTAGGCAAAATAACAAAATTCATTATCCAGATGCACAACAAGACGCCTTGTCGATATTGTTATAAGATGCTTACGTATCTAGACAATACATAAGCTTCTTTGAGCA
The DNA here is from genome assembly GCA_017140325.1 of Eucalyptus leucophloia subsp. euroa. Lineage (NCBI taxonomy): Eukaryota > Viridiplantae > Streptophyta > Magnoliopsida > Myrtales > Myrtaceae > Eucalyptus > Eucalyptus leucophloia. Next base: position 11,097,944 of record CM029470.1, read on the forward strand.
GTGAACACATTCATCATTTTTTATTTTTGATGACCCTAAAACCCTTGTATAGCAAGCAGCCGGCGAGGTACATCAGGGGTGGCACTAGCCCAGGATCGACCACTAGGGCGCCACACTTAAGAATCCCTAACAACAGCGCTGGGATTCAAACTCCCCCCTCCCGGATGAGGGTGAGAGCACAAAGCCAGCGCTGCCGTTGCGGGTGGTGGTCACATTCACCATTTTGAAACTATGAGAAAATAAAATCACCCATTTCATCGGAAAGATATGAGTATGTCAAAGGTTTCTCATGATGTGTATGTGTCCTTGCTCTCTACACCTATGTTGCACGGACATGTTACATGTGCTTTCGTGTTGTGTTCGACATGTGTCGAAGCATGTCGGACATGTTGACACGCTTCGACATGCATTGAATGCATGTTGGATTTGTCGACACATGGTCAACTTTTGTTAACACGCTTCGACACACGTGTTCAAAAGGGTGGAGGCGAGGCGAGGGCGAGGGAGCAGAGATGAGGCCATGAGTGAAGGCGAGCCCGCGACAGTGAGAGATAGCCACAGAAAGAGCAGAGATTGAGGCGAGGGCCATGAGGAGGAACTTCATGAGGGAGGCATGCGTGGGGGAGGGCAGCGGCGGCGGCGGCAAGGGGAAGGAGGAGGAGGAGTTCATGGTGGTGTGCAGCCTCTCGGTGCACAGGGATCGCGCGTTCCGCCTTCTTTTCCAATCCTTTTTCACTGAATTTTTTTTTTTTGGGTTATTCCCTTTTCCGCTCCTTCGGCGAATGCTGGTGCTTTTCTTGATCGAGTCTTCAATGCTTTCAGAGATAGGCGTTGTGCGGCGAGCACTGAGGAGGAGGAGAAGAAGAAGGCACTAGGGTTTTGAGAATTGAGAAGGAAAATAAAAGATTAAAAAATGGATTTGGTGTGTTGGAACTTGGAGGGAGGGGGGAAGTGATGGGAGAGAGGGGGAAAGGACGGGCTGTCACTGTCAGGTAGTGGGGAGGGAAAAAAAGTGAAAAAAAAAATTGGGATGGCGAGAGAGATGTGGGAAAAAAAGGAAGTTTGGGCAGGGGGTTGTTGGGGGTGGATTTTGAAAAAATAAAAGTAAATTTGGGACAATGAAATAAAAAAAAACCTAGAATCTTACCGAAATTGTTGAATAATTAGTGTAAATTCATAGTAGTTCTTTTTTCAATTAATTAATTAACTATAAATTAGATTCAAATTAATTAAAAATAAAAATATTTATTTAATAAACAATGTGTTACAACGTGTTGAAATTTTCTATTTTTGAGAAATGACGTGTTGACGTGTCGTGTCGCATGCCGGTGCAACCTAGCTTTACATGACCCTCACACCCAGCACAATCCATAATCATCACAAAGATAATCTCTTTCAAAGAGTATTAGCCTAACAGACATTTATTTTTGCCTAATACCCCTATCTTATAATTACTCCTGCAACTACGTTTGAGTCACTTGCGTCCCCAGCGTCCTTAGTAGCGTGGACCTTCTCAACACCATGTCCCTGGCCACGTGCTTCCACTTGAAAAATGATCCGAAAAATGGATCATCTGCTTTAGTATCAGGCCTCGAGTTTTCGACATAATTTTCTACAAGAGAAACCATGACATGCTTGACACCGCCGCGAAGAAGAAGATAGCCTTGCCGTAGATGATCTCCTCATCCAGTGGTAAGAATGCCCATGATATAATTCCACTCATTAGTTGGTTTGCAATGAAGGAGATTGCACATCCCTTGGCTCACAACCTGAGCGGGAATAGCTTAGAGTTGTAGACTAAGGTGAGTGGTTCAATTCCTACCGAGTAGCTGGCCACATAGATGAACAATGATGCGATGCATTGGTGTTTGGTGTGGTCTGGTCGATATAATTTAAAGTCATTCCAAGGGATACCAGGGACCCAACCATCCAGCCCAGGCTCCACAGCAGCATCTCCCGTCGTCCAACCTTGTCAATAAGGAAGCTAGCAACTAGGGTGAATATTGATATTACAAATTCGAGTGCGATGGTCATTAAGAGCTTGTCATTCGAGAACTTGACACCAATCATCTCGAAAATATGAGGGTTGTAAATAAACATTGTATCAAAGCCACAGACTTGCCGAGCCAGTTGCATCAACATGGCGCAAACAAGCATGTGGCAGACGGATCGAGTTAGGTAAAAGAGATCACACCACACGCCTAGGATCGGTCCATGCACCACGTTGCTGAAAGCCTCCTCGATTTTTGCAAGCAAATCAGCTCCGAGTTCAAGATCCTAACAACGACGCCTCGCGCATCATACATGCGTACCAACATGATGAGCCACTGAGCAGGTTGTAGCCTTGCCGTGGATGATCGCCTCGTCCAGTGGCAAGAATGCCCATGACATAATTCTACTCATCAGTTGGTTTGCAATGAAGGTGATTGCGCATCCCTTGGCTCACAACCTGAGCGGGAATAGCTCAGAGTTGTAGACTGAGGTGAGTGGTCCCATTCCCACCAAGTAGCTGGCCACATAGATGAACAATGATGCGATGCATTAGTTTTTGGTGTGGCCTTGGTCGAGGTAATTTAAGGTCATTCTAAGGGAGACCAAGGACCTGATCATCCAGCCCAAGCTCCATAGTAGCATCTGCCATCGTCCAACCTTGTCAACAAAGAAGCTGGTAACTAGGGGGAATATTGTCTTTACAAATTCGAGTGCAATGGTCGTTAAGAGCTTGTCATCCGAGAACTTGACACCAATCATCTTGAAAATACGAGAACTGTAAAGAAAGATTGTATCAAAGCCACAGGCTTGCCGAGCCACTTGCATCAAAATGGCGCAAACAAGCATGTGGCAGACGGATTGAGTTGGGAAAAAAGGATCTCACCACACGCCTAGTGTCAACACATGCGCCGCGTTACTCACAACCTCCTCGATTTTTTCATGCAATTGAGCTTCGAGTTCAAGATCTTAGAAATGACACCCCGCGCATCGTTCATGCGTCTCTGCATGACGAGCCACCAAGCGGATTCTAGCCTTGCCGTAGATGATCGCCTCGTCCAGTGGTAAAAATGCCCATGATATAATTCCACTAATCAGTTGGTTTGCAATGAATGCGATTGCACATCCCTTAGCTCACAACTTGAGTGGGAATAGCTCAAAGTTGTAGACTAAGGTGAGTGATCCCATTCCCACCGAATAGCTAGTCACATAGATGAACAATGACATGATGCATCAATGTTTGTGTGGCCTTGATCGTTGTAATTTAAGGTCATTCCAATGGAGACTAGGGACCCAATCATCCAGCCTAGGCTCCACAACAGCATTTGCCGTCGTCCACCCATGTAAACAATAAAGCTAGCAACTAGAGTGAATATTGCCTTTACAAATTTGAGTGCGATGGTCGTTAAGAGCTTGTCATCCGAGAACGAAAATACGAGGGCTGTAAAGAAACATTGTATCAAAGCCAAAAGCTTACCGAGCCACTTGCATCAAAATGGTGCAAACAAGCATGTGGCAGACGGATGGAGTTGGGTAAAAGAGATCCCACCACACGCCTAGGGTTGGCCCATGCGCCACATTGCTGACAGCCTCCTCGAGTTTTGCAAGCAAATCAGCTCCGAGCCATCGAGCGGATTCTAGCCTTGCCATGGATGATCGACTCGTTCAATAGTAAGAATGCGCATGATATAATTCCACTTATTAGTTGGTTTGCAATGAATGCGATTGCGCATCCCTTGACTCACAACCTTAGCAGGAATAGCTCAAAGTTGTAGACTGAGATGAGTGGTCCCATTCCCACCGAATAGCTAGCCACATAAATGAACAATGATGCGATACATTAGTCTTTGGTGTGGCCTTGGTCAATGTAATTTAAGTTCATTCCAAGGGAGACCAAGGACCCGATCATCCAGCCCAGGCTCCACAACAGCATCTGCAGTCATCCACCCTTGTCAACAAGGAAGCTGGCAACTAAGGTGAATATTGCCTTTACAAATTCGAGTGTGATGGTCGTTAAGAGCTTGTCATCCGAGAACTTGACACCAATCATCTCAAAAATACGAGGGCTGTAAAGAAACATTGTCTCAAAGCCACAAGCTTGCTGAGCTAGTTGCATCATCATGGCGCAAACAATTATGTGGCAGATGGATCGAGTCGGGTAAAAGAGATCCCACCACATGCCTAGGGTCGGCCCATGCACCACGTTGCCGACAGCCTTCTCTACTTTTGCAAGCAAATTAGCTCCAAGTTCAAGATCCTAGCAACGACGCCCCGCGCATTGTACATGCGTACCAGCATGACGAGCCATTGAGCGGGTTGTAGCCTTGCCGTGGTTGATCGTCTCGTCCAGTGATAAGAATGCCCATGATATAATTCCACTCATCAGTTGATTTTCAGCTCTCGTATTTTCGAGATGATTGGTGTCAAGTTCTCGGATAACAAGCTCTTAACGATGATTGCATTTGAATTTTTAAAGGCTTCATCCTAGTTACCAACTTCTTTGTTTACATGGGTGGACGACGGCAAATATTGTTGTGGAGCATGGGCTGGATAATCGGATCCCTATTCTCCCTTAGAATGACCTTAAATTATAACGACCAAGGCCACACCAAACACTGATGCATCGCATCATTGTTCATCTATGTGGCCAGTTACTCGGTGGGAATGGGACCACTCACCTCAGTCTACAACTCTGAGCTATTCCCATTTAGGTTGTGAGCCAAGGGATGCGCAATAGCATTCATTACAAATCAATTTATGAGTGAAATTATATCATGGGCATTCTTGCCACTAGACGAGGCGATCATCTACGGCAAGGCTACAACCCACTTTGTGGCTAGTCATGCTGGTATACATGTACGATGCATGGGGCGTCATTGCTAGGATCTTGAACTCGGAGCTGATTTGCTTGCAAAAATAGTGGGTGCTATCAGCAACGTGGTGCATGGGCCGACTCTAGGCATGTGGTGGGATCTCTTTTACCCAACTCAATTCATCTGCCACATGCTTGTTTGCGCCTTGTTGATGCAATTGGCTCGGTAAGCCTGTGGCTTTGAGACAATGTTTCTTTACAGCCATCCTATTTTTGAGATGATTGGTGTCAAATTCTCTGATGACAAGCTCTTAATGACCATCGCATTCAAATTTGTAAAGGCAATATTCACCCTAGTTGCCAGCTTCCTTGTTGACAAGGGTGGACGACCGCAGATGCTGCTGTGGAGCTTGGGCTGGATGATCAGGTCCCTAGTCTCCCTTGGAATGACCTTAAATTACATTGACCAAGGCCACACCAAAGACTGATGAATCGCATGATTGTTCATCTATGTAGCTAGCTATTCGGTGGGAATGGAACCACTCACCTCAGTCTACAACTCGTAGCTATTCTCACCCAGGATGTAAGCCAAGGGATGCGCAATCACATTCATTGCAAACCAACTGATTAGTGGAATTATATCATGGGCATTCTTACCACTGGACGAGGCGATCATCCACGACAAGGCTAGAATCCGCTTGGTGGCTCGTCATGCAAGGACATATGAACGATGCGCGGGGCGTCGTTTCTAGGATCTTGAACTCGGAGCTCAATTGCATGAAAAAATCGAGGAGGCTGTTAGTAACGTGGCGCATGGGCCAACCCTAAGCGTGTGGTGGGATCTCTTTTATCCAACTCAATCCGTCTGCACCTGCTTGTTTGCGCCATGTTAATGCAACTGGCTCGGCATGCCTGTGGCTTTGATATAATTTTGCTTTACAATTCTCGTATTTTCGAGATGATTGGTGTCATGTTCTCGGATGACAAAGATTGTATCATTTCCGAGTTTAAGATCCTCGCAACGACGCCCTGCGCATTGTACATGCGTCCCAGCATGATGAGCCACTGAGCGGATTGTAGCCTTGCTGTGGATGATCGCCTCGTTCGGTGGTAAGAATGCCCATGATATAATTCCACTCATAAGTTGGTTTGCAATGAAGGAAATGAAGGTGATTGCGCATCCCTTGGCTCACAATCTGAGCGATAATAGCTCAGAGTTGTAGACTGAGGTGAGTGGGCCCATTCCCACCGAGTAGCTAATGACATAGATGGAAAATGATGCGATGCATCAGTGTTTGGTGTGGGCTTGGTCGAAGTAATTTAAGGTAATTCCAAGGGAGACCAGGGACCCGATCATCCAGCCTAAGCTGCACAGCAGCATCTATCGTCATCCAACCTTGTCAACAAGGATGCTGGCAACTAAGGTGAATATTGTCTTTACAAATTTGAGTGCAATGGTCGTTAAGAGCTTGTCATCTGAGAACTTGACAGTAATCATCTCGAAAATATGAGGGTTGAAAAGAAAGATTGTATCAAAGCCACAAGCTTGCTAAGCCACTTGCATCAAAATGACGCAAACAAGCATGTGACAAACGGATCGAGTTGGGTAAAAGAGATCCCACCACATGCCTAGAGTCGACCCATGCGACACGTTGCTAACAGCCTCCCGGATTTTTGCAAGCAAATCATTTCTGAGTTCAAGATCCTCACAACAACGCCCTGCGCATCGTACTTGTGTCCCTGCATGACGAGCCACCGAGCGGATTCTAGACTTGTCGTGGATCATCGCCTCGTCCAGTGGAAAGAATGCCCATGATATAATTCCACTCATCAGTTGGTTTGCAATAAAGGCGATTACGCATTTCTTGGCTCACAACTTGAGCGGGAGTAGCTTAGAGTTGTAGAATGAGGTGAGTGGTCCCATTCCCACTAAGTAGCTGACCATATAGATGAACACTGATGCGATGCATCACTGTTTGGTGTGGCCTTGGTCTATGCAATTTAAGGTCATTCTAAGGGAGGCCAGGGACTCAATCATCTAGCCCAGGCTCCACAGCAGCATCTGCCGTCGTCCAGCCTTATGAATAAGGAAGCTGGCAACTAGGGTGAATACTGCTTTTATAAATTCGAGAGCGATGGTCGTTAAGAGCTTGTCATCTGAGAACTTGACACCAATCACCTCGAAAATTTGAGAGCCGTAAAGAAAGATTATATCAAAGCCACAGGCTTGCCAAGCCACTTGCATCAAAATGGTGCAAACAAACATATGGTAGACGGATCGAGTTGGGTAAAAGAGATCCCACCACATGCCTAGGGTCGGCCCATGCGCCACGTCACTCATCGATTTTTGCAAGCAAATCATTTTTGAGTTTAAGATGCTCGCAACGACGCCCTGCGCATCGTACATGCGTCCCTGCATGATGAGCCACCGAGCGGATTCTAGCCTTGTCGTGGATGATCGCCTCGTCCAGTGGAAAGAATGCCCATGATATAATTCCACTCATCAGTTGGTTTGCAATGAAGGCGATTACACATCCCTCGGCTCACAACTAAGCAGGAATAGCTCAAAGTTGTCGAATAAGGTGAGTGGTCCCATTCCCACCAAGTAGCTGACCACATAGATGAACACTGATGCGATGCATCAGTGTTTGGTGTGGCCTTAGTCAATGTAATTTAAGGTCATTCTAAGGGGGGCCAGGGACTTGATCATCCAGCCTAGGCTCCATAGCAGCATCTGCCCTCGTCTAACCTTATGAACAAGGAAGCTAGCAATTAGGGTGAATATTGCCTTTACAAATTCGAGAGCGATCGTCATTAAGAGCTTGTCATCCGAGAAATTGACACTAATCACCTCGAAAATTCGAGAGCTGTAAAGAAAGATTGTATCAAAGCCACAGGCTTACCGAGCCACTTGCATCAAAATAACGCAAACAAGCATGTGGCAGACGGATCGAGTTAGGTAAAAGAAATCCCACCACATGCCTAGAGTTGACCCATGCGGCACGTTACTGACAGCCTCCTTGATTTTTGCAAGCAAATCATTTCCGAGTTCAAGATCCTCGCAACAACGCCTTGCATATCGTACATGCGTCCCTGCATGACGAGCCACCGAGCGTATTCTAGACTTGTTGTGGATCATCGCCTCGTCCAGTGGAAAGAATGCTCATGATATAATTCCACTCATCAGTTGGTTTGTAATGAAGGCGATTGCGCATCCCTTGGCTCACAACTTGAGCGGGAATAGCTCATAATTGTAGATTGAGGTGAGTGGTCCCATTCCCACCGGCCACATAGATGAACAATGATGCGATGCATCACTTTTTGGTGTGGCATTGGTTGATGTAATTTAAGGTCATTCCAACGGAGACCAGAGATACGATTATCCAGCCCAGGCTCCACAGTTGCATCTGCCGTCGTCCAACCTTGTCAATAAGGAAGTTGGCAACTATGGTATATATTGCCTTTACAAATTCGAGAGCGATGGTCGTTAAGAGCTTGTCATCCGAGAACTTGACACCAATCACCTCAAAAATTCGAGGGCCGTAAAGAAAGATTGTATCAAAGTCACAGGCTTGCCGAGCCACTTGCATCAAAATGGCGTAAATAAGCATGTGGCAGACGGATCGAGTTGGGTGAAAAAGATCCCACCACACGCCTAGGGTCGGCCCATGCGTCACATCACTAACAACCTCCTCGATTTTTGCAAGCAAATCATTTCCGAGTTCAAGATCCTCGCAACGACGCCCTGCGCATTGTACATGCATCCCTGCATGACGAGCCATTGAGCGGATTCTAACCTTGTCGTGGATGATTGCCTCGTCCAGTGGAAAGAATACCAATGATATAATTCTACTCATCAGTTGGTTTGCAATGAAGGTGATTGCGCATTCCTTGGCTCACAACCTGAGCGGGAATAGTTTAGAGTTGTAGAATGAGGTGAGTGGTCCCATTCCCACCGAGTAGCTGTCCACATAAATGAACAATGATATGATGCATCACTGTTTGGGGTGGCGTTGGTGAATGTAATTGAAGGTCATTCTAAGGGAGGCCAGGGACTCGATCATCCTAGCTCAGGCTCCACAGCAGCATCTGCCGTTGTCCAGCCTTATGAACAAGGAAGCTAGCAATTAGGGTGAATATTGCATTTACAAATTCGAGAGTGATGGTCATTAAAAGCTTGTCATCCGAGAACTTGACACTAATCACCTCGAAATTTCGAGGGTCGTAAAGAAAGATTGTATCAAAGCCACAGGCTTGCCGAGCCACTTGCATGAAAATGGCGCAAACAAGCATGTAGCAGACAAATCAAGTTGGGTAAAAGAGATCCCATCACATGCCTAAGGTCGACCCATGCGCCACGTGACTGACAACCTCCTCGATTTTTCAAGCAAATTATTTCCGAGTTCAAGATCCTTGCAACGACGCCCTGCGCATCGTACATGCGTCCCTGCATGATGAGCCACCGAGCGGATTCTAGCATTGTCGTGGATGATCGCCTTGTCCAGTGGAAAGAATGCCCATGATATAATTTCACTCATCAGTTGGTTTGCAATGAAGGCGATTGCACATCTCTTGGCTCACAACCTGAGCGGTAATAGCTCAGAGTTGTAGACTGAGGTGAGTGGTCCCATTTCCATCGAGTAGCTAACCATATAGATGAAAAATGATGCGATGCATCAGTGTTTGGTGTGGCCTTAGTTGAAGTAATTTAAGGTAATTCCAAGGGAGACTAGGGACCCCATCATCCAGTCCCGGCTGCACAGCGTAGCATCTATCGTTGTCCAACTTTGTCAACAAGGATGCTGTCAACTAGGGTGAATATTGCCCTTACAAATTCGAATGCGATGGTCGTTAAGAGCTTGTCATCTGAGAACTTGACACCAATTATCTTGAAAATATGAGGGTTGTAAAGAAAGATTGTATCAAAGTTACAAGCTTGCCGAGCCACTTGCATCAAAATAACGCAAACAAGCATGTGGCAGATGGATCGGGTTGGGTAAAAAAGATCTCACCACATGCCTAGGGTCGGCCCATGCGCCATGTTGCTGACGGCCTACTTGATTTTTGAAAGCAAATCAGCTCTGTGTTCAAGATCCTAGCAACGACGCCCCGCACATCGTACATGCGTCCCTGTATGACAAGCCACCGAGCGGATTGTAGCCTATCCATGGATGATCGCCTCGTCCGGAGGTAAGAATGCCCATGATATAATACCACTCATAAGTTGATTTGCAATGAAGGAATTGAAGGCGATTGTGCATCCCTTGGCTCACAACCTGAGTGGGAATGGCTCAGAGTTATAAACCGAGGTGAATGGTCCCATTCCTACCGACTAGCTGACCACAGATGAACAATGATGCGATGCATCAGTGTTTGGTGTGACATTGTTCGATGTAATTTAAAGTCATTCAAAGGGAGACCGGGGACCCAATCATTTAGCCCAGACTCCACAGTAGCATCTGCCGTCTCCAACCTTGTCAACAAGGAAGCTGGCAACTAGGGTTAATATTGCCTTTACAAATTCAAGAGCGATGGTCGTTAAGAGCTTGTCATTTGAGAACTTGACACCAATCATCTTCAAAATACGAGGGCTGTAAAGAAAGATTATATCAAAACCACAAGCTTGCCAAGCCACTTGCATCAAAATAGCGCAAACAAGCACGTGAGCAGATGGATCGAGTTGGGTAAAAGAGATCCTACGACATGCCTAGGGTCGGCCCATGTGCAACGTTGCTGACAGCCTCCTCGATTTTTGAAAGCAAATTAGCTCTATGTTCAAGATCCTAGCAACGACGCCCTGCACATCGTACATGTGTCTTAGCATGACGAGCCACCGAGCGGATTGTAGCCTTACCGTGGATGATCACCTCGTCCAGTGGTAAGAATGCCCATGATATAATTCCACTCATAAGTTGGTTTGCAATGAAGGAATTGAATGCGATTGCGCATCCCTTGGCTCACAACCTGAGCGAGAATAGCTTAGAGTTGTAGACTGAGATGAGTGGTCCAATTCCTACCGAGTAGCTGGCTACATAGATGAACAATGATGCGATGATCAGTGTTTGGTGTGGCATTGGTCGATGTAATTTAAGGTCATTCAAAGGGAGACTAGGGATCCGATCATCCAGCCCAGGCTACACAGCAGCATCTATCGTCGTCCAACCTTCTCAACAAGGATGTTGGCAACTAGGGTGAATATTGCTTTTACAAATTCGAGTGCAATGGTCGTTAAGAGTTTGTCATCCGAGAACTTGACACCAATCATCCCCAAAATACGAGAACTGTAAAGAAAGATTGTATCAAAGCTATGGGCTTGCCGAGCCAATTGCATCAATATGGTGCAAACAAGCATGTGGTAGACGGATCGAGTTAGGTAAAAGAGATTCCATCACACGCCTAAGGTCAGCCCATGCGCCAAGTTGCTGATAGCCTCCTCTAGTTTTCCAAACAAATCAGCTCCGAGTTCAAGATCCTAGCAACGACGCCCGGCGCATCGTACATGCGTCCCTGCATGACGAGACACCGAACGGATTGTAGTCTTGCCGTGAATGATTGTGTTGTCCAGTGGTAAGAATGCCCATGATATAATTCCACTTATTAATTGGTTTGCAATGAAGACGATTGCACATCATTTGGCTCACAACCTGAGCGGGAATAGCTTAGAATTGTAGACTGAGGTGAGTAGTCCCATTCCTACCGAGTAGCTGGCCACATAGATAAAAACAATGCGATGCATCAGTGTTTGGTGTGGCCTTGGTTGATGTAATTTAAGGTCATTCCAAGGGAGACCAGGGACCCGATCATCCAACCCAAGCTCGATAGCAGTATCTGCCGTCGTCCAACCTTGTCAACAAGGAAGCTGGCAACTAGGGTGAATATTGCCTTTACAAATTTGAATGCGATGATCGTTAAGAGCTTGTCATCCGAGAACTTGACACCAATCATCTCGAAAATACGTGGTCTGTAAAGAAAGATTGTATAAAAGCCACAGGCTTGCCGAGCTAGTTGCATCAACATGGCGCAAACAAGCATGTGGCAGACGGATCAAGTTGGGTAAAAGAGATCCCATCACATACTTAGGGTCGGCCCATGCGCCACGTTATTGACAGCCTCCTCAATTTTCGCAAGCAAATCATTTCTGAGTTCAATATCCTAGCAACGACGCCTGGTGCATCGTACATGCGTCCCTGCATGACAAGCCATCGAGCGGATTGTAGTCTTGCCGTGAATGATCGTGTCGTCCAGTGGTAAGAATGCCCATGATATAATTTCACTGATCAGTTAGTTTGCAATGAAGACGATTGCACATCCTTTGACTCACAACCTGAGCGGGAATAGCTAAGAATTGTAAACTGAGGTGAGTGGTCCCATTCCTACCAAGTATCTGGCCACATAGATGAAAAACGATGCGATGCATCAGTGTTTGGTGTGGCCTTGGTTGATGTAATTTAAGGTCATTCCAAGGGAGACCGGGGACCCGATCATCTAGCCCAAGCTCGATAGCAGCATATGCCGTCGTCCAACCTTGTCAACAAGGAAGCTGGCAACTTTTACAAATTCGAGTGCGATGATTGTTAAGAGCTTGTCATCTGAGAACTCGACACCAATCATATCGAAAATACGAGGGCTGTAAAGAAAGATTGTATCAAAGTCACAGGCTTGCCGAGCCACTTTCATCAACGTGCTGCAAACAAGCATGTGGTAGACGGATCAAGTAGGGCAAAAGAGATCTCACCACACGTTTAAGGTCGGCCGATGCGCCACGTTTTTGACAGTCTCCTCGATTTTTACAAGTAAATCAGCTCCGATTTCAAGATCCTAGCAACGACGCCCCGCACATCGTACGTGCGTCCTTGCATGACGAGCCACCGAGCGGATTGTAGCCTTGCTGTGGATGATCGCCTCATCCAGTGGTAAGAATGCCCATGATATAATTCTACTCATTAATTGATTTGCAATGAAGGCGATTGCGCATCCCTTGGCTCACAACTTGAGCGGGAATAGCTTAGAGTTGTAGATTGAGGTGAGTCGTCCCATTCCCATCGAGTAGCTGGCCATATAAATGAATAATGATGCGATGCATCAGTGTTTGGTGTGGCCTTAGTCGATGTAATTTAAGGTCATTCCAATGTAGACGAGGGACCCGATCATCCAGCCCAGGCACCACTGTAGAATCTGCCTTCGTCCAACCTTGCCAACAAGGATGCTGGCAACTAGGGTGAATATTGCCTTTACAAATTCGAGTGCAATGGTCGTTAAGAGCTTGTCATCCGATAATTTGACACCAATAATCTTGAAAATACGAGGGCTATAAAGAAAGATTGTATCAAAGTCAGAGGCTTGCCGAGCCAGTTGCATCAACATGGCGCAAACAAACATGTAGCAGACGGATCGAGTTGGATAAAAGAGATCCCACCACACCCCTAGGGTCGGCCCACGCGCCACGTTGCTGACAGCCTCCTTGATTTTTGCAAGCAAATCAGCTCCGATTTCAAGATCCTAGCAACGACGCCTCGCGTATCATACATGGGTCCCTGCATGACGAGCCACCGAGCGGATTGTAGTCTTGCCGTGGATGATTGCCTCGTCCGGTGGTGAGAATGCCCATGATATAATTTCACTTATCAGTTGGTTTGCAATGAATGCGATTACGCATCCCTTGGCTCACAACCTGAGCGGGAATAACTCAGAGTTGTAGACTGAGCTGAGTGGTCCCATTCCCACTAAGTAGCTGGCCACATAGATGAACAATAATGCGATGCATCAGTGTTTGGTATGGCCTTGGTCGATGTAATTTAAGGTCATTCCAAGGGTTACCAAGGAGCCGATCATCCAACTTAGGCTCCATAGCAGCATCTGCCGTCGTCCAACCTTGTCCACAAGGAAGTTGGCAACTAGGGTGAATATTGCCTTTATAAATTCGAGTGCGATGCTCGTTAAGAGCTTGTCATCCGAGAACTTGACACCAATCATCTCGAAAATACGAGGTTTGTAAATAAAGATTGTATCAAAGCCACAAGCTTTCCGAGCCAGTTGCATCAACATGGCGTAAACAAGCATGTGGCAAACGGATCTAGTTGGGTAAAAGAGATCCCACCACACGCCTAGGGTTGGCCCATGCGCCATGTTGCTGACAGCCTCCTCGATTTTCCCAAGCAAATCAGCTCCGAATTCAAGATCCTAGCAACGATGCCCCGCATATCGTACGTGCATCCCTGCATGACTAGCCACGGAGCGGATTCTAGCCTTGCCGTGGATAATCGCCTCGTCTAGTAGTAAGAATGCTCATGATATAATTCTACTCATTAATTGGTTTGCACTGAAGGCGATTGCACATCCATTAGCTCACAACTTGAGCGGAAATAGCTCAGTGTTGTAAACTGAGGTAAGTGGTCCCATTCCTACCGAGTAGCTAGCCACATAGATGAAAAACGATGCGATGCATTAGTGTTTGGTGTGGCCTTGGTTGATGTAATTTAAGGTCATTCTAAGGGAGACCGGGGACCCGATCATCCAACCCAAGCTCAACCGCAGCATTTGCCGTCGTCTAACCTTGTTAACAAGGAAGTTGGCAACTATGGTGAATATTTCTTTTACAAATTCGAGTGTGATGATCGTTAAGAGCTTGTCATCTGAGAAATTGACACCAATCATCTCAAAAATACGAGGGCTGTAAAGAAAGATTGTATCAAAGCCACAGGCTTGCCGAGCCACGTGCATCAACGTGCTGCAAACAAGCATGTGGTAGACGGATCAAGTTGGGCAAAAGAGATCCCACCACACGTTTAAGGTCGGCCCATGCGCCACGTTGTTAACAATCTCCTCGATTTTTGCAAGTAAATCAGCTCCGATTTCAAGATCCTAGCAACGACGCCCCCACACATCGTACGTGCGTCCCTGCATGACGAGCTACCAAGCGGATTGTAGCCTTGCCGTGGATGATTGCCTCGTCTAGTGGTAAGAATGCCCATGATATAATTCTACTCAACAGTTGATTTGTAATGAAGGCAATTGCACATCCCTTGGCTCACAACTTGAGCGGGAATAGCTTAGAGTTATAGACTAAGGTGAGTGGTCCCATTCTCACCGAGTAGCTGGCCACATAAATGAATAATGATGCGATGCATCAGTGTTTGGTGTGGTCTTAGTCTATGTAATTTAAGGTCATTCCAATGTAGATGAGGGACCCCATCATCCAGCCCAAGCACCACTGCAGAATCTGCCTTCGTCCAACCTTGCCAACAAGGATACTGGCAACTAGGGTGAATATTGCATTTACAAATTCGAGTGCGATGGTCGTTAAGAGCTTATCATCTGATAATTTGACACTAATAATCTCGAAAATACGAGGGCTATAAAGAAAGATTGTATCAAAGCCAGAGGCTTGCTGAGCCAGTTGCATCAACATGGCGTAAACAAACATGTGGTAGACGGATTGAGTTGGATAAAAGAGATCCCACCACACCCCTAAGGTCGGCTCACGCGCCACGTTGCTGACAGCCTCCTCGATTTTTGCAAGCAAATCAGCTCCGATTTCAAGATCCTAGCAACGACGCCCTGCGCATCGTACATTGGTCCCTATATGACGAGCCACCGAGCGGATTGTAGCCTTGCCATGGATGATCGCCTCATCTAGTGGTAAGAATGCCCATGATATAATTCCACTTATCAGTTGATTTGCAATGAATGCGATTATGCATCCCTTGGCTCACAACCTGAGCGGGAATAACTTAGAGTTGTAGACTAAGGTGAGTGGTCGCATTCCCACCGAGTAGCTAGCCACATAGATGAACAATGATGTGATGCATTAGTGTTTGGTGTGGCCTTGGTCGATGTAATTTAAGGTCATTCCAAGGGTTACCAAGGAGCCGATAATCCAACCCAGGCTCCACAGCAGCATCTGTCGTCGTTCAACCTTGTCAACAAGGAAGTTGGTAATTAGGGTGAATATTGCCTTTACAAATTCGAGTACAATGCTCGTTAAAAGCTTGTCATTTGAGAACTTAACACCAATCATCTCGAAAATACAAGATCTGTAAATAAAAATTGTATCAAAGCCACAGGCTTGCCGAGCCAGTTGCATCAACATGACGCAAACAAGCATGTGGCAGACGGATCGAGTTGGGTAAAAGAGATCCCACCACACGCCTAGGGTCGGCCCATGTGCCACGTTGCTGACAGCCTCCTCGATTTTCGCACGCAAATCAGCTACAAGTTCAAGATCCTAGCAACGACGCCTCGCACATCGTACATGGTCCCTGCATGACGAGCCACCGAGCGGATTCTAGCCTTGCCGTGGATAATCGCCTCGTCCAGTAGTAAGAATGCCCATGATATAATTTTACTCATCAGTTAGTTTGCAATTAAGGCGATTGCACATCCATTGGCTCACAACTTGAGCAGGAATAACTCAGAGTTGTAAACTAAGGTGAGTGGTCCCATTTCTACCGAGTAGTTGGCCACATAGATAAACAATGATGCGATGCATCAATGTTTGGTGTGGCATTGGTTGATGTAATTTAAGGTCATTTGAAGGAAGACTAGGGACCCGATCATCCAGCCCAGGCTCCACAGCAGCATCTGCTGTCATCTAACCTTGTCAACACGGAAGTTGGTGACTAGGGTGAATATTGCCTTTACAAATTCGAGTGCGATAGTCGTTAAGAGCTTGTCATCCGAGAATTTGACACCAATCATCTCGAATATACGAGGACTGTAAAGAAACATTGTATTAAAGTCACAGGCTTGCCGAGTTACTTGTATCAACATGGCGCAAACAAGCATGTGGCAGACGGATCAAGTTGGGTAAAAGAGATCCCATCACACGTCTAGGGTCAGCCCATTCACCGTGTTGCTGACAGCCTTCTCAATTTTTGCAAGCAAATCAGCTCCGAGTTCAAGATCCTAGCAACGACGCCTTGCGCATCGTGCATGCGTCCTTGCATGACGAGCCACCGAGCGGATTGTAGCCTTACCGTGGATGATCGTCTCGTCCATTCGTAAGAATGCACATGATATAATTCCACTCATCAGTTGGTTTGCAATGAAGGCGATTGCGCATCCCTTGGCTCACAACCTGAGCGGGAATAGCTCAGAGTTGTAGACTGAAGTGAGTGGTCTCATTCTCACCTAGTAGCTACCATATAGATGAACAATGATGCGATGCATCAGTGTTTGGTGTGGCCTTGGTCTATGTAATTTAAGGTCATTCCAAGGGAGACCAGGGACCCGATCATCCAACCCAGGCTCCACAGCAACATCCGCCGTCGTCCAACCTTTTCAACAAGAAAGCTGGCAACTAGGGTGAATATTTCCTTTACAAATTCGAGTGCGATGGTCGTTAAGAGCTTGTCATCCGAGAACTTGACACCAATCATCTCGAAAATACGAAGGCTATAAAGAAAGATTGTATCAAAGCCATAGGCAAGCCGAGCCACATCCATCAAAATGGTGCAAACAAACATGTGGCAGACAGATTGAGTTGGGTAAAAAAAATCCCACCACACACCTAGGGTCAGCCCATGCGCCACGTTGCTGACAGCCTCCTCGATTTTTGGAAGCAAATCAGCTCCGAGTTCAAGATCCTAGCAACGACGCCCTTTTATAATCTATCATCTTTGAAGCAGGGCCCTGAGAAGGTGAGTCTTTGGGATAACTCTTCGTAACAGAGTGATTGGGATTATATTTTATCTAATTTTAAATTCCATATTCAAATTATTTTAACTTACCTAATCCCAACACTTTCTCTTTGTTCATAAAACCTTTCTACTTTGTCTATGAGGGAAAAGATTCAACTTTTTCTAATCATAGAAAAAATCTACCGAAAAAATATCTCGTTAGCCTTATCGATCATAGGGTGTATCTCCACCAAGTTTATAGAGAAGAAGAAACCTACTTTGATCGTATTTATGATACGAAAATCTAAATGATATACTGCTCGACCAACCCAGCAGCCACCAGCTCCACCGAACCATCCACCGCCCCCAGCCTGTACGTTTGCCTTTCCACCACCTCAGCCAGTCACGCTGTCCAGCCCAGCACCACTCGACCAGCTCAAACAGAACTGAACCCCCCTTTAGCCATGACTTACAAGGTTGTTTTTAGTCTCGTCCAGGCCTCCATTGGTGACACCGTAGTTGCGGGATCTCACCGCCTTTGCACCACGTTGCTGACGGCCTCCTCAATTTTTGCAAGCAAATGAGCTCCGAGTTCGAGATCCTAGCAAGGACACCCTACACATTGTACATGTGTCCCTGCATGATGAGCCAACGAGGGGATTCTAGCATAACGCGGACTACAATTTCAAGAAGGATCAAGCAAATTGCTCCCACAAAGCACATGATAAGCCACCCATTAAATGGAAGCTGTTGAACACCTAAAATGCCAAAACATGTTCAAATGAATATATGCAATCACCTTTCTAATTCTAATTTTTCCAGTAAAGTAAATTATGAAAAAGATAAAAATCAATGACATACTAAAAAAAGTGAAAAAAAAAATCCTATAAATTAGGAGAAAAAATGTGAGTACCTCAGGAAGAGAGGTGAACAAGTCATGAAAGATGGCAAGAGTGATCTCTACAATGTAGATGGGGGTGACCATATGGGCGTAGCCAGTCTCGACTTGAGCGATGAAGCGGCCAAATAGGACGAAGGCATTATTGGAATTGATGCCCATGACATAGGGCCTGATAAAGAAGAAGAACCCCACAAAACCGATCACACGATGGTAGCCAAACCAGTCTGATGTCAACCTTGCCATCATCGATCCAAAAGCCAAAAATAAGAAGAGGTACTATATCACGATCTCAGCATGCTTGTTGCTTGTCTTCTGCTCCTTCATTATGGACGCAATTGTCTTGCTCATTGCTCCAATTTCTGGCAAAACATAGATCTATCATTTTCATCGATAATAAAGCTAGACAAAAAGAAAAGGGTAATAGCTTAACTTTTTTTGGTTTGCAACAAAAGACTAATTCACCGTAACCAGGGGGTGACACAGGACTAACCAAAACCAAGTATCAAAGACATGATGGAGGCCAGAAAGGTGCATCTTAAAAGGTATTTATTCGGGCGCGGCATTGAATTGTCCTCAATCTACTCCTCTTGGAGGGCGTTGTGGACACTAGGATCGACAGTGGCTATCTCCTGTTGTATGTCGTTGACACTAAAATTAGTATATGTGCCTCCTAGCAAACAATTGGCCCTTATTTTGGTCAATTAGTGGCATATATAATATCTAAAAACATGGGTGCGTTTGGTTTAGTATTTTGAAAGCCCATTGGCAAAATGCAAAGTAGTTTGGCCTAAAGTACTTAGGATGTGTTTGATTCAGCATTTTAAAAGCCTATTGAAAAAATGCAAAGCAGTTTAGCCTAAATGACTTTAGGTAAATGCAAAGACCATTTGATAAACTATGCTTTGAGAAAGCAACTTTGAGAGAAATGCCATTTGATAGAAAACACATTTGAAAAGCTCTTTGCGTGATCAATATTAAATTTTTTAATTTTATTTATTTTTAAAAAAATAATGTATGCAATTTTTTAAATATAAATTTGACAATAATACTAAAAAGATCGAATACATATATAATTTTTTTTAAAAAAAGAGACCAAACCCTTTACTGGATTTTTTTAATTTTTATTTTCTTAAAATTGAAAAAATGATGTATGCAACTTTTTAAATATAAATTTTCACAATAATGCTAAAAAAAAAAAATCAAATACATCTATATATATATATTTTAAAAAAAAAGACCAAACCCTTCATTAGAATTTTTAAATTTGTAATTGTTTGGAATTGAAAAAAAAATAATGTATGCAACTTTTTAAATATAAATTTTGACAATAATACTAAAAAAATCAAAATATATATATATATATATATTTTTTATTATTAAAAAAAAGACAAAATCCATCGTCGAAATTTTTTAATTTTTATTTTTTAAAATTTGAAAAAATAATGTATGCAACTTTTTAAATATAAATTTGAAAATAATGCTAAGAAGTCAAATACATATATATAATTTTTTTTTAAAAAAGACCAAACCCTTCGTTGGAATTTTTTAACTTTCATTTGTTTAAAATTGAAAAAATAATATATATGCAACTTTTTTAATGTAAATTTTGACAATAATGCTAAAAAAATCAAATATATAAATATTTTTTAAAAAAAGACCAAAATATATTTAATTTTTTCTAGCATATATATATATATATATATATATATATATATATATATGATTTTTTTAGCATTATTTTGGCATTTTAAAAATAATAATAACGAGGGAAAAATCATAAATTTGAAGAGTAAGTAAGGATAGTTTTAGAAGAAAAAAATAAGTTTCGGCATTTAACCAAATGTTTAAAGCTCAAAACGACTTCCTACTAGCATTGGGTTTTTAGCCTTTCCAATGCTAACTTTCACTTGAAAGTTACTTCAAAATGGTTGCCAAACAGTCCAGCATTTCCTAAAGGAGCTTTGGAGGCTGAAAGCCCCTTAAGAGTACTGAACCAAATACACCCTCAATAACTGCAATTGCACATTACCCATGAACCATCGTCCATGAAAGTTCCTTGTCATGGGGAGATGGTCGGCCCTAATTGCAAGTCCACTTCTATTGCACAAATCTAATAATAGGCTCATATGAGCGTAGCTAATGAATTTCCATAATTTTCTCTGACAAGAGCACCGCCGCTTCCATGAGTTGTATTAGAAGCGGCAACATTGTTGTAGAATCTATATTAGATTACAACTCTATAAATCGGATTTTTGAGCTGCCTGCCATGTTTTAGATCATCAAATTAATGAGAATTTTAGGAACCAACTTGCCGTGAATTTACGAACATCGTCTCTACATTTTAGTTAGAGGCAAATAATCTACGTCCAATTTAAGAGATTGATAAAGAATTACTTTCTTATGACTTGACCTCAAATCATAAGCCATTTTGCTAAGTAAATCAAATTTCGATCTTTCATAAAACCATTTTTTACGCTATTCCTAGAATGACTCATTAGATACATAACTCTAAATTAAGTCATAAACATTTTTACAATTTGCCAATTGAGTCATAATTCTTTCAATTATGCTAATTTAATCATAAACCTTTAAACTATTTATCAATTTAGTTGTAAAATTTTTAAGAACTTATCCATTTAGTCATTCCAACCAATTTTGGCTGAAAAACGCTAATACGACTGTCTAGTGAACATCGGCCGTGGATAATTTTATTGATTTTTTAAATCTTTTTTTCTTTTTCTTTTTTCTTTTTTTCCCACTCTTGGTCAACGGCCCTCGCCTATGGCTGGAAACCTCCACATCCTTGCTGTGCTGGCCAAGAGTGGAAAAAAAAAGGAAAAGAAAAAGGAAAAGAAGAAAAAAAACCAAAATAATAAAAAACTTAAAAGTTTTAAAAATCCAAAAGAAAATTGTTCACATAGGATGGACGGTATTGACTAAATTGTCGTACTAGCATTTTCCAACCAAAATTGGGCGGAAGGATTAAGTTGGCACGGCCGATTTGGGCGAAAGAATTAAATTAGTATGACTGAAAGGTTTTATACTGAATTGATAAATTGTTAAAAAGTTTAAAATTAAATAAGTCGAATTGATATGTTATAACTGAATTGGTATTGATATTATATGTTTATGACTTTTTTTTGGTAATTTTTTATCCTTTACAACCAATGGTACCGCTATAGAGACTCTAACCAAAAATTAAAAAATTCAGAGACACAATTATCTAGAGGCATATTGAACAGTTCACAAGCCCCTTTTACCAAAAAAAAAAAAAAAACAGTTCACCAGCCCCGTGAATTTGTTACCTCTAATCCGAAACAGTCGACACCTAGTTGTTAGTATTTGAACAAGTGAAATTTATTGATTTTATTTTGCTTAATTAAATTCTAACGACTCTTGGGTCCGGACCAACTACATCAAAATTTATTATCAAGTTAGAAATTGCTCGGAGTCCGGACCAACTATATTGGCTCTTGGGTAAGCTGTTTCATCGCTTTTTTGAAATAGTGATAATAATGTACTCGCGATGATCCCTCCTTCGCGATCCACGGAAATGAAATGACCCTGCACTTTCTCTACGGGAAACTTCGAGTTCGTAACTTTTGCTAAGTTCGAGCTGTCCTAAAAAGTAGAATTGTATCGAAGTTTTGTCCCCCTCCTGCACTTGCGCTTGCACTCTCAAAGGACGAATCTTCTGCAGCATATCCCCCCGAACAGTTTTTCACAGTTTTTAGAGTTTTCCTCGTTCGATTCTTTTGAGGAGGATGAGGAGGAGGAGGAGTGGTCCAAGCACAGGAACAACACCACTTCATGTCCTTTTCCCAGTTCCCATCTTGGCTTTCGCAATTAAAAATCTCGTCTTGTCCTGCGGAAATCGTAAATTGACGTGGTAAAACAAACTCGACATCTTGTCCTCGGCAATTTCGCAACGCGATCCGTCCGTAAGCAAAGCAGCGTGCCACGCCGCCGTTTCGAGCGTTCGTGCGTGCGTGCCACGTCACCGCATTTCCCCCGGTCATCAAAATGGGGAAGAACTCCTCTTCTGCTTCAAGCCATCTGAACCAGTAAACAAGAAGAAGAAGAAGACGACCTCGATCCCCAAAGCTTGCGCCTTTGGAGGCTTTTCGCACTCGAACCGGACCGCAAGCGAGAACCCACGATGAGAATCTCTCTCCCTGTCGTGCTTTTCCTCCTCTTCTCGCTCCTCGTCGATTCCTCGGACCTCCCGGACGTCCCGGCCCGGCCCGTCTCCAGGGCCCACGCGGAGCTGACCGCCTACGGCTTCCCGATCGGCCTCCTGCCCGCCGACGTCCGGGGCTACTCCATCAACGCCACGTCCGGCGACTTCGCCGTCGACCTCCACGGCCCGTGCCGCCTCACGCTGCCCCCCGACAACTACCTGGCCGCCTACTCGGAGAAGATAACTGGGAAGATCGTGAGGGGCCGGATCGCCGGGTTGGAGGGGATCCGGGTCAGGGCCCTCTTCCGGTGGTGGTCCATCACCGGGATCAAGTCGAGCGGCGAGAACCTGGTCTTCGAGGTCGCCGGCGTCAGCGCCAAGTACCCCTCCAAGAACTTCGACGAGGCCCCCGCCTGCGAAGGAGGGAAGAGAAGTTCTTCTTGAGGTTAGGGTTTCGATTCTTGCTTTTATTCTGGTAATTTTTGTGTGGGATTGATGATGCGCGGTTCGAATTATATGGGTTAGAGGTTGTTTGTTCCCTGCGATTGATTGCTCCGATTGTTGGCCACTTGATATTAGCCATTCTGTGGTGACCCCGGTTTACTCATCAGTAATGGAGAGAAGACGGAGACGCTCAAAAATGGAATTTTGTGAGTAAATTGTTCATGATCAGATGACAATTCTAATGGGTTCATATTCTTACCATCAGACTGTCAGTAACTTCTAGTGTCCGTGAAGGATTTATTTGTGTTGGTTCGATGAGAAGTAGGTCTCCTTGATTTGATCTGGATAGGCTTCTTGTGGAAGACCTCGTTGCTGTTTTGAATCGTCAGGCTGCGTATGCATCCTCTGTTCTTTCTCTTTTCCAGTCAAATGCGACAATGGTTTCTACATATTCGTAAGAAAAAATCCATCTTAGATTGCCTAATTTGTTTCTGTGGATCACTGATGGCATGTTGAGGCTGTTGAGTTTCTTTGAATGGAGTTCATGATTAATTGCTGGAGAAAACTATTCGGTTGTCATCTTGCACCATGTTAGCTGCACATGGTGTGTGATAGTCAATGACAATGTGCTATCTAAACAGCGATCTTTCCTGACTAATCTTGTGACTCTGGACATGGATTTCACCATGTTCAGGCGTGGCATGTTGTCATTGGCCATCACACACAACAACAACACGTGAGTTCATGCATCACAGCTCTGACTATCTTCTTGGTGGCTTGTTTACGGGTGTCTTGTATCTGCCTTCATTGAGCTGACTTTGACCATTGCACCTTACGGTCAAATCTGATAGCTAATGTGAATTTTGGTTAGAGTGTTGTCTTATTGCTGTTGGGGGCATTAGCCTTAATTGCTGCCAGTATATGATTGATACAGACGGTATATAATTCTTTAAGATCAATTTGTGGAAGTTTCTTTACTTGATTGGGTTGTCAGATTTATAGAATATTAAGAATAACAGCTGTCTAGCTTTGTAGACTATGTTATTTTTAATAAGCTTTATGGAGACTGGGAGTTTAAATTGACCAATCTGTATTGCAAAAGTCTGGACCAACTAGTAATATCGACATGTTCTGCCTGTTAAACAATATTTTAGAGTAGCTTTTGCCAAAAGCTGGTCATCCTGCTATGTCTTTTTCAAGTGCTATAAGTTGGTATTATCCATTCTATTTTGCTCTGCTACCAGCATTATTTTCTTTTATTCATCTTGGGCATTGTGTTAATTGATGTCATTCAGTCAAAAATCATTTTGGCCAAATTAATTCTAACAATAGCAGCCATCAGAATTGGGATACTTACAGCTTTGACTGTGGCTATAGACTTTGTTCTCAAGCCATTATGCAATGTTCTTTTTCCTGAAAAAGGACATATTAGTAATGCAGGCTGGGAACAAGAAAATAACTCTGTCCAGGGCAAGACTTTGTGAATGCTCGTTGCAGTAAGATCATGGCCTTACAAAGTTTGTTAGGTTGAGATAAATTATCTGGTAAATGGACTATAACCGAACAAAAATTCTATTTTCGACTTAATTAGATCTGCTCTCTCTAGAATCTCTTGCTAGAAAACCTGCTGCTGAGAAAAAGCTGATGTAATAAACCTTTTCTTCACCATTAACATCAGCATGTCATTTGGAGTGAAGAACAATCTTATGGCTAGGAATGTCATATGGATTTCACATGGTCTGATTTTTGAAGCTTTTGCTAAATGTAATATGCCATCTTTGGCTTGTGCGTGCACATGTTTTGTGTTTTTCCAAAGAATCAGCTGTATCTGTTGCAGCCTTAGCATGTCTCAAGTCTCCCTTATGTTTTGAGAGCTTCACCTTTCTACTTGCTATCTTTACCAATACAAATTCTTGCTCATGATTTATGTTATTTTTCTGTAGTCCCTTCTTATGGCATCCTTTCACTTCCACTTCATTTTTTGACATCAGAACATAAGTCTGCTCCTTCATAGGCTATCATCTTCATAAGAGATGCGTTGTTAGAAAGATGCCCATTAATATACTTTTACTTTATTGCTGAAAGTCCTTTCTGACATTCTGTCACATGTTAACCTCCTATATCTGCTTTTACTTTACTCGTTAAAAATTTCATTCATAATTTCTTTGGGCCTTCATTTTTCTATGGCAGAGGATAGCATAGAATGGCAATTATTCTTTTTCTTGTGTTGCGTGAGGTGCGATGCACTGGACCCTGACCTTTCTTGCTTCTATATTTTGCAGCTGTGTGGCTAATCTCCACGGTTCAGGTAGCATGTTTATGGACTGTTGAGAAGCCTGTAGGAGATTGAGAGAAATTGGCCAAAAACATTTGAGTAGTTGATGTCTGCTTTATTAGGTTAATGTTAATGACTATTTCCTCTTATCTGGGGATGCTTGCTGTTACTTTCCAGTATCATTTACTAGTTGATGCAGGTAAAAGAGAACAAGAAAATGCTGGTTTGTATATTTTGGCCATGACTCGTGAACTTGTTTGCTAGTAGAGATAATAAGATAACGACTATTCTGTAAATTCGATTAAGGAAGGATTACTTTGCGTCAATATGGCGCGGGAAATATGTAATGGCCATGCATTTTGCCTCACGAAACCCAAATATCTATGTGTCTATAGCTCTTCATAGTTCACTTAGCTTTAAATAGGGGATCAAATTCCATATTGATTTGTAGTTGATGATTTCTGGTTTCTCTTCTGTCCTCTTTATTAAGAAGCCTCCGTCTTTCTCCCTCTCAATGCTCCCTTCTACTGATGATGTAATGTGAAATAGGGGATGGAGTTGCAGTTTCTCACTTGGATTTGATGTGTTGCAGCTTAATAAAATGTATTACAAAAACATGAAACTTATAACACTTCACAGCATTAGCACACCTAGAGGAACACCTAACTAGTTCTAAGATTCGTATGCAAATTCCTCATACCATACTAGTTGCAGTTTCAGAAATTCAAACTGAGGCACCTTGCGTATCTACACGGTACTCTTAACTTTGTACTCTAATTTTGATTTCTTGTCCAAGGAAATTATGTCGGACACAACTTATTAGATTGGTCTTGTGTGTAATTTGGACTCTGAGATCAAAAGGAAAAAATTACAACGGTCGAATAATATTGGAAGGATAGTAACTTGCAGACATTCAATGAAAATTATTGACATACGAGGATTATTATTCACTAATAGGGGCTTTCAGTTTAAGGGCTGCTTTATTATTAATTAACAAGGAAAGTTACTAAGTACAAGAAAAAATATTTATAATAGATTCGGTTAGTTATGATTTCTCATGGAAAGTCAGACGGTCGTATATTGAACCTCGCAAGATTAAAAGTAAATTATGTCCATGTGAAGGACGGTTATTGATTTGTCATCTACAAAGTCCCATACGGAAATTACAATCATAAAGGATGATTACCAATCATAGCTACTGTCGCATGCAACAATTTGAGGTATTTTTACTATATTATTGATTAATTACTGAGTGCTAACATCTTTTTGAGAGAGATATAGATGAGCCACCGGATATAAAGATAAATTACTATTTATAAGAGTGATTTGAATATATTCCTGCTAAGAAATTTTTTCTACCTCATAGGATCGATCCCAAGGCCAAAGAGCCCAAGCTTTTATCTATAGGACCATATCATAGGGGCCGGCCCCACCCACTTTAGCGCCGGCCATCCCATATGACACCACTGACATTCATATCAATGATTCCTAGCAAAAATCAAGAAGCATCACATACGACCACGGAGCAAGAGCTGTTCCAGGCCGCAGGGGCAAATGACCTATAGAACAAGCAACAACAAACAAAAAGAAAATAACTGCTCTACTCTAAAAGAATAAGTTACATTTGTCTTTTCCTTCTTTGAATAAATAAAGAGAAGTTCATTATGCAGCAGCCACAAGCTAAAAAAGAGCACTTGCTAAGCAGATCCTTTACTTGATTTAGAAATTATTGTTTAGCTTAAAAGGATAAATGCTTCTTTTATTGCAAGGACAAATTACCCGCACACCACCCTACCACCAACAGAAAAGATAAAGATTCTTTATGCCAGGTTTAGCTCATCAGGCACCACTAAACCCAAATTTTGAAGCATGTTGTCAGAAAGTACGATGAATAACACCAAAAGAAACAAAATTTAGTAGCCCTTTGCAATGAGAAGATCAACCTGAAGAAGGCCCCGGGTCACGAAAGAGATTTAACGATCCACTTCCGAAAACTGTCGATACAATGACCAAACTGCTACTGTCCACGCAGGATCATTCATAAGAGCAGAGGATTAACCATCATCGACCTAAAATAATAGGGAATCTTGACAAGACGAATTCCACAGAACCCACGTGCGGGTAATCTGTTTGTTAAGCTATCCATGCAAACAAAGAGAGAATCAGACATAATAGAACTAAAAGATTAAGGAAGTTTTACAGCACCAGCCTACACGAAGCTGAATTAACAAGTTAACGGTGTAATCTCTAATGCACTCCTCCCTGTCAGATTACACTTTGCACGAGTTGCATTTACGTACGTATTTAGACACGGAAGGCTTGGTTGTTCTGTTTCTCTAGAATGAAGATTCACTCATCCTTAATCACCATTATTCATTGAGGACTAAGAGTTAGAGTAGGAGTAGAATATGACTAATCGATAAAAAAAAAAAAATGTTGTCTTTGACTTGTACATTTTTTGGGTACTGAATAGTGTGTATTATTTAGCAAAAGAGCTAATTGACACATGTTTTAATTGTACTTCCTTCATGATGCTCGTATTGGTTCATGCAGTAATCTTATTTATTTCTACAATATGGATTATTCTTTATCTGTATTTATTGTTAAAGTTAGCTTGTGGCACTAAATATCTTAATCAGGAATGTTAATCATCTTCTCACAAAGAAATTGTCTAGTCTAGGCAAAATAAAAGAATTTGGTTTATAGAAGTTCTTACGGTGGAAGGTTCTTCCTGGCAGACTAAACGTGTGAAAATGCGTACAAACAGCCTTTCGACTGATTGTCGGCCAATGTATTTTATCCACAAGTATATTATTCTTTTAACTTGTTCGAAAAATATACACTACGAATTAGTAAATGCTTAAAAATTGTAGTTTGCTATCTAGTGTTAGCTATCTAATGTTCGAACAGGAAAAATTTCCTCCCCTCGGTGGGCTGGGAGTAATCTTGGAATTGCTAGCATGACCTGGTGATTGAAGTGGAAATAAAACACCTAAGGATTCAACATTACATAGTGTACGTACTTCATGAATGCAAAAGATCATTTGGTAAATGGGAGCAGCTAAAATTGTTGTGAGGCAGGTACCGTGCGGCAGCGTAGCCTCATTTTCAAATTATAATTGTTTTGCATCATTTTTAACTCATCTCACCAATCTGGGACTGTGAAAGGACCTTTTACTAATTGGCTAATAAAATGAGAAAATATTTTGCCCTATACATCTCTTAGAAATGTTGAGACAGAATAAATTCAAAACTTTCGAAGAAAGGTTATCGTTCTTATCGGTACCAGTGTTGGGTTATCATGGTTGAAATTTCCCAGATCACTTAACAAGGGGGTTTATAAGCTCTTTGTACTTACTAGCTTAACTTTTAAGTTGGGCTTTCTAATCATCTATTGACACATAAATTTTGATAAACCGATTATTCATTTGTTGTATAAAATAATTTAGGATTAATTTTCGACCCCTAAACAAAAATATTATAATTAATTTGCATAATATATAGTTTCAAGAGCATTTATTATTTAATTTCTATTTTCATTAATTACATTAGCATTAGATTGATAGTAGATGGTTATGAACTTATAAGAACGGATTGAGCCCACGTAGCGGGACAAAATTCGGCCAGCACAAGGGGACCAGCTGAGCGAAATTTGCATGGGAAGACAGGCCAAATTAAGTTTAATTTTATCTAATTTCAGCCCATGGGAATTAATTAAAATAGGTCTTGAGCTTAATTTAACCCATTACATGAAAAAGACCTTGAGCTTAATTCAGCCCATTACATGGAAAATGCCTAAATTAAGCCCATGAGATCAAGTTTAAACCTAAGTGTGCATTATATATAGGATGTTATACAGCAGAGGCCAGCAATTCAGAATTTCAGACCACATAGAATACTAGAGAGATACACGTGAGGGAAAGAGAAGAGTTTCTTTGTCTTTTCCTGGAGGTCACAATAACACGCCTAGATCAACAAAACGACTCTATAAGTAAATAAGTGAACGAAATACTATTAAAGGGTACGTGGTCGCGACTAGAAAAGAGTACGCTTTGCTGTTGGGCTGCTCGCCGGGTTCGCCTTTCGTCTTTAAGTAGCGCCTTTTGAAGTGAAAGCTTATGTTCAATTTAGTACAATACAAACAAAAACTACACCAAAGTGGAAGTGGAAGGGCCTCTAAGGTCAGCATCTCCGTGGGTCCTTGTCACTGCGCGGGACCACTCCTTGATTGACGTTAAGCTACTTTGACGAGCTCTGCTCCTGGCCGAACCTGTGATCGAGACAACCACTGTGCCAACTCTTGTTTTGCTCAAGATCCCGACGCCGTCACCATCCAGACGTGAAGCTGCTGCTTTCCTCAGGTCAATGCCAAACCCATATCCTCCTGGCGGCGGTAGACGTCCCGTCCGTGCCATTTGCCGCCTCGGCTTGCCCCAGCAACGAAGTTCCAGTGAACGCCCAGCTTAGCTCTTGCAGTTATCGGACACGAAGCTTGTAATCCTGACGTCACGCTCCTGCGGCTGCTGCACCAACGCATCAGAGATCATTCTTCATCGAGTTTTTGTCATTGTCACGCTTGAATTTTTCTTGGTGCGGGTGTTCTTCAGTCAAATTTCAGGGGAGTCCATCGTGATTGTGCATGGAAATCGGTTAGCGGTTATATCAAGATGAATTGAAAGACTTTGGTGCTTTTGTGGTGACTTTATGTTAATTATGTTTTTCAACAGCATTCTAGTGGTGTTATCGGTGGTGGAGCTCATGGGAGAACATAGTGAGAAGGTGAATCAAAGAGTTTGAAGTTGTCGAGGAAGGCCATACCTAAGAATGTTTCTTCTATCTGAACTGATTTTCCAACTTCAAGTGTAAGAATTATTGTGATCCACATGATATAATTTATTATATGTTTTAATAATTATTGAAATGTTATAAAATAAATAATTATTAGTTATGAGAAATTACGACTCTAATAAAATGAAATGGTATATCGCTTTGATAGAAGGTACATTTTTAACGAACGTATAAATAAAGTCCGATCCTCTCTCCACCCACAATGAACAACAATAACAAAAGGAATTGGGCATTTTCTCATTCATCGATAGTGGGTTAACGGAGAGAAATCGGATTTCTTCTTTTGGTTCGAGATTCGTCGATTTTTTACAACGATCATCATCAAATGCAACGCTATGGATAAAGGTATGTCTTTATCTAATTGTGAAAATCATGAAGATCAAAAGATCACTGTTTTTCTTTATATTTCCATATCAAAGTATTATATGTATATTCTAACAGTTGCTATCAGAGTCATGATTTATGATCTCATAATTTTTTCGTTTATAGAAATATTATGATTTATGTATGATGATTCGTCGAACGATCCTGTTCATACTATTTATTATTGTTGAAATGTTTTCAGATGGTTTTGTTGAAGAAAATCCGAATGATGAATGTTTTTATGGAAAAAAGGGTGAAAAAATGGCGAGGAAAAGTCATTGTGCTCGGGGAAGAAGGCGCGTGGGTCCACGGGTGCGCTGCGGTTTAGGCGCGTGGATCCCACGCGCCCAGCCGTCAAGCGCGCGAAAACGCTGCGCGCATGGGATCCACGCGCCAGCGGTCCGCGCGCGTGTATCCCACGCCGCGGAACCGCGCGGCAGTTGAACGCGCGTGCGTCGCACGCGCCTGCGCGTTGGACGCGCGGGTGCGGGGCACGGGCCCGCGGCGGATGAAGGCGCGTGCTCGGCACGTGCTCGGCACCCGCCTAACGTCCCCGCGCGGCCCTTTTACGTTTTTGCCCCTATGCCATTTTTTTAAATTCCCATTTTGTTCTTCTCGCAATTTATTTATTGTTCTGCCCCTGTTTAATTTATAATTACGACTCTGACATTGCTGATTATTTACCATTTTTGCCCTTTGATATTAAATTTATGGTTCTGCCCTTATGGAATTATGATTTTACGATTTTGCCCTTATGCTTTGATTATGTTTTGTCTTTGTGTGCAATTTGGTAAATATTTGCATTTTACAATATTAAAAATTCACATTATGAATGGTTTGTTAGTCACCAAAATGGCCAAACCTTGAAGTCTTTTCAATTTTTTTGATATTGTAAATTGTTTTATTCAATTACCCATGATTAATTGATGCTATATATGAAATTGATATGTTTTATATCATTATTGGAGTTATGGGTATATTGAAGTTCATTTATTGTAAGAACTTAGGGATTAACCCAAAGATTAATTATTTTCTTATAATTCATGAACATTATGGTTGATAATTAATATGAATTGTTAAATTTGTTTGTATATCCAAAGATAGCAAATAAATTTTAATAAAATATATTTACAATTATCAAATAAAATTATTAGCATCATTATGGTATATATATATATATTCGTATACCATAGAATCATCCAAAGGAGAATTATGATGTACATGTGTCGTTTAGTTTAAATCTGATTAGGTGATATTCTCAAAACATTAATGTATGAGTATATTCTTGCAACATTTGCACTATATATACTTATTTCACTCCATTCGCACGCCTCATATGTTCCCTTATTCAATGGGATAAATTTTCCTGATTTGAGTGAACAAGTTTAGTTTCACTTAGGTGTCCTGGATTTTGATTTAGTGCTTCAAGTTGAGAAACCAGTTGCTATTACTGATGAAAGTAGCGATGATGAAAAATCTTTCCATAAAGTTTCGGAAAGATCGAACAGACTGAGCTTAATGTTCATGCGAATGACAGTTGCAAACAACTTAAAAACTTCTCTTCCCAAGACTAACAATGTTAAGGAATTTATGAAATTTGTGGAAGAACGTTCTCAAACTGCTGATAAGTCATTTGTTGGTACATTGATGAGCACACTAACCACAATGAAATATGATGGTTCGCGTACCATGCATGAACATATACTTGAGATGACGAATTTAGTAGCAAAATTAAGGACTTTGGGAATAAACGCAGATGAGTACTTTTTAATACAATTTATACTTAATTCCTTGCCTCATTAGCAATATGGGCTATTTCAAATTAATTACAACATTATAAAAGATAAGTGGAATGTAAATGAATTAGCCAGTATGCTAGTTCAAGAGGAAACAATAATAAAGAATCAAAAGGCTCATTATATTCATCTCTAAAGTCATCAAGAAGTTCAAAAGAATATCAAGAGGAAAGGTGGAAGAGGCAAGAAGAAAGGACTACACGTCATGAATGACTCTTCAAAGACTTCTCAAATCCACAAGAAGGAACACAATCTTATTAAGTGTCATTTTTGCAACAAAATTGGACACTTGAAGAAAGATTGTCTAAAATATAAGGCTTGATTCGAAAAGAAAAGTAAGTATTGTACTCTACTATGTTTTGAATCAAACTTTACTGAAGTTCCTCATAATACTTGGTGGATTGATTCCGGTGCCACTACTCAATGGTCAAAATTGATGCAGGGATTTCTTACAATCCAAACCATAAAGCCAAATGAAAGTTATGTGATTACGGGGAATAGAAACAAGGCTCCAGTTGAAGACATTGGCACTTATCATTTGATCTTAGATATTGGGCATTATTCGGATTTGTTTTGAACCCTTTATGTACCTACATTTTCTCGCAATTTAGTTTCCTTACCAAGACTTGATGTAGCAAGATTTTATTGTAAGTTTGGATTTGAATCTTTCAGTGTATTTAAGAGTGATACTCTTATTGGAACTGAAACTTTATGTAATGGTCTCTACAAATTTAGACTTGATAATACTTTTGTTGAGACATTAATGACCTTGCATCATAATATTGGCACTAAACGAAATTTGGTGAATGAAAATTCTGCTTACTTATGGCATAAACGTTCGGGTCATATATCCAAAGAAAGAATGCAAAGATTAATGAAAAATGAAATTCTTCCAAATTTAGATTTTATTGACCTTAGAGTGTGTATTGATTGTATTAAAGGTAAACAAATAAAACACACTAAAAAAATGTGCCACAAGAAGCATAGAAGTTCTTGAAATTATACATATTGACATATATGGTCCTTTCGATATTCCATCTTTTGGTAAGGAAAGTTATTTCATAACATTTATTGATGATTTTTCACGTTAAGGTTACATTTATCTATTGCATGATAAGTCTCAATCAGTGAATGCACTTGAAGTGTATATTAAAGAGGTTGAGAGGCAATTAGATAAAAATGTGAAAATAGTAAGATTAGATAAATGCGGTGAATATTATGGAAAATATGATAAATCGGGACAATGTCCAGATCCATTTGCTAAATTCCTTGAAAGATATAGCATTTGTGCTCAATACACAATACCAGGTACACCACAACAAAATAGTGTAACAGAAAAGCGTAACCATACTTTAATGGAAGGAGTATGATAAATCATTTATTTTTACCCTTATATTTGTGGATATATGCTTTAAAGACTTCTACGTACTTATTAAATAGAGTTCTTAGTAAGGCAGTTCCAAAGACTCCTTTTGAACTGTGGATGAGGAAACCTAGTTTACGACACTTACATATTTTGGGTTGTCAAGCAGAAGTAAGAATTTACAATTCACATGAAAGGAAATTGGATTCAAGAACGGCCAATGATTATTTTATTGGTTACACAGAGAAATCCAAATGGTATAAATTTTATTGTCCTAATCATATTATAAGAATTATTAAATCTGGAAATACTAGGTTCATTGAGAATGATGACATTAGTGGGAGTGAAAGAATGCATGATGCTTGAATTCAAGAAGTAAGGGTAAAAGTTCCTATACCCAAAGCTTCTAAAGTTGTTATTCCTGATATTATAGTACAATCTAACAATAATCGAGAACAACAAATTAATGAACAAACACTCCATAATGGAGTTGTCAATATTGAACCTCCCATAGCGGAGTCACAAGAAATAGCATTAAGAATATCTCAAAGAGAAAGGAGATCGGTTATTTCTGATGACTACATGGTTTATCTATAAGAGTTAGAAATTAACTTAAGAATTGGAAATGATCCAGATTCATTTTCCCAAGCCATGGAATGTGAAAATTCTAATGAATGGTTTAATGCTATGGAAGAAGAGTTAAAATCCATGCATCAAAATCAAGTTTAGGATATTGTTGAATTGCCTAAAGGATGTAAGAAGGTCGGGTGTAAATGAGTCTTTAAGACCAAGCGCAACTCAAAAGGCAATATTGAACGACATAAAGCCAGACTTGTTGCAAAGGGTTTTACGTAAAAAGAAGGCATTGACTATAAAGAGACATTTTCACCAGTCTCTAAAAAAGACTCACTTAGAATCATTATGGCTTTTGTGGCTTATTATGACTTGGAGTTACACCAAATAGATGTAAAAATCACATTTCTTAATGGGAATTTAGAAGAAGGGGTTTATATGGACCAACCCGAAAACTTTTCAGTTAAAGGAAATGAACACATGGTATGTAAATTAAAGAAGTCAATATATAGACTTAAACAAGCTTCCTAATAATGGTATATTAAGTTTAACGATACCATAACTTCATTTGGATTTAAAGAAAACACCGTTGATCGGTGTATATATATAAAGATTAGTGGGAGTAAGTTTATTTTTCTAATTCTGTATATTGATGATATTTTGCTTGTTATTAATGATCTTGGTTTGTTATATGAAACCAAAAAATTTCTCTCTAAGAATTTTGAAATGAAGGATATGGGAGAGGCAACGTATGTGATAGGAATAAAAATATTCCGTGATAGATCACAATGATTATTAGGATTGTCTCAGAAGGTCTACATTAAGAAAATCTTAGAGAGATTTAATATGAGTAAATGTTCAGCGGGAATAGTTCCAATTCAGAAATGTGATAAATTTAGCCTTATGCAATATTCGAAAAGTGAATTGGAATGAGAATAAATGAAAAATATTCTCTATGCATCTGTTGTGGGGAGCTTAATGTATGCACAAACTTGCACCAAACCAGACATCAGTGCTGTCGGAATGTTGGGCAGGTATCAAGTAATCCTAGAATTGATCATTGGAAAGCTATAGATACTTGTAAGGAATGAAGAATCATATGCTCACTTATAAAAGATCCAATCATCTCAAGGTGATTGGATATTTAGATTCAGACTTAGTTGGATGTGTCAATACAAAAAAAATCAACATTTGGTTACTTGTTTTTTCTGGCTGGAGGGGCAATTTCATGGAAGAGTGCGAAATAGTCACTTATTGCTGTATCCACTATGGAAGCTGAATTTGTGGCATGCTTTGAAGCCATAATTCATGGATTATGGTTGCGGAATTTTATTTCAGGGCTTGTGATTGTCGACAGTATTGACAAGCCGCTGAAAATTTATTGTGATAACTCTGCAGCAGTTTTCTTCTCTAAGAACGATAAGTATTTTAAGGGTGCTAAGCATATGGAGATCAAATACTTGTCTGTCAAAAAAGAAGTTCGGAAACAAAAAGTGTCAATTAAACACATTAGCACCAATTTTATGATAGTAGATCCCTTAACAAAAGGACTACTGCTCAAAACATTTAATGAGCATGTTGAAAATATGTGCATTATTGGACGTCATTAATGTTTGTATTTTGATTATATTGAGTTTATATATTTGACACTTTGAGCTCACTTATGTGTTTATGATATTTCATGTTTTTTATTTAGTATACATTATGGATTCAGGATAGTTTCTAAAGAAACATTATGGTTGGACTATTATTATATTTCTCATTTATGGATCATGTTAAGTAAAATGCTATAGTTGTAGTACATAGAAGGGACTATGTCGATTAATAACATACAACCACTATGACTCACATTAGTTTTCTTTACTTAATTGTGATTATTATGTGATTATCAATTGAATGAAATTTTATAGCATAATGTTATTGTGCACATTATAGTCTTTATTAAACAATGAAAGGAAAATCATATGGGTCAAGTGGGAGAATGTAAGAATTATTGTGATCCACGTGATATGATTTATTATATGGTTTAATAATTATTGAAATGCTATAAAATAAATAATTAATGGTTACGAGAAGCTGCGACTCTAATAAAATAAAATGGTATATCGCTTTGATGGAAGGCACATTTTCAACAAACGTATAAATACAATCCGGTCCTCTCTCCACCCACAATGAACAACAATAACAAAATAAATTAGGTATTCTCTCATCCATCGATAAAATACATTAAAATATAGTGGGTTAAGGAAGAGAAATCGGATTTCTTCTTTTGGTTTGAGATTATTCAATTTTCTACAACGATCATCATCAAGTGCAACGCTATGGATAAAGGTATGTCTTTATCTAATTGTGAAAATCATGAAGATCAAAAGATCACTATTTTCTTTTGTATTTCCACATCAAAGTATTATATGTATATTTTAACATCAAGATGTTCGGCCAGTTACACATGCATTTTGCTTCATCAATCATGCTTTGTTTGCTCCGAAGGTAGTACTATGCTCTTTATCCCAGTATTGCTTCTGGAGCCAACCGGACGTGATTGATGAAGCAAAATGCATATGAAACTGGAAGAAGGTCTTGAAGCTGGAAAAACAAATAGAAGAAACATTCCTGGCTATAGCCTTCCGTGACAACTCCAGAGTCTTATGATTTTTTTTTTTTTTGTTCTCCTATGAACTTTATTGCTGGTGAATATAGCTAGAATGCTGTTGAAAAACATAATTAACAGAAGGTCACCACAATAGTGCCATTTGTTTGTAATTTCTTTCGATGTAACAGATCATCAGCAAACTTTGGTATCTCATTCCAAAGAAATGTTTGGAATTTATCGCCAATGTTGCCATTACTCAAACTTCGCAAGAAATGTAATGATAGATGATATCTTGGATTGTTCGTGACTTGGCAAAAGAAATTATGTTTGCTTGTTGACAAAACGAGTAGCTACAACAAACTTGAGTAGGTGTTCTTGAGATAGATAGTATAAGCACCTAAGGGGGTGAATAGGTGCATAAACAATTTATCGAGATATGGAAGCGATTCTAAGCAATCGATAGAAAGGAAGTTCTCTATTGATTAACAAAATGAAGTACAATCAAAGTAAATAGAGTAAAGAAGAGAAAATTGAACACAAGGTTTATAGGGGTTCGGCTTATTCCAAGCCTACGTCCACTCTTCCGCACTGACAGCCCACCGGTTGGATTTCACTATAAACAAAAGAGAAGTTACAGCACAGCTTTTCCTTGATTTCACAGTGTAGATGTTCTACTACACCTCCTCAAGGTTTCTCACAAATGTTTCGCTCAAAGGAATTGTCTAAACAACAGGAAGCTTCAGACTTTGGAATTCTTCTATCGCGCACACCTTGAACAACTTGGAACGTCTTCCTTATATATTCCTTCATGCCATCATACCCGTTGGCACTTACCAAAGGAATTCCTCCAATCTACCAGTTGGACGGAATCAATTAAGAAGATTATTCGAGCTATTAAAGGAACGTGTCGATAGCCCATCAATCCTGTTCGCCCATACAATCAGGATCTCGGTTTCCATAAGTAGAACCTTTCAAGAATATTTAGGCAATCATCGAATCCTTAATCTTCGAGTCAATCTTGATCAATCAAAGGATTTTGTTATGTCTTTTCCAGCCAAGAGATCTTCTCCAGTCGATAAGGTCATATCCTTAATGAAACATCAAGTTCTGGATAACCTTTCTTCAATGGATTAGAGACTATCAATGAGGATAGACTTTGAGTCTTGAGTCTGGCTGTTCTGAGATCTTCAGACTTTAAATAGCAGAGTCTGCAAGCCTTCAGACTAGACTGATAGAAACGTTTTGTCAGCTTCAAAACACTTCAAGAAGATTTCTCCAACAATCTCCCCCTTTTTGATGGTGACAAAACTTTCCTGTAGATTTGGACAATTTTGACCTGCAAAATATTTCTCAAACACATATGCATATCTTATAGAGATAAATGGCTAAATGAATAACACTAGAATCTGCAACCAAAGAAAATAGGTTAGTCTAGTATGCGATAAAACCATTCATAAGATATCAATAGTAGTTAATAGAAGCAGTCAAGTCCAAGTCTAGTTCAGTTCTCATCTAGACACAAAAACAAAGTCAAACATAGTTAAACATCAAAACAATCCAACAATCCACACAGTCCAATAATCCACACAATTAAAAGTCAAATTGTTCAAATCTTGCATCTCTCCCCCTTTTTGTCAGCATTAAAAAGGTTGAGATGAAAATGGAATAAAGTCAAGATTGCTTGGGAACGCGGACAAGCTGGAAATCTCCCATAGATTGAACGATGCCTTCCAGCCTTTTCAAGCCTTCCTTCAGTTGTGCAATCTTCTCACCCTTGGCATTGGCCTGAATCTGAACAGTGAGGGCTTGGATCTTATCATTCAATGAACATGAAGAAACTTGACCCGCATTTTGCAAGTTTTGAACCTCGCATCCCAAAGCATAAATTTGACCTCACATCTCCAAGAGAATATCCATAATTTTGCGAAAATCTGCTGCATTATCGGTCCCGAGTACTTGCTTCGGCCGATCGATGGAGTAAATGCGAGACGATGGTAGATCGGCATAATCACGCAGGTTTGGCGATGAAACTTCATGACCTTCCTCAGGAAATTGAGAGGCATAAATTTCCTCTGGGTCTGCTGGACAGCGACTGACTCCCTCACTTACAGCAAGATATGAGGACTTCCCTCTTTTCTCTTGATCTCCCCCTGTTTCCATGCCTTCAGGTGGAGAAGAGTGTTCCTCAGGTTCTCCTTCTTCTCTTTTCTCTTCTTCTTCTTTCTCAGCTCTTTCCTTTTCAGCTTCTCTTTCTTCTTCTCCCTTCTCCTCTGCTTCCTTCTCCTCTGTTGCTTTCGTCATTTGTTCCGATTCTTTCTCTGGAACAGAACGACTTAAATTCTTCAAAGCCATTGCAGAAATGGTGAGGTTTTCATCATCATCATCTTCATCTTCAACAATAAAAGCTCTTTTTTTCGGTCTTGAAGCAACCAAGGGCTCCTTTCCTTTCCGTTTTGATGAAGAAGAGGGTTGATGAGCTTTGACTGGAGTCTTCTCCTTGAATTTCTCCAACGCCTTGTTCAATTCCTTCAGACGCATTTCGGTCACCATTTTCAGTCCTACCACCATATGATCCACGATCGAACACAAAAAATTTGCGAAGGCTGAATATTCAGATGTCTGAATAATTTCGTCACAAGAATTAGGTAAGGAAGTTGACCTCTGTCCTTCATCATGACTCTATACATGTGGAACATAACAGTGTGAGGAAGAGAAAACCTTTTCCCAGTGAGGATGGCACACATCAGCTTTACCTCGAACTTGAAACATCGTCTTTGAAGTTGATTTCGGTCGGAGGCAATTGATCACAATCTTGTGAAGCAAGATGTTGAACGCACTCATCCTTAAGTAGGAAATCTTTTCCTCTATTCTCCTATCCTTAACAAGTTCCAATGTAGTACGAGCAATAGAAACTTTGATCGGTTGATATCTTCCTCTCTCAACTCCTAGCACATCTGCCAGCATATCCATATCCACAACAAAGTCTTGATCTTTGACGCTGAAAGAGAATCTATTTGCATCCAAGAAGCTAAGATTTGAATAGAAATATGCGGTTAGTTTAGCATAGGCCTCTGTAGTGTCGGAGTAGAACTTTTCAAGTTGAAGATAACCGAACTTTTCCCTCAAGTTCACATTCACAGCATCCAAAAAATCAAAATCCACACTCCTAGGGTTTATCACCCCACGCTTCAGCAGTTTTGAGTACAAATCCTTTTATTCCTTCGATCTGAACAAATCTCCCATTTTTTCTTGATTTTCAACCGCAACACCCATTCTCGGTTGAAATTGGCTGTACAGTTTATCATCATCATTCCCATCTACAGGATTAACTCCCCAATCACGAGGATCACTTGGGATATTCGCAAGGGTTTCTTCTGCCACCCCTTTACGAGCAATTCCCAAACTTTCCATTTTTCGCAAAAAGATATATTCATTTCCATATCCTTTGTCTTTAAGAAAATCATCGACATAGTTTAAAGGAGTACGAGTCCCTTTTAAAGCACGATACAGCTTGTAAATAAAAGCGGGCTTTTGAACTCTTACAAGGTCTACATCCTCAATGATTTCTTCCTTTTGCTAATGATCATCATTCCCATCTACAGGATTAACTCCCCAATCACGAGGATCACTTGGGATATTCGCAAGGGTTTCTTCTGCCACCCCTTTACGAGCAATTCCCAAACTTTCCATTTTTCGCAAAAAGATATATTCATTTCCATATCCTTTGTCTTTAAGAAAATCATCGACATAGTTCAAAGGAGTACAAGTTCCTTTTAAAGCACGATACAGCTTGTAAATAAAAGCGGGCTTTTGAACTCTTACAGGGTCTGCATCCTCAATGATTTCTTCCTCTTGTTAATGATCAACGCCTTGAGGATTAGATGGAGGAGAATGACGCTGCTGAGAATGTTGTGGGCTTTGCTGCTGTTCTGGAGACACTTCTTCTTCGGTAAGATCGAAGTGCGTAGGCCCCTCACTCATTCGCCG
Source organism: Eucalyptus leucophloia subsp. euroa (assembly GCA_017140325.1). Taxonomy (NCBI): domain Eukaryota; kingdom Viridiplantae; phylum Streptophyta; class Magnoliopsida; order Myrtales; family Myrtaceae; genus Eucalyptus; species Eucalyptus leucophloia. The sequence goes on from CM029470.1 coordinate 11,138,685, forward strand.
TGGTCCCCTACTTGCGATTCTCAAAGACTTTCTTGAAGACGACATCTTTCTCAGTTTTTTGGAAGATTCCTTGCTTGACTTTCCCAATAAAGATGACAACTTTTTCGAAGATTAAACAAGGGAAGAAAACGGGAATAGAAGATCGATGCTTTCTAGGGTTTTTGAGAGTAAAGTGAAGGGAAATCAACAGAGCACGATCGGTTAAAAAGAGAGTTATACGAACCGTCACAAAGGAAAATAAAAAGATGCCTTTTCAAAATAACTATCATTTTTCCGCGAAAATAGTCATTTCAAAAAATAACTTCTTTTTCGAAAAGGAAACGTTGCAATATAGCAATAATTAACCACAGTTTGACAATCGTACCTTTTGAAGATAAGATTCGAGAGAGAAAGACTAACTTACAGTCAAGGTCTTGTATGTTTGAGTCTGAGAGTCTTTAGATTTTGATTTCCTCATATCTTAAAATGTTGAGTCTGGAGCGGATGGTTTCAAATTGATTTTTCTCCAAAGGTTTTGTAAATATATTCGCCAGTTGGTTCTTTAAATCAACAAATTGAATTGAAACATCTCCATTTTGAACATGGTCTCTAATAAAGTGATGTTGAATCTCTATATGCTTTGCTCTTGAGTGAAGAATTGGATTTTTGGTGAGATTTATAGCGCTGGTGTTGTCGCAATTAATCTCCGTGCATGAGTCTTCAATTCCAAAGTCTCTTAGCTGTTGTTTTATCCACAGAATTTGTGAACGACAGCTCTCGAGAGCTATATATTCTGCTTCTGCTGTAGAGAGAGCGATTGTACTTTACTTTCTTGAAAACCAAAACACTGTCTTGCCTCCAAGTAGTTGACAGGTACCCGAGGTACTCTTTCTATCGACTCTGCATCCAATAAGGTCTGCGTCTGAATATCCGAGAAGAGTAAAGTCTCCCCTTTTTGGATACCAGAGACCAAAGCTTGAAGTTGACGAAATATATTTGATAATACGCTTTGCAGCATTTAAATGAGATTCTTTTGGGTCTGATTGAAATCTGGCACAAATGCAAACATTAAACAAAATGTCAGGTCTAGAAGCAGTAAGATAAAGAAGTGATCCGATGATACTCCTGTACAGCTTTTGGTCAACTTTCTTTCCTTCTTCATTTTTATCTATCTTCAAGGAACTTGACATTGGTATATCAGCCTTTTTGTAGTTGTCCAGTCCAAAATTTTTTACAAGATCATTTGCATATTTTTCTTGATGAATGAAAGCTCCTTCCTTCAGTTATTTTATTTGAAGTCCAAGAAAGAAGGTTAACTCACCCATCATGCTCATTTCAAACTTATCCTGCATAGTCTTAGAAAATTTCTTGCACAGACTTTCATTAGGGGATCCAAAATAATACCATCAACATATATTTGAACAAGCATAAAACTTTTGCTTTCTCTTTTAATAAAAAGAGTAGTGTCTACTTTACCTTTAACAAAACCATTTCGAATTAAAAACTTACTTAGTCTGTCGTACCAAGCTCGAGGTGCTTGCTTTAAGCCATATAAGACCTTTTTGAGTCCGAATGCGAGTTTGGTTTCCTTGGGTCTTCAAACCCAGGTGGTTGTTCCACATAAACTTCCTCATGGATGAATCCATTTAAGAAGGCACTTTTGACATCCATTTGGAATAACCCGAAATTCTTATGACAAGCAAATGCAAGTAATAAACGAATTGCTTCTAACCTTGCTATCGGTATATAAGTCTCGTCATAGTCGATCCCTTCTTCTTGTGTGTATCCCTTGGCCACGAGTCTAGCCTTGTTTCTTATGGCTTTTCCTTTTTCGTCCATGTTGTTCCTGAAAACCCATTTAGCTCCAACAATTGATTTACCTTTTGGTTTAGGAGTCAATTCCCAGACATCATTAATTCTGAATTGTCTGAGTTCTTCTTACATAGCTTCAATCCAGCTCTCATCGGATAAAGCTTCTTCTATGCTTTTGGGTTCTATTTCAAAAATAAAAGCCACAGCGCTAGACTTTTCTCGCCTTTTGGATCTTGTGCGAATTCCTTCATTGATGTCGCCAATAATAAGATCTTTGGGATGACTGGACTTATGTTTCCAATTGCTGGTTAATTTATTAGTTTAATGGTCACTTCCTTCACTTGAATCTTCAACAGTCACTTGTTGCTGGTCCTTCAAAGTCTGAGCTGCTTCTTGAGATTTAGACTTTGTAGAGTCTGGAGCAAGTTCAGTCTCTTCAAGATGAGTCTGAATAGATTCATTTTGTATAGAATCTTGGAATTTGACATTCATTAATTCTTCCACGGTTTGAGTCTTCTTGTTGTAAACTCTGTAAGCTTTGCTTGTGGTTGAATATCCAAGGAAGATGCCTTCATCGACTTTTCTTCAAACTTACCAACTCGATCATTTGCATTTTTCAATATGAAACATTTGCATCCGAATACATGAAAAAATGAAACAATAGGCTTCTTTTCTTTGAATAGTTCATAGGGGATTTTTTCTAAAATAGGCCTTAGAAAAACTCTATTGATAATATAACATGATATTGAAACTGCTTCAGCCCAAAAACGTAAAGAGATATTGCTTTCAATTAAAAGAGTTCTAGCCATTTCTTGAAGAGATCTATTCTTTCTTTCCACAACTCCGTTTTGCTCTGGAGTATATGGAGAGGAGAACAAATACTGAAAGCCAGATTCATCACAAAATTTTGTAAAATTTTGATTTTCAAATTCACCCCCATAGTCTGTTTTTATACTTGAAATAACATACCCCTTTTAATTTTGAACCTTCTTAGCAAATCTTTCTTTTTTTTTTCTTTTTTTTTTGATGACCCAGGGAACCTCCGATCGCCGCTTCGCGGGGAGAGTAAACCCTGGAGCGCCGGGGCCCCCACCGCCGACCCCCAAGTTGTAAGACGCGTTATGCATTGAAGCATCGCTTCCACGGAGGTTCGAACCCTTCCCCCTGCGTTTGGGGTACCAAGCCCTAACCAACGCTTCCACCGCGGGCGGTGGTTCCTTAGCAAATCTTTCAAAGTAAGAGAAAGTTTCAGACTTACTTGCCAAGAAATATACCCAAGTAAATCGTGAGTAGTCATCCACAATTACTAGGCAATATTTCTTACCTCCAATGCTCTGCATTCTTGTTGGTCCGAAGAGATCCATATGCAAGAGCTGTAGTACACGGTTAGTGGAAACTTAATTTATTGGTTTAAAGGAATTTCTTACCTGTTTTCCCAATATACATGGTGTATATAGATCAAACTTTTGGTATGATAAATTGGGTAGACCACGAATAAGCTTCTTTGCTGAGATTTTGGCTATCTGCTTCATGTTAATATGCCCAAGCTTTTTGTGCCATAAGCTCGCTTCGTCTTGGATTGAGATTAGACATTGCAATTCATCTGGTTTCACATCCAAGAGGTAAATATTTCCATGTCTTCGACCTATGAATAACTGAGTAGAGTCTTTACTGGTTCCTGAACAAATACCCTCTTGAAAATTGATTCTAAAATCGGCATCACACAGCTGACTGACACTGAGCAGATTATAGTTGAGCCCTTCAACTAAAGAAACATTGCTTATTGTGAGGTTCCCAATCTTTACAGTTCTAAATCCCACTATTTTTCCTTTGCTGTTTCCTCCAAATGAGACTTTTCCACCATTCACTTGAACAAGCTTTATGAAGTAATTTGAATCTCCTGTCATGTGTCTCGAGCATCCACTATTTAGGTACCATTTCACATTTTTCTTGATAGTGACATGCATTTAAAAAGAGACTCAAGCTTTCTTTGGTACCCATATTTTCTTGGGTCCTTTTGAGTTAGTCTGATATGTGGTTTTTGCCCAAACTTTATTGACAGGTCTCCAAACCATAGGACATTCTTTCTCAAAATGATCTGCACTATTGCATTTTGAACATCTAAGAGCATTGTGACCTACTGGTTTTATAAAGGTCCTTTCAAAATGATTTTTGTAAGCATTTCTTGTGAGTCTTTGTTTGATTCTTTCTTTCACTTTAGGAAAATTGATTAAAGAAATGGTTTCAGCAGTCATTTCCAAATCAGATTTATTGAAATAAGGTCTTTGAACAGAAAGTATTTTTTCCAGTTTTTCAGATCCTAGAGAAAATCTTTTGGAAATATTTGAAATATCATTTTTTCAAGAATGCATTTTCTTTTAAAAGATTATCTTTACTTTCTTTGAGAGAAGAAACATTCTGGTCTAAGCATTTCACTTTTTCTTCCAAAACATTTTCTTGTTGTTTTAGAGCAGAATTTTCCTTTTTTAGTTCGGAGATTCTTTTAAGAGAAATCTTAAGACTAAAACACAGTTCATCAATGTATTTTGAAACTTTAATAAGAATTTTGAAGTTACTTACCTCGAATTTACTTTATGAATCTAAACCTGTCTCGGAGTTTGATTCTGAATCCGATTGTGCTATTAGACATATGTTGACATAATCATCATCACTATCTTCGCACTCCGTATCACTCCAGGTTTCTGCTTTGAGAGCCTTTCGATACTTTTCAGTTTTTCCTTTCTTCTTCCTCAGAAGAGGACAGTTTGGTCTAATGTGTCCCTTTTTCTTACATTCAAAGCAGACTACATCTTTGTTTGATTCATCATCTTCAGCGAATTTGGTCTGTTGCTTTTGAAAACTTTGTTTCTTTGAATTGAATCTTCTTCCTTTTCTGTTCAGCTTTCTGAATCTTCTTATCATGAGAGCAAGTTCTTCATCATCCATGTCGTCTTCAGAATCTGTTACATCAGAATCATCATTAGATTTTAATGCAATAGATTTCTTACCTTTAGGATCTTCGTCTTCATTGATTCGTTCCACTTCATAAGACTGAAGGGTCCCAACCAATTCATCGACAGACAGTGGCATGATTCTTTGAGTCTCTCTGATTGAGGTCTTTATGTGATTCTAATCCTTGGAGAGTCCACTCGATAGCTTGTTTACTTTCATGGGATCAGAAATTGATTGACCTTGATTTTCAAGACCATTCACGATTTACGTAAAACGACTAAACATGTCGAGTTATAGATTCTCCTGATTTCATTACGAAGGCTTCGTATTGACCGAGAAGAATGTTGATTCTAGTCTCTTTCACTCGATCGGTTCCTTCATAAGTAATGTGTAATCTATCCCAGACTTCTTTGGCTGTATCACAAGAAGATATTCCGTTATATTCAGTAGGTGATAAAGCACAATATAAAGAATAAATTGCTTTTGCATCAAGAGCTTGTCTCTTGATTATCTCTTCCTGAGTCATTTCGCTAGACTCAATAGTGTCTTTTCCTCTTTCTGAGACGGATGCAGCTTTAGGAACGATTCCTTTTTCTACAACGTCCCATTCCAGAGGATCCTTTGATCTTAAGAACGCCTTCATCTTGTTTTTCCATATGTTGTAGTCATTTCCATCAAAGTAAGGCGGTGCGGTGTTGCTTTGTCCTTCTACCAGCCACGGAGTCAACATACTAGCCATGGATCTTTAACTCTGAAGTAAAACACTTCAAACAAAGTGAGTACACGAGCTCTGATACCAATTGAGATAGCTAGTATAAGCACCTAGAGAGGGGTGAATAGGTGCACAAACAATTTATCGAGATACGGAAGCGATTCTAAGCAACCGATAGAAAGGAAGTTCTCTATTGATTAACAAAATGAAGTACGATCAAAGTAAAGAGAGTAAGGAAGAGAAAATTGAACACAAGGTTTATAGTGGTTCGGCTTATTCCAAGTCTACGTCCACTCTTTCGCACTGACAGCCCATCAGCTAGATTTCACTATGAACAAAAGAGAAGTTATAGCACAGCTTTTCCTTGATTCCATAGTGTAGATGTTCTACCACACCTCCTCAAGGTTTTTCACAAATATAGACTCTCTTTTGTATACAAAGTTTCACTCAAAGGAATTGTCTAAACAACAGGAAGCTTCAGACTTTGAATTCTTCTATCGTGCATACCTTGAACAACTTGGAATGTCTTCCTTATATATTCCTTCATGCCATCATACCCGTTGGCACTTACCAAAGAAGTTCCTCCAATCTACCCGTTGGACGGAATCAATTAAAAAGATTATTCGAGCTATTAAAGGAACGTGTCAATAGCCCATCAATCATGTTCGCCCATATAATCAGGATCTCGGTTTCCATAAGTAGAACCTTCCAAGAATATTTAGGCAATCATCGGATCCTTAATCTTTGAGTCAATCTTGATCAATCAAAGGATTCCGTTATGTCTTTTCCAGCCAAGAGATCTTCTTCAGTCGATAAGGTCATATCCTTAATGAAACATCCAGTTCTGGATAACCTTTCTTCAACGGATTAGAGACTGTCAATGAGGATAGACTTTGAGTCTTGAGTCTGACTGTCCGGAGGTTTTCAGACTTTAAATAGCAGAGTCTGCAAGCCTTCAGACTAGACTGATGGAAACATTTTGTCAGCTTCAAAACACTTCAAGAAGATTTCTCCAACAGTTTCTACTCTAGGAATATTTAAATGATGTTGAAGAACATAACAGTTAAGTTGTCAATAGAAGAGTATATAATTATTGAATTTAATCATAACGATTGTTAGAAAGTTCAACTTAAAAGTTAAGCCTATTAAACGTAAGAGCATATAAACACCCTTGTCAAACGGCATGGATATTTCAACCATGACAGTCCAGCAGGAATCATTTCCTCATGGATAAAATACATCACCCGACAATCAGCCAAGTGGTTGTTTTTATACATTTTCTTAGGTTCACTATGCCTGAAAGATCCTATCTAGGTATTAAACCTTCCACCGTAAGAACTTCTATAAACCAACTTCTTTTACTTTGCCTGGACTAGACAATTTATTTGTGAGGAGATGATTAACGTTCCTGATTATAGTGCCACAAGTTAACCTCAACAATAATTACTGATAATGAATAATCTGTAGAGTAGAAATTAAAAGATTACTGAATGAACCAGTACTAGTGTCATAGAGGAAGCACTTTTAAAACATGTGCTAATTAGCTCTTTTGCTTAATGATACGCACTATCCACTACCAAAAAAATTCCACAAGTCAAAGACACCATTTTCTTTTTCTGCTTCTGGGGCTTAGATGTTCATGAACTCCTAGTCCTCAATGAATAATGGTGATCATGGATGAATGAATCTCCGAACCAGAGAAAGAAAACTACCATGCCTTTCATGTATAAATACGCACGCACATGCAACTCATGCAAAATGTGAATCAAACAAAACCGCACAATGCCTGGACGAACAAGAGAATCCGAAGGCAAGGAACCTTCAACCAATCAACCCATCACTCTTTGCTTGCAAGGCTCCCTCACAGTTCCATTTTGTTCCTTTAAATAATCGAAGGGCGCAAATGCAGAGCCTCGACTACTGGATTGCATGAACTCCGAAGTCGGTGTCCCTAAATTCAATGTGAGCCATGGGGGATGTTTCAACAAGATTAATGAGAAACGACATTCCAAAACAAGATCAGGCCAAACGCGGAGCACATGAATGACTTACCTTCACCGTTTCCAGGACTTGCTTGCCGTCGAAACGAGAAAGGAACACCCCGAGCCGAAGTAAGCCAAGCATCAAAACCTGAAGGTGGGAGGAAAATGATTAAAACCATAATAGAATATTTCCTTTTAGTCTAAAACAAGTGAGTCGTCTATCAACAGGGCCATCTCAACCAAAAATTATGGACAGAGTCGAACTCTCAGAATAACAGAAAAGCATGTCCATGATCAAAGTAAAAGTGAAAATTATCGAGATAATCACTAAATGACTAGACCAAGAACATCACATTAGAAAGCATCTGAAAAGAATGCTCCCACTCCAACTCAAAGAAATGCATAACGTGAGTGCCGAAGATGCTTTGAATTAGACAATGTACATGATGATTTCCTCCCCAAACCATAACAAGGAGACCAAATGAAAGGGGCCCTTTCAGAAAGACATAATTTTGCTAAAAATTTGGCCCCACTTCACATGATTATGCTGCTTATAGTAGGTTTTAGATCATGAAAGGGGTACTCAGACACAGCATCTTCCTAATGAAACTCATAAAATCTGAATCAATCATGAATCGCGATACCCAAAGACAGCATCGACCCGATGAAACTCACAAAATCCTAATTACCAATCACCAAACAAAACCATTTCCATGACCGGATGGAAGTTCCGCGGAGAAGTCTCTCGCTGTTGGAAGCGCAAAACTAATAGCCCAAGCCGAGACATGGGATGAAGCCAGAGGACCTGAAACTCAGAAGAAAAACACATCCACATCCTCTAAACAGCTACGGAAGCACGAGAAGAGAAGGTCCCCCTCGAGAAGCAAAGGAGCATTGAATGAAGGTAACTCTCTGCCTCGTTGTCAAGTGAGCTGAGTCACGAGCTTTGCGGAGCTGACCTTGAGAGCTCTGAAAAATTTTCCGCTGAGGTCTCGAAACGGCACGACCTTCCCCTCACCCCACGCCTGGTCATGCAGAGGGAGGTTACAACCTACAACTACGCAATGCTTCGTGCATGGTCCACTGTAAGATCAGATATTTCGCGAAAATAAGGCTTTGCTAGCATAATAATTATTAGGTATTGTGAGAATAACAGTTTATTATAAGTTACAAATTTCTTGAAGAAATGGATATCATGACAATTTATAATTATTTATGATTTGATTTTTTGTGATGCAGAATTAACTTTTATTCTTACATTACATTAAAGACTGTTACACAATCATTTCTCAAGTAAATATATTCATATAGAGTCATGAGTAGGTTTCACCATATATATTTAGATTTCCATACTATCATGCACAATATAAGAAAAATACATCTTAAATCCCCCTCCCTCCTCCACCTATGATCTTATCCACGCCTTATCTTAAGTTAAATTAGGCTAAACACGATATGGATTGACTTTCCATACTAATCGATAAGGTGAAGCACCTTGAATCCAAACCGTCCATTTAGGTTCCGGCTTTTAATAAACAAAAATGTTGATCATATCCGCGTCTTATCTAACGATAACATGGCATGAGATACATCATGCAAATTCAAATTTTCGTTTAAGAAATTATGATTAACCTCATATTTGTCCGTCCATGCACGTTTCGATCAGGGACTTGATTAATTAACCGTCATTTTTCCATAGGTGAGGACTTTATTTACTTCCTCATATTTAGGGCAAAAAGAAGAGAGAGAGGGGGAGAGAGATAAATCTCTCATAAAAAATTAAAAAGAAAGAAATTCTGAAATGGTTTATCTGTGGCCAAATTTGAAAAGCCTATGCAACCAAACAAACGAGGAAATGAAAAACAGCGTGGAAATGTTTCCGCGTATATATATATATATATATATATATATATATATATATATATATATATAATAGGGGTTTTACTTTTTCTATGTTCGGTCTGCGTTCCTTAAACTAACAACAAGGCATATAGCACATTTAATAATTTACAAAAGAACATTTATTCTACAAAATTTTGATTTTTCAAATAATAATATTTGTATATTAAATGCAACTAATGACTTTTTTTGTTGTTGACCAAGGAATCGCTTCGGAGATCACCATTCGGGGATCACATGACCATCCAGTACCCGGTAGCATCATCAAGCCTCTCCGCAAGCAACTATTCAGACGTAAACCTCAGGGGCCTCTCCGCAAGCCGCTATTTAGAAGTAAATCTTGAGGGAGGCTAGCCTAGGACCCCAACACCAAGGCTCTCCGCAAGCTGCTATTTAGACGTAAATCTCGAGGGAGGCTAGCCCAAGACCCCAATACCAGGACCCCCCACTATACTTTAGCAACAACAGAGTTCGAACCCTCAACCTCTGCGATGAGAGAGAGAACTCACACCAACTGCACTACCCGTAGTTGGGTTGCAACTAATGACCCTTAATAAATGCTCAGAGCATTTTTTTTAACATTTAACTTACTCACAAACACAATTTAATGTAATGAAATAAACATAATACTAATTATAATCAATCAAGAATATGCGCAATCGACTTGATTTTATAATGCATAAGAGTATAAAGCATATAAATTTGGTTAACGAAGTGGATGCACACAAGAAAGATCAGAACTTGACTAAGATGAAAGTCCAACCCAAAAGATTAAAATGAGAGGTGACCATATGTATAGAAAAGAGTTTACAAACTACTTTGTCAAGTGATATGAGATATTTGAACACATTCATTTTCCCTTCAATCAATTTAGAGCATGTCTGAACATTTTTTTTTTTTTTTTTGGTGTTGGAGGAACCGCTTTGGCCGACAGTCGCCACGTAAACCCCCACGCTAGCGGGGAAACCACCACCTCGGCGCCATGCGTCAATCACCTAATAGCCCGCCAGCGCCCTTGCAACTTGCATTGCAGGGGCTTCAAACTTCTGACCTTCCCTCAAAGGACTGAAGCCTACCCGGTGGAGTCACCACGATCGGTAGTATGTCTGAACATGTTTTACGCCTTACTTTTTGCCTAATTCAAATTCTACAATGGGTGCTTTTTGACTTCTTTTTTTTTAATCCATAACATCCCATATTTTACAATATACATATTTCGATACGGAGATTCACATGTAATTCTTTTATGAATTTTTTAAATTAGAATAGTTTTTAAATTATGACAGAAAAATGATGTTTTTCACTTTATCTAAAGTATAAATAAGCATGCTCTAATGTACATTGGAACAAGCAAGCATGAAGGAGTTACAATCTCTTGTATACTTTTTTTCATTGAAAAATATCGAGCAAGTTATGGATCAAACCAATAATATTCAAATACTCGACAAAATATATTACAATTTTGGGGTAACAATGAGCTCCCACATGTAAATAAACTCAGGTAGATTTTAAAGAAAGAATAGACTATAGGCTATTTTAATTATGCTCATAATGCAATGTGAATATGATCACATGGGAAACTTATGTTTATTGAATCCTTGCAGGCCACAGTATTTCCTGATATAACATCGGTTGAATAACTAGTCTAAGGACAAAGGCTACACATGATTTCCTTTGGAGAGTTGAAAAGGGGGAGGACACAACGAAAATTTTATCTCGTCTTGTGTGTGGCTCCTACCGAGACGAGATAAAGCCAAATATAAAGAGGATATAACTTGAATAAAATTATCCCATGGAAAAGATGAATATCATTTCTTATATAAAAAGAAAATTGGTATTCTTATAAGCTATATATAATCTATGTATCTACTATAACATAAATGGGGTCTCTTAATTTTTATGAATCACAATCACTATTTTTATTCAAAATATCATATGTTAGTTACTTTATAAATATTTTATTGATGACAAATCCATGAACTAATGATGTTATCTTATATCTCACGTGTTTCAATTTTAAAGTTTGAATCATACAAAAAAAAAATCAATCTTTAACAAGCTTTTCTCTTTCCATACAAATATGTGCAATTTCTTCTTATACTATGTCAATAATATCTTTCCATTAATCAATAATTCCAATAACTTGTTATAAAATGATTTTAATTTTTTTTAAATATCAATTCTTTACAAACATGTGATATTTCCTTGTCTCACTTTTAAATTTCTTAAATTTACCTTCTTTTATTTTTTTAAGGCCCACCCATTTCAACGAAAACTACCCACTTCCTTTTTCTCTTCTCACGCTTTCTTAAACCCATTTCATACATAACTGCTCATTATCTTTCTATATACATAATTGCATAGTTAGGCATGTCTTAACCTAGTGCATAATAAATTGTAATACATCTTTAATTCTTTACAAACATGTTATATAGCGAATGCTTTTTCATATGTAATTCCTTTTGCCCGTATTAGTAGTAATGTATAGGATTTTCTTTTCAGTTTTTGAATGATATGTATGGATTCTCCTTCATGGATTTTGATGTAATTAAATGAAGGTTCTCCTTTATGGTTTGAATAAATATCTCAATCATAATATATGAGCAACAAAGGTAGATATACGTGCAACTTACGTGCAATATGCATGTAATTTTGAGAGATATGGTTAATCTACATAAATATCATAATTATCTCTAACATAGAAAAATATTCAAGAGAAATCCCTATTTATCTGTAATAAATACCATTAAGCAAACACTATATATAATGTTCAAGTTATTATAGACCAAAAGATAAACTAGAGAAGTGTTTTTTTTTTTTTTTTTTTTGCCAAGTTTTTCTAGGTCACATGCACGGACACGTGCATAGCACGCACGGCATGCACATTAGTTGGCATTTCGGCCTCTCTCTCCGTCCCGCATTTCATTCTTTCTTTCCGTTAATTTTCTGTTTTATTAGGGAAGTTGTTGGATCAGTAAATGATGAGAGCCCATTCTTTATGTCAATATTCCAGTCCGAGTTTCACACGATTCTTCGCATTTCTTCTCTCCCTCCCTCTTGTAAAACTCTCTCTCATGTGTCCATATTTGTAATAGATGGTAATTGTTTGAAATGTCTACTTAGGTCTAGATATAATGGATGCTCCCGAGCTTCGAATTATCTCCATCCCAAAGAAAACCCTTTTGGATATGTGGGACATGCTCAATAAAAGCAAACAAAACTATGTGGAGAAAAAGGTCGGATACCTTATCTTCTCTAATATATAGAACCACAAATCACTCTGATTAAGGCTCTAGCTCATTTTTGGAACCCAACAACATCCACGTTCAGGTTTGGTAAATACGAGCTAACCTTGACTTTAGAGGAGTATGACATTGTCATTGGTAGGGCAACGACTTCTTTCGGGTCAGTCAAACCGCCAACCAACCTAGATTCCGTGTCAACCCCAAGTGAGTTCTTGCAAGTAGAAGCCCTCGAGATTAGAAATGTTAGGGGAGGTAACTCAAATGTCCTCCCTTTGTCTTATCTACAATGAAACATCGCTAATTTGCCTGTTGGGTTGAATCCCTAAAAAGTTAAAGTTTTCCTCTTAGCATTCTTCGAGCTCGTCATCTTTCCTCATACAGAAAAACAATGAATCCTCAAATGGCTTATATTGTCAAACAAGTATGTCAATTCAAAGAATTTATAAACATGATTTTGGCCAAAACATTTACTCTCTCGCTTGAAAGAAGAAATGCATTCAATCTTTAGAGCCCCAATAGGCATTCTCAACGTTTGGTTTCTTTCTCACCTAAAAGAATTTGGTGGAAGCATGATAATTTTCGAGTTGATAAAAATTCACATTCTCTTTCTAAGCTTCGAGATATATAAAAGTTTGTCCATTCATGGTCATTTCCTTCTTGGATTGATTTCTTGAAAACTCTTACTCCTAATCAAATCCTGTGTCAAGCCCTTTGGATTTCCCAAGGCACGCCTCACTAGCGGTGTTGACAACCCCATCCCATTTTTGGGACTTACGGGGGTCCACATCATATCACCCTTCGATAGTAGCCTGCCAATATCGCATGCTCCAAGGGATTTCCCATCCGCTAAGGTCGGGTTTATATTGTTTTGACTTTCGCGACAAGGCTGTCCAAAGGACCAAATTGAGTATTTACAGAGATAATTGGAAAATATTTATTACATACTATACCATTGCCCGCTAAGAGACGTCGAATGGGTGGTCACGAAATTGGAAGGCGAGATGAAATGGCACCGCACCTCAAAAGACTACATAATCCACTGTGTCGAGCTTAAAGTGATCATTCCTTATGTCTCCTGGAATCTGATTCCGAGCGAAGCTTGTATGGAGCGTGTTGGCCAAAATGGAACGTTTGACCCAATAGAACAAACGGTTTCGTCAAGACGCTTTGAGGAAACCTGTTAGAGCTAGAATTCCAATATATTCCATTAAAGATCTTTCCTTTCGTACTAGTTTGATGTATAGCGAATGCCTTTTTGGATGTAATTTCTTTTGCTTGTATTAGTAGTAATGTATAAAGTTTTCTTTTCGGTTTTTGAATGATATGTAAGGATTCTCCTTCATGGATTTTGATGTAATTAAATGAAGGTTCTCCTTCATGGATTGAGTAAATATCTCAATCATTATATGGATAATCAAGGGTAGGGGCGTAAATGGGTTGGGTCAGGTCGGGTTTTGATGTTACCCGGCCCGACCGAAACATAAGAGTCACATACTGTGACCCAACCCAACCCGACCCAAACACATAAGGCTCGCATCGGAAATTCGGGTCGGGTCGGGTTTCTGCGTTTTCCTCTTCTTTTTTTTTTCTTTTTTTTTTCCATTTAACTGTAAAGCCTGAGACATTTCATGTTTCCATGGAGTGAGCTGAAAAGTAAGTATAAAGACAATAATCAACCACCCAAGACTTCATGTTGAACAAGCAATTCTACAAATTGGGATGCTGCAACGCACGAGAATGGCCACCATATGCAAAACAAAAATTGCTTTCTGTCCCATCAGTTAAAAAATGAACATAATCTGAACATCAATCGGCCTAGACCCAAGATGAAATTTGCTCTATGCATACTAAAGATGCTATGGTTGACACTTAGAAATCCAACTCTAGTCATATTATCAGACATCAACCAGAAGAATATTTGATTCATGCGACAAGAGGACTGGATATCCACAAGGTAGTCAAAAATTCTAGATCTAAAGTACCCATTTAGCACATGTGATTGTAATATGAGTAAATCAAGCTAAGGAAATTTTCTCCTCTCAGACATGAAGTTCAATTCATTTGTTAACTGAGATTATTGTAACATTGGATGCTTGATAATGGACCTTCTCCAGCAAATGAAATGATCTAGAAGAAGCTGAACAAAGTACGAAGATATATGAGACTGTAAGAGAGAAAAGGATCCAGACCATAGTTTACTTAATACAAACACCGTGAAGGATAGATAAAATAAGTGATTAACACGCATGGAGGCTAAAAAAAAATTGCAAATGCCTAGTGACACAATTATGTTAATTGATAGCCAATTATCAATTTGATGAACTTCATCATATATATGAAAAGCCTGGAGATGCTACCATTCAAAAGAGTGTTTCTTTCTCGAGTATCCTTGTACTGTCGGAGGCATTGGAACAAACGAAAAAGGCATGGCAACACTAAAATAATAGGAATCGCAACAGAGTGGCTTCCACAGACAGAATCAGCTTCAAACCAAGCAATGGTGACGACCTGCAAGAGTTTCACAGATTTGTATTAATTAGACCTCACATAAGCTCCACAAAACATTCTCAGTTTTCCTGGAGACAGCAAACAATCACCCTGTCTCAACCCAAAACTTAAAATCTGTAGACGTATTTATAAACCCTCACTTACATCTGTAAATTTCTGTCAAACTTCAAGAAATATAGAGTATTCAATCAAAGAATGCAACTCCCAGAGACGCCAAAAATGGCCTTCTAATTTCTATAAACCCACACTTACATCTGACCTTGCTTACTTCCTTCAAGATGAGAAGATGACAAAGCCCACCACTTCCCTTTACACAACAGGTTTGGTTTGATGTGCAATGCTAAATATCACAGCCTAAACTAAAACAACCAAACTAGGTTACTGCTTCAGTAAGCTTTAGTATTCTCATGCTAACTCTATGCTGACCAATATCATTCTGACATCACAGAATAGGCATTGTGTTATAGCATGCAGTAAGAGCAGGAACCCTAAATAAAGTGCCTCCCCTTTTTTCCTTGAGCGTTGTGCTAGCATAGTCAGACACAAATCATCAAGAGCAAAAATAATGTTATTTTTGTTAGACACGATTTGAGTTCCCCTGTGAAGCAGCCCGCAAAAATAATGTTATTCGTGGACTAGTATCTTCGCGTCAATGACTCCTAAGAGAGCAAAAACAAGTCGATGAGCAAAATCTAGCAACGCCCACCACCCTCCTCTCCTCTGCCTCATCCTGTTATCTCGATTTAAGAAATGCTGGAACTTCCTTCAAGTGCCATGGCACATTTCAGACTTGCAAGCTCAATGTTCCAACCCCGACCCGTTCCAAAACATATTTCTTTACTTGTTTTATATCTGTTACTCAAACAATTTTAAGACCTGAAACACATACTCAACTTGTTTCATGTTTGGGTTGTGTTCGGGTTGTGGTCGGGTTGGGTCGGGTCTTTTTTTTTTTTTTTTTTTTACACCCCTAGTCAAGGGGAGATGTACGTGCAACTTACGTGCAATAGACGTGCAATTTTTAGAGACATGATTAATCAACATAAATATCATAATTTTCATTAACATAGGATAATATTCTGGAGAAATCCTTAAGTATATCTAATAAACACCATCAAGGAAACACTATACATGATACTCGAGTTATTATAGACCAGAAGATGAACTAGAGAGTTTTTTTTTTCCACGCCTACCCTTGATTCCCTCCTCTTTTGACGTCTCGTTTCGGCCATAGTCCTTCAACGACAATGCCATGGCTTCTTTCTTCACCGATTTCTTTATTACCTCTCGAAAGCTACGGAGTTTAAGATGATGCAGCTAGCACATTAGCCTGGTGTCTGTAGCAATGAACGGAGGGAGCATCGTGGGAGTTTGCAGTGAGCGTAGAGTCGCAGCTTTGTTCTAGAAGTGCCTAAGTTCTCATTATAGAGATCTTACCTGGCAATATTAATTACCGGTCCTTTTATCTCTGTTCATATTAGTGCCTCTTTTGTATTATTGAATTTTCTTTTTTCTTTTAATTTTAACAGTATTTGTTTAGTTATGTAGCAGTTAGTTCCTGTTGTGCAATAACCTTATACAATTAGGCTACGTTTGGTTGCTCGGATTTCTAATCAAGATAGGACTAGATAAGACATAAAATTCTAGGATTTTTTAATATCATGTCAATTGTTTGGTGTATCGTAATATTAAAGTCAGATATATTCACATAATATTATGTAACGGCATATCATTGTCGATAGAGATGGTGAAAATCTCTCTTAACATTATTCCTTAATTTATATTTATTTTATATTTAATTTATTTTTCCTCTTTTTTATATTATTTTCTTTTTTATTTCTTTAATCCCCTTTCATCATTCTTTAATAAAATTTTATCAAATAGTAAACTATGCTAACATACCTAAAATACAAAAATACCTAAAATATATAATAAGTATAAATATATAATTTATAGATTGAATGCTTATTATAGGATAGAATTAAAGTTGAATATATAAATTAAAATAAGATTAATTAAAAATAAGGTTTATAAAATTATTTTAAATTTCTTAAATTATAATTCAAATATTATTTATATTGAAATATAATTTCAATTTTTTAATTTAATAAGTTTGTTATTCGAGAAAAATATTTTCCTATTATAGACATTAGAAATCCTATCCACATTTATCCCACCTCTCTCATGGGATAATTTTATTCGACCTATATTCCCCTTATATCCGACTTTATCCTATCCTGAGCGAGTACCAAACATAGGATAAGATAAATCATATCATATCCCAAATTTTATCCCAACTGCCAAACGTAGTCTTAGGCTACGTTTGATTGTCTAGATTTCTAATTAAGATAAGACTGGATATGACAGGATATGAAATCTATGAGATTTTGATATATTCCATCCACTGTTTGGTGATTACAATAATTAAGTCGGATATATCTACATCATATCATATACATTATTTGGTATAAATGACACATTAGTAAAAATGAGCCAAAATTTTTACAAATGGAGATGATAAAAATCTCTCGTGACACTCATGCTTACTATATTTTATTTGGTCTTTTATTTTATTTTCCTCTCTTTTATTAATTAATTTATTTTTGGTTCCCCCCAATCATTCTATAATAAAATTTTATTAAATATTATATTGTACTAATATAACCAAAATACTAAAATACCTAAAATATATAATAATATATATTTATATTTATATATTGAAATTATTTAATAAAAATGATTAAATTCGAATATATAAAAATAAAAATAAGATTAAATTAAAATAATAAATCATTATTTTTTCTTATTTTTAATATCTTATATTAGAATTCAAATATTATTTATATTGAGATATAATTTTAATTTTGTTGATTTAAAAAATATGTTCTTCTAGAAAAATAACTATCTCTTGCATCACTCTTACTTACTTTATTTTATTTTCATCTCTTTCATTAATTTCTTTTTTTTATTTTTCCCCTTCCCACCATTCTCTAATAATATTTAAATTTTTATATTTAAATTATTTTATAAAATATAATTCAAATATATATAAATAAGATTAAATTAAAATAGGTAATTTTTTGTTATTTTGAATTTCTTATATTAGAATTTCAATATTATTTATATTGAGATATAATTCTAATTTTCTTAATTTAAAAAGTCTATCATTCAAGAAAAATAACTTTCCTATTATTAATGTTAGAAATTCTATCCACCTTTATCACGCCTCCCCCATAGGATAATTTTCCGGTTTATATACCTCTAATATGCCCCTTCATCATGTCCTGAGCAGACACCAAATATAGAATATGATCAATTTTATTATATCATGAATTTTATCCTGACTAAAAAACGCGGCCGTAGTAGCAAATTCGAGTGTCATTATTAGCAAGTCCATAGATTTGGATATATGATTATAGCTAATTTTTTTGTACACGATTCCTTGCAGTAATTTATTCTCAAAACTCACATACAGAACCTTAGAAACACTCAAGAAATTTTGATGTGATGTAATGTCACAAAACAAGCCAAGAACATACTTAATTTCTATGTTTGCGAGGGTTTGGGTTGTCACTTGGATGCTTCCCCATTGTGGCCGGCCGCTTGTGTTGTTGTTGTGGCCAGTAGCTACATGCCTTTGGCCAAGCTCCATCAACTATATGCAAGCACAATTCATCTTTAGATAGGAAAAGTACCAAAAAAGTCCTAAATCTATTGCATTGGTACCAATTCAGTCCTAAATTTTTTAATTGAATCAATTCAGTCCTAAACCTTTTACTATTGGTACCAATTCAGTCCATCCAGCCAATTTTGGCCGGTCGACGATGCTGACGTGGACGTTGACCAATGGACGGATGTTGACGTGACAATTTTATGATTTTTTAATTATTTTTTCGAATTTTTTATTATTTTTATTAATTTTTTTCCTTTTTTCTTTCTTTTTCCTGGTTTTTTCTATTTTCTTCCTTGCGTTGGCCAATGAGCCTCCGGTGAGGCTCGCCGGCCACTAGGCGAGGGCCGCGACCCTCGCTGGCTCACCCGGCCTCTCCCAGGGCCGCAGGCGAGGCTAGCCTCGCCCAGATCAACTGCCGGCGAGGCCGCTTTGCTCGGATCTAGGTGAGGCCGAGCAGCCCTTGCCAGCCACCGGCGAGGGTCGCAGCCCTCGCTCGGCCTCGCCCAGGGCCGCGGGCGAGGCAGCTTAGCCCAGATCTGAGCGAGGCCAGCCTCGGCCCTCGCCGCAGGCGGCGAGGGCCGCTCGGCCTCGCCCGGGGCCCGCGGCCGAGGCTAGCCTCGCCCAGATCTGGGCAAAGCCTCCTCACCGGCGACCTTGGGAGAGGCTGGGCGAGGGCTGTGACCCTCGCCAGCGGCAAGCGAGCGTTTCACGGCCCTCACCAACCACCACTAGGAAGAAGACAGAAAAAATTAATAAAAAATAATTAAAAATCATAAAAATTTCCACATCGGCGTCGGCCGGCCAAAATTGGCTAGATGGACTGAATTGGTACCAATAGTAAAAGGTTTATGACTGAATTTGTTCAATTGAAAAGTTTAGCACTAGATTGGTACCAATGCAATAGGTTTATGACTTTTTTGGTACTTTTTCCTCTTTAGACATATTGCGATACAACACCTCAATCCATTCAACATTTTCAGGATTCGATCCTCGCCCAAGCCATTGGCCAAATCTCAAGACATACTCAATAATTTTTTTTTTTTTAAAATTAAGATTGAAAATTATCTTTTGTTTGATTTATCGACAGGCGAAATTTGAGCTTCAAATATCTTGATCGGATACAAAGTTGTTCACCCCAATCCAATCTCTAGGAAGGTGCATGATAATCAAAATTTCTGTTCCAGGAATAATTTTTCTATTCTAGACATGTTTCTGGAATAGAAACCCGTTTGATAAACCTATTCAGTTTTTCTATTTCTGAAATAGATTTTTATTCCAAAAATTAATTTGGAAGAGAAATCAGAAATAATTTCTCCCACTAAACCCTAATTTCGGTGAGTCCTCCCTCATCTCTTCTACGTCTCTACCTCCTCCTCCTCCTCCTCCTCCTCCTCCTCCTCCACCTCTCCTTTTTTTATTAAAAATAAAAATAAATATATTCATTTTAGTCATTTAAAAATAAAAATAAATTTATTAAAAATTTATTAAAAATAAATAAATTATTTTTATTTATCATTTTAGTTTTAGTTTATTAAAAATAAATGTATTTAATTTATTTAAAATAATTTATTTATAATAAATAAAAATAAATTTATTTTTATTTGCCTTGAGTGTTTTGCCAAATAATTTTATTTTTATTTTTATTTTTTATTAATTTTAAAATAAATTTATTCATAAAATAAAATAAAATAAAATAAAATAAAATAAAATAAAATTATTTTTAAGGATATTTTTATTTTAAAATAAAATTATATTTTTTATGATTTATTTTATTTTATTTTATTATTCTTTATTTTTTGTTACTAAATCATTTTTATTTTTATTTTTATATTAAAGGTCATCGATTGTTGCCGCCGCCTTGTCCGAAAGGAAGAAATTTTGTGTCGTTATCAAACAAATTTCTATTTTTAGAGTATAAATTTTGGGTCATTATTAAACGGTTATTTTTGCTTAGAAACTCTTTTAGAAATAGAAATAGAAAAATCTATTTCTGTTTCAGAAACTATTTCTGGAACAAAATGGTTCTCATGCGCGCCCTAGATAAAAAAGTTTTGAGATGTGGATGCGGGAGTTCACAAACGATCACACCAGTTGAGTTTGTACGAAGCGCAAAATCTTTCATGAAGTTAAATTTTAAGATCAATATGAACATAAAACTGAGGAAAAGAAAGAAGGTAAGCAAGAGAAAGAAAATCCATTTGACCGTCCATTCTCGATTATTTCCCATTTGCATACGGTCTAGGGCTTCCCTCTATCACAATAGTCTATTTTTCTAGTCTTGGGAAGGTGAGACTCTTGGAGAGGGAAAACTAGTACTCTGTCTCTCTCTCTCAAGATTGGGTCTCTCTACCAAGTGTTCTGCTCGTAGCTTCTGGGGGTATTCACGTTTGGCATATGCTTGCTCTAACCGAGATATTTGGAGATGATTCCATACTACAATTCGGCGGAGGTACTTTAGGACACCCTTGGAGAAATGCATCGGGTGCCGTAGCTAATCGAGTAGCTCTAGAAGCATGCGTACGTCGAAGAGGCATATATTGATTTGAAGCACTCACCCATCTATTGCCCAGAGAAAAAAGTGACCTCTCGTATACTGAAATGCCTATTTTTAAATCATATAATTGATAAAAATATAAAGAAACGAGAAAGCCCTTTTTAGAAATTTTGGGATGGCAAGACCATCGATGCTATTGATAATCAATTTAATTTATAAAGTAGCATCGAGATTTAAATGTATTAGCCATATTCAAAACCCTAACATACTTGGTCGAGCTTTAGTATCCACCCAAACATTATAAAAAAGAGCCTAAGTACATATTCATTTGGTCGTTGAAACCAACTTCCTCCCCTCAACGCATACCGCCACCTCCACCTCCTCAGACCTTCCCCTACCTTCTCTCTCCCTCTCATAACATATGTCGGCATTTTCTCTTCGTACAATCGTGTAAAACCGCAATTGTCATCTTTATTATCAAACCTCTTCTTTTTATCAGAGATTCATGGCTTCCTCTGGGAAGAGCAAGACCCCATGATCATAAAAATTACTCCTTGTAAGAACAGCAGCAGGAAGATTCTAGTAAGTAGCTCATCCAAGATCAGGTTACAAGACTTGCTTTACCTTGTTTTCCTTCCAAGTCATTATTAGATGTATCGAGTCCACCTGAGCCCATTACATCACAATTATTACAATCATGTTTGGTAGGGGTGTGCCAAATACCCGGAAACCGCCCGGACCACCCGGAATCGGACTGGAACCGCCCGGAACCAGCGGTTATTGAGGGAACCGGTCCGGTTCCTGGTTCCAATTTTTCGGAACCGGTGGGTACCGGTCCGGTTCCCGGTTCCATGGGCAGATCCACCCACCCGGACCGGACCGGAACCTTTTTAATATTAAAAAAAAAATTACTAAAAGAAACCCTAAATTAGCCTTTTCGGCTTTCATAGTTACAATTTTTACTAAATATAGTCACTGAAAACTGTAGTCTCCAAACTTGCATGTTTGTGGCTTTTGCCTTGAGAATTGAAACAGTTATGAACCAAAATATGTGACAATCCTACATTTCACACGTAAGATGTAAGTTGACTTTCTTTACATAAATCTCCCATAAAAGAAACATAACCAGGAACCTAAGCAGATAAAACTATGCCTCTGACAATAACCAGGTTGAATTGTTTTCTTTTTTAGATGCCAGACATATTAAAAGCTACTAGCTAGAAACAAGTGTGTCAAAAAGGCCAACCCCAAAAATTCTGATAGCCCAATTGACCATAAATATTGATTAATATTTTCTGTATTGGATTAACCACAAGAAGCAACCACAGGGACCTCAACCACTACATGGGCGTCACGAAATGCACTTAAAATTAGCTCGCACCCTGTGATTTGTTTAAGGCAATGAAATATGTCCTTCTCCAGATATTTTCTAAGAAAATGCATATCGAAAAGCTACAGTCCAAAAGGAAAAGCAACATGGCCTAACATGCCATGTAAATGCATGAGAAGAGAGAACTTGAGCATAGACCAGTCGATGGAGCTCCTGTATAGAGAGCTCCCCCAGATTATATTGCTACTCCTCCACCGCTGCTGTTCGCCCCCTCGCATCGACCGCCACCCTCCACAACCACGGAAAATTGTTTCATGACCGTTCTATATTGAAAACCAAATTGTTTCGCGTCAAGATCGATTCCATGGATCCACCCGGAAACCGGACCAGCCGGTTCCCGGGATGGATCCATGCAACAAACGAGTGAATCTCGGTTCCGATTTTTCGGAACCGGTCCTTAGCGGGCGGTTCCCGGTTCTAGGTCGGGAACCGCCCGCCAAGACCATGCACACCCCTAATGTTTGGAAGCTATCATCAATGATTGCGATACATTGAGGTCACTTGGACCCGGCGCAAGTGCAAGGCTAGAGTTTTTCATTTACTTGGTGATTCAATGTCAAATTTCGCAGTCCCACCTCTTTTTTCTTCTCTCTTTAATTGGTTCTTCCTTCCCTTTTGTTGAACTGAATTCTTCATATTATACAGGAGTCCTAGTCTAGCCCCGATCGAGCGTGTCCATCATTTTGCACTGGTACTTTTCTTTGAATGTTGGTTTTGGTCTGTTAGATTATACAAATAATACTTTGATGCGGAAATTCAAGAATACAGTGATCATTGATCTTCATGATTTTCACAATTAGATGAAAACATAAATTTATCCATAGCGTTGCACTTGATGATGATCATTGTAGAAAACTGAATAATCAAAAGAAGAAATTTGATTTTTCTCTCTTAACCCACTATACTTTAATGTATTCTATCGATGGAGGAGAGAATACCCAATTTCTTTCTGTTATTGTTGTTCATTGTGGGTAGAGAGAGGACCGGACTTTATTTATACGTTCGCTGAAAATGTGTCTTCCATTAAAGCGATATACTCTTTCATTTTATTAAAGTCACAACTTCTCATAACCAATAATTATTTATTTTATAGTATTTCAATAATTATTAAACCATATAATAAATCATATAATGTAGGTCACAATAATTATTACATTCTCCCACTTGAACTATATGATTTTCTTTTATGGTTTAATAAAGACTATAATGTGCACAATAACATTATGCTATAAAATTTCATTAAATTGTCAATCACATAATAATCACAGTTAAGTAAAGAAAACTAATGTGAGTCACAGCGGTTATATGTCATTAATCAACATAGTCCCTTCTATGTACTACAACTATAGCACTTTATTTAACATGATCCATAAATGAGAAGTACAGTAATAGTCTAACCATAATGTTTCTTTAGAAACTATCCTGTTTAACATTCATCTATTTCCATAATGTATACTAAATAGAAAACAAGAAATATCATAAACACGTAAGTGAGTTCAAAGTGTCAAATGCATAAATTTAATACAATCATAATACAAACATTAATGACGTCTAATAATGCCCATCTTTTCAACATGCTCATTAAATGTTTTAAGCGACAATCATTTTGTTAGTAAATCTTCTATCATAAGATTGGTGCTAATGTACTCATTGACACTCTTTGTTTCCGAACTTCTTCTTTGACAGACAAGTATTTGATCTCTATATGCTTAGCACCCTTAGAATACTTGTCGTTCTTAGAGAAGAAAACTGCTGCAGAGTTATCACAATAAATTTTCAGCGGCTTAGCAATACTGTCGACAATCATAAGCCTTAAAATAAAATTCCGCAGCCATAATCCATGAATTATGGCCTCAAAGCATGCCACAAATTCAGCTTCCATAGTGGATGCAGCAATAACTGACTGCTTCACACTCTTCCATGAAATTGCCCCTCCAACCAGAAGAAACAAGCAATTAAACGTTGATTTTCTTGTATCGACACATCCGGCTAAGTCTGAATCTGAATATCCAATCACCTCGAGATGATCGAATCTTCTATAAGTGAGCATATGATTCTTCGTTCCATGCAAGTATCTAAAAACTTTCTTTGTAACTTTCCAATAATCCATTCTAGGATTACTTTGATACCTGCCCAACATTCCGACAGCAAAACTAATGTTTGGTCGGTGCAAGTTTGTGCATATATTAAGCTCCCCACAACAGATCCATAAGGAATATTTTTCATTTGTTCCTATTCCAATTCATTTTTCGAACATTGTATAAGACTAAATTTATCACCTTTCTGAATTGGAATATTCCTGCTGAACATTTACTCATACTAAATCTCTCTAAAATTTTCTCAATGTAGGCTTTTTGAGATAATCTTAATAATCCTTGTAATTTATCACGGAATATTTCTATTCCTATCACATATGTTGCCTCTCCCATATTCTTCATTTCAAAATTCTTAGAGAGAAACTTCTTGATTTCATGTAACAAACCAAGATCATTAGCAGCAAGCAAAATATCATCAACATACAGAACTAGAAAAATAAACTTGCTCCCACTAATCTTCATATATATACACCAATCAACGGTGTTTTCCTTAAATCCAAATGAAGTTATGGTATCTTTAAACTTAAAATATCATTTTCGGAAAGCTTGTTTAAGTCCGTATATTGACTTCTTTAATTTATATACCATGTGTTCCTTTTCTTTAACTGAAAAGCCTTCAGGTTGGTCCATATAAACTTCTTCTTCTAAATTCCCATTAAGAAAGGCAGTTTTTATATCTATTTGGTGTAACTCTAAGTCATAATGAGCCACTAAAACCACAATGATTCTAAGTGAGTCCTTCTTAGAGACTGGTGAAAATGTCTCTTTATAGTCAATGTCTTCTTTTTGCATAAAACCCTTTGCAACAAGTCTGGCTTTATGTCGGTCAATATTGCCTTTTGAGTCGTGCTTGGTTTTAAAGACCCATTTACACTCGACCTTCTTACATCCTTTAGGCAATTCAACAATATCTCAAACTTGATTTTGATGCATGGATTTTAACTCTTCTTCCATGGTATTAAACCATTCATTAGAATCTTCACATTCCATGGCTTGGGAAAGTGAATCTGGATCATTTTCAATTCCTAAGTTAATTTCTGACTCTTATAGATAAACCATGTAGTCATCAGAAATAGCCGATCTTCTTTCCTTTGAGATCTTCTTAATGATATTTCTTGTGACTCAGCTATTGGAGGTTCATTATTGACATCTCCATTATCGAGTGTTTGTTCATTAATTTGTTGTTCTTGATTATTGTTAGATTGTACTATAATATTAGGAACAACTTTAGAAGCTTTGGGTATAGGAACTTCTACCCATACTTCTTGAATGCAAGCATCACGCATTCTTTCACTCCCACTGATGTCACCATTTTTAATGAATCTAGCATTTCTAGATTCAACAATTCTTGTACTATGATTATGATAATAAAATTTATACCCTTTGGATTTCTCTGCATAACCAACAAAATAACCAACGACCATTCTTGAATCCAATTTCCTTTATGTAGATTGTAAATTATTGCTTTTGCTTGACAACCCCAAACATGCAGGTGTCGTAAACTAGGTTTCCTTCCCATCTATAGTTCAAAGGGAGTCTTTGGAATTGCCTTACTAGGAACCCTGTTTAATAAGTACATAAAAATCTTTAAAGTAAACATCCACAAAAACGAGGGTAAAGATGAATGGCTCATCATACTCTTAATCATTTCAATTAAAGTACGGTTACGCCTTTCTGCTACACCATTTTGTTGTGATGTACCTAGCATTATGTATTGAGCACAAATGCCATGTTTTTCAAGAAATTTAGCAAATGGACCTGGACATTGTCCCGATTCATCATACTTTCCATAATATTCACCGCCTCTATCCGATCTTACTATTTTCACCTTTCTATCTAATTACCTCTCAGCCTCTTTAATATACACTTCAAGTGCAGTCACTGATTGAGACTTATCATGCAATAGATAAATGTAACCATAACATGAAAAATCATCAATAAAGGTGATGAAATAGCTTTCCTTACCAAAAGATGGAACATCGAAAGAATCACATATGTCAGTATGTATAATTTCAAAAAGCTTTATGCTTCTTGTGGCACCTTTTTTAGTGTGTTTTGTTTGTTTACCTTTAATACAATCAATACACACTCCAAGGTCAATAAAATCCAAATTTAGAAGAATTTCATTCTTCACTAATTTTTGCATTCTTTCCTTGGATATATGACCCAAACGTTTATGCCACAAATAAGCAGAATTTTCATTCACAAAATTTCGTTTAGTGCCAACATTATGATGCAATGTCATTAATGTCTCAACAAAAGTATTATCAAGTCTAAATTTGTAGAGACCATCACATAAAGTTCTTGTTTCAATAAGAGTATCACTCTTAAATAAACTGAAAAATTCAGAATCAAACTTACAATAAAATACCGCCACATCAAGTCTTGGCAAAGAAACTAAATTGCGAGAAAATATAGGTACATAAAGGGTTTGAAATAAATCCAAATAATGCCCAATATCTAATATCAAACGATAAGTGTCAATGCCTTCAATTGGAGTTTTGTTTCTGTTCCCCATAATCACATAACTTTCATTTGGTTTTATAGTTTGGATTGTAAGAAATCCTTGCATCGTATTTGACACATGAGTGGTGGCACCAGAATCAATCCACCAAGTATTATAAGGAACTTCAGTAAAGTTTGATTCAAAACATACTAAAGCACAAGACTTACCTTTCTTTTCGAACCAAGCCTTACATTTCATACAATCTTTCTTTAAGTATCCAATTTTGTTGCAAAAATGACACTTAATAAGATTGTGTTCATTATTGTGGATTTGAGAAACCTCTGAAGAATCATTTAGGACATGTAGTCTTTTCTTCTTACTCCTTCCACCTTTTCTCTTAAAATTATTTTCAACTTCTTAATGACTTGAGAGATAAACAGAAGGAGCATTTTGTTTCTTTATCCTTGTTTCCTCTTGAACTAGCATACTGGCCAATTCATTTACATTCCACTTATCATTTATAGTGTTGTAATTCATTTGAATGGTCAATATTGCTCATGAGACAAGGAATTAAGTATAAATTGTAATAAAAAATACTGATCCACGTTCATTCCCAAAGTCCTTAACTTTGCTACTAAATTTTTCATCTCAAATATATGCTTATGCATGGTACGTGAACCATCATATTTCATGGTGGTTAGTGTGCTCATCAATGTACCAGCAAGTGACTTATCAACAGTTTGAGAACGCTCTTCTACAAATTTCATAAATTCCTTAGCATTGTTAGTCTTGGGAAGAGAAGTCTTTAAGTTGTTTGCAACTGTCATTCGCATGAACATTAAGCTCAGTTTGTTCGATCTTTCCCAAGCTTTATGGAAAGACTTTTCATCATCGCTACTTTCATTAGTAATAACAGCTGGTTTCTCAGCTTGAAGCGCTAAATCAAGATCCAAGACACTTAAGTGAAACTAGACTTATTCACTTCAATCAGGAAAATTTATCCCATTGAATAAGGGAATAAATGAGACATGCGAATGGAATGAAATAGGTACAGATACTGCAAATATGCAAGAAAATACTCATACATTAATGCTTTGAGAATATCACCTAATCAGATTCAAACTAAACGACATATGTACATTATAGTTCTCATTTGGGCGATCCCTATATATATATATATACATATCATAATGATGCTAATAACTTTTATTTGATAATTGTAAATGTATTTTATTAAAATTTATTTGCTATCTTTGGATATACAAACAAATTTAATAAGTCATATTAATTATCAACCATCATGTTCATGAATTATAAGAAAATAATTAACCTTTGGGTTAATCCCTAAGTTCTTATAATAAATTAATTTCAATATATCCATAACTCCAATAATGATATAAAACATATCAATTTCATATATAGCATCAATTAATCATGGGTAATTGAATAAAACAATTTACAATATCAAAAAATTCAAAAAACTTCAAGATTTGGCCACTTTGGTAACTAACAAACCATTCATAATAGGAATTTTAATATTGCAAAATATAAATATTTACCAAATTACACACAAGGATAAAATGCAATCATAGCATAAGGGCAAAATCATAAAATCATAATTCCATAAGGTCAGAATCATAAATTTAGAATCCAGGGGCAAAATGGTAAATTAACAGCAAGAGCAGAATCGTAATTATAAATAAACATGGGCAAAACTGTAAATAACCATCAAAAGGAGGGCAAAAGCGTAAGCCGTGAGGACGTCAAGGTACGTGCCGAGCACGCGCCGCGGGCGTCAAGCGCGTGCCCTTCACACACGCGTCCAACACGCAGCCCCGTGCGACGCACGCGCCTCGCAAAGCCGCGCGCGTGGACTCCACGCGTGCAGCGGTTCGCGTGCATGTAGGCGCGTGGCAGATGGTTCCATGCGCTTGCAACGGCAGCACAAGCGCGGAACTCCCTTCTTCGCCAATTTTTCGCCGTTTCGTCCCTTGTTTCGCTCGAATTCTTGCAATTTCGACATTTTTTCTCCATGATAACTTCCATCATTCGAATTTTCATCGACAGAACCATCCGAAAATATTTCAACAACAACAAATAGTACGAACAGGATCAACGAATCATCATACATAAATCATAATATTTCTATAAACAGAAAAATCATGAAATTATAAATCACGCTCTGATACCAACTGTTAGATTATACAAATAATATTTTGATGCGAAAATTCAAGAATACAGTGATCTTTGATCTTCATGATTTTCACAATTAGATGAAGACATATTTTTATCCATAGCATTGCACTTGATGATGATCGTTGTAGAAAGCTGAAAAATCTCGAACCAAAAGAAGAAATTCGATTTCTCTCCCTTACCCCACTATACTTTAATGTATTCTATCAATGGAGAAGAGAATACTCAATTCCTTTCTGTTATTGTTGTTTATTGTGGGTAGAGAGAGAACTGGACTCTATTTATACGTTCGTTGAAAATGTATCTTCCATCAAAGCAATATACCATTTCATTTTATTAGAATCGCAACTTCTCATAACCAATAATTATTTATTTTATAGCATTTCAATAATTATTAAATCATATAATAAATCATATCATGTGGGTCATAATAATTCTTACGTGGTCCTCACCAGCAAGACCAATGATGTCCATATGCATGTAACGAAGATTGTGTTTATGTGGAGATTTTCAAGATTTGAAGTGCATGTGTGTAATAAAACCATGGTATGTACCTACCTTTCACAGAATTGTGTTTGAACTTAATGAACAGAACAAAAGCTATTCAAATCTCTTGTAATGGCCAATTTGCCCAAGCTTCTTTCTTTCTCTATGAGATTGATTACAAGAACCAAAAATAAATCGCAAAACCATCAATAAGCAAAGAGGACAGTCGTTACCTTCCATATCCTAAACATGTTGTTTTTCTTAAGTTCACTGCTTATTCATTTAGGCTCTGTTTGTTTAGCAGAAAATGTGATAATTATGAAAATTATTTTCCAAGAAAATAACAATATTTTCCGTATTTGGCTTAAGTCTGAAAATGAACTTAAAATATTTTCCGCTATTTGATATGAAAATTTTCATTTGATTTTCTTAGAGAAAATTACAAAATATTCAAAAAAATTTAGTTATTTCATATTTTATATTTTTCTTCTAGCCATGGTGATGGCCGACGATCGGCTACATATGAGGGACGAGCTTGCCAAATTTCGGCAAGTTGAGCCAAGCTAAGCCGAGCATCACCAAATCTAGCGAGTTGAACCAAATTTGACAAGGTAGAGCTAGTCTGAGGTCAGTGAGATTTGAGCTCGCTAGAGGTTGGTGAGGCTCTACCTTGCCAGTTCTAGTGAGCTCAAGCCTTGCTAGCCCTAGGCAAGCTCATCCCTCACCTATGGCTAGTTGCTCACCGAAGGTTGGTCATTGATCGTTGTGGTGGCTAGCGGCTAGCTAAAGAAGAAGGAAAAAGAAAGAGGTAAAAAACAAAATAATTATAAATTTAGTCTTTTTACAAATGCTTTTATAAGAACAAGTGTTCTATTAACTAAGAACCTAAGTCCGAATGCTAAGGACCTGCATACAACCTTTGTTAACCTAAGCCTAAGTGGTGGTACAAGAGCTCTAGCGTCAGGGACCCAAGCACTACCTTTATGAACAGGGCTTGAGTGTTGGGCATTGGGCATATGCACTAGGGCTTTGGGCCCAACCTCGATATACCCTAGCTTGGGTGTTGAAGACTTGGTCCTAAACGCTAGGCGAGGTGACCACCCTCAGCCAAGGCTGGGACTCGTGCCAACTGCCTTCACCGGCTAGAATGACATGATAATAAAACAATAGTAGCAGGAGCAACAATAACAACATTAGTATAAAAAAGAACAAGAAAAAATTCAATAAAATTTTTTAATTTAAATTTTTTAAAGAAACATAAAAATTATATATATTAGCACTAGTCGTGGCACATACAAGCACTACCTTTATAAACAGGGCTTGAGTGTTGGGGCATTAGGCATAGGCACTAGGGCTTTGGGCCCAACCTCGATATACTTGGCTTAGGTGTCAGAGACTTGGTCTTAAATGCTAGGCGAGGCAACCACCCTCACCCAAGGTCGGGACCCATGCCAGTTGCCTTCACCGGCCAAAATGACATAATAATAAAACGACGACAACAACAACATTAATATAAAAAAGAAAAAGAAAAAAATCAATAAAATTTTTAATTTTCAATTTTCCATTTTTTAAGAAATATAAAAATTATATATATTAGTACTAGTTGTGCGACGTATGATCGTTAGCGTTCATGTCAACGATTTTCAATCGAAAGATTAAATTGATAAATTATTTATGATTAAATTGATCAAAAAAGATTTACGATTAAATTGACGTTCTTAATTTCTTATGATAATTTAAGATTTTCTTTTGATAACTTTTCCGCACATCTAAAAATCTAGATACATTGCGGACAATATTTCTGGAGTGTTTAAGAATATTTTCTCAAAGGACGGTGATTCGTGGGATTATCGATGAGTTCGAGGTAGTCGATGACAATGTGCACATAAAGCCGGTTCTCGTTAGGAAACCGTGGTCGTCACGCACCACGTGGTTTGCCGCTGCACATGGCGTGCGATAGTCAATGACAACGTGTTACATGAAATAGCAATCTTTCCTGACTAATCTTGTGGCTCTGGACATGGATTCCCACCGTGTTCAGGGGGCGGCATGCCGTCCTTGGGAATCACATCACATCGACGCGTGAGTTCATGCGTCCCAGCTCTGACTATCTTCTCGGCGGCTTGTCGGGGCGTGTCGTGTGGGCGTTCATTGAGCTGACTTTGACCAGTACACCTTGCGGTCAAAGCTAATGCCTCGTGCGAATTCTCGTCATAGCGGTGTCTTATTGCTGTTGGGGTCAATTAACCTTTATTGCTGTCAGAATATGATTGACACAGATAATATATAATTCTTTATGATTTAAATGTCCACTCGTGGAAGTTTCTTTATCAGATTGTGCTGTCAGACAGATTTATAGAATATTAAGAATAACAGCTGTCTAGCAATGTAGCCGATGTAATTTTTAGTAAGCTTTATGGAGAGTGGGAGTAACGTTAGTATGTTACTTGTCTTCTAATATGACCAACCTGTATTATGAAAGTCTGGACCAACTAGTAATATAGGTGTCTTCTGCCTGTTTAACGATATTCTAGGGTAGCTTTGGCCAAAAGCCTGTCGTCCTGCTATGTCTTTTTCAAGTGCTATAAGTTGGTGTCATCCGTTCTTTTTTGCTCTGCTACCTGTTTTATTTTCTTTTATTCATCTTGGACATTGTGTTAATAGATGTCATTCAGTCAAAAACACTTTGCCAAACTAACTCTAACAGTAGCAGCCATCGGATTCGGGATACTTACAGGTCTGACTGTGGCTGTAGACTTTGTTCTCAAGCCATCATGTAATGTTCTTTTTCCTGAAAAAGGATGTATAAGTATGACATAAAGCAGGCCGGGAACAAGAAAATAATTGTGTCCCGGGGCAAGACTTTGTGAATGCTTGTCGTAGTAAGATCATGGCTTACAAAGTTTATTAGGGGGAGGTAAGTTATCTGGTAAATGGACCTACTGAATAGAAACTCTATTTTTAACTTTATTACGTCTTCTCTCTATAAAGATGAATCTCTTGCTGAAAAACTGCTGCTTCGAAAGAAGCTGATGTGAGGAACTCTTTCTTCACAGTTAACATCAGCATGACATTTGGAGTGAAAACAATCTTATGGCTAGGAATGTCATAAGAATTTCACATGGTAAGCTTTTGCTAAATGCAATATACAACCATTGGCTTGTGCCCGCACGCTCGCTTGTGTTTTTCCCAGGAATCAGCTGTTATTCTGTTGCAGCCTTAGCATGTCTTGGGTCTCCCTTATGTTTTAACTGTGTCGCCTCTCTACTTGTGGTCTTTAGCAATACAAAGTCTTGCTCATGACTGATTTTGTTTTTCTGAAGTCCCTTCTTATCTCATCCTTTCACTTCCTTCCACTTCATTTTTCGACATCAGAACACGAGTCTGCTCCATCCTGGGCTATCGTCTTAAGAAGGAATGCTTCGTTAGAAAGATGCCCGTTTATATTTTTTTACCTTGTTGTCAAATGTCCTTATGAGCGTTCTATCGACATGTTAACCTCCTACATGTGCTTTTACTCATTAAAAGCTTCGTTCAAAATTCCCCTGAGCCTTCATTTTCTATTGGCCGAGGATCGCAGAGGACGGCAATTATTCATTTTTCTCGTTTCGTGTGAGGTGCGATGCACTGGACCGTGACCTTTCTTGCTTCTCCATTTTGCAGCTATGTGGTTCCCTTATCTCCACGTGAAGCCCGTAGGAGATAGAGAGAAATTGGCCAACAAGATTTGAGTGGTCGACGTCTGTTTTTTTAGGTTAATGACTATTTCCTGTTACCTGGGGATGCTCGCTGTTACTTTCCAGTATCATTTTCTAGTTGATGCAGGTAAAAGAGAACAAGAAAATGCTGGTGTGTATATTTTGGCTAAGACTCATGAACTTGTTTGCTAGTAGAGATAATAAAATAACGACAATTCTGTAAATTCGATTGTGGAAGATTATTTATCTATGCGTGTATGGCTCTTCATAGTTCACTCAGCTTTAAATAGCAGATCAAATTCCATATTGATTTGTGGTTGATGATTTCAGGTTTCTCTTCTGTCCCTTTTTATTAAAAAGCCTCTCTGTCTTTCTCC
The DNA here is from genome assembly GCA_017140325.1 of Eucalyptus leucophloia subsp. euroa. NCBI lineage: Eukaryota > Viridiplantae > Streptophyta > Magnoliopsida > Myrtales > Myrtaceae > Eucalyptus > Eucalyptus leucophloia. The sequence continues at coordinate 11,172,627 of CM029470.1, forward strand.
CTCCCAATGCTCCCTTCTACTGATGATGTAATGTGAAATAGGGGATAAAGTTGCACTTTCTCACTTGGATTTGATGTTTTGCAGCTTAATAAAATGTATTACAAAAACATGAAACTTATAACACTTCACAGCATAGTAAACCTAGAGTAACACCTAACTAGTTCTAAGATTCGTATGCAAATTCCTCATACCAAACTAGTTGCAGTTTCAGAATTTCAAACTGAGGCACCTTGCGTATCTACACGGTACTCTTAACTTTGTACTCTAATTTTGATTTCTTGTCCAAGGAAATTATGTCGGACACAACTTATTAGATTGGTCTTGTGTGTAATTTGGACTCTGAGATCAAAAGGAAAAAATTACAACGGTCAAATAATATTGCAAAGATAGTAACTTGCAAACATTCAATGAAAATTATCAACATACGAGGATTATTATTCACTAATTGGGGCTTTCAGTTTAAGGAATGCTTTATTATTAATTAAGAAGGTAAGTTACTAAGAACGAGAAAATATTTACAATAGATTCGGGTTAGTTATGATTTTTCATGGAAAGTCAAACGATCATATATTGAACCTCGCAAGATTAAAAGTAAATTATGTCCATGTGAAGGACGGTTATTGATTTGTCATTTACAAAGTCCTATACGAAAATTACAATCATAAAGGACAATTACCAATCATAGCTACCATCGCATGCGACAATTCAAGATATTTTTACTATATTATTGATTAATTACAGAGTGCTAACATCTTCCTTTCCAGAGAGATATAGATAAGCCACCGGATATAAAGATAAATTACTAATTATAAGTGCAAAAAAGTTAAGACCATTACAACTTAGAGTAAATTAGAGAAAAAAAAATTCAAGAAATTTCTGGCTGAAAACTTGTAGAAGCACCCACCTAGTCCAACATATGTTTCGAATATAGAAAGACCAAAAGCTAAAGAATCGTTTTCATCACTTCTTTTTGGGTCTGCTTTTGGCTTTTCAGGACAGATGGATGTCAGACAAGGAGATTAGAAAATGCTTTCGGCCTTTTTCGTTCATCATCAAACTTTTAAGGTGTCCAATGGATTATATATTATGATCGTAATGTACTTGTGTCTGTAATCTAAACAACAAGTAATCGAGATAAATTTTAGGAGGCATGGTCCTCTACCTAAAACTCCACACAAAGGATTCCTCATTTATTGCCAAGGGCCGATAATCATGTGGGTCTCACCAAAATTGATCATTACAATTGCATGTTATCCGCAAACCATTTGTCTATGAAAGTTCCTCATCATGGGGAGGTGGTCGGCCCCAACTGCAAGTCCACTTCCTTTGCACAAATTTAATAACTTATTGCACTCGGCCAATTTAATTTTAAACATTTCGATTTTTATTAATTAAATCTTAAATATTTTTTTTTACATTTTGTCAATTAAATTTATTTGGCCAATTTTAATTAAAATGTGTTGATGTGAACGTCAACCGTCTTACGTAACATATTCAGTATTGATTTAGACAGGTTTTATCATCTTTTTAAATTCTAAAATTTTTATTTTTTCCTTATATTTTCTTTTTTTTTCTTCCAAGCCTAGCGAGGGCCACTAGCCAACCCTTGCCAGTCATAGTCAAAGGCTAGGGCTGGCCAACCCTTGCCCACCAGAGGTGAGGGTTGTGGCCCAATTGACAAGGGCTTCTTGGCCCTCGCCTAGCGGCCATTGAGGGTTAAAGAACTTCAAAGTAAAAAAAAAAAAAAAAGATAAAGAAAAATAAAAACTTTATCAACGTCAACATCGAATGTCTTATGTGGTATTACTAGTGCCCATATCAACAATTTTCGACTAAAATTGGCATGGTAGACTCAATCATACTTTTTGAGACTTAACTAGCATAATTTAAATGTTTAGGACAGAATTGACCAAAATACAATAAGTTAATGACTTTTTAGACAATTTTCCCAATAATAGTCTAGTATGATTGTAGCTAGTGAATTTACATAATATTCTCTGACAAGACTGTCGCAAAGCTCCTATAGCAACAATATTCTTGTAAAATCTATATTTGATTACGAATCTATAACTCGGATTTTCGAGCAACCTACGATGTTTTAGATTATCAAATCTACAATAATAATAGGAAACTTACATAACTAGCTTGCCTTGAACTGAATAAGATCATCTTTACAGTTCAGCCCAAAACAAATCACCTGAATCCAATTTAAAGGATCGATAAGGAATTACTTTCCTTTGGCCCGACCTCAATACACGACCGGTGAAATTCCGATCTTTCATAGAACCATTTTTTAGGCCCTTCCTAGACTCACCCATTAAATACCCAACCCAATATACATAGAAATGCTCGATATGCTAGGACAAAAGCCGATCTTCCTGGACCTTTTCCTGGTTAAATTATTGCTCCAGGGTTTTAGTTCCCAATTGTCATGATGAGAGATGTACGCATTTGGCCAACATAGGGAAAGAGCCCTGTCGTTCGAAACTGGAACACCGCGGACTGTGGCGGAATCGCCGATGTTCGCTCGTGGGCAGGACAGAACCCTCGTACTTTTTTTTTTTTTGGCATTAGAACCCTCGTACTTTGATGCGTAACAAGGGTGCAGCGGCGACGATCTTGCCTCCCCATCGTATCTGGTGTTGCAACCGGGGTCACGTCTCGCGTCGTTTCAAGATCTCTCCCCCCGTCCCCGCCCCCCCTTATCTATCTTTCGCGTCACCTCACTTGCTACATCTCGAGGTGGACGTGTCTCTCCTATAATGCACTCGAGAACTGCGTGGAAAGTATTCACTTAGACCCACCACTATTCCCACCCTCGTCAAGACGAGAAAGGTGGCCTCCGATTGAAGCACAAAGGAATGGTCGGAAAGGCGACAAGGCTAGGGTCGGACATGTGTCATGCGCGCCTATGCTTTCCTTAAATCGATGCGACAATAACATTTGATGGGATCCTCTGCCGCTTATTGCGATACGAGTAATGATCAGATTGCTGAAACGAAAAGCTCTCGATCTTTGATACCGAGTTTTTTTTTTTTTTTTTTTTTCTGTGGTAGGAGTTTAAAGTTACTGTACGTATCTTTTGGTGTGTAGAAAGAGAGGTAAAGACAGCAACTTCATGCTGGAGACGTTGGACCACTATCGCCACTTTACACGTCTTCTAGAGTCTTCGTATAGACACTTGTATACGGCATTGTATGAATGTGCTAAGTTTTAAATTTTTCCGCTCTTCAAACCACTGGACCGAACTGAGTTGGACAAAAATTTTCGTTACGAGCAGTTGAAGCCTGCACCATTTGTTCATCGAGAAATTTATCGAGAGAATTCAACTCTAAGCTCGTCAATGTATTTTATTAGATTTCCTTCGTTCAAAAGTTTAAACAACGTTAAGTCAACTATGACTCATTGGATGGACAAAAAGAAAATTATGATATATTGGATACTCCACCTAATATCATATCCTTCACGGGACTTTTTATGCTTGATACTTTACTTGTGCACCTTAATAGAACTCCCCCCTCACATGGGAGCCTTTGACATTTGAGGCCCCCCTATTAATCCGGGTGTGATTTCCTTCCCAACTCAAATTTCCACTTTTGGCCTAGCCGATTTTGCATGCGTTGGTGAGGACAACATTTGTACAGCGGATCTACCTCGATCGTCCCAACCTAACCTAGCCAAGCCCAACGAGAAGCCAAGGACGCCATCTGCTACGACAATTAGAGAGTCATCTAAGGCTCCTCCTCGAGGTATTTCATCAAATACCAACGCACATATGGAGTGAGCCACCAATTTACGATTAACTTTGACACTAGCTTACTGTAAATTATGCAATAAAACCCGATATCTTCGTCTGATAGGTGACTTCTTTCGTCCAACATCCTCATACATTCACCTCAAAATTATCATGTCTACTCTTTGAGCAACATGGCTCAACAAAAGTGTCAAATAAAAGCCATCTTCAATTTCTCTCTTCCTCTCACTCATGATGGTCGTCTTTAACTGCAACAAAACACTTTTCTTCCATCTAACCAGAAAGGAGGTAGATCAGACATAGTTAGAAGAAGCATGTGAGTACCACCAAATTTTCAAACGTATATTTCCATTAATTTTTTTCCTTAATTAAGGATGAGAATGGGATGAATAAATTTCCCAAAAATGAATGGTGGAGATCTTGATGGGGGCACGGATGGGGATTGTAATAGGCCCCATCCAAATTTTTAAACACCGGCTTTGGTTAAAGTTTTTTTTTCTTTCTTTTTTCCCTTTTTAATTGTAAATAACACATAATTTGTGTAATTAAGGAAAAATACGGGGTAAGTTATTTTCCAAAAAATGGACAAGTGCAAATCTTGGCAGGGCAAGGTATGGCTGGGGATTATAATAGGCCCACCCCACCCTATTTATATATAGATTTATATTTTAATATTATATTTAGTTGAACGACATGTGTAATGATTACGGATAGTACATTTAAGATAAGCAATATCAGCAAGATCATAATATCAAAAGTTATCCATTCTAAATTATGACAATAATTTTTCATAATCACAATGCAATCATATCACGCCGAATAAACTACAAAAGTCCTGAAACAACATCACATATCGAGCCAAAGTTTATAGACTTTTCACATTGATTTCCCAATTCAAGAAAAGTCAATATATATAAAATTGAATTCACGATGCGATATAATTCACATTCCCCCAAAATAAGCCTTGACTATTCATATTGTTCTTGCCCACTCACAATTTGTGTGCTCCTTTCATTAGCTCAGCGACGCCATTGCACATTTAGCCAAAGTTTATAGATCGTTCACGTCGCTTTCCCAATTCGAGAAAAGGTCAATCTCTATGAAAGTGGATTTGCGATGCGATTCAATGAATAAGCCTCAATTGTTCGCATTGGTCTGGCCCCCCTCCATTAGCTGTGCACAGATTGATTATTCAAACGTACTTAATTTCATTGGAGGATCGAACTTAATTAAGAATTTGACCGAGCAAACGTATTGGACGGCGTCAACTTCGCCCGAGCCCCACTCTCCCTTTCGACCGCCTAACTTCTCACGCGTGCGACTTACTCGTGCCGGTCGAATCTTGAAGGGAGGGAATTTTTTCATTTTCTTATTTTTTTTCCTCGGGGGAATTTTGGCAGGGCGCCACGTGTCTGGTTACTAATTGGCCAGCTGTAAAAAAAGGGAGAAGAGAACAACAGTAAAAAGCGCACCGGCGAAAAAGCGGCCCTCCAATTCAACCCCCCCGACCCCAATCTTTTTGGCTTGACCGATTCCGCCTCCCCCATTCCCCCGAAAGGGAGATTCCAGCGGACACGTGTCGGCCACTCGCTCGACCACGTGTCATCCGGCCCTTAGTCCCCATTTCATTCCGCGTCAATGATTAAAGCCCCAAAGAGGATTAGTTTACAATCTAATCTTTTTTTGGGGGGTTTAGCCAATCGGTGGGGTTGGAACCAAATTGGATTCCTCATGGGTGGAGCAACCACCCCCAATGCTGCAATTCGACCGGAAAAAGTAGGGGGCATGGCCATGCAATGATCGTCTCTAGGACGGAATTGACCTCAGATTGCGTGTCGCGACATGAAATGTGAACCATTCTTTACGTATGCTTAAAAAAGAAAGGCGCTTTATTAGTGACTCATGACGAGATCCGTCGACATGCGTAATTACATCGTATAAATAAGTTTAAACATTAAAATAAGTCATCAATAAATTTATAACTTATTTAAAATCTATCAATTTTTAGGGAAAATTTCAAAAAGGGACTCGAAATACTATCATTTTCTCAAATAAGAGCTCGAAGTGGACTTTATTTCAAATAAGAATCTCAAGTGCCTTCATTTTCTTAAATAAAGGTCTAAAGTTAATGTTATTTCAAATGAGGACCCAAGTGGTTATATTTATTTTAAATAAAAATCTGAAGTGACTATATCCGTTTCAAATAAAAACTTGTCTTTTCTAGCAATCAAGGGTATTTTCATCATTTGTCATTTCTACATTTTTTTTTTCCATTTTTTTTGGCTAGTTCTTCTTCCTCTTCGCTGATGGCCAGCCGGGCATTGGCAATGCCCATAAAGGGCTGGGCAAGGGATGGCCTCACCTGGGTATGCCAACCCTCACCTAAGGACCATCAGTGAGGTCAGCTTGTGCTAGCCCTAGGCAAGGCCCATGAGGGTTGGGTGACCTCGTCGGCCGCTCTCGCTTGAGACTAGCTAGGTCGACCTCACGGATGGCCCTTAGGTGAGGGTTGCCACGCTCAGGCGAGGCCATCACGCTTAGGTGAGGCTATCCCTTACTTGTGGTCAACGTGGGTGGCCCTCACGTCGGTGGGGGCGATCCTCGGTTAGCCCTTTGTGGGCATCACCAGCGGCCAGTCGACCATTGGCTAAGAGGAAAAAGAAGAATCGAAAAAAAAAAAAGGTGAAATGCAAAATAACAAAAATACCCTTGATTAGTTGAAAAATTTAGTCATTCAGCGATCGGAAAGGACAAGTCCTTATTTGAAATAATCAAAGCCACTTTAAAACCTTATTTGAAATAATTAAGGCCATTTTAGATTCTTATTTAAAAGAAAATCTACTTTGGACCCTTAATTAATAAAATAATTATATTTAGGGTCATTTTTTGAAATTTTCCCAAATTTCTATGACTTTCACTTGATCTAAACGCTCACTCGTTCTACAATGGTCACTTTAGATTTGGTGGCATGGATTTTCTTATGTTATATTAAATATGGAAAGTGTGTGTGTAGGGTCAAGGTGAGCATGAATTATGGATGAATTAGATCAAGTATAAGCCACTAAATTTATATTATATGTAATAGATGAGAACGAATCAAATAAATCTATTCGGGTTGAATTATTCTCGAGTCGACTCAGTCGGCCGTTTGACGGCCTTCCCCATGACCGACGAAACAACAAGTTCAACATCATGACCTAAAATTCGAGTGATCGCCCCAGAGGGTCCATATTTCTCGCGGTGTGTTAATTCCTGAATGACAGGGATTTGACTGCACGAGTTTTCCTTTCCTTTTCTTAATATTTTTTTTTTGAAATTTTTTTCGAAATTTCCTTCGTGTTTGTTTCTTTTTGGGGGCCAGAACCCGATAAAGGAAATAATCGGAAAACGCCCCCGGGAGGGGGAAGGGATCGTAAAAAAAAAAAGAAATTAATTATTTTTTTCCTCTCGCAAATCAACTCCGACGCGAACGGGCCCCACCCCACGGCGGTGTCGCGCACGCACCAATCGGATCGAAGGACAGTGGTTCATCAACCTTTTTCTCCTGCGTGGCAGCGAACGACTGCACTTTTGGAAGGGGGGGCCAACGGCCCCGACGCGCCCCGGCGGCGCGTGTGCCCCCCTCGGCCCCTCCAGTTCGTTTTTTTTAATCGTTTTATTTTCGTATTTATAGTTTCGAAATTCTTTTCTTTTTTCTTTTTTTCGCTATTCTACCCCTAAACGTGAACATCAAAGGAGAACGAGAGTTTCTCTCTCTTCCAGGAGGACAACGAAGACCTCCTTTCTCTCGCTAAAAATTCAGCCTGCGAGGAGACCTCCATCTTTCGGCTTTGATTCGCTGCCGCAACGGGGAAAACCCTAGAAATTTCTCCGTCGCCTTCGCCTGCGCAGGTGCGTTCCGGCGGGAATTCGTCGCCGTCTCCGGCGTTTCTTCTCCGTTGTTTTTTTTTTTTTTTTCGTTTTTTCCACCCGTTTTCGGTTCGGAAAACGGCCGCCTCCGTGAGTCGTCGCTTTGGCCCAGATCCGGCCCGTTTCGCGTTCCCGCGCGTTCCCCTCCCGCCCGTCCGGATTTTCGTGCTCCGCCTCGTCCTCCGGCAGGGCGAATTCGTCGGCGGGGGCTGTGAAGAATCCGCGGCCTTTGATTGGGCCGCTTTGATCTGGCTCGGCGCCCGCCGCGCCCGGTTCCGGCGCGCGATTGAATTCGAGAGGAATGCATGGGCATTGCCGTGCATTCCGTGAGTCGAGGGCGCGGCGTCTGGATGGAGTTGTTTGGGTCGGTTTCGTTTCGCGCGTTGGTTCGTGCCGCGGCTTGAGGCGGGGGCGGTCAAAGGTCCTTGCTTTGGCCGCTGTTTTTTCTTTGTGGCTTTTATAAGATGGAGCTTAGAAAGGTGGAATTATTCTGCTTCGCTTTATTGTTCGCAGCGTTGCGAATGCTGCATGCTGCGGAAGAAGACGGTTCTATTGAATGCGGGGGCATTGAGGATGATACTTGTTTTTGATCTATTTTTAGAAATGATGCTATGATGCTGAGGCTACATCTTGATTTGTTCGATACATTTATTGGTTCGCATCGTAGTTTTCAATACTTTGTCATCCCGTGTTGATTCTGCCAGATGCATTGCATTGATATAAAGGTCAAAAGTTTGGACTTTTTTTTTTTTTTTTTTTTTTTTTGGGGGGGGGGTGTGTTGAAGCAGCTCAATGGCACAAAAAGAAAGAAACTTTATGTTCGAACTTGCTTTTAATCACCTTATGATTACTTGAATCGGGTGAAAACTATTTGAATTGCGCTCTAGAGAAAGTGGTCACTTACAAAGGTGCTTTCTTGATCTTTCGATTGGAAGAGTTAGATTATTTTCTTCTGTCTGTTTTAGTCATAATATCCAAAAAAGCCAGAAGAGCAAAGTATGTAGGTCCTTATTTTGTGCCTTAGTGACATCTCTCTTTGTAAGTTCTGTATCTTGATTTGGTAATCTGAATTGCTTCTATGTCTTATGTGCTATTATGCAGATGCTCTGTCGCTGATCATCTGTTGCGGGGAGAGTTGATTTTGGTCTTATTTACTTAGTTGACCAGAATATGGATCTAGAAGACAAGTTCTTAGCTAAAGGTTTGTATTTGGACATAACCATCCATTTCCTCTTCTTAGTGTTGCTTGTCTGGTTGTTTACTTGCTCTTCGTAAGAGTTGCAAATGTAAGAAGGATGATCAAGATACATTGCGGTTTCGTGATGAGTAAATTTTTTAGTATTCACCTTCATCTATGTTGTGTATGGGTGATGATCTTGAGTATATTGCATTGCATTCAATGACTTTCTATAGAATTGATAAGGAGATGCTTTACTATCTGGTCAACGTAATGTCCAATGAGCAGCTAAGCTCTTTAGGATCATAGATTTCTTCTTATCATATGTAGTCTCTCAGAATGCACGCATGTGTGTGCATATATTTATATGCCAAAAGATATCTGCATGTGCATGAGTACCTTTTAAGCCTAATATTTTATTGAAAAAAATGTTGGGACTCCGCTTGTCTGCATTAACAGATTAGGAAAAACCAGCGACATGATTTTTAGTGGAACCTCTTGTCATGTTACAGCTGGTCCGTAAAAATAGGCACGTGGTATACAAGCTTGAATGCATACATGAATGTGTATGTGCTTTTTATGCATCTGCACAGACAGGCCTGTCTTTGTGTCAGCACTGAGCACCTTCTGAGCCTATCAAAAAGTTGGTTCCTTGCTAGAGTGCAAATAGATCAAGAGAGGTGATGATAGTGACTTGAGTCGAAGCCTTTAATGGACTTTGCACGTTCTGAACCAGAGTTTATGTTTTGCACAGTGTTTTTATCAATTCTCTGCGGGACTTTTCAAACAAATGCCGAGATCAATGTGAAGATGAACAAGAGCGAGTTCACATTTCTCTGAACACATTAAATTTTTTGGATAATGCTTTAGAATTCCTTATCTGGAATTGATCGATGGAGCTTGTGAGGGGTGTGGTCATGAAAATAATATTTGTTGTTGGGATCACCAATTACTGAAATAATTGCGAATCTGATGCCTGTGTCATATATGTGGTGGAACTACTACTGCCTTGTGTGCATTTCCTCTACCTTTTCGTGCTTTTCTTCTGTCTGAAGCATGTTCTCTTTGTTTGCAAACTTACGACACAATCTAGCTTGGTAGACAGGCAGAGGTTAATAGTTTTATCATTACCTCTCTTTTGTTATAGGTAGTTTCTATTATTGGTTATGCCTCCTTTCATTGTTGTGAAAATTTGAAATGCTCAGAAGATTTTATGGTTATTGCAGTACGTGGATATCCAAACATATGCATGACTTACTTGTGGCACTCTGAACTGGAGTGCAGTTCATGTGTATTGTGAAGGATCATTTGTCTGTTATCAATTACGCCAGATTTAAGTTTCTTTTCCGGTTTAAAAATTTGCCAGAATTAGTATCCAACTAAGATATGGCATACTTTCAATGCCTGGTTGTGAATGTACGCATGTCCAACACGTGGCACTCAGAAATGGTATTCTTGGAGAAATGAGCATTGATGGTTAGGATTCTTTTGATTGGGAAAGATATCTTGCTCGATTAGACTAATCCAAGAAGTCGCAAAATGGCTCATATGAAACTCTTCAGATTCCAAAATACGTAAGGAGCGTCTAGGCATCTAATTTAATATGTTGCATCTTTTAAAGCGCAATTGTAGATTTGTGACCATATATTGATGGAATGCGATTATAAGTATGCGCACATTCCTCCCATAGGTTCAATTGCACATATCTCTCATTAGTCCTCTCCTTGCCTGTTGAGATCCAGATCTGAGAACTTATCTACGTGAATGGCCCCTGAGTTCATTACATTCGTTAGATCGGAGAAGTTTGATTTGATGGAGACTGAATAAACCGGTAGGATTTCTCAAGGATCTGTGTAAGTCTGAAAGCTTTTTCTTGATTCTTATTTTAACCTCGGTGTTTTGTCCTTGCATTTAAACTAAATAGATCTGCAGGATCCTGGTCGAAATTGTTTATTTTCTGTCATAATCCTGTTGATCTAATATTAAAAGGGTATGTTCTTTCAAAGCTATTCTATGATGTGTTTCATGCTTCCTGCCTTCTTTATGCCTGTTGTGTTCACAGGCTTGTTAGATAGAGCTCTGACCTCTTGTTTAGAGAGACTGCGCCATAGATCTAATGGATCTATGCAAGATCTGACCTTGCTCTTAGCTTGAATTGGTTCCTTTGATATCCTGCAGCATAAATCGAAAATTTCCTCAACAATGGATTCTTTCATGGAATTAGGATGTAGAGTATGTAGGATTGTGTGAGAATACCTCACCTTTCATAATTTTGCTGATATTCGACGGATTTGTATTTCTGCTATGTTTTTCGTGGTCAATCTAGTCTAGATGATCAAATCTTTAGGTATTCTGACTATGTTGCTTTTTAACCTGTAGACTGCACTTCCACACCACAAACTTCTTGTTTTGTTCAAGCCCTTGTGGCAATTAGTTGTGTTTTATGATTTTTCCCATTACCCTTTTGCCATGGGTTGTTCTCGATGAGTGCCTAAACCGATCACTGACCACATTTACAAAAGAGGTACACATAGCAATATATGGGACTCCTTTTGTCTCGACTTATGCTTTGACAAACTCTAGTAATTCTTTTTTTTCTTTTTTTTTTTCTTTTTTTTTTTTTTTTTTTTTTTGGGGGGGGGGGGGTGGGTGTGGATGCCGGATCATTTCTGAGTAAAACTAGTTTATGTGTTTTATAGGCTTCTTTTATGAGTGCTGGATTTATTTCTGCAATGGTGGTTGATCATTGCTGAGTGAAACGAGTTGATGTGTTTTATAGGCTTCTTTTTTTATGAGTGCTGGCTTTTATTTCTGCCATGGTGGTTTCTTTCCAGTTGTGTAAGCATGGGAACTTTTTGTTTCTTTTCTTAAATCTGTTTTATTTTTATTTCTGTTATGTTTTTCAATGGTTTCTTTCTCCCATCATTAAAAAGAACTATGTTCTCCATGCAGTTTCAGGTATCCAGAGTCTGTCTTCAAGTGTGCAGAGTACTCCCGAAAAAAATGGGAATTCAGATGATGCTTCAAAAAGTCCAGATCTGCTGCAGGAGTTCTTAAAATCTGGTCTGAAGAAGGGCTTTGATAAGGACAAGAAAAACTCAGCCTCATCCAAAAGCAAAATGAGAGAACCTCTGAAACCAAACAACAAACCATTTAAGAAGCAGGATCACAGGAAAGCCTCTAATAGTCCAAGCAATCAACCTTCTTCCAAGAAGCAAACAAGAAAGGGAGATAATCCAATGCGACTTCCTCCAGCCATTGAACAGGCTTCAGATTTTGGGCATTCAAAGTCATGGTTATGCAAAAATTCGGCATGTAGAGCTGTCCTTTCAACTGATGATACATTTTGCAAGAGGTGCTCTTGCTGCATTTGCCATTTATTTGATGACAATAAGGATCCCAGCCTTTGGTTGGTGTGCTCATCAGAGTCTGACGATGGGGTATTGGGCTCCTGTGGGTTGTCATGCCACATTGAATGTGCTCTTCAACGTGAAAAGGCTGGAGTTGTCGATCTTGGCCAACTGATGCAGCTTGATGGCAGTTACTGCTGTGCGTCTTGTGGCAAAGTTTCTGGAATTTTAGGGTAAGTGGTCTTCTTTTCACTCTTCTGTTCTGATGCATCAGTACTCATTGATTGGACGCGCACCTTGATTTTTTTTGCGTATGAAGTTGTGTTACCGTCAAACTTATTATTTTATTGGATGTGCCAGATAATTATTTCTTTTTTTTAAGGGTGGCCCCTGCTGCCATGGCCAGCTAAGATGATGTGTCCCTTTTTAAATGTTATGATGAAGCTTCTATGCATATTGTTTTGTAAGATTTGGCCAAGAACAAGATGTTTCATACAATTTGTGGTATGCATATATGTGGGTTTAGTCAGGTTTCAGATCATCTCTAAAATAGAACAATTTACTTGTTTTCCTGCTATAGATTTCTGACTTATGCTGATGTCTTTATTACGTGGATATGTGCAGAAGTTGGAAGAAGCAGCTATCTATGGCTAAGGATGCTCGTCGTATTGATGTCCTCTGCTATAGGATATACTTGAGTTACAGGCTTCTGGATGGTACTTGCCAGTTCAAAGATTTGCACAAATATGTCAAAGACGCAAAGGCCAAATTAGAAACAGAGGTGGGTCCCATTAATGGCTTTTCTGCCAAGATGGCACGGGGAATTGTCAGCAGGCTATCAGTTGCCGGTGATGTGCAGACACTCTGCTCTCTTGCAGTTGAAAGAGCGGAGGAATTGTTGGTCAGTGCTTCCAACAGCAATATAACTCGTAGAGGTTAGATCTGTTGTACTAGGCCATTATCTTTTGTGAAGTACTTTAACATGATAGCTTTCTTTAACGATTTTTCTGTATCTGTTACAGAGGAGTCACGTCCTGCTGCTTGCAAGTTCCTATTTGAGGAAGTAACTTCATCCTCTGTCATTATTGTTCTGATTGAATTGTCTTCTCCATCAGCTGACGACATTAAGGGTTACAAACTGTGGTATCATAAGAGTGGAGCTGAGACAAGAGAAGAACCCGCTTGTGTCTTTCCTAGAGACAAGAGAAGAATTCTGATATCCAATCTGCAGCCATGCACTGAATATTCCTTTCACATAATTTCTTATACAGAAGCAGGTGATTTGGGTCATTCTGAGGCGAAGTGTTTCACAAAAAGTGTGGAGATCATCCACAAGAACCACAACCCATTAGCTGCTATTGATGGCAACAAGGAGAGAGGCCTCGTTGAAGGAAGTTCCTCTGGTTCCAATAGCAAGCCTGATTCTACAGATGCAGTTGCTTTTGCTGGTTTCAAGGTCCGTGATCTCGGAAAGATCCTGCACTTGGCTTCAGCTCAAGAGCGAGGATGCTTTGAAGGCTTCTGCAGTGTTGATATGGAGAGATGTTGCGGAATAAGCAAAAGGACGGAGCCCAAGAAAGTTGTAGAAAATTATGTGCCATCCATTCCGCGTGAACTTGACTTAAATGTTGCTTCTGTCCCTGATTTAAATGAGGCAGCCCCTCCCTATGAGTTCTCCAGGGATGAAGATAATGGCTGCTTATTCAATCAGGTTGTTGAGGTGGATGATGATGCTGCTTCCCATGAACTCAGTAAGCACAATGGAGCTGGACCCCCGATGATTGGCGAGTCAGCAGCCTGGACATGTGGGGCTGCTGCTGGAGAAGCACCAGGTGCGGATTCTCAGGTCGAGCTATGCAGAAAAAGAGCTTTGAGCATGAAAGAAGAGTTGCATGATTGCGATAGTACTCTGATAAATGGGTCCCCTAGCAATATTTCTAGTGGTTCGGGAAGCTTGGACGATAACTTTGAGGATTGCGTCAAGACCATCAGGGAACTTGAATGTCAGGGTCACATCGATCAAGAATTCAGGCTGAAATTTTTGACATGGTTCAGCCTAAGATCCACGGAGCGGGAACGGAGAGTGGTTAACAGCTTTGTTCAGGCTCTGAGTGATGACCGAAGTAGCTTAGCGGGACAGTTGGTTGACGCCTTTTCAGATTTGGTATCTAGCAAAAGGCCGAGGAATGGGTTCTGCAATAGGTTATGGCATTAAAATTTAGTGCGAAGTTTGAAGGCAGGCTCGCTCTCGGTCATGCCCTTTAATCTTTTATTACCGATAATAAATTGTCTTATCCGTCTCACATACTTCGTACAGGCATTTTTTTCCGCCCCCTAAACCTCAGTCCGAAGCACATTCATCCGTATTCTAGGAGAAGCATGCTGCCAACAAGATTGTGGTGGCTGATTCTGCAGATATTTCTGACCATTCTTGCAAGGAAGTGGCTGCTTGCAGTGGAGAAGTTATTTCCGTACATTCGGTTCAATTGCATTCGAAGCCCTTAAAGTTAGCTTTAGGGAAATTGTTAGGGGTACAGTAATTGGTTGCCTTTCCATGATGGAAAGGCGCATGAATGCTCAAGAATTCAGTTGATTAGGTTCTTTTCTCCTTATCCTATTTTTTCCCCTTTTTCATTGAGGATGTGATCTCATTTTCCTTCTTCCTTTAATGATTAATGACTGTCTTTGAAATTGTTTCAAAAGTTTAGCTTGTGGTAAAGTCATTTTGGTGTTCAAGTGGCTAAGGAGATGAGCAATGAGACTTGCGCTAACTTCATATGAGCGAATTACCGGTATGATGAAGAGTATTCAATTCCATGAATACGGTAGTGTAGGTTAAGGTAGGGGGTGTTTTAAGAATTATAACATTTTCGATCTCTACACACTTAATATCTTAAAAAATGTTGTGATTCGTATTTCGAACTTTGTAAATCAAAGATGTTGGCGGAAGAGGGGGCCAGGGCCATTGGGCATTTACGGTGACAAGATTTGTTTGAGGCATGTCGTGAAGCGATCGCGGTTGCTCTTCAATCGTCTGGAGGGCAGATCGCGTCGGAGCATGTCGATTCTCATCTACATCTCTTTTGACAAGCCCGCAAACTGATTCTTTATCCTGTTCATTGATTAAGGTGAAAAGGAGAACATTTTCATCACAGTTTAGTTGTTTTTTTCATACCAGTTCGAGGACCAATGCACCAAATTTCTTGCAAGGTATCTAATACTGTAACAAAAAAGTGGTCCAAGGTAGGCCACATCCATCCGTTTCGAAAATGACCAATATCTAACATTACAATCAAAAGATGCAAATTTTCTTTTTTATGATACCGTGTTTGACACACAACATTTTCTTTTTCGATGCACATCCCCTTCCTCCTCTCTCGGGTTTATAAGTTTTGTTGTTTTCTTAAGTTTTTGACAATCACGTAGATGTTGCATCATTGTCACAAAGGAGGTGGCGTGTAATTTAAAGGGCACGTCGCCATTTTCGTTGGGTTTTCTTAAAAAGAAGGAACAATGTCTTCTTTTGAGGTTTATCATATGTCTATTACAATCTGAATTATGGCAAATTGGACTCTTGTGCAAAAGAGAAAAAGAAATGGAAATCAGTTGATGAGTTGATGTGAATGTGATGCTGGGGACGTAGCTTCGCAGGAACAAGTCCACCTCCACTATTCATCCGTTGACTTCTTTTTCTTTTTCTTTTTTTAAATCGATCATCTTCCCCACACCTCAATTGCCGTTGATCGGCAAAGAAGTTTCATTGGATTTTATTTTTATATTTTAAAAAAATAATAAAAACTCTTTGCAAATGTTGGGTTCGCCTTTTTTTTTTTTTTGTCATTTTTATCTTTTGACAATCAATAGCCCAACTTTTTATCAATACACTAGAATGATTATTAATTAACGAAGATGATTAATACTATAATAATTAAAAAAATTATTCAAAGTTGAAAACAAACCTAAAAGAACCCTAGGCCAAAAGTTGAGTTTTGCATCTAATCTATAATAAAATTCTTTTAATATAATTTTTAAATAAATTTACTAATATATATCTTTTACATTACTCTCAACATGAAAATGTAAAAAGTTATATAGTCATTGTTTCTTTTTTGTAATTTTAAAAATATTAAAAAAAAACTTAATTTGGTTATATTAAAGGGTTTTTCAAATATATGTTTATCAAACAGTCTTGCATTTCCCTAAAGTACTTTTAAGTTATAGTTTATCAAACAGTCTAGCATTTCGAAAAACCCATTTATCTCAAAAGTATTTGCATTCTCTCAAGGACATTTCCCCAAATTGAACCAAACGGGCCCTTAATGTCCCACGTTTGATAGATTTTTATATTTTGGATGATTGATTCATTATCATCCACGGTTCTAATCGATATCCTCTTTTCTTTTAAGAAAAAAATTCGAGAAACGGAATGATACTCTATCATACAACCAATTTCCACGTCCCTGGAAGTAGATATAGGACTGACGATCCCTATTACCGTGTCATGATTTAAATTTGTAATTCGGGTCATGTAGATTTGATTGTATGAGCTTATTAATTTTTTTTTTTGGTCGTAATATGGGCTAAATAATTAACTTGCAATGAAATCTTACGTCAATTTATGAAGTAAACATATTGTGTTGGGTACATTCATACTTTTTCCTTTCCGTAAGTCTTTTTATTTTTTTTTTCTTTTTGGTCTTGTGTAGCGTTCAAATCGTGCAAATAATTCGTGTCCAAATTACAAGCCCTACTTGAAAGTAGAATGTATGAGAATTTAAGGTTTTTAGCGGTAAAAGGTAGTTGAATCTCTACATTCTTGCTCTCGAATTTTATTAAAAAAATTAAAAAAAATGCTTAGAGAAATAGACGAAACGAGAAGAATGCATCTACTCCCTGGAAGTGGAATAAATTGTTGAGAATTCTATTGTTGTAGGATATTGCTCCATACGTACATTTTGTTCATTTATATACCGAGAAATTTAGGCAGGAACCGTCATTTAAATGAGCACACCTGCAAAACAGACATGATGGACCTTAGACCCTCATGCAATTTCTAGGCTGCGACCCACCAAGGACAACAACACATTCCCCCCATACTGGGCATTAAATTGCCAAAAAGTTTATCATTCAACGACCACATGAAATCATAAATCCAATGCAATATATTCGATATGATCGATATTAATTGTGATGAGAAAATGAAAATCACTTGTCCCGATAAGGTTGCTAGCTCACCCTATAAAGAGATGCGTAAAAAACACGCTTACAAAGGACAATCCCTACATGTGACTCTTAATTAGATTCATTGGATCAAGCCGGTCTTTAGTGATCGTCATCCTTTTAGTCGAGATAGAATTAGGACGGATTTGGAATGGTCAATCCTATTCCAAATTCGAGCATCAAGATCCTTGATATACTTTTTGATTGCAATCGAAACCAAAAATGGGTAGTCACTTCAGCTCGTCTGATGATACACACAAGATCTTGATCCAATTTGCACGGATTTTCTCTGGTTAAAACTTTTCAATTGATGGATCCTCTAGTACAGACTAAATGTAAATAACTCCAGTGTTATAGTTTTCTACCGATTATAACAAATTTCTTACATAATTCATATGTATCTTTTACAAATAATAAGGATAATTTTGAAATATGGCTACTTGAATTAGATTTTTTTGGGTCTTAATGAACCTCAAGCCAGTCAAACTTATACAAGTTTTTTAAGGAGAATTTTGGATTCCCTCCCATGACCCAAAAGGGCCAAAACGCCATCTTTAGATTACACAACAAAATTCTTGAAAACTTCACAAATTATTGATGGAAAATTCCAAAATCAAGTCTTTTGTCCCAGTTGTTGGAAAAAAAATTTAGCCATAAATATTCAAGACGTAGGTGGTACAATCTTTGCCCCGCCTCTCTATATTCTTTCAGCCCATCTAGAAAACAAGTGAAGACAACCTCCACCTTGACTCAATGCTTGTTGCTTGACAAGTTGGCAAATACCATCTTGAAAACGTTCCATTGATGCGTTTGAAGATCGTACCATTCCTATAACCTCCCTAAAACTCCGTTCAACTAATACATTTGTGTAGTGTGGTTAAGGTAATGCTCTAATTTTCATACATTGTGGAACAAATCTATGAATTGATTATGTTAAGACCCTTTTTAGGCCGTGCCAGTAGTGTTGATCCAGTGCAATTTGCATCAATTGATGAAATTTGACCAAATGACCTCTAGTTTCTCAACTATAAATCCTCTTACCTCCAGCTTAGAGCGATTTTGTCGCTTTAGTTAGTAAAATGTCCATGTTAGAATTGTATCGGTCAACATTTTCTTTACAAAGGACTATTCATTTTGTTGGTAACTCTCATTTCAAGAGATGTGACTTTTGACCTATACCTTTTTGAATGTGACTGGTAGTTAGCAACTTCCCCACATAGATAGTGAAATCCACCAAAAAGTCAGTTGAGCCCATGAGAGTAACTAGTACTTTCTTTCACGTGTTTAGAAATCTTTTCAGTTTGAGGAGTAAGAATTCATTATTTTATTGAGTTATCCCTCGTGAAAATAAGTTCCCATATAGTGAAAATAACTACTAAGGTATCAATATTTGTACACAATCTGATTCCTTCTTCATCAACTAGTATGTATGTATGTGATTTGTAATTTACAAACTTTTTTGATATTTTTTTGCTGAGCAAATTACTATGTGGGCCGTAACATGTATTTTTGAGCACAAAATGGGATCCGTTGTCATGCAGGTGAAAGTATAATGGCCTGTCTTCGCTTGCGATCATTGTACAAATTCCAACCAAAATTATGGACGACAAAATTGATACAAAAGCTGACCTACGTGCTGAGACCAGCGTGACATCAAATTGACCTTCTCATGGATTAGGTCCGCAAGTCATGGCACCTTCATTGGATATTCCCTCCGTTTTGCATGCCTAACCTTCTTCCTGTCCCTTTTGGGCAGGTCGATTCTACGTATCCGACTAAGTTAAACTTTTCGATCCAACCATGAGGTGTCATTTGTGTCAATTGAAAGCATCACGCAGAATTTAGAATGATTTATTTCTCTCGACTTGGGATTGGGACACATCTAACCTCAGCCAAAATTGTGTTTGGTGCATTGCTTATTTTAACCAAATTTCCAAATGGTTCGGTTGTATTTCTAATTTTCTTCCCCCCTCTCTCTTATTTTTACTTTGCCTCTTTACAGAGTATGGGACTCGAATCTTGTATATGTAACACTTGCATGTAACACTTGCATCCCCACCCGTGTTACTATGGATGGTGGGCTGATCTTTTTTTTTTTTTTTTTCAAAGATGGATTTAAACTAATGCCATTCCCAAAAAGAGGAGTAATTGAAATTGTGTAATAATGCCGTCCTTTCCCTCTTTCCAATTCAGTGGGGCCCTTAGGCCAACTTGTCTAACAACGAATTGATTATCATTTTTTTTTTAAATTTCCAAATATTATCAAACGAGATAATGCCGAAGAACGACCGGTCGACGGCGTTGGGTTCTCCACAAAAATACAAAGTCGGAAAGTTCCAAAATACAACTTTTTCTCTGGTCTTCGATGTCATGTGACAATGTTGTCGGTGGTCCCCTCTTCTAGACATGGGGCTCTTTGGCTTTACTATATGTAAAATTTTTGAAAAATATGTTGGTGAAGATTGATATGTTCCTTGGATGGTGAGATTTGTGTTTGACTAAGCTTGTCGCAACGATTATAGTGTTATTAGGATGGGGACATAGAGTATATCACAAGGGTCTGAAAATATATCTGAAATTTCTGAAAAAAATCGTGAAGTTATCAATAATTCATGTTGGTTGGGTCAACCTTCATGTGGGGCCCAGCCAGCATTAAAAAAACAAAAAGAAAAGAAAAGAACAAAAAGAAGTGGAAGTTGTCGTGCGTGGTGTGTCTGTCGAAAAGTGAAGAGAGGAGAGAGAAAAAGAAAACAAAAATTGCACAAGCAAAAAAGAAGAAGGAAGAGGGTTGCAACTTTGCGGCTTTGATTCGAAGGCCAAATATTAACGGAATCGGCTCAAATTTCAGTATGTTGTTCGTGAGACTAAGGGCTACGAGTTGATGTTTTTTGTTTGTCGAGAACCGTCTCCGAATTCTCTAATTGCGGTTAAGATTTTTTTGCTCCAAACTTATTTGTCTACCTATGTGGTGAGAAAAAAATGATTGTAATGTTAATGTTAAGTATCTAGTGTATGACTAGAGAATAATACTTTATATATCATGCTATTCTTGGTGATTAGTGGATATTTTTGAGTGGTCCGTGGTTTTTTCCGCATCGGATTTTCCACGTTAAATCCTTGGTGTTGTTATTTGCTTTGTCTACTTATCATTTTGGCGTTATATTTGCATATTATTGTTGGTTGTTGCTGGGGATTAAGAGATTTTAAGTTGATTTAGTATCGGGAGAGAAATTGATCCTGGATTGCGTTTGGCCGCGATGAATTGTGTCCCCGGGTTCTTCCCAACAATTCAAAATATTTCTCTTAGTCTTTTCACATGTTATGAAGCATGAGATGGGAAGGTGCAATTCAAGCTAGGTAGATAATTATGGTCCTCGATGAACAGATTTTGGTGTAGTTCATAGTTCCCCCCTAGCCAATTTCACGGACCGTACGATGTCCACACTAACTTATTCTTGCAAAATGATTCTTTACATTCAAGATTTGATCGTATCAGTCCTTGCGAAACACATTGTCTTTGCTCTTGAATCAATTTTCGTAACTTTAGTTGACTGGACTGTGGTAATTGGGAGAGTACAAAAACCTCTCAGACGATATACACCATTTAAAGCTAACAAAATCTCATATGAGACACGAAAGGCAACGAAACTAAATGGTTGGGGCCAAATTATAATTTGGGGAACATTCTAATCACCATTCGTTATCACGCTTTCCTCCCATCATGAACGAAGGACGATATAATCCTTGAGATCTAGGGCAAGAGTCCCTCGGAAATTGTAGAAGGGAATTGCCTTGGTTGATACTTTCCTCTCATGCGCTATGTCTCTAAGAAAAGATTTGAATCAAATATCAGTCACATATGCCAATTCCTCCTCAATTTTGAAAGGAGGTATCTCATGTGACGATCACATCATGTGCCTGTGACATGTGATGTAACAAGGCCAATTAAAAGTGAAATACATCACATAGCACTCTCAATGCCAAGCAAAAAGAGATTCATAATACACGAACCGATAGTGATTTGCCGTCGCATTACATTACCACCATCATGTGATGTAACCGCTGCGTAAAATATATGCATGCTTTCTTTCGGTCAACTAAGGAAGTTTTCTTATCAATATTCAGTTATACACACAAAAATAATAATGGTACACAAGTTAAAAATAATTAAAATAGTATATATGCTTGATATGCAAGTATGAGCGGCTCTAGTAATCGGACATCATGATAGTTGCCATCCATAAATTTAAAATTATTTAAGTCACTTCATCAAGTAATCGGATGTTTGATACGGCTAATATGACTATGACATTAATTCCCAAGGATTAATATAACGTGATACTCCTGAATCAAACTGTATTCTCCACTAGAAATACTTGAAGCATTTGATCATGTCATTTTTAACATGGATGGGAAGGGAATTACATCCTATATTTAACTATGTTTGATTTTGTACTCCGTTATTTCTTTGTGATAGGTTTTGATTTGACATGTTGACAATTTTCCAAAAAGTCTTTTGTTGTATTATAGCCAATTCAGTCTTAAACATTTTAATTCGACTAATTTAGTATTAAATCTTTTGATGATTTGTCAATGTAATTATTTCGTTCAGTTTTGGCCATAAATTGCTAATGCAGATGTCATGGCACAATTAGCATTAAAGTGGATAATTTTTGCAATTTTTTTTCTAAATTTTCCAAAATTTCCTTTTTTTTTTCCCTATTTCCCTCCATAAGTCGTTGGAGCCTTGACAATGGTCGGTAGAGGTCACCAACTATAATGAGGGCTTGCAGGGTGAGGGTCTCAAAGCCCTCACTTTGGTCGGCAAGGGCATCGAGTGAAAGCTAAAATGACCTATAAAGGAAAAAAGAAAGGGAAAAAAGAGAGGCTAAAACGAGAAAAAAAATCGGAAAAATTGTAAAAATAATCAACGTTAGCACAGCTTCTACCATGCAGGATGGTTAGCATTGATTAGATCACTATGTCGGCTGTTTTCAGCCAAAATTAAATTGAATGACTAGATTAGAAAACTGTCAAGAGGTTAGGACTAGATTAGAAAACTGTCGAAAGGGGGATTGAATTGATTGCTATACAATCGGTTGATGACATTTTGAACCATTTTCCCTTTCTCTTTTCATCTAAAAAGAAATCACAATCTCTTTTAATTTGGTGGACATGCAAAATTGTTGATGAGAAGAAATTTGCTAGGTAGGGGCACCAAAAACTAGTGGTTCGAGGAAGAGGACAGCAACAAAACAATGTACGTTTGCGAAATGATATATTCCTATTTCGATGTATAATAAATTTAGATGGATAAGCTTGAGACGGATACGACATATGCTCTAACAAGATGGTGATCAAGGCTTGAACTTTCACTTTAAGAAGACAAGGTCCATTGCTGATTTCGATAGTGTCCTTTTCCTAGCGTGAATATTCTAATTTCCACAATAACTAAATTATCTGCAATATTAGATTATCTTGGTGGCCTTTTTTTTTTTTTTATAATTAAGTTGGTGGTAGAGAGGTACATTTATTTATAATAACCCGAAAAAGGCAGATCTTGGACGTTCTCGGAGGTTGCTTAAAAGTCACGACGCTTCACAAAAGGACAAACGGGGCCTTTTATGTCATCAAAACCCTGAGTCGTGACCCGTGACTTTTTCTTTCTAATTTAAAATTTCTATATCGATGTTAGGTATCATATATTAATCACTAGACTTAATGGATTGTTTTGTCAATTTATTTTTTCATGAATTTACTAAAATTCTTTACTACGGATTGTAAATTGCCATGCATGGCATCAAATTATTTGTACGGGTGCATTTTAGATCTTAATAACTGTTTTGCTCGTGGGGCATGAATAAGTAATTATTGCACAAATTGCTCTTGGGTTGATGCAAATGGTTGGGCGCTTGGGCTTGAGGTCCTGAGTTTGACCCTCATTGGTGCAAATATTGCCTTGCTTTGGCAAGACATATTATTGTGGAGCTGATTGCCACAAGACTAATGTAAGAGAGCATTAGTGTAATTAAATATTAAATCACGAATTCAACTAATAGAGTTTACTAGAAAATCTCATGAATAACGAGTTTTACTTACTTAAGGCTCATTACGTAAATAAACGGGATACTTGGTCAATGCAAAAGCATGGTAATCATTGCTCCAATAAAGTAATATATATTAAGAATTTTTGTGTAGTAGTACATTTATGTCACTCATTGAGTAATCAATGGAATCCTCTTCAAATTCTACTAATTCACCCACCATTACTTTATCGAGACCATAAATACGAGCAATGCTATCACCTACTTGCAATACGGTACCGGTATTTACAATCTTTATTTCTTTATTATATTGCTCAATACGTTCACGAATAATATTACTAATTTCGATTTTGAAGGCATTGACTTTTTTTGACATATATAGTTATTACTTTGGACATTTGAGTTTTATCATGATGGATACACTTATCAAGTACTTTTTGAGCATTATACCGTACGATGTTTTTTTCCATTGGGTTCAAGAAATTAATAGCCACAACACCTATAATTCAACGCAATTTATCTTTGTGGGGGATTATATGCAGCATACTAATTTGTGGTCCTCAATTTGGACACTAGAGTCAACCTCACTAAATGTTCGCAACTGTTGGCGATGAATTGCGGTTGTGTTCCATTTAGCGTCGTTTAGTGCACGCAATCACGTGCATGCATGCTCGGCTGCGAGATTTTCTCCCTTTTTCACACCTTTAATTTAGTCCATGCAAGGATTCTCCCTTTAAACAAAATTGAAAACGCCCATTCCAATTGGCATCTTCACATAACTATCACAAAAAAAAAAAAAAAAAGGCGCTTCTCCTTATACATGAACATAATTGAAAAGTGGGTCTCGTAAGATTCATCTTGGTATTTCACCAAAAGATATTAGAAAAAGAAGGAAGGAAACAATTTCAGAAAAATTGAGGTTCACAAATTTTAGGATGCGTTTATGTTGTGAAAAATGAATAATTTAAAAAAAATTCTAAAAATTATTGCTTAAATCGCTTACAAAAATAGATAAATGAAAAATATTCTCCTCATCAACTAAAATTTTTAAACATATACTATTATCGATAAAAGAACTTTTTTCAACGATTATTCATTTCATGAGATAAAAAATTATTTTTCGGAAAGTATTTTTAAAATAGTTCATTTTTCGAGAATAAATGAACCGCTACAGTGGCTTTTAATCCTATTACATACATTTGAAAATTTATAATGTTGGATATTAAATGAATGTATGGTTTCAAACTTCAAAAAGTATGTACACCTTTCTTTAATCGGTGAGTAATGGATGATTGGAAGCTTTTAAGACTATATCAAGAATTGGAGCTTGAATTATCATCATTTTTCATTAATTACCAAAAGTGAGAATGCTGAGAAGACCAACTTTATTGGCCTTCTTAAATGCAAAAAGTTGAAACATTGAACTGACTTACCACTAGAAAGCTCTCGATTGTCCTTTCTTTTAAATGTCAGAGGGGACGTGGAAATAAATATCCCGTGGAAGTCCCTCTTCAAAGGGACGTAGCTTTCCCTTCTTTCCCTTTCTCAACGTCTATCTTTACAATTTATTATATACTTCTATTATACATATAGATTAATAATATCAATCACACTCAGGATGAGAGTAATGACGCGAAAGTAAATCTCATTAGAGAACCTTATCAAATGACATTACAAACTTTGAGTAAATACTTATGAAAATAAGATATCTGAGTTTGTCAAAATTACTTTATAATTAATTATGATAGTCTTTACATTTTTAAAGGCTGTTTTCTCCTCATTATATATTTGATTTGTGGATTGCAGGTTATACACTTCATTCAAATGAGCACTTTAATAAAATCAACTCTAGTAAAATTAAATTTACAGTGAATTAATAATTGGGTTACTACTCACCAGGGGGAAAAAGTCTCTTTAAATTGAGTATCTAATTCACTTTTTTTCTTGTCGTCGTTGTTTCCACTTTGAGTATACTCTCATGTTTTGTTGGTGAAGCAATAAGCAATGTTATTTTGGCCAAAAAAAAAAAAACGAAAAGAAGAAGAAGAAGAAACTCAATAGAGAAACATGGACAATTTTTTGGATAATTTTTCTTTTAAACGAAACTTGTAAACTTTTCAACTCAAGCAAACCTCATGAAACACACTTGTCAAAAAAAAAAAAAAAAAAAAAAACTCATGAAACACGCTCCTCCGACCACGACTTTATCATTTGAACAGTAACCAGCCATGCTCAATTATTTTAATAATATTTTTTCTCTTCTTTCCTATAAATAGTGCCCTAATCATTCTATTTTCCCTACGCACCATCACTCGTCTCTCTCTCTCTCTCTCTCTCTCTCTCTCTCTCGTTTCTTGTCCTTGTTCTCCCTTCTTCTTCCCACGAGTGGTGATGCCAGATAAGGGCCTCTCGATCCCCCTGAACGCGAAGCTCACCGGCTTGGGCACCGAGACGGTGGTTCTTGCTCACGGTTTCGGAGGAGACCAGACCGTGTGGGACAAGATCCTCCCTCTCTTGTCCCAGTATTTCAGGGTCCTCGTCTTTGACTGGGGCTTCTCGGGAGCTGTCAAGGAGCAAGAAGGTCTGTTCGACCCTGTGAAGCACTCGTCCTACGAAGGTTTCGCCTGTGATCTGATCTCTCTCCTCGATGAGCTCGACCTCAAGTCTACAGTCTTCGTCGGCCACTCCATGTCCGGCATGATTGGTTGCATTGCCTCTGTGAAGAGGCCTGACCTCTTCGAGCGCCTCATACTCCTTGGTGCTTCTCCTAGGTAAGTAACTCAAACATATTTTTCCCACCCCAAGAAAAAAGGAAGGACAATGTTTAGTTTCTCTTGCAGTTTGTTCAATTGAATCTGCACTTCTTATTTGTTTCGGTTTACTACATTTTCATCTCTTCAAAGATGGTACAGTTTTCGCCGCTTTTGGGTGTTGTTCGATTTGGCAGGCCTGAATAAATGTCTCACCAGTAGAGCAAGCAATTATTATTGGTCAGTGCGTTTTACTAATGTGCAAAATTGGAAAACGACATTTTAAATATATTCTAATACTAAATGATAAAAAAAAAAAAAAAGACTTATCCCCTCGTGGGTTTGTCCCTTTAGTTGCTAATTCCATAGTTGTGGATGTTTAGTTTTCCTTAAGTTCGTTTATGATGAGCATGTGAATAAGGAAGTTAAATGGTTCAAAAGGACTCTCTTTTCACCATGACGAAGTTCTAGTATGGTTTACCCACAAAAACATAGGGATTAATGGTTCCGTTTATTTCGCTGAAAATGATTGATTCGAAAATATTCTCTTAAAAATGATTGTTTATATCGTTTATAAAAATGAATGAATGAAAAATATTTTTATCAATTATAAATATATTTAGACATAAATTGTTGTTGGTAATGAAAACTCTTTTTGTTGAATTGTTTATTTTTCATGAAAGAAACACATCCTAAATGAAAGACAATCTTAGTTGGGGTCGTAGGAGAGATTTTCCGTATATTCTCATCTACAAAACTTAAAGATAGGTTAAAGTGAAGATAATTCCTTTATGCAACATCGAAATTTTTTTTTGCCCTTTTTGCTAACAAGGGAGTATTGAAAAACTATAGTTTTGATATCTGTCATAGATGAAAACGATTGATTTGGCTCTAATGATTGATGGTTTGGACCAATTAAGTGAAAATTGAACGGATAAAAAGATACGAAAGGAAAACATCTTAGGCTTATTAGAGTTCAGTTATGACTTATGAGTACTATTAGTATTTGAGACATTAATGTTAATAGAGAAAGTTTCGCTACTAATTCCCATCACCAGGATTTGTTATAACTAACATATGACCTTGGTTCTTAGATCTTATATGGTGGTGTACTGTTTGCTCGCACACCACCTTAACCATTGAAACAAAAAAAAAAAAAAAAAATCATTAAGTACTTATTGATTTCTTATATGATCATTTTTAAGAAAATAAATTTCTAATCATTTATTTTTGTAAAAGAGTGGAGCCTAAAACAGTTTCTCTTTGGTGTTTTTAATGTTTCAGGACCCATCACGAGTGAGATGAGTGGACACATAAATATCTTTCAATGATTCTCAACTTTTTGTCATATTTATTTAAATCTATTTATTTTAATTTTTATCTTTTGGTCCTCTTCATTCTCTACTCGCTTTTCATATGGATGGCAGATGATAAAACCATCCATAGTTCGGACAGCTGCCGACGACACTAATTCCCTTTTAAATTGTCTAAAACTTCAAGCCAAGCACCCTTCGGTCCTCATTAGCATAAACGCTGAAGGTGATGTTCTTGCATTGTCTTACTTTTTCATGCCTTCATTAGGTACTTAAACATGGACGGCTACGAGGGCGGATTTGGGGCCGCTCAGATTGATCAGATCCTATCGAGCATAGAGTCTGACTACAATGAATGGGCACCCAACTTTGCTTCTCTAGTAGTGCATCCGCATGATGCCCTGTCGGTGGAGATGTTCACCGGGTGCTTGAGAAGGATGAGGCCTGAAGTCGCGCTTTCCTTAGCCAGGACGGTTTTCTTGTCCGACCATAGAGAGGTCCTTGGGAGAGTGACGACCCCGTGCACTATAATTCAGACCACGAACGACGTTGTTGTGCCGAACTCGGTCGCCCATTACATGCGTGACAAAATCCAAGGGAAATCAACGGTTGAGATGATCGAAGCCGATGGCCATTTCCCTCAGCTCACCGCAGATCTGCAGCTTCTCGATGTGTTGGGTGGAATCTTGGGGTTTGAGTATGATTAGCAGATAACTAAGCTCTTAAGTGTTTGATTATATAATTATACCCTAGACTGGACTAGAATTACCCTCTTTCTTTTATCCTTGAGACACTTTTTTTTTTTTTTTTTTTTTGGGGGGGGGGATTTTATGTATAAATAGTAGGTGAAAGTCAAAGCAAAATGCCAAGGTGGGGTATGTTGTGATGTGGTATTTGTGGATGTGAATGTGAATGTGTCAGATGAGGATCGGGGTTTGTCGATCGCATGTCGTTTGTCTCTTTAGATTAGTTATTATGGTTGGATTGAGTAGTTTGTATTTAAACCGTTTGGGATTGAGCCGTTTGACTGGATTTTATTTGATTTCGAGGAGAGAATTTTCGAAAAGGTTAGTCGCAAAAAGGTAGGGAAATAATTTCCACCACAAAGTCGCGGGACCCTTTAAAGTCTTCGTTGTCTTGTCTATCACATGTTCAATGCAACTATTCAAAGAAATTCACCTAGACACGTCTGATAGATGGGACTAATGAAAGAGACAAAGGATGTTGGCAATAGAAAGATAGGAAAAATATCAAATTGGAGTCATCGTATTTTACATTTGATTCTTTTTTGCATCCTTCATTTCTAAGAATCTACCATTTTGTGATCTCAAATAGAAATTTCATGTGGAAAAAAGCTCAAATTGCTTCGGCTCTTGTGTACCTCAATAAAACTAAATCCACTATGCCACTATGATATTCCCAAGAAATTCTTATCTCTCCCAATCTAAATAAACCTCCAAACATAATAATATGATTAGTAGAAATAATCAATCGACAGGCCCTTGAGTCAAGCTAAAATTATAGCCTAGGCTCGCCCATTAACAAAAACTTGTGTGTGTGAGGAATTAATTATTATATTTTTCAATAAAGTTTAATACGTATACATCAAAATAAGTCCGAAAAGTCCCGAAGATTACCCTTCATACGTCTAACACTTCCCCTCAAGTTGGACCATATATATTAATCATGCCTGACTTGTTACGAATATGTTCTATCCTCTCATTACTCTGTGATTTAGTAAAAATGTCCACAAGTTATTCATTGGTTCGAATATGATTAGGAAGGATTGCTTCACTCTACAACTTCTCTCGAATAAAATAAGCAACTTCTCTCGAATAAAATAACAATCAATCTCAATGTCTCTTGTTCCCTCATGAAACACAAGATTGAAGGCTATATGCATTACAACCTTATTATCACACCATAGAGTCATGGGCATTAAATCTTTAAAGCCTAACTAAGTCAATAACTACCAAATCCACACTAACTCACATGTTACTTGTGCCATGGCTATATATTTTGACTCAATACTGCAGCGGGTAACAACTCTCTGTTTCTTGCTCTTTCATGATACCGGATTTCCTCTAACCAAGGTCCAATATTCAGTGGTTGATCGCCTATCATCTAGAGACCCTACACAATCAGCATAAGAGAATCCTTCAATCCTTGGAGCCTTCTTCAAGTATCTCGAAACATGAAAAATTGCATCCTAGTGAAATGTAGGAGGGAAGACAAAAACCGACTTACCATAGTAATTGGAAAGGCAAAGCCTAGTCGAATAACTGTGACATAATTAAGCTTACGTACCATTCTTCTATATCTCTGATGATTATCAAGAATCTCTCCTCCCTCACCAACCAGTTTAACCCCTTGCTCCATGGGTGAATCAAGAGGCTTTCATCCCAACCTACCTGTCTCAGTGAGCAAATCTAAGACATATTTTCTCTATGATAGAATAATACCTTTTGGTGACTATGCCACATCGATTCCTAGGAAATACTTCAACTTTCCTAATTCTTTAGTTTGAAACTATTACTGAAGATAGGTTTTGAGTCATCTCCCATGATGATAATATCATCAACATACACAATTGAGAACAGTTTGCCTCCCCTACCAAGGAAAGAATTATCATTTCCACATCTAGATAGTCCAAAAGAAAGAAAACCTTAGAAAATGTTAGAAACCACGCCCAAGGGGATTTCTTCAAACTATATAAAGATCTTTTTTTTTTTTTTTTTTTTTTTTTTTTAAATTTACAAACCAATCCTCAAGACTCCCCTCTAGCAACAAACTTTGGAGGTTGCTCCATCTTAACTTCTTCATGAAGAGTACCATGAAAAAAAAAACATCTTTGACATCAAGTTGAAAAAAGGGTAATCATATGTGACAGTAGGAGAGAACAAAATATGAATAAAAATAAGTTAGGCAACAAAAGAAAAAGTATCAAGATAGTCAACCCCATGCGCCTAAGCATATCCTTTGACAAGAAGTCTTACTTTTAAACAAGCAATAAACCATCAAGATTGACTTTAATAGCATATACCCTTTGACAACCAATAGTAGCTTTGCCTAAAGGAAGGGGTACGAAGTACCAAGTTTAATTAACCTCAAAAGCCTTCAATTCTTCTTCCATCGCTATTTTCCAATCAAACTTTATAATGCCTCAGCTACAAACTTGGAGATATGATATTGTTTAATAATAGATGAAAAAGACTGAAAAGCAGGAGAACAAAAGAGTGTGAAACAAAGTTTGCAATAGAATGTTGAGTACATGTACCTTTGTAATGTGCAATGGGGAGACCTAGATTAGATACAGGAGGAGGGTTAGCTAATGAATAGTTTAAGTACAATAGCCCCCTACCTCACGTCCTCTACCATTCGTCCTCTTTGTAACTAGATCCTTGAAAATACAACAATTAGGATAGAATGTCACTAAACACTAAAAGTTTTTTTTTTTAAATTAATTTACTAATTAACATGATTTAAAATGGAAATTGTGGGAGAAAATTTTTAAGGACAATGGCAATGAAGGAGTTGGATGAACTACGCGAATTCGCTTAACATGTGTAGATGATCCATTGGTACAGTAACTATGGACAGAGATGGAGTAAGAGAGGAAAATATACACAAAAGACCTAACATGTGATTGGAAGCTCCTGAATCAATGATCAAAGGCATAAAAGCAGCTAAAAAGCATGTAGTAGCATTACTAGTTTGTACCAAAATAGCAATGGAAGAAGCAGGTTGTGAAATCTTAAACTGGTTTTATCAAGCAAATTTCTCATTAGGCATAACTACTACCTTGCCTTCAAAAGACTGTAGAGGAGAGTTAGTACTAGAAGTCATATTTGCAAACTAGTGTTGCTACCTTGGTCTACCATGTAACTTGTAATAAAATTTCTGAATATGACTAGGTTTGCCACGGTAATGACAAGTTTGTGTGGCCCATAAGTTATCAATAAATATTTGGGATTGTCCATAAAGATGCTATTGACTTTGGCTTCTCTTTGTTCCTATGCCTTAACCTCCCCTTCGGCCACAATGTCTATTATATCCTCCACGATTTCCTTTATCACGCCTATAACCACTATCCGTTCAAGTTTAGGACACAAGAACTACACTATTGATCATAGGTGTAGTATCCTAAGAAGAATTATGAAATACTTGAAGAATCTGAGCACAAATCTCTATGAGTGATGCAATAGTTTCTCATCCAAGAATCTGAGACCTAACCATTTCATATTTTGGACCATGGCTTCTTAGGATTCCTATTACAACCAATCATTCTCTCTGATGTTGCATTTGTTGAACATTGGCTGAAATAGATAGAACATCATTCAACTCATCGTACATTCTCTTAAAGTCAGCAAAGTACTGTGTAATAGAACGTCCATTCCTTTCAAATTGATTGAACTCCAGTGATAGCTCATAAATTCGTGTACAAGTTATTTTGGCCATAATATAATATGTTTAAGTACTCTCAGAGTTCTCTGACTATATCAATATGAGTTACTAGATCGACTATATTTATTCTCCATAGAATTTATCATCTAACCAAGAATACATGCATCAATAACATTCCAAGTTGCATCATCTCTAGGTTTAAAATTTCAATGAACAATTAGCGCTGAAGTGGACGATTTTTGCAATTTTTAAAATTTCCGAAATTTTCCTTTTTTTCCTCCTTTTTCTTTCATTTCTTTCCTTTTTTTTCCCCCTATTTCCCTTTGCCCGTCATCAAAGCCTTGGCGATGGTGGACAAAGATCGCTAGCTATAACGAGGACTTGTAGAGAGAGGATTGTGATGCTCTCACTATGGCTACCAAGGGCATGGGGTGAGGGCTACGACAATCTATAGAAAAAAAAGGAAATGAAATGAAACAAAAGGCAAAAAAGAGAAAAGTATCATAAAAATAAAAAGTCATCCATGCCAGCGCTAGTCATGTCACATAGGATGACCGACGTAATTGGACCATCGCTGAAAGTACTATATTAGAAAACCGTTGAAAAATTTAAGACTAATTTGACTAAATTAAAAAGTTTGAGATTGAATTGGCTCTTATATAATAAGTCAATTATGTTACAAACAATTTTCCCTTTCTCTTTTCATCTTAAAAAAAGAAAAAAAAATTATAATCTCCTTTAATCCAACATACAGAAAAATTGCTCACGAGATAGAGAAAGACTACATAAATCAACTCACGAAAAACTGGGGCACCAAAAGTAGTGGTTTGAGAAAGAGGATGGTGACATAACAGGGTACATTCGTAAAATGAAATCTTGGTATCGATGTATCATAAAGTTAGATGGATAAGCTCGAGATGGATGCAACATGTGTTCTAACAAGACTACCAAGGCCTGAATATTCCCTTTCCGAAGACAAGGTCCATTGCTGATTTTGATAGTGTCCTTTTCCTAGTGTGAATATTCTAAATTCAGCAATAATTAAATTATTTGCAATATTAGATTATCTTGGCGGCATTTTTAAAATTAAATTGGCAGAGTTAGGTACATTTATTTATAGTAAACCAGAAAAAGGCAGATCTTGGACGTATCTTGGGGGATTGTTAAACGTCAATACGCTTCGCAAAAGGAGAAAATGGGCCTTTTATGTCCTCAAATCCCTGAGTCATGACCCGTGACTTTCCCTTTTTCGAGTTAATTTCTAGATCGATGCTAGGTATCATGTATTAATCTACTAAATCGCTAAGTTAAATAAGGCAGGAGATAATATATTAATCACTTGACTTAATGGATTTTTTTTTTTTGAATTGGGTTTTAGTAAAATTCTTTGCTTTATGCTCTATTTAACGATAAAATGCAATTTCCACACACTGTGTCAAATTATCTACACGGTTGCATTTTAGATGTTAAGAAATGTTCCCCTCATTGTGCATGAATAAGTGATTACCGCATGAATTGCTCTGGGGTTGTGTGGATAGTTAGGCGCCTGGGCGAGAGGTCCCATATTCGACCCTCATCATTGACATTTCCCTTTAGAGCACTTTCAAAGAATCGCAAATTGATATGAACTTGAGTTCACTCAATACGATCAAAATGGAAGGATACACCGTCTTTAATGGGGGGTTTAATTAGTAAGTAATCAATAGTCGAACAACCTCATGATATGAGAAAAGTAGTAGCCACCGTATAAATGTCGTTGAATGACGATAATACCTCAAAAAGATTTGCCTTTTGCTGTAATTAGCCATGGGTAATTCTTTTTCTTTTTGCTTTTCTTCTTCTCTCTCATTCTTTCAAGTTCCCATTGTCGACAAGGGCATCCGGGTCTTCTCAATACTGCCTTGCTTCGGCAAGACACAAAAAGCTCTCAACAAGAAACCATATTTGCAAGACCTTGTTAGAGAATCTTATAAATAACGAATCTCACTTACTTACGGCTCATTTCGTATTATTAGGCTTGTAAATAAACGGGATACTTCTTCAACGCAAGAGACTCCGACAAAGTATATATATGTTAAGAATTTTGTTTAGTAATATATTTATGTCACCCATTGAGCAATCAAATAATAAAAAAAAATTCAATTTTGAAGGCACTGGCTTTTCTTATGACATGTATATAATTTGCCCACTGGGGTTTTATTAGGATGGATAGAACTCTGTGCGAGCGAGTATGCGATTGATCGAGCAAGGCTTGGCTTAGGCGATCCAAAAGATCCTAAGTCGTCGCGCGATCATGATCCTAATCGATCGGCCCGTGACAAGTGGTATCAGAGTAAAGGAGAGATCCGTTTCGAGAGATTGAGGAGTGCCAATTGTTCGAGAGAATGTCGAGCCAAGAAGCTGCTATGGATGGAGAGGCCGTGCAAGTCAACGAGACCCGCGGCTGAACGAAGAAAAGAGAAGCCTTGATGGACACCATAGCTACATTGGATGAGAAGCTCATGAAGGTTCGGAGTGCCATGGTCGCATTCATGAAAGGTCTTGACGACGTGAGGGACCAGATCATGGAGGCTGAGACCTCGCTTCGTGAAGACTTCACGACTGGTCTCAACGAAGCTACAGCCCCATTGCATGACAAGGACGAAGCCCTTGAAGCATTGATCGATGTGTTGAAGGAGCACGCCCAAGTGATCGAGGAAGAAAGCCCTCGTAGGGATAAGGTCGAAGCCATGAAGGCGGGGATCCAAGAGCTCAAGGCCGAGCTCGCCCTATGCAAGTTGAGCATCACTAATGGAGCGATGCCTACATAAGCGATGCCCAAGCTTGAGGTGCTAAAGCCAAAAGAGTTCAAAGGTGAACAATCTGCCAAGGTGGTGGACAACTTCATGTGGAGCATGGAGCAATACTTTGGCGCTGTCAACATCCAAGACAAGTCAATCAAGGTAAGAACTGCTTCGATGTTCCTTTCTGATATCGCAATGCTTTGGTGGCGCAATAGGTGCAATGAGATGAAGCGTGGTGCCGATCCCATGGACATATGGGATGACTTCGTGAGGGAGTTTCGAGACTACTTCTTCCCCAAGTTTGCTCAATAAGAAGCTTGTGGCAAGCTCCATTGCCTTGAACAAAGAGGTGCAATCCGAGAGTACATGAAGGAGTTCACGGAGCTCAAACTCCAAATCCGCAATCTTGGAGAGGAGGAGGCTCTCGGAGAGTTCTTGGATGGATTGAAGCCGCGGGTGCAACTCGAGCTCAAGCGACGGGATGTGAGTACTCTTGTGAGAGCGCTAAGTGTGGCCAAGTCTCTTGTCGATCTCACCAAAGCCGAACCAAGGAGTAGAGCAAAAGATTGGAGGTTAGATCGATCCTCCGAGGACGAAGCTGGAGATGCTCCTCGTGCGCGAAAAGATCAAAATGGCCTAGTTAAGACATGGGGTGAACGAATTTCCAAGCTATCCTTTCAAAGGGGTCGACCACAAACAGACTACATGATGAGTAAGTTCGATCAACTCCCGCCTTCTCCTTGCTTCATTTGCAAAGGTCTGCATTGGACCCAAAAGTGCTTGAAGAAGGGCAGGATCAATGCCCTCCTTGCCATCAAAGAAGAGGAGGAGCCCAAAGAAGAAAAGTGGCAAATCCGCCTTGGAGGCATGAAGGTGATCAACTCCGTCCAAGCTCGATCGCCGTCCAAATAAGAAGAAGTTGCCTCAAACTCGGACATGTTCTTTGTGGAGGTCGAAGTGTGTGGCTGAACACTTTACGCCTTGATCAACAAGGGTGCGTCGAACATGTTCATGTCGACCGAGGTGGCAAAAGCCTTGAGACTTCAAGTGGAGCCAACTGGGAATTCATTTAAAGCAATCAACTTGGATGGGCTCAAAGGCATAAGATCGACTCCCGACGTGGACGTCCAAATCAACGAATGGAAGGGCAAGATGGCATTCGAGGTAATCCCTCTCAACAATTATGATCTCATTCTTGGTATGCAATTCTTCCATAGTGTGAGATCCATGATCGACATGAGGACCAAGTGCATCATGATCCTTGACCCAAAATGCCCGTCGATGATTCCCATGATAAAAGGGGTGGTTGACACCAAGACCATCGCCATAATCCGACGTCTTGACAAGAGCTTGAGGACTGAGAAGCACATGAACAAGCCGACCATGGAGAAGCCAAAGGTAGAGCTGGATCCTCCTACTCTAACTCACGCCATGTCAATTCAAACGCTCTTCCCCGAGGTTGAGTACTTACCGCCTGCCATGCCCGAGCCAAAGTTGGAGCTGAAGATGGAAGGCTATGGTCCATCGTACGTGAGCGTTTGGACCAAGCAAAACCAAAGGAAGAGAGCCCGTGCTTGTGCTAGAAAGGCCGCCTGTCGAGCTGTGAGCGACGAGGGTGTCACTCAAATGAGTGGGGGAGAATGTCACGACCAAGAGGTTCTGGTAACTGGAGGGCCGTGCCTTGATGCGGAGGATCTCTTGCGATTGCTTGGCTTCCCAACAAGTCTCCTTCAGGAAATTTCCAAGGGTGGGCGACACCGTCATTACGCCGCATTCTAGAAGTCTCTAGCTATTTATATTGGTAGCTAGTAATTGTTATTAAGTGTCAGTTATTGAAGCGGTGTAATCTCATCCACCGAATGAATTCTAGATCAACGAATGTAATCAGAGGGCCTCTAGTATAAAAAGGGGTGCCCTCCCCCTCATTTGTATCCCATCAAATCCTTTCAGCAATACAAAAATACTTTCTTTCCAGAGCTCCTCTCTCTAGAAATTTTCTCTCTTTACGATCCGGGTGTGCGAGCGAGTGTGCGATTGATCGAGTAAAGCTTGGCTTTGGTGATCCAAAAGAGCCTGATTCGCTGCGTGGTCATGATCCCAATCGATCGGCTTGTGACACTTGGCTGCGAGATTTTCTCCTTTATTTCCATCTTTAATTTAATCGAAGTGATGATTATCCCATTAAGCGGTTGAAAAGGCCCATTTCCAATTGGTTATCTTCACATAATTCTCACCATAACTGAAAACATGGTCTCATAAAATTCATCTAATTTAGTATATCACCAAATGTTATTAGAAGAAAAAAGGAAGGGGGGAGGGGGGGGGAGGGGGGAAGGAGAAAAATTCAGAAAAATTGAGGTCCACAAATTTTAAAGTGCCTTTTGACTCTAGTACATGCATTTAAAAAATTATTATGCTAAATATCAAATGAAAGCATGGTTTCGAACTTCAAAAAGTAAGAATCTACTTCCTCGAGGATTGCGGCTGGAATTATCATCATTTATTATTAATTACCAAAAGTAAGAATGCTAAGAAAGACCAACTTTATTGGCCTTTGAAGCTCTGTTCATTTCACAGAAAATGTAGCATTTTTGGAAAATATTTTCTCATAAGCCATAATATAAGAAAATAACAATGTTTTCGGTGTTAGATTAAATTTAAAAATGAACTAGAAAATATTTTTAACCATCTTGTAAGGAAAATATTTTCCTCCATATACTCATTTCAATAATTCTTTTATTTTATATTTATGAAATCTATTTTTAAAACTATTTTCTTATTATTATTTTTTTCTTTTTTCCCTTTTTTCCTTCTTCCTTAACTAGTCATCGCTGGTGACTAACCACAAGTGAGCCCAAGCTTGCCAGATATCGACAAGGCCCAAGCTCACTTGACCAGGCCTTGCTAGATCAGGCGACTTGGGTGAGGCTCGAACCTCATCTAAGGTCGCCAGATGTCAACAAGGCTCTAGCAACCTCGGGTAACGCTCAATCTCATTGACCTATGCCAACCATAGGTCGGTTACCAGTCGAGGAAGATGAAAAGAAAAAGGAAAGAAAACAAAAAGAAAAAATTAATAAAAAAATCGATTTAAAAAAAAAAAAAAAAAATAAAAAGGAAAAAGTGTTTGATGAAAGTAGATATAGAAAATGTGTTCTCTTATTTGAAAGGTGGAAAATATTTTCTCTTAGTATAGAAGATTTTTTTCTTTGATGAAAAATATTTTTCCTAATTAATTCATTTTCCGTGGACTAAATATCAAAAATTCAAAAAACGTTTGCCTTCAACCTATTTTTGACGAAATGACCAGAGCATTGAATGCAAAAAGCAGATACATTGCATTTATTAGAAGGCACCCGGTTGTCCATTCATTGAATGTCAGAAAAGACGTGAGAAACAAATATCCCGCCGGAAGTCTCTCCTCAAAATGGATGAAGCTGTTCCTTCTTTCCCTTTCTCAACATCTATCTCTCCAATTCATTGACACTGATGAGAGTAATGACGCAAGTACAAATCTCATTAGATTCGTTTATCAAATAATATTACCAGCTTAATATAAATACTTATGAAGCGAGCTAAATAGATGATTAGTGATCATTAGTAAGAGGTGAACCTTATGACAAAGAAGAGAAATAAGAACCCATATGGAGAGGTAGTTCTTGATAGATTGTACCTCGTGCTTTCATATTTAGGATTGTTGATGTTATGTTGAAGTTATTTTTATGATTTATTATGATAGTCTTCATATTTTTAGGGGCTGTTTTCTCCTCATTATATATTTGATTTATGGGATGCAGGTTATGAACTCGGAACTTTAATAAATTAATCTAATAAAATTAATAGCGGATTGCTAATTGGGTTACTACTCACCCCGAGAGGGGAGGGGGTGGGGAGTTTTTCCCTTGAATTGGGTATCTAGTCCACCTTTTTTTTTGTCGTCTTTGTTTCCACCTTGAGTCATACTCCCATGTATACTTTGTTTATAAAGTAATAAGTGATGTTATTCTGACAAAAAAATAAAAGAATAAGGAAAAGCTCAATAGGGAAAGAAGTTGGAGAAAAACATTACCCTACTAATATCTCAACTGAACCTCGCGAGACACGCGAGGCTCCTCGAACATGAACTTTATTGTTCGAACAGTAACCAGTCATGCTCAATTATTGTAATAATATTTTTTCTCTCCTTTCCTATAAATAGTGCCCTAATCACTCTATTTCCCCTACGCACCATCACTCGTCTCTGTCTCTCTCCCTCGTTTCTCGTCCTTGTTCTCCTTCTTCCCACAAAAAAATGGTGATGCTAGATCAGGGCCTCTCGATCCCCCTGAACGCGAAGCTCACCGGCTCGGGCACCGAGACGGTGGTTCTCGCTCACGGTTTCGGAGGAGACCAGACCGTGTGGGACAAGATCCTCCCTGTCTTGTCCCAGCATTTCAGGGTCCTCGTCTTTGAGTGGGCCTTCTCGGGAGCTGTCAAGGAGCAAGAAGGTCTGTTCGACCCTGTGAAGCACTCGTCCTACGAAGGTTTCGCCTGTGATCTGATCTCTCTCCTCGATGAGCTCGACCTCAAGTCTACAGTCTTCGTAGGCCACTCCATGTCCGGCATGATTGGTTGCATTGCCTCTGTGAAGAGGCCTGACCTCTTCGAGCGCCTCATACTCCTTGGTGCTTCTCCTAGGTAAGTAACTCAAACATATTTCTCCCACCCCAAGAAAAAAGGCAGAACAATGTTTAGTTTCTCTTGCAGTTTGTTTAATTGAATCATCACTTCTTATTTGTTTCGGTTTACCACGTTTTCATCTCTTCAAAGATGGTCCAGTTTTTGCCGCTTGTGGGTGTTGTTCGATTTGGCAGGCCTGAATAAATGTCTCATTAGTAGAGCAAGCAATTATTATTGGTCAGCGCGTTTTACTAATGTGTAAAATTGGAAAACGACATTTTTTTTATATATTCTAATATTAAATGATTAAAAAAAAAAGACTTTTCCCCTCGTGGGTTTGTCCCTTTAGTTGCTAATTCCATAGTTGTGGATGTTTAGTTTTCCTTAAGTTCGTTTATGATGAGCATGTAAATTCGTTTATGATGGGCATGTGAATAAGTTAAATGGTTCAAAAGGACTCTTTTCACCATGACGAAGTTCTAGTATGGTTTACCCACAAAAACATATGGATTCATGGTTCCGTTAATTTCGTAGAAAATGATTTATTTGAAAAATATTTTCCTAAAACGATTGCTTATATTGTTCATAAAAATGAATGAATGAAAAATATTTTCATCGGTTATAAAGATATTTAGATATAAATTGTTGTCGGTAATGAAAACTCTTTTTATTGAATTGTTTATTTTTCGTGAAATAAACACATCCATAATGAAAGACAATCTTAGTTGGGGTTGTAGGAGGGATTTTCCGTATATTCTCATCTACAAAACTTAAAGATAGGTTAAAGTGAAGATAATTCCCTTATGCAATGTCGAAATTTTTTGTTGCCCTTTTTGCTAACAAGGGAGTATTGAAAAACTATAGTTTTGTCACCACCGGCCACGGTGGCTCCATTGAATCAGACTCTGCTGATCCTTAACGAAGAGGTGAAGGGTTCAAAACGCAGGGAGCGTAGGGTGTATTAAGTGTGACTCGGGGGTGGTGGGTCCTCCTGCTTAAGTGTCACCTGGAGGTTCTGGCGCGGTATTGTCGCAAGCCGGTTTCTCCAGTACCAAAAAAAAAAAAAAAACTATAGTTTTGAAATCTGCCATAGATGAAAACGATTGATTTGGCTCAAATGATTGATGGTTTGGACCAATTAAGTGAAAATTGAACGTGTAAAGAGATACGAAAGGAATACATGTTAGGCCTATTAGAGTTCAGTTGTGAGTACTATTAGTATTTGAGACATTAATGTTAAATAGAGAAAGTTTCGCTACTAATTCCCATCACCAGGATTTTTTATAACTAACATATGACCTTGGTTCTTAGATTTTATATGGTGGTGTACTGTTTGCTCGCACACCACGTCAACCATAGAAAAAAAAAAAAAAATCATTAAGTACTTATTACTTTCTTATATGATCATTTTTAAGAAAATAAATTTTTAATCATTTATTTTTGTAAAATGAGTGGAGCCTAAAACACTTTCTCTTTGGTGTATTTAATGTTTTAGGACCCATCGCGACAGAGATGAGTGGACACAGAAAAATCTTTTGATGATTCTCAACTTTTCGTCGTATTTATTTAAATCTATTTATTTTAATTTTGATTTTTTGGTCCTCTTCACTCTCTACTAGCTTTTCATATGGATGGCAGATGATAAAACCATCCATAGTTTGGACAGCTGCCGACGACACTAATTCCCTTTTAGATTGCCTAAAACTTCAAACCAAGCACCCTTCGGTCTTCATTAGCATAAACGCTGAAGGTGATGTTCTTGCATTGTCTTACTTTTTCATGCCTTCATTAGGTACTTAAACACGGACGGCTATGAGGGCGGATTTGGGACCGCTCAGATTGATCAGATCCTATTGAGCATAGAGTCTGACTACAATGAATGGGCACCCAACTTTGCTTCTCTAGTGGTGCATCCGCATGATGCCCTCTCGGTGGAGATGTTCACTGGGTGCTTGAGAAGGATGAGGCCTGAAGTCGCGCTTTCCTTAGCCAGGACGGTTTTCTTGTCTGACCATAGAGAGGTCCTCGGGAGCGTGACGACCCTGTGCACTATAATTCAGACCACGAACGACGTCATTGTGCCGAACTCGGTCGCCCATTACATGCGTGACAAAATCCAAGGGAAATCAACGGTTGAGATGATTGAAGCCGATGGCCATTTCCCTCAGCTCACCGCACATCTGCAGCTTCTCGATGTGTTGGGTGGAATCTTGGGGTTTGAGTATGATTAGCAGATAATTAAGCTCTTAAGTGTTTGATTATATGATTATACCCTAGACTGGACTAGAATTACCCTCTTTCTTTTATCCTTGAGACTCTTTTTTTTTTTTTTGGGGGGGGATTTTATGTATAAATAGTAGGTGAAAGTCAAAGCAAAATGCCAAGGTGGGGTATGTTGTGATGTGGTATTTGTGGATGTGAATGTGAATGTGTCAGATGAGGGTCGGGGTTTGTTGATCGCATGTCGTTTGTCTCTTTAGATTAGTTACTATGGTTGGATTGAGTAGTTTGTATTTAAACCGTTTGGGATTGAGCCATTTGATTGGATTTTATTTGATTTCGAGGAGAGAATTTTTGAAAAGGTTATTCGCAAAAAGGTAGGGAAATAATTTCCACCACAAAGTTGCGGGACCCTTTAAAGTCCTCGTCTTGTCTATAACATGTTCAAATGCAACTATTCAAAGAAATTCACCTAGACACGTTTGATAGATGGGACTAATAAAAGAGACAAAGGCTGTTGGCAATAGGAAGATAGGAAAAATATCAAATTGGAGTCATCGTATTTTACATTGGATTCTTTTTTGCATCCTTCATTTATGAGAATCTACCATTTTGTGATCTCAAATAGAAATTTCATGTGGAAAAAAGCTCAGATTGCTTCGGTTCTTGTGTACCTCAATAAAACTAAATCTACTATGCCACTATGATATTCCCAAGCAATTCTTATCTCTCCCAATCTAAATAAACCTCCAAACATAATAATATGATTAGTAGAATTGATCAATTGACAGGCCCTTGAGTCAGGCTAAAAATCGCCCATTAACAAAAACTTGTGTGTGTGAGGAATTAATTATTATATTTTTCAATAAAGTTTAATACTTATGCATCAAAATAAGTCCGAAAAGTCCCGAAGATTACCCATCATACTTCTAACACTTCCCCTCAAGTTGGACCATAAATATTAATCATACCCCGACTTGTTACAAATATGTTATATCCTCTCATTACTCTGTGATTTAGTAAAGATGTCCACAAGTTGTTCACTGGTTCAAATATGATTAGGAAGGATCGCTTCACTTTGCAACTTCTCTCGAATAAAATAACAATCAATCTCAATGTCTCTTGTTCCCTCATGAAACATAAGATTGAAGGCTATATGCATTGCAACTTTATTATCACACCATAGAGTCATGGGCACTAAAGCTTTAAAGCCTAACTAAGTCAAAAACTACCAAATCCACACTAATTCACATGTCACTTGTGCCATGACTATATATTTTGACTCAATACTGGAGTGGGTAACAACACTCTGTTTCTT
Organism: Eucalyptus leucophloia subsp. euroa; assembly: GCA_017140325.1. Taxonomy (NCBI): domain Eukaryota; kingdom Viridiplantae; phylum Streptophyta; class Magnoliopsida; order Myrtales; family Myrtaceae; genus Eucalyptus; species Eucalyptus leucophloia. Next base: position 11,215,528 of record CM029470.1, read on the forward strand.
ACTCTTTCATGATATCGGATTTCCTCCAACCAAGGTCCAATATTCAGCGGTTGATCATCTGGAGACCCTAAAAAATTAGCATCAAAGAATCCTTCAACCCTGCTATGGCCATGGGTGGTAAACAATTCCATTCCTTGGAGCCTTCTTCAAGTATCTCAAAACATGAACAACTGCATCCTAGTGAAATGTAGGAGGGAAGACAAAAACCGACTTACCATAGTAATTGGAAAGGCAAAGCCTAGTCGAATAACTGTGAGGTAATTAAGCTTACATACCAATCTTCTATATCTCTGATGATTATCAAGAATCTCTCCTCCCTCACCAACCAATTTAACCCCTTACTCCATGGGTGAATCAAGAGGTTTTCATCCTAACCTACCTGTCTCAGTGAGCAAATCTAAGACATATTTTCTCTGTGATAGAATTGTTGGAGAAATCTTCTTAAAGTGTTTTAAAGCTGATAAAACGTTTCCATCGCCTCAGTCTGAGTACGAAGGTTTGCGAGACTACGCTATTTATTTAAAGTACGAAGACCTCCGGACAGCCGGACTCAAGACTCAAAGTTTATCCTCATTGACAGTCTCTAATTCATTGAAGAAAGGTTATCTAGAACTGGATATTTCATTAAGGATATGACCTTATCGATTGGAGAAGACCTCTTGGCTGGAAAAGACATAATGGAATCCTTTGATTGATTGAGATTGATTTGAAGATTAAGGATCCGATGATTGGCTAAATATTCTTGGAAGGTTCTACTTATGGAAACCGAGATCCTGATTGTATGGGCGAACAGGATTGATGGGCTATCGACACGTTCCTTTAATAGCTCGAATGATCTTCCTAATTGATTCCGTCCAACGGGTAGATTTGAGGAATTCCTTTGGTAAGTGCCAACGGGTATGATGGTATGAAGGAGTTTATAAGGAAGATGTTCTAAGTTGTTCGAGGTGTGCGCGATAGAAGAATTCCAAAGTCTGAAGCTCATTGTTGTTTAGACAACTCCTTTGAGCAAAATCTTGTATGCAAAAGAGAGTCTATATTTGTGAGAAACCTTGAGAAAGTGTGGTAGAACATTTACACTGTGGAATCAAGGAAAAGCTGTGCTATAATTTCTCTTTTGTTTATAGTGAAATCCAGTCAGTGGGCTGTCAGTGTGGAAGAGTGGATGTAGGCTTGGAATAAGCCGAACCACTATAAACCTCGTGTTCAATTTTCTCTTCCCTACTCTTTACTTTGATCGTACTTCATTTTGTTAATCAAAAGAGAACTTCATTTCTATCGTTTGCCTAGAATTGCTTTCGTATCTCGAGAAATTATTTGTGCACCTATTCACTCCCCTCTAGGTGCTTATACTAGTTATCTCAATTTGTATCAGAGCTCGTGTACTCATTTTGTTTGAAGTGTTTTACTTCAGAGTTAAAGATTCATGGCTAGTATGTTGGCTCCAGGGCTAGTAGAAGGGCAAAGCAATACCAGACTTCCTTACTTTGATGGAAATGACTACAACATATAGAAAAACAAGATGAAGGTGTTCCTAAGATCAAAGGATCCTCTGAAATGAGATGTTGTAGAAAAAGGAATCATTCCTAAAGCTGCACCTGTCTCAGAAAGAGGAAAAGATACTGTAGGGTCTAGCAAAATGACTCAAGAAGAGATAATCAAGAGACAAGCTTTTGATGCAAAAGCAATTTATTCTTTATATTGTGCTTTATCACCTACTGAATATAACAGAATATCTTCTTGTGATACAGCCAAAGAAGTTCGGGATAGATTACACATTACCTATGAAGGAACCGATCGAGTGAAAGAGACTAGAATCAACATTCTTCTTGGTCAATACGAAGCCTTCCGAATGAAATCGGGAGAATCTATAACTGACATGTTTAGTCGTTTTACAGAAATCGTGAATGGTCTTGAAAATCAAAGTCAACCAATTTCTGATTCCATGAAAGTAAACAAGCTACTGCGTGGACTCTCCAAGGATTGGAATCACATAAAGACCTCAATCAGAGAGACACAAAGAATCATGCCACTATCTGTTGATGAGTTGGTTGGGACTCTTCAGTCTTATGAAGTGGAACGAATCAATGAAAAAGAAGATCCTAAAGGTAAGAAATCCATTGCATTAAAATTTAACGATGATTCTGATGTAACAGATTCTGAAGACGATATGGATGATGAAGAGCTTGCTCTCATGATAAGAGGATTCAAAAAACTAAACAGAAAAGGAAGAAGATTCAATTCAAAGAAACAAAGTTTTCAAAAGCAATAGGTCAAGTCTGTTGAAGATGATGAATCAAACAAAGATGTAGTTTGCTTTGAATGTAAGAAAAATGGACACATCAGACCCAACTGTCCTCTTTTGAGGAAGAAGAAAGGAAAAACTGAAAAGTATTGAAAGGCTCTCAAAGCGAAACACGGAGTGATACGAGTGCGAAGATAGTGATGATGATTATGCCAACATATGTCGATAGCACAATCAGATTTAATCAAACTCCGAGACAAATTCAGATTCGGAAAGTGAATTCGAGATAAGTAACTTCAAAATCCCTATTAAAGTTTCAAAATACATTGATGAATTGTGTTTTACTCTTAAGACTTCTCTTAAAAGAATTTTCGAACTCAAAAAAGAAAATTCTGCTTTAAAACAACAAGAAAATGTTTTGGAAGAAAAAGTGAAATGCTTAGACTAGAACGTTTCTTCTCTCAAAGAAAGTGAAGATAATCTTTTAAAAGAAAATGCATTCTTTAAAAATGATATCTCAAATATTTCCAAAAGATTTTCTCTAGGATCTGAAAAACTGGAAAAAATACTTTACGTTTTAAAGACCTTATTTCAATAAATCTGGTTTGGGAATGACTGCTGAAACCATTCATTTAATTGATTTTCCTAAAGTGAAAGAAAGAATCAAACAAAGACCCACAAGAGATGCTTACAAAAATCATTTTAAAAGGATCTTTGTAAAACCAGTAAGTCGCAATGCTCTCAGATGTTCGAAGTGCAATAGTGTAGACCATTTTGAAAAAGAATGTCCTATGGTTTGGAAACTTGTCAATAAAGTTTGGGCAAAAACTGCATATCATACTAACTCAAAAGGACCTAAGAAAATATGGGTACCAAAGAAAATTTGAGTCTCTTTTTAAATGCAGGTCACTATTAAGAAAAATATAAAATGGTATTTAGATAGTGGATGCTCAAGACATATGACAGGAGATTCAAATTGTTTCATAAAGCTTGTTCAAGTAAATGGTGGAAAAGTCTCATTTGGAGGAAACAGCAAAGGAAAAATTGTGGGATTTGGAACTGTAAAGATTGGGAACCTCACAATAAGTAATGTTTCTTTAGTTGAGGGGCTTAATTACAATCTGCTCGGTAATGTCGAGTCATTTTGTGTGATGCCGGTTTTAGAATCAACTTTCAAGAGGGTATTTGTTCAGGAACTAGTAAAGACTCTACTCAGTCATTCATGGGTCGAAGACATGGAAATATATACCTCTTAGATATGAAACTAGATGAATCACAATGTCTAATCTCAATCCAAGACGAAGCGAGCTTATGGCACAAAAAACTTGGGCATATTAACATGAAGCAGATAGCCAAAATCTCAGCAAAGAAGTTTGTTCGTGGTCTACCCAATTTATCATACCAAAAGTCCGATCTATGTACACCATGTATATTGGGGAAATATGTAAGAAATTCCTTTAAACCAATAAATCAAGTTTCCACTAACCATGTACTGCAGCTTTTGCATATGGATTTCTTTGGACCAACAAGAACACAAAGCATTGGAGGTAAGAAATATTGCCTAGTAATTGTGGATGACTACTCACGATTTACTTGGGCATATTTCTTGGCAAGTAAGTCCGAAACTTTCTCTTACTTTGAAAAATTTGCTAAGAAGGTTCAAAATGAAAAAGGGTATGTTATTTCAAGTATAAAAACAGATCATGGAGGTGAATTTGAAAATCAAGATTTTACAAAATTTTGTGATGAATCTAGTTTTCAGCATTTGTTCTCTTCTACATATACTCCGGAGCAAAACGGAGTTGTGGAAAGGAAGAATAGATCTCTTCAAGAAATGGCTATAACTCTTTTAATTGAAAGCAATATCTCTTTATGATTTTGGGCTGAAGTAGTTTCAACATCATGTTATATTATCAATAGAGTTTTTCTAAGGCCTATTCTAGAAAAGACCCGCTATGAACTGTTCAAAGAAAAGAAGCCTATTGTTTCATATTTTCATGTATTCGGATGTAAATGTTTCATACTGAAAAATGTAAATGATCGAGCTGGTAAGTTTGAAGAAAAGTCAGATGAAGGCATCTTCCTTGGATATTCAACCACAAGCAAAGCGTACAGAGTCTACAACAAGAAGACTCAATCTGTGGAAGAATCAATGAATGTCAAATTCCAAGATTCTATACAAAATGAATCTATTCAAACTCATTTTGAAGAAACTGAACCTGCTCCAAACTCTACAAAGTCTAAATCTCAAGAAGCAGCTCAGACTTTAAAGGACCAGCAACAAGTGTCTGTGGAAGATTCAAGTGAAGGAAGTGATCATCAATCTGACAAATTAACCAGCAACTAGAAACATAAGTCCACTCATCCCAAAGATCTTATTATTGGCGACATCAATGAAGGAATTCGCACAAGATCCAAAAGGTGCGAAAAGTCTAGTGTTGTGGCTCTTATTTCTGAAATAGAACCCAAAAGCATAAATGAAGCTTTATCCGATGAAAGCTGGATTGAAACTATGCAAGAAGAACTCAGACAATTCAGAATTAATGATGTCTGGGAGTTGACTCCTAAACCAAAAGGTAAATCAATTGTTGGAGCTAAATGGGTTTTCAGGAACAAGATGGACGAGAAAAGAAAAGTCATAAGAAACAAGGCTAGACTCGTGGCCAAGGGATACACGCAAGAAGAAGGGATCGACTATGACGAGACTTATGCACCCGTAGTTAGGTTAGAAGGAATTCATTTATTACTTGCATTTGCTTGTCATAAGAATTTCAGGTTATTTCAAATGGATGTCGAAAGTGTCTTTCTAAATGGATTAATCCATGAGGAAGTTTATGTGGAACAACCACCTGGGTTTGAAGGCCCAAGGAAACCAGACTCAGTATTCAGACTCAAAAAGGCCTTATATGGCTTAAAACAAGCACCTCGAGTTTGGTACTACAGACTGAGTAAGTTTTTAATTCGAAATGGTTTTGTTAAAAGTAAAGTAGATAATACCCTTTTTATTAAAAGAGAAAGCAAAAGTTTTCTGCTTGTTCAAATATATGTCGATGATATTATATTTGGATCCTCTAATGAAAGTCTGTGCAAGAAATTCTCCAAGACTATGCAGGATGAATTTGAAATGAGCATGATGAGTGAGTTAACCTTCTTTCTCGGGCTTCAAATAAAACAACTGAAGGAAGGAACTTTCATTCATCAAGAAAAATATGCAAATGATCTTGTCAAAAAGTTTGGATTAGACAATTGCAAAAATGCTAATATACCAATGTCAAGTTCTTTGAAGATAGATAAAGATGAAGGAGGAAAGAAAGTCGACCAAAAGTTATACAGGAGTATCATCGGTTCACTTCTTTATCTTACTGCTTCTAGACTTGACATTTTATTTAGTGTTTGCATTTGTGCCAGATTTTAAGCAGACCCTAAAGAATCTCATTTAAATGCTGCAAAGCGTATTATCAAATATATTTCATCAACTTCAAGCTTTGGTCTCGGTATCCAAAAAGGGGAGACTTTACTCTTCTTGGATATTCGGGACGCGAGACCTTGCCGGATGCGAGTCGATAGAAAGAGCACCTCGAATTTTTGTCAACTACTTGGAGGCGGGACAATGTCTTAGTTTTCAAGAAAGCAAAGTATAGTAGCTCTCTACAGCGAAGCGAGTATATAGCTCTCGGAAGTTGTTGTTCACAAATTCTGTGGATAAAACAACAGTTAAGAGACTTTGGAATTGAAGATTTATGCACAGAGATTAATTGCAACAACACCAGCGCTATCAATCTCACCAAAAATCCAATTCTTCACTCAAGAGCAAAGCATATAGAGATTCGACATCACTTCATTAGAGACCATGTTCAAAATAGAGAAGTCTCAATTCAATTTGTTGATTCAAAGAACCAACCGGTAGATATATTCACAAAGCCTTTGGAGAAAAATCAATTTGAAGTCATCCGTTCCAGACTCAACATTTTAAGGTATGAGGAAATCAAAGTCTAGAGACTCTCAGACCCAGACATACAAGACCTTGACTGTAAGTTATTCTCTCTCTTGAATCTCATATTGAAAAGGTACGATCGTCAACTGTGTTTGATTATTGCTATATTTAATGACTATTGTGATGTTTCCTTTTCGAAAAAGGAGTTATTTTTTGAAATGACTATTTTCGCGAAAAAAAGGTAGTTATTTTGAAAATGCATCTTTTTTATTTTCCTTTATGACGATTCGTATACCTCTCTTTTTAACCGATTATGCACTGTTGATTCTTCTTTGTTTTACTCTCATAAAACCCTAGAAAGCATCGATCTTCCATTCCTGTTTTCTTCCTTTTTTTAATCTTCGAAAAAGTTGTCATCTTTCTTGGGAAAGTCAAGCAAGGAATCTTTCAAAAATTGAGAAAGATGTTGTCTTCAAAAAAGTCTTCGAGAATCGCAAGCAAGGGACCACGCGGATGAGTGAGGGGCCTACGCACTTCGATCTCACCGAAGAAGAAGTGTCTCCAAATTAGCAACAGAGCCCACAACATTCTTAGCAGCGTCATTCTCCTCCATCTAGTCCTCAAGGCGTTGATCATCAACAAGAGGAAGAAATCATTGAGGATGCAGATCTGTAAGAGTTCAAAAGCCCGCTTTTATTTATAAGCGATCGTGCTTTAAAAGGGACTCATACTCCATTGAACTATGTCGATGATTTTCTTAAAGACAAAGGGTATGGAAATGAATATATCTTTTTGCGAAAAATGGAAAGTTTGGGAATTGCTTGTAAAGGGGTGGCAGAAGAAACCCTTACGAATATCCCAAGTGATCCTCGTGATTGGGGAGTTAATCCTGTAGATGGGAATGATGATGACAAATTGTACAGCCAATTTCAACCGAGAATGGGTGTTGCGGTTGAAAATCGAGGAAAAAGGGGAGAGTTGTTCAGATCGAAGGAACAAAATGATCTATACTCAAAATTGCTGAAGCGTGGGGTGATAAACTCTAGGAGTGTGGATTTTGATTTTCTGGATGTTGTGAATGTGAACTTGAGGGAAAAGTTCGGTTATCTTCAACTTGAAAAGTTCTGCTCCGACACTACAGAGGCCTATGCTGAACTAATTGCATATTTCTATTCAAATGTTAATTTCTTGGATGCAAATCGATTCTCTTTCAACGTCAAAGATCAAGACTTTGTTGTGGATATGGATATGTTGGCTGATGTTTTAAGAGTTGAGAGAGGAAGATATCAACCGATCAAAGTTTCTATTGCTCGTGTTACATTGGAACTTGTTAAGGACAGGAGAACAGAGGAAAAGATTTCCTACTTAAGGATGAGTGCGTTCAACATTTTGCTTCATAAAATTGTGATCAATTGCCTCGGGCCGAAATCAACTTCCAAGGCGATGTTTCAAGTTCGGAGGCAAAGGCTGATGTATGCCATCATCCTTTGGAAAAAGGTTTTCTCTTCCTCACACTTTGTTATGTTCCACATGTATAGAGCAGTGATGAAAGATAGAGGTCAACTTCCTTATCCAAGTCTTGTGACGAAGTTATTCAGACATCTGAATATTCAGCCTCCGCAAATTCTTTGTGCTCGATCGCGCGATCATGTGGTGGTAGGACTGAAAATGGTGACTAAGATGTGTCTGAAAGAACTAAGCAAGGCATTAGAGAAATTTAAGGAGAAGACTCTAGTCAAAACTCATCAAACCTCTTCTTCGTCAAAAAGGAAAGGGAAGGAGCGCTTGGTTGCTCCATCCAAGAAAAGAAGAGCTCTCATCGTTGAAGATGAAGATGATGAGGAAAACATCACCATTTCTGCAATGGCTTTGAAGAATCGAGTCGTTTACGTTCACGAGAAAGAATCAAAACAAAGGACGAAAGAAGCAGAGGAGAAGGGAGAAGAAGAAAGGGATGCTGAGAAGGAAAGAGTTGAGAAAGAAGAAGAAGAGGAAAGAGATCAAGAAGAAGGAGAACCTGAGGGACACTCTTCTCCACCTGAAGGCATGAAAACATGGGGAGATCAAGAGAAAAGAGGAAAGTCCTCATATCTTACTACAAGTGAAGGAGTCAGTCGCTCTCCAGCAGATCCAGAGGACATATATGCCTCTCAATTTCGTGAGGAATGTCATGATATTTCATCGCCAAGTCTGCGTGATTATGCTGATCTACCATCATCTGCATTTACTCCATCAGATCGTGCCGAAGTAAGTGCTCAGACTGATAATACAGCAGATTTTCGCAGAATTATGGATATTTTATTAGAGATGCGAGGTCAAATTTATGCTCTGCGATGCGAGGTTCAAAACTTGCAGAACGCAGGTCAAGCTTCTTCGGGTTCATTGAATGATCAAATCCAAGCCCTCTCTGTTCAGATTCAGGCCAATACCAAGGGTGAGGAGATTGCACAACTGAAGGAAGACTTGAAAAGGCTAGAAGGCATCGTTCAGTCTATGGGAGATTTCCAGCTTGTTCGCGTTCCCAAGCAATCTTGACTTTATTCCATTTTCATCTCAACATTTTTAATGCTGACAAAAAGGGGGAGAGATGCAAGATTTGAAACTTTGACTTTTAATCGTTTGGATTGGATTGTTTTGATGTTTAACGTGTTTGACTTTATTTTTGTGTCTGGATGAGAACTGAACTTGACTTGGACTTGACTGCTTATATTATCTACTATTGATATCTTGTGGATGGCTATATCGCATACTAGACTAACCTATTTGTTGTGGTTGCAGATTCTAATGTTATTCATTTAGCCGTTTATCTCTATAAGATTGCATATGTGTTTGAGAAATGTTTTGCAGGTCAAAGTTGTCTAAATCTGCAGGAAAGTTTTGTCACCATAAAAAAGGGGGAGATTATTGGAGAAATCTTCTAAAAGTGTTTTGAAGCTGACAAAACGTTTCCATCAGTCTAGTTTGAAGGTTTGCAGACTCTGCTATTTAAAGTCTGAAGACCTCCGGACAGCTAGACTCAAGACTCAAAGTCTATTCTCATTGACAGTCTCTAATCCGTTGAAGAAAGGTTATCCAGAACTGGATGTTTCATTAAGGATATGACCTTATCGACTGGAGAAGATCTCTTGGCTGGAAAAGACATAACGGAATCCCTTGATTGATCGAGATTGATTCGAAGATTAAGGATCCGATGATTGGCTAAATATTCTTGGAAGGTTCTACTTATGGAAACCGAGATCCTGATTGTATGTGCGAACATGATTGATGGGCTATCGACACGTTCCTTTAGTAGCTCGAATGATCTTACTAATTGATTCCGTCCAATGGGTAGATTGGAGGAATTCCTTTGGTAAGTGCCAACGGGTATGATGGCATGAAGGAGTATATAAGGAAGATGTTCTAAGTTGTTCGAGGTGTGCGCGATAGAAGAATTCCAAAGTCTGAATATCCTTGTTGTTTAGACAATTCCTTTGAGCAAAATCTTGTACGCAAAAGAGAGTCTATATTTGTGAGAAACCTTGAGAAAGTGTGGTAGAACATCTACACTATGGAATCAAGGAAAAGCTATACTGTAACTTCTTTTTTGTTCATAGTGAAATCCAGCCGGTGGGCTGTTAGTGTGAAAGAGTGGATGTAGGCTTGGAATAAGCCGAACCACTATAAACCTCGTGTTCAATTTTCTCTTCCCTACTCTTTACTTTGATTGTACTTCATTTTGTTAATCAGAAGAGAACTTCCTTTCTACCGTTTGCCTAGAATCGCTTCCGTATCTCGAGAAATTATTTGTGCACCTATTCACCCCCCTAGGTGCTTATACTAGCTATCTCAAGAATAATACCTTTTGGTGACTATGCCACCTCAATTCCTAGGAAATACTTCAATTTTCCTAGTTCTTTAGTCTGAAACTATTACTGAAGATAGGTTTTGAGTCATATCCCGTGATGATAATATCATCAACATACACAATCAAGAAAAATTTGCCTCCCATACCAAGGAAAGAATTGTCATTTCCACATCTAGATAGTCCAAAAGAAAGAAAACCTTAGAAAATGTTAGAAACCACGCCCAAGGGGATTGCTTCAAACAATATAAAGATTTTTTTTTTTTTTAAATTTTCAAACCAATCCTCAAGATCCCCTCTAGCAACAAACTTTGGAGGTTGCTCTATATTAACTTTTTCATGAAGAGTACCACGAAAAAAAAAAGCATCTTTGACATCAAGTTGAAAAATGGGTAATCATATGTGACAGTAGGAGAGAACAAAATACGGATAAAAATAAGTTAGGCAACAGAAGAAAATGTATCAAGATAGTCAACCCCATGCGCCTAAGCATATCCTTTGACAACAAGTCTTACTTTTAAACAAGCAAGAAACCTTCGGGATTGACTTTTACAGCATATACCCTTTGACAACCAATAGTAGCTTTGCCTAAAGGAAGGAGTACGAAGTACCAAGTTTAATTAACCTCAAGAGCCTTCAATTCTTCTTCCATCGCTATTTTCCAATCAAAACTTTATAATGCCTCAGCTACAAACTTGGAGATAGGATATTGTTTAATAATAGATGAAAAAGACTGAAAAGTAGGAGAACAAAAGAGTGTGAAACAAAGTTTGCAATAGAATGTTGAGTACATGTACCTTTGTAATGTGCAATGGGGAGACCTAGATTAGATACAGGAGGAGGGTTAGCTAATGAATAGTTTAAGTACACATAACCCCCTACCTCACGTCCTCTACCAATTGTCCTCTTTGTAGCTAGATCCTTGAAAATACAACAATCAGGATAGAATGTTACTAAACACTAAAAGTTTTTTTTTTTTAAAATTAATTTACTAATAAACATCTTTTTAAATGGAAATTGTGGGAGAAAAATGCTAAGGACAATGGCAATGAAGGAGTTGGATGAACTACGCCAATTTGCTTAACATGTGTAGATGATCCATTGGCTATAGTAACTATGGACAGAGATGGAGTAAGAGAGGAAAATATACTCAAAAGACCTAACATGTGAGTGGAAGCTCCTGAATCAATGATCAAATGAATAGAAGCAGCTAAAAAGCATGTAGTAGCATTACTAGTTTGTCCCGAAATAACGGTGGAAGAAGCAAGCTATGAAATCTTAAATTGGTTATACCAAGCAAATTTCTCATTAGGCATAACCACTACCTTGCCTTCAAAAGACTGTAGAGGAGAGTTAGTACTAGAAGTTGTATTTGCAAACTAGTGTTGCTACCTTGGTCTACCATGTAATTTGTAATAAAATTTCTGAATATGACTAGGTTTGCCACGGTAATGACAAGTTTTTGTGGCCCCTAAGTTATCAGTAAATATGTGGGATTGTCTATAAAGATGCTATTGACTTTGGCTTCTATTTGTTCCTATGCCTTAACCTCCCCTTCAGCCACGATATCTGTTATATCCTCCACGATTTCCTTTATCACGCCTATAACCACTATCCGTTCAAGTTTAGGACACAAGAGCTACACTATTTACCATAGGGTGTAGTATCCTAAGAAGAATTATGAAATACTTGAAGAATCCGAGCAAACATCTCTATGAGTGATGCAATAGTTTCTCATCCAAGAATTTGAGACCTAACAATTTCATATTTTGGACAATGGCTTCGTAGGAATCCTATTACAACTAATCATTCTCTTTGAAGTTGCATTTGTTGAAAATTGGCTGAAATAGAGAGAACATCATTCAACTCCTCATACATTCTCTTAAAGTCAGCAAAGTATTGTGTAATAGAACGTCACTTCCTTTCAAATTGATTGAACTTCGGTGATTGCTCATAAATTCGTGTACAAGTTATTTTGGCCAGAATATAATACGTTTAATTACTCTGATAGTTCTCTGACTATATCAATATGAGTTACTAGATCGACTATATTGGCCCTGTTTGGTTCAGCTTTGGAGATGAGCATTTGGACTCCAAAGTCCCTTGGCCAAATGCAAGCATGTTTGGTTCGGTTTTTTGGGCGACTTTGGCGAGATGCAATTGCATCTCCAAATGGCTCTAAGGGCCTTTAGCCAAATGGAGGTCCGGAGGTGCTTTGGGAAGTTGTATTTTGAGAATGCAAGTTTAGGTACTGTTCATCTTCAAGGTACTGTTCATCAGGTGAGGAAAACCACCGCACAGAGGCCGACGACCGCTGTCCGAGGGGTCCCGCACACCGGCGAGGCACCGGCGACGGCCGCCGAGGGTTGCCCGACCCCGGCGACCGTCACCGGACCTTAGGCGACGTCTAGGTTGCTCGACCCGGGCGACGGTCGCTGAGGTCGCACGACCCCGGCGACGGTCGCTTGGGTCGCGCCCGGCCATTCGACCGCTGATGGATCCGACCACCGGATCTAGCAATCCGTGGTGGACTTCAAAAAAAAAATAATACAAATGTTTTTTTATTTTTTTAATTTAATAAAAGTCCTTTACAAATGCAAATTTTACCAAACGGTATTTTGGCCAAAGTTGTATCTTAATGCAAATTTTACCGAACGATATTTGCATTTCGGAAAATCCCATTCACCCAAAGGTATTTGCATTTTGGCAAATGCATTAACCAAAAGCCGAACCAAACGGGCCCATTATTGTTCTCCATAGAATTTAACATCTAACCAAGAATACATGCATCAATAACATTCCAAGTTGAATCATCTCTAGGTTTAAAATTTCCATGAACAATTAGTGTTGAAGTGGACAATTTTTGCAATTTTTTAAAATTTCCGACATTTTCCTTTTCTCCTCCTTTTTCTTTCTTTTCTTTCCGAAATTTTTTAAATCAACTCATGAAAAACCGGGAAAAACCGGGACACCAAAACTAGTGGTTTGAGAAAGAGGATGGACATAACGGGGTACATTTGTAAAATGAAATCTTGGTATCGATGTATCATAAAGTTAGATGGATAAGCTAAAGATGGATGCAACATGTGTTCTAACAAGAGACTACCAAGGCCTGAATATTCCCTTTCGGAAGACAAGGTCCATTGCTGATTTTGATAGTGTCCTTTTCCTAGTGTGAATATTCTAAATTCAGCAATAATTAAATTTTTTGCAATATTAGATTATCTTGGCGGCATTTTTAAAATTAAATTGGGAAAGGTTAGGTACATTTATTTATAGTAAACCAGAAAAAGGCAGATCTTGGACGTATCTTGGGGGATTGTTAAACGTCAATACGCTTCGCAAAAGGACAAAATGGGCCTTTTATGTCCTCAAATCCCTGAGTCATGACCCGTGACTTTCCCTTTTTTGAGTTAATTTCTAGATCGATGCTAGGTATCGTGTATTAATCTACTAAAATCGCTAAGTTAAATAAGGCAGGAGATCATATATTAATCACTTGACTTAATGGATTTTTTTTTTTGAATTGGGTTTTAGTAAAATTCTTTGCTTTATGCTCTATTTAACGATAAAATGCAATTTCCACACACTGAGTCAAATTATCTTACACGGTTGCATTTTAGATGTTAAGAAATGCTCCCCTCATTGTGCATGAATAAGTGATTACCGCATGAATTGCTCTGGGGTTGTTGTGGATAGTTAGGCGCCTGGGCGAGAGGTCCCATATTCGACCCTCATCATTAACATTTCCTTTTTGAGCACTTTCAAAGAATCGCAAATTTGTATGAACTTGAGTTCACTCAATACGATCAAAATGGAAGGATACACCGTCTTCGATGGAGGGTTTAATTAGTAAGTAATCAATAGTCAAACAACCTCACAATATGAGAAAAGTAGTAGCCACCGTATAAATATCGTCGAATGACGATAATATCTTGTAAATATTTTCCTTTTTCTGTAATTAGCCATGGATAATTCCATTTTTTTTCTTTCTTTTTGCTTTTCTTATTCTCTCTCATTCTTTTAAGTTCCCATTGTTGACAAGGGCATCCGGGTCTTCCCAATACTGCCTTGCTTCGGCAAGACACAAAAAGCTCTCAACAAGAAACCATATTTGCAAGACCTTGTTAGAGAATTTTATAAATAACGGATCTCACTTACTTACGGCTCATTTCGTATTATTAGGCTTGTAAATAAACGGGATACTTCTTCAACGCAAGAGACTCCGACAAAGTATATATACGTTAAGAATTTTGTTTAGTAATATATTTATGTCACCCATTGAGCAATCAAATAATAATAAAAAAAAAATCTATTTTGAAGGCACTAGCTTTTCTTATGACATGTATATACTTTGCCCACTGGGGTTTTATTAGGATGGATAGAACTCTATGCGAGCGAGTATGCGATTGATCGAGCAAGGCTTGGCTTAGGCGATCCAAAAGATCCTAAGTCGTCGCGCGGTCACGATCCCAATCGATCGGCCCGTGACAAGTGGTATCAGAGTAAAGGAGAGATCTATTTCGAGAGATTGAGGAGCACCAACTGTTCGAGAGAATGTCGAGCCAAGAAGCTGCTATGGATGGAGAGGCTGTGCAAGTCAAGGAGACCCACGGCCGAACGAAGAAAAGAGAAGCCTCGATGGACGCGTTAGCTGCGTTGGATGAGAAGCTCATGAAGGTTCGGAGTGCCATGGTCGAATTCATGGAAGGTCTTGACGACGTGAGGGACCAGATCATGGAGGCTGAGACCTCGCTTCGTGAAGACTTCACGACCGGCCTCAACGAAGCTACAACCCCATTGCATGACAAGGACGAAGCTCTTGAAGCATTGATCGATGTGTTGAAGGAGCGCATCCAAGTGATCGAGGAAGAAAGCCCTCGTAGGGATGAGGTCGAAGCCATGAAGGCGGGGATCCAAGAGCTCAAGGCCGAGCTCACCCTATGCAAGTTGAGCATCACCAATGGAGCGATGCCTACATAAGCGATGCCCAAGCTTGAGGTGCCGAAGCCAAAAGAGTTGAAAGGCAAACGATCCGCCAAGGGGGTGAACAACTTTGTGTGGAGCATGGAGCAATACTTTGGTGCCGTCAACATCCAAGACGAGTTGATCAAGGTAAGAACCGCTTCGATGTTCCTTTCTGATATCGCAATGCTTTGGTGGCGCAATAGGTGCGATGAGACGAAGCGTGGCGCTAATCCCATGGACATATGGGATGACTTTGTGAGGGAGTTTCGAGACTACTTCTTCCCCGAGTTTGCTCAATAAGAAGCTTGTAGCAAGCTCCATTGCCTCGAACAAAGAGGTGCAATCCGAGAGTATGTGAAGGAGTTCACGGAGCTCAAACTCCAAATCCGCAATCTTGGAGAGGAGGAGGCTCTCGGAGAGTTCTTGGATGGATTGAAGCCATGGGTGCAACTCGAGCTCAAGCGACGGGATGTGAGTAGTCTTGTGAGAGCACTAAGTGTGGCCAAGTCTCTTGTCGACCTCACCAAAGCCAAACCAAGGAGTAGAGCAAGAGATTGGAGGTCGGATCGATCCTCCGAGGACGAAGCTGGAGACACTCCCCGTGCGCCGAAAGATCAAAATGGCCGAGTCAAGACATGGGGTGAAGGAATTTCCAAGCTATCCTTTCAAAAGGGTTGACCACAAATGGACTACATGACGAGTAAGTTCGATCAACTCCTGCCTTCTCCTTGCTTCATTTGCAAAGGTTTGCATTAGACCCAAAAGTGCCCGAAGAAGGGCAGGATCAATGCCCTCCTTGCCATCAAAGAAGAGGAGGAGCCCAAAGAAGAAAAGCGGCAAATCTACCTTGGAGGCATGAAGGTGATCAACTCCATCCTAGCTCGATCGCCTTCCAAAGAAGAAGAAGCTGCCTCAAACTCGGACATGTCCTTCGTGGAGGCCGAAGTGTGCGACTGAACACTTTACGCCTTGATCGACAAGGGTGTGTCAAACATGTTCATGTTGACCGAGGTGGCGAAAGCCTTGAGACTTCGAGTGGAGCTGACCAAGAATTCATTCAAAGCAATCAACTTGGATGGGCTCAAAGGCATATGATCGACTCCTAACGTGGACGTCCAAATCGACGAATGGAAGGACAAGATGGCATTCGAGGTAATCCCTCTCAAAGATTATGATCTCATTCTTGGTATGCAATTCTTCCATAGTGTGAGATCCATGATCGACATTAGGACCAAGTGCATCATGATCCTTGACCCAAAATGCCCGTCGATGATTCCCATGATAAAAGGGGTGGTTGACACCAAGACCATCGCCATGATCCGACGTCTCGACAAGAACTTGAGGACCGAGAAGCACATGAACAAGCCGACCATGGAAAAGCTAAAGGTAGAGCAGGATCCTCCTACTCCAACTCACGCCATGCCAATTCAAACGCTCTTCCCTGAGGTTGAGTACTTACCGCCTGCCATGCCTGAGCCAAAGTTGGAGCTGAAGATGGAAGGGTGTGATCCATCGTACATGAGCATTTGGACCAAGCAAAACCAAAGGAAGAGAGCCCGTGCTTGTGCTAGGAAGGCTGCCTGTCGAGCTGTGAGCGGCAAGGGCATCACTCGAATGAGTGGGGGAGAATGTCACGACCAAGAGGTTCTAGTAACTAAAGGGCCGTGCCTTAATGCAGAGGACCTCTTGCGATCGCTTGGCTTCCTAACAAGTCTCCTTTCGGAAATTTCCAAGGGCGGGCGACACCGTCATTACACCGCATTCTAGAAGTCTCTAGCTATTTATGTCGATAGGTGGTACTTGTCATTAAGTGTCGGTAGTTGAAGCGGTGCGATCTCATCCACCAAATGAATTCTAGATCAACAGATGTAATCAGAGGGCCTTTAGTATAAAAAGGAGTGCCATCCCCCTCATTTGTATCCATCAAATCCTTTCAGCAATACAAAAATACTTTTTTTCTAGAGCTCCTCTCTCTAGAAACTTTCTCTCTTTACGATCCGGGTGTGCGGCGAGTGTGCGATTGATTGAGCAAACCTTGGTTTGGTGATCCAAAAGAGCCTGACTCATCGTGTGGTCATGATCTCAATCGATTGGCCCGTGACACTTGGCTGCAAGATTTTCTCCTTTATTTCCATCTTTAATTTAATCGAAGTGATGATTATCCCATTAAGTAGTGAAAAGGCCCATTTCCAATTGGTTATCTTCACATAATTCTCACCATAAATGAAAACATGGTCTCATAAAATTCTTCTGATTTAGTATATCACCAAATGTTACTAGAAAAAAAAGGGGGGGGGGGGAGGAGAAAAATTCAGAAAAATTGAGGTTCACAAATTTTAAAGTGCCTTTTGACTCTAGTACATGCATTTAAAAACTTATTATGCTAAATATTAAATGAAAGCATGTTTCGAACTTCAAAAAGTAAGAATCTACTTCCTCGAGGATTGGGGCTGGAATTATCATCATTTATTATTAATTACCAAAATTAAGAATGCTAAGAAAGACCAACTTTATTGGCCTCTGAAGCTCCGTTCATTTCACGGAAAATGTAGCGTTTTTGGAAAATATTTTCTAATAAGCCATAATATAAGAAAATAACAATGTTTTCGGTGTTAGATTAAATTTAAAAATGAACTAGAAAATATTTTTAACCATCTTGTAAGGAAAATATTTTCCTCCATATACTCATTCCAATAATTCTTTTATTTTATATTTATGAAATCTATTTTTAAAACTATTTATTATTATTTTTTCTTTTTTCCCTTTTTTCCTTCTTCCTTAACTAGTCGTCACTGGTGACTAACCACAAGTGAGCTCAAGCTTGCCAGATACCGACAAAGCCCAAGCTCACTTGACCGTCCTTGCTAGATTAGGTGACTTGGGTGAGGCTCGGACCTCGTCTAAGGTCGCCAAATGTCAACAAGGCTCTAGCAACTCAAGTAATGCTCAATCTCATCGACCTATGCCAACCATAGGCCGGCGACCAGTTGAGAAAGATGAAAAGAAAAATGAAAGGAACAAAATAAAGAAAACAAATAGAATAAAAATTAATAAAAAAATCGATTTAAAAAATAAAAATAAAAAAATAAAAAGGAAAAAGTTTTCGATGAAAGTAGATACAGAAAATGTGTTCTCTTATTTGAAAGGTGGAAAATATTTTCTCTTAGAATAGAAGAGTTTTTTTTTTTATGGAAAATATTTTTCATAGTTAATTCATTTTCCGTGGACTAAATATCAAAAAATTCAACAAACGTTTTCCTACCAACTATTTTTGACGAAATGACCAGAGCATTGAATGCAAAAAGCAGATACATTGCATTGATTAGAAGGTACCCGGTTGTCCATTCTTTGAATGTCAGAAAAGACGTGAGAAACAAATATCCCGCCGGAAGTCTCTCCTCAAATGGATGAAGCTGTTCCTTCTTTCCCCTTCTCAACATCTATCTCTCCAATTCATTGACACTGATGAGAGTAATGACGCAAGTACAAATCTCATTAGATTCATTTATCAAATAATATTACCAACTTAATATAAATACTTATGAAGCGAGCTAAATAGATGATTAGTGATCATTAATAAGAGGTAAACCTTGTGGCAAAGAAGAGAAATAAGAGCCCATATGAAGAGGTAGTTCTTGATAGATTGTACCTCGTGCTTTCATATTTAGGGTTGTTGACGTTATGTCGAAGTTACTTTTATGATTTATTATGACAGTCTTCATATTTTTAGAGTCTGTTTTCTCCTCATTATATATTTGATTGGTGGGATGCAGGTTATGAACTCGGAACTTTAACAAATTAATCTAATAAAATTAATAGCGGATTGCTAATTGGGTTACTACTCACCCCGAGAGGGGGGAGGGTGGGGGAGTTTTCCTTTGAATTGGGTACTAGTCCACCTTTTTTTTTTTTTGTCGTCTTTGTTTCCATCTTGAGTCATACTCCCATGTATACTTTGTTTGTAAAGTAAAAAGTGATGTTATTCTGACAAAAAAAAAAAGAATAAGGAAAAGCTCAATAGGGAAAGAAGTTGGAGAAAAACATTACCCTACTAATATCTCAACTGAACCTCGCGAGACACGCGAGGCTCCTCGAACATGAACTTTATTGTTTGAACAGTAACCAGTCATGCTCAATTATTGTAATAATATTTTTTCTCTCCTTTCCTATAAATAGTGCCCTAATCACTCTATTTCCCCTACGCACCATCACTCGTCTCTCTCTCTCTCTCTCTCTCTCGTTTCTTGTCCTTGTTCTCCTTCTTCTTCCCACAAAAAAATGGTGATGCTAGATAAGGGCCTCTCGATCCCCCTGAACGCGAAGCTCACCGGCTCGGGCACCGAGACGGTGGTTCTTGCTCACGGTTTCGGAGGAGACCAGACCGTGTGGGACAAGATCCTCCCTCTCTTGTCCCAGTATTTCAGGGTCCTCGTCTTTGACTGGGGCTTCTCGGGAGCTGTCAAGGAGCAAGAAGGTCTGTTCGACCCTGTGAAGCACTCGTCCTACGAAGGTTTCGCCTGTGATCTGATCTCTCTCCTCGATGAGCTCGACCTCAAGTCTACAGTCTTCGTCGGCCACTCCATGTCCGGCATGATTGGTTGCATTGCCTCTGTGAAGAGGCCTGACCTCTTCGAGCGCCTCATACTCCTTGGTGCTTCTCCTAGGTAAGTAACTCAAACATATTTTTCCCACCCCAAGAAAAAAAGGAAGGACAATGTTTAGTTTCTCTTGCAGTTTGTTCAATTGAATCTGCACTTCTTATTTGTTTCGGTTTACTACGTTTTCATCTCTTCAAAGATGGTACAGTTTTCGCCGCTTTTGGGTGTTGTTCGATTTGGCAGGCCTGAATAAATGTCTCACCAGTAGAGCAAGCAATTATTATTGGTCAGTGCGTTTTACTAATGTGCAAAATTGGAAGACATTTTTAATATATTCTAATACTAAATGATAAAAAAAGAAAAAGAAAAAAGACTTATCCCCTCGTGGGTTTGTCCCTTTAGTCGCTAATTCCATAGTTGTGGATGTTTAGTTTTCCTTAAGTTCGTTTATGATGAGCATGTGAATAAGTTAAATGGTTCAAAAGGACTCTCTTTTCACCATGACGAAGTTCTAGTATGGTTTACCCACAAAAACATATGAATTAATGGTTCCGTTTATTTCACACAAAATGATTGATTGAAAAATATTTTCCTAAAAATGATTGCTTATATCGTTTATAAAAATGAATTAATGAAAAATATTTTTATCAATTATAAATATATTTAGACATAAATTGTTGTTGGTAATGAAAACTCTTTTTGTTGAATTGTTTATTTTTCATGAAAGAAACACATCCTAAATGAAAGACAATCTTAGTTGGGGTCGTGGGAGGGATTTTCCGTATATTCTCATCTACAAAACTTAAAAATAGGTTAAAGTGAAGATAATTCCTTTATGCAACGTCGAAATTTTTTGTTGCCCTTTTTGCTAACAAGGGAGTATTGAAAAACTATAGTTTTGATATCTGTCATAGATGAAAACGATTGATTTGGCTCTAATGATTGATGGTTAGGACCAATTAAGTGAAAATTGAACGGATAAAAAGATACGAAAGGAAAACATCTTAGGCTTATTAGAGTTCAGTTATGACTTATGAGTACTATTAGCATTTGAGACATTAATGTTAAATAGAGAAAGTTTCGCTACTAATTCCCATCACCAGGATTTGTTATAACTAACATATGACCTTGGTTCTTAGATCTTATTTGGTGGTGTACTGTTTGCTCGTACACCACCTTAACATTGAAACAAAAAAATAAAAATAAAAAATCATTAAGTACTTATTGATTTCTTATATGATCATTTTTAAGAAAATAAATTTCTAATCATTTATTTTTGTAAAAGAGTGGAGCCTAAAACAATTTCTCTTTGGTGTATTTAATATTTCAGGACCCATCACGAGTGAGATGAGTGGACACATAAATATCTTTCGATGATTCTCAACTTTTCGTCGTATTTATTTAAATCTATTTATTTTAATTTTTATCTTTTGGTCCTCTTCACTCTCTACTCGCTTTTCATATGGATGGCAGATGATACAACCATCCCTAGTTTGGACAGCTGCCGACGACACTAATTCCCTTTTAAATTGTCTAAAACTTCAAACCAAGCATCCTTCGGTCCTCATTAGCATAAACGCTGAAGGTGATGTTCTTGCATTGTCTTACTTTTTCATGCCTTCATTAGGTACTTAAACATGGACGGCTATGAGGGCGGATTTGGGACCGCTCAGATTGATCAGATCCTATCGAGCATAGAGTCTGACTACAATGAATGGGCACCCAACTTTGCTTCTCTAGTAGTGCATCCGCATGATGCCCTCTCGGTGGAGATGTTCACCGGGTGCTTGAGAAGGATGAGGCCTGAAGTCGCGCTTTCCTTAGCCAGGACGGTTTTCTTGTCAGACCATAGAGAGGTCCTCGGGAGAGTGACGACCCCGTGCACTATAATTCAGACCACCAACGACGTCATTGTGCCGAACTCGGTCGCCCATTACATGCGTGACAAAATTCAAGCGAAATCAACGGTCGAGATGATCGAAGCCGATGGCCATTTCTCTCAGCTCACCGCACATCTGCAGCTTCTCGATGTGTTGGGTGGAATCTTGGGGTTTGAGTATGATTAGCAGATGATTAAGCTCTTAAATGTTTGATTATATAATTATACCCTAGACTGGACTAGAATTACCCTCTTTCTTTTATCCTTGAGACTCTTTTTTTTTTTTGGGGGGGGGGGGGGATTTTATGTATAAATAGTAGGTGAAAGTCAAAGCAAAATGCCAAGGTGGGGTACGTTGTGATGTGGTATTTGTGGATGTGAATGTGAATGTGTCAGATGAGGGTTGGGGTTTGTTGACCGCATGTCGTTTGTCTCTTTAGATTAGTTATTATGGTTAGATTGAGTAGTTTGCATTTAAATCGTTTCAATTGAGCCGTTTGATTGGATTTTATTTGATTTCGAGGAGAGAATTTTCAAAAAGGTTATTCACAAAAAGGTAGGGAAATAATTTCCACCACAAAGCTGCGGGGCCCTTTAAAATCCTCGTTGTCTTCTCTATCACATGTTCAAATGCAACTATTCAAAGAAATTCACCTAGACACGTATGATAGATGGGACTAATGAAAGAGACAAAGGATATTGGCAATAGGAAGATAGGAAAAACAT
Source organism: Eucalyptus leucophloia subsp. euroa (assembly GCA_017140325.1). Taxonomy (NCBI): domain Eukaryota; kingdom Viridiplantae; phylum Streptophyta; class Magnoliopsida; order Myrtales; family Myrtaceae; genus Eucalyptus; species Eucalyptus leucophloia. The sequence goes on from CM029470.1 coordinate 11,237,719, forward strand.
CCAATTCAAGTCATCTTATTTTACATTTGATTCTTTTTTTGCTTCCTTCATTTCCAAGAATCTACCATTTTGTGGTCTCAAATAGAAATTTCATGTGGAAAAAAGCTCAGATTGCTTCGGTTCTTGCGTACCTCAATAAAACTAAATCCACTATGCCACTATGATATTCCCAAGAAATTCTTATCTCTCCCAATCTAAATAAACCTCCAAACATAATAATATGATTAGTAGAAATAATCAACCGACAGGCCCTTGAGTCACGCTAAAATTATAGCCTAGGCTTGCCCATTGACAAAAACTTGTGTGTGTGTGAGGAATTAATTATTATATTTTTCAATAAAGTTTAATATGTATACATCAAGATAAGTCCGAAAAGTCCTGAAGATTACCCTTCATACTTCTAACACCTCCCCTCAATTTGGACCATAAATATTAATCATGCCTGACTTGTTACGAATATGTTCTATCCTCTCATTACTCTGTGATTTGGTAAAGATGTCCACAAGTTGTTCACCGGTTTGAATATGATTAGGAAGGATCACTTCACTTTGCAACTTCTCTCGAATAAAATAACAATCAATCTCAATGTCTCTTGTTCCCTCATGAAACACAAGATTGAAGGCTATATGCATTGCAACCTTATTATCACACCATAGAGTCATGGGCATTAAAGCTTTAAAGCCTAACTAAGTCAATAGCTGCCAAATCACACTAATTCACATGTTACTTGTTCCATGGCTATATATTTTGACTCAATATTGGAGCGGGTAGCAACACTTTGTTTCTTACTTTTTCATGATACCGGATATCCTCTTCTTACTTTTTCATGATACTGGATATCCTCCAACCAAGGTCCAATATTCAGTGGTTGATCTCCTATCATCTGGAGACCCTACACAATCAACATCAGAGAATCCTTCAACCCTATTATGGCCATGGGTGCTAAACAATTCCATTCCTTGGAGCCTTCTTCAAGTATTTCGAAACATGAACAACTGCATCCTAGTGAAATGTAGGAGGGAAGACAAAAACCGACTTGCCATAGTAATTGGAAAGGCAAAGCCTAGTCGAATAACTATGAGATAATTAAGCTTACGTACCAATCTTCTATATCTCTGATGATTATCAAGAATCTTTCCTCCCTCACCAACCAATTTAACCCCTTGCTCCATGGGTGAATCAAGAGGCTTTCATCCCAACCTATCTGTCTCGGTGAGCAAATCTAGGACATATTTTCTCTGTGATAGAATAATACCTTTTGGTGACTATGCCACCTCAATTCCTAGGAAATACTTCAACTTTCCTAATTCTTTAATCTGAAACTATTACTGAAGATAGGTTTTGAGTCATCTCCTATAATGATAATATCATCAACATACACAATCAAGAATAGTTTGACTCCCCTACCAAGGAAAGAATTATCATTTCCACATCTAGATAGTCCAAAAGAAAGAAAACCTTAGAAAATGTTAGAAACCACGCCCAAGGGGATTGCTTCAAACTATATAAAGATTTTTTTTATAAAAAAAATTTACAAACCAATCCTCAAGACTCCCCTCTAGAAACAAACTTTGGAGGTTGCTCCATATTAACTTCTTCATGAAGAGTACCATGAAAAAAAAAAAAAAATCTTTGACATCAAGTTGAAAAAAGGGTAATCATATGTAATAGTAGGAGAGAACAAAATACGAATAAAAATAAGTTAGGCAACAGAAGAAAATGTATCAAGATAGTCAACCCCATGCGCCTAAGCATATCTTTTGACGACAAGTCTTACTTTTAAACAAGCAAGAAACCATCGGGATTGACTTTTATAGCATATACCCTTTGACAACCAATAGTAGCTTTGCCTAAAGGAAGGAGTACGAAGTACCAAGTTTAATTAACCTCAAGAGCCTTCAATTCTTCTTCCATCGCTATTTTCCAATCAAAACTTTATAATGCCTCAGCTACAAACTTGGAGATAGGATATTATTTAATAATAGATGAAAAAGACTGAAAAGTGGGAGAACAAAAGAGTGTGAAACAAATTTTGCAATAGAATGTTGAGTACATGTACCTTTGTAATGTGCAATGGGGAAACCTAGATTAGATACAAGAGGAGGGTTAGCTAATGAATAGTTAAAGTACAACAGCCCCCTACCTCACATGCTCTACCATTCATCCTCTTTGTAACTAGATCCTTGAAAATACAACAATTAGGATAGAATGTTACTAAACAATAAAAGTTTTTTTTAAAATTAATTTACTAATTAACAAGATTTTAAATGGAAATTGTGGAAGAAAAATGCTAAGGACAGTGGCAATGAAGGAGTTGGATGAACTATGCCAATTCGCTTAACATGTGTAGATAATCCATTGGCTATAGTAACTATGGATAGAGATGGAGTAAGAGAGGAAAATATACTCAAAAGACCTAACATGTGATTGGAAGCTGCTGAATCAATGATCAAAGGAATAGAAGCAGCTAAAAAGCATGTAATAGCATTACTAGTTTGTACCAAAATAGCAGTGGAAGAAGTAGGCTATGAAATCTTAAACTGGTTATATCAAGCAAATTTCTCATTAGGCATAACTACTACCTTGCCTTCAAAAGATTATAGAGGAGAGATAGTACTAGAAGTCGTATTTGCAAACTAGTGTTGCTACCTTGGTCTACCATGTAACTTGTAATAAAATTTCTGAATATAACTAGGTTTGCCACGGTAATGACAAGTTTGTGTGGCCCCTAAGTTATCATTAAATATGTGGGATTGTCCATAAAGATGCTATTGACTTTGGCTTCTCTTTGTTCCTATGCCTTAACCTCCCCTTCCGCCACGATGTCTATTATATCCTCCACGATTTTCTTTATCATGCCTATAACAACTATCCGTTCAAGTTTAGGACACAAGAGCTGCACTATTGATCATAGGTGTAGTATCCTAAGAAGAATTATGAAATACTTGAAGAATCCGAGCAAACATCTCTATGAGTGATGCAATAGTTTTTCATCCAAGAATCTGAGACCTAACAATTTCATATTTTGGACCATGGCTTCTTAGGAATCCTATTACAACTAATCATTCTCTTTGATGTTGCATTTGTTGAACATTGGCTGAAATAGAGAGAACATCATTCAACTCCTCATACATTCTCTTAAAGTCAATAAAGTACTGTGTAATAGAACGTTCCTTCCTTTCAAATTGATTGGACTCCAATGATAGCTCATAAATTTGTGTACAAGTTATTTTGGCCAGAATATAATACGTTTAAGTACTCCCACAGTTCTCTGACTATATCAATATGAGTTACTAGATCGACTATATTATTATTCTCCATAGAATTTAACATCTAACCAAGAATACATGCATCAATAACATTCCAAGTTGCATCATCTCTAGGTTTAAAATTTCCATGAACAATTAGTGCTGAAGTGGACGATTTTTGCAATTTTTTTAAAATTTCTGAAAATTTCCTTTTTTCCTCCTTTTTCTTTCTTTTCTTTCCTTTTTTTTTTTTTTTCCTATTTCCCTTTGCCCATCATCAAAGCCTTGGCGATGGTGGACAAAGATCGCTAGCTATAACGAGGACTTGTAGAGAGAGGATTGTGATGCTCTCACTATGGCTACCAAGGGCATGGGGTGAGGGCTGTGACAACCTATAGAAAAAATGGAAATGAAAAGAAAGAAAAGGTAAAAAAGAGAAAAAGATCACAAAAATAAAAAATCATCCATGTCAGCGCTGGTCATGTCACGTAGGACGACCAATGTAACTGGACCATCGCTGAAAGAACTATATTAGAAAACCGTTGAAAAATTTAAGACTAATTTGACTAAATTAAAAAAGTTTGAGATTGAATCGGCTCGTATATAATAAGTCAATTATGTTACAAACAATTTTCCCTTTCTATTTTCATCTTAAAAAAAGAAAAAAAAATTCTAATCTCCTTTAATCCAACAGACAGAAAAATTGCTCACGAGATAGAGAAAGACCACATAAATCAACTCACGAAAAATCGAGGCACCAAAACTAGTGGTTTGCGAAAGAGGATGGCGACATAACAGGGTACATTCGTAAAATGAAATCTTGGTATCGATGTATCATAAAGTTAGATGGATAAGCTCGAGACGGATGCAACTTGTGTTCACAAGAGACTACCAAGGCCAGAATATTTCCTTTCGGAAGACAAGGTCCATTGCTGATTTTGATAGTGTCCTTTTCCTAGTGTGAATATTCTAAATTCAGCAATAATTAATTTTTTTGCAATATTCGATTATCTTGGCGGTATTTTTAAATTAAATTTGCAGAGTTAGGTAGATTTATTTATAGTAAACCAGAAAAAGGCAGATCTTGGACGTATCGTGGGGGATTGTTAAACGTCAATCCGCTTCGCAAAAGGACAAAATGGGCCTTTTATGTCCTCCAATCCCTGAGTCATGACCCGTGACTTTCCTTTTTTGAGTTAATTTCTAGATCGATGCTAGGTATCATGTATTAATCTACTAAATCGCTAAGTTAAATAAGGCAGGAGATCATATATTAATCACTTGACTTAATGGATTTTTTTTTTTTAAATTGGGTTTTAGTAAAATTCTTTGCTTGATGCTCTATTTAACGATAAAATGCAATTTCCACGCACTGCGTCAAATTATCTACACGGTTGCATTTTAGATGTTAAGAAATGTTCCCCTCATTGTGCATGAATAAGTGATTACCGCATGAATTGCTCTGGGGTTGTTGTGGATAGTTAGGCGCCTGGGCGAGAGGTCCCATATTCGATCCTCATCATTGACATTTCCTTCGAGAACACTCTCAAAGAATCGCAAATTTGTATGAACTTGAGTTCACTCAATACGATCAAAATGAAAGGATCGACCGTGTTCGATGGGGGGTTTAATTAGTAAGTGATCAATAGTCAAACAACCTCATGATATGAGAAAAGTAGTAGCCACCGTATAAATGTCGTCGAATGACAATAATATCTTGAAAAGATTTCCGTTTTTCTGTAATTAGCCATGGATAATTCAATTTTTTTCTTTCTTTTTGCTTTTTTTTTTCTTCTCTCTCATTCTTTTAAGTTCCCATTGTCGACAAGGGCAACCGGGTCTTCCCAATACTGCCTTGCTTCGGCAAGACACTAAAAGCTCTCAACAAGAAACCATATTTGCAAGACCTTGTTAGAGAATCTTATAAATAATGGATCTTAATTACTTACGGCTCATTTCGTATTATTAGACTTGTAAATAAATGGGATACCTCTTCAACGCAAGAGACTCCGACAAAGTATATATACGTTAAGAATTTTGTTTAATAGTATATTTAGGGAGAATTACCAAAAAAGTCCTAAACCTATTGCAATTATGTCAATTTAGTCCTAAGTTTTTTTTGGTCAATTTAGTCCTAAAGCTTTTATAATTGTGCCAATTCAGTCAATTCGACCAAAATTGGCCAGATGGTGCTGACGTGGACGCCGGCCAGGGATAGCTGGCCGGCAAACGCTGATGTGGTAATTTTTTAATTTTTTTTAATTTTGATTTTTTTCTTCTTTTTTCCCACCTTCTCCTTCCTCTGACCGGCTAGCTAGACATGAGGACCTTGCTAGCCACTAGCGAAGGCGAGCCTCACCTAGTGATGGCAAGGCCACCATCGCCACATCTGACGAGGCTCGGCCTCACCCAGCCATGGTGAGGCTCCTCGCCCAAGGACGGCGAGGCTCGACCTCGCCATGGATGGGCGAGGCTGAGCCTCGCCAAATCTGGTGACGGTAGACTTGCTGGCCTTTGGTGAGGGCGAGCCTTGCCTTGGCTGGGCGAGACCTCGCCTCGTTGGCCAAGGCAAGGGTCGATCTCGTTAGTGGTCGGTGAGGCTACCATCGCTAGATGTGGGGAGGCTTGGCCTTGCCCAGCCAAGGCGAGGGTCGACCTCGCCAATGATTGGTGAGGCTTGCCTTCACCAGTGGTCGGTGGGGGTGAGCCTCGCCAGTGGTCGGCCAGAGGAAGGAGAAGGTGGGGAAAAAATTCAAAAAAAATTAAAAAAATATTAAAAAAATATTAAAAATTTGCCACATCAACGTTCGTTGGCCAGTTGTCCCCAGCCAACGTCCAGGTTAGCATCGGCTGGCCAATTTTGGCCAGATGGACTGAATCGACACAATTATAAAAGATTTAGGACTAAATTGGATAGAAAAAATTAGGACTGAATTGGCACAATTAAAATATGTTTAGGACTTTTTTTGGTAATTCTCCCTTGATTGGTGGGATGCAGATTTGAACTTGCATCAGATGAGAACTTAAATAAATTTAATCTAGTAAAATTAATAGCGGATTGCTATTGGGTTACTACTCACCCCGAGAGGGAGAGGGGTAAAAAATTCGGGAGAAGGGGGGGGGGCGCTTTTCCTTTGAATTGGGTGTCTAATCTACCTTTTTTTTTTTGTCGTCCTTGTTTCCACCTTGAGTCATACTCTCATGTATTCTTTGTTTACAAAGCAATGAGTGATGTTATTCTGGCAAAAAGAGAAGAAGAAGAAGAAGAAGCTCAATAGGGAAGGAAGTTGGAGAAAAACATCACCCTATTAATATCTCGACCAAAACCCCGTGAGACTCGCGAGGCTCCTCGAACATAAATTTCTTTTTTGAACAGTCCAGTCATGCTCAATTATTGTCATGGTTAATATCTCCTACACGCCATCACTCGTACCCCTCACCCTGGTCTCTCTCTCTCTCTCTCTCTCTCTCTCTCCCCTTGTCCTCGTCCTCCTTCTTCCCACAAAAAAAATGGCGATGCTAGAGAAGGGCCTCTCGACCCCTCTAAAGGCGAAGCTCAGCGGCTCCGGCACCGAGACAGTCGTTCTCGCTCACGGTTTCGGAGGAGACCAGACCGTGTGGGACAAGATCCTCCCTCACTTGTCTCAGCATTTCAGGGTCCTCACCTTCGACTGGGGCTTCTCGGGAGCTGTCAGTGAGCAAGAAGGTCTGTTCGACCCTGTGAAGCACTCGTCCTACGAAGGTTTCGCCTGTGATCTGATCTCTCTTCTCGATGAGCTCGACCTCAAGTCCACAGTCTTCGTCGGCCACTCCATGTCCGGCATAATCGGTTGCATTGCCTCCGTGAAGAGGCCTGACCTCTTCAAGCGCCTCATACTCCTTGCTGCTTCTCCTAGGTAAGTAACTCAACATATTTCTCCAACCCAAAAGAGAAAGGAAGAAGAAAGTTCAATTTCTCATGCAGTTTGTTATTTGACTCAGCACTTCTTTTTTCCTTTTTTTTTTTGGTTTACTACGTTTTGGTCTCTCCAAGGAAGGTATTAATTTCAGTCTTACCTCTTCTGGGTTTTGTTCGATTTGGCAGGCCTCATCATATGTCTAGTCGGTAGAGCTAAAACAATTTTTTGGCCAGCGTGTTTTCCTAATGGTCAAAAAAAGAAGAAGACATCTTTAATATATTCTAATATTAAATGATAATAAAATAAAATAAAAAAGACTTTCCCCTCATGGGTTTGTCCCTGTACTTGTAAAGTCCATAGTTGTAGATGTATAGTTTTCCTTAAGTTTGTTTATGTTAAGCATGTGAACAAGGAAGCTAGGAGGTTCAAAAGCGCTTTCTTTTCACCGACAAAGTTCTAGTATGGTCTACCGCAAAAGATATGGATTATGGCTCTATTTATATCGCGAAAAACAAATGATTTGAAAAATATTTTGCTAAAAATAATCATTTATATTACTTATAAAAATGAATAAATGAAAAATATTTTCATCATCTATGAATATATTCAAACATAAATTATTGTTAGTAATGAAAATATTTTTTACTGACTAATTATTTCTAGTAATACAAGTTATTATTTTTAAGAAAATATTTCATAAACCATTCATTTTTCGCTAAACAAACGCATTCTAATTTCTAAATGGAGCATAATCTTAGTTAGGATCATAGGAGGGGTACTCCATGTATTCTCATCCACGGAACTTAAAGATAGGTTAAAGAGAAGATAATTCCATGGCACCTCCACTATTAAGAATTTTTTGCAATATCGAAATTTTTTATTGCCGTTCTTGCTAACAAGGGAGTGTTCAAGAAACACAATTTTGAGATCTGTCATGGATAAAAACTATTGGTTCGGCTCGAATGATCGATGGTTTGGACCAATTAGGTCAAAATCAATGGATAAAATTACAGGAAAGAAATAATTCTTAAGCTTATTAGAGTTTAGTTGTGAGTTCTGTAAGTATTTGAGACATTTATGTTTACTAGAGGACATTAAAAATGTTTGATATGATGGTATACCGTTTGTCGCACACGACCTTGACTGTTGAAAAAAAATGAATTTACTTATTGGTTCATTATGTAATCATTTTGAAATCATTCATTTTTTTCGCGAAATGAGTGAAACTTGAAACAAAAATCATAAATGCTTTTCATACTTGATTTTCCTTATACAAGGATTAAATAGATTAAGTTACTGTTTGGGGTATTCAATGTTTTAGGGCCCATCACGAATGAGATGAGTGGACACAAAAGAATGGTTCGATGATTCTCAATTTTTGTTTGTATTTATTTAAAACTTATTTATTTTAATTTTTGTCTTTTTTGTCCTCTTCACTCTCTCCTCGCTATATATGGATGGCAGATGACAAAGTGATCCGTAGCTTGGACAGCTGGGGACGACACTAATCCTGTCTAAAACTTCAGTCCCGTTTATGGCGTAAACGCCGAAGGTGATGTTCTTGCAGCGTCTTACTTTTTCTTGCCTTTATTAGGTACTTAGACACGGACGGCTAGGAGGGCGGATTTGGGACCGCGCAGATTGATCAAATCCTATCGAGCATAGAGTCCGATTACTACGGATGGGCAGCCAACTTTGCTTCTCTGGGGGTGGGTCCGGGCGACTCCCTCCCGGTCGAGGTGCTCACCAAGTGCTTGAGAAGGATGAGGCCTGAAATCGCACTTCCCTTAGCCAGGATAGTTTTCCTATCCGACCACAGAGAGATCCTCGGGAGAGTGACCACCCCGTGCACTATAATTCAGACCACGAACGACGTTGCGGCGCCGAACTCGGTTGCCCATTACATGCGCGACAAAATCCAGGGGAGAACGACGGTCGAGATGATCGACGCGGATGGCCATTACCCTCAGCTCACCGCACATCTGCAGCTTCTCGATGTGTTGGGTGGAATTTTGGGTTTTGAGTGTGATTAGCAGATGATTAAGCTCTTAGAAGCTTCATCATATGATTGTACCCTAGACTGGACTAGAAGTCTAGAATTACCCTCTTATTTTTATAGTTTAGATTTTTTTTTTTTTTTTTTTTTTTTTTTTTTTGGGATTTTATGTATGGATAGTGGGTGAATAAGGTTACAGCAAGATGCCCAAGTGGGGTATGTTCTGATGTGGTATTTGTGAATGTGAATGTTTGAGTTGAGGATTGGGAGTCTGTTGATTGCACGTCTTCTGTCTCTTTAGATTAAGTATTATGTTGGATTGAGTAGTTTGCATTTAAATCATTTGGGCTTGAGCTGCTTGACTGGATTTCATTTGATTCGTGGAGAGAATTTTCGAAAAAGTTATTTGCCAAAAAGTGGGGAAATAGTTTCCACCACAGAGCTGGAGGGAACCTATTCACCATAAATTCCCTGTTGTCTTGTCCGTCACATGTTCAGATGGAACAATCCGAAGAAAGTCACCTATACATGTTTGATAGATGAGACGAGACGAGATGAGACTAAACTAACGAAAGAGACAAAAAGGATGCTGAAGTTAGGAAGATTGGAAAAATACCAAATTCGAGTCCTTGTATTTTACACTCAAACGAAAACTTCACATGGAAAAAAACTCAGATTGCTTCGGTTCCTATTTACTTTAATAAAACTAAATCCACTACACTTCCACTATGCCATTATGATATTCCCAAGAATTTTTTTATCTCTCCCAATCTAAATAAACACAATAAAAAAATTTCACAAAATTGATGAATATTAGGCTAGTGCCACGGGTGGGGTGGCATGATTACATTGAAAATGTCCAAAGTACCTTTAGAACACAAAAACTTTAACTAAATCTATTCAAGAGGCTCATGTATAATTTACAAGGTCATTGATATTTATTACATATTTCAATCACCTTTCTCCATCGCTTGTAACCCACTCTTACCACTACTTTATCACGAGTTTTGCCCACTCAAGTTAGCCACTTTCACCGACCAATAAAATGGAAGTTAGCCACTTTGGACTCATTCATCTAGGCACTCTCCTCATTTTCAGCTATATGCTTTAACCATTAATAACTTTGATGAGCAAAAGTATTAGAGAGATGAGGGGTTGTAAAATAGTAATTTTGTGCAATACAATAGCAAAAACATAAATTCACAGCATCTAAATTCTTATGGGATATTAATGATGACGCTAGTATGATCACCTAAAAGGGATGAATAGGTGTTTAAAAGAAATATTGACAAATAAATGCATCATAAAATAAGTTGCGAGCAAAGTCTAAATAAGATTCAAAGTTTGATAAACCGGTCTTCAGACTTCTGGCAGATATTCATAATTTGTTATGCGATATAACAGACTTTTGAAAAAACTTGTAAGTGTGCAACAAACTTAAATAAAGGGAATTAAGGGAAGAGAATGTTGCACACAAAATTTATAGTGGTTCAACTTAGATCAAGTCAACATTCACTCTCCCACATTGACAGCCTATTGGCTAGATTCCATTATATAATCAACAAGGTATTACAACTTTGAGTGCAAACATTTAATGGTAGGCCATATTATCTCACTAAGTCACTCTTTTAACATTTCTCTCACGATCACAAACGTTTAAGCTCATGAAAGACAAATGTATGATCGAAATTCGCTCAAACTTTTGAATTCTAGATTCTATGCTCCGTCTCTTCCTTGCTCCTTAGTCCTTGGTCTCCTTAAATAATACTACACTTCCAATGTCACGCCCCGATCCTCAGGCACGCACACATCTGTCTCACTTAGTCGATTTTATAATGCGATATTCCAGGACAATGTATCGCCGACCCTTTCATTTATTATGCACATGCGGAAGCAGTTAAAATCCCCAGACAATAAAATAATGGGATAGAAAAGCAGGGCCATATTTTTCATATTGAAATTTATAGCCAAACTTTTGTACATGACATCAACTAGAGAACTTCATAACTATTCACATCAATTTGAATTCACAAAAGAAGATGAAATCTCAATCCCTTCAGGTCATACTCAAAATCTCTCTCGGTATTATCTTCTTCTTCCAAAAGTCCTTCTACTTAGGTTTCACCTCCGAGTTCTCCTTCTCAGATTCCTCCTCAGCTCCTCAACGGGGTCCTGAAATGTTTTTTTCCCAAACTGGGATGAGACTACGTCTCAGCGAGTTCTACCCCACTAAGCCCGATTAGTAAACCATTATACTAAAGGCTGCCTAAACACGCATGGGTCAGAAGACGTACCTTAGCATCATATCCCACCTGCAAGTCAGTACAATTCACCATAGGCACTCAAGCAATCATATCACCGACCGAAGCATCGATCAAATCGACCTAGTCGATTAAATGCTAACAAGACTACTCACGGTCATTTCCATTCAATCAATCATTTCACAACAATCGGATCAATTCATTGGTCAATCGAACTAGTCGATTACATGTCAGATGGACCATTCTAGGTCAATACTCTCGGGCGTCAAATTCGCCAAAGTGATTTATCCACTAGACAATTGCGTGCGTTCTTTAAGGCGCCGTTTTCGCCAGTGACCTCCTTAGTCACCGAACCACGCATGCCTATGATCATGTACTCAAATAGACAATTGTGTGCGTTCTTTAAGGCGCGCCGTTTCGCGCAAATGATATCCCAAATCACCGAACCACACATGCCTACCATGATCTGTTCAATAGACAATTGCGTGCGTTCTTTAAGGCGCCGTTTTCGCCAGTGATATTCCAAATCACCGAACTACACATGCCTATAACAATGTATTTTATAGACAAGTGTATGCGTTCTTTAAGGCACCGTTTTCGTCAGTGATGTCCTTGATCACCGAACCATACATGCCTATAACCATGTACTCAATAGACAATTGTGTGCGTTCTTTAAGGCGCCGTTTTCGCCAGCGATATCCCAAATCACCGAACCACACATGCCTATAACAATGTACTCAATAGACAAGTGTATGCGTTCTTTAAGGCACCGTTTTCGCCAGTGATGTCCTTGATCACCGAACCATACATGCCTATAACAATGAGTACTAGACCGATACGTGCGTTCTTTAAGGCGCCGTTTTCGCCAGTGATATCCCAATCACCGAACCACGTAGGTCCACAATAATGTATGTACTAGACTGATACGTGCGTTCTTTAAGGCGCCGTTTTCGCCAGTGATGTCCCAATCACCGAACCACGTAGGTCTATACACCGTGTCTGATCAGTTCAATCCCAGAGTACTTCCAATCCACTCTCATGATTCCATCCACTGTACAACTCAATCAAAGCCTTATAAATGCTAAACAAACATACTCGGCCATCTACCAATCAATCATTCAATCTCAATCAATTCCAAATCAATTTAGGGTAAATCCCTAAAATGTCACAATTTATTCAATTCCATACAACGTAGAGCTCAAATAAATAAATGAACTGCGCCACGACGGTCAGCGCGAGATTTCGGTCGTCGGCCATCGAAATCTTAATTTCCGAAAAATAATTAATTAATTAATTAATTAATTAATTTCGAAAATTAATTATTAAATATTAAAAATTCCGTTTAGCTCAAAATAAGGTCCAATTAAATAAACGGACTTCACCACGGTCATCAACATAATTTTCTGGTCACGGGCCATCCCAGTTGAATTTTCAGGAAATAAATAATTATTTAATTAATTTCGAAAATTAATTAATATTAAAAATTCAATTTAGCTTAAAATAAAGTCCGATTAAATAAACGGACTTCACCACGATCATCACCATAATATTCCAGTTCCAAACCATCTCCCTTGAATTTTCGGAAAATAAATAATTATTTAATTTAATTCCGAAAATTAATATTTAAATACCAAAAATCTCACTTAGGCCCGAATCATCAAATTGCAGCTCAATTAGGGGTCCAAAAATTCCTGAGACACTCCCAATAAATAGTAGACCACGTCTACTTGTTAATTGCACAATCAATTTATCTAAATCGCATCACAATTGACTAATAATTGCTAATTAATTCTAATCTAACAACCTAAATATAATTAATTAAAACTAAACCAACCTAAAGCATAATTATCCAACTAATCTGGGATTAGTGAGATTACTCACCAAATCGCGCGCAAATCGGATCAATCCGACGGGTGCGACGCAAGGAACAATTCTTCCCAAAGCGAGCCTCGGGTTCGAGGCCCGGAAACGGCCCAAACGAGCCAAAACCTCACTGCAAACCCATTTTCTGCACTCTCTGTGCGCGGCTGGATAAGGGCGAAGGAAGGCGGATCCGGAGCTGGGTTGGGTCGGAAGTGGACGGAGGGGCCGAACCGAACCAAGGCAAGGCTTCACGGTGGCCGGAGGAGGGGTGGACGGCTCCGGCGGAGCTCCACCAGATCTGAAACTTCACTGAAACAGAGGGCTGAGCGAGGGAGAGGCCGAGGCAGGCGGAGCACGGGACGGCGAACGGCGAGGCGACGCGGGCCGGGAACGGCGAGGCGGCGTGCGGCGCGACTGCAGCTCCTTCAAGCAACGCCGATCGTTGCTTCTGCTCCTGCTGGTCGGTTCTGTTCGAACCAGAGGAAGGAGAGAGGGCGGAGATGCGCGGACGACCGTGGAGCAGCAGCGACGGCTCCAGCTTTGGTGGGCAACGACGGCGGCGAGAAGCAGCGACGGGCGGAGCTTCTTCGGCTTCTTCGGCTTCCATGGTGCCGAGCAACCGAAGAGGAAGAAAGGGGGGTTCGTCGACGGAGGAGGAGAGAAGGGAGGAAGAAAACTCAATTTTCCTTTCTTTTCTCTCACTCTCTCTCTCTCTCTTAGGTCAGCCGAACCAGCTGTCTTGCACTCTCTTTTCCTTGCCAAAAATGCCTCTTCTAGAAGCTTTAGATAGGCCAAAATGTGGGGGTAAAGGTGACATACGAATTTTGCTAGGTTTTCTTTCCAATTGAGCCTTAATTCCTCTTGAATTAAATCAAATTGGCCCACATTAATTTATCCAACACCTCATTATTCCAATTGGTATTTTTCCTTACCAATGTAGCCCACTTGCATCCCAATTTCACAATCTATGGCTTCAATTGAACGAAGATGGCCTTATTTATCCAGTAGAAATTAAAACCCAAAATTTTGGATGTCACATCCAAATTAGCCGTTGGACAGTATCAAGAGGATCGTCTTCCAATCTATCCATTGGATAGATCTGTATCAAAAAGATTAAGTAGCTATTGAGTGACAAAGATAGAATTCCTAATTGATTTTGATTACCCATAAAAATAGAATTTTGGTTTTCATAAATAGAGCTTCTTCGCTTAGAAAGTTCTTGTCTTCAAGATCCAATTGTCAATCAATTAGATTGAGTCAATCAAATCTATCTTGATATAGAATCCAAATCAGATCACTAGTCGTTATATGTTTAGGGCTCATGTTACGTTCTGTCAAATGTTTCGTTTTGAACATGTTTTGTTTTGAACTTGCTTTGTTCTAAACATGTCTCGTTCTTGATGTAAAATCTGAGAGTATTCTATCTAAAGAGACTCTATAATCTAGACATAAGTCTGAATAAATCCATCCTTAAAGTCTGCTTCTGAACATATTTAGCCTTAAGGTCCAAACACAGTCTAAATAAATTCATCTAGTCTTCTGACTTTTTCATGTATAATCTTTGATAATATCATTTACACATTCTATCATCTGCATAATCTGTTACTCAATTATCAAACACGTTAGTAGCCTTTGATTTATTTTGTCATCTTCAAAATATTATAAGGAATTTCCCGAACAATTTATTGTAATGATTAATTGTTTGTGATTGAGTTAGATTAATTAAAGGAAATTAAATAGGGTAAAAAATCTAAGTATTGTATAATAGGTGTTATTTTGTAATTTCAAAAGGTCAGAGGTCTCATTTACTAAAATTGAAAATTTTGAGAGTTGTTTTCATGTTGAGGACGCTTATGATGTCCCCTAGCATCAGATAGCTTTTGCTGATAATTTTAATGAGTTCAAAATATTTTTCTAACTTATTGGTGTTTGAAGCAACACCAAGTTTCCTATTTATTTATTGAAATGTAAAATATTTTCCCAGCATTATCAACTTTCTTCTATTCATCATCCAAATCAAGCTGTTTGTCTGTCAGTTAAATACACACATGCTAGGGATTTCCCTAACAATTTATTGTAATGATTATTTGTTAGTGATTGAGTAAGATTAATTAAAGGAAATTAAATAGGGCAAAAAATCTAAGTATTGTATAATAGGTGTTATTTTGTAATTCAAAAGGTTAGAGGTCTCATTTACTAAAATTGAAAATTTTGAGAGTTGTTTTCATGTTAAGGATGCTTATGATGTCCCCTAGCATCAGATAGCTTTTGCTGATAATTTTAATGAATTCAAAATATTTTTCTAACCTATTGGTGTTTGAAGCGACGCCAAGTTTCCTGTTTATTTATTGAAATGTAAAATATTTTCCCAACATTATCAACTTTCTTCTATTCATCATCCAAATCAAGCTATTTGTCTGTCAATTAAATACACACATGCTCTTAATTTGTGCCATTGAATCTAATATTTAAATTGACATTATTCATCACATCAGCCCATTAATACCTAAATGATTGCAAATTAAATCAAGCTTTCATGCACTTGCCTTGGCCGAATCATGCTCTCTCTCTAATACTACTACTATTCATCATCTTCTTCACATAACTATCCCTTATTCATTTTCTTCTCTATCAGAACCAGAAGCCTTTTAACCTAACCCTACTCCAAATCCCTTCAATTTATAAATATGCGAGTTAAGATCAAGGAGTTCAAGATAGATGCTCTATTTAAGCAAACAAGGTTCTTTGGGGTAAGATTTTCTCCCTCGAAGCTTCGGTCAGCAGAATATTGTTAAATTAGGCGTTTAATTTGTTTGACTAGAATTAATTCAAGATAGAAACTCGTATTATTGTATCATGATCTAAATTTGTATTTCGTGTCGTATAGTTCGAATTGTATAAGCTAAATAATTAACAGGCGATGAAAACATGTTTATTCGTGTCAATACACGGATTAAGGGTATTGTTGTTGTGTCCCATTCGGATTTGTCAGTTTAATTTTTGGTCCTGTGTTGCATTCAAATCGTGCAAATAATTCATGTCCCAATTGTTAGCCCTACTTGAAAGTAGAATGGACGAGAGTTTAAGGTGAGAAAAGGCAGTCGGTTCTTCCGTTTTGAGCAATAAATGAAAAGAGAAGAATGTACCTACTTCCAGGAACTGGAATGAATGGTTGAAAATCTTATTATGGTAATATACACATACACTATGTATATGTATGCATGTATTGAAAAACTTAGGTGTGAACGGTCATTTATGAGGACACCTGCAAAGCAGACACTGTGGACCTTCGACCTTATGCAATTTATTTGCTGCAACCCACCAAGGACAACACCTTTCCCCCTCATTGGGCTTTAAATTGCCCGAAGTCTATAAGTCAACGGCAACATGAATCGACATGATTCAGTCAACGAGACCTACATCATTACGGAGATACTGAAAGATCTTCCAACTTGGTAAAGAGAAGCATGAAAAATGTGTTTAGAAAAGCAGAGACAATGTCTAAATCAATTAGATCCATTGGATCCGGCTGCTTTTTAGTGATCTCTCCCCTTCCAGCAAAGACAGAGACAGGACAGGTTTGGAACGATCTCGTTGCAAATTTGAGTATCAAAATCCTCAATATACTTTTTGACTGCATTCAAAACCAAGTTCGGTTGCTAAATGACACAAAATCTCGCCTCATAATGCGGAGAAGAGATCTATGTAATTCTTAGATATTTATACATGTTTTGATAAAGAGTATATTATCTATTTATAGACTTTATTATACGGCTATTTGGGTAACATACTAATCTAGAATATGCATAATTAAATGGAGATATATAAAATCTCCTAGATATATGTACCATCACGAGAGATATCAAAATCATAGCATCCCCTCAAAATCAAGGTGATGTAGCAAAAGCCAACCTAAGCTTAGGTAAAATATCCGAAAAACACCCGAGTGGATTGCCCAAGTTTTTCGGTATGCTGAAGAGAGAATGGGTTGTCATTGATGTGGCTGCTTACATGGCTGCTGTGCAAGCTATTAGGCAAGAGGGTGTCATCACAACAAAAGGCCGCTATAGTGCACAACACTGTTGTGGCTGTTGAGCAGACCACGCTTTTGGTATAAGGGGATTGACGTTAAGAGAGGGAGCTTAGTAATTATTAAAAGAAAAGGACACGAGGTAAGAAGCGAGCACACAAGTTCTTGAATTAATTTTGTATAGTTTTTCTATTGTTAAACATTTTCAATGGGCGGATTCTCTAACGCAAAGTAAATGTAAATAATCTCAATACATAGCACAAATGCCTTCATTATGACGTACGACCCACTATAACAATTATTTACATAACTCATAAATCTTTTTAAAGAATAAGGGTACATTTGAAATATGGCTTCTTAAGGAATAATGCTAATACAAGAGTCAAAACTTTCTTACAATGCTTATTTGAGTGTCATGACTTCTATAAAAATACTCACTTGAGTGTCACAATATTTAATTGGTCACTTAAATACCATAACTTTTTAAAAATGTTCATCTTATTACCAAAAGTCCAACGTATCATGGCACTTGTGGTGAATATTTTTTAAAAGTTACAGCGCTCAAGTGATTGATAAAATGGTACATTGAAACTATTGATAAAAGGTGTGTTTGTTACGGAAAAAAAAAACTATTGATAAAAGGAAAATACTTTCCATTGAAACTATTTTAAGAAAAATGTTTTCCCTTTTTCAAATCGGGGAATTCATTTTCCTCACTTTCAGCATGCATGTTTTCTTTGACTTTAAATGATTTTTCATTGACTAATCATTTTCAGCAAACTAAATGCATGAAAATGGAAAAAACTAATATGTGAAAAATTCTTTCGCTCAAACAAATATATGGTAAGCTCGGAATTGGTTGAAAACACAATCAATCTAACTCAACCTTTGCCATTTTTAGATTATTCAACAAATGATCGTTAAGATGTTTGAACTTCAAATTTTTTACCTCAAATTTGTCAGCCGAGATTGCCGAATTCAGTGATGACCCACAAATTGAGGCAATCTCTTCCTTGATTCGATATTTGTAGCTAGCCATCACGGTCCGTCAAATATCATCAAGAAAATGTTACATTTATGCGTTCAATGATTATACAATTCCCATAACCGTCCCTAATCGAACTTTCTCAGCTAGTATACTCACGTAGTGATCAAGTTATCGGTCTAATTTTGATATAGCATACTCCCATCATAATTTAAATGCACATCAAGCCGTGTAATGTCCATCATCGATTCCAATGCAGTCACATTCACCATTGGATCGATTAGGCTACTTAGAAGTTTATGAAACACCTTGCAAACTTTATAAATCGATTAAATCTATATCTTTTTAGACTGTAAGTAATGCCGACTTAGAACAGTTTGCACGTAATTAATGGGATTTAAATAAGTAACCTCCAATTTCTGAGCTAAAGATCGCCCAACCTCCAGTTCTCAAGCAACTTACCCAATACGGTTTTGTAATTTTCCAAACTAGAATTTTGTCCCTCTACATTTTCTCAACTAATAACTTTCGCGTTTTATTGGTGACTTCTCCTTTGAGAGATGTGGCCTTTCACCTACAAATCTTTTAATGTGACTAGTAGTTGCAACTTCCCGACATGGATAGCGACATCCATGAACTAGCAGGTTGAACATATGAGAGTATCTATCTGGTAGTTTCGTTCACGTGTTTGAAGTTTTTTCACGTTTAGTAATAATTCACTATTTCTAATAAGTTACGTGAAAATAAGTTCTCATATAGGAAAAAATAACCCCAAAGTATTCTTTTTTTAAGTATATAAACCATTAATACGTATGTATCTATCCACGTAGTTTGCACTTTGCAGCTGTAACACATTTGTAATTGTCTTCTTACTGAGCTAATTGATATATGGACAATAATATGTAATTTCGAGGTGGCCCTAATTGCTGAGACCAGCGTGACATCAGAGTAACCTCATGGCTTTGGTCCGCAAGTCATGGCACGTTTATTGGATATTCCTCCGCTTGGCATGCCTAAACATTTTCAGACCCCTTTTGGGCGGATCGATTCTTCACTGGGGTTGCTCCAGTGACCATTGTTAAGGAGAATGTGAGGAATTCAAATCTTTACCTTCTCAAGAGGATTGGGGGTGGGGATGTTTAATTCATATGTTGATTTCGACTCCTAAACTCTATAAAGAGACATGACAAAAGTGTAAGAATGAGTTGAGAGTTAGACTATGATAGACAAAAAAAAATCTTCAATTCAATGAGCATGTGTCATTCTTATCATGTCATGCCTTTGCTCTTCTTGACTCAACATTTAAAGGTCCATATATCAATACATAGAATTTCAATGATTTATGAATTGGTAATTATGGGCGTTGTGCATTTTCTTTTCTTTATTTTTTGCATAAAGATGAATTTAACCTAATGGTAAACCAAAAATAGCTATTTTAGGATATGTTCGTTTCATTGAAAACTACATAATAAAAGAAAATGTTTTCTATGAAAATCATTTTCAAGGAAAATAGTTAGCTTCCATTTGTTCGGTAAAAGTTATTTTTCCTCAATCTAAGCTTGTTTCAATTCATATACAACGTTTTCAGTGGGTCGATTAGTGTCCCACCATCCAAATACCGGAGAGTCAAAAAAATAATTTTTTGAAAATAATTTTCTTTCAAACAAACGGATCTTTATAGTGCCCTTCCTTGTCATTTTGGGTTTCATATTAATGCACGACCGTTAATATGAAAGCATAGAAAGGTCCCCAATGGGAATTCGCCATGCCGAACAGCGACCGGTCTCCGGCATTCTCGCTTTCCAATTTAAAAAACAAGTAGCAAAGTTCCAAATTACAGCTTTTCCCCGGGTCGTCGATGTCATGCGACATCGTTGTTGGTGGTCCCGCCTTCTAGACGTGGAAAATTAGATTTTGCCGAATCTAGTGAAAAAGAAGATTCTGGGGGAAGATTCGTATGCTTTTTGGAAAATTAGATTTTGCGTTTGACTAAGGTTGTTCCACCGATTTCGACTTTGATCATTCAAGCTCGAAAAGTTGCGTAGTTTCTCGATAATTAATTCCAGCTTGGTAGACAGCTTTATGGTCTTCGATGAGCAAGATTTAGGCGCATTACGAAATTCGCTCATTGACTAATTTCACAGACTTTGGAGTGTCAACATAACGTGTTATCTCCTGAGAATCTCCGAATAGATGAAATACCTGTTGAGACTCAAACATAGATGTACTGGGTTTGAGGGTTGGTTCAACCTTTGATGAAACTTAGTAACAGTGCTCAAAATGATTTTCAGCACCTTTTGGTTAATGAATTAGGAAGATTTAGACCATTTGTAATCTGTCACTTTCAACTTGTATTTGGAAAATTGAGGGAGAAAAAAAGTTAAAACTCTCTCTCTCTCTCTCTCTCTCTCTCTCTCTCTCTCTCTCTCTCTCTCCATAAATGAATGGCTTCTTCATGCCTTAACAAAAGGCCAAAAAAGAAAAACCACCGAAGTTTTCTTTCTCACATGAGAAGGGAGAGGAGGGGAGTTTGATTCATCTCCTCAAAGGAGTTAGGGGTGGAAATATTTCATTTTAAGTGTAAGATTCGACTCTCACACTTTACAAAGAGACAAGTTAAAAGCCAAACGGTAAGATGAGAGTAGAGTAGAACAAGATAAAAAGAAAAATCAAAAAGACAAAGACAAAAAAGGAATTCATGGATTTTGGGAGCTAGATTTTAGTTACTTGTTCATTGTACTTGTCATGGCATGACTCAAATCATATCTCGAATCATATCTTCTAACTTTCCTACAATTCAAAATTAATGTACCTTATGTAACAGTAAGATAAGAGTAGAGTTGGACAAGATAAAAAGAAAAACCAAAAAGATAAAGACAAGAAAAGAATTCATGGATTTTGGGGGCTAGATTTTAGTTACTTGTTCATTGTATTTGTCATGGCACGACTCAAATCATATCTCGAATCATATCTTCTAACTTTCCTACAGTTCAAAATTAATGTACCTTATGTAACAGTAAGATGAGAGTAGAGTTGGACAAGATAAAAAGAAAAACCAAAAAGACAGACAAAAAAAGAATTCATAGATTTTGGGGGCTAGATTTTAGTTACTTGTTCATTGTATTTGTCATGGCACGACTCAAATCATACCTAAAATCACATCTTCTAACTTTCCTACAATTCAAAATTAATGTACCTTATGTAACAGTAAGATGAGAGTAGAGTTGAACAAGATAAAAAGAAAAACCAAAAAGATAGACAAAAAAAGAATTCATGGATTTTGGGGGCTAGATTTGTCATGGCACGACTCAAATCATATCTCGAATCATATATTCTAACTTTCCTACAATTCAAAATTAATGTACCTTATGTAATAGTAAGATGAGAGTAGAGTTGGACAAGATAAAAAAAAAAAAACCAAAAAGACAGATAAAAAAAAAATTCATGGATTTTGGGGCTAGATTTTAGTTACTTGTTCATTGTATTTGTCATGGCACGACTCAAATCATATCTCCAATCATATCTTCTAACTTTCCTACAATTCCAATTAATGTACCTTATGTAACAGTAAGATGAGAGTAGAGTTGAACAAGATAAAAAGAAAAACCAAAAAGACAAAAAAAAAAGAATTCATGGATTTTGGGGGCTAGATTTTAGTTACTTGTTCATTATATTTGTCATGGCACGACTCAAATCATATCTCCAATCATATCTTCTAACTTTTCTACAATTCAAAATCAATGTACCTTATGTAATAGCTTCATCATGCGACAATGATGCATGAGTGACCCAAGAATGATAAAAAATGAGATGCACTCAAAGATGGTAAGATTCATAAAATGTGAATGATTATGATTTTGCAATTCCATCACTTGGACTACTGCGACATGACGTGACCACATTGAAAGATTAAAATATTTACCCCATCAACTTCCTAAATTATTCTAATTTCCGCTTAATTAATTTGCAAGATTAAATTATTTTTTAATTATGTGGTCGGTAGATGGCAATACGTGCCTTTTTTTTCTGGCGGCTGCGTATGGCTGACGTAATTTCCTTATAACTCGTTATATGAAATAGTGGCTTACAGGGTGCACGTGGTGGTCCCCAACCCCACCCACCTCTGCCGACCCATTTTTATTTATTAAATGTGGACTGAAAAAGGCAGATCTTGGACTTATCTTGGGGGACCTAAACGTGCCTTTCACTTTCTAATTTAATGCATAATAATATAAATAGTCCATAAATTTTAACTCAATATATAATATTCATCTTTTAATTTTTAATTTATTCAATATAATCTATGAATTTTTGAATTATATAAAAAGATCAAATATTATCTTTCTACTAATTTAAGTTCAAGGACAACACTGAACATTTTTGTATATTCTAGAGGCTAATTTGAACATGAGCCAAAGGTTTATGGATCACGATGAGCAAATTAAAAATTCAAGAATAATATTACATATTGAGTTAAAACTCAAAGTTCATATTGAATTAATTAAAAGTTTAGGCATTGCACATTAGGTTAAAATCCAAGGATCATTTTATGTCATTTTCCATAAATTAGTCTACTAAATCGGTAAATTAATAAATGCATGGTAAACAATTTGTCACTTGATTTGATGTATTATTTGGTCAATTAAGTTTTAACATATCTAGCATTATTTTTTTTTAAAATTTTTTTATGCCCATTCTGGTCGCGAAATATAATCTTAGCGCATTGTCTCAAATTTCATGTACCGTTGCATTTTAACTCTTAAGAAATATTTGATTCCTTGTGCATAAATAAGTACAAATCACTCTAGCGTCGGCACGTTATTTAGGCACATGGCCATTTCGCCTCAAGGAGTGAGAGGCCTCAAGTTCAACCCGTTCTGTGTCATTTCTTTGAAGAGTCACGAGTTCGTACGACTCTGAATTCACTCAATATGATTACGATGGAGGGGTTGCTACATTTGACGGGAATTAGATGGTAGCCAAAGCGTCAAACATTCCAAGAATATGACAAAAAAGTAACCACAGTACAAATGATTGGTAGCCCCCCTTCAAATGTATCCAAAAAATTGCAACCGGTTCATATTCGGATTATCCAGTGGTCTTTGCTTTTTCTCGTATCTCATCTAATGCAAGAGCTTGTTAGAGAATCTTATCAATAATGGGTTTTACTTAAGGCTTGTTTCCACGTCATTAGACATATAAATAAACGGGATACTTGTTCAATGCATATGCATATGAATAATCACTCCCACAAAATTTATATATATACATACACACGCACACACAGATATATCTGTGTGTGTGTGTGTGTGTGTGTGTGTGTGTTAAGAATTAGTACGTTTATGTCATCCTGTGAATAATCTAATAGAAAAATTCAATTTTAAAGGCGCTGGCTTTTCTTTTGAACATGTGAGTTTTATTTGGATGGATAGCACTTAGAGCATTATATATTAAGCTTTTTTTTGTAATATATATATTGGGTTCAAGAAATTAATGTCCACAACGCCTATAATTCAACACAACCTATCTTTGTGGGGATGATATGCAGCATACAAGTCTGTGGACCTCAATTTGGACACAAAGTCAACCTCACTAAATGTTCCCAGCCGTCGGCAATAAATTGTGGCTGTCTTCCTTTTGGGCATCGTTTAGCGCTTGCTAATCACTTGCATGCATGCTTGTGTCACGGGTCGATCGATTGGGATCGCGACCGTGCGGCAACTCAGGCTCTTTTGGATCACCTAAGCCAAGCTTTGCTCGATTGATCGCACACTCGCTTGCTTTACCTGGATTGTAGAGAGAGAAAATATCTAGAGAGAGGAGTTCTGAAAAAAAAAAAATGAGTTTTGTATTACTGAAATGTTGGACGGATCCAAATGAGGGGGAGGACACCCCTTCTTATACTTAAGGCCCTTTGATTATATCCGTTGATTGTCTTTTTATCCAGCGGATGAGATCGCACCGCCTCATCTACCGACACTAATGATAACTACCAACTACTGACATAAATAGCTAGAGACTTCTAGAACTTTGTGGCTCAACTACTGTATTGCCCGCCTTTGGAAAGTTTCGGAAGGAGTCTTGTCGGAATCCCAGCGACCGCAGGAGGTCCTCCGCGACAAGGTATGGCCCTTTTGTACCGGAAACCTCTTGGCCGTGACATTTGGTTGCGAGATTTCTCCTTATTTCAATCTTTAATTTAATCCACGCAGTGATTATCCCCATAAGCAACTGAAAAGGCCCATTCCCAATTGGTATCTTTACATAATTATCACCATGAAAAAGGTGCTTCTCCTTATGTATGACCACAAATGAAAAGTGGGTCTGCAAAATTCATCCGAATTTGAGTATCATCGAATGGTACTTTGAAAAAAGAAGAGAATGTCTATAATGTTTTTAAATTTTTTCTAAAAAATTAATTATTTATGTTAAGTTATGAAAAAAATAAAGTGCCTGTCAATACTTTTATATACGTTGAAGCAAAAATCGAAAGTTAAGAATCTAAACCACACCAAACATGGGAAAAGTATCAAAAATATTTTAAACCTATTACATTAGTACAAATTCAGTTTTAAACCTTTCAATTGAATCAATTTAGTCATAAATTTTAGATGATTTACCAATGTGATTCATTTGGCCAAAATCTGACATTGTTATCGACTATCCTACGTAGCACAAGCACTACTGACATTGACAAATTTTCAAATTTATTTCTTAATTTTTTAAATTTATTTCTTAATTTTTTTTACAACTTTGTCTAGCAAGGGCCTAAGGCCCTTGCCTAGATCTAGGCGAGGGCCGCAGCGCCCTCGCTTGTGGACGGCCAACCCACAGTTGAGAAGAAAAGGGAAAGTCACAAAAGAAAAAAAAGAAAGAAGTAAAAGTAATGATTTTTTTTAAAAAAAAATTCTATAGTAGACAACTAACGTCAACGTCGACAATTTTCAATTAAAATTGACTAGATGGACTATTCAGGTAAATCATCAAAAGATTTATGATTCAATTGATGCAATTGAGAAGATTAAGATTAAATTGGTACTAGCATAGATTTGGCACTTTTTTGGTGCTGTCTCCACCAAACATTTAATATTTTTTCTAAATTTAAATCTTATATACTCCGAAAGATATCTATGGTGGATCCTCATGAAATATACTTTTCTTTAATGGGCGAGTCCTTGAAAGATCGGAAGCAAAGTGGGCGAGCTTTTAAGACTCCCTCGAGCACTGGGGCTTTTGAAAATGTAAGAGTGCAAAGGAAGACCCACTTTATTGGCTTTTTTTAATGCAAAAAGTAGATGCATTGGACCGAACCATTAGAAATCGCTCGATTATCCTTTCTTTAAATGTCAAAAGGAACATGTAGAAACAGATATCCCGTGAAAGTTTCTAGTCAAATGGATGTAGCTTTCCTTCTTTCCCTAACTTTACAATTCATTATCTAATAATATTAATTTTGGCGAGAGTATAAATCCCATTAGATTAACTTATCATATTGCACGACAAACTTTAAACAAATATTTATAAAAGTGAGCTGTCCGAGCTTGTCGAAGTCACTTCATGATTTAATCTAATAGTCTTTTCATCTTCTCAGGGGCTACTCTCCCCTCTTATGCATTTGATTGGTAGGTTGTAGGCTATGAATTACCCTCAAATGCAAACTCTAGTCAAATTAATAGCTGATGAAGTCCATCTTTCGAACTCATCGGTCAGGAGTTGCTAAAATCAGCTCTACTGAAATTATAAGTCGATCTGATCTGTTGCTACTCCCAGGAGGAAAGAAATTTGTCCTTTGAATTGGGTATCTCAATCCAACTTTTTCTTTTCTTGTCATTGTTGTTGACTCCTGATGTAGAGTCGTTTCCAGCTCAAGCGGACTGCTAAGTTTTCTTTGTAGGTGAAGCAATGAATGATGTTTTCCTCGCAAGAAAAAGGAGCTCATCATTCTCGAAATGGGTCGGAGAAAAATATGACCCTAGTTTTTCTTATTATTTTATGATTAATCATTTGAACAACCTCTTTTATTCTTTACATAAAAGTTACAAACTTTTGAATTCAATCCAACCTCATAAATTGAATCTGCTTATATCAGGTAAGACTTATCTCATGAAGCAATAGACTCGAACCTAACGAGCCATCTTAAATTATTGCAATTTCTCTCTTTATCTATAAAGAGTGCCCTAGCCACATCATGTCCCCTGCACAGCGTCACTCGTCCCTCTCCCTCCCTCCCTCTCCCTCCCTCTCTCTAGCTTCCTGTCCTTCTTGTTGTTCTTCTTCTCACAAAAGATGGTGATGCCAGAGAAAGGCCTGTCGGCCCCCATGAACGCGAAGCTCACCGGCTCAGGCACCGAGACGGTGGTTCTCGCTCATGGTTTCGGAGGAGACCAGACCGTGTGGGACAAGATCCTCCCTGTCCTGTCCCAGCATTTCAGGGTCCTCGTCTTTGACTGGGGATTCTCAGGAGCTGTCAAGGAGCAAGAAGGTCTGTTCGACCCTGTGAAGCACTCATCCTACGAAGGTTTCGCCTGTGATCTGATATCTCTCCTTGACGAGCTCGACCTCAAGTCCACAGCCTTCGTCGGCCACTCCATGTCCGGCATGATCGGTTGCATTGCCTCTGTGAAGAGGCCTGACCTCTTCAAGCTCCTCATACTCCTTGGTGCTTCTCCTAGGCAAGTTACATATTTAATAATGTTGAATCTAACTAACTGATATATAGGAGCTAGCGGTTACTCTTGCTTAGCGTGCCTTAATCATGTTAAGAAGATCAAAACGACATCTTTAATATGCTAAAAATTTATGATATAAAAATGACTTTCCCCTCCCCTTATAAATATATGTCTGTAATAGGCGTGTGGAGGAGGAAGCTTAATGGTTCCAAAGTCCTCTCTTATCACCATGACAAAGTTCTTGCATCGTTTTACCCACGGAAAAAAAATATGAATTAAGCAAAACATAATCTTAGTTAGGATCATAGAAGGGACGCTGCTATATAAATCTATGGTATCTCCATCATCATGTGTTTTTATGCATATTGCTTGCTAGATCCAAACATTTTTGTCGCCCTTCTTGATGATAAGGGAGTGTTAAATATAAAGCATGTGCGGTTCGATTTGCTACCGATCCCCATCGCTTGGATTTGTTTCAAATAACATCCGACCTTTGTTCTTAGGTAACATAAGGTGGTGTCCTGTTACCCGAACATCATCTCTCCGCTACAACAAAGAACGAAAAGAGCTCGTTAATTAAGTACTTGTTGACTCATTATATGCTTCTCTAATAACATTTATTGTTCGTGAAATTTGTGACCACAGGATTTGATGTATATCAAAATCGATTCCTCTTGTGAATATGGAGTCTAATTCTTCTCCTAATTCTTCTAATTCTCTGGGTAAATCCTTCATTGTGTTTCTTGATATTTTGCGAGACTTGGACAAAGGGATTTTAAAAGTTTTGTTCCGATTTGATACTCGAATAATGTGTAGCCCGAATTAAAGAAAATATCACTGTCGATTGCGAGATTAATGAGCTTGTATGATAACTAGTTCTGTCATAGATAAAACTTTATCATTTTAGTTCAGTTCGGTTCATGTCACATTATCAATCCTTTATCTTTCCTTACATCTGAAACCCACCCTGAGCATTTATATTGCTCCTTGAATGGTGTGAACTGACTCTCAACTAGGCGGAAGTAGAAAGCTAACTACCAAACCGGCTTTTCGTACTTGATTTCCCCTATCGCAAGTATTCAATTTTCTTTTTTGTTGGGCAAGTATTAAGTTGATAAAGCTATTGCTTCGTGCATTTAATGTTGAGGACCCATCACGGGTAAGATGAGCAGACACGAAAGAATCCTTCCACGATTCTCGATTTTCCGTCGTATTTATCTATTTTAATCGTGTTTTTGTCCTCTTCACTTTGTAATTATCCGAAACAAATCGGAATATGAAACAATAATACCACCTTCACTTCATGTTTTCTTTTTTACTATTTTAATTTCAGTGCAGTTGGAGCTAATCTGTAGACTGTAGTTTCGACAGCTGCTAATGACACTAATCCCCTTTTACTCGGTCTACAATTTAAACTAAAAAAAGCCATTTGCACATTCGAACCCCACCATGTTGCGCTTGTTTCATCCTCATCACCACGTTGAGGTGCATTTTCTTGCAGCGTTCTTACTTTCGCTGCTATCTGAAGGTACTTAAACACGGACGGCTACGAGGGCGGGTTTGGGATTGAACAGATCGATCAAATCCTATCGAGCATAGAGTCCGACTACCACGGGTGGGCACCCAACTTTGCTTCTCTGGTGGTGGACCCGCATGACGCTCTCTCGGTCGAGACGTTCGCCGAGTGCTTGAGAAGGATGAGGCCCGAGGTCATGCTTCCCTTAGCCAAGACGGTTTTCCTATGCGACCATAGAGAGGTCCTCAGGAGTGTGACGACCCCGTGCACTATAGTTCAGACCACGAACGACATGGTGGTACCGAACTCGGTCGCCCATTACATGCATGACAAGATCCAGGGGAAGACTACGGTCGAGATGATCGAAGCTGATGGCCATTTCCCTCAGCTCACAGCACATCAGCAGCTTCTCGATGTGCTGGGTAGGATCTTGGGGTTCGAGCGTGTTTAGCAGGTGATTAAGCTCTCAGATGTCTAAGCATATGATTATATACTCTAGAGTGGACTAGAATTACCCTCTTATTTTCAGACATTTTCTCGGTATATAGTGATGTTATGATAGTAGTGAATGTGAATGTGTGGATTGCATGTCGCTTGTCTCTTTAGATTAGGTATTATGGTTGGATATTGAGTGGCTCGCATTTAAATCGTTCGGGCCTGAGCTGTTTGACTGGATATCATTTGCATCGAGGAGAAACTTTTCGAAAAGGTACGGCGAAAAGGTGGTGTAAATGCTTTGCCCTTTTTCCCGCACAGAGCCGCGGGACCCTTCTCACCTTAAAGTCCACGTTATACTGTTGACACACGGGTCTAACGAAAGAGACGAAGGATGACGCCAAAGCGAGGAAAAACCGGAAGAATACCAATCGAGTCCTCCCTCGTGTTTTGCACGCTCTATTTCTAAGAATTCCAACTTTTTCCTATTTTCAAAGAAAAGCTTCGCGAGGAAAAAATATTCATTTCGCTTCGGTTCATTTGTCGGTAGTGAGCAAGGACGGATGTGATCACTACCCAACTTCTCTATATATTTAGAATAGACGGATAATTACCTAAACAACGATCATTTGGGTTGCATGACCCCAAACAATGGTTGCCTGGAGTTGCAAGACCCAAGCGATGGTTGCCTGAGGTCTATGACCCCAAATGAGGGTCGCTTGGGGTCATGGAACCTCAACCATTGGTTGCTGGCGCTGAATGTTATTACTCGCAGCCTAAAACCTTTGCGAAAAGGGTTTAATTTCTTTTTAATAAAAAAGAGAAAAGTTAAAGTGAAAATCCTTTGTAATTTTTTTTTTATTTTATGAAATACTACTTAGATCCAAAGTCACTTTGTAAATGAGCTTTTACTAAACGCAATTTACATTTCACTTAAGGTCTTTGGTTTTCAACATTTGTATTGCTTCCAAAGCTCATTTTCAAAATTGAACTAAATTCACTCTGTGTTCTAATGTAACTTGGATGCTAATTAGGAATATATGTGTGTGTGTGTGTGTGTGTGTGTGTGTGTGTTACAACACAATTGTTTTGTTATGTGTTTATAGATAGGTGTAAAAAAGGGCATAAATGAGAAAAGAAGAACAAATATGTTCATCAAATGGGGAAAAGTGTTAAAAAGTCATAAATCTTTTACATTTATGTCAATTTAGTCCTAAATTTTTTTACTTTGTGCCAATTTAGTCATTTTCTAGCTAATTTTGGTCGGATTTTGTTAACTGAGTGTCGGCAGCTAACATGATATGATCAGCGCTGATGTAAACAACTTTTAATACCATTTTAATATTTTTTGTTATTTTTTTTCCTTCTTTTCGTCCTTTCTCTAGCCAATTGCTGGACCTCGATGATCGGCCAAAGGCGACAGCTGGTGAGGTCGGCCTTGCGCTAGGCGGCAAGGCTCAGCTTCATGGCCTAGGCGGCCATAAGATGGTCTCGCTAGAGGCTGGGTGAGGCTCGACCTTACCAGATTTGGCTAGATCGAGTATCGCTTATGTTCGGCAAAGGCGAGCCTCGCTAGAGGCCGACAAGGTTAAGGCGAGCCTTGTTGGCCATCCCCTCTAGTTGGTCACCAAGGTCTGACAACCGGTTGGAGGAAGGAGGAGAAGGAAAAAGAAAAAAGAAAAGAAAAAAATCTAAAATATTAAAATATTATCAAAAGTTATCAATGTTAGCATTAATTGTGTCGTGTCAACTGGCTGACACCAAATCAGCAAAATTTGGCCAAAATTAGTTGGAAAGAACTGAATAGGCACCAAGTAAAATGGTTTATGACTAAATTGGCACAAAAAAAGGCTTAAGATTTTTTTGATACTTTTCCCATATACAAATCCTTGCAAATTCCTCCAAATCACTCCATATTTGAAGAGATCCAGATGGATATAGCACGTACATAAAATTGACTAGACCAATCTCTCTTAATCCCTCCTAATCCTTTCCTCCGTCTCTTTGCCTCCAACCAAATACAAATTGTGTTTTTCTATTCGTTCCCTTCCCTCCTAATACTTGCCAGCATACAGGTTACAGAAGTTGTGATTGAAACAGAGGGAGAATTTGAGGCTGGGAAATGTGGTGATATTGATATCATTGGCTAGCCAAACAGACAGTTCTGCATCCCATACTTATGGCAGAAAAAAATGTTCAATCTAGGTTAGAAGTTCGGCCTTCACTAAATGGGCAAGGCTCAGTGAACGTGAATTACAGAAAAAAAAAAAAATAGTGTTGAAGTGTCTATGTATTGAACTTTTTTGATGTTAGGGAAGCCAAAGGTCATCGCAAGTTGCAACGACGATGGTGGCAAAGGACGGCAATGGCGTGTTTCATGGCATATCCCTAAGGAAAATTTCATCTTGGTAACTCTTGATGTAGAACCCATGGATGTCTGGAACTTTCCGTTTCAGCAACATTGGCAACCATTAATCTTAAATGGGCTAGTGGGCCTTGGGAGGCCCAATATCTTGTTTCCTAAATGTGGGCTCGTTTGATGTGTTCCCTTAGGCCCGTTGGGTACTTTTGACTAGGGAAAAAATCACAAAAACAAGCATGCGCAAGTTTATTCTTATCCAAAGCATAGAGTAAACAAAAAATATTAAGAAAATCAGGCAACGTTTTATCCAAAGTTTTTTCTTTCGGTCAGTATGAGATATGTATTGACATAAATGCAAAATTAGGTTATGATATAATTACATCTCGAACGAAAATGCAGGAGAAACCAAAAGCCCAACAATTCATAGCCCAAACCCATATGAAGTAATTGCTTTATCTTAATTTCGGTGTCATTTGGATGCATTTTATCTTTATTTTCATTTTACCAAAAAAAAATCTTTATTTTCATTCATAAATAATAAAATTATTTATACTTGTTTTAAGATTATTTGAACTCACCCTCATCTAAATCAATCTTGAGTTAGTTCTAATGATAGATTTTTGCTTTAAATCAATTTTCGTTAAATGGCAGATGATTTATCTTCATTGCACTTTGATCCCACTCTATTGTGGCACACAATTTCAAATGAAAAAAAAAAATATGGATGTTTAGTTTTAAAGTGGGTTAATTCCTACTTTGAAATCTAGAACTAGACTGGACATAGTCGATTATTGAATTATGGAATTGGGAATTGACCAACTGATCCAATTTGATTCCAAGATTGTCCTAAAACATTTAATTTCTTCTTCTTTTGTTTCTATTCTATGTGGAAGTGGGAGTTTCCCAACTTTAAAAAATAATTTATTATTAAATATTTATTTAAGGATAAAAAATAAAAAAGTGAGAAATTTTAGTTAGCCTGTTAGTCTGATCCGAGTGACTAGATTGGTTTGGTTCCTTGTGTTAAACTGGGAATCACTCAAAACCCGGCTGGCTCAATCCGATTTTCAAGTTGGACGCACACCTCTAATTCCAAAGAAATTATTAGGTTGCCTTAATAATCACTTTTCTTACTTGGAAGAGGATGTGGCGAGCGAAAAAATCGCATTTAAGGGCAATTTTGTCCAACTATGGAAAATTCTGTCTCTTCCCATTTTTAACGACGCTCTGTGCTTCCACTGGACGGCGAAGGCGACGGCGGCGATGATGATAAAACCACCATCGAGCTCACTCTAACCAGCATGACAAGCTTGATCGGAGCTTCTCGATTGCTCAGCAACCATCCGATCAGTCGCCTTCGCAGCCTCGGCAGTTCCTTCAGGTTCGCTCACCCGAAGGCCGCCGTCCCT
Source organism: Eucalyptus leucophloia subsp. euroa (assembly GCA_017140325.1). Lineage (NCBI taxonomy): Eukaryota > Viridiplantae > Streptophyta > Magnoliopsida > Myrtales > Myrtaceae > Eucalyptus > Eucalyptus leucophloia. The sequence continues at coordinate 11,270,392 of CM029470.1, forward strand.
CGCCGGAGCCTCGCGATCATGGCGTCCGCCGGCGAAGAGTTCGTCAAGTCCTCCGTCCACCCCAACGGCGTCGCCGTCATCACGCTCGACCGCCCCAAGGCCCTCAACGCCATGAACATCGGTCGGTCCGCTCGATTTTAAGCTGCGCGCTCTTGATTGGCGATCGCGATTGAGTTGGAATCTTTAGAGCCTGTGGAGTTTGATTTTCCGGTGTCGATGCGAGGAGATAGAGATGTTTGTGCGATGGTTTAGTTTTTTTTATTGCATGTCTGATTCGATTTTGGACGCAGACATGGACGTGAAGTTCAAGAGCTTCCTGGACGAGTGGGAATCGGACCCCAAGGTGAAGTGCGTCCTCGTGGAAGGCAGTTCGGCTCGCGCCTTCTCGGCAGGTAAATTGGGAGGAGACCTGGTGCTTTCTTTCCTTGGCGGAACGTGAATCGAATGTCGTGATTTCTTGATGCAGGAATGGATATCAAGAGCGTCGTCGCCGAGATTCGAAAGGATAAGAATACTCCTCTCGTGCCGAAGGTCCTCATTTTATATTTTTGCGCGATTTCCTTGTTCAGGGTAGACAAATTCTTGCTTCTGCATGTTATGTAATGGAGCACCTGGCTGCGGACATCCTGAGCATGATGTGTCCGTAGAGTTCTGCTGGTATCTGTTGACGATGTACATATAGTAGGCGGTGGAGGTGTTTTGGAATTTGCTTATGCATAATGGAAACTGGAGTAGGGAATAGAGAGTCACACTCTTATGCCATGTTTACTCCATGACTTCTTAAACAATGCCGCCTACTTGTTTCACCATCCTCTTGTTTAAGTCGCGAATCACTATAACGCGGGGCTCCTTAAGTAGGAAACATGACTAATTCACTTCTTAGAGGGATGCTCCTTGACGATGTCAATGATGAATGAATCCCTAGAATTGTGACGATTTCAATGATGAATCCCTTAATTTGTTCTTCTTATAGGAAATTAGCATTAGACGCCCTTGTTTACCTTTATTAGGAATATTAGAGACTTATGTGAGGATGAGCTGTGAACTTTGTTGTAATTATCATTGCATATGGGATTGGCGAATAAATTAGATGCTGCTCCCATGAATGAATTTTTATTTTTAGGTGAATAGATGAACATCCCTCTAAGAAGCTTAAATCTTTGCCATCTGTATGGAAGTTATCACTTTTCTCGACTTTTACACTTCAAGTTGATATGCCCCTATCTGCTGCACATTTGTATAGGTATTTTCTGCTGAGTATTCTTTGATATGCAAAATATCAGAGTACAAAAAGCCGTATGTATCATTGATGGATGGCATTACAATGGGCTTTGGTATTGGCCTATCTGGTCATGGTCATTTCCGTGTAATTACAGAGGTATGGATGATCAACTTTCAATTGGTTCCAATGTACTCTAGAATAACATACTGTTTCTGTTCCATTAAATTCCCCTTCATCATGACCCATGCAGAGGACACTTCTTGCCATGCCAGAAAATGGAATTGGTCTTTTCCCTGATGTTGGGTTTGCATATATAGCAGCACAGAGTCCAGGAGATGGATCAGTCGGTATGTTATTTATCAAATTGAGAAGCGTGTCTCTTATCTAGCTGAATTGTATCTGATTTACCTCATGGGTTCTTATGACAGAGGAGCATCTATTTATCTTGTGACTTGCATTTAGGACTTCAACAAATCCTTGATGGACTGTGTAGACACGTTGAAGCTCAAATAGATTTATTGATGGTTTGTCTTTGCATTACTGAAGAATGTTGTCTCCAAAATACGTGGAAACTCTTTCCTTAAATGGAAATAGATCATTTCACCTTACTTTTGCCTTCTTATGTTTATATCCATGAATGCTTCAGAGCTATTTTTGATATCCAAAACCTCTCAATCATATTTTATTACTGTATAATTCAGATAATTTTCCCACTTAACACCATGTGTACATGTAATGCATTTTTAGCATATTTGTTTGGTTCAGTTAAGAACAAAGTCTCGTTTTTGTTTGTGGAACATTTGTATCAAAAAAATAAAAAATAAAAATGAAGCTCTTCGTTTCATGCGTAGATCCTGTCTGATAGGTACTGTCTGTGTCATTTAAGATTCATCTGGATGATTTGCAAATCCCTACTTGTGTTGCTTCCTTTTGGAGTCTGGAAGGTGACATAATCTTGTATGTGTCTCTGAAAGCAATTTCATAGTCAGCTTGTTGGCATATGGATAAGTGTACTACAGTAATCAAAGCTGTCACCTGTCATTAATTTTTTCCTTCTACTTCTGAAGTGGTTAACCTGTCCTCTTTTTTCAGGCGCCTATCTTGGATTGACAGGAAAAAGGATCTCGACACCCTCTGATGCACTATATGTGGGTCTTGGAACGCATTATGTGCCATCTAGCAACTTGGGTTCCTTAAAGGAGGCTCTTTTGGCTACTACATTGTATGGCCCTAAAAAAATACTAGGCACATAACGTGTTTTTTGTTTTTTATCTCATATCTGGTACTGTTTTCTACAATTCTGTCCTTGCAAAGAAATTTCAGTAGACTCACTGATATATGTAGTATAAGTGTGCATTTAGGATGATTGTTGTATCACACATTGCAGTGTTCAAATTGAAAGATTTTTCTTTTAGAATCTAAGATCCAGATAGAGCCAGTGTTTTTGTTACATATGTTAGCATGATGCTAAGAAGAAGAACCTTATATTTGTCTGCATTGCAGCTTGGAAGATCCCTTCAAGGACATTGGAGCACTAATGGCAAGATTCAGTGGTGAATCTGAATCAGAGGCCCAGTTAAAATTGCTCTTACCTCACATTGTTGCATGCTTTGGTGCAAATAAATCAGTTGTGGAGATAATTGCAGAGCTGAAAAAGCATCAGCAGAGCTCTGATGCCAAAGGTAATTATTAAGGTTCTACTGATGATTAGATGAAATAAATTTGTTTCCTTAGTTCACTTTATGTGCTGAAAACTTTTATATTTTTCCAATACTATCATAGTAATGCTGAAGTTTGTTGCTCGCTTAGTCTGTGTATTGTCTTGTTGAATACTCTCTATCTTGGCAGTGGTTGAGTGGGCCACTGATGCTCTTCAAGGTCTCGGGAAAGGTGCTCCATTCTCTCTTTGCTTGACACAGAAGCATTTCTCAAAAGTTACATCAGCCTTGAGAAACAATGATGCTGAATTGTCAAGAGTAAGTTCTGATTTGGATGCTGGAATCTCTCTCTCTCTCTCTCTCTCTCTCTTCCTTTCCTAGTTGAGGAGTCAATTGTCAAGTGTGCAATTGGTATGTCTTATATCATATTTTATACTAACATCATTGTTTTGTCATGCTTAGCTGAGCGGTGTAATGAGAACTGAATATCGGCTAGCAGTAAGGTCTTCTCTGCGAAATGATTTTGCTGAAGGTGTCCGTGCAGTACTGGTGGATAAGGATCAGGTTCTAATTACTGTTTAAACCCTCTCATTAATCAGCTCTGGCATCTTTTAATTATTCTACATCTAGTCTTAGTTTGTTTTGCGGATGAATGATTTAGACAACATTATAAAATAAAATAATTGCTTGTATCTCCTGAGATAATTAATTAATGAAAATTGTTTTCATTATCGACTATTTTTCACATCTAAATATGTCAGAAGACAATGAAAATATTTTTTGTTCATTCATTTTGACTTTTAAGAAAATGCTCTGCAAATTATTCATTTTCAGTGAAACAATTACACCCAAGTGTCTTATGACTGTGTTGGCAAGTATCATGCGGTTGCATTCAATCTATTGCAATATACCATGGTATGGCATATCAGCGTAGCATCCTCTCTGGCTTTTTCCATCTTTTAGAAGAAAGATGAATATATGTCAGTAAAACAGCTGTATTATTGCAACACAATGTAGGTAGTCTTCCAAAAAACTTCTTCAACGCAAACGATACGTCAACAATATTAACGACTTCTTTGATTGTGGTTCACTTTTAATTCACGTTTGAGCATCAAGGAATACGAAGATATTGTTTGAAAGTTCATGTGCTTGGTTTCATATTCATGGAAATTGTTTGTATGTCTGTTTTCTTTGCAAATTGAGCAGCGTGCTTTCTCTCTGTCAGATGCTACTAGAGCTTTGTAATGATATTGTCTTGACAATTTGTCAGTCATGGCATGATTCACAAAACTTCTGTTGGTATGAATTTTATGTGGCCGTGCTCAAGCTCCCGTGAATGCTTATGCAGAATCCAAAATGGCAACCAGCAACGGTGGAGGAAGTCGAACAGCGTGAGGTGGAAGCTCTCTTTGTGCCACTGGCTCCAGAAGACGAGTTAAAAGTATGAAGCTCGCACATAAGTACATATCCACGTCTTGCCTTCTATATTTAGTGGATGCTCATGGTTTGTAATCCTGCTCTGCAGCATAGGCAGCATAGTAGTTAACACTGGTTTCGCTTGAGCGACAATTGATAAATTTGGTATCCTGGCAATGTAATAATTTCAAACATGCCATCGGTTGCTTTGTATATGCCATTAGCCATTGTGCCTTATGCATTTCATAGTAGGTGCAATTTCGATCCAATGTGCATGAGTATTTCAGAAGCTGCCATTGTCTCTGAGCTTTCGGATGCTCTCGATCTTCGCAGTGGAACAGACACATCTAGTCAGTTTTGCTTCCCGATACATCAGAGACCGTAATATCTCCAAATTAAATACATGTCGGTATTTCAAACTGTGGCCTGATGTAATTCAAGTTCAGGAAATTTGAGTGTAGAACAAGTGAGGATGCGCTAGAGGAAAAGTTGGCATATATGCTTCTTTTTTTACACTACCATTGCGAAAAGAGATACGTCTTGATATGATTTATTCTTTTCCCTACAAAAATCAGAAGCATAATTAATAATTTGGGTAGGACTCTGCGATTCCGATTTCTGATTTTGGCTGTATAATCTCCCTTGCCACATCAACTTTATACCCGGTTGAAACACCACTTAAATTGAGTACATTAATTATTGTTTTTTTCTTTTGATGAAAAGTGACCATGTTAATCTCTTGATAAGTAACAAGTACCTCTAGTTGACAACGTACGCATAAGGGAAGGATTCAAAGTGAGCATATTTTCTCAAATAAGGACCAAAGTAACCATTGTTCCAAATAAGGACTCAAGTGACTAACAAGTCTCAAATAAAGACCTGAACTTGCCAATCGGCCAAAATGTTCACCGACTGGCAAGCGTGTGACATTTCCGGTGGTCGGAATATGGACAATTTTGTCCCAGAAAATTATAGATCGAAATTAACAAACCCTAACAACAAAACCCCCAAATTCTTCACGTTCTTCTTCTTCTGCTCTTCATCTTTTACGTTCTTTGTCCCCTCTCATTTGGAGAACCCAAATTCTCTGTTGATGGGAGTGTGAATCAAAGTGTATGGTGAACCTAGGAAAAGATAATGAAGAATCGAGACTCTTGTGTTACACATGAGTGTCTCAATAACGAAAATGTGGCTTTACTCAAGATTTGTCTTCTTTGTTGGAAAGAAACGAAGACAGAAAACAAAAGAAGAAGATGTGAAGAAACAAAGGTAAGAGTTTCTTGCTGTGTTTTAATTTGTGTTCCATTAACATAAAATTTCCGTACTCCAAGAGAGAGAGGACAAAGAACAAAGAAGATGAAGAGTGGAAGAAGAAAAACGTGAGAACATGAAGAGTTTTTCTTTTTAGGTCAAAATAACATGAAGAGTTTGGAGAGTGGTTTTTAGGGTTTGTTAATTTCTATCTATATCTTTTTTTGACAAAATTGCCTATATTCCGGCCATTGGGAATGTCACACTCTCGTCGGCTGGTGAACATTTTGGCCGGTTAACAAGTTCAGGTCCTTATTTGAGACTTGTTAGTCACTTCGGGTCCTTATTTGGGACAACGATCACTTCGAGTCCTTATTTGAGAAAATATGCTCACTTTGGGTTTTTATTTAAGATTTTCCCTATGCATAATGAGTTGGAGCAACTCTTGGAAGTCATCTAATTTCAAAAATCCAATTTCTTTCAAGAGGATGGAGAAGAAAAGAACATGGATAGGTATGTTTTTGTCAGTTACTTGGATTCAGTTCAATTGATTCCCCCTTCCTCCATGAAATGAAGAGAAGTACTTGCTTTAGGCCATTGTTATGATTCAAAACTGTTTTAGAAATGAAAATTAGTAAGAGTTTGTTTATTTCACAAAAATTAAATGATTTGAGAAATATTTTCTTCAAAATATTATTTGCACCTTTTACAAAAATGAATAAACGAGAAAAAAAGAAAAAGGATAAGGACACCACGGATGTAATGATGCGGTGTTGTTCTCTTTTAATGTTGGGAAGACTCTCTTGAGGGGAGAGAGAATTAGATAAGAAGAAAACAAGCCAAAGGATAAAAAAAAAAAAAAAAAAAAGGAAAGATAGAAAAGGATAAAAACATCACTAAGTACCATAATTATCACTCAAATGAGTGTGATGATCTTTTTTTTTTTTTCAAAAAAATATTTCCTTAAGTGTCATACATTTCACTAGATTGATTGACCAAATAGAGTTAGTAACTTTTTAATGATATATGTCTAGGTGTAGAAATTTGATGCGGCGTATCACGTATTGTGAATATTTTTAAATTTTGTGACAATCAAGCGATGGAACCAAGAGATTACATTATTCATATAAGTTATGACATTGAAGTTTGATTGAAAAAAAAAAAAAAGAAGTTACAGATGTTTTTGGAGAGTGAATGTACCATTCATTATTCGATGCTCCAATTTCCAACTGTAGAGCTGAGCTGAGGGAAAGGAGATGACCCCTTCTCCTTCCCCGCTAAAACCTGCGGAAAAGCCCTAGCGAAATTCGCCAGCACTTCCCTCCTGATCTCCGCACGCCATTTCCCCCCACCTCCCCTCGCGCTCCTCCTTCTTCGAACCCTTCGCCGACGTCGCCGCGGCGGGCGCGAGAACTGCTGCGAATTCCTCCGCCGTCGAAGCTCAATCGAGAGGATCGAAACCCAATTCGAAAGCGCCTCGCGTATCGTTCGGTTGTTTTCGCCGGCGGACATGTTCGACGAGAGCCAGTTCGACGTCCACCTGAAGCTGTGGGCGCTCCGCATCCCCCGCGAGCTCTGCAAGGTCGCCACCCGGGCGTTCAACGGGTACGTCCAAAGATCGTAGCTTTAGCCCTTTTTCCTTTTTGAGAGATTGGATTGGGTTTTGCTTGTGTTCTGTGCACGAATTTGACGCCTTTTTTGGTTTGTTTATTCTTTGGGACGTTGGCAGTTACTTGCTGGACAAGGCTCGGATAAAACCGATCACGGAAGACCTGACGTGCGAGAGGAATCGCCTGATGATATTGTCTGAGAAGGTCCAGCATTCCGGTGAGCATCCGATGTCTTGTCCGCTTGTAAGGGTTCCGTCTTTTCGGAATGTCGTTAGGATTTTTGCGTTTGTTCCTGGTGGAAGTGCATCGTCATCGATTTGTATTTAGTCCAGCACCTGTAAATTGTGTTTGTCATGCTGCATGTCACCTGGGACTTGGTGGACTTGGTTTCCACTGTAGGTGTTACCTTCTTTGTAGCCCTGCTTCAGTCTACGTCATAGTATTCTTGTGGAGTATATTGAAGTATATATATATGTATATTGTGTTTCTGGGAAAACAAGTGAGGTGACTTTGTAACTGGTGTTTCTGTGTTTTGTCTTATGGTTTGTGGACTTAAAAAAGGCGAGCGTGATGTTCCTATGCCACCAGATATAAATTTTTTTGTCTGGAGTCCCTGTAAAGTGCATTATGAAAATGCTGGAACATTTGGCATACATGCTTGTTTGTGTAGGACTGTCTAGTCCCCATAAGGTGCATTATAAAAATGCTGGAACATTTGGCATACATGCTTGTTTGTGTGGGACTGTCTAGTCCCTGTAAAGTGCATTATGAAAATGCCGGAACATTTGGGATACATGCTTGTTTGTGTGGGACTGTCTAGAGCCTTAGGAGGGAAGCTATTTGTTGTTATGACATGTTGTTCAAACAATGATATTGATTTACTCTGTCAAAACGATATGTTTTTATGTTGTAATTGGGTGAATAATGCTTGCATTGTCGTTTTCCTTTTCCTCTTTTTCGATGGGACAGATTTGTCAGATATTCCAGAATGAGTTCTTGATGAAATGAAGAAACTGTGCGAGATTGAAGTTGTCCCTTATTCACTGACACTTGGTTATTCCTACTGGGGTGCAGGTCAGATCCAGGTTCATTGGACATATATTGCAGACTACATAAACTTATATGTTCTGTTAGACTGAGAAGTCACTGCATTCTTAAAAGTGACGACTCTGCTTTATTTGCAATGGATATGTGCCATGAATATACATGACGAACTGCTTCCCTACAAGGATGTTATTGCTAAAGTCATATATGACGTACGTATTACTAACTCTCATGCTTAATGAATGTTGTGTTTCTTTGGTCAGTTATTTTGTCTGTGCCATTGTCCACAGCACACTAGTCAAATTTTCATGCATATTTTTTCTCCTGTACTCTTTTGTCTTCATTCTGAACTCAGCATCCTAAACACATGCAACACCAAGCCACAAGATGTGGCCTGGTGGTTCACAATCAGCAATGCGTTGTGCTCTTCTGAATGTGTTCTGAGTATCATTTAGAGCATCACTGTGGTAGTTCTGCTTATTTCCTGTTTTTAGGATGTTTTAAGTACACAAGCGTGTGCTGCCTGAGGCCTTGAGCATTCAGAGAGATACGCCATAAGGTATGCAGCATCAATAATCTGTAGACGTGACTGTTTCTTACATGAGCAGAAAAATTATCCACGAATCCAGACGGCTGTTAATAAAGTTGGAACAATCACAAATGAGTTTCGTGTGCCAAAATTTGAAGTCTTGGCTGGAAAAAGTGATATGGTAACAGAGGTGAAGCAGTATGGGGCGACATTCAAGCTTGATTATAGTCTGGTGTATTGGAATTCAAGACTGGAGCATGAACATATAAGACTTGTATCTAGTTTCTGACCAGGGGAAACCATATGTGACATGTTTGCTGGCATTGGTCCTTTTGCAATCCCAGCTTCTCTAAAGGGGTGCATGGTGTATGCAAATGACCTAAACCTAGATAGTGTTAAATATTTGAAGATCAATGCACAGTTGAACAAAGTAGATGACCTTGTTCATGCTTTCAACTTGGATGCGAGGAAATTCATTTCTCAAATGATGTCTTTGCCTGAATCCAAAACTAGTATGGAATCTGATGTTCTTACTGAAGAGTGTGAGATCAATAGGGAATTGTCAAATCAGAAAGCAGAGCCAGATGGGACCCCAGGTATGGTTTTGCTGCAATTTGATTGCTGTTCTTTTGCAATTTGATGGGTTTCAGTGTTATTCTCCAATATATGACATGCAATTAACATGGATGTAGTACCCGATGACAATGCAAGCAATGGTGATGGTCCGAAAGGTTTATGTGCTGGTGCAGTTGCAGCTGCTCCTGCAGCCAAAAGACCATTAGATACTTCTAAAGAAGGTAACACAAGCATCACTGTCATTTTTTCTTACCATTAAATAGGTTAACTGTTTTTCATGTGTGTGTAAGTTTGTTTAAGATTTTGAGCATGGTGGTGCATTTTACTGATTCTCGCATCGTTTAATCAAGATTCAAAATAATTCATTTTCCCTGCATATTTCTGTGGCAGGTCCCAACGCCAAATATTGTAGTGTACTTGTATCTAGTAAAAGAAAAGGAAATAACAATAAGCGAATCAGGGCCAGTGAGTTGTCCTATTCTGAGACATGGGAGCACATTGATCATGTGGTTATGAACCTTCCTGCATCTGCTCTCACATTTTTGGGTCTCTCTCTCTCTCTCTCTCTCTCTCTCTCTCTCGTGTGATTTGGCACAGCATGAAATTTTGTTGACATCTGCTGTCTCAATATGTCTTCTCCAATGGGAAAAAACCATGTTGGGTTTGTTTCAATTCCTTAAATCTGTGGTGATGAAACCAGACGAGATAGAAAGAGTTGTCAGTATAGCATTCTTTGTGAGAGAAAAAGTTTTATTTCAATAGCCTCCTTAAATGTTTCAAAATATCTTCACATTGCATAGTTGCATAATGCATCGAGTTGCTACCTTAATGGCTTATTGAGATGATACTTTAAAACCTAATTCCCTGTTTTGTTATTTAATGCAGCAATTTAAGCATTATTGATAATTCTGATTTGCACTTTTCTGATAAAAAAGAAATCCAAGACGTTGGGTAGTATATGTTTACTTAGGCTGATGCACTTCTTCTCCAAGGCCTCCTCGCTTTTCTCTCCTAAACTTTTTGCATTGTCTTTCAATGTCATTGAATACTTCTAAATATATATTTAAAGCTGCGTCGAAGATCCAGAAAGGCAATTTTGTCTCTAATTCTTTTTTGCCTCGGATGTATTTAGGGGGCTTATACACAGGAAATATTGGAAGGGACCCTCTCCAGGGTACCAAACTCGGTTGTAGGATCTCAGGGTTTGAGTGTGATTAGCAAGTGATTAAGCTCTCAGATATCTAAGCATATGATTATATATTCTAGAGTAGACTAGAATTACCCTCTTATTTTTAGACTTTTTCTCGGTATATAGTGATATGGTAGCAGTGAATGTGAATGTGTGGGTTGCATGTGGTTTGTCTCTTTAGATTTGGTATGAGGAAATGTCACAAATAGTCCTTGAACTTTCATCTAATGTTCAATTTCATTCCTGAGCTTTCAATTTGCTCAATTTGATCCCTAACTTTCATCTAATATTCAGTTTCATCCCTGAGTTTTCGATTTGCTCAATTTGATTCCTGAACTTTCATCTAATGTTTTATCTAGTCTCTAACTATTTGAAAATTGATTAATTTCTTTTTTTTTTAATACCAAACTTTTTTTAAAATTTTTTTATAAATAAAAAAATACCAAACTAGGCTTTTATTTTTTTGTTGAAAAAATACCAGGTCAATATTTCTTTCCTTTCTCCATATTAAAAACAAATGGAAAAAAGGACAGTATTAATAAACAAATGTGAATCTTCCATTTTGATTTATTCTTTATATATGCAAATTATTTGAATAATGTACAAAAGCCCATCAATCGATTTTTTTATGGACTTCACCGAAAAGGGAAAAATCGATTGATGGGCTTTTGTACTTTATTCTAGTAATTTGCATATACAAAAAAGAAATCAATATGCAAGATTTACCTTTGTTTATTATTACTTTCTCTTTTTCTATTTGTTTTTAATATGGAGAAATGAAAGAAATATTGACCTTTATTACTTTGCATAAATGTGGAATTTTTTCGATTAAAAAAAAACTCAGTTTGGTATTTTTTTATTTATAAAAAAAACAGTTTGCTATTAAAACAAAGGGAAATTGGTTAATTTTCAAATAGTTAGGACTAGATGGAACATTAGATGAAAATTCGAGGACCAAAATTGAAAGAAATCGAAAAATTTCAGTGATGAAATTGAACATTAGATAAAAGTTCAGAGACCATTTGTGACATTTTCCTATTCGGTATCATGGTTGGATTTTGAGAGGTTGGCATTAAATCGTTTGGGCTTGGGCTGTTTGATTGGATATCATTTTGATTCGAGGAGATAATTTTCGAAAAGGTGCGGCGAAAGGGTGGTGGAAATGCTTTTCCCTGTTTCCACCACAGAACCGCGGGACCCTACTCACCTTAAATCCTCGTTGTCTTGAAAGTATCCGAAGAAAAGTTGCTCTAGACACGTTTGACAGACGGGACTAACGAAAGAGACGAAGGATGATGCTACAGTGAGGAAAAACCGGAAGAATACCAATCGAGTCCTCCCTCGTGTTTTGCGCGCTCTATTTCTAAGAATTCCACCTTTTTTGTATTTTCAAACAAAAGCTTCGCGAGGAAAAAATATTCCTTTCGCTTCGGTTCGTTTGTTGGTAGTAAGCAACAACCCCTGTGATTACAACCCAACTATGGAAATTTTGCTCTCTTTCCTTTTCTGATGCCGTTCTGTGCGTCCACTGTACGGCGAAGTCAATGGCGCGATGATGATAAAACCACCATTGAGCTCACTCAAACCAACATGACAAACTTGATTGGAGCTTCTCGATTAGTTACTCAGTAACCATCCGATCAGTTGCCTTCACAGCCTCCGTGATTCCTTCAGGTTCGCTCTCCTGAAGGCCGCTGTCCCTTGCCAGAGCCTCACAATAATGGTGTCCACCGGCGAAGAGTTCGTCAAGTCCTCCGTCCACCCCAACGGCATCGCTATCATCACGCTCGACCGCCCCAAGGCCCTCAACGCCATGAACTTAGGTCGGTCCACTCGATTTTAAGCTGTGCGCTCTTGATTGGCAATCGCAATTGTGTTAGAATCTTTAGTCTCTGGAGTTCGATTTTCCGTTGTCAATGTGAGGGGATGATGCTGTTTGTGCGATGGTTTAGTTTGTTTTTATTTTTATTTTTGCATGTCTGATTCGATCCTTGGCGCAGACATGGACGTGAAGTTCAAGAGCTTCCTGGACAAGTGGGAATCGGACCCCAAGGTGAAGTGCGTCCTCGTGGAAGGCAGTTCGGCTCGTGCCTTCTCGGCAGGTAAATTGGGAGGAGACCTGGAGTTTTCTTTCCTTGGGGGAATGTGAATCGAATGTCGTGATTTCTTGATGCAGGAATGGATATCAAGAGCATTGTCGCCGAGATTCGAAAGGATAAGAATACTCCTCTCGTGCCGAAGGTGCTCATTTTATATTTTTCGCTTGATTTCCTTATCGAGGGTAGACAAGTTATTGCTTCTGCGTGTTATGTAATGGAGCACCTGGCCGCCATCATCCTGGGCTTGATGTGTCTGCAGAGTTCTGCTGGTATCTGTTGACGATGTACATATAGTAGGCAGTGGAGGTGTTTTGGACTTTGCTTATGCATAATGGAAGCTGGAGTAGAGACTAAAGAGTCACACTCTTATATTATGTCTACTCCATAACTTCTTAAACAATGCTACCTACTTGTTTCGCCATCCTCTAGTCACGAATCACTATAATGTGGAGCCTGAGGCTCCTTAAGTAGCAAGCATGACTAATTCACTCTCAGAGGGATGCTCCTTGATGATGTCAATCATGGATGAATCCCTAGAATTGTGACGATGTCAATGATGAATCGCTTAATTTGTTCTTCTTATGGGAAATTAGCATTAGACGCCCTTCTGTTCTTGTTTACCTTTATTAGGAATATGAGACTTATGTGAGGAGGAGTTGTGAACCTTTTTGTAATTATCATTGCATATGGGATTTGTGTTCTACTCGTGTATATGAATTTGAACTTTTTTGGCGAATAGATGAACAACCCTCTATAAAGCTTAAATCTTTGCCATCTGTATGGAAGTTATGACTTTTCTTAACTGTTATTCTTGAAGTTGATATTCCCCTATCTGCTGCACATTTGTATAGGTATTTTCTGCCAAGTATTCTTTGATATGCAAAATATCAGAGTACAAAAAGCCGTATGTATCATTGATGGATGGCATTGCAATGGGCTTTGGTATTGGCCTATCTGGTCACGGTCATTTCCGTGTAATTACAGAGGTATGAATGACCAGCTTTCAGTTGCTTTCAATGTACTTTAGATTAACATACCGTTTCTACTCCATTAAATTCCCCTTCATCGTGACCCATGCAGAGGACACTTCTTGCTATGCCAGAAAATGGAATTGGTCTTTTCCCTGATGTTGGGTTTGGATATATAGCAGCACAGAGTTCAGCAGATGGATCAGTTGGTGTGTAATTTATCAAATTGAGAAGTGTGTCTCTTATCTAGCTGAATTGCATCTGATTTACCTCACAGGTTCTTATGACAGAGGAGCATCTATTTATCTTGTGACTGTTGCATTTAGGACTTCAACAAATCCTTGATGGACTGTGTAGTCTGAAGCTCAAATAGATTTATTAATGGTTTGTCTTTGCATTACTGAAGAATGTTGTCTCCAAAATACATGGAAACTCTTTCTTTAAATGGAAATAGATCATTTCACCTTACTTTTGCCTTCTTATGTTTATATCCACGAATACTTCAGAGCTATTTCTGATATCCATAACCTCTCGATCATATTTTATTACTGTATAATTCAGATAATTTTCCGCCTTGACACCATGTGTACATGTAATGCATTTTTATATTTTTTTGGAGGAAGTGAGCACATTTGTTTGGTTAAGTTAAGAACAAAGTCTTGTTTTTGTCTAGTTCTACTGTGGAACATTTGTTAAAAAAAAATAAAAATGAAGCTCTTTGTTTCGTGCGTAGATCTTGTCTGATAGGTACTGTCCATGTCATTTAAGATTCATCTGGATGATTTGCAAATCCCTATTTCTGTTGCTTCCTCCTGGAGTCTGGAAGGTGACATAATCTTGTATGTGTCTCTGAAAGCAACTTCATAGTCAGCTTGTTGGCATATGAATAAGTGTACTACAGTAATCAATGCTGTCACCTGTCGTTAATTTTTTCCATCTACTTCTGAAGTGATTAACCTGTCCTCCTTTTTCAGGCGCCTATCTTGGATTGACAGGAAAAAGGATCTCGACACCCTCTGATGCACTATATGCGGGTCTTGGAACGCATTATGTGCCATCTAGCAACTTGGGTTCCTTAAAGGAGGCTCTTTTGGGCATTACATTGTATGGCCCTAAAACAATACTAGGCACATAATGCGTTTTTTGTTTTTTTATCTCATATCTGGTACTCTTTCCACAATTCTGTCCCTGCAAAGAAGTTTCGGTAGTCACTGATATATGTAGTATAACTTTTTTTTTTATCTTGTATATCGTGATAAATATATCTAGATATGAGATAGATAGAATAAATAGAATCTTTGTATTGGACTCAATCCTTTAAGTAGAAAGATTGGGCTGAGTTTAGTTGCAATTCAATTAAGAGAACGAATGGTAATTGTTCGACTACAAAATATCTATTGCTTCGAATTCAAATTTGATCTCTTTCCATACTTTACAAGCAGTAGCTAGTTCAGGACTCCATTTGCTAGCCTCATGGATAATTTCATTACCCTCATGAGCGATTCGTTACAAATGCTTTTTGACAAGCAATCGCGGCACTAGGTTGTGTGAATCAAAAACCTATTAATAGATAAGAACACATTCCAATTAATTCCCAAAAAATATAAATTTGTAACTAATCCCAACATTGAAGTATTGAAAAAACTCATATAAGCAAAAAATCTCAAATATCCTTGATCATGAGACATGAGAATAAGTGTGCATTTAGGATGATTGTTGTATCACACATCGTAATGTTTAAATTGAAAGCTTTTTCTTTTAGAATCTAAGATTGAGATAGAGCCAGTGTTTTTGTTAAACGTGTTAGCATGATGCTAAGAAGAAGAACCTTATATTTATCTGTGCTGCAGCTCGGAAGATCCCTTCAAGGACATTGGAGCAGTAATGGCAAGATTCAGTGGTGAATCTGAATCAGAGGCCCAGTTAAAATTGCTCTTACCTCACATTGTTGCATGCTTTGGTGCAAATAAATCAGTTGTGGAGATAATTGCAGAGCTGAGAAAGCATCAGCAGAGCTCTGATGCCAAAGGTAATTAGGGTTCTACTGATGATTAGATGAAATAAATTTGTTTCCTTAGTTCACTTTATGTGCTGAAAACTTACAAATTTTTCCAATACTATCATAGTAATGCTGAAGTTTGTTGCTCGCTTGGTCTGTGTATTGTCTTGTTGAATACTCTCTATCTTGGCAGTGGTTGAGTGGGCCACTGATGCTCTTCAAGGTCTTGGGAAAGGTGCTCCATTCTCTCTTTGCTTGACACAGAAGCATTTCTCAAAAGTTACATCAGCCTTGAGAAACAATGACGCTGAATTGTCAAGAGTAAGTTCTGAATTGGATGCTGGAATCTCTCTCTCTCTCTCTCTCTCTTCCTTTCCTAGTTGAGGAGTCAATTGTCAAGTGTGCAATTGGAATGTCTTATATCATATTTTATACTAACATTATTGTTGTCATGCTTAGCTGAGAGGTGTAATGAGAACTGAATATCGGCTAGCAGTAAGGTCTTCTCTGCGAAATGATTTTGCTGAAGGTGTCCGTGCAGTACTGTTGGATAAGGACCAGGTTCTAATTACTGTTTAAACCCTCTCATTAATCAGCTCCGGCATCTTTTAATTATTCTACATCTAGTCTCAGTTTGTTTCGCGGAAAATGAATAATTTGGATAACATTTTTTAAAAAAAAATAATTGCTTGTATCCCTTGAAATAATTAGTTAATGAAAATTGTTTTCGAGCATTTTTCATATCAAAATATATCAATAGACAATGAAAATATTTTTTGTTAATTCATTTTGACTCTTAGGAAAATGCTTTACAAATTATTCATTTCAGTGAAACAACCGCACCCAAGTGTCTTATGACTGTGTTGGCAAGTATCATGCAGTTGCATTCAAACTATCGCAATATACCATGGTCTTCCATATCAGCGTAGCATCCTCACTGGCTTTTTCCATCTTTTAGAAAAAATATGAATATATGTCAGTAAAACAATTGTATTATTGCATTACAATGTAGGTAGTCTTCCATAAAACTTCTTCAACGCAAACCAACCACCCCCCCCCGCGGGCGGACAAAAAAAAAAATACACACGCCAACAGCATACGATACGTCAACAATATTCACGACTTCTTTGATTGTGGTTCACTTTTAAATCTATTACTGTCTCACATGTCCATTCACATTTGAGCATCAAGGAATACAAAGATATTCTTGGAAAGTTCATGTGCTTGGTTTCATATTCATGGAAATTGTTTGTATGTTTGTTTTCTTTGTAAATTGAGCAGCCTGCTTTTTCTCTATCAGACACTTCTAGAGTTGTGTAATGATATTTGAAGAAAATCAAAAAATCACACAAAGACACAAAGGTTACAAGGTTCAGCAATGTGCATACATCCTCGGACAAAGCTTTTGTTCTCTTTTTTTGTTATTTTTGTTGTGTAGAGCATCTGTCATTGTTCAACCATATGTACAAAGACGGTTGCTACAACTAAGGAAACAAGCAACCGGAATAAAATCAAAAAAAGGAAGAGATCCCAGAATTATAGGAATACAATATTAACAAATCTCCTTTTTAAAGAGGAGAGAAAATCACGCCAACACTCCCCCTCAAGTTGGGCCGAAGACCTCGTCGGAGGTCAACTTGCTTATCATTTCTTGAAATACTCCTTTGGGTAATGCTTTGGTAAAAACATCGACCAGTTGACCCTCACTCCGAATGTATGGGGTCTCAATTGTCTTGTCTTGCACATTTTCTCTCACAAAGTGGCAATCTACCTCTAAATGTTTGGTCCTCTCATGAAACACTAGATTTGAAGCTATATGAGTCGTAGCCTGATTATCACAAAACCGCTTTGTAAGCTATTGCAACCCAATTCTTGAAGTAGTAGCCTCAACCACACAATTTCACTGGTAGTAATGGCCATACCCCGATATTCTGCCTCTGCGCTCGAACAAGCAAGCGCCGTTTGTTTTTTACTTGTGACAATATTTCCTCTGACAAAAGTACAAAAGCCTATAGTAGATTTCCTGTCCACTAGGTTCTTGGCCCAATTTGCATCAGTGTAGCCAACAAGTTCTATGTGACCATTATTTTTCAATAAAATTCCCTTCCCAAGTGTGGCCTTCAAATACCGTAGTAGATGATTTATTAGCTTCATATGCCCTCGAGTTGGTTTTTGCATAAATTGACTTATGTAACTAATAGTATAAGCTATGTCAGGTCTAGTGATAGTTAGATAAATCAACCATCCAACAAGCTGCTGAAACTGCCCGACATCATGTAATGAAGCGTCATCTAAAATGAACTTACTATTATACTCCATAGGAATGTTGGCCGGTCTAACTCCCAACTTCCCAGTCTCTTTCAGCAAATCCATGACATATTTTCTCTGAGATAAAAATAATCCTTTGTGAGATCTCGCCACCTCAATACCCAAAAATACCTCAATCTGCCAAGGTCTTTGATATCAAATTCCTTGCTCAAATGCCACTTAAGTGCTTTGATTCCAGGTTGATTACTGCTTGTATTCACAATATCATTAACATAAACAACTACAACAACTATACCTTTGTCGTCAGCCTTGGTGAACATTGATGAGTCCGCTGTCCCTCTTTTGAATCCAACCTTGATGAGTGCAACACTTAGTTTACCATACTAAGCTCTAAGTGATTGCTTGAGACCATGTATGGCCTTCTTCAACCTACAAACAATTCCATCTTTATTATGCAAGGGATGACCAAGAGGAAGATCCATATAAACCTCCTTCTCAAAATCTCAATGAAGAAATGCATTCTTTACATCCATTTGGAATACCGACCATCCACGATTAATAGCTACTGACATAAGAACACGCACAGTGTTCATTTTAACCACAGGTGCAAAGGTCTCTTTGTAGTCTACACCATATGCTTGAGTGCATCATTTTGCAACCAGCCTCGCTTTATACCTTTCAATTGATCTGTCATTGTTGTATTTAATCTTATAGATCCATCGGCAACCGTCTTCTTTCCTCTTGAAAGTTGTACAAGTTCCCAAAGTATGATTTCGATCTAAAGCCTGAAGTTCATCCTTCATTGCACCAACCCATATGGCTTTTTCCCTTGCTTCCTCATAGTTGTGAGGTTCCTGTTATTCTTCAATGGCAAATAAGAAACTCAAAAAATTGTGACATATTTTGTCATATCCAACAAATTCTTGAATGGGATGCTTAACTGAATAATAAGTAGTAAAATCTCGAAGTTGAGTTGAGGGTCTAGTGACATGAGATGATCTTCGTAACGGGATTACATTCGTTGCCCTTTCATCTACTAGCTCGTCAGTGGCAATCCTAGGTTAAGCTTTTGGAACAACAGTTACCTCAATCTCTCGATCCACTTTTGAATTTTCTTGATTTGTAGATTCGTGACCCGAAGCACTTTGTTCTATAGATTCATGACCTGAAGCACAGCTCTCATTGTTGACTTCGACAGTCCCATTGTTGACTTTGACTTCACTGGTCCCATTAACATCCATAGGAACAGGAGTAAATTCATAGGAAAACTTCTTATAATAATCTGTGCACTTCCCCCGAATGTGGCTCTTGTCAGGAAAAAACATATGAGTTTCATCAAATACAACATCCTGAGAAATATAGATACGCTTTGTTTAAGGGTCATAACACTTGTAGCCTTTCTTGACAAATGAATAACCAACAAACACATATTTTCTAGGATTTAGCTTTCCACCAGTTTGAGAGTGAACATAGCAGACACACCCAAAAATCCTCAAGTGAGATATATCAAATTTTTGTTCATACAACACTTCCATAGGAGTTATATACCCTAACACTTGGCTAGAGATTCAAATAACAACTAGTCAGAACTATATCTGCCCAATAGGATTTAGACAAACTCCCAGAGAATAACAAGGCTCGGGTGACCTCCAGTAGGTGACGATTCTTTCTTTCAGCTATCCCATTCTGTTGTGGAGTACCCACACATATTGTCTCGTGAATAATACCCTTGCTTTGTAAAAAAAACCTGAAATATCTTATTGGTGTATATGGTACCATTGTCTATATGAAGAACCTTCACATAAGTATTAAATTGATTACTCACCATATTGCAAGAATCTTGGAAAACTATAAGCACTTCACTTTTGTACTTAAGAAGATAAAGCTAGGTAGCTCTCGATTTATCATTAATAAAGGTAACAAAATATCGAAAACCCTCTCTAGAATCAACATGAGAATATCCCTAAATGATTGAATGTACCAAAGCAAATAATTCAGTTGACTTATGCAAATGTTTAGGGAAAGGCAACCTATGTTGCTTAACAAAGTGACATGGATCACAACTACTAGAATCATGAGTCAAAGACATGTTTAAGGACTGCAACACTTGATATGAAGGATGACTCATGCGCCAATGCCATAGACAAGAGGTATCCGCATTCCCCTTCCTAGCCACCAACACTTTGCCATGCAAATCTAAGGTGTACAACCTGTCCCGAAGTTGTCCTTCACCAATCATCCTCCTGGTATTGCGATCCTGGAACAAGACCTTTTGTGGAGTAAAAATGACATTACAATTCCACTATTTAGTACATTTGCTCACATATATTAAATTAGAAGATAATGCTAGAACCAATAAAGCCTCAGTTTTTTTTTTTTTTTTTTTTTTTGAAAGCACATTCAGTTGCCCAACACCTTGGGTTGGCACCTGCACTCCGTTAGCCACTGTGATCGGTGGATAGAAAGAGCTAGAAGCAGTATTAGATAGAATATGTGGGGAGCTACACATATGGTCTGTGGCACCAAAATCAACTATAAATTGATTTCTAGACTCAACAGAAAGCACTAATATTACCAGAAGTCTAGGCCAAATTTAAGGATTCGGTGCTAGAGGGACCCGAAACATGTGTTTGAAGTAGCTGCTGAATGGGCAGTGCTAGAGACTCTAACTTGGATTTGAAGTCTACGGTATTCCCTTGAATTGCTATCTCAGCATCTGGACATTTGTCCTTATTTGGATGTAGCTGAGGATGTAGAATCCAACATCGTTCCTTGGAATGCCCATCTTGATCACAATGATCACAATGAAAATGAATGGGCTTCTTTCCTTTCCCTTGGACAAACCGAGTGCCAACATCACTTTGCCTGGCATTGGAACTAACCGCGTTTGCAGAGTGTTCTAATGAGCCTGTTGATTGTGCCACAATCGAGTCAGAATGCATGACTCTCCTCCTTGTTTCTTCACTTTGTATTATGGAGCAAACGGTATTAAAGGACGGCCATTGCGGCCTCATAAGAATGTCATGTTTGGTGTCTTCAATCTCCGGCCTTAGGCTTGCCAAGAGATAAAAAAATTCTATCTTGTTCTTTCCTTTGCACGTAGTCACGCACATTCTTGGTTGTAGGTCCGTATTGATGGAGTTCATCCAATTGTTTTTTTTTTTTAATATTCCCTAGATGTTCTGTGAATGATTGATTTGCACCTTGCCTAGAGGTAGCAAGACCTTGTTGAAGCTTAAGCAAAAATTTCATAGATTTTGGGCTCCATTGAGTTGAAGATCCAAGTCATAACGATGTGGTCGCTTGCTTGCCATTCTTCAAAATTTGGATGACTTTCATCGGGGGCTTTAGTTTGTCCAGTAATATGTCCAAGCCTCGATTGGCCTCCAAGCGCAATGGTCACTGCTCGTGACCATGGGAGAAAATTCCTTCCATTCAGCAAAATAGATGTAAGACGTTGGCTGTTTCCCTCATGCACCACAGCCTTCACTGATTCTAATTCAGAGCTCGCACCTTTGTTGGGAAGTTTTCTAGATTCTAATTCTGAAATTGTCACGGTGCTCACCCAAAAAACGACACAGAGGACGAGGCGAGTTCTTCAAATAATCAGGGTCATAACCCGCTCTGATACCATGAAGAAAATAAAAAAATCACACAAAGACACAAAGCTTACGAGGTTCGGCAATGTGCCTACATCCTCGGACAAAGCTTTCATTCTCTTTTTTTGTTATTTTTGTTGTGTAGAGCATCTGCCATTGTTCAACCATATGTACAAAGAAGGTTGCTACAACTAAGGAAACAAGCAACCAAAAGAAAATCAAAACAAGGAAGAGATCTCAGAATTATAGGAATACAATATTAACAAATCTCCTTTCTTAAGATAGGAGAGAGAAAATCACGCCAATAGTATTGCTGTGACAATTTGTCAGTCACGGCATGATTCGCGAAACTTCTGTTGGTATGAATTTTATGTGGCCGTGCTCAAACTCCCGTGAATGCTTATGCAGAATCCAAAATGGCAACCAGCAATGGTGGAGGAAGTCGAACAGAGTGAGGTGGAAGCTCTCTTTGTGCCATTGGCTCCAGATGACGAGTTAAAATATGAAGATCATGCATAAGTACATATCCACGTCTTGCCTTCTATATTTGTTGGATGCTCATGGTTTGTAATCCTGCTCTGCAGCATAGGCAGCATAGTAGTTAACACTGGTTTCGCTTGTCTATAAATTTGGTATCCTGGCAATGTAATAATTTCAGACATGCCATCGGTTGCTTTGTATGTGCCATCAGCCAATGTGCCTTGTGCATTCCATAGTAGGTGCAATTTCGATCCAATGTGCATGATGGATGAAGGAGAAGAGTATTTCAGAAGCTGCCACTGTCTCTTGAGCTTTCGGATGCTCTCGAGCTTCGCAGTGGAACAGACACATCTAGTCAGTTTTGCTTCCCGATACATCAGAGACCGTAATATCTCAAATTAAATACATGTCGGTATTTCGAACTGTGGCCTGATGTAATTCAAGTTCAGCAAATTTGAGTGTAGATCAAGTGAGGATGCGCTAGAGGAAAAGTTGGTATATATGCTTCTTTTTTGACACTGCCAGTACGAAAAGAGATACGTCTTGATGTGAATTGTTCTTTTCCCTACAAAGATCAGAAGCATAATCAATAATTTGGGTAGGACTCTGCGATCCCGATTTCTGATTTTGGCTTTATAATCTCCCTTGCGACATCAACTTTGTACCCGGTTGAAACACCATTTAAATTGAGTATATTAATTACTATTTTTTTCTTTTGACGAAAAGTGACCATGTTAATCTCTCGATAATTAACAAGTACCTCTAGTTTACAACGTACGCATAATGAGTTGGAGCAACTCTTGGAAATCATCTAATTTCAAACATCCAATTTCTTTCAAGATGAAGGAGAAGAAAGGGACATGGAAAGGTATGTTTCTGTCGGTTACTTGGATTCAATTCAATTGATCCCCCCTTCATAAAATGAAGAGACGCACTTGCTTTAGGCCATTGTTATGATTCAAAATTGTTATAGAAATGAAGATTATTATGTTTCTTTTTTTACCAAAAAAAAATAAGATCATGTTTCTTTCATGAAAATGAAATGATTTAAAAAAATATTTTCTTCAAAAATCATCCGCACCTTTTACAAAAATGAACAAATGGAAAGAAAAAGATAATGACACCAAGAATGTCATAATGCGGTGAGGTTTTCTTTTAATGTGGAGAACACTCTCTTAAGTGGAGAGAGAAGAAGACAAGCCAAATAATAGAAAAAGAGAAAAATAGAAAAGGATAAAAATATCACAAGTATCATAATTATTATATACTTGAGTGCCATGATCTTTTTTTTTTTTTTTAAATATGTTTCCTTAAGTGTCATATATTTGACTTGATGAGTTGAGTTACTAACTTTTTAATAATGTTTATCTAAGTGCCAGAAATTTGACGCGACAAGTCGCTTGTGAACATTTTTAAATTTTGTGACAATCGAGCAATCAAACCAAGAAATTACATCATTCAAATGAGTTAGGAAAATTTTCAATTAAGATCCTAAAGTGGAACCGTTTTCTCAAAAAAGGACCCAAAATGGACATTATAAATGGACATTATCTCAAATAAGAACCTGAAATGATCAACTTAGTTTCAAATAAGGACCTCAACTTAAAAGCCAACCAAATCTTATTTGCATTTATGGGTATTTTCGTCTAAAGACTTTTTTTCCTTCTTTTTTTATTTATTTTCTCCTCTTTCTTTTCTTCATCATCATCATGCCTTCGCCTTTTTCACTCTATAGATCACGTTCTCCAAAGTCCATCTCTATCTTCCTTGCCGAATTAGTCATCAATGCCCTCAACCTCATCCATCATTGCCCTCAATAGCAATTCCAGTACCTTTGTTGAAAGATGGAGGTCAATCCAAACCCTAGATCGAGCACGAGTGGACCAAGATGTGACGCTCAGCTCGATAAAATCCCCACATCTTGTGGTCGTGGTCAAGCACGAAGCATGATGAGGTGTAAGCCATTAGTTTGCTGCCCTCGTTGTCATTGATGCTTGAATTCAAATTGGTGCTCACGCAGGCTATGATCGATCTTAGCGAGGAGAAGCCAGATTGAAGTGCCTAAGCCAAATTTATTATAGGTTTTTGAGAAATCTCTGTGATACTCATGTGCATTGATTTGTTCGGTGAAATACATGGTTTTGGGAATTTCCGAGCGATTTTGCACTTCTTTCATCTTGTTATTCTCTCTCAAATCTGTGTAGATAATATTTCAGAGTTAGAGAGGCAAATTTGTTTGAACACGTGTAGATTAGAGTCATTAGTTTTTTATATTGAGTGTTGTTTGATTCGAATCGCCACCAAAGACGAGTATCTTCAATCATAGGTCGAAATAATTCAGTAGCTTTTGAAAATAACCAGCATGCACAACATAATTGGACCATCTCAAGAAGCCACATATTTCATCTCAATGCAAGCTGCGTCTATGAATGTTATGAATAATCCAACCCAAACCCAATAAAACATTCCCAAGAAGCTACAAGTGAAAGTTACCGTGGCATAGGCAATTTCATTGGCAAGGGGGAAAAGTACCAAAAAAGTCCTAAACCTATTGCATTGGTACAAATTCAGTCCTAAATTTTTCAATTGAACCAATTCAGTCCTAAACATTTTACTATTGGTACCAATTCAGTCCATCCGGTCAATTTTGGCCAGTTGATGCTGACGTGGAAATTTTTATGATTTTTTAATTTAATTTTTTTTTCTGTCTTCTTCCTAGTGGTGGTAGGCGAGCCTCCGATGAGGCTCACCAGCCACCGGGCGAGGGCCGCGAAGCCCCCCGCCGCCGCCGGTGAGGGTTGCGGCCCTCGCCCGCGTCGTCGACGAGGGCGCGCCCTCGCCGGACCTCTCCCGGGGCCGCCAATGAGGAGGCCTTGCCCGGGCCGCGTGGGCGGGTTGGCCTCACCCGAGATCCGAGTGAAGCCGCCTCGTTGGCGGCCGATCCGGGCAAGGCCAGCCTTGCTCGTGTCCCTGGGAGAGGCCGAACGAGCCGGCGAGGGTCACGGCCCTCGCCCAGTGGCCGATGAGTCTCACCGAAGGCTTGTCGACCAACGCAAGGAAGAAGACAGAAAAAAAAAAAGGAAAAAGAAAAAAATTAATAAAAAATTAATAAAATAATTAAAAAATCCTTAAAATTGCCACGTCAGCGTCAGCTGGCCAAAATTAGTTGGATAGACTGAATTGGTACAAATAGTAAAAGGCTTAGGACTGAATTGGTTCAATTGAAAAGTTTATGACTGAATTTGTACCAATGCAATATGTTTAGGACTTTGAGCATGGAACTGTTACTTTAATTGCCATAATAAGTTTTTACAAGCAAATTGAATAAAAACAAAACCCATTGATGGATATTTCTTGATTCTCAAGTTCATTATCGTCATCGGAGAAGATGAGTGGTGGCGAATAACTAACTAGCTCATGCCAAAATCATGAGTTCTTGGGTGAAAATGCAAAATTGCATAATGTAGAGCATGCGCTTTGAAGTTTGCTTATGGGGAGGTTGCAGAACTTAAGCACGCAATTTGCAGTTTTGCAAAACTGTATAACTTCTTTAATATCTTTTTGTTTTCTTCTTTTCCTAAATTGTTCAAATTATTTTGCACCTGTGCAAGCTCGTGCGTAAGGAGTCTAATGCATTTATCAAGAAGGAGGTGAGCAAAATGAAAAAAAGAAAGAAAAGAAAAACAAGAAGGAAAAATAAAGAAAAGTCTTTAGACGAAAATACCCTTAACTGTAAATAAGATTTGACTGGCTTTCAAGTTGAATTTTTTTATTCAAGACTAAATTGGTCACTTCATACCCTTATTTGATACGATGTCCACTTTAGGCTATTTTTTAAGAAAATGGTTCCACTTTAAACCCTTAATTGAAATTTTCCCAATGAGTTATGACACTGAAGTTTGATTGAAAAAAAAAGTCACATATATTTTTGGAGAGTGTACGTACCATTCATTATTCAATGCTCCAATTTCAACTGTTGAGCTGAGCTGAGGGAAAGAAGATGACCCCTTCTTCTTGCCCGCTAAAACCTGCGGAAAAACCCTAGCGAAATTCGCCAGCACTTCCCTCCTCATCTCCGCACGCCATTTCCCCCCATCTCCCCTCGCTCTCCTCCTCTTCCCGATTTCATCTCTTCGAACCCTTCGCCGACGTCGCCGCCGCGGCCGCGAGAACTGCTGCGAATTCCTCCGCCGTCGAAGTTCAAACCCAATTCGGAAGCGCCTCGCGAATCGCTCGGTTTTTACGGCCCCCGGACATGTTCGACGAGAGCCAGTTCGACGTCCACCTGAAGCTGTGGGCGCTTCGCATCCCTCGCGAGCTCTGCAAGGTCGCCACCCGGGCGTTGAACGGGTACGTCCAAAGATCGTAGCTTTAGCCCTTTTTTCCTTTTATCCTTTTTGAGAGATTGGAGTGGGTTTTGCATTGTATTCTGTGCACGAATTTGACGCCTTTTTCGGTTTGTTTGTTCTTCGGGACGTTGGCAGTTACTTGCTGGACAAGGCTCGGATAAAACCGATCACGGAAGACCCGACGTGCGAGAGGAATCGCCTGATGATATTGTCTGAGAAGGTCCAGCATTCTGGTGAGAATCCAATCCCTCGTCCCCCGTGTAAAGGTTCAGCCTTTGTGGAATGTTGTTAGGATTTTCGCGATCGTGCCTGGTGGAAGTGCATTGTCATTGATTTGTATTTAGTCCGGCGCCCGTAAATTGTGTGTGTTATCCTGCATGTCGCCTGGCACTTGGTGGACTTGGTTTCTACGGTAGGTGTTACCTTCTTTGTTGCCCTGCTTCAGTCTACGTCATAGCATTCTTGTGGAGTATATTGAAGAGATGTAGCTTTCTGGGAAAACAAGTGAGATGACTTTGTAACTGGTGTTTCTGTGTTTTGTCTTGTGGTTTGTGGACTTCAAAAAGACGAGCATGATGTTTCTCTGCCGCCGGATATATATATCTGTTGTCTGCAGTCCCTGTAAAGTGCATTATGAAAATGCCGGAACATTAGGGATACATGCTTGTTTGTGTGGGACTGTCTAGAGCCTTAGGAGGGAAGCTCTTTGTTGTTATGACTTGTTATTCAAACAATGATATTGATGTCAAAATGATAAGTTTTTATGTTGTAATCAGGTGAATAATGCTTGCATTGTCATTTTCCTTTTCCTCCTTTTTGGTGGGACAGATTTGTCAGATATTCCAGAACAAGTTCTCGATGAAATGAGGAAACTGTGCGAGATTGAAGTTGTCCCTTATCCTCTGACACTTGGTTATTCCTACTGGGGTGCAGGTCAGATCCAGGTTCATTGGACATATATTGCAGACTACATAAACTTATATGTTCTGTTAGAATGAGAAGTCACTACATTCTTAAAAGTGACAACTCTGCTTTACTTGCAATGGATATGTGCCATGAATTGTTCAGAAAGTTCGTATTAGGCTTCTGTAGATGATGAGTTTTTAATGCAGCGAGGTTTTTAATCAGTTTTATGTGCCAGTGGATCTTTCAAGTTCATATTCTTTTCAATTACTGTGCTTTCATTTGTCCCCTTTACAGTTATTTCAATTTTCCTTTTTTGTTGTGTTTTTTTTTTTTTTTGGGGGGGGGGGGGGGGGGGGGGGGAGTCTATGGTAACGTATTGTAGCATTAGAAATGCTGCACAGGAATGCCAGGCCTTGCACATACTTTGCTGTTTTGATTATTTTCTGGGGAAATGCCTTGTAGATGACATTTGGGTTTGCTTTGAGCTGCAATTACTTATTAACTTTTGGTTGACCTTGACTGCAGATCATTTATTGAAGCAGATTCTCCCACCGGGGTTGAGGTACCTACATCTTTCGAAACGATAGTTATGTACAAAACCTCTATAGTTTATTTCTGGATAAGCTTCCTCATGGGCAATTTTTATTCAAAACCAGGTGATCTTCTGGAAGTAACAGTGTCTTCTGATTTGTGCAGGTCATATTGCACACTTGAATATACATGACGAACTGCTTTCCTACAAGGATGTTATTGCTAAAGTCATCTATGACGTATGTATTACTAACTCTCATGCTTAATGAATGTTGTGTTTCTTTGGTCGGTTATTTTGTCTGTGCCATTGTCCACAGCACACTAGTCAAATTTTCTTGCATATTTTTTCTCCTGTACTCTTTTGTCTTCATTCTGAAGTCAGCATCCTAAACACGTGCAACACCAAGCCACAAGATGTGGGCTGGTGGTTTACAATCAGCAATGTGTTGTGCTCTCTTCTGAATGTGTTCTGAGTATCATTTAGAGCATCACTGTGGTAGTTCTGCTTATTTCCTGTTTTTAGGACGTTTTAAGTACACAAGCATGTGCTGCCTGAGGCCTTGAGCATTCAGAGAGATATGCCATAAAGTATGCAGCATCAATAATCTGTAGACATGACTGTGTCTTCCATGAGCAGAAAAATTATCCACGAATCCAGACGATTGTTAATAAAGTTGGAACAATCACAAATGAGTTTCGTGTGCCAAAATTTGAAGTCTTGGCTGGAAAAAGTGATATGGTGACAGAGGTGAAGCAGTATGGGGCAACATTCAAGCTTGATTACAGTTTGGTGTATTGGAATTCAAGACTGGAGCATGAACATATAAGACTTGTATCTAATTTCCGACCAGGGGAAACCATATGTGACATGTTTGCTGGGATTGGTCCTTTTGCAATCCCAGCTGCTCAAAAGGGGTGCATGGTGTATGCAAATGACCTAAACCCAGATAGTGTTAAATATTTGAAGATCAATGCACAGTTGAACAAAGTGGATGACCTTGTTCATGCTTTCAACTTGGATGCGAGGAAATTCATTTCTCAAATGATGTCTTTGCCTGAATCCAAAACTAGTATGGAATCTGATGTTCTTACTGAAGAGTGTGAGATTAATAGGGAATTGTCAGAGCAGAAAGCAGAGCCAGATGGGACCGCAGGTATGGTTTTGCTGCAATTTGATTGCCGTCCTTTTGCAATTTGATGGGTTTCAGTGTTATTCTCCAATGCATGACATGCAATTAACATGGATGTAGTACCTGATGACAATGCAAGCAATGGTGATGGTCCGAAAGGTTTATGTGCTGGTGCAGTTGCAGCTGCTCCTGCAGCCAAAAGACCATTAGATACTTCTAAAGAAGGTAACACAAGCATCACTGTCATTTTTTCTTACCATTTAATAGGTTAACTGCTTTTGATGCGTGTGTTAGTTTCTTTAAGATTTTGTGCATGGTGGTGAATTTTACTGATTCTTGCATCATTTAATCAAGATTCAAGATAATTCATTTTCCCTGCATATTTCTGTG
The DNA here is from genome assembly GCA_017140325.1 of Eucalyptus leucophloia subsp. euroa. Lineage (NCBI taxonomy): Eukaryota > Viridiplantae > Streptophyta > Magnoliopsida > Myrtales > Myrtaceae > Eucalyptus > Eucalyptus leucophloia. The sequence goes on from CM029470.1 coordinate 11,299,606, forward strand.
GCAGGTCCCAATGCCAAATATTGTAGTGTACTTGTATCTAGTAAAAGAAAAGGAAATAACAACAAGCGAAGCAGGGCCAGTGAGTTGTCCTATTCTAAGACATGGGAGCACATTGATCATGTGGTTATGAACCTTCCTGCATCTGCTCTCACATTTTTGGGTCTCTCTCTCTCTCTCTCTCTCTCTCTCTCTCTCTCTCTCTCTCTCTCTCATGTGTGATTTGGCACAGCATGAAATTTTGTTGACATCTGCTGTCTCAATATGTCTTCTCCAATGGGGAAAAAACCATGTTGGGTTTGTTTCAATTCCTTAAATCTTTGGTGACGAAACCAGATGAGATAGAAAGAGTGGTCAGTATAGCATTCTTTGTGGGAGAAATTTTTTATTTCAATAGCCTCCTCAAATATTTCAAAATATCTTTACATTGCATAGTTGCATAATGCATCGAGTTGCTACCTTAATGGCTGATTGTGATGATGCTTTAAAACTTAAATCCCTGTTTTGTTATTTAATACAGCAATTTAAGCATTATTGATAATTCTGATTTGCACTTTTCTGATAAAAAAGAAATCCAAGATGTTGGGTAGTGTATGTTTACTTAGGCTGATGCACTTCTTCTGCAAGGCCTCTTTGCTTTTCTCTCCTAAACTTTTTGCATCATCTTTCAACTTCGTAGAATACTTCTAAATATATATTTAAAGCTGTGTCGAAGATCCAGAAAGGCAATTTTGTCTCTAATTCTTTTTTGCCTCAGATATATTTAGGGGGCTTATACACAGGAAATATTGGAAGGGACCTTCTCCTTGGATCCACTGCTATTGTTTCATGAAGGCCAGTGAAACCGAAGAATCCATTCTGGCTGTAAGTTCTGTTCTACAGGAACGTAAATATATGTCCGCCTGTTAATGTTATTGTCTTTTGCAAGTCTAAACATGTATATGTGCAATCTTCAAGTTGATTTGACTTTGTTTGGGTGGCAATTACCAATATACTTCCTAACTTCCAGTTGGTTTTTATGCTTTCTCATGGACTTTACATTGATTCTTTAAGCTCTCATAAAATAAATGCACTTCTCATAATCAGTATTAATGTGGACTGAATCTGAATAAGTCAAAACAAATGGAGCTTCGGTGCTTCATTGCAGTTGTTGGTTGTTGCATTTCTCACGTGGGTACTGCAATGAAATTTACCAGGGCAAAACAATTTAGAGTGAACTCAAAAATTTTCTTGGAGATTTCAGGAACCTTGTCCTTATCTTAGTTTTCCTGCTGTGCTTATTATCTCTGTCTTCTGGGATTACTTAAGAACCGAAATCTGAAGGTTAAAGATAGCTTAGGGGAGATGGATTTGTCTGGGAAATATTGTACCAGACTTCCACATCATTGCTACTACAAGGCCAAAAGAGGGTCGTCAGCACATTCTTATTCAATTTCCTCAATTTTTAGTTCCACTGTCGACTTTTGAAGTTTTTCCATGGAGAATGTAATCTTAAATGTACCACCCCATGACAAACTGTCGCAACTATGAGGATTTGATGATCGCAGGTGTGTTAGGTCTGACTTTTTTTTTTTTTTGGGTCAGAATGTTTGGTTCAACTTTGGGATCTTTTAACTTCTCGTTTGTCTATAATGCGATAAGCCGGCAATAAGTACCGTTTTCCTTTTTTAATCTCTTTGTTTGCTATTGACATGAAGAGTTTCACAAGAGAGTATTCTAGACTGCATAGCCGCACTTTCCTTGGATGTTTTATCATTCATTGTCCTGTGAACACACTTCCGATTCCAACAGGTAGCAGAACAAGCCCTCGATGCCTCTATTAGCGAGCCGATGTTCCACAGGGTTAGGGATGTGGCTCCGAATAAGGTACTCTCTGGCAAGCACTCTGAGCATTTCAACTATGTTCTGTGTTAAAGGATGCCCTCATGGGCCTTCCTATTGAGTGTTGAGCATGGTTGGTTTTGCAGGCAATGTACTGCCTGAGTTTCAGGCTGCCTGAAGCATGCTTTAAGGAAGATTCGATAACTCTACTCACCCTGCTGAAGGGAAGACGTAAGCGTGGTAGGAATAATTGCGTGGAGGGCTAAACACGGCCTCTTACCTAACGATTAAGAAGGTGGTTTTTTTCTAACTCGATGGAAACTAGAGAAGAAACAAGGAGGAAACTCATCGTTGATGGGTTACGGGTTATGGTTCTTTTATCGAATCAACTCCTGGTGTCCATGCAAATGCTGCTTATGGTTCGAGAAAAGCGAGCTGATGGATGTTTAAGATTCATCTGTCTGTTACAAGAGATCAGTCTTAAAGGTTACGATATATGATTGGATTTTATTATTCGTTTTTGGACAGTTTGTTTCTTAGAATTTCCAGCTTTGGGCTGGTAAACCAATGCTTGTAGTCTGTTTTGTAAAAGCCTTGTCGGCGTTTCTAATTACTTTTTACTTTCAAATTTTGATATTTGGGCGGCAGCTTTGGTTTAAATAAATATACAGCAAATTATGTTATATTTGATTGATTACTGCACAAAAGTAAAGAAAATTATCAGAGAGAAAATTGAGTTGAATTAAATGAGATCAATAAAAATTTCCTAAAACTTGGGAGCTTGAATATGGACACTCAAAAATCACCAATAATAATGTTTTAGGGTAATGACAAATGATTTTTAAAATTTGATTTGATATATAAAGTGATTTTGAACTTTCAATTTGTTAATTTGTTCATTATGATCTATTAAAATTAAATACACATTCAATTTTAATTTTGAATTATTTAAAAATGTTCAATTTTATCATTTTATTAATTCCAGTTTAGTGTGTTGGCTTCGGTTTAAAAGAATATGCAGCAAAACATGTTATATTTGATCGATTACTGTGCAAAATTTAAGAAAGTCTTAAATTATAAGAGAGAAAATTGAGTCGAAATAAAATAAGATCGGGATAGAAATTCCCAAAAACTGGGGTTTTAAATATATCGACATTCAAAAATCAACAAAAAGAAAATTATTTTTTCGTCCTTCTTTCTCTTCTGCCTTTCACGGCAGAAGTCAGTTACCTTTTCCAGAAGTGGAAAGACCCAACTGGGCCCCACTCCCAGATCGGATCGCCCCGTTCTCTCTCCAACCCCGTAACGCCCCTCGCCTCGACAACGGGATCCGCTTACTTGCCGTTGCCGCTATCCCGTTACATCTCCTTTCCCCCACAACCTTTCTCTTACTTAAAAAAAAAAAAAAACGAAAAATAATAATCGCGGGATTTTGAATTTGAATCTCGTAACGGACAAATTCAGGCCCCCATTCTCATCTTCTCTCCTTCTTCTTCTTCACCGAAGCAGACAATCCTCCGACAGCACCGAAGCAGAAGCGCAGAGCAAAGCAGCAGAGATGGCGACGCTCACGCAGGGGATCCTGCTGAAGCTGCTGCAGTCGATGAACTCGAGCAACGCCCGCGTGGCCGGGGAGCACCGGTCGGCCCTGCTCCAGGTCATCGGCATCGTGCCGGCCCTCTCCGGGCCGGACGACCTGTGGCCCAACCGGGGGTTCCTCCTCCACCTCTCCGACTCCCTCCACTCCACCTACGTCTCCCTCTCCGACCGCGACGCCGACCTCATCCTCTCCAACCGCCTCCAGCTCGGCCACTTCGTCCACCTCGACCGCCTCCTCCTCGCCCCCGACTCCCCCGTCCCCCGCGCCGCCGGCCTCCGCCCCCTCCCCGGCCGCCACCCCTTCCTCGGCTCCCCCGACCCCCTCGTCGCCCGCCTCTCCCCCTCCCGCCGCGACTTCGTCATCCAGCCCGCCTCCGACCCCGACCTCTCCGGTTCCGCCCCCGCCGCCGACGACCCCATCGCCGCCTTCCTCTCCCGCGGCCGCCCCGAGGATGATGGTGGGGTGGCGAGGGCGGAGAGCGACAGGGAGGAGCCGAAGGCGGGAGGCCTAGGTCGAGGCAGCCCCTCGCGCCGAGGGACAACTTGCCTAACTTGAACTCCGATGCGGAGGCGAGGGTTTCTGCTCAGAAGCCCTCGAGATTCTCGTCCCCCGCGACGGCGAAGAGGTCGGCGTCGGTCGGGAAGAAAATTGCCCCCGTTGCGGAGAGAGATCCGTCGCCTGCTGGAAAGGGGAAGCGGTCGTCGTCCCCGGCGCCCTCCAAGTGCGTCGTGCCGAGCTTGGCCGCTGCCAAGGAAGAGAACAGGAGGAACTCGAAGGAACCGGCGATTATAGTGCCGTCGAGGTACCGGCAACCGTCGCCGAACGCTCGGAGGCAGGCGTCTCCAAGCGCGAGGAGGGCTTCCATTTCGCCGGGGAGGAGATTGTCGGGTGGTGTGAAGATGTCGCCAATGGTGATGGACTCGGCGAGCAAGAAGAAGATGGTGACACTCGCTGCTGGGATTTCGAAGGTCTCGGAGGCGTTGGTGGGTTCGGGGAAGGCGGGCCGGAAGAACTGGGACGAGCAGCCTGCATCAGCATCGGCAGCTCCAGCAACGGAGCAGAAAGAGAAGGTTCCTGGAAAGAGCAAACCCGATCTGCAGGCGATTTTGCGGACTCAGGTATCGATCTTTTCCTGTCGCATCAGCGAATAAACTAAAGGCGTGACCGGGTTATAATGATTACCTTAGATCCAGAACAGAGCGGACGTTTGCTAAAGGTCTGGTTTTTATCATCATGCTATGAAAATTTGGGTGCTTTTTTGTTCATTTGATTCCCATTTCGCTGCTGTCATTTCTTGGGAAGAGGTGCACATCTGTAGACACCATGCTGGTGCAATTGGGAGTTAATAAAAAGGGAGGCAGCATGTAGGTTGCTGTTTTTTCTGCCAGTTCTTGATGAGAGGAAGAAGAAATGGACAAATTCCGCTGGATTGAATAAGAAAAATAACAGGAAAGAATAACCCCTCTGTCACATTACTAACTTGAGTACTATGCAATGAACTCGAGATTTGCTTGTAGTGCTCTGTTTGGTATGAGGCTGTTGAGATGAATTCCAAAATGGTATCACTCCCAAGAAATGTTTTTGTTAGAGAAGACAATTAGCTATTTGATAATGCTCACGTCTCGTAGCAATCTCGGATTTCTAAAACCTCAAATGACAGCTTTCCATGTCAAAATGTGGTTCTTTGAAGCTCTCCACAAATGGGTTCTTACTTCAAAGTAAAATTGTGTCTTTTTTCTCAGGCTGCTATATCCAGACGTCTTAGTGATGTGACCAGTGGAAAGTCGAACGGTGATGATCCGTCAAACGATGAGAAGGCAAAATCTGGAACACCAGAACGGACCACTTCAGTTCCTGGAATCACCATTCATGATAAGAAATGGACCGATGGCAGTGTTTCTCTTGACTCGGTCTCCAAAGAACTTAATAGGCTTGGGAAGGTATGAACTTCGATGAAGAATGATCTCGCTCTTTATTTCGGAGCAAAATTTAGTTCTTTTAATTCATCATCCATCAGTCAACGGTATAGATTTGTTAAACAGAGAATTGCTGAAAGTGGTCAAATTGTTTCCAAGTCATCCTAATTTATGTTGACTAAATAATGCAGGAGGCTATGCAGAGGAAACTTATTGCCTCTATTGCAGCTGCTGAAGCATTGGAGGAGGCCAATGCTACGGAGTCACTAGTGAGGAATTTGAGGTACTAACTTGACGCCAGTTCTGATTTTCACATAGGAACCAATAAACATACAGAAGCACAGCGTGCATGCGGCATAAATGAGAGCTTGAATGTTGTGCTATGTGATTTGTTGAGCCAAGCCAGTAATACATGTCTGAATGCATTAGCAGTTTTGTGCTTCTAAAATTTTAGTCGTATCATTGTAAACTTATAGTTGTATAGTTCGATATGGCACTGTCTGAGGAAAATTGTACTTTATCTTTTGTTCCAGCATGTTTTCAGAACTGTGTTCCACATCCAAGGCTGGGAATCCTTTGCCCTCCATTGACTGGTTCTTCTCGATTTATGATGAGGTCGTGAGATCGACAGGTGTTGTTAAATCTCTCTCTAACAGCCGTGCCTGTGCTGACGATAGTATCATCCCCACAGAACAATCGAAATTCTCGATTTGGGTGGAGGCAGCTTTGGCCACTGATCTTGAGGTTGTCAATTTCTTAACAAATCAAGATAGTGAACCAGCATCAGCTCTTCAGAAAACATTGCTCAAACGGCAATCTGTGAAGGCAAATGGCAAGAACCAAATGAAAGTGTCTTCTCCGTCACGTTCTGACACTGCCTGCGCTTGGACTAGGGGTCACGGAATGAAAGAAACTGTGGACTTTGCAATGAAGTTGCAGTCTGAGATGCAAATGTGGTTTGTCAGTTTCATTGAGGATTCCCTGGTTGCAGGCTTTCGGGTGTTTGGACAGTGCGGTGGTGGGAAAGTACTAAATCTCGACTGTGGCTCTGTTACAGCTGTCTTGTCACACTTGAAGCGTGTGAATGATTGGTTGGATCGCGCGGTGCCTAAAAGTGACGAGTTCCTTATGGAAAAGATCGAGCAACTGAAGCGGAAGATCTATGGTTTCGTCATTCAGCACGTTGGTACGACCTTTGACAACTCCACATCGGCTGCCGCATCTGAATTTCTGGTTCATGCGATTAATATCTGTCAAGTATATTACATCTGTTCTTTCATCCTGTTCAGCATTTTTATTTTGACCTCATGGTCTTCTTGCAACTAGCAAGCTTGGATCATGCGCAGCACATAAGGCCTGCATTTTTTAACCCGATTAATATTTATCAAGCACAACCTATTTCACTGTCTTGTGTAGCATCTCTCATCGTCTTCTCAGCATTTGGTAACTGATCGATTATGTTACGATCCTGCCTCACGAGCTAAAACTAATCATGTCATCTCGATTTTTAGCTTCTGAGTATTGTGCCTAGATTATTCATTTTCAAATCGAAAGAACCTAACGAAAGGCGCTTGAGATGATTACTGGAGGAATCCTAACCTGGGTCATGCCGTCGGTACAACCTGAAACGATCACACAACATCTGTCAGTAATTAGACAAGAATCAAGAGACTGTACCAGTGGCTAAATTGTCTAATGGGTTTAAAACAATGGCCTAATTAGATCGAATCACCAGTGGATGAGCGACAAAACTAATCAAAAGGGAGTGTGAGAGGATGACCACCTCGCTTCCACAAACGTTCGGTCTGCAGGTCTGCTGAGTCCGGCCCGGCACCATCTCTACCGGAGTGCAGACTAACCTACAGAGCGGTCTTTGTTTGATGGGTGAGGTCGTCATCAAAACCCTACCAAAGTGGGGACCCCTTTCAATATGTTTTGGCTTGGTTGATACCCGACATCTTTTCGCTAGCACTATAGATAGATAGGAGCTTACTGATGCCATGTCAAAGTTGCAGTTCCAAGAGAAGACATTTTTGTGTAATTCCTTATTTTTATACAGGAAATACATGCAAACTTTCTCTAGGAGAAGAAGAATACAAATTCAACAACACAAATCTTAGGGCGTGCATGTTTTAAATTCTGTTCCTTTTTTATTCAAAAAAATAGAAATAAAAAAAAAACTATTTACGTTCGGGAATAATTTTTGAATAAAAAAACACGTTTGGTAAATTTGTTCGGGAATAAAAAATGAACGTAAATATATTTGGTAAATTTTATTCTTTTTTTTAAAATTTTTTATTTTATTATTTCTTTTTTTCTTTCTTTTTTTTTATTCTTTTGGCCTCCGGCGTCGTCGGCCTCGGCCATGGCGACCTCGCCCGGCCAAATGTCGACCCTCGACGAGGCCGAGCCTCACCGTGGTTGGGCGAGGCTCGGCCTCGCCTTGGTTGGGCGAGCTTGGGCTCGCCCAAATGGTGAGGCCGAGCGTCGCCGGCCCCGAGGCTCGGCCTCCTGGATTTGGGCGAGCTTGAGCTCGCCGTGGTTGGGCGAGGCTCGGCCTCGGCGGGGCCGAGACGCTCCGACGGGTTGCCGAGGCCCTCGACGGCGTCGCCGGCCCTCGACGGCGGTCATTGGCCATGGCCGAGGCCGGCGACCGGCAAAAGAAAAAAGAAGAAGAAAAGAAGAAAAAGAAGAGAGAGAAGAAACAAATTTTGTTCTTAAAAATTGTTTTTAGAAACAAGAAAGATTTTTTTTATTTCTTTTTTGTTCTTTTTTGTGTTTGGAAACAAAAAAATATATTTGGAATAAAAATATAAACAAACGCGTTTTTATTCTTTTTTTATTTCATAGAATAAAAAAGCAGAAATTTTATTCATAAACACTTTTTAGAATAAAAACATGCACCTAGTAACTTTTTCCTGAAAACCTGCCACTCCAAACATCCCGTGGGCTCCATGTGAGGACACAATACTCTTTTTATTTTACTTTATTACAACAAATGACGATAACAACGCGACAACAACGATTCGATAAAAATTTAGGGATTTGAAAATGTTAGTACGGCTAGAAATGATTAGCATAGCATGCAAAACTTTTCTCCAAACATCTCTTGAAATGAATCGCCCTGTCCTAGGACCAAATGTCCGTCCACGGTTCCCAATTTTGGGAACCGGTGCTCCGGTCCGGTTCCCGGTTTCAAGGTGGAACCGCACCGAACCGAACCGATCACCCTGTTATCGACCTCCTACCTAATTGTCGGAGCTAAAAAACCACCATTCGACAAGCACATAATCGTCACGTGCCCATTCCCAATCATTGGGCAGATGCGTCTTTATCTCCAAAAAAAATCAATTTCTCTTATTACAAATCGTTATAAAGTGATAGTGTTTAAGACATAACTACTATCTATCTAATGGTGAAAGTTTAAATTATTTCAAAATTCCTTATGACCATTGAAGATTTAATTCGTGCAAAGTAAGACTTTTCTCTATAAATTCTCTCAAGCGGAAAAAGAGAGCAAGAAAAGCGAAACGTTCTTTTTAACTTTTAATGCATGATTTCTCGAGAGATTTCTACATTAATTCTAAATTACATCTTTTATTCATTTCATCTTCTTCTTTTTTGTCGTTTAATGTGTAAGAACAAATTGTCATAAAATGCAATTTTTTTTTTTAAAAGTTTCAGAACTCTTCACGGCTGAAAAGTATTTCAGAAAGCTTTCGCCTCACTCTACCTTCACATGGGTTGTCAATGGCGGGAGGATTCAACCAAAGGGATGATGCCCCAGTCCTGAGCAGCACCAACGTATTTGCAACTCTTGGCAGCTTGAAGAAGAAGAAGAAGCCGATGGCAAAGGAGAAGAAGAGCGACGGAGAGGCCTCCAGGGAAGCTCTAGAACAGTTGCTCTTCTAGGCTTTGGCGCCTCTCAACGCGAAGTCCTAGGCCGACATCGACGACGATGAAAGTGACGACGACTACTACGCCTTGATCGCATCGCCGGAGTGCATTTGGAGCCGGACTGACGAGCAGAAGGTGGCAGAGAGCACGGCGAGGCATCTCTTGAGTTCGGGTTGCTTGGTTTAATGTACATTGGTGCTGTCATACGTAACGCCTTCTCTTGTACTTCGTTTATTTTCATACATGGTAAGTATCTTGGTTCATGTGTTATTATCAGAATTCTCCGAGGTTTTGCGAACATGGTCATTCGTTAGCTGGGAGTTTGGTGGTTAAAATTGGGTTGCAATTTGAGAGAACGCGAATTAAGCTTGGTGATAGGAATTTCCTTTTTTTTTTTTTTTCTGCCCATTTTGGCCATGCCTCAAGCAGAGTGGAGATTCTATTGTAGTGTGATGGGAAATTGCAATATCTTATCAAAGATCAATGGCTTGGATTGCTTCTTGCTTTACTTCTTCTCCAAGTTTCATTAATGTCATTTAATGAACTCATCATGCCTAAGTTAGAAAAAATGATTAGTAGGCTTAGCTAAGTAGGATAGGCTAGGCGTAACATCATCATCTCTCTCTTCTCTTCCTTTAGGCGCCCCTGCCCTTCTTGATGCCCGTGATTTTTGTTTTATTAGGCTAGAAGAGTACAATGGTAATTTTACTAACCCTAGGTAATGTTCACGCACATGGATTCATTAATGAAGGACTTAAAATGACTAAAAGGGCTTGGGTGGCCCATGGGCCCTTGGGCCGGCCCTCCTTGGGCGTAGGCTCAAGAATTGGGCTGAATGCATGGGCTAATCAAGCTTTATTTTCTTTTATTTATTATTGTATTTTTTTGCTATATTTATTATTCTATATTTTTGCAAAATGGATGCATAAATGGTCAACAAAAATTTGGATATCAACTAGTGTAGCATTGCGACGTGTCTAATGCCCAAGGCAAACAAATTATATTGTTATTGATGTATGCCATCCGGCTTTGGTCATCCAATTGGTTGGGAGGTCTTACACGAAGTTGTAGAGAGTGAACTTGTACCCAAGATGATTTGTCGGAGAGAAAATGCAAAAAAAGAAAAAAAAAAAAAAAAAGTATATAGATTAATTACTCATGATACAAAAATAAATATCAACAATAATATCAAACAAAATTAATAAACATAGTCACATTGGTAAAAATATATATTTTAAGGAAAAACATAAATTAAATAAAAAGGAAAAGTCCTCAATAACAAGAATGTCAAATTATAGAAATTGGATACTCCTACTGAACCTCATTGTAATTGACCAAACTGATCATCATTGAGAAAAATCGATACTGATGCAAAAATTCATTAGAAAAAAAAAAGTATTTTCAAACATTGGACACAATCTGTACATTACCCATTGATGACAAAATTTTGGGAGTGAGTTGTGTAAGTCAATGCGATATTCCTAAATATTGCCAACTTAAGCTGATTATTGCAAATACTTATATATCACTAATATTTTTTTGTGACATAATCATCAAGTTAAAATGGGGAATTTGTTCAATTTCACTTGCTTATCTTAAAGTTTTAGCACTACACGTGTCATACACAACTCGGCCTCCGGACCTAAGCTACCATAGGATATTTTAGAATGATGTTAAAAAAGATACGACTTTAAACGCGAGACTGCAATGTAGAGGTTGTATTTTTTTCCCTGAATTTCTTTAGGTAGAGCTGATGTTAAAAAGGTAGGATGCCAGCATGACATTGCGACGGGCAGACACCCTCTTAATTTCAAACTCCAAGAAAAAGAAATGCAAAAAGTGATTTGAAGATCAATGTCAATCTGCTTGGTATCCCTAATGCTCTTTTGGTACCGTTCTTTTCATTAAAAAACGTTTTATCAAATAGCTTGAATTGAATTCATTTTATTACTTCCTAATATACGAGATGACCATGCAGGTGTGCAATTTATCAATTTAACACCCAATAAAATAATTGAGACATTGCAAGATTTATTTCATAGCAACGAAATCATCTACTATATCAGTTTAGAATTCACATCAATAATTCTGCCTGTGTATCACCAAAAGGTGAATGGATTTATTGTATCGGTGAAGATAGGTGTGCATAGTTCGGTGACTTATGAAAGCACATAAGAAAATTTCTTAGTATTGTTGAAATGAACATCAAGAGTACTTTTTCACACTTAGTTATAGTTCTTTGCTTGTTTGTCACCTAATTTGGTTTATTGATTAATGCTAGTCTAGCTTGTGAAGTCTTTCCTGATAGATAAATACTAGTTTCAGCTCTATTTTGAGGCAGAACAGAAGGGCTACCCAATCCTATATGCTGGCCACTAGAACAACTCAAAAATTGGAATAAGAAGACGACCATAAAAAAGAGTACAAAATATGAAAATTATAGGACACTAGTGAGTGCCGAATTTTCTTTAGGAGTGTTGTTTCCCTTGTCCAGTGAATCACTAATACCACACTTCCACTTTGGAGCAGTTAAAAGTGTCTATAATGAGAAATTAATTTTAGATTTGCAGTAACTGCTGACAATTTGCACAGTGGCAACTAATGATTGCTTATTAACTTGGGTCCCTACTATTCTTATTCCATTGGTCAAGTGAAATTGACTGACTACATCGTAGTAGGGGTGTGCAATCGGACCGGGTAAACCCGATTCCCGAATCAGCCCACCTGGAAAATAGGGTCGGGAACTGATTCTTAATGAAACCAATTCGGGAACCGATTTCCAAATTTCAGATTCGGTTTGAATCAGTCTGGGAACCGGTTCCAAGGGATTACCCACCCGGGAATTGGATTGACTGGACCGGTTTGGGAACTAGTTTGTAAGCCAACCCAAAATCCAAAGCCTTAATTTGTTTCTATCTTTACCTCTCACAGGTCACACGACTCACACCCGCAAACTTCACTTCACAACTTTTCCTTCATTGCGTCATCGCCAGATCCGTCAGTGGGAGAACGCCATGGCCGGAGCCGTTGTCGAGTTCACCACTGTTGCTGCTGCCTACCCTCGACGTCGTCCACAACCGGTTCCAAGGTCTCTCTCTCTCTCTCTCTCTCTCTCTCTCTCTCTCTCTCTCTCTCTCTCTCTCTCTCTCTCTCTCTCTCTCGGGTGCTTCTGGCTTGTGTTGAGTTTTTGGAGTTTGCTTTGGGCTGATACGGATTTATTCGTGCGCTCACGCAGCGAATGATGGTAGAGTTGTGTGCCTCTCGGCGTACAGGAACACTGCCTAGGTGCTCTTCACCATTGCTTGCTCCGAGGTTCTCTCTCTCTCTCTCTCTATGAGTTGAAAGTGCTTGCGTTGAAATGGTGGGTCGAATTCGATAGTGTACTTTTCACATGGATGGCCTTTCTTGCTTAATATGGCGTGATTTTGTAAGGGCCTACTTTCTTGAGGTGGGGAATTCTTGTGGAGCTCCTTAGAATTTTAAATTTTGTGTCATAGTTGGGCTGTGAAGACCATGTCTTTTTGCTTGATGGCCGCTAGCTGCGCTTTGCAACTTTGCCAATATCTTCTTGTGGTCAAAGACTATTTCGATGATGTCCGCCCCATCGATAAGTTCTTCCTAATTCACCACTCAATTTGTTCCTGTTGACTTTGCCCTTCAAGATTCAGAGGGTAATTCATTAATTTATCGTGCTCCCGTTGCCTATTTGGGACTTTGCCATGATCGTGGACATCATTAGGGTTTACTCTCCTCCTTTGACCATTTATTAATTGATTGGTTGGCTAGACATCATTATGCTTTATTCTATTTAGTTGGTTTACAAGCAGATTCTGGATCTGTTATTTAGTTGATTCAAAGATTTGATTTACCATGAAAAATAATTTGTATTTTAGAATGCTAATGTTATATAATTTGTTTTCAGTTTTCAGTCAATGGATCAAAACAAAGACATATCAATGGAAGTGGAGGAACATAATAAAATGAGTTCGCTAATGGAATTGCCATTCCATGGAGTTGATGAAGTGGAATCTGCAATCATGGGCGCAACAAACAAGGTGAGGGTACTTAACTCTCATCCTCCTTTGGGTAAAAAGCGAGCTAATCAATCAGATTGTTGGGATAATTTTTCGATAATTATAGATGAGAAAACATAGAAAACAGTTAAGGTGAAGTGCATTCATTGTGGGATGGATTATGCGTATAATGTTGATCATGGAACTTCTACTATGTGGAAGCACTTGAGAAAGTGCAAAAAATATCATCATGCAGATAAAAAGCAAATGTTGTTTGCACACATGACAAAGATGTGGTTGGCAAGATAGGGGAAAATACTACTAGTGATAATAGTGTCTTAATGACATGGAAGTTTGATCAAAAACGTTATAGGCATATGCTTGCTCAAATGATTATTATTTATGAAAAGTCATTTTCTATCGTTGAGCGTGTTGGTTTCGCGATTTTGTTACTGAATTGCAACCTCTTTTCCATCATCTTTCACTGTTTACAATGGTAATAGATTGTATGAAATTATATCTAAGTGAAATGATTTATTTAAAAGCTTACTTTGGTAAGCTTAAATCTAGGATTGCACTCACAATGGATATGTGGAGTTTCATTCAAAACTTGAACTATTTATGTTATACTGCACATTATATTGATGAAAATTGGTAGTTGCAAAAAAGAATAATAAATTTTGTAATGATGCATAGTCTTAAGGGTGAGGAGATTGGGAAAATGATGGAGAAATGCATTTATGATTTGGGAATAGAAAAGAATGTGTCCACAATAACAATGGATAATGCAAGTTCAAATGATGTGGCCGTTAGTTATTTGAAAGAAAATTTTTCAGAAGAATGATTTTTGATTTTGAATGGCGATACTTTACTTATGAGATGCACTGCTCATATACTTAATTTGATAGTAAGAGACAGATTGAATGAGGTGTGCGATTCTATTGCACACATCGAAACATAATTAGGTATGTGAGGAGTTCTCTAGTGAGAGCTAAGACATTCAAAGCTTGCATTGAGAGTGAGAGGATTGCATATAAGGGTTCGGTCTGTCTTGATGTTGCCACTAGATGGAACTCTACTTACATGATATTAGACACCGCCATAAAGTTCAAGAAAGTTTTTAAAAGAATGGAAGATGAAGATTTATTTTTCTTAAGGGAAATTGACAATGATCCTCCTAAAGATGAAGATTGGGAAAATGTCATCATTTTTTCTAAATTTTTTAGACGATTTTATGATGTAACCAAAGAATGTCGGGTAGTTCATATGTTACTTGAAATGATTATTTTGAGGCGATAACTATGATGTATAAGTATTTGAATAATGCAGTGAATTCTTTATACCAAAAGCTTCAAGCTATGGGTTAAAAAATGAAAGAGAAGTTTGATAAGTATTATAAAAGTTTGGATAAAGTTAATATGATGGCATTGATTGTGGTTACATTGGATCTACAAAGAAGTTGAATTATGTAAATTTCTGTTTTGAACAAATCTATGATGATGAAGCAAAAATTGATGAGATGCATGATAAAGTGAAGGCCGCCTTGGAGAATTTGTATAAATTTTATGAGTGATTTTTGTTGGTTCTTCTAGTAAAGAAAAATTTGGTGATTCAAGTGTGAATAACAGTAGTAGTGCTTCAAATGTTGATATTGATGACAATGATTGTGAAATTCATGCTTGGCACAAAAGCTTTCTCCGCGCGAAGATAGTAGTGTTGGATGAAAAAAATCTGAGCTTGATCGTTATCTTAAAGCTGAAAGTGAAAATATCCTTAATATTGATTTTTTGATGTGATGGAAGAGTATTAGGTCAAAGTATAAAATTTTATCTTTGATAGCTCAAGATATTTTGTCTATTCTCGTGACTACCATTACTTCATAGTTGGCTTTTAGTACATCGGGACGTGTACTTGATGGCTTTCAAAGTTCTTTGACTCCTAGAGTGATGGAATGTTTAATTTGTACTCAAAATTAGTTGAGAGCTATTCGCGTGCCAATTAATGTTGAAGAGTGCATCAAGAATGCGGAAAAGTTTGAGGCGGGTAAGTTATATATATTTTTTTATCTTGTAATTCATTCACATAACTATCTATTAAGCAAATGCCTTATTTAATATTTTTCTTTAATAGATTTGGATTGTCTTACCAAAGATATTATCATTGGAAAATAAACTTCATTTTGTGAAAACTTTGATTTTGTGGTAAGTAAATAGACTTTATTAAATTATAACATCTGCATGTCTCTAGAGTATGGTTTTTTGTTGATTTTTCTTTATATATGAATTTTATGTTTTTGTTAGAGATTTTGTATCACGTGGAATGCAAGGTCGAAGAAGGAGATGAAGATCGAGCACATCAAAGACAAGGTTGATATGTGATCTGT
The DNA here is from genome assembly GCA_017140325.1 of Eucalyptus leucophloia subsp. euroa. Taxonomy (NCBI): domain Eukaryota; kingdom Viridiplantae; phylum Streptophyta; class Magnoliopsida; order Myrtales; family Myrtaceae; genus Eucalyptus; species Eucalyptus leucophloia. The sequence goes on from CM029470.1 coordinate 11,315,233, forward strand.
CAAAAATTGTCCTACAACTAGTTAATTGGCTAAATTGCTTGGCTGATGCAGAGTTGTTTTGTTCAACAGGAAATAAATGACGTTTTAACTGCTACATGCTTAAGGCCTGATCAGGCTTCATGTTTTTAAAGTGCCAAGTTGCTCTTGGATTTGTAATATGGGTCTAGAGTGGTCCTCTATGTGCCCAAAAAATTTTCATGTTGAAAGATGAACTCTCTTTTGTTTTCCCTTTGAGAATGCTTATATAGTGACCTTTGGTTCTTATCATCATTATCACCACCAACACTTTCATTGTAGTTATTATTATTATCTCTAATTTTGCACGTTGCTTAAAGTGTATTGGGAGGAGTCCCAAAGGGGATAATTGTTCAATGTTTCTCTACTTATATGTATCTAATTCGCCTGCATCTAGTTCTATTAGGCCAAGTTTAGATATCAACCTTGGATTTACTAACTGTGCAAAGCTTTACTACATAAACTTTGTCTTGTGGATTGATAAGACTGCCGATGATCATTTGAAATGGATGACAATTCTGGATCAAGTAAAATTGGTGATAATACCTTTAATTAAATAATCTGCAGTATCCTTTGTTCTGAATAGCTATACACTACCTAGAGATGAGCTATAAGATTGATAGCAATGCATCAGTAGTCACATTTGTAAAACACTCAGCGAGAATTTTGGGGTTAAGCAAATTTCTCCCATTGGAAAAAGGATTTGGGATGGAGTGGTATGAGGTAAATAAACTCTTGGGGTTATCCAAATGCATGTTTGTCATGATGAAGAGGTTGACAGCGGTGAGGACCAAGCTGTTTTCATAATCAACCCTGGAAACAAGAAGGAACTTATTGTATCATCCGATGGTATGTAGAAGTGATATATATCATAATTTGGTGGATTACCAGTGAAGTTCTGCTATGTCACATGATAGTGGCTTGCTATTCAGTCTTTTCCTGTCTTGCACAAAATGTTTGATATCTTTTGAACTTCTTTGATCGCATTGCTTCCAGTTTTACCTATTATTTGTTTGCTTTGCTGCTCATGGTGCAATTGGTTAATATAAAAATTTATATCTTAGTTGTGAGAGTGCACCGTCAGATGAAAAGGAAGGGAGTATCTTGGAGATGTGGCCAGAAAATCAAAATTCTCAAAGGAGCATGTACCATAGTGCACAAGAAGAATGTCTATACTACTCTGGAATATATTTTGCTTGAAGGACTTGAAGGAGATGGCAGTGGTAAGAAATGATATACATGCATGCATTTAGTTGCTTTTACTTTGAGCTTTCTACGAACATATACTTTTATTGTGGGCATGTTAGATTATTTCAGTATGTCTAACAAATAACGTTTATACTTAAACATAATGGAATTTTTTTTTTGAGCATGCAATTCGAAACATAAAGAGATACACTGCGTCTAATATGTACATAGGTTGTAGCTTCTATGATAACTCTAAGTTTCAACTCGGTGCCTATTCCATATTAGTCAAATGATTTTTCAAACAATTTCATTATTTCATCATCAATGAATTGATTTTTATTATACTTTCCAAGGAGACTTGGATAGAAAAGTAGGTTGTTTAGAAGTGTCCTACATTGATCAGTGGAAGCATTTTGCATTCAAATCATCAGTCAATACTTATGTTCGCTAGGATTGAAATGAAAGAATTAGATTATGTATTAAATCGGAGAAAAATCTTGGGATCAAGTTTTAATCGTCTATCTGCTCATAGGAGATTTCCAGATCAAAAGATCCCTCAACTTGATTGAGAAAACAGTTTATTTAGTGCAAGGATGTTTCTCTATTCTATTCAATGAAGTGTATTGGTCAATTGATCTATCTTTCTTCTCTCTGCGGGGAAAGCACGAATCATATGCAGGTGAGTCACTTATCGATTTTTTGTGGTTGAAGTGTTATTAGTTTTCATCAACTGATTGGATACCTCAAGATTCTGCTAACAAGCTGTCCCTACATTATTTTGTGTGAAAGGCCACTAGGGGTGCTTGATGAGAAAGGTTTCATCCTCGATAAGCATGATGGAAATGTTTGCTTGGAGGTTTATAGTTTTGTATCTATACCTATTGGAGTAATTAACTCTAGAGAGGTATCTATTTAATTATTTGAATGTCATTTTACTTCTTTATGTCGTATAATGTCCAAAATCATGATTCTTTGTGGTCTCTACTCAATCTTGAACTTCCAAACCTAGTTAGTAGCTGTTGGGAAATCCAAGTGGGAGTGCCAGTTGGAGAAGCAATGCTTGAAAGCTCCATGTTCGATTGACTTGCTAGATGCCAACCAATGTGAAGAGTTAGGAATTCATGAGGTACATGTATAATTGGGGTTTTGTAAATCGATCTTCAATTCACAAGTGACTGCAGAAAGTATTTCTTGAAGCATCCTATATAACCTTGTTCGAGTATTTTATAGCATTTAGGTGAAATCTGTCGGTCTGAAAGGTTTAAGAGCTAAGGAGATTTTCTGCATGATGTTAGATATTATGTTCCTTCTCCTTAGAATAACCGTTGACTTGAGAATACTATTGATTTATCTGTCCTCCATCTATATTACTAGCCTATTCATATTTTCTTTTTTGTCTTTTTGTTTTCAGGAATTACCAGTTCATGCACCCAGTGCTGCTGGACGAGACCCTCCAAAGGAAATTGTAGCTATTGTCCGGCAGGCAAATTTCAATTACTCCACTGCTATGAAGAACTTGGATCAAAAGTACATTATCAAAAATAAAATGGAAATGTAAATGGAAGTCAAATTTAGTGGCGATTCTGATAATGGTCAAGAAAGTCATATTTATTCATCTCGCATGACACCATCTTGTTATAGAGGATTTCATGGTCTATACATCTTTTCCTTGGAGCACAAGTCTCATGAACTATTTTAGAAATCCAGTGTATATAAATTTTTGTTTCATATGGTAAACAAGCATCTTTAATTGTTTGCTACAACGGTGGATGTGCTTATGCTGATTGAGATTGTAAATGCTTTATCTTATATATGAGTGTTGTACATCAATTTTTATGCAAAACACGTTCTAATATAAACAGGGTTAACCCTGTTGCTGGACCGGAAAAACAGGGTGGGTTGGGAACAGGTCAAATACAAACAGGGTCGGGTACAGAGTCCAAAAAAAGAAAACCGATTATAACAGGGTTTGGTACATGGTCTAGGTTTAGACCCTACCCACCCTGGACTCGATCACCCCTATTGGACCCTATTTTGCATAAAAATTGCTAGACAGCACTCATATGTAAGCTAAAGCATTTACAATCTCGATTAGTATAAGCACATCCACCATTGTAGCAAACCGTTAAAGATGCTTGTTTACCATATAAAACAAAAAATTTATATACACCAGATTTTTGAAATAGTTCATGAGACTTGTGCTCCAAGGAAAAGATGTATAGACCATGAAATCCTCTATAACAAGATGGTGTCATGCGAGATGAATAAAGATGACTTTCTAGACCATTATCAGAATTGCCACTGAATTTGACTTCCATTGACATTTCCATTTTATTTTTGACAATGTACTTTTGATCCAAGTTCTTTGGAGTAGTGGAGTAACTAAAATTTGCTGGCCAGACAACAGCTATAATTTCCTTTGGAGGGTCTTGCCCAACAGCAATGGGTGCATGAACTAGTAATGCTTGAAAACAAAAAGACAAAAAAGAAAATATGAATAGGCTAGTAATATAGACAAAGGATAGATAAATCAATAGTATTCTTAGGTGAGCGGTTATTCTAAGGAGAAGGAACACAATATGTAACATCATGCAGAAAATCTCCTTAGCTCTTAAACCTTTCAGATAGATAGATTTCACCTAAATGCTATAAAATACTCGAACAAGGTTATATAAGATGCTTCGAGAAATACTTTCTGTAGTCACTTGTGAATTGAAGATTGATTTACAAAACCCCAATTAGACATGTACCTCATGAATTCCTAACTCTTCACATTGGTTGGCATCTAGCAAGTCAATCGAAGATGGAGCTTTCAAGCGTTGCTTCTCTAACTAGCACTCCCACTCGGATTTCCCAATAGCTACTAACTGGGTTTGGAAGCTCAAGATTGAGTAGAGACCACAAAGAATCGTGATTTTGGACATTATACGACATAAATAATTAAAATGACATCATATTAACTTTATCCAAACTCCCATAATACTTATTAAACTTATCTTTTATTTTTAAACCCATAACTTGAAACTTTGGGTCTAAAGAATTCGCTGCATTATTCAAATACTTATACAATATAGCTATCCCCTCAAAATAATCATTTGAAGTAACATATGAATTACCTGACATCCTTTTGGTTGCATCATAAAACCATCTCAGAAATTTAGAAAGAATGATCGCATTTTCCCAATCTTCATCTTCAAGAGGATCATTGTCAATTTCTCTTAAGAAAAATAAATCTTCATCTTCAATTCTTTTAAAAACTTTCTTGAATTTTATGGCGGTATCTAACATTATGTAAGTGGAGTTCCATCTAGTGACAACATCAAGATAGACCGAACCCTTGTATGCAATTCTCTCACTCTCAATGCAAGCTTTGGATGTCTTAGTTTTCGCCGGAGAACTCCTTACATACCTAACTATGTTTTGGATGCGTGCAATAGAATCACGCACCTCATTCAATCCGTCTCTTCTTATTAAGTTAAGTATATGAGTAGTGCATCTTATATGTAAAGCATCACCATTCAAAATCAAAAATCATTTTTTTGAAAATTTTTTTTTCAAATAACTAAAGGCCACATCATTTGAACTTGTATTATTCACTGTTATTGTGGACACCTTCTTTTCAATTCCTCCATCATAAATGCATTTCTCCACCATTTTCCTAATCTCCTTACCCTTGTGACTATGCATCATCACAAAATTTATTATTCATTTTTGCAACTGCCAATTTTCATCAATATAATGTAGTTCAAGTTTTGAATGAAATTCCACATATCTATTATGAGTGCAATCCTAGATTTAAGCTAATCAAAGTAAGCTTCCAAACAAGTCATTTCACTTAGATATAACTTCATATAATCTCTTGCCATTATAAATCATGAAAAATGATGGAAAAGAGGTTGCAATTCAGTAACAAAATCGCGAAACCAACACGCTCAACCATGGAAAATGGCTGTTTATCAATAATAATCATTCAAGCAAGTATATGCCTACAACGTTCTTGATTAAACTTCCATGTCGTTAAGACACTACCACCACTAGTAGTATTTTCCCCTACCTCGCCAACCACATCTTTGTCACGTGATGCAAACAACATTTGCTTTTTATTTGCACAATGATACTTTTGCACTTTCTCAAGTGCTTCCACATAGTAGAAATTCCATGATCAATATTATACGCATAATCCATCCCGCAATGAATGCACTTCACCTTAACTGTTTTCTGTGTTTTCTTATCTATAATTCTCGAAAAACTATCCCAACAATCTGATTGATTAGCTCGCTTTTTACCCGAAGAAGGATGAGAGTTAGGTACCTTTACCTTGTTTGTCGTGCCCATGGTCGCAGATTCCACTTCAACAGCTCCATGGAATGGCAATTCCATAAGCAAACTCATTTTATTATGTCCCTCCACTTCCATTGATATGTCTTTATCTTGATCCATTGACTGAAAACTGAAAACAAATTATATAATATTAGGATTCTACAAAAACAAATTAGTTTTCATAGTAAATCAAATCTCTCAATCAACTAAATAACATATCCATAATTTGCTTGTAAACCAACTAAATAGAATAAAGCATAATGATGTCCAACCAACCAATCAATTAATAAATGGTCAAAGGAGAAGAGTAAACCCTAATGATGTCCACGACCATGGCAAAGTCCCAAATAGGCGACGGGAGCACGAGAAATTAATGAGTTACCCTATGAATCTTGAAGGGCAAAGTCAGTAGGAACAAATTGAGTGGTGAATTTGGAAGAACTTATCAATGGGGCGAACATCATCGAAATAGTCTTTGACCATGAGAAGATATTGGCAAAGTTGTCGAGCGCAGCTAGCGGCCATCAAGCAAAAAGACATGCTCTTCACAACCCAACTATAACACGAAATTTAAAATTCTAAGGAGCTCCACAAGAATTTCTCACCTCAAGAAAGTAGGCCCTTACAAAATCATGCCATGCCGTCCATGTGAAAAGTACACTACCGAATTTGACCCACCATTTCAATGCAAGCACTTTCAGCTCAGAGAGAGAGAGAGAGAGAGAGAGAACCTCGGAGCGAGCAATGGTGAAGAGCTCCTAGGTAGTGTTCCTGTATGCCAGGAGGCACACGACTCTACCGTCGTTCGCTGCGTGAGCGCACGAACGAATCCATATCGGCCCAAAGCAAACTCCAAAACTCGACACAAGCCGGAAGCACGAGAGAGAGAGAGAGAGAGAGAGAGAGAGAGAGAGAGAGAGAGAGATCACCAATGCAAATAGTATCAGGTACAGGGTCCAAAAAAAGAGAATTAGTTATAACAGGGTCGGATACAGGGTTTATGTCTAGATCCTATCCACCCTGGACCCGATCACCCTTACATCGTAGCTTACTTAAAAACAGTATGTGCATGTCATAAAGATTTGTGCTTTGGATCTTTAAAAAAAAACAAAACAAAAACAAAAAGAAAAATGAAAATTTTCACCGCCAATAATTCCATTCCCTCCCTGAAAGACAACACGATTCTAAACATACGAATTTTGAAATAGACAAAAAGGAGCAAAACACCTAATTCAGCAGAAAAAAATAAAATAAAAAAAGCTGAACCATTTAGTCATCAGGGCCATGAATACGCCTCGAACAATTGGAGCTTCATGTCGGCCTGCAACCTCGGCCACAGGAATTCTTCAGCGAGGAGGTCCACGAGGACCATGTAGTTCAGCAACCCTACCGACGACACGTTCAGCAGCTCCTCCACGATCAGCACCGCCAGGGAGCTGTCGCTGTACACGTTCGACAGGCCGATTCCGAGCGCAATCCCAATCGGCGTGGTGGCCGAGAAGAAGAAGGCCATGATCAACTTCACCTTAAGCCCGAACTCCGCCTGTCAACCATGTCACTCGTTCGTGTTAGCATCCTACCATAGCCGAAAGTAGCCGACTGAACACATGGGTTCTCGTGTCGTGTCGTGTGGGGAATTGATCGACGTACCTGTAGTATGCACCCGCCGAGGCCCATCCCCTCGAACATCTGGTGGAAGCAGAGGGCGGCGATGAGCGGCCGGATCGTGCATGGATTGTCGGAGGCCCCAACAAGAGGCCTATCACCACCGAGTGCACCACGATGCCCAGCTCCAGCACCTGAGCAACGACTCTATGCCTCAGCAGCTGCGCCTTCTCTCCCTCGATCGCGCCGGCGGCGCCGCCGTGCAGGCGCGCATCGGCCCCTCCATGCTCTAACACCACCACCACCATCGCGTCCTTCGCTTGACCATTCGCATCCCCGCTGCTGCCACCGCCGTGAGCAACGATTCTATGCCTCAGCAGCTGCGCCTTCTCTCCCTCGATCGCGCCGGCGCCGGCGCCGTCCAGGTGCGCATCGGCCCCTCCATGCACCACCACCACCACCGCGTCCTTCGCTTGACCATTCGCATCCCCGCTGCTGCCACCGCCGCTTATCTTGGCATTGATTTTCTTGTAGTGGGCCATGGCGTACGAGTCCACCATCAGAGTGATCACGGCCGAGAGCATCGCCACGAACGTGGTGAACGGGAAATTCCTCCACGGGACCTCGGGCAGGCACTTGGACCGCCAGGGCTCGAAGTAGTCGGACATCACGCGCATGCACACCGTGGCCAGTATGACCCCGGAGTCGATGGCCTTGATTTCGAACAGCTTCCGGTCAGGCTTCAGCGTGGGGACCTCCCGGGAGAACAGCGGGGCGCCGACCCCGATCACGCTCGTGGCCAAGATGGCCGCGATCGCCACCACCTTGAGCTTCAGGGCCTCGGTCCTGTCGTGGCACCTGCGGCGTTACTCGGCCCGGCACAACGGCGCCGGCCGGACCTGGGCGGGCTCGGCGGAGACACTGGGGATTAGCCCGAGCGCGAGGACGGCGGCGAGGAGGAGGCCGGCGGCGGCGGTGGCGGTCGGCCGGCGATTGCGGCGGCGATTGGTGGACGCGTCGGTCATTGTTTTTGGTTCTTTTGTTCGTCGGAGGATCTAGGAGAGTGACGTAGAGCGTTTTAAAAAGGGCTGATGAGAGATTTTGTTTGGGATCTCCCCGACACTTTGGGGATCGAAAATCGCGATGAAATGTCGATTATGCCCTCAACTGCTGTCGCAATCACGTGGCTTCCTGGCGTGGTTCGCTTGTAAATCATGGTTTGGAAGGAGAGTAGTAAGGGAAATTTGGAAAGAGGCGCTTCCGTGCTTGTGCACGGCACGGGGCCCGCGTGGTCTACGGTGACTTTGACTTCGCTTTTCACCGAGCTCAGCGGAGTGTGCAGAACGGTAGCAAACGGGCGGGCGCGATGACGTGGCAACGTTAATTTTCCGAATTTGTTTCATATATCATTTTTAGCCTCAGCCAATGAAAAAATTTAAATTTTACACCATCGAAAAGTTTTATAAAAAAAGAAGAATTCATTTTATCAAATAGATTTCTATTCCATAAATAAGTCTAGAATAGAAAAATAGTTTTAGAACAAAAATCAATTTTCACTAAACTTCAAATTTAAGCCTTAAACCCAAAAACTACTTTGATTGAAAGAAACCCAAAAACTACTTCAATTAAAAGAACGAGAAGCGCAAACATATTTACCAATTTGGTTTTTTTTTTGTGATAAAAAATTAATTTATGATAAATTTGTTGCGAGTGACCCAATTTGTCGTTTTATGGTGTTCAAAAAATTTATTTGAGATAAAGCGAAAATGAGTGACGGTAGTATAGGAGTATTTTTTAGTGTAAGGTTTTGAATATTTTTAGAAAAATGTCTATTTCCTAAACATAACCTTACTGGAAATGTTGACCATATAGGTGCTACTGTGTTTGGATGTTTGGAAGGCTTTCATATTGAATTAGCAAATAGCAATGACTTTTTTATGTTTCGTGTATATAAAAAGAAACTTTGAATCTTTTCTTAACTAGAACCCTAATCCGTGTGTGAAGAGAAGATTGCGCAATCTTGGCAGGAGGAGGGACTGAAGAGGAAAGGGAATGCACTTGTATGTTTGAAATGAAGGAGTGAATAGCTTTGTCAATTCGTGTACTTGGGCATACGTGCTTGTGTCAAGGCTGATGGTTAGGCTCTCTTGGATCATTTGGATCGTTAGAGTGCCTAAGCCAGGCCTTTTTTGGGTTGATTGATCACTCACTTGCTCACTTGGATCAAAGAGAGTTCTTAGAAAGAGAAGCTTTGAACAAGAGAATGGAAGATTGGTTGGATGATTATAATAAGGGTGAGGGCACCCTTGCCATTTTTTTCACGACTCATATGATCTTAATTAAGTTTCGAACTCTTAAATCTTCATCATCACATGCACATTCATTAAGTAGTAGTATGAAGTGTTTACATTGTAAATCAATCATTTCCAGCCGTAATTTGTTGTAACAATCATGTTTCCATACAATGATGAACACATTAAGAAAGAAACAAAAAATCCTTGATTGACTTGGTTATGAATGGATGTGGATGATCTAATTCCAGTAGAAAGCCAGTTTGAAGAGGAAGTTGAAAATTTGGGAAATAGTGGCATAGGCTAATCAATTTTGTTATTATAAGAAAGTAGTTGAGGCCTCGGATTACATCCATTGATTGTACTCCGATTCGGTGAATGATATCGTATCTTCTAATCTACCAAGTACTACATTTATGCCAAGAAAGATCTAGATCCTCGATGCAATTACTATCTCTTCTGTCCCTGAAAATGTTCCAGAAGCTCTTGGGGAACTTTGGGCAATCTTGGGAGGTCTTCCTTGATTATGTACGGTCCTGGTCATGGGAACCTTGTGATCGTGATGTTTGTGCCACTTGGGAGCAGCTCGTTTAATTTTTGTACCCTTTACAAGTAAAAGCTGCTTAAACACGATACCTGGCTTGATCTACAGTATGAATATGGACCTTGCTAAATGTATTGTGTATATTTTAGCTGAACAATAAAGCTGTAACGTCCGACCGTTCTTTGGCCGTGAGTGATGTTGGTAATTTGGGAGTAGTCTTGTGGTAGCAGAGCTGTAGTTCTGCTGGTCTGAAAAGTTGTTCCCGAGCTATGGTTTTAGGATGGAAATTATCGGTTCGCACGACCTTTGGAGGACAGTTGAGAGAAATCAATCTAATGTTTTTCTCTTTCTGTTCATTCGATACTGCAGGAAGACAAGAATGGAAGAGAAATACTTACCAAAGGGCAGTTGCATGAAAAATAGCTCTGAGGTTAAGTTTTTCGTAGAAAGGACAGCCATTCACTGAACTCTTCTGGCTTGCACAGATTATGTGGATTAATTATTTTGTCAAGCTTTAGATGAGTCTATTAGCATTTGGATTTTTTGATGGATTGCATGGTGCCATAAATAAGCAAACTTGATATGTTATCAACCTATAACAAGGTTGTCAGTGCTATTTTGATGGGGGAATGACTATCTTTTTTGGCTAGATATATTTTGAGGGGACCAATTTCCAATATTTTCCATTTGGTTTAGATGTTTAATCCAGAACAGTAACAGTGGACATAGGTTACTTCAATTTGTATTTCTTAATATCATCTGGCCGCAACAAGGTTTTCTTTGTTCAACTTTTAAATCGAGGCCAAAGCTTATCGTGTTTTGAATTCATCCATTTGTGTAGCCTAGATTCTGATTAAAAAGGGATTCATCAAGCTTTAGCTATGGGGAGTGCATAAAGCAATGACGCGCTGAACTGATGATTTTGTTTCGCTAATCCCCTTTGAGTTACATTTTATATTCGTCCATGCCCTTAATCTTTGCCTTTCTACCATCGTTGTCACTTGTTGCAATTTAATTAATTCCGACCTGTTTCACTGTAAAAAGTTGTGATCCCTGTCGATAGCAATCCAGAAGTTGCAATCCACAATGCTTAAACTTTGGGACCTAAAACTTGGAATTAATGTCTTAACTTGCAATCAAAACAGAGCTCAACTTATTAATCCATATAAAGTAACTTTTCATCCCTAAAAGAGATGTCCTCAGGGAAGATCTTTTACTTGTCATATTTCTTTGAAATTAAGTTGAGTGGGTGAAACTAATTTAATCAATTCAATCTTCAACAGTTCAGTTAACCGATTAGTCTTAATAAGTATGGTAGGACGTCAGCAGTTTCAGCTGTTTCATTGAAGGATGTTTTGTTTTTCATGTGTGGTGTCCGCATAGAATCTGATCAATGTTCTGTTTTCATTTTTTGAGTTCTGTTATCCACTAAAACATCTTCTCGATGCGAGTGGTACCCAAAATATGTTCCTGATGGCCATATGTTCATATGTGATAATTATAGTGAGCTACTCTCGTATGTTGTGATGCCATTTAAAAACTTTCCTCTTTTGACGTTAGGAAAGCGAGAGTGATGATGGTCTTGTTGAAGTGGGTGATGAAGGCACAGAAGAAATTGGAAATGAACCTGAAGTTGCTGTGGACACAGAACCTGTTACAAAGATGCCTATTGAAGCTCCTCCTGCTTCTAAAGAGACTGAAAGGCAGCTTTCCAAGAAGGAACTGAAGAAAAAGGGGCTTGAAGAACTTGAAGCTGTTCTTGCTGAGTTTGGTTATCTGAACAGAGAGAAAAGCAGCCAAGATGGAACACAAGGTAATTTATCGTCCTTTTCCTCTCTGGAATAGCATTGTCTTTGGCTTTACTCTGTCAGAGTTCTTTTGGGCCAAATGTCAACCATTCTTTTATATAGTATGGAACTTTTGAATGCTCCCTTCTATTCAAAATCACATTCTATCACTTTGTACTTTTACATTGCTGGATGATACTTTTTAGTTTAGTGGATTATAGGATTTGTTTCCACTCATGGAACATAGTTTTCTCTGTCAGCTCCTGTGAAGGAATTGTAAGGTTCATATACTCCCACAGGCAATAATCTTGGAGATTCTAAGTAATTGCTCCTTTTTTCAATCCATTAACATCTCTCAGTTGTTTAAATTTGTTTTGTTATTGATGGAAATGAGAGCAATATCCTTGTTTTGTTTATGTCTTGCTGAATACATGAACACTTCTGTATATTTTGATTATTCAACAATTGGAATATTGGTGTTCACTGTTTTCCCTGGATTTCTTGCTTTCTATCTGTTTGCGATTGTTTTGGATGTATCATATGTGTCAGAGGAAAACTGAGCATTCTACAGCTTCAATTCCACATGCAGGACTAAATTGATTTTCTCTTCCTGATTTTCCCTTTGTGGAAGGAGTTCATTTTTGTGTATATCCTTGCAGATGATGATGCAGAAACCAGTGGAGTCCACTGGAGAAGTGGATAAGAAATAGAATGCTCCTGGAGAAAGCAAAATAATGAAAAAGAAAAAGAAGAAGGACAAGTCTTTCAAAAAGGTCAAAGAAGTGCCACAGCAACTTGGTGGCACAGAAGTAGGAGGTAGAATAGATGAAACTACAGTGACTGAGAACTTTGAAGATAATTCTACCATTGACATGAAAGAGCGGCTTAAGAAACTGACATCCTCGAAAAAGAAAAAGTCTAGCAAAGAGATGGATTCTGCTGCCAGGGCAGTGGCTATGGAGGCTGCTGTGACGAGTGCAAAGGTTGCCTCGGCAAAGAAAAAGGAGAAGAATCACTATAATCATCATTCAGCACGGTGAACTGAGAAAACCATTTGCCTGCCTTTTTATCTTCGTTATGCATGAGCATGCACTTTGTCTTGTTCATTGTTGGATAGAAAGTAGACAGTGGGAATTGGTGATATGAAAATGGTTTTGAACAAGACAGATGGTTTTTCATGATGGAAAGAGGAAAAAAAGTTACTCCACTCTTGTTGTCTCTTTTCCCTAGCCATGGTTTCCTTCTCCGTGGAGCATCAACACAATGCAACTAGGTGGGTTTTAGATGTTGACGATGTCGGAGTTTTCAAAGATTGAGAAGGAAAGTCAAATGCGACAATGGCAATGCTCAACTTTCAAGGAATCTACCCTAGGATAGAGGGCATATAACTGACCATTCAGTGGAATACATCAAATGAGAAACAAAGTTTTAAAGGTACTCTAAGCCAAGATATAAAATCCGAAATTAAAGAAAACACTCCAACCCGTAAGGAGGAGTCCCTAGAGAGGTTTATGTAAACTCAATTTGGCACTACCCTCTAAGCTAGGCAAATTCCAAGACACCTAATCTATTATTTTCCAAGGCAAGACCTACATTCTCTAGAAAAATCATACATAGAAGATTGGCTCTTGACTCGAGACGATTCTTGGAATAGATAGAAGACATAGGACATAGAAACAGTAGAAGACTTATTTTAGGGTAAAACTGTGGAGCACTTAGCAGTTTGACCATAACTTTCTCTAGAATACTTCAGATTGCATGAAACTTGTTGCCTTAGGAACTAGACTCGTGACTTTCCAGCCCTGCATCAAAAGCAGAAGAAAATTACCCTCAAAGTTCTGCTGGCAGGGTCGAACTTAAACTTCAAGCAATTTCTTCTTGAGATTATCCTTCATCAAATGTGCTCAGAGCGTTGAGCCCTTGGCCAAAGAGGAAACTGTAGTGAGAATTAGGGCCATTGTCGTTATTCTCTTCATTTGTACTGTCACAGTGTGCATCATACAGTTTAAATTTATGTTCTGCAAAACCAGAGGTGAATGTTGAGAGTTGATCATTGTTACCCCGGATGAAGGGCAAAGGAAAAAAGAATAGAAAGAAAAGATTGACAGAATGTGTCTACCTAATACTGGCTCAGATGTGATTCCATCCTTTTCTATCGTATGATTTGAGTTTAAGTTAGGTTCAATCTAGCTCTGTTCTAGTTGAGTACTTGTTCTCCAAACAGGAGTAGGCAAACAGAATTTAAGCTGCCAAACCTCAACAGACCTCCCCTCATGCGCTTGCCATGTTGTGACCTCCCTACTAACGTTCAGCTGATACCATCTTGAAAGCAGTCATTCTTGCTCTCAGAAAGAAGAAGAAAAAGAAAAGGGAAAATGGAAGGCAAAGCACCGCCCTTTACACGATTTTCGGCGGAACAAATAAAGGCCCCATTCATAAAGGTCCAACCATCTTTGTCTTTCCTGGAATTTTGATTTCCATCTACTACAAATGCCACCTCTTGCTAGTGCCTCTATCACCATTCTCCGTCATGGCTCCTTTGGTGCAAGAAGTCCATTTCCCTCAGCTTCACATTCCGATCACGATTGACCGGAAGTTCCCAGTATTACCGGCAGGGCCTATTCCTGCTTCACCCGGTGACAGCCTTTACCTCTCAAACCTGGATGATATGATTGGAGCACGTGTTTTCACCCCAACAGTGTATTTTTATAGATCAAACTCGCTGACATCTGAATCGAGATCTCTTGCGGATGTACTACATGATGCTTTAGCAGCTGTTCTGGTTCCTTACTACCCTTTATCAGGCAGGATGAGAGAAACCAAGAATGGAAAGCTGGAAATCTTCTTTGAAGCAGGTCAAGGGGCTATCATGGTGGAGGCTCACTCCGAAATGGTCTTAGCCGATCTAGGAGACCTGACCGTGCCTAACCCAGGTTGGCAGCCTCTGGTTTACCGGTTTCCCAATGAGGAGCCCTATAAAATCCTCGACATGCCATTACTTATTGCTCAGGTGACCATGTTTAGTTGCGGTGGCTTTAGCCTCGGCCTAAGGCTTTGTCATTGCACCTGTGATGGGCTCGGAGCCATGCAACTTCTGCGTGCGTGGGCTGCCACGACAAAGTCAGGAACTCTGGTTATAGATCCTGAGCCATGTTGGGACCGGGAAATATTCCGGCCTCGGGCTCCGCCAGTGGTGAAATTCCCACATATTGAGTTTAGGAGGATCGATGATGGATCGAGCCTCACGAAGTCCTTATGGATAGCCAAGCCGGTGCAGAGGTGTTACAAAATCAGCCCAGAGTTCCAAGCCAGGGTCAAGACTCTAGCTAAAGATGAAGCATTTCCATGTACAACTTTTGATGCTATGGCTGCCCATATCTGGAGATCATGGGTGAAAGCACTCGATGTAAAACCGGAAGACTACCAACTCAGGCTTACATTTTCTGTCAACGGTCGTCAGAAGCTGAAGAATCCACCATTGAAGGACGGGTTTTATGGTAATGCTGTTTGCGTAGCATGTGCAGTGAGCTCTGTGTCGGAGCTCATTGGCGGGAGTCTCTCAAACACAGCATCCTTGGTTCATGAAGCGCGTCTCGGCGTTTCGGAGGAGTATCTGAGATCTACAATTGATTATGTCGAAGTTCACAGGCCTATGAGGCTTGAGTTCGGCGGAAAGTTGACTATTACGCAGTGGACTAGGTTTTCCATTTATGAGTCGGCAGACTTTGGCTGGGGAAGGCCACTGTACGCTGGACCGATAGACCTGACCCCAACACCGCAAGTTTGTATTTTGCTTCCGGGAGGGGAATCTGATCCCAGTGGCACGATGGTCGTTTGCATTTGCTTGCCTAAGTCGGCAAGTGAAAAATTCAGAGAGCTTTTTAGTCTGATAGATTGAAGTCATGAACAAGAAGCAGTACCTCTAATAGCTGAAAATGATTCACGGTAACTTCGTCAGTTTGCCATTCAAAGATCGAAATTGATGTATCTTTGTCTGTCAATAAGAGCCACAAAACTTACAGAGATACGGTCTATTTAAGCAAATGAAGATCCATTCATAAATGTTTTGATATGGAATTTCAATGAACTTCAGATGCAGAATTACACCGGTTACATTAGTTTTCTTCTTTTCTTGAGCAGAGATCGAGTCTCTTTGATATGAATGGAAGAAGAACTCCCATTACTCAAATCGGCTTGCTTGTCCTTGTTCAAACTCTTTTAACAGACCCTAAAAACTGGCAACTGTTGAAAGGCTGAATTTTGCCAAGCAATGAAATCTGTCAACTCTATTCCTGAACAGATAGAATTCTTGATTAAAGATGAGAAGTGCTTTTCTTTGGCTTTAGTGTAATCCAATAGAGGATGTACGTGCTGTTATATTCACCAAAATGGTTTTCTTTTAGGCCATCAAAGTGCCATCGCTTCCATGAAGCCCAGTGAAAGTTACTGGTGATACCTGAGAATTGAATAGGGATATCACTGGGAGTCTCAAGCTCAAGTAATTGAATTCCCCATGGAATCTTGAAAGTTTCATTTCTCTGGACACTCTCGAACTCGCTATTTTAATCTAATATAAAAGCTGCTTAAACAACAGTATCCTGCTAATGGCGATACAGCGGTGAAATCAGAACGGAATGGCCATGATCAGAAGATAAGGACTAAAGGTTGATTTTAAGTCCCAAAACTGTAGTCTCTATTGATATTAAGGAAGCTTCAAGAAGAGATTAAAGAACCGAGTGTTGCTCAAAGAGAGTGAAATTCTGTGTGGAAAACATGAGGATCACCCTGAGCAAGAGACTTACACTCTTTTGCATTGTGGTGGCCGTGTTGAGTGCAGGTGTCGATCTTGACTGTGGAGGAGGATTAGCAGGAGTGCACAGACCAAATGGCAAACCTTCGCTTCCTGCATCCCCTTCGTGATCGGGAGTGCGAGGAAGCCGACGCCCGAGTGCTGCAAGGGCATGGGGAAGTGAAAGCGAGCAAGCCCAAGTGCCTCCATGGGACTCCCTCTCAAGACAACCTTGGCACTTCAGAATGCTGTCCATCTGCAACATTGATGCCAAAGTTTCTGATTGCCCAAGTAATTGAAATATTCTCTCACACTAATCGTTTTTTCCACAGTCAAACTCTCAAACAATTCGGTCTGCAAGTAAATGCAGCAACTGTATCGGAACTTGTCTGAAGAACAAGTAGGCGGAACAAATTTTACAGTAACGGAAACGTCTTGCTTTTCGGTCTTTTCAACATATTTTTGGGCTAACTGCGCTATACTTATTCTTATGTTAGAATCGCGATCAGTCTTGCCTGTTAAAATGCAACAAACTCCAGGCAAGCTACATTATACTTTTAGATAAGTATCATTTTGCGATGGATTAATTTGGTCTGCCTAGATATACAAAACCTAGGGCCAATTCCATAAAAAAGCACGAACTTTAAGCGTTGTTCAAAATCTGACTCGAACTTTATTTTGTCTAAAAAAAAAAAAAAACACAAGTTTTCCTCCTATTTGCCTTATGGATCAACTATGAAGAGGTCCAAATTTGTTGAGGTGCAAAACAATGCTACATTCAAGTGTTTGGAGGAAGTGTTAAATTTAAGTTTGTCTTCCAATGAGGTAAACTTTACAAATGATTTTCATGGAAAAAATAATTCAGCAGCTTCAATTCCAAGGGATGAGGCACATAGCTAGGGCCATTAGATCAATTAACAATTGGCAAGTTATTTGGAAGCAGAAGATTACATTGCCTTAAAGCGAGATATTAAAAACGTGTGCATCTTGTAATTAAATAGAGATGTGAAGCCTATTTGTAATAAAATTACTTATTTCATCTTCAAATAGACTTTGAGTGGAAATGCCATGTCGGATGTCTATGGAGAGAGGGTTAACAGAAGGCCAGATTTGAGACACAAGTGAAAGTTAGTGTTTTTTTTTTTTTTTTAGACAAAATAAAGTTCAGGCTAGATTTGAGACACGGGTGAAGGTTTGTGCTTTTTTTTTTTAGACAATAAAGTTCGGGCTAGATTTAGGATAAAACCTAAAATTTGTGCCTTTTTAATGAAATTGGCCTCGAAACCTATGGTTTGACTCCCCCGACGATGCAAAGATCTTTGAACAAGCCGATGCCAATTCGGCCACCACAACCACGAAGGATGATTCGTCGCTGGCCTCGGTTTCCACATCATCTCCAGAGCAGGCAGCATCTAACTTTGCCGGCTGGCAAGTCCGGAGCGAGTAAGAAATTGAAGTCATCTGGAAGTGCAATTTTCCTGGTGGTGATTGCTTCCGTGCCCTCTATGTGACCCTCAAGAACACTTCGATTTTGACTGCGTGGATGAGATAGTGACTGGGTTTTGTTGTTAGGTCTCCTGTTCTTTTTTTCATTTTACTTCGAGGTTCATAATCACAGTCTCCATTTCGTTTGGTTCATGAAAATTAAATAATTTAGAATATATATTTAAATAATCACTTGTAGCTTTTGCAAAAATAAAGGAACAAAAAATATTTTCATTGTTCACGAAAATATTTAAACAGAAATTATTGTTGATAATAAAAATATTTTTTATTAATTAATTATTTCAAATGATATAAATTGTTAATTTTAGGGAAATATTTTTCAAATTATTTATTTTCCACTAAATAAACAGAGTTCGAGTTTTGCAACTTATGTCCAAACTCTCTGATTATATAATAAGCTGTCATTCTTCATCTCATAATCTAATTAAAAAGCACGAATTCATCATAATAATTGCTAATTAAATGCAATCATGATTTTATAATGAAAAAAAAATCTAACCCTAAATAAACTTTGACAAAAAACAATTGTTTTAAAAACCTTGCATCCACGTGAATTTAGCTAGTACGGATGTAATTATTGGACAAGACAGACATTGGCTACTAGCAAGTAGCAATCCATAATACTTGTTTTTTTCTTTTGGCCAAAAATCGATAATACTTGTTGAAACCTAGTCAATCAATCAAATTGCACTAATAATGTGGAGTACAGACAGTTGACCACATTAAAGGACACGAACCTCAAGCTAATTCTTTGCTATAATCTTGGCTTAGCCATCAGGTAAGCGATACCGATAGGAAGAGTTTAGGCAACAATTTCCCTCTTGGAGCCCTTCTCCCTCTGGGCTTGCGACACTGAATTAGACATAGGGGTGAGCATGGTCCAGGTTGGTCCGGGCCACCCCCTAACCATATAACCAACTCGTACAGTATCGGTTCTTAATTTTTAGGACCGAGGACCGACCCTATTAAACTTAGGACCAAGGATCGGACCGACCCAATGGGTTCGGTCCGATTCCAGGGTTAACTCGAGACCGATCGATAAATTTTTCATATTATTTTTTATACTCCATAAAAAAAGCAAACCTACAAATTCAAATTACACATCCATCAATAATACAGCATTGTACAATTAAACTATAAATACCAATACATATTTAGCAAATTTAAGATGACACAATAATAAAAATTTTGTACTTGCTAACCGTTCATCGAGATATGGGATAAGATGAAAAGTTCTTGTAATCATCTATCTTTAATATTCATAACACCATATACAAAAGCGTTTTCTTGCATTTGATCATATAGAGTCCATTTAACCAAAAAATGAGCTTCACACCACTTGACTAGCATTTAATCATCTAGAGTCCACTCAACCAAAAAATTGAGCTTCACACTACTTGACTAGCAAATCACTGTAGCAACTGCAGTACTACTCTACTCTTTAAAAACTTCTACCATTTGACACAAATTGAAAAGTAAAGTACAGCTGAAATTCATTAGTAAAATGCAATTAAACCATAAAAAGTTCAAAATACTTAATATAAACCATGAATATATAACTTCACATTTTGTTAATTCACTTGAATTTTTAAACACCTAAAAACAAAACAAACGACGCATAATTAATACTCAACAAAAGTTTTAAATTGAAATTATTATTATTGCTATTGATAGAACATCTCAATATAATATAATATAACAGATATTTTCCTTAGGTTTGAATATATAAAAGAATTATAAATAATATAATATAATATACAGGGTTGGTCTAGGGTTGGACCGACCCAAAACTTTTAGGACCAAGGACTAACCCGCACAGTATTGGTTCTGAAATTTCTTAACCAAGAACCGACCCAGTCCCCTTAGGAACCGGACCAGGACCGGCAGGGTTGGGCCGGTCCAAGGTCGGTTTAGGGTCGACCCTAAACCACTGCTCACCCCTAATTAGACATTCTCGACGCTAGGCCCCGACCTCACAGGCCTCGGGCTAGGCGAGCGACCCCAAGGCCAATTTGCAAGCTATGAGAGCTAGGGAAACATGGGACGGAGGAGGAGGAGGAGGAGAGAGAGAGAGAGAGAGAGAGAGAGAGAGAGAGAGAGGTCTTGCCAATCTCATCAACCTCAAGTGACCCCAGATCTAGTGTCATCTGAGACTATGCAAGATGCCCAGGTAATCGTGAACTCAGTACCCCTGAGGCCGCGACCACCAAGCCCTAATAGGGAAGGAAAGAGAGTGAGCAGAGGGGCTTGCCAATGATTGTGAGCTAGGCGGCAACGACTTGGCAGCGTGGTAGCAAATGGCCGGCGCCGGGGCATCAGGGGCAAAGGTGGAGGAGATAGGGGTTGGTAATTGGGGTGAATTTCCTAAAGCACAAAAGCATTCTAGTCCTGGGGGTAACCATAGGTAAAAGTGGAGGATGCCAAACAAAGAGGATTCCAATCCCCTAAGTAAGTACCACAAATTGCACAGAATCCTATCGGTTCAATATGATGCCATTGGGCCTCAAGTTAGAATTTTTTATTTTAATTCGATGGCCCGAAAAGA
The DNA here is from genome assembly GCA_017140325.1 of Eucalyptus leucophloia subsp. euroa. Lineage (NCBI taxonomy): Eukaryota > Viridiplantae > Streptophyta > Magnoliopsida > Myrtales > Myrtaceae > Eucalyptus > Eucalyptus leucophloia. The sequence continues at coordinate 11,335,823 of CM029470.1, forward strand.
GAGAAAGTAAGTTTTTCATGATTCCAAATGGTCCGGAATAGACAACCATTACTTTGAATTTCAAATTAAAAGCGACAATAACATAGTAGCCTCCAGTTGGAAAAATAACATTATTCTTTGCCTAGTCGAAAGTCATGCGATGAACTATGTCTCTTTTATTCATCAAGGAAAATCATAGCGGTTCTTTCTTTTTTAGATTTTGTCTATTTCATGACAAAATAAATTATTTGAAAAATATTTTTCAAAAATGATCACTTGTATCATTTATAAAAATAAATGAAAGAAAGATATTTTTATCATCTACAAAAATGGTTAGACATAAATTGTCGCTAATGGTGAAAATATTTTTCATTGACTAATTATTTTAAACGACACAAACAATCATTTTTAGGAAGGTATTTTTCAAATGCTCATTTTTCATGAAACAAATGAGGTTTTAACATTTGTGGATTCGACTCAAGAATATATTGGCTTCTAAAGTCAAACTGAAACTACTATAATTTTATCACGTTTAGGTACACTATACGAATACCTTTGTTTATAAAGTTGGCGTGATTGTCCACGTTTGTCATACGTTTGCTAACTGTACTTCTTTTTCTGCCCAGCGTTTAGTTAGTATACTTAATTAGTTTTTGGTAGGATTCCAATGACCAAAATGCAAATTTGTGGTTACATATCCCAACCTCTTTCTAGCTGCTTTCTTCGTAAAGCGTCGCATAGGTCCTTTAATTGATGGTGCCCTTTGATGTGTTACGTTTGTCCCATCTTTATACTGGCCTAATTTATATATGATATAATTAATATTAGCCGTATTTGTAGACACCAGATATGTATTCGAGGGCCCTTTTTTTAAATAATTTTTTTTAAATATTCATTATTTTAATGTGTTCATCAAGAATTTCCTAAAGCATCTACAACAAATAGCACATCAACTTAAAGGAGAGTGGTCCATCTACCTTAGGAAATAGGAATCTGAAAAGCTCCTTGGTCCTGAGTTTTTGTGGGGCTGTGTCAACCTTGCATCCGCGACATACCAATAAAGAGAAATGGTTGTGGAACCATATAACCGTGCCACAGTTATACCTCAACCATATATTGAGATCATTAGGGCCCCACCTCTGGCCTTGTGGCCAGCATTTCACCGCAATACTATTACACGTTTTGCTAGAGGTGCTCCACCGACAAATTCATGAAGGAACTGGTCCTTCTTAATTGTGATGTGGCCCCTTTTACTGTTCCGCGTGTTCCTCATTTGAAATCCCGTGCGAATCAGCGATTCTTGTGCGGAAAGAGTAGAACGTCCGGCCCAAAAATAGTTCGAATGACGCGAGGGACATTAGCTTTTTCTTGGCGCCCCGGAATTTTCTTTTTGGGTCTTAAGGCTTCGTGAACGCTCGAGAAAAGCGGATGTAAGTGGTTTTCTTAGGGTGTGTTTATTCGTGTTTGTGTTTAAAAATTGTTCGAAAAACAGAAATAGAAAAGACTATTTCTATTCCGAAAAATAATTTTTGACTAGAAAGACGAGTTTAGCCAAAACTTGTTAGGAATAAAAAATGAATAAACACGTTTGGTAAATTTATATTATTTTTTTGTTTATTTTAATTTTTTAATATTTTTATTTTACTTTTCCTTTTTTTTTTTCTACTTTTGGCCGTTCGCCGGCCATGCCGAGGCAGGCAACCAGCCGACAGCCTTGCCCATCCACAGCGAGGCTTGCCGGCACCCGACAAGGTCGAGCCTTGCCGTGGTTGGGCGAGGCTCGGCCTCGCCTTGGCCGGGCGAGCTCGGGCTCCTTGGATCCGGACGAGCGGGCGAGCCCGAGCTCGCCCGCCAAGGCGAGGTGGAGCATTGCCGGCGCGAGCGAGGTTCGGCCTCGCCTTGGCTAGGTAAGCTCGGGCTTGCCCAGATCCGGCGAGGCCAAGCTTCACCAACCACAGGCGAGGCTCGGCCTTACTGGATCTGGGCGAGCCTGAGCTCGCCCAGCCAAGGCAAGGTGGAGACTCGACAGGGACTGGCGACGCTCGGCTTCGCCGGGAGCTGGCAATGCTCCGACGAGGTCGTCGGCCATGGCCGAGGCTGGAGACCGGCCAAAGAAAAAAGAAGAAGAAAAGACGAAGAAAAAAAAGAGAAGAAAATGAAGAGAGAGAAAATTTGTTCTTCAAAAGTGTTTCCGGAACAAAAAAATAACTTTTTTTTTGTTTCTTATTCCCGTTCCAATTTTTTTCTGGGAACAAAAAAATAGATTTTGAACAAAAATGCAAACAAACGCATTTCTGTTCTTTTTTTGTTTCCGGGAATAAAAAAACAAAATTTTTGTTCATAAATAGAAAAAATAAACACAACCATGCACGCCCTTAGGTTCTAGGAAAAGTTAGGCCCTAGTTATTAGTTCCCGTTGTCAATTATTTACCATTTGATATGATAATGGGATGAAAGGGTTTTTCTCAACTGTCTAGAAAACACTTATTAAATACCCATTAAGAAAATGTCTATGATTTTCAATGCAGTCTTTTTCATGCTATACATATTTGGCACATAGGAAACCAAACGTTTTCCTTAACAGTTATGGTTAATTAGGGTCTCGGAGGCATTTGTTAATAAGACCCGTGATATAAATACTGACGGTAGTGATATACCTAGCCTAGTGACGAGAAAAACAACGGGTAATTTGGCACAGGTTAATGGAAAATAATAGTGAAATTAAAGCTAGTTATGCAAGATTAAATCTAGTTATATCGACAATCAACGGAAACAACTTCTTAGTTAAACGACTCAATCTACATCTCTCAGATCATGCGTCCTCGATATGGTAATGATATCAAGAGATAAAAGGTGCCAATTTAGTTTTCCTTCAATTGAGAGATGGCCCCAATCTCATGTCTCAATTTTGGAATGAAAGATCATTTCAAGTGGGCGTAAAGATTTCTCTTTATTACTTTTCTTGCACTCGCATCCGTTTTCGAATTTTGATCTTGATTGATCTAGCTTTACAGATAAGATCTCTTTTTTCTAGATTGAGCAATCAAAGTCAACTCGCATAATCTCCAAAAATATGCAAAGTTTCGACCTTTTTGGTAACATGGACATGAGTTTAGGGGCCATCTCTCGAATCTACATCGATGCTGCTAAAGTGCTAGCTAGCAAGCACTAAGTAAGGGATGCTTAGGCGTAGCCTAGCTGGAAATGGCCATCTGTATTCCCCAAAATAAAAAGAGGAGAAATCGGCAATTATCTTTTAAGCATTAATATGACAAAATATCAAAATTGATATACCTGTAACATATTTATTCTCGGTTAGTTTTTCGTTAAATTTTACCATTAAATTACTGATGTACCAATTGATGAGTATATCAATCTGGAGTTTTTTTATAGTATTAATTTAATTTAATTGAAACTAATTGAATGTAAATTTGTTACAGTTATACTAATTTGAGGTTTTTTGTAGTAAAAAAATTAGTTTGGAGTTAAATTATCATAGGTTTACCAATTTCGGGTTTTACTAGAAGTCCTATCTTTTATTAACAATTGTTGAAGAAAGAATCAGAAAACAATGTCATGTTATTATAAGGAAATGGATGTTTCATTGATTTGTGATATCACAAGAACTTACGCCTATTTCGGAGCCTCAACATGTCAAGGATTTCGATTTTGATTTCGATTTGCCTAGAGTGCCTACCACACAAAGGCGATTACAATCAAGCCGAGTCGAGGTCTAGGAAACAAAAAGGGGCTCAGAAATGCCAAGGTCGTGGGATGGTTTATGAAAACATACACGCATCATTCGTATCGTCATGAATTTCGCAATCACGATACCATTTCCTCTTCGTATGGTCTGATTCACATCCCGGCTACATAAATTCACGTCGCCATCCACCATCCGCCATTCCTTGCCCCGCGTGCTAACTCTGCGTCGCGAACCTGCAACGGGTAAATGGTCACGACACGATGATGAATTTCTCTAAGGTAGATCTGGAAATTCTATCCGTTGGTTGATGCCACGGTCGCTCCAATTAGTGTCATGTGCCATCTGGCCGACAACTGTTATGTCGGCTCCATAATAATTAGCGGGAAGCTCCTTCCTCCGATGGACCCCATAGCTCACCTAGCTGCAATGAAATCACATTCGAAATAAAGCAAAACGGTTCAACGAATTCCCAACCTAACTCTATCCCCAAACAACAAAGGGGAAATGGAAATTGAAATTTGGGGGTCCTGTTGATTCAATGAGGATTGCCGAAATTGGTTGAATTTTCGGCTGTCGATCTTCTAGCGCGGCCCCAAGATCTTTAAAACTGCCGACAGTTGGATCCAGTGATACTTAGTAGATGTATCGGTTGTCAATGTCGATCAACAATGATGTACGTGATGAAAAGTTCCTGTCATATCTCTGCATGGGATCTTGCGATGACCTTTAAGCTTGGCGTAGGGCTATGGTCTCTTGGCGAATGTACTTTGTGACCTACAAGTTATGGCCTAGTGATATCATCGACGTGTCTCTGGAAGAACGCCTTCTCTCTTCCGAATCCACATTGCGGAAGAAGGAAATATTCAAGGCCGAAAACTGAGTACGTTTTAGGATATCTAGTTATGATAGCTGATGTTACGACTCTTTTTGCAAAGCTTAAATCACCTAGACAGACGGACAAACTCCTCCTTCTTTACAGAAAGAGAAGGCCCTAGCTAACCCTAATGCAAGCATGCATCCTAGGAATCATGATTTACTGCATCTTTAAATCAACTGATTATATCCCTAATAACTTTGAAAATTGACGTCGGCGTACTATACGTGACATGCGAAGGATTTTGTATCATGCCCTCATCGTTGCCTGACTAATAAAAAATTGGCAAAAGCAGGATCCTCCATTCGAACTTAAATTGAGGCCATAACTATGATCATCGACTTCCGACGAGCATTGAATGGCAGGGTCGTAATGTAACCAGAAATTAAAAAAAAAAAAAAAACAGAGAGAGGAGTTGATAACGCAAAATTGAGAGGGAACATAGAGAGGAAGAAGAAGAAGCAAGGCATATTCAACCATGCAAAGAAAATCATGATATCAACGTACAAGTACGTGCACGCCCATGCTGAGTTGAGGTCTTCTTCTACGTCTAGAACATGTCGCCCATACGGAACGAGATTATTATCAGAAAGAGACAATTCTTCAGGAGCAGGGATCGTACGCGTGATGGATCTAAACCAGAGGCTGGTCGATCTTTTTTGCGCCGAGGGTCAGCAGAGCAGGTCTGTTATTGTTTGCATTCGTTATTCCCATATGGCTACATATACAAATGCATCGTCGGCAAGGATATTTCGTTTTTACTCAGCTACAAATACATTGATTTTGGTCGGCCATAAAGAGAAGAACGCAAGGTTTGTCTCTTTTCAGGGGCAGCAAGAAAGGTTTTAGACATCACTTATAAACAAGAAAATAACACACATGATTTATGAACTTTGATCCGATGTGGTCTATGAACTTTTAATTTACTTAATGTGATTCATAAACTTTAGCCAAATATGTAATGTCGTCCTTGAATTTTTAATTTATTTAATGTGATCTCTAAATTTTTGATAATTGTCCAAGTTAGTTCCTAGATTATATGAAAATGTCCAACGCTATCCCTGATCTTAAATTAATTGAATGATAACATTAAATAATTTCATGTAATTCAAGAACTAACTTAGATGTGTACTAAAAGTTTAGAGACCATATTAAATAAATTAAAAGTTCATGGATGACTTTGTTCATTGGGTTAAAGTTTATGAATCATATTGAACAAATTAAAAGCTTAGGGACTAGATTACACATCAAGCTAAAGTTCAGGGACTATTTGTATCGTTGTCCCTTTATAAATGAGCAATAATGTAACCAAATGCGTCGACCGGAGTAAATATAGAAGTATTTTTACGTAATGATTCCTCATGATGTCGTGGATTCGTTCTTATTTTATTTGTGCAGTATTTTTCATTATTAAAATTTTGGCTAATGTCAAAATTGATCTGACTAAAATCCGTTTTGAATTGGAGCTCTGCCGAGTTCAGCAAGAATTGATATTCGGTGAAAGGGAAACGATTCGCCGGCAATTCAATTAAGTAAAATGAAAGAATTTTCTAAAGAAGGGATGATCGATGCTTGTGAAAGTTTGACAAATGGACTGCATTTGCATGCATGTCTGGTCGCAAGTTTTCCTTACCTACCTGAATGGCCGTGGCACGCGAAGTGAGCACATCAGTTGTGAACAAAATTGATTGGTACATTTATGCTTGTCGTGTTCTTGTCCGTCCCTAATCGGGGAAAATTTACTCCAACCACTCGTGAGTTTTAAATATACATGAGAGTGATGCGCATCAATTTATAATACACTAATAAACCATGGTTGGAGGAATTTTTGAGGAGAGAGGTGATCGGTGATGACAAGTGCCACCGGAGCTGGCGGTGGTAGCTACAAGCAAAAGTACGATGCTGGTTGGTGGGGGAGGGCAGTAATGGTTCGACAAGGAGACAGGTGCATCGGTTGTCGTTGGGGTTGTGGACAAGAAAAGATAAGAGAAGTCGGATGATTCGAGATGATAATTTTTGGAGGAACTGATTCATCGGATTGAATCGGAACCCTTCATTCTTAGCACATTCTAAGCATGTCGATGTGCAATCCGTTCAAGAGGAGTAAATCAACTATGATTTCTCCCGTAATTAATGGGGAAGGATCCATCCAATCCTACATAATGAGAGAAGTTAGTAACTAGATACTTTATATAAAGCTCTGAAACATAATGAACCCGGCAAGTGGAGCTAGTAAAAAATGATAATTAAGCAAGCATTCACTCCTAAGGTCACACACCACCTTTTGCTTTCATTTTGGGATTTGCCCATGTGGACTGGCATACCATAGTACATGATAGCCACTTCTTGAGCCTATGTAAGTCTAAAGTTATCCATGCTCTGAGAACCCCAAAAAAAAAAAAAAAAGGAAGACATAATAATATATGGTGAAGTTAATTTTATAGGTCATGCAATCTCGTGAAATTACATCGGGCGGACTTTACATGTCCCATTTGCCGAGTGTGGTTCTATGCTATTGAGGGTCAAAATTAACGAGAATATTATATTAATTTTATAGGTTATCAAGCAAAGAAACTAAGTAAAGCGATAGTTATAATTTCACAAACAACGCTATTTGAATACTTCCTTTAAAAAATAAGATTATGAGAGTGAGTTATTATATTTGCAAAGAAGTAAAAGGGTGGGAGTTAGATAAAATTAAAGTGACATCATCCAATAGTTGACACAAAAGATCTTGTTAATATCGAATCTTGTCCATTCCATGGAGATTAAATAATTCTCTTGTGTGAAATGAAACGGCATTAATGAAAAGGTTGATACGCGACTTTATAAATATCGAGTCACTATCATCTAGGGTGGCACCCGCAAATTACTTCCACAAAATCATTTAAGGCACATTGAACTAACGTAGCACCATGCATCATCTAATCATTTTCTTGATGCAACCTCATTACAAAATTCACCTGAAAGAATAGAAAAAAAAAAAAAAAAGAAACAAGGAAGAGAAATAGTGCGGTGAGTCAGTGAGGGCGCGCATAATAACCATTCTATTTCTGTTCCATAACTATGTTTCTATTTCAGACTTATTTTTGGAAAAGGAAATCCGTTTTGTAAAATTATTTCATTTTTCTATTTTTAAAATAGATTTCGAACAAAAATCAGAAGTAAAAAGTTTTATATTTCTAGAATAGAAATGAGAAATAATTTTTTTTTTCAATCTTTGTCCTCTCTATTAGTTAGTTGCTCATCCATCGTCGCTAATCGCCGTTCACTATCCGTTGTTACCACTCTTAGCCACCGACCACCGCAGATGGTTGCCAATTGCTCTTCGTTCACCATCTTTATTGCCACTCCCAACCGCCGGTCGTTGGCCTCGCCGTCGGTCATCGACCGTCGTTACTAGTCGTTGGTCACCGGTCGCTTGTTGTCGGTCACTGTCGATCACCGTCACCGCCTTCATCCGCCAATTGCTAATTGCTATCCACCGGTCGCCGTTTGCTAGCTACCGTTTGTCGATCGCCGGTCGTCAAAAAAGGAGAAATTTTGTGTCCTTATCAAACACGTATTTTTATTTAGAAACTCATTTAGAAATAAAAATAGAAAAGATCATTTTAAAAAGATAATAATTAATATTTAATCAAAATGGTTATCATTCGCGTACTTGGGAATCTCTCGGTGCATGTCAGAGTAAATTCTGTCGGTGCTTCCTGTTGGAAAAAGTATTAAAATACATAAAATAATAATAATTATTGGAAATACATTATAAAAGATTAGAAAATAAAATGAAATGTCCGGGCGTGCAAACACTGTCCTTAAGGATAATTCCGCCCCTCGAAGTACGAAACTCGGTGCAAAAGGCTTCAGCGGCTATCCTCTCAAGATACAACAGACCTTCTTCTATACTCCGCACTGAATATTAGAAGAAAACAGAACAACTTTTGTGTATAACCCAGCAAAAAGAAAAGGAAATATGTGAGAACATATTGTATCTTATGAGATCTTATTTTTATATTCAAACAAAATAGAGCCGTTGTAAAATAATTGAGGATTTATTTGAGAAATAAATTAAACGTTACAAAACGATTTAAAAAGTTATTATATGACCGTTAAGAAACCGTTATGTGACCATTAAAAATAATGATGGTCTTCAATGTGGTCATAACTTTTATCGAAGTTATTATTGTAAATATTTTAAAACTGCTGAAATATCCAACACTTCCTTCGGTAGGGCATTTGCTGACTAGGGGTGAGCAGTGTTCTAGGGTTGACCCTAGATCGACCCTGGACTGGCCCAACCCTACCGGTCCTGGTCCGGTTCCCAAGGGGACTAGGTCGATCCTTGGTTCTAAAATTCCAGGACCAATACTGTGCGGGTTGGTACTTGGTCCTAAAAGTTTTGGGTCGGTCCAACCCTGGACCAACCCCGTATATTATATTATATTATATTATTTATAATTCTTTTATATATTCAAACCTAAAGAAAATGTCTGTTATATTATATTATATTGATATGTTCTATCAATAGCACAATAATTTCAATTTAAAACTTTTGTTGAGTATTAATTATGCATCGTCTATTTTGTTTTTAGGTGTTTAGAAGTTCAAGTGAATTAACAAGACGTGAAGTTATATATTCATGGTTTATATTAAGTATTTTAAACTTTTTATGGTTTAATTGCATTTTAGTAATGAATTTCAGCTGCACTTTGCTTTTCAATTTGTGTCAAATGGTAGAAGTTTTTGAAGAGTAGAGTAGTACTGCAGTTGCTACGGTGATTTGCTAGTCAAGTGGTGTGAAACTCATTTTTTGGTTAAGTGGACTCTAGATGATCAAATGCTAGTCAAGTGGTGTGAATCTCATTTTTTGGTTGAGTGGACTCTATATGATCAAATGCAAGAAAACGCTTTTGCATATGATGTTATGAATATTAAAGATGGATGATTACAAGAACTTTCCATCTTGTCCCATATCTCAATAAACGGTTAGCAGGTATGGAGTTTTTATTATTGTGTTATCTTAAATTTGCTAAATATGTATTGGTATTTATAGTTTAGTTGTACAATACCGCATTATCGATGGATGTGTAATTTGAATTTGTAAGTTTGCTTTTTTATGGAGTATAAAAAATAATATGAAAAAAATTATCGATCGATCTCGGGTTGACCCTGGAATCAGACCGAACTCATTGGGTCGGTCCGGTCCTTGGTCCTAGGCTCAATAGGGTCGGTCCTCGGTCCTAAAAATTGAGGACCGACACTGTATAAGTTGGTTCTAGGGTTGGGGGTGGTCCGGACCAATCTGGACCATGCTCACCCCTATAATGCTGACAAAGAGAAAAGGATACAGAAGAACCAGTCTGATCAGAAGCTGCACTGCGATCCCTTGAAGTTGAAGACGATGCAGTACAGGGAGCTAGATCGCGAGCAAACGCAGAAAGGATGGCCCCCACGAATAGCCGTTTGATTTGCTGCCGTTTGACTTGAATCAATGGGCGCCTCATGGTTCGAGAGATCTTCGTTGAACTTCGTGCCTATTTTCCTTTCTGAAAAAAACCCACTTGCCCCCAGCTATACAGGCTTCGAACTGTTGATCAACTACCAGGGCGAGCTTTTTCTCCGTTAATGTTGCTGATCATAGGGCAAGTTGTTTTAGAACGAAGTAGTTGGGGTAACACGAATCTTTATGAATGATATTGTTAAAGAAATTATCCACTAATTCTTATTGGTTGACCTAATAATAGTCCAAATTGATAACTAAGACTGATATAAGCATACAATCGTGATTAGTCTTCTCTACGTCATTGGATTACACATTTATATAATCTTAATCTTTTATGATGTCGGGATGCCTTACGCTATTTGCATGCCAAAATGGGATTTGGATGGAATTGGAACTTACCTCTTTCACTGTTGGAATATTCGTTTTAAGGTGTCAACGAAGTACAAACTGCCTATTAGGTAAATCAGGCACTATATACTTATTAGGCAAGATGGGAAAGCTTGAGATTGACAGTAAACATAAACCCAGACTAATCCTTTCCAAATTAACCTAGGTTTTTTTTAGACTGATGAGCTAAGGTCTCGAAACTATAACCTTCGACTTGTAAACCAAGTCTTGGATGAGTCAGCCAATTGGGATGCCTAGTGCTTGCTGGGATGCTCGATGCTTGCTTGCATTGGTGCATGCAGAGTAAGTTATCTTCATGCAATTTTATATAATTTACCAACACGTTTGGATTTGGGTTGAAAAAAACTAACATGGCGTGTGTTTTAACGTGAAGCTGATGAGTTTGGTGGTCATTCACCAACTTCTACTTGTTTAAACCTCGAAATGATTGAGTGATGATGTGCTGTGATCGACGGCTTTCTTCATACAACAGTCTTCTAATTCGGCACGCATGGGGAAGCACATGCCCGTCTCCTTAAACATGTTGAAATAGGCTTAGCTTCATCGCTGTACATTCTCATCCATAGTCACCCTGGCCAGCATCAATCATTGCTCTGTTGAACCGTAGCTTGTGACAAACTGAGATATCTTATCTGATAACGATGCATGCTTAGGCAGGCAAAGAGGCCGGCCAAAGATGTAGAATAACTGTCATTCACCTAGAATTCCTCGAGCCCTTCCCACGCACAGTCGATTTGTACGCGGAAAAGACAATCCTACACTTGCAAACAATTTCTGCGTACGCTGTCCTTGGTTGTTTCTTTCGGCATGGTGTTGACATTGGTAGCTTGACGAACTTGAAGACGCGTCGGAACCGATGTTGGGAAAACATCCCACGTAGCAAAATCAGGTTGGATCGCCAAAGAAGTCAGAGATCCGTTTGCAAGCTAGGATAGTCAAATAATAATCTGGACGGTTAGCTATTTTAGGAGTCCAGGAAGAAAATCGATGGCGACGAACTCAAACGTGTACTGCACAAGGTCCATGCAAATGAAACGGTTGAGCTACCTTTGTATTCCATCCAGGATCTCCATACCGTGGTCAAAAAAATTTATCAATTTAATATTTACTTTGCTTCTCTCCCCGGGCTCCTGAATTTTCCATCGACAAAGCGAAGCCGACAGCATATAAAATCAATAAATAAGATAAAACAGCAAAAGAAAAAAGAGAACTATAAAAGATTGTTTACACAAGGCTTTGGACATGGGGTTTGACGCAGATAGCTTACGTTGTTCATGGACACGGAGGCAAGGACAGTCCTAATTATGCACCTAACACCCTTAAACATTCATGGGATAAATAGTACCAATGATACTTGACATGCATATCTACATAACTTGGGTTTTATTCAAGATTATGGATAATGATACAAATAGTTTTTGAACTTAGATCAAATGTGCATTTCCTAAGTTTTTAATTTGCGTAATATAGTGCATGAACTTTTTATACAGGTTCACTATAGTCCAATGAATTATGTGAAAAAATTTAATGTTATCATTCCTTTAATTCTATATTAGAGATAATACTGCACATGTTCATACAATCTTTGGGTTAAATTGAATATGTACCAAAAGTTTAGAAGCCACATTAAATAAATAAACAATTCAGGAACCACATTATATATTAGGCCAAAATTCAGAAATTATTTATATCATTTTCTCTTAAAATTATTATTCTCAAAACACTAGCACAAGGAAAATAGATATAGCCAGAATGTTCATTAACATATATTGAATAAACTCGGGATATGACAAATCAAACTCTTTTGGATAACAATTTGCAGTGTTCTCTTTTGGCACTAAATGAAGAAATTGATACTTGAATTCCTATTTTACATCGTCATTGACAATCTAAGTTTACTTAATTAAGAGTGTTATTCAAACAGCCCTTTTTGCACAATTTAAGAAGACCACTTATTATTCTTGCATACATATCAAACATAATCGTGTGAAAAATCAAGGTTCCAATTGAGGATGTTGATAATAAGTTTCCATAATTTTTTATGGACCCATTTGAAGTTTACATTGCTTCTATGGTCTCTCAAGAGACCATTTTCTGACTCGAACATCATCGTACCAACATGTATATCGTGATAATTTCGATATGCTGTGTCTTAAAATATAAACCTTTAAAAGACAAACTTAATGTTTCATGAGACGTAACTATATATGGGGTGCAGCTGCTTTTAATCTCGACGTGGGTTTCTCGTGCAAAAGCCAAAAGCAATGTACTTGCATCTGCGGTCATCTCATCCTCAAGTCATCACCTTACCTGCTTTGCATTGATTCCAAAAGCTATGCTGTTTTTATACTTGCCTAGAAGTCATCGCCAAGCTCTGAGAATTCTTCAACCTGCTAAAGTTAGACAAAAAATAAGTATATTTTTCAGTCACCAACTATGGTTTATCCTGGCAAAAAAGAAATATATTCTTAAGTTTGTCTTGGCTTCTGGGCGAGGGAAGAAGGTTGTTTAATTTGATAATTAAATAAAGCATTTTTGGTTTCAGCAAATTATGGGAAATGAAAGGAACATTGCCATTTAAATTTGTTTTGGCAGTCGTGCTCTGTGCTTGTTCGATGTGTGAGAACATTGTTTGGGAATTGATGGAGCATTATTCTCGAGCTTTTAGACAAATGACAAAGAAATGATGTAGCAAGAATTCGAACGAATCCATTGTTTTCGCAATAATTTACATTTATTTTAGTTGAGTATCTTTGAATTTCACATAAATGGTAAATAATATCAAATGATGCAATTAAACGAATCACATGACTTTTTTCCTCATTATTGACATAATATTATAATTTAACCTAGAGACGAAAACTAGTATAATTAGCATGAGTTAAGATCTTAAAAATTCCGGCATTCCAATTTCTTTTTACTATATCTTTACTATATAAAGGCAAATGGGGAGGAGGATACAATGTTCCAATTTTTGTAAAAGAGTTTCATGTAAGGCGGGTAATAAATAAATTCTCTGCCATAATTATATGGCGATTTTTTGAAATCTCTTGGTTCTTGTAATTGGATTTAAATCTTTCTCGATTTTACAAAGATTTGAATTCCCTTTATAAAAGATATTCCAAAAGTTCAGATACTATTCCTTTCTCTACTTATAGTCTTATATAACTATTTTTACTAAGTTCTCCTTGAGTTGGTACAAATAAAATATTCTAAAATCGTAAATTAGAAAAAATAATTCTGGCGAGTGGGATTAAGAATCGATCCGTAAATCGAAATTGATAGGTGAAGGAAAGATTAGATTTCATCGCCACGGAATTAGATTCCAGTCTGACAGATGGAGACATGCCTATTTATACAAAAAAAACAAACGTAATCTCCGTTTAGAATCGAATAACAAAAAATAGACGTGAGAATATCTCTCAATAGATTTTGGGAGTAATTATAGTAACTAGTAGCCAACCCAATTTATAACCCACATAAGCTTTGCAAAATAAATAAATAAATAATCAAATAAAGAGAAAATGATAAACTATTTTTAACTTTCCCATAACGTCCAATGTCATTATTAAATTTTTAATTTATCAAATATGATCCTTAATAATATTTAATTTGGTCCCTTCGTTTGTTCAAATAACAAATCAGACGGCACCTTATGACGTGAATCCTTATATGCTAAGTAGGAATATAGTGAGTCCAAGTAACTTTCATCCTTGACATTGATGGGTTCTCTTTTTTCTCAAAGTAGGACTTTTCTAGACATCCGCTTGGAGCCTCTTGCACGAAAACGGTCTAATGGGTTAGTGCCTAATGCCGACGATGATTAGGATCTCTAGGGGGTGACGAACGGTGCGCCACGCAAAATATGCACCGTGCAGCATGTGACAATCTTGAATTTCATATTGAATAAATTAAAAATGAAATTGTGCCTCAATCAGTTGAGTTACCATTCGTGTGCATTTTTTTTTCCTAGGAATGGAAAGGAGAGGAACGAAAGGGAAACAGAGCGCAGAGAAAAAACTTTGAAAGGGAGGCGGGAGGAGGTGGCAGGGGAAGGGGCAGGGGAGGGTGAAGGGGCAGGGGAGATGGCTATAAATACTGAAAAGCCGCTCAACAGCCATTTCACATCCTCTCCCAATTTGCTGGCCACTCAATCCCATTTCCCTCTCTCTAGATCTTCTTCATCTTTCTGGGGCTTCGGCGGAAGTATATTTTAAAGGGGAAATCATCGGAATTCCCAAACAGCAACGGAAGAGAGAGAGAGAGATAGAGAAAAAAAAAACAGAGGCACAGAGATTTGAAAAAAGCAGAGAGAAAACAAAACAGAGGGCCGTAAGGCGGAGAGAGAGAGAGAGAGAGAGAGAGAGGGAGACGGAGAATTGATTCGCTCTAGAGAAGTAACGGCAAGAAAACAGAGACGGGTTTGCGAGGTGGGAGGAAGAAGAGGACGGGAGAAGGAGAAGGAGGAGGAGGAGGAGGAGCAGGGGATTCTCCATTTTTTGTCGTTCCTTCAGATCTGACATGTCCATTTAGCCCTGCGCTTCCCTCGCTCGCCCTGGCCTTTTGGGTTCTCTCGTTTCGTCCTTCGTTCACATTCGCCGAGCTTGGTTGAGATCGAGGTGCGATCTCTCTCTCTCTCTCTCTCCTGTTCTTCTTCTTCTTCTACGGGTTTTCTTTCGTTGCGTTATGCGTTTTGATCCGGAGCACTCGGCGGCTCGGGGACCTGGGGTATGGAGTCCCCTGGGGTATGGAGATAGCACTGCGGTTTCGTTGACCCCTCATTGGAATCTCTCTCTCTCTCTCTCTCTCTCTGTGTCCTGTTCGTGTTCAGTGCGGTGATGGATGATGTGGCGCTGAGTGCACATCCTGTTCTTCCCTTCGTTTCTTCGGTTTTATCACCGCCTGAATCTGGCATTTTTTGTTTGTTTAATGAGGTCGTTTCTTGCGTTAGGCACGAAAACTCCTAATTCGCATGTTAGTTTTCCAGGTTTTCTCGCCAGATCTACTCTCGTCTTAGTACTTTTCCTTTTTTTGGGTTTCTCTGCATGCCATGTTGCTATTATTTTCCTGAGGTCGTACCTCTGGTCCGTGTATGTAATGTGTTCAAATCTTTTCGCTTTTTCCTTCGGCTTGGTTGATGCGGGGAGACTCTAGTTTTGCTTTTTGATGGGCACAGTTTTGTAATGGACACAAGTTTGAGATTTCAGCAGCAATTTGGCTGCATTTCACGCTGTCCATTGCTAAGAGGAGGTGTGCTTCCTGTAAAAGCATAGAAGATAGGATTTTTAGAAGAAGATGTCTGTCTGTAATTGCCGAAGGTTTACAGCTGAGCAGGTTTTTCTCCTATGCTTGCAAAAAAGAAAAAGAAAAAAAAGAAAAAAAGCTGTTTTTAAGGGAATTTGGTCGAACTTTTCTGATCCACAATGCCGATTGATTTGTTCACGGTAGTCTCAGTACATTACCGCATTCCAAGCCAGAAATTGCTGCCTTTTCTAGAAGTTTAATTTTAATTATTATACCTGAATTTCACCCACAGACTGAGTTTATTCTATGTCTCTCTTTCTAGGTAGAATGTGTACGATTGGGACCCTCGCTTCGTTTATCAGTATTGGTTTTGTCAAATTTTCTTGAATAGTAATCGCGATGGCTTTCTGACCTGTCTTGCAGAGGAACAATGTCTCCTTGTGATACCTTGTGTTGAGGATTTGCTTCATTGGCCCCCATAAATTATTGTGCTCTCGTGACAGACCATCCAGTTGGAGCGCTGCTGTATAGTGTCATCATGGTTGCCACGGCTGCAACTTCTGCTTTCTTCGCAGTTCCTTCACCAGATTCCATTGCCAAGACCACCAGACCAGGGAATGGGGTGGCAAGTGTGGGGCCAATGAAGTCGAAATCTGCTTCTGTTGGTTTGCAGATGAAGGCCAACGCACAAGCCCTTCCTAAGATAAATGGTAGCTCTGTTGGTTTGACAACATTTCCCGACATTGTGAAGACTGAGGATGGGACATCATCACCTCCCCCAAGGACCTTTATTAACCAGTTGCCCGACTGGAGCATGCTTCTCGCCGCTATCACAACCATCTTCTTGGCAGCAGAAAAGCAATGGATGATGCTTGATTGGAAACCAAGACGACCGGATATGCTAATGGATCCATTTGGTCTTGGGAGAATTGTTCAAGATGGTCTTGTGTTCAGGCAGAACTTTTCGATCAGATCTTATGAGATAGGTGCTGATAGGACAGCATCTATAGAGACGCTAATGAATCACTTACAGGTACGGACCTTAGTTACAATCTGAATTAGTAATTTGGGATCTTCAGTTCATTTAATTATGCAGGCCGGCAAGCATGTTTTTTGTAAGTAAAGCTAATATTTGGCAGGCTGCTGTTTGTCTTTTGCTTGAGACTTTTTTATTCCTTCCTGGCAGGAGACTGCTCTTAACCATGTTAAGACTGCCGGACTTCTTGTTGATGGCTTTGGTTCTACCCCGGAGATGAGTAAAAGAAACCTGATCTGGGTTGTCACTAAAATGCAGATTTTGGTAGATCGATATCCCAGCTGGTAAGCAAGAAATGTCTGGCAAAAAAATGGAAGATGCATTCTTGGCTTGATTTTTTGATGCATTTCGTGACACGTGATATTCTTGTTCTAAGGGTTGATCTCTTACTACGTTTTTAAGCCCTGAGATTAAGAAACTGGCAGTGTGCTATAATGAACGTTTAGCCTAAGCTAGTTTAAAGTAGTGATGATTAACTGTGGGCAACTGCCTCCATGTAATGTAGGACAATATTTTATGTTTTGACATGTTGCAGGTGAATGGGGAATTAGCTTACCTATCCAGTGACTCTTTAAGCAATAATCTATAATACCGTTTTCATGTAAATCTGAAGCATGGAACAGGTTTAAGGTCAAGCCAATTGGTTAGTTTTGACCTTAAGATGTAAGGTGCTTTTGGATCTTTGAATCTTTACACCGTTGAGACTGGAAAAATTTAGGGCTTTGTTAGTGACTTGTGCAAGTATGCATTCTACGCGGTTTTAAATTTGCATTCTTTCCTATTGCCTATAACTTTTAGTTGTGCTTTAGCTTGCATCTTTCTAAAGTCTATATACACCTGATCATTTTGTTGTGCAATTTGAAAATTTTGAAGTTTGGCGACCTTCTAGAAGATGGGTCTTGTATGTAGTATTAGGAGACTGGTGACCACCCTATTATTTTTGGCAAGTAAAGACCTGTGTTGTTGGACTTGATTGTTGTAACCAAGAATCATGGGTTCTATGTGATGCATGAGAAGGTTTGATGTGAAGTGATTTTTGGGTTAATAAATCACAAATTATTAAATGTTTATGTTGCTTGCAGGGGAGATGTTGTTCAAGTGGATACATGGGTTTGTGGGTCTGGAAAAAATGGAATGCGGCGAGATTGGCATGTCCGTGATCTGAAGACGGGAGAGACTCTTACAAGAGCCTCCAGGTATGAATCTCTGGAATAAATATAATTTGACTTGGCCTTTTTAATTGCTCGAGTTTCCATAAGTGATGGAAAAAAAAGGCTTGTTTAATTGTAAATTAATTTTAGCATTCTCTAGTTAGAGTCACACAATGGGCTTCATGACTTTGTAATTTTTTCTTTTTGCACTTTCAGCATAGATGTTTCCTTTTCACATCATGCTTTCAAATCGGTCTTTGTAATCAGTATTTTAGAGACATACACAAAAATTGAACAGATGAGAAGTCAATATTTTTGCTTCTTTGGGGAATTTGATTTGTACGATTGGTTGTGAAATGATGGGAGAATAACGTGCATCTTTTGGTATTTCTGGGTTGATATCTGCAGTGTGTGGGTGATGATGAATAAACATACAAGGAGATTATCAAAATTACCAGAAGAAGTTCGGGGAGAGATAGAACCTTTTTTTCTGAACTCTCCTCCTGTGGTAGCTGAGGACGATAGGAAGTTACCAAAGCTGGATGAGTGCACTGCAGATTTTGTCCGATCGGGTTTAACTGTAAGTTCACATCTTTATTGTAGATTTTAACTGTAAGTTCGCATTTGCTTTGTAGATATACTGGCAAAATCAAGTTAAAAGTGTTGAGATTTCTTCATTCCCGTGTTTGCTTTGTGCAGCCCAGGTGGCATGATTTAGATGTCAACCAGCATGTCAACAACGTGAAGTACATTGGCTGGATTCTTGAGGTATTCCTAAGGCGTAATAAGCCCCTATTTTGCCCCATCTCTCAATTCTCTCCTTTTGTCTTATTGTCTCAATATTAATCAATGCATGTTATCAAGTGTACTGTCATAAGAACTAGCACACTATCTGCACTCAAAATCCGGATAAGGATAAAGTTGGACTGCCATCTGCTTTGCTGTCCAATTAGATTAATCGGGATTGGTTCTGTCATCAATAACTGAGCCATGCGGCATCTGTATGCATAGCTGTCCATGTTGCAGTTAGGATCACCTTTTTTGTTGCATTTCCATTTTGATGACAATTATTGATTTAGGTGTATCCGGGGCTCTCATTTGACATATGATTAGGTAGCTTTTGATTCCTAGGCACATGGGGCTTCCACAAATGTTCCTGAGAAAAATAAATTAATGGATAAATCAGTGAGAAGTGGCTTCAAGGATTGTATTCTCCCGGAAGCTCCCCTCCTTTCTCAAAAGTGAAAGAGAAAATGGATAAAGAACTTTTCTTACACAAGCTTAGCGTTGGCAGCATATTTATCCAACAGATTAGTGCCATGGGGTCGTATATCAAAGTGTTCCAGTTCATCTGTTGCTAATTTTGTTCTTTGGAGATTTTGTTTTTGGCCGTACTTGTTGCCTGTGAAACGCACCTCTCGTGCAATAATATGTTGATGGGAGATTCACTTGTTCCGTTTACTGATGGGTTCATTTTTGCTAATCGCAGAGTGCTCCACTGCCCATTTTGGAGAGTCATGAGCTCTCTGCCATAACCTTGGAGTACCGGAGGGAATGCGGGAGAGACAGCGTGCTGCAGTCCCTGACTGCTCTTTCTGGCAATGGCGTCGTCGATGACCTTGAGAACTCTGCTGAAGTCGAGTGCCAGCACTTGCTCCAGCTCGAAAGTGGGGGTGAAATTGTGAGGGCCAGGACCGAGTGGAGGCCGAAACCTGCCAATAACCGAGGAGTGGCGGGCGAAGTTTCTGCAGAAAGTGCCTGATGTCTCTGGTTCGAGGTCGCCTGAGCTAGCCAGTAGTTCGCTGCCTCTCTTGCCCATGTAGAAAATCTTGCTCGTGCTCATGCCCGCGGTTTCAGATCTATTTCTTTCTTCTTTTTATATATATAATGTCCCCGATTTGTCCTCTGGAGGAAAGCAAAGATTGAACAATACTGTAATTCCCCCCCTGTAATTAGCTTCTGCTCGGCCTCCATATGTTTATTCTACTCTCTCAACCTTCACGCAAGCTCCTCGAACGTTTGCGTCGGAATGCCGGGGGAGCTAAATCCCATTCCCTATACGTCCTCGTTGCCATTTTCTTGCTCGGGCAAAGCAGCTGTGTGCTCAATCTTGTCGTGCAAATGGAAGAACCGCTGTTGTTTGAGACCCGAGACTCTGAAGTGATGGAGTTACAGCTTGATGGGCTTAGCATGGTGGCTTTGACATTCTCAGGCTAGCGGGTCTTGCATTGAATTGTCTGCATTACCCAGTTACTATCCGATCCCCTTACCGTAGGGACAGCAACACACGAAATTCGCCAACTTAAAATCCAAATGCCGGAATTCGACACATCCTCCGGTTCGTGCTCACTTGAGTTACCTGGCCAATCCTTTTGGTGATTTGCCGGGTGATTCCCCGTCATGCTCAATTAGATTGGACACGTTCATCTCAAAGAGCAAATCAATCGAGTCAACGGTCCTTTTCTTGGGCGATGGATCAAGTAAATCTAAACATCACCTCAGATGCATGCACGTAATCTAAAACCGGCTTGAGCGGGAAAAAGGTTCCCGGAAAGAAGAGACGAATGGAGTTGCAAACAGTTCGTGCATGCACATGGACATTCGTTCAGTCACTTGCCGCCTTGAAGTGCTCCCGTTCACATGGTCATTTAGACTAATCAAGGGCATCAATCTCCAGAAACACCGATCTTTTCTTACTCGTTTGCGATACATGGAACACCACCCATTTCGATGACACATGCCAAAGAATTTGCAAAATATATTTTTGTCAAGATAATGTTAGATTAGTAGCAATCTATGGTCCCTCAAATTGCCGCCTGTTTCATTGCGTAAACTAGATTCTTCCCTCCAGAGCGCATACGGGTTCTGAAGCCCCGTGAGCGCTTTCAGACGGCTGCCCGAATCGAATCAGGGGGCTAAAATAAATTATTTACTTCCGTTTAGGGGTTCCGTGTTTTAGTTTTTAAAGTTGTTGGACTACGTTGGTTCACCTAAACGTAGAATAGCATGAGGTTTGTCAAATGTCATTCGCCTGACGATGGGACTTGGGCCGACACATGATGAATGTACAGATTCAATGGATGAGAAATGTTGCCAATATGAAACCGGACAGGAAGAGACTGTTTTTTCGGGTAAAGAAACAGGAAGAGATTGTTACCAGAGAAAAATTCAAAAAAGCATACCTGATTTTCTATTTACAACGTATTTACTTTTAAAAGTACATAAACTCATGCCTCCAGACAAAAATCCAAAATTAAAAACATGAAGCTACCTTCTTCTTGGGAAAAACCCTAACCCGTTAATATTATAAAAAATCTAAAATTGATATACTTATAACAACTTTACCATAAATTAATTTTAAGGCCATAAAAAATAAAAATAAAAAACTGATATACTTATTATAAATTTACCATAAATTATTATTTTGACTATAAAAAATACTAAGTTTGTACATTTATGATAAATTTTCCATCAATCAGTTTTTATTAAATTGAATTAATACCACGAAAAATCATAAATTGGTACACTCTTGACAAGCAAAGAGTAAAACCTTAAATTGCTACATCTTTGACACAATATTTTGATGGTGAAATTTAATGGAAACTAATGAAAGGTAAATTTGATACGTCTATATTAGTTTGTGTTTTTCATGGTACCACCATTATTGTAATGACTTGATCTTATGAGGGTGGGAGTGATCATTGGGGCTAGAGAGAGCTTGGACAAGGTATGACTCTGACTCTATAATGATGTGGTGATAGGAATGAATCGAATCCCACATCACTTGGATATGATGAAGTGAAGTGTCATATATAGGACGATACTTGTCTTAATTTGTAACAAAACCTATTATGGGGAGAAGCCTAGTTCCGGCCTAAAGTGGACAATATCATTATGATTGGTTTGGGCTTAACATTATGGTATTAGAGCCATAGTGCAATTGGAAATGTGTGGTTTGGGGACGAATCGAGTGGAAGCTGGTGTGATGACTTGGTCCTATGAGGGCAAGAGTGATCGTTGAAGCCAAAGAGGGCTTGAATAAAGTGTGGCTCTAGGATGGCGTGGGGGTAGGAATAAGCCAAATCCCACATCACTTGGGAGCTAGAGAGGGCTCGAATAAAGTGCGGCTTTATTTGCAACGAGACTTTTTCTGGGGAGAAACCCAAAAAAAAAAAAAAAAAATCGTGCGGGTTTCGGCTCAAAGAGGACGATGTCGTTGTGAGTGGGGCTTTAGCTTAACAATTAGCCTCCCTGTCTGCTGCGCAACTAACTTCCACCTTTGCCCCCACCACGCCTCTAGAAGGCCATGGTCCATGGCGGGGCTGCCACGGTCGTCCCATGGCTTCGATGACCTCGATCTGAGGTCGAGGCGGCTTAGCAATACGAGGTGACTAGAAGTGGCAATTTGCACATGTGCATAGTTTCATATGCTTGAAGTTAACTTTTATAAGTTGTCACTTAGTGGCAATATGCGGTAATTTTCAACCTCACATGAATTAGGACGAAATCTTGATCCTAACATTAGCAATTTCATCAAATTGCTGGCAAATCATCAAACCTTAGTCATATCAATCTTGCAAGTGTCAAAATTCAATCGACGCACTCGGCAAGACTAATTAGGATGCGTATGACAAAATTTTAGTTTCTCTATCTCTCTATTTTTCTATTTCCCATAGCAGGCTTAGAACATAAATCCGTTTGGTAGCGTAATTTTATTTTTCTATTTTGAAATAGAAAAAAATATTTGGAGCAGAAATCAAAAGTTAAATTTTTTTTGGCTTTTTTATTTCTGGAACAAAAATGAGAAATCAAAATTTTTCTCATCGCTCACTTTTGTTGCCGCTCATTGCCCACATGCCGCCCGTGGGATGCCAAACACCCACTGTCGGTTGCTGGTTGCCTACCATCAGCCTTGGCCACTAGTTGCCGACCGTTGGCCATCAGACATCAGTCATCGGCCATTGCATTCCGGCCGCTCGTCGCCAACTGCCGATCGCCGGATGTCGGACGCCCACCGGTTGTTGGCCACTCATCGCCAATCATTGGATGTCGGAGGCTCACCTCCAACCACCGGATGTTTGTCATCGACCGTTTGCCGCTCTCCACCAGCCGCCGGATGTTGGCCGCTTGCCACCTACTGTCGGACTTCGGCCATTGGCCACTTGCCGTCGGCCTCCTGTCACTGGACTTCAGTTGTCGGATGTCAGACGTCGAACTTTGGACGTTGGATGCCAGTTGTCGGTTGTCAAACTCCAGTGTCGGACTTCGAACTTTAACCACTTGTCGCTGGTCACCGGACTTGGTGCCGAATGCTGAACGTCGAACTTCGGAATTCGGCTGCCTACCGCCGGTCACCAGACACCCAACATTGGTCATCGAATGTCGGACTCCGGCCACCGGACGCCGGTCATTTGTCGCTCCTTGAAATAGAAATTTTATTCTGTTATCAAATGAATTTTTTCAAACATAGAAATTTTGAATTGTTATCAAATGCATTTCTTTACTTAGAAACTCATTCATAACTTGAAATTGACTAGTATATCATGTTAGATTAACGACATATATCAAGGCATCTTACTCATATATATGCATGTTGCAAGATCTAACATTTCTACATGCCTATTCGTAATTCACGTAGCTCAATTTAGGTTGAATTAATTTAACCCACAATTGTATATGATTCGACCGGAAATTAAAAATCCTCGTGGCACTGTTACCACCTAATCCCAGCTAGTTTATAATGATTTAACGAAGATTGTAGGCGGAAAAAGCTGCGTGCGAGGGTTCCCGGTTTTGCAGGTTTGGGGGGTCGAGTGGTTTGACTCTGGTTGATTGGAAATTTGGAATGGAAAAAGGGAAAATAGAGAAAAGGATTTGATTATGGAAAGCAAATAGGATAATTGTAACTGGCCCCAGGACTGCTCACAGTAAAAAGGAGAAATATATGGAAGTAGAACTGAAATTACTTGGAAGAATCTATATTGAACATTTGTTGTATTATTATAATTATTTTTAAAATATAACTAGAAGTCATCTATTCAAATTCCAATAGCTGCTTGAAAATTACTCCAGGTCAAGGCTTCATAAATAGGTCAAATACCTGAATTTCACTGGTTCTTGAACTTCTTAGTAGTTTGTCTCTGCAGCCGTGCCCTACTATTATCAAGAGAAAAAAAAATTAGGACTTAAATTCATAAATATGATCTTTTAGAACTTTTTTGTATTTCAATCATAAGAATTGTTGCGGCAATTCATTTTAAAAAAATCGATAATGATTTTGCAATCAATTTAATTATTAATGTATTAAACTTTGAATGGGTATTCGAATAATAAATTTTTTTCCCATTATATAGTGCAAATGATCTTTTCATTGGACTTATGCTTCTTCCTTATGTTAGTATCTTAAGAATTCTCAAGTAATTCTATCATACATTTATCTCAAAATGATTTTTGTATCTCAAAAATACCAAACTCATTATTCCAAGCTACACATTTACCTCAAAACTACATTTCTTGTCATAAAAAATTCGAAACTTGTACACCTACATAACAAGCGACTCATATGAAGTGAATTAAATGTGCATTGGACTACTTTTCTTGTCATGAGAGCTCCCATGCGTTTCGGAAATCTATTGAAATCTCCAATTTTATTAGTAAGATCTTGGTAAGAGAGAGAAAGTGCAAATTCAAATTTGCCCTCTTTTCCCAAAGTCAGTTCATTTTCTTTAGATTGGGTTTCCTCACAACAAAGTCGCTTTAAAGAACCATATACTGAATTTTCACGTCTGGTCCACCTTAGACGAGTCACTTGCCATGCTTATTTCCACATCAGTAAATTAAATGGCATTATAGGAATGGAAGTTAACATATAGCATATTTGTTAAGCGTGTATTGTTTAAGAAATTTTTATGACGTCCAAAACTAATATGGAGTATATATGTCACAACTAACTTGTTCAGATTTTCAGTGACACGATAATTTGTTGTGAACGAACGTGTCATGGTATCTTAGTTTGAAATCTTCGATGGTGTTATACCTTTTTATTTATAGCAATGTTTAAGCATACTCAAATCCTTCATTAAAAACGCGTCAACTTCTTACTAAATACTTCATGGGAGCAATACTAGCAGCCTAGCACACAGAGTTCAGTGAAAATTGGTTGGAAGCATATTTTAAAGCATTTCTTTTTATGCGAATCATCTTTGTGAAGACGACGAAGGCGACAACTCTGCCGACAGCCAGGCAATTGCCACTTTTGTTTTGTCGCTGTAATCGAAGGATAAACTCCTGTTTAAAGATGTAATTAGATAAGGTCCGGTGACTCTTCAATTGACTAAAACGTCTCTGAACTTTTTTAAAGGATACCACATTAAAAAACTTTAACCCCTCTCTCTCCGCATCTCCACCATGACCATGCTCACTCCCTCATCTTCCGCTGCCTTGCCGTGATTGCCCTCTCTGATGATGTCGAGCAGCGGCGGTGTGGCGCAACCGGTACGGAGGCTTGCGACGGTGGTGGAGGATAGGCTATGTAAGAACGGTGGGAACGGGAAGGAGAAGAGCTTGATGATAATGAAACCCAAAAAAGAAAACAGAAAAAGAAGGGGGGAGAAAAGAAGCTGAGCCATCTAAAAAACTCATTTGTGATACTATTACCAAACCTTCTAATGAAGAAAAGGTTGATGTCTTTTTCCAGCTTTTGCGTATTCATGTTCTCAATCATTCGTTACTTTCCACGCACACAATTCCATCATGAAAGTTTGAGCCAACAACTCTTATTCACACGTCAAATCAAAATTTTACAATTGTGGTTATGTAATTCGAAAATATTATGACTCTTTTTATTGACCATGCTCTACATATTATATAAGTCAAATTCGTGACAATTCACTTCGAATTTGTAAAATCTCAGCAGGAGTCGCATTTTCTGGGACTAAACCCTTTTGCTTATAGCTCAAGTCATTGACTGCGGGAGCACCCCCTGCTCAATATTCTTCGAATTCACCACGTTTTTCCAAATCCCAAACCCACTAGCTTCATTGTAGTTATGAAGAAGGAATAAATTGACCCAAAGTTCGCCTGACAAAATAGCGCAAAAACTTTGAAAACAAGAAAAATCCGGATTCCATGAACCAACATGTCTGACAGCTCCACTTCAAACCTTGTTTCCTTCCCTTCGCAGCAAAATTCACCTACATGGACGAATACCGACCCCCCTTTCTTTCCCACCCCCACGTGGCCTCAACCCATTTGATTCGTACAATGCTCACTATATATATATATATATCTCATTCTGATTGAATTGCGACTCTTCACACAATATCCACGAGTGAGGAAGCAGTGGATGATTTGCACGCGCAGCAGAAAATGCCATCATCGACGGAAACAGCCGACGGGTCGTCTGACTCCAACGCTAACGGCATGGACACGGAGCTGACCTTGGGGCAGCCCAGGGTCGGCAGCTGCAAGGTGGGGATCACCGGGGCGAAGAGGGCGTACGCGAGAACCATCGGTCTTGGCCTCGGAAGCAGCATCAGCAAGCAAAGTGGGTATACCGAGATTGATGCAGCCGAGAATTCTGCAGCTTCTCAGGTGTCTAGTGCCGGAAAAGTCCCAGCATCCAAGTAAGATCCGCTGTATTGACTCGTTGCAAGGGATCCTAATGTTTACAGAAGATTTTGTGCACAAAGTGGTGTGAAAGATAATATTGTTTCATTTGATATGATGACTTGATGACACTATCCAAAGATTAACGCCAATTATTCGTAGTGAGACTAGTTTGTAATATTGATGTACTAACACAGCGTAATAGTCTACAACCACTGTTTAAGCAAGCGGGCCATTCTCAACATCTGATAGGAACTTAATTCATCGCTGGAGCACCATTTTCATCAATTGGTATTCATTTTCTCGGGGCATCCAACATCTTCTCCACTTGCCTGGACAAAAACTCGATCGGGTTTCTTACAACCTCTCTGTCCTAGTGTGCACATAATGCACCACCTAACCAAGAATAAATGATGAACAAAAATCAAATAGAAGACATAGGACTCTTCCAGAGTTTGATTAGTTGACTCTAATACTGTTAAGTTTCTTTATGAACTTTTCTATTCTAGATCAAATATTGCAGATATAATCAAATTGACTTTTTCAAACTCCAATTCATGTGAAGGGCACAAGTCGTGGGGTGGCCACCGGTGAGATCATTCAGGCAAAAGACATTGGAGAGCTGCAAATATGTCAAGGTGGCGGTGGATGGAGCTCCATATCTGCGCAAAGTCGACCTTCAGACATACAACAGCTATGATGAGCTCTTGAAGGCATTGGAGGGCATGTTCAATTGCTTCACTGTCAATGGTAAGCATATGCCTATGCTTTAAGTCAGTTGTGCTAGTTTGATGTGTTCACGCTCTCACGGTGTCGTGGGATCATTGTGTAGGTAATTTTTTGGAAGGGAGCAAGGTAATGGATCCGGCCACGAGAATGGAGTACGTGCCCACATACGAGGATGGCGACGGTGATTGGATGCTAGCCGGTGACGTCCCTTGGAAGTAATGCCCTTGTGATTTTCAGTGCATACTTAAATTTGCTGGGTGCGCTCGCATAGATAGATTCATTAGGCGTCTCCAGAATCATGCGCTTCGGATTAGACTTTCAGATTATATCCAATAATTCCAGCTTGAAAGAACCTTAGTTCGCAAGACAGAATGTTTTGTTGCTTGATAGGGCTCCGCAAGGAAAAATTCACGGTAGAAAGTGCAGATTTGCTCTCACTTTGCTTAAACTCTATCGAAAAAATGAACCGGCTAGTGCTCTTTCTTTTAGCCTACTCGCTGACAATTAGAAGGTTTTGATTAAGACTGACTTTTGCTGTATTGATGGTAAAAATTGCAGAATGTTTCTTGAGTCGTGTAAGCGCATTCGGTTGATGAAGAGCTCGGATGCAGCTGGGATTGGTAGATAAATTTTGCTCTCGTAACTTATTTGTTGATCCGGGTATTTGAGATATCTTTTGACGGCATTATGCTAATCGAGATTAATGTTTGTGCAGCTCCAAGAACTCCAAAATGTAGGGGCTGAGCGGGATCTGGCCAATTTGCTGGCCCGAGCGTTGGGAATGTGGGGAAGATCCTGGTTCTCTAATAGTCTTCTAGTTTAGCTGCCAGTGTCTGTAAAATATGAAGCCATACATCCTTCTTCTTTTAGTAAGCAAAACATGAGATCAATCAGTTCTAATTGCTTCTAACGAGCATTTACTCAACTAGGCCATCGGAAAGCACCATCTTTTTGACTTTCGCTGGACAAAACACAATATTTCCTCTGCGGCGGTGAAACTTTCTTCCATGTGCTACGACTTAAGCAGTCATTGCACATAATTAGAGAAAGAAAGAATCAGTGATCATAAATCATGAGATCAATATATTTAGTAACGATTCACTCGAAGATGCTTTCACACCCTACTTATATCAGCATAAATGATCAATGGAGACCTTTACAAGGAGCCTGCACTGAAATTAGTCTAGGGAAAAAAAAAAATCCAAATAAGGACCTAAATTGGAATTATTTTCTCAAAAAAGGGCATGAGTGAATTTTGTATCAAATAAGAGTTTGAAGAAGCTACATAAGTCTCGGTTAAGGCGGAGTTGCTAGACTAGGAACCTTTGATTATTTTGGTGATTGGGATGCAGAATTTTTGTCCCAAAAAAAAGAAAAAAAGAACGGTATGCTACCGCCGTTTGACTTTACGGGAGTGATGGTGGATGAATGAGAATCATCAAAGGATGATGAAGGTCAAAGATAGAGTGAGGTGGGGAGAGAGAGTGATCAACGAGGGAGACGAAAATGAGAAGAAACTGAAGACCAGAAATAAGAAGACCAAATGAAGAAGATGATGATGAGCGAGGTCGGCTTCGGTCACCTTTTTCTTCGAATCAGCAAAATGAACTAAAAAATCAGAATGAAGCCATCAGAAATCGAAGTTGAGGGAGAGCGATGTGAGGCCAGCTCCTGAGAAAAGAGTTCGCTTGCTCCAGGGAGAAAGAGATCCTCTGCCCCGTTCCAATCAAAATCCAGTTGATTCTCTCGAGCTCTTGTCCCCTCGAAGTCAGTCAATCGTTCCAATCAACCTTCATGGTCGTGCTCACTCCAGTTTGATTCCAGTTTTGTTGCCCTAGAATGCCTCTCTCCCGATTCTACAGTTACTGTTTGATTGGCTCTCGTGAATTCTTCTTTACCTAGAGGAAAAATCAAACAATGCAACGGTTCCTCAAAACACAACCCCAATGACTTAAACTACAGACCCTTATTTAAGACTGGCTTGAAAAAAGATCCACTTTATCATTTTTCGAAAAAATAGAAGCCTGGCAGATTCTTATTCAAAATTTTCAGCTAATCTAGTTGTCAAAAGCCACTCTTTACCCAGCTATGCAAGGTAACAAATACTCTCTTCAAGATCGCCAAAGTTAAAACCAAAAGCAAAGTCGTGCTTGCATTCCATGCATTAGACGCGAATGCTGTATAAGGTTCAGGACTGAAAGTGTTATCCAACGTATGAGCTCATTCCGTGACACGGTTCTACTAAATCCCGATTTGCCCGGCCAATTTGTGAAACACCAAACCTATGGCTACAACGACAACCAAAAGGCGAGGATTTTAGTTGCAGAAACTCATCTGTCTTCCTTCAAACAAACTAAATAGTTGCCTCCAATTCATTACCCTTTCAAATCTCCGCATCAGTTTCTACACAACGACATCCAACATCTACTCATCTTTGATTGTGAGAAATGCGATCACTCAGAAAGGAATGTATTGACATCAATAATAACACTGAATGTTAGCCTCACCGACTGGCATCGCGACCACTGCAATAAAAGGGAAGAGACTATTAATTTAATTGATATATTCAAAGAAATTACCAAGACAAAAATGATCTACAGCTTATCTTAATTAATGATGATACACTACAAACTTAAACAGAGTTAAGTGGAATCAAAGTCGGTGAGAGGACACCACTCCAAAGCAAATTTGACACTGGAAAAATAATTCATCATTTGAGTACGTTATGCCACTGCACCATCATATATTTTCTGATTATTTGACATATGTATTGTGAGGTATAGCCATGGTTAGTGCCATCTACAAGCACCTTATCTCAAGGGTCAGCAGCCTATTTCTATTCCTTTTATCTCATGCATTTCTTAGTTCAGTTGTGCTTATTTCAGTAGAAAGAGAAATAAAGAAACCCTTCCTGCAAGAATGAGAAAGTTTCTTCTGCGAGCAAGTAAACATGAAGCTAGCTGGGTTTGGTAAGAGGCCACTACTATAAGAAACCAAACCACTGTACATAGCCATTATCTCTGTCTTAGAATATTCACGAAGATAATCCCAGTGATGGCCGCAGCATTTCCAAGTATCTGCATGCAGCCAGAAATTTTATAACTTTGCCATCTAAAGCTTGAATACATCACCAATTTGTTATGCAAACATTAAAAGTATACCTGACATGAAGTTGTGAACATCAAACCCATGAAAGATGAGAAGGGGCAGAAAATCAACCACGTCTTCCCCTCCCACGGGATCTTCCCCTCCCTCTTCCTCTCCCTCTACCCCTCCGTCCACCTCCGTATCCCCCTGAATGATTCCTATCATCGTCTCTTTCATAACTGAACATGTTCCTCCTGATTCTTTCTGCTTCTGTCTCATTAGGACCCTCTAGTACCTGAAAGGTTGAAATACTAGTGAGTTATGATATCAAATTCTGCCAACGGAGAAAACAACAGTACCCGATGAAGAAAATATACTAACATGATGAGCATCTTCCAAGTCAAATTGATTCTGAAGCTGCCATGCCAATTCCTCATCATGGATCATATTTGGCTGCTTCGCAACGGCATTTCTTTGTTCCCATTCATTTAGAGTAAAAACTGGAGCCTCTTCTTCTTGACCCTTCCCTCTATTTCTTCGACCTTTAAAATGCTGATTTTGCATCCCTTGTTGGTTCATCTTTCGGAGGAGTTTCTGAGCAGCCGCTTGATTTTGAACAGGTGCAGAATCAGCAACTGAAAACAAAATCAGCTTCCAGTCAAATAGCAATAGAAAGCCTCACAAAATAGAAAAGGCTAAAAATCACTTAGATGGGATCTACTAGTCTTCTTGGGAACTCAATCATATGGTCAGAATGAATCTAACCCATTTAGAGACTTCGATAAAAAGACAACTACTTCAACAATTTTCATTGATAATGTCGTGACTCACTTTTGCAGTGCACCTATTATCCTCTGATATCATTCCATACTACTAGACTCAGTTATTTAAGTCTATAAAACTGCACAAAGATGATTTAACACCACGTCCTAGGTAGTTGATGATCTTTCAAAAACTGCACCTAAGATGATTTACCACCACATCCCATCATGGCTTATAATAAAAGAAAAAAAAAAAAAAAAAAAAAAAAAAAAGAAGAAGAGAAAAAGGATTCTGATGTTTCTAAGCAGAATGACTAACTACACGATGCTGCCAGAAGCATTATTATTACCAGCATTTTACTCTATAGAGAGCAAGTAGTCATTTATCATCGTAACATGCAACCTACACAAACATGCAATCTTACCAACTTTAAAAATTCTAACCTTCTTTTGGCCTCGACTCAGAGCGAGTTGGTTTTTCCTTATCTTTTCCTGTAGGTGGAGTGGTTCCCGAACTATTTCCCACAACATCTTCCTTTATTTCAAGATTCTTCTGTCCAACGACAGATCTATTTTCCAATGGCATGCGAGACTCCCTGCCTTCAAATTTCTTGCCATTGGAGGTTTCAGGGTTGTCTGCAGATTTACCACGTCAAGTTAAAATTGCACAAATGGGTCTTTAATGTCCATAAAAAGAAAAAAGAAGTCGTTCAAAGAGGATCATATATGACTTTTGCAGAGAAGAAAGCAGATGAAGACTGACTTGAATATCTTCTTTGATGAGTGGACTGATGTGTAGAAGCCCTGATCTGCAGCTTCTCAAATGGGGGAGGGCCACCTGCATCACTTTGCTGTGATAGTTTTAAAGAATCACGGGAGAAGCCAGAGTATTTTCTGTTCATTTGCCACTCGTCAAATAGAGACTGAACAACACCACCTAAGACGGTTAATGTTGTTGGAGTTAGACACAGAATCCCGCTGTATACAGCAACTTTCTTTTCCAGCCGCACCTGACCACGGAGCAGGCACCAAAAACAACATCAGAAGTAGTTGAAGTTGATTTTTTTGACAGCAGTACAAAGTAAGCAAGTGATGGGAACTTGCTTTACACAAGTTCCAACAAGAAGATTAACAAGACTAGAAACCACTACTGCGCAGCCATTAATACTTAATAGCTTTAGACAAGAGGATGATTTCCTAATGCACAATTTCCAAATCAGTAGCTAAAATCAGTGGGTTTTTAGTGGATATGACCCAATAATTTCAGTAAATGCTTGTAGGAAAATACTGGATTCTACAGAGGATCTGTACTGCATGGTCAAAAAGAGCTCCAGGAATAGGACATTTGTCCAAACATAACATATGTGAACATGAATGTCACATTAAAATAGCAGAAACAGGAATCTCGGGTATGGGCGGAGAAGGACATTTGTCCAAGACAAAACATATGCAAACATGAAAGTCATCTTAGAATTGCAGAAACATGAATCTTGGGTATGAGCAACATCTGACTTGTAATCCCCTGTGATCCCCTTCCATCCACTTGTAGAACCAACGAGCAACCGGACTCTAGAAGACTATAGCCATTTCCAGTGCCAAAAACCCTGGAGATGGACAAGTAAATTTTGGAACTTATATGAGGATCTCAATCCTTCTCCTACATCAGCGAAAGGAAATGACAACAAGCCCCCAAAATAATGTCCTCACACCTGGTGGCAATGAGGAAGTTTCTAATCCATTCAATCACTTAACGGAGCATCTATGACAAAAACAGCCATGGCATGGACTTGTTGTGAACTTAGGGTATGTTTGTTTCATGGAAGATGAATAATTTGGAAAACATATTCTAAAAATGATTGTTTGTATCGCTTACAAAAATGAATAAATAAGAAAATATTTTCCCGTTCCCGAAATTGTTTAGGCATCTAATTGCTATCAATAATCAAGCGATACAATTGATCATTTAAAAAAAAAAATGTTTTCCAAACCAATTATTTTCCACAAATCAAATGAAGCCTAAGAATCCTCCCCTCATGTCTACCTCTATATCTCCTATCCTGACCAAGCAATTAACATCAAACAATTCTTCCTATTTAGAATCAACAAAATCTAGATACACACTTCACAACAACAACTGCACGTCTAGTGTGAACTTCACTACAACGAGATAATGAAGCTAGGGTGTCCCAGTTCCCACATTAATTTCAACCCTATATTATCCGAATCATTTTTTCGAAACGAGCTATCCAGGCCACGTCAGCAATAAACAGCAGACTTAATTGTGACTAACAAACTCAATGGTAGTCTCTCAGACCAAAAACCGAAACGAACTAGATTCTATCAAAAATTTCCATATCTTCCACGCCATGGATACGGCAACTTCAGGGCGTTTATCAACTTACCAGAGAAAAACACATACCGATTATAGAGAAGGCAATTTAAAGGAATACCTTAGTACCGGGAACGACATCATCGGGAAGCGACGGAATATGAGCATACTCGATTGCAGTCATCTCACTGTGACCGTCCGTCAGCGTCAATCTCAGCATCCGATTACCACCAGAGCTCTTCGAGGCCTCGTCAATACTACTTCTCGCAATGTCCCTCACCGCAGATATCTGTTCGAGCACACGACAAACGATCACAACCCTAAGCACAACGAGCGCGAAGCCGAAGCGAAACCAACCACGCGCCACTAAAACACAGGCAACGGAAGCGCTCAGAGGCGGTGACCTAGGAGCAAAAGCCAGCGTCGGGGCGGCCTAACCTGGAGGACCATGGGGCCGTGGAGGTGCGAGGCCTTGCGGTCGGGGAGGGTCCGGGACCCGACGGACCTCAGGTCGGTGTTGAGGAGGTCCGATTCGACGGCGACGGCGAGGGCAGCCGCGTCGGAGGGGTCGTCGATGAGGGCGCGCTGGATCATGATGACGGCCCGGACGTGGGCCGCGTTGTCGAAGGACCATCCGCGCTGCCGGAGCCTCTCCACCAGCGCGGCTTCCGAAGAAGAATACGTCGCCGACGCCGCCACCGCCGACGACGACGACGACGGAGCAGGAGGAGCAGTAGGAGCAGGAGCGGGAGCAGAGGACGAGCACGGTTCCATCTCGAGAGAGAATTCTCTGCAAAAGCAAAACCTGCGCGGCCGCGTTTTGTTGCGGGGGAGATGCCGTTTAGGGGAGGAAGCGAATCTGCGGGCCGCCCGATCGGCCCGAGCCTGGGAGTTGCGGGCTTGAGGGTAGGCCCGCCCACGTGGCGGCCCTAGTTTTTTATTTATTTTTTGTAATGGGAGAGACCGTAGCGAAAAGTTGCAAGGGGCTGCGCGCTGGGCGGGCCTGGGCGGGCCGGTAGGCCTGCTTCGGGTGAAAATACTTTTTTAGGCCCGCCCACGGTTTGGGAAAGATTGGATTTTCTAAACGAAATAATTAGCTTTGGACGTGCCTAACTGGACGTGCCTGGCTTGTCCAAACCCGCTCGATCCCAGTTGTTTTGTGCTTGATGGGCCTCTGTGGGGCCCCCAAACCGCCAGACTTGTGATCGTGTCTAATCGAAGGGGCTGATTTTGTGCAAGGCAGGGTGAGTTGCCCTCAGTTGGCCCAAGGGCTTCCTTTGGATCCTTGGTGCTCAGTTAAGAGGTGTAACCTCACCACAGGAAGGGAGCTTTCTAGGAAGGCTTTCACTGCTTGTCTGTTCGACATGTAGGGATGACAAACTCCATTAATGAGTTCCTTATTTTAATTTATTGATGTTTGCATGCTTCATACCTCTCGATATACCTTCTTTCTTTTCCAAGATGAAAGAATACTTTCTAAATATTTTATATCCCAATGATCTTGAGACCTAAGCGGGGACCGATATGAACCCTTTTAGGGACTTGCTTAGGTCCAATTACGCCTCAATCAAGAAAAAAAATATTTACATACAAACTTGGCCATAAGATTTTGTAAGATTTTTGTCGAAGTCCTAAAGAACTATCAATGGGAACTTCTAGTGAGATAATTTCCAATTTAGGGTCTATTTTCCTATAATGATTTAGGTGAAGTCAATAAATCTTTCCAAATTGACAAAGAGAGCATGTTGTGATGCATACTGCATTTTAGGTGGTAATTATTGCCCATCGAAAGCTTGCACTTTGTAAGGTCATGGAAGAGATCTTAAGATAATTTATGCCATAGTCTTAAGAAATTAAGAGCCAATATCACATTTTAAAATTGGTAATGTTTTTTTATTTTACAAAATAGGGAGTTTGTTAAAAGATTGGTTTGAAATATTTTACAACATGTTAATCTCCATATTTAAAAGACTCATTTCAAATTAATGAGCTCACATATAAATGCTTTTATTTACAAATTTATGGACATTTCTAATTATTTATAAAAACACGAAATCATGATGTACGATATAGCCATAGTTAATAATTATCGTATCTTTTTGCACCCTTAAGATAAAATGGACCCCTAGATAAATTTATTATTTAAATGCTAACTTTTTTAAAGTGACTCAAACTTGAGTTGAAGTGAAGAATGCGAAACCTCTTTGAAATATTGGCCACAAGATATCATCAAACAAGATGAATTACTACTTAACTCGCATTATATCATGTGCTTTTCCATATCGCTAAAAAAATAGCAGAAATTAAGATAATGATTATTGCTTAGTTCTCAGTATTTTGCTCGATATCTTGTGCATTGCACAGATTCAATCCTAGCACGATAAATAGTACGGCATGTTTCATACTAATTTTATAGAATGTTCTAATCTTAGATTGTGATATATAACATACCACAACATGTTTCATGCCGTGCATGCTTATTAGGCCTATGTAACATATATGCTGACATATAAAACACACTAATTGCATGCTCAATTGCAATGATACAAAAATTACTTGAATTTACATCCACTTAGATTCGATTTTCTACCTATAATGGAAAGGCCACATTCTAAACACAATAGTAAACAATTCGACAATTGCCCACGAAGGCCAATATCATATTTAAGTCAATGGAGGAGGTAATTAAAATGATTCTCACCTCTAGGAGTGTAGTTTAATCAAGCTATTCGCTGGCTATCCTCTAGGAGTGTAGTTCAATCAAGCTATTCGCTGGCTATAGCCATAATAAATATGTAATGTGGTCAACTATACAATCCATTCCATTTTAAATTAGTATATAGCTGTGACGAATAAAGTAATAAAATCAGTAAAATTATTAGGGAAAAAACCACGAAAAACTATAAACTTTGCCCAAAGTAACAGATTTACCTCAAACTTTTTTTAGTGACGTGAAAAACCCTAAACTTTGCCAACCGTAACACATTTACCCCAAACTTTTTTTTTGTGACACAAAAAACCTTGAACTTCTATCATATGACACATTTACCACAAAATTATAGGGCATTTTGGTATTTTTACTTTTTATAAATTTTTTATTTTATATTTTTCTTCTTCTTCCCTCAGCCGACCATGGCTGGCCGGTGAAGGGAAGCCGGTGTCAAGCAAGTGCTGCCCTCGCCAGCATCGGGTGAGGCCATGTCAGCGAGAGTGGCCCTTGGCTGGGTCAGGTGAAGGCCTCCCTTGCGCCCTCGCTCGACGCCGGTGAAGGCATCACTTGCCAGGCCTTGGCTAGCAACGGGTAAGGGTTGTCCTTGCTTGCATCGGGTGGGGGCCGTCCTCACCAGTTGCCGGCAAGGGTGGCCCTTGCTTGCATCGGGCGAGGATTGGCGAGGGCACCCCTCGACGACGCGGCGAGGGCTGTCCTTGCCGGCGACGGGCGAGGATGGCCCTCACCAACGTCGGGGGAGGACGGCCCTCGCCAGATCTGGCGAGGGCAACCCTCTCCTGATGTTGGCGAGGGCTTGTCGAGGGATGCCTTGGCTGGCGTAGGCAAAGGCCGTCCTCGCTCGATGCCGGTGAGGGTAGCCCTTGCCTGCGTCGGGTGAGGGCACGAGGGAGGCCCTCGCCCGATGTCGGCTTCCCTCCGCCGGCCAGCCATGGTTGGTAGAGGGTAGAAAAAGAAAAAAGAAAAAAAAGAAAAACATAAAAAACATTAAAAAAAACAAAAAGCCTTTGATGGGATAAATGTGTCACAGTTTGAAAAGTTTGGGCTTTTTTACATCAAAAAAAAGTTTAGGGTAAATGTGTCACTTTGAGTAAACTTTGGGGTTTTTAGTGGTCTTTTCCAAAATTATTATTTGGCTTCTAAAAGGCTTGTTCTGCAAATAATATCATCGTTAATAGTCAATTGGCACATTGGCTAACCTTGAGGGTTGTCATTTTTGGAGACCTTACAAAATTTTATATGATATTAGAGTAAGAAGT
Source organism: Eucalyptus leucophloia subsp. euroa (assembly GCA_017140325.1). Classification (NCBI taxonomy): domain Eukaryota; kingdom Viridiplantae; phylum Streptophyta; class Magnoliopsida; order Myrtales; family Myrtaceae; genus Eucalyptus; species Eucalyptus leucophloia. Next base: position 11,373,221 of record CM029470.1, read on the forward strand.
GATTATCTCAAATCTTTGGAAACCCCCTTTTTCGACTTTTTGGTTTGAGATTAATATCCAGAACATTTAGACGTCAATTCGGAGTTGATATCGATAGTTGAATCTGTAGTCTCATTTTTTTTTGAGACTTGAGGCGTTGGTCATTGTACCAATTCGATGCAATACGTATCGGCAATGCAATCGATTTCCCTAGATATAGTTAGCATGCTTTATGGATACATTGATTAGTGCGGTTACGCAATTGTTGGAAATTTTCTATAATATGGACTTACATTAATTAATTAATTATTTATTTTAAATAATTAGGTTAATGGATATTCTAATATTTTTGAACCCAACAGTGATTTGATTGAATTGGGCAATGGCATCTATTAATAACGGGCCTAATTAAGTAGCAACGTGTAGGTAATTATGTTTTTTAGAAGCCCGTAATGGGAAGGGCCCAGTTGACACGTTGTTGATTAGGGTTTGTTAGGTCCCTTCTCTAGCCTATAAAATGGTATATTATATCTATCAGTTGCTTTGATCCCATTGAAAGCTGTTATACTGAAATAAGTCATAGAGAGGAAGATCTGACATTCTAATAGATCTTGATTATCAGGTTGATCTATTTTTTTTTTTTTCAAGTGAAGCAATGGCTCAAACAGGTACGCTTTAATTCCATTATATTTATTGATTTCGGTGTTGTACAATCATATATGGATTCGATTCTTCTTGATGAATGAGTTAAATTATGTGAATAATTTTCTACATGTGGTATCAAAGCAAATCATATATGATTGTAGAACCCAATTTTTTTTTTTAATGGAAAAATTCGAAATTTTCCTCTTTGAGCCAAATATGGGCCTTCTTTTTCGTGTCGAATTTTTGCTCGATTGATCCTGAAACCATAGGGCTTTTGTTCTACATGTCGAGATCTTTCCAACCATATATAATTTGTATAATTCGTTGAGAATTGAGAGAGAATTTGAAATTTGAAATTCTAGGGTTTATACATGAAAAAGTTCTAGAATTTCCAAATTACTTGCAATTGATTGATGTTCATTGTAAATTGTTGAATGGGTGTTGTTATATATATTAGCATCATTTTGTTGCATTAAAGTAAGTTTTTAGAGCTTAAATTTAAGAAATTCAAAATTTGGCCATGGAAGGTTTAGATCCGAAACTTTGAAGCTTGAATATGAAGATTTTCTTATTTGTTCTTCGTTTAATTCAATCTAGTCAATTATATTGATGTTCTATGCAAGTCTCATGGAGAAATTTCATCAAAAATCAAGTGAATTTGTGTTTTTGGAGTTTCGAGTCGAAACCGAGTCGTTTGACTAGGTTTGTTGGAAATTTGGGACTCAGCTAGAGGTTGAGGAAGACCTCTAGCCAGGCCGGGCCAATGGATGGGCGTAAGCCCATCCTTTCCTCTTTTTTTTTTTTTAAATAAATGAATTAAAAATGATTTGAATTAAAAAAGAAAAGGAAAATTAAAAAATAATTTGAATAAAAAGAGAAAATAAGAAGAAGAAAGGGGATGGGGAAGTGAGGATTTATAGAGGTGTGAGATAAGAGAGATTAAGTGAGGAAAATATTTTTGACTTTTTAAAAGTGGAAAATATTTTCCCAATGAATTAATTTTCAGTGAAATGAAGGTTGGAAAATCCGGAAAACGTTTTCCTAGAATTTTTTTTTTCGCGAAACAAACGGAGCCTAGTTTAGAAGATTTTTTCCTTTCCTTAAAAACATTTTTCCAAAGAAATTCATTTTCCGTAAAACGAACAGGAAAATATGGAAAACCTTTTTTCGGAAATTATTTTCCGTGAAACGAATGGAGAACTTTAATGACATTCACAATGTGCCAAGTTGTGCATAAATTTACAAGTGCTTTTCAAGAAAGCTTCATGTTCTTTGCATTTTTGCACTCTAAGTCATGGCAAGGCCCTTTAAATCCGGCAGAAACTAAGAAACTGAGGGAAACGATCACCGAGGATGGAAGTCTCGCAAGAAAAAACGAAGGCTTCGGCATGGGTTCAGGTCCGGCGCTTGAGCTTCCCTCCATAGATTTTTCCGGATTGGGCGATTTGGAGCCTGGAAGCGGCGGCTGGGATTCCGTCCAAGATGCTGTCCGGCGAGCGCTCGAAGAGTATGGCTGCTTCTTGGCTCTGTACGACAAGGTCACCGAGGAGCTTCACGACGAGGTCTTCCATCAGATGGAGGAGGTGTTCGGTCTTCCGGCCGAGACTAAGCGCCGGTTCGTCGACCCGACGAGGCCGTACGATGGCTACCTTGCTAACCTCCCTCTTGACCCAGAGGCCATGGGGATGCGCGAGGCCCTGAACTCCGGCGCGATCGAACGCTTGGCCGGTCTCCTGTGGCCAGAGGGAAACGCCAAATTCTGGTACGTACGGCGCGAATTACATTCGCGAACTTCCATCGGCCATGCTCGAGTCATTTACGTTCTGTCCAAAATTGTTCATCGTGAAGAACTTTAATTACAAAAAAACTTGGCGAATTCGCCTCTCTGAATCGCTTGCAGCGAGCTGCTGAACGCGTACGTGAGGAGGCTGTCCGAGTTAGACTACACGATCCAGAAGATGGTGTTCCGAAGCTTTGGCGTTGAGCGCTATCTCGACTCGCACGCCGCGTCGACGGTACATTCCCTTCGCTTCCTGAGGTATGGAGCGCCGGAGACGGAGGAGGCTCGGCCCGGAGGCATAATTCATTACGACCCGAACTTCGTGACCATGCTGCAGCAGAATCACGTGAACGGATTGGAAGTGGAGACGAAACATGGAGACTGGATTAAAGTCGCGCCTTCGGCTTCCTCTACTATCGTCATGCTTGGAGAGTCATTCCATGTGAGTCCCTCTCTCTCTCTCTAATAATCTTTTCATTATATCCCACCTTTTACAAAATAAGATTAAAAATAGTGGATATGCAAAAACTATAAAATTTTTCTAAGCCATTAAAGCATATTCTAAAGAAAAATCCTACGTAAGAGATTTTATACACAATCGATTTGAGAGGATTTGACAGAGTAGATAATTAGAATCCTCATATGAAGGTTGTTTGTATGAAATTTTCTTTATGCCGGCGGTGCGCGTGCTATATAATTTTATAACTAATTTGTGAGCTATATTTTTCTTGGACCAATCAATTTGTGTGGTAGAATATTGCTCATTCCTTTAAAGAGTCTTTGTTTACCTAACATTAATTTCTTCTATAATTAAATTTATAAGTGATTTTAGAAATTCACGACTTTCCACTAACCACCAGGATGCTTAAAAATTGCACTTTGAAATAGATTTGTGCCTTTATTTTGGGTTCTCGTGTGCTTGATTTGGATAATTTGTCAATATTTTCAAATTGTAATTACCAAACGGAGAAAAATTATTAGAAAAGTCCTAAATTTATTGCACCGTCAATACTAAATTTTTCAACTTGACCAATTTAATCATAAACCTTTTGATGATTTGCCAAGAGTATCCCTCAAATCAATTTTCTAATTTTTTTCTCTTTTTTTTTTTTTTTTCTCTTTCCCTATTATTTGCCGGTCATTGTCCATAGGTGAGGGCAACCTTCGCTTTATGGTGGTGACCTCTAGTGGCCATTGTTGAGGCCTCGTCAACCAGTAGAGGGAAGTAGAAAAAAATAAAAAGAAGAAGAAAATAAAAGAAAAGAAAAGGAAGAGGGGGAAAAAGTGCCAAAATTTTGGAAAATAAAAAAATTGGCAAAGGAAAAAAATGATTTATGATTGAATTGATCGCAATAAAATAAGTTTAGATTTTTTGGACAATTATTCTCGAGACAGGTGAGTTGTGTACTAATAAGAGTACACAAGATGTTTGCCCCCATTAACATTCATGCAATAATCTCCTTGATTAAGAGATGCATGCATGGCTGTATGTATAATTTTCACCTCAGCTATGACGTCTTTGATGGTCTTTTCTTAGGGATGGAGCAACGGAAGATTATACTGTCCTCGACACCGTGTGATGATGCGCGGGCATGAGGCCAGGCTCTCCATCGGGATCTTCTCAGGCGTCGAAGGAACCGTTCGGTGCCCCGACGAGCTCGTGGACGAGCAACACCCTTTGCTTTTCAAGCCCTTCGACGCTGAGGGCCTCGTCCGCATCTTCGCCACCCCGGAGGGACGGAACGGAGCTTCGGCTCTCAAAACCTTTTATAGCGTTTCTAATTGAACGTGATCTTTCTTCAGATTATTATTCCAAACCCTTTATAAATCCTTTAATTTGATGTTGGCGATCGTTGTTTTTCTCCAATCCCCATCCCCCAAAACCACAACCTTTCTCTCCCCATGTCATCTGGTAATAAAATTAATGATCGCGAGATTTAGCGGATGACCTATCTCTATGTACATCCATGGTTAAAATTCCTTTATCCCTGAAATAGAAATTTCAACCTTTTGTTGACATCACATAATAGAAACATACTAGGAATAAATGTATTAAAAGTCTTAAAATTCTATGATTTAATTGCACTTTTTGAATTTTTTAGGACTCAAATGTACTTTTGTGACAAATTTTAAAACTTTTAATAAATTTATCCCTTTACAATAATATGTACGTAACGGTTATTCAATATAGATTTATTGCATATAATTAGATCACTTTTCTACTTTCAAAAGAAGGCCACGTTCCAAACGCGATTTTAAACAACGACAATGGCTATGAAAAAGCCAATATCATATTAAAGTCAATGAAGGAAGGGATACGTGATTGATTATAGGAGTAGAGTTTAATCAACTTATTCATTGGCTATAGCCATAGTAAATACATACCGTGCTCAAACTAAACAATCTAGTCCGCTCTACATTATATTTAGCCATTGCGAATATGGGAGAAAAGTGTTAAAAAAAGTTTTAAACCTTTTGCATTTACGCCAATTTAGTCCTAAGCCTTTTGTTAGTGCCAATTTATTCCTAAACCTTTTTACTTTGTGTTAATTCTGTCATTTCCAGCTAATTTTGATTGGATTTTGCTGATTGGGTGCTGGCTGACTGATATGACATGATTAGCGCTGACATAGACAACTTTTAATAATATTTAAATATTTTTGAATTTTTTCCTTTTCCTTTTCCTTTTCTTTTTCTTTTTTCTTTTTTCCTTCTCCTTCTCCTTCCTCCAACTAGTCATTGGACCTCGGCGATCGACCAAAGCCGACCTCGACCTTACTGGCCATTGGCGAGGGCAACCTCATGTTGGGCGGTGAGGCTTGCCCTCATCGAATTTGGTGAGGGTCAAGCCTTGCCGGCCATCACCTCTAGTCGGTCGCCAAGGTCTAGCGACTAGCTAGAAGAAGGAGGATGAGTAAGAAAAAAGAAAAAAAAGAAAAAGAAAAGGAAAAAGAAAAAATAAAATGAAAGATTCAAAAATATTAATATATTTATTAAAAATTATCCTCAACATGCCGACTAGTGCCCAATTAGCAAAATCCGGTTAAATTTAGCCGTAAATGATTGAATTGGCACTAAGTGAAAAAAAGTTTATCACTAAATTGGCGCTAATAAAAGGTTTTTGACTAAATTGGCACAAATACAAAAGGTTGAGAACTTTTTAAACACTTTTCTTGTCAATATGGTAGTGAAATTGACAAAATTATTATTTGGCTTAAAAAGCTTGTTTCTGTAAATTAAGTTGTTGTTGATTAGTCAATTGGCGTGTCAGCTAACTGCGGCTATCATTGTTGGTGAAGGATCAACCAATTGACCGACCCATGAAATTTTATACGGCGTTAGAGCAGGATGTCATGATCTCAAATATTAGTACTGGAATACTATAATATCAAACGATGTTTTTATCTAATATTTTAAGCTTTTAAGTTGAATTTTGTAGCCTTGTGTTCCTCAAGACACGAAGTCTTAGTCGCCATGTTTGTTAGAGTTGACATGTATTGCTTTGCGATTTATCTCCTCGGATGTAATTAACGCACTTTATTAAAACATTGGGTAGGTGTCACTTGGGGATTGTTGCTTGAAACACATTCATCGTATGATTTTTCAATTGGAAATACAATTTCTGAGCTGGGTTTCATAACTTAATTATTACTTACTAGAAGTCAAACACTGCTTTGTTGCAGAAGAAAGCGATCAAATAATAAGTTTAAGTATTGGCTTTGCTCAAATGTAAATATCTGATTGATGAATTATATCTTGTTAGCCTGTCGTACGATAATTAAAAGCTCATAAGATTTAATTTTCTAAAAGTAAAGAGTTATATCTTTGCTTGCAGGGGTTGCCGTTTCTGAGTGGGGCAATAACATCGGCTTCAATTTTCTCCTGACTGCGGATTTGTTTCCATGTACTCCACGTAGAAGAAATGCAGGAAGAGGAAGGCAACCTTTATCATTACTCGAGTTAAAGTCAAGTCATTAGCTATCCGAAACCTATAAGTCCAAAAGAAAAGGGTAAGAAAATGGAAATACTCATCTCTTCATGGGATGATTGCTACTTTGAAATTGCAACAAGGACTACCACAAGGATGCGTGTGACATCCCGATTTTTCAATTCTATTTTCAATAAATTGAGACGGGCATTTCGTTGGCACGCATATAGTTCTTTTCCTTGAGTTGGCCACTCATGTGAAGACTAATCTATCAGGTGAAGCCGTTAAGAAATTCTAATGCATCAGACTCGAGAATTTGACTAGGAAATGATCTTCGACCGAGTTAATCTGCAAGGGTCATTACGGCACAATTAAAAATCGATTAGAGATTGAAGATAGGTCGACTCGACAGAGGCATGTGATCAGGTGTGGGTGATTTCACCAGATTGCACAATTCTTGTCAATCGGCACTGGGTCGACTTTTCTATCGATTGGGTACCCTGTGTTCGTATTTGAAATCTTGAGATTACCCCGACAACCGAAAGTTGCCAATGTTTCAAAGATGTACATTGTGGCTTGAGATGATCAACCACATATCAAATGCATGAAAATTTCTAAAGGCTATCCGATAGGTTGGGCCGTGCTAGTATCGTGCCAAAGTCAAATTAACCATGAAATTGAGATTGAATTCAGAGATTGGAAGTCTAGGTGTGTGACAAATCATTTTAGGAATATTAGCTCATCTTCAGAAGATTTTTCATGTAATCAGAATTTTTCAGCGATTAAATCAGAGAATGGCTATTTTAGCTCGAGAAATTAATAGGCCGCTTTTGGTCGCGCTTTTGGGACTTAAGTTGGTTTTACGAACAAGTGAAGATGTGAATTGAAGTGTGGTGATATTTGATTAATTTTATGGACTTTAATTTAATTCAATTAGAAGAGAATTGAATGAAAGATTGAAGAAATTATATGTGCAAGAATTGGACCCCGGCGGAAAAATAAAATGGACCCATTGAAATAAGGTTGTGGGAGATAGTGGAGTGTGATGTCATGCATGAGGTCATGATGGGCCATTTTTGTGGATTAAAGAAAAAGAAAAAAAAAAGAAAAGGAGGTGCTCCCTCACCTTCTCTCTCCTTCTCTCTCCTTCCTCTCTCCCTTCCATTGGTTTCTCCTCCATCTTCATGGTGCAAAGACTAGAAAAATTTGCAAAGGAGAAGCTGAAGCAGTCCTTCGCTGCCCGCTCAGCCGCTTGTCACCGGTCGTCCGCACCCGCCCGTCGCCGAAGCTCGCCGCTACCGCCGTCGTCCGCCCAAAGCCAGTGCGCCGCTCTGCCCGCTTCGCCCAGCCCGCGCCAGCCCATGCTGCCGTTGCCCTTCGTCAGCCAAGCCGCCAGCCACTGCCGTGGGCCACCGCCAAGCTGCAACCGTCGCTTCTCCACCGTCCCCTGCGTTTGAGCCACCGCCAAGCAGCCTCCATCTAGCTGCAACCAGCAGCCATCGGTGAGCAGAAAAATGGGTATGGCAGCTTGTGTTTGGCCCGTGTTTGGCCACCTTCCTGAACCCGGATGCTCGGCCCGCCTTGAGGAAAGCCGATCCTTGCATCGTCCTCGTCGTTTTGGTTCACTTGGGTCGTTAATCCGGTGAGTTTAGCTCACTAAATCTTGATTAGAGGGTTAATGATGCTTTAGATATGTTTAGTTTATGTTAAGTGTTATTAGGTGGTTAGTTTAATTTATTTAAATGCAGATTATATTAAGGTGTTTGATTAACTTAAATTGTGCTTAATTTAAGGCTAAGTGAGTGGTTATATTAATATAAACTTTGATGTGACATGGACTAACTTACCGAAACCTATATGTCCAAAAGAAAAGGGCAAGAAAATGGAAATACTAATCGCTTCATGCAAAGATTGCTACTTTGAAATTGCAACAATGACTACCACAAGGATGCACAAGCCCTATAAATCCAGCAGAGGACCACGCCAAGAAACATTAGGAGAAATATCTAAAAAAAAGTAGACAGAAGAAACCATGACCTCTATATTTCAACACTGAAGCTTTTGTTGATAGATCAGTCCCAATTAGATGGCTCAAAGCCAAGGACCAGTCCATGAGGCCACCGGACTCTCCCACCTCTACGAGACCAAAATGGAGCTTCGGCTATGATATTTTTTATAGAAAGGAAATTGACACAAATAGTTTATGAATGTGGCTCAATGTGTAATGTCGTCCTTGAACTTTTAATTTGTTTGATGTAATCCTTGAACTTTTGATAAATGCTCAATCAATTCCTTGAACTATGTGAAAATATGAAATGTTATCCTTAAACTTGAATTAATGGAAGGATAACGTTGGATATTTTCATAAAGTGTAAGAATTATATAAGAATTTTACTAAAAGTTTAGGGATTATATTAAACAAATTAAAATTTAGGGATGACATTATAATTGGGTTAAAGTTCATAGACCACATTAAATAAATTAAAAAATTGGGAACGATATTGTATATTGGGTCAAAGTTCATAGATTATATATGTTTTATCCTTTTACAGAATTTGAAAATCTCCCATTCGCTAGGAATTCATTTTGAGGTGCTTTCGAAGCACTATGCGTCCTCTCAAAATTACACAACCAATCCTAAATCTAGAAAATGAAATTGCACTTGCAATTTTATATTGCATGTGTCAGTATATGCAATATAAAATTACGTGCCTTCACGAAATAAGATGATTCCAGTTGATTCCCTTTTCAATTTTTGAACATGGCCAGTTAAGCCCAGCCAGACCGCGACAATGAAGCTTTGTCAACGGTGTGGGTTGAAGTACAAATCATTAAACGGTACCATAACGAAACTTGGACTTATTTTATTAGACATGGATACTTAAAAAAGATAATAATAAAAATAATATATGAAAATTCTTGGACCCACCTTTATTGCCTCTATTAAAACTTCGATACGCACACGAAAAATATCACGAAAAAGGAAAGAGAACACAAAAGGAGAAGCCGATATGGATTCGCTCTCACCTCCGAAGCTTCCCTTGATAGACTTATGCAAATATGAGATGAAGCCTGTAATTCAGATTCGTCGTAGTCATGGTGATGGTTGGATAAACTCATTTTACTATATCAAACAAATCATTTCAAGATGTTTTATATCTAAATCCTATTAGGACTCAGAAGAGAATACACGTCTCGATTCTTGTGTTTTTCCTCATATATTATACACTTTGAGGATATTTTCGTTGCTTCAGTACTATTCCTTTCTATTCGAAACACTTAGAAAAGGGATCACCACATCCTGTCCACATCAATCTTTGATAATAAAGAAACACAAGTATTGTAATACTTATTCCATTCAAATTGATCGACATTCCATTCCACCGTATCAAGAGTGATATTAAGGGTCAAGGTAAATAGAATCATCCAAGCATTAAGAAAAAAATGGGTCATTTAAGATAGTGATCACAACGTTCACATTACCATAGTTAACCATGAGGGGAAAATTACCAAAAAAGTTCTAAATATGTTGTAATTGTGCAAATTCAGTCGTAAACAAATTTTTTTTTTGGTCAATTTAGTTTAAACATTTTTCATTTGTGGCAATTCAATCCATCTAGCTAAATTTAACTGGCTGGCGCTGACGTGGATGTTGGCCGTCACTGACCATCTAATCGACGTTGACATGGCACTTTTTTAATAATATTTTTTGAATTTTTTTCCTTTTCTTCCTACTGTTCTTCTTCTTCCCCCACCCCCACCCTAGTGGTCGGTGAGGATCTTGTTAGTCTCCTTGGCCACTGGGTGAGGATTGTGAAGCCCTTGATGACCGTTGGTGAGGATCGCAAGCCCTCATTGAGCCTTGCCCAAATCTAGGGAGGTTGGGGGTTGCAGGCGAGGTAGCCTCGCCTAGATCTATGCGAGGGTAGGCTCGCCATGGATTCGCTGATCACAGGCAAAGGTGGCCTCGCCCATGGTTGTGAGGCCATGGTTGCCTTCACTTGCAGCCAGTGAAGCCCTCGCGGCCCCCAGGCCTTTGTGAGGTGCCTCACAGTCCTCCCTCAAGTACTCTCTCTCTCTCTCTCTCTCTCTCTCTCTCTCTCTCTCTCTACCAATGGTTGTTGGGCCTGCTTCAGCCTAGTCGCCGCACTTCAACGCCGATTTGAGGCAGTCGCGCCTCGTAATGGCTTGGAGGCCATAGGTGAAGGCGGCCATGACCTCACAATCGCAGGCAAGGCCGCCTTCACCCCCGACCGGTGAGGCCATGGTGAGGTTGCCCTCGCCCAGATCACCTCACCTACATTTGCATGAGGTTGGGGGAAGAAGAAGAACAATAGGACGAAAAGAAAAAAAAGAAAAACAAAAAGAAAAGAAAAGATAAAAAAATTAATACAAAAATTGAATAAAATAAAATATTATTAAAAAATGGCTAGATGGTCAATGCTAGCTTGCGTCCATGTTTGCGCTAGCTAGCCAAATTTAGTTAGATAGATTGAGTTGGCACAAAGGCCAAATGTTTGGAAATGAATTGGCAAAAGAAAGGAATTTAGGATTAAATTGGCGCAATCGCGATAGGTTTAATATTTATTTTTTTTTTTCTTGATAATTTTCCTTAACTATGAGAGAAAGTATATCTACCTAAAAATGTCTTGTAGATAATGCTAATAATGAATTTATTTGAAGCGAATCATTGGCTAGGGATGGAGCAATGGCCGAGTGCATTGCCCCAGACACCGAGTGAGGATCAGTGGGAATGAAGCGAGGTATTCGATCGGCTCGTTCTCGTTCATAAGAGGAGTGGTCAAGTGTCCGCAGGAGCTAGTGGACGAGCAACACCCCTTGCTGATCAAGCCTTTCGACGAAGTCGGTCTGTTTCGACTCTACGAAACAAAGCAAGGACTCAAGGATGAACCGACTCTTAAGAAGTTTTTTTGGTGCTTGAACATGGCTAATTGTTATTTTATGAACGCTATGCTATTATTAGTGAAAGAGTTATCTGATGCTACTCTTGTAATATCGAAGTGTCATTATTTGTGAGTGTGTATGTCTAGCACGGAGTGCTTGTACCCTGTGTGTTTGTGTATAGAGAATATGTTCATATCTACATGACCATTTGGCATATGTGACGTACCAAGTGAGGACAGATCATATCATGTGACAACGTTCTATGTAATGTGATGAAGATTGTGTCATGTGATGATATTATGTGGCAAAGTTCTTGTGATGATATGTCGCTAGATAACATGATAGCATGAATATTGATTGTACCGATTCTTACAGCTTTTAAGAATCGAACGATGCTCTCATGGCAATGCTTTTGCAAATCGTAATCCTCTCTCTCAAAATGTAGAGTGTATTCTACCTCTTGGTAGCCCTGTTTACCCAAACCCTAAACCCATTTACACCCACCTCTTCATCCATACCATCTTCTTTCTGTGTCAGCCATCCTCATGGTTGAATTTCACTCGACATTACCAACCTTTGCAATCTTCCATCTCTGCCAGCTTCGGATCCCGGTTGCAGGCCCAGAATTCAAGATGAAGACTGTCTCTGCCTGGTTTGCTCTTTACATGCCTTCAATCCCTGTCTCTCGGATAATATTGTGCTGTAATTCAATCTATAGCTAGTTATGTGGTGCCATGGACTAACTTACCCATTAGACGCATATTATTGTTGGCAAATTGAGGTTTCTCGTTGTGTTACAATCTAGATTTCGACCTCTTTCTGTTTCGTTGTCCTGTTTCTTCTTTGTGGGATGGATTTGGACGTCCAGGAAGATTCTGCACGACTGGTTGCACTCTGTTCCAGATTGGGCCATCTTAATACCGAGCAAGAAATTGAAGTTTGGGATGATGAGCCCCCACCTGAAAAATTGGAAGCATGTCGATTAACATTAGTAGGGAAAATCCTTTCAAACCCATCAATGAACTTCCAAGCTTTCCAAAGTACTTTGAAGAGGGCTTGGCAGATTGAACAAGTTGAAATCTCCCAAAGAGAAGCAGGCCTATATGTAGCTAAGTTCCATTCAAATGCCGACAAATAGAGAGTCCTAGAGGGCGAACCTTGGCTTTTCTCAAGCCATCTAGTAATCTTTAAGCCATGGATTCCCAACACCCAATTACATTGTTATGATTTCTCTACTTGTGCTTTCTGGGTACAAGTCTTTGGATTGCCTTTGGAATGGTCTAAAGAAAAAATGATCAACAAGGCGGTGCAACACATTGGCCGGGTAGTTGAAGTCAAAGTTGACACAAAAGAGGGGACAACCTTAAGAGCTGGTCAAGTGAGGGTAGAACTAAACATGCAGGAGCCTTTAAAAATAGGGAAATTGATTCGAATTGACAGAAAAACACTATGGCTTGACTTTCGCTATGAACGACTATCCCATTTCTGTTACTCTTGCGGCAAGTTGGGACATTGCGCAATGTGTTGCAAGGACTTCCCCTTTGATGAGGCTAAATTAGAAGGTGGGGACAAAATGGCCTATGGCCAATGGCTTAGAGCTGAAGTAAAAGAATACAACCCTTATTGGCAGACTTTTTACACACCTCTAGACAAACTAGATTAGTTAGAAGAAACCATACCTGAAACACCTCCCTTGCTACTTCAGATTGTCCCTTTACTACCCCCACCAAATCATACTGAAGCAGCGAACCTGTTCAGACTAGTTACTACGACTAATCCACAAGCAACATGCCTTGACCAACAACATCTTCAGAATGAAATTATGCAAGGGACTTCTCTCCACACAGTGCTAATACCTGCAATAGCCAAAATAAAGGGAATTCAGTCCCCATCTATGGATATTCAGCAACAAAAGAAGCTAAAAAGTTCAAGATTGACACTAAAGGTGGGTGTTCCCAAAAAACATAAATGATACACTCCCTATGACACAAAGGGTTTGCTCTTGGAGAACCTTGATGACACAAAATCTCATGGAAACACCTGTCTTTGCAGCAAGGGAAGCTGGAACTTGGGCTATGGTGGCTGGCCCTCAATAGCCACCCACCCACAAATGAAGATGATATGCTGTAACTGTCAAGGTTTGGGCAATCCCCTGACAGTTCAAGCTCTCAAGACCATGATAGCCAAGGAAAAGCCCAATATTGTATTCTTAATGGAAACAAAGAACAATGATGTGAAGCTTCAATGGATTCAGCGTTGCTTACACTTCAATAAATCTCATATTATCAACCCTATTGGTTTGGCGGGAGGTATGGCAGTTTTCTAGAACAATCAGGTGTCCTTAAGTGTGGTTCGCTCAACGCAAAAACTTTTTGATATGACTTATAGGGATGTACAGGAAGATCGAACTATGCGTATCACTTGTATTCATGCTTCTTTTGTCTACCAAAATTGACAAATTCTATGGGATGAACTTAGGGAGATAAGCTTGGCTAACACATGGGCCTGTGTGGGTGACTTTAACGAAATACTCTATCATTGGGAAAAAGGTAGAAAAGAGACAGGCATATTGTTGGAGAAATCTTTCCAGAATATTTTGAAGCTGACAAAACATTTCTATCAGTCTAGTCTGGATAATTGTAGACCTTCTGCTTAGAGTCTAAAGACTTTTAGATCACCAAACTCAGCACTCAAGACTCAAGACTCAAGACTATTCTCATTGACAGTTTTTCTAATCTAGTGACGAAGGTAATCCAGAACCGAAGTATTTGGTTGAGGATTTAGTTCTATCCTCTGGAGAAGATCTCTTGGCTGGATAAATATAACGGATTATTTTATTCGTAATCAAGATCGTTTGAAGATCCGATGGTCGACGAAATAATCTCGGAAGGTTCTATTCTTGGAAACCAAGATCCTGATTGTATGGGCGAACAGGATTGATGGGCTATCGTCAAGTTCCTTTAATATCTCAAATGATCTTCTTGATTAATTCCGTCTAACGGGTAGATTGGAGGAATTCCTTTGGTAAGTGCCAACGGGTATAATGGCATAAAGGAGTATAAAAGGAAGACATTCTAATTGCTTTAGTGCATGATCGATAGAAAAATTCCAGAGTCTGAAGCACCTTGATTATTAGTCGATACATTTTGAGCGAAGTTATATACACAAAGAGTGTCTATACTTAGTGATACCTTGAGCTAGTGTGGTAAATCATCTACACCGAGAAATCAAGGGAGAACGACACTGTAACATCTCTTTGTTCATAGTGGAATCCAGCCAATAGGTTGTCAGTGCAGAAGAGTGGACGTAGGCTTAAAATAAGCCGAACCACTATAAACCGCGTGTTCAATTTTCTCTTCCCTTCTCTCAGTCTTACTTTGATTATTGTTTGTCTCAAATCTATCAACTGTCTAGTATTATGCAATTATCGAGAAAAATCTTTTATATACCTATTCACCCCCCTCTAGGTACTTATTCTAGCTATATCAATTGGTATCAGAGCTTGTGTACTCACTCTATTTGAAGTGTTTTACTTCAGAGTAAAAGATCCATGGCTAGTATGCTAGCACCAGGGCTGGTGGAAAGGCAAAGCAATACCAGAGCATCCTACTTTGATGGAAAGGATTATAACATCTAGAAGAACAAGATGAAAGCCTTCCTACGATAAAAGGATTCTCTGGAATGGGACGTTGTAGAAAAAGGAATTACTCCTACAGCTGCATCAGTCTCTGAAAGAGGGAAAGAAACTGTTGAGACAAGCGGAATGACTCAGGAAGAGATAAACAAGAGACAAGCACTCGATACAAAAACAATTTACTCTTTATATTGTGCTTTGTCACCAACTGAATATAACAAAATATCTTCTTGTGTTACAGCAAAAGAAGTTTGGGACAGATTACATATCACCTATGAAGGAATGGATCGAGTGAAGGAAACCAGAATTAACATTCTCCTCGGTCAATATGAAGCCTTCAAAATGAAATTAGGAGAATCTATAACTGACATATTTAGCCGTTTTACAGATATTGTCAATGGTCTTGAGAATCAAGGTCAAAAAATTTCTGATCCCATGAAGGTAAACAAGCTGCTGTGTGGACTCTCCAGGGATTAGAATCACATAAAGACTTCAATAAGAGAAACGCAAAGAATTATGCCACTATCTGTCGACGAGCTGATTGGAACTCTTCAGTCTTATGAAGTGGAACGAATTAATGAAAATGAAGATCCAAAAGGTAAGAAATCCATTGCATTAAAATCAAATGATGATTCTGATGATACAGATTCTAAAGATGATATGGACGATGAGGAGCTTGCTCTCATGATAAGAAGATTCAGAAAACTGAATAGAAAAGGAAGAAGGTTCAACTCTAAGAAACAAAGTTTTCAAAGACAGCAGACCAAGTCTATTGATGATGAGGAACCGAACAAAGATATAGTTTGCTTTGGATGTAAGAAAAGGGGACACATCAGACCCAACTGTCCTCTTCTGAAGAAAAAGAAAGGAAAAGCTGAAAAGTCTCGAAAGACTCTCAAAGCCGAAACCTAGAGTGATACAGAGTGTGAAGAAAGTGATGATGAATATGCCAACTTATGTCGATGGCGCAATCGGACTCGAGACTCAAACTCGGATCGGACTCGGAGACGGTGAATTTGAGGTAAGTGATTTTAAAATTCCTGTCAAAGTTTCTAAATATATTGATGAATTGTGTTTTAGTCTTAAGACTTCTCTCAAAAGGATTTCCGAACTTAAAAAGGAAAACTCAGCTCTAAAACAAAAGGAAAACGTTTTAGAAGAAAGAGTTAAATGTTTAAACAAGAATGTTTCCACTCTTAAAGAAAATGAAGATAGTCTTTTGAAAGAAAATGCTCTTTTAAAAATTGACTTATCAAATATTTCAAAGAAATTTTCAATAGGGTCCGAGAAACTTGAAAAAATTCTTTCAGCTTAAAGACCTTACTTCAATAAGTCTGGTCTAGGTATGACAGCAGAAACTATTCCTTTGATTGATTTTCCTAAAGTAAAAGAAAGAATCAAACAAAGACCCTCGAGAGAGGCTTACAAAAATCATTTTAAGAAGGTTTTTGTAAAGTTTGTAGGTCGAAATGCCCTCAAGTGTTCAAAGTGCAACAGTCCGGATCACTTTGAAAAAGAGTGTCCTATGGTTTGGAAACCTGTTAAGAAAGTATGGGCTAATACTGTTTATCTTACTAACACCAAAGGACCCAAGAAAATTTGGGTACCAAAGAAAGCTTGAGACTCTTTTTTAAATGCAGGTCTCCGTCAAGAAAAAGGTAAAGTGGTATCTTGACAGTGGATGCTCAAGACACATGACAGGAGACTCAAATTGCTTCATAAAGCTTGTTCAAGTAAATTGTGGAAAAGTTTCATTTGGAGGAAACAACAAAGGAAGTATTGTGGGATTTGGAACTTTGAAAATTGGAAATCTCACAATAAGTAATGTTTCCCTAGTGGAAGGACTCAATTACAATCTTCTCAGCATCAGTCAACTATGTGATACTAGTTTTAAGATCTTCTTTCAAGAAGGAATATGTTCTGGAACTAGTAAAGACTGTACTCAGTCTTTCATGGGTCGAAGGCATGGAAACATCTATCTCTTGGATGTGAAACCGAATGAACCGCAATGCTTAATCTCAATTCAAGACGAAGCAAGCTTATGGCACAGAAAGCTTGGTCACATCAACATGAAGCAATTAGCCAAAATCTCTACAAAGTAGCTTGTTTGAGGTTTACCCAAATTACCATACCAAAAGTCTGATCCATGCACTCCATGTATTCTGGGAAAGCAGGTAAGAAATTCATTTAAGCCAATAAATCATGTCTCTACTAATCATGTACTACAGTTGCTGCATATGGATCTCTTCAGACCAACCAGAACCTAGAGTATTGGAGGTAAGAAATATTGCCTAGTAATTGTGGACGATTACTCCCGATTTACTTGGGCATATTTCCTTGCAAGTAAGTCCGAAACCTTTTCATATTTTGAGAAATTTGCTAAAAAGGTTCAAAATGAAAAAAGATGTGTTATCTCAAGCATAAGAACAAATCATGGAAGTGAATTTGAAAATCAAGATTTTACAAAATTTTGTGATAAATCTGGCTTTAAGCATGTGTTCTCCTCTCCATATACTCCTAAGCAAAATGGAGTTGTGGAAAAAAAGGATAGATCTCTTCAAGAAATGGCTAGAACTCTTTTAATTAAAAGTAAGATTTCTTTACGATTTTGGGCTGAAGCTGTTTCAACAGCGTACTATATCATCAATAGAGTCTTCTCAAGACCTATTCTAGAGAAAACCTCTTATGAGTTATTCAAAGGTAAGAACCCTATTGTTTCATACTTTCATGTGTTCAGTTGCAAATGCTTTATATTGAAAAATGCTAAAGATCGAGTTGGAAAGTTTGAAGAAAGATCAGATGAAGGCATCTTCCTTGGATGCTCTACATCAAGTAAAGCTTACAGAGTCTATAACAAGAAGAGCCAGTCTGTGGAGGAATCAATGAATGTCAAATTCCAAGACTCTACGCAAGATGAATCAAGTCAGACTCATCATGAAGAGTCTAAACCTGCTCCAGACCCTCCAAAGCTTATAACTCAATAAGCATCTCAGACTCTTGAAGACCAGCATCAAACTGTTCCTGAATATTCAAATAAAGAAAGAGATCATCAACCAGACAAATCAACCAGTAACTGGAAGCATAAGTCCAGTCATCCCAAAGATCTCATTATCGGTGAAATTAATGAAGGAATTCGCACCAGATCCAAAAGGCATGAAGAGTCTAGTGCTGTGGCTCTCATTTCTGAAATTGAACCAAAGAGCATAGAAGAAGTTTTATATGATGAAAGCTGGATTGAAGCTATGCAAGAAGAGCTCAGACAGTTCAACATTAATAATGTTTGGGAATTGACATCTAAACCAAAAGGTAAAACTGTTATTGGAGCTAAATGGGTGTTCAGGAACAAGATGAATGAGAAAGGAAAAGTCGGACGAAACAAAGCAAGACTCGTGGCCAAGGGATATACGCAAGAAGAAGGAATAGACTATGATGAGACTTACGCTCCAGTAGCAAGGTTAGAAGCTATTCGACTATTACTTGCATTTGCTTGTTATAAAAATTTTAGGTTATTCCAAATGGACGTCAAAAGTGTCTTCCTAAATGGATTTATCCACGAGGAAGTTTATGTGGAACAACCACCAGGGTTTGAAGATCCAAAGAAGCCAGACTCAGTCTTCAGATTGAAAAAGGCCTTGTATGGTTTAAAGCAACGACAGACTAAGTAAGTTCTTAATACATAATAGTTTTGTTAAAGGTAAAGTAGATACTACTTTATTTATCAAAAAGGAAAACAAAAGCTTTTTACTTGTTCAAATATATGTGGATGATATTATTTTTGGATCCTCTAATAAAATTCTATGTGAGAAATTTTCTAAATCTATGTAGGATGAGTTTGAAATGAGTATGATGGGAGAATTAACATTCTTTCTTGGACTTCAAATAAAATAATTGAAGGAAGGAACTTTTATTCATCAAGAAAAATATGCTAATGATCTTGTCAAAAAGTTTAGACTGGAAAAGTGCAAAAAGACCGACATACTAATGTCAAGTTCTCTGAAGATAGACAAAGATGAAAAAGGGAAGAAAGTTGATCAAAAGCTGTACAGGAGCATCATCGGTTCACTTCTTTATCTTACTGTTTCTAGACCTGACATCTTGTTGAGTGTTTGCATCTGTGCTAGGTTTCAATCAGATCCTAGAGAATCCCATCTCAGTGCTGCGAAACGTATTATTAAATACGTTGCTTTAACTTCAAGCATAGGTCTTTGGTATCCTAAGAAAGGAGACTTTAATCTTCCGGGGATATTCGACGCGAGATCTGGCCGGTTGCGAGTTGAGAAAGAGCACTTCGGGAACTTGCCAGTTGCTTGGAAGCAAGACAGTGTCTTGGTTTTCAAGGAAACAAAGCACTGTGGCTCTCTCAACAACAGAAACAGAGTATGTAGCTCTTGGAAGTTGTTGTTCGCAAATTCTATGGATAAAACAACAGCTACAAGACTTTGGAATTGAAGACTCATGCACAGAGATTAGATGTGACAACACCAGCGCAATCAATCTCACCAAAAATCCAATCCTTCACTCAAGAGCAAAGCATATAGAGATTTGACATCATTTCATTAGAGATTATGTTCAAAATGGAGAAATCTCGATTCAATTTGTTGATTCAAAGAGCCAACTAGCGGATATATTCACAAAGCCTTTGGAGAAAAATTAATTCGATTTTATCCGTTCAAGACTCAACATTTTGAAGCTTAAGGAAGTTAAAGTCTAGAGACTCACAAACCCTCAGACTCAGACATTCATGGCTATAGACTGTAAGTTGTTATTATATTCAATCTCGAAAAGGTACGATTATTAGTTCAGTTAATTTATAATTTCCGTGAAAATCAGAATCTTGTCTTTTCAAAAAGGATTAACTTATATTTTTGGCAGTTATCGATTTCAAAAGAGGCGTCTGTTCATTTTCCTTTGTGCCAATTGATTGTTTCCTTTTTAAACTGAGTTATATATATACAGTTTTCCTCGCTTAAACTTCAAAACCCTAAAAAGGCATTCTCCTCCCAATCCTGTCTCTACTTCGTGTTCATCTTCGAGAAAGTTGTCATTTTTTCTTGGGAAAGCGAGTAAAGGAATCTTTCAACGACAAGGAAGGATGTCTTCTTCGAGAAAGTCTTCAAGAATCGCGAACAGGGGACCACACAGAATGAGGGAGGGGCCTACCCATTTCGATCTCACCGAAGAGGAAGATTTATCGAGTCAAAGCAACAGAGCCCGATTCACTCTCCACCACGTCACTCTTCATCATCTACCCCACAAGGTGCGGGTCAACAACCGGAGGAAGAAATAATCGAGGACGAGACCTCGTAAGAGTCCAAAAACCCTCTTTTATTTACAAGCTCTATCTTGCGTTGAAAAGCACTGGGACTCCGCTGAACTATATAGATGATTTCCTTAAAGATAAGAATTATGGGAATGAGTATATATTTTTGCGACGAATGGAGGATTTGGGAATTGCTTCTAAAGGCTGAGGAAGCACTTGCGAACATTCCAAGTGACCCTCGTGTATCGGGACTGAATCCGACTGACGGGAACGATGATGATAAAATGTTCAGTGAATTTCAACCTAGAATGGGTGTTGCTACGAAGGTGAAGGGAAAAAGAATGGATTTGTTTAAATCGAAGGAAAGGAGAATCTGTTCTTCAGACTGTTGAAACAAGGGGTGATAAACCCTAGGAGTGTTGATTTCGATTTCTTGGATGCTATTAATGTGAACTTAAGGGAGAAGTTCAATCTGCTTCAACTTGAGCAATTTTGCTCCGATACCACAGACGGTTATGCGCAATTGACAGCATACTTCTATTCAAATTTTAGCTTTTTAGATGCGAATAGAATATCCTTCAGTGTTCGAGACCACGACTATGTGGTAGATGTGGACATGTTGGCAGATATAATTGGAGTTGAAAGAGGACGATATCAACCGATCAAAGTTTCGATTGCTCGTACCACACTGGAGCTTGTTAAAGATAGGAATACAGAGGGAAGAATTACCTACACAAGAATGCGTGCCATCAACATTTTGCTTCACAAAATTGTGATCAACTGAATCAGGCCAAAGTCTACATCCAAGACTGACGTGTCTAACTCCGAGGCAAAATTGATGTACGCGATCAATTCAGGGAAGAAGTTCTCTCTTCTTCACACCATTCTCTTTCACATGTACAGAGCAATGGTGAAGGACAAGGGCCAATTGCCTTACCCAGGTCTTGTGACCAAGATCTTCAGACACTTGAACATTGAACCTCCACATACTCTTTGTGTTCGACCATGCGACAAAATGGTGGTGGGTTTGAAAATGGTGACAAAAATGCATCTGAAAGAGCTTGATAAGGCAATGGAGAAGTTCAAAGTAAAGACTCCAGTATCTTCTGCATCAAAGAGAAAAGGGAAGGAGCCCATGGGTGCTCCATCCAAAAAGAAAAGAACTCTTATCTTGGAGGATGAAGATGAAGAGGAAGATCTCACTATCTCTGCATTGAAAAGAACCAGATGTTATGTACCTGAATCAACAGAACGACAGAAGAAAGGAAAAGAAGCAGAGGAAAAAGAACAGAGAGAAGAAGAGGGACAAGTAAAGAACAGAGGAGCAGAGGAGCAACTAGAGAAAGAGAAAGAAGACAGAGAGAAAGAAGCTGAAGAAGGAGAAGCAGTGAAAGAAAAGTCTGCAGATGAAGCCGGAGAGAAAGGGAATCAAGACGCTGAAGAGCATGACCATCATTCTTTCCCAATTGAGGTCCTAGAGACAGGGGGAGATGGCGAGCAAGGAAGGACTACACCACATGCTGTTAGCAGTGAAGGTGTGAGTCGCTCACCAGCAAATCCAGAAGATTTTCAGGCTTCTCAAATGCCTGAGGAAGGACATGATACGTCAACACCAAATCTGCTCGATTACACTGAAGTTCCATCGTCTGCCTTCACTCCATCCGAGAGAGCAAATGCGAGTACACAGACGGACAATACAGCAGATTTTCGTCTTATGCTTGATGTTCTTCTAGAAATGCAGGGTCAAATCTATGCTCTGGATTGTGAACTTCAAGTCCTGAAGAAAGCTGGACAAGCATCTTTTGTTACCCTGGCAGATCAAATGAAAGACCTCGCTCTTCAAATTCAAGCCAATGCCAAAGGAGAAGAGGTGGCTCATCTACGGGAAGACTTGAAGAGGCTGGAAGGCATCGTACGTCAATGGGAGATTTCAGATTGTGCGCATTCCCAAGCAAACTTGACTTTTTCTCCCCTTTTTAATGATGACAAAAAGGGGGAGAATTGCAATTTGAACTCTTTAAACTTTGACTTTAAATTTCTTTTGTGTTTGAATGTTTGTTTTTGAGTATGACTTGGGTGTGAACTTGAATTTGACTGACTTGGGAGTGGATTTTGATGCTAGACTATTTGCATTTATATCAAGTGTTGTTGTATGGTTTTACTCATGAAAGACTAACCGATTTTCTGTGGATGCAGAGTCTGGTTGATTTTATTAATCTTTATGAGATAGCCATATTGCTTGAGCAATGTTTTACAGGTCAAAGTTGTTCAAATCTACAAGAAAGTTTTGTCACCATCAAAAAGGGGGAGATTGTTGGAGAAATCTTTCCAGAATATTTTGAAGCTGACAAAACGTTTCTATCAGTCTAGTCTGGATAATTGCAGACCTTTTGCTTAGAGTCTAAAGACTTTCAGTTCACCAGACTCAGCACTCAAGACTCAAGACTCAAGATTATTCTCATTGACAGTTTTTCTAATCCAGTGACGAAGGCAATCTAGAACCGAAGTATTTGGTTGAGGATTTAATCCTATCCTCTGGAGAAGATCTCTTGGCTGGATAAATATAACGGATTCTTTTATTTGTAATCAAGATCGTTTGAAGATCCGATGGTCGACGAAATAATCTTGGAAGGTTCTATTCTTGGAAACCAAGATCCTGATTGTATGGGCGAACATGATTGATGGGCTATCGTCAAGTTCCTTTAATAGCTCGAATGATCTTCTTGATTGATTCCATCCAATAGGTAGATTGGAGGAATTCCTTTGGTAAGTGCCAACGGATATGATGGCATAAAGGAGTATAAAAGGAAGACATTCTAGTTGCTTTAATGCGTGATCGATAGAAAAATTCCAGAGTCTGAAGCATCTTGATTATTAGTCGATACATTTTGAGTGAAGTTGTATACACAAAGAGTGTCTATACTTAGTGATACCTTGAGCTAGTGTGGTAGATCATCTACATTGAGAAATCAAGGGAGAACAACGTTGTAACATCTCTTTGTTCATAGTGGAATCCAGCCAATAGGCTGTCAGTGTAGAAGAGTGGACGTAGGCTTAAAATAAGCCGAACCACTATAAACTGCGTGTTTAATTTTCCCTTCCCTTCTCTCAGTCTTACTTTGATTATTGTTTGTCTCAAATCTATCAACTGTCTAGTATTGTGCAATTATCGAGAAAAATCTTTTATATACCTATTCACCCCCTCTAGGTACTTATTCTAGCTATATCACATATCCTTATCGAATGCTTTCCTTTCGAGCTATCCTAAATGATTGCACCCTTATGGAAATAGAAAGTAAAGGCCGTGAGTTTACTTGGATGAACAATCGAGAGGGAGATGAGCTGGTGAAAGAACGTTTGGATAGGGTGATGTGCACGATGGATGGCGCTTATTGTTTCCTGAAGCTGAGGTCTTCGAGCTACTTGCTGAGGGGTCTGACCACAGTCCCCTAATTATTAACACTTCAGTACCTTATAGAAAACGCAGGAAGCCTTTTATTTTTGAAGCTTATTAGAATGAAGATGAAGAATGCCGAGAGATTATTTCCATAGCATGGAACTCAGTGTGGGTTCAAGGTTCTGGGCTACTTCCAAAGATAAAGAATGTTTCCAAAGCCTTGACTAAGTGGAGCCGATCAAAATTTTCGAGGGGCACTCCCAAAGTAACCATCTTACAACAACAACTTCAGCATATTATAAACTAGCAGCATAGTAACTATAATAGAGTGGAAGCATTTAAGCTAAGAGAGGAAATAAGGTGGACTTGGCAACAAGAAGAACAATATTGGGCAATGCGTTCCAGGATTCAATGGTTGAGGTGGGGCGATAAGAATATAAGATTTTTTCATGCAACTACATTTCAAAGGAGGCAAAGAAATTGAATTAGCATGTTGCAGGATGACCATCGGCAATGGATTCATGATCCTCAGACTTTACAAGATATGGCATCCAATTTCTTTTTAGGGTTATATGCAACGGTGGGACATCGGGACTACAGACCCATTCTTGACCAATGACCACAGGTAGTTACCACATAAATGAATGACCCGTTGCTGGATTTGGTTACATTTGAGGAAGTTCGCCAAGCTACTTTTTAGTTGGGAACTACTAAGTCTCCAAGCCCTGACGGTTTAAATGGCTTATTTGATCAAACTCACTGGGAGGTCATTAAAGATGATCTTCTTCTCCTGGTGCAAAATTTTTTTCGGTCATGGATGATGTCTACTACTTTGAACCAGACCATTATTGCATTGATCCCCAACAAACCTCATCCAAAGAGATTGGATCAATACAGACCAATCAGCCTCTGCAACTTTGCATGCAAAGTTATCTCAAAGGTAATTGGTAATTGCTTGAAACCTTGGTTATCTAATCTAATTTCTATGGAACAGTTTGCTTTTGTGAGTGGACAACAGATTCAAGACAATATTTTAATTGTTTAAGAAGTTCTTCATCAATTTAAGACCCGGAGGCGAACAAGAAAATTCAACGCAATCCTAAAGACTAACATGCAAAAGGCATACGACTGAGTAGAATGGGATTTCCTTCGTGACTATCTTCTCAAACTGGGATTCCATCCAAAGTGGGCACAATGGGTAATGCAATGCATTACAACATCTTTTAGTGTAAGATTTAATGGAGAGCAACTTGCTTATTTTTACCCAACTCGTGGCCTCCGATAGGGTGATCCTCTATCTCCACACATCTTTATTCTATTGGCAAATGTTTTGTCAAATCTAATCAATCAAGCAGTCAACATAGGACACATTAAGGGTATTAGGTTAAATAGATGGTGTCCCATTTATTTTTCGCTGATGATGCAATATTCTTCCTAGATGGTAACATTCGGGAATGCCAGAACCTTGCTAATATTTTAAATCAGTATTGTGTGGCCACGAGGCATGCACTAAACCATAACAAATCTGGACTGATTTTCAGCAAACATTGTCCTTTCAGACTGTAGGAAAATATGACAAGGGAGTTCAGAATACCTGTGCTGCAAAGGTATGGCAAATATTTGAGAATACCATCTGCTGGGGTCGTTCCAAGAAGGATATGTTTTATTGGATTTTAGGGAGATTTAATGCAAAATTGGAGGGATGGAAAAAAAAAAAGTTAATCTCAAAAGGTGGTGAGGAAATTCTTGTTAAATCTGTGATTCAGGCACTTCCACATTACGCCATGTCGATCTTTAAGCTTCCTTTGTCTCTATGCAAATCTATAGAAAAGAGTATTGCTAGATTTTGGTGGAGGAATGATTAGAACAGAGCAAGGATTCATTGGCAAAAATGGGATGTTCCTAAAAGCAGTAAGAACAACGACGGCCTAGGATTCCGTGATCTTATAGAATTTAATAGAGTCATGTTTGGAAAGCAAGCTTGGCGATTACTACAACAACCTCAATCTTTATGGGGGTCAAATATTTAAGTGTCTGTATTATCATTTTAAAGAATTCCAATCAGCAGATAGAGGAACTCGGCCATCCTGGGGATGGCAGAGCATACTAATGGGCATAGATGCTATTTTACCACATGTTAGATGGTCAGTGGGTAATGGAAGCAAAATCATAATCCGAGAGGATCGATGGTTACCAAGAGGAATTCTCGGTGGACCTGCGACAAGAGAGGAACCACTAATGGTGGCTGATCTAATAGATCCAATCCACAATAGATGGAACACATCTTTGCTCCACAGGTTTCTAGATGATCAGATCATAGAAGAGATTCTTACCATCCCAGTACAACCTCTCTATGCCGAAGACCAATTAGTTTGGACAGCCACAAAGGATGGCCGACATACAGTGAAGAGCAATTATTATGCACTAACCAAGATCACAAGCAACCACAGGAATCACAGAGCATCAACCTCATACTAGAATCCTAGGATTCTACGGAGAAAAATCTGGGCAATGCGAACAACACCTAAAAATTCGAACTTTTCTTTGGTTGGTTTGTCAAAACGCACTAGCCTCCAGAGCCAATTTATTCCAAAGACATATCATCACCGATCCATTATGCAAACTTTGTCAATAGAACACTCCAGAAACCCTAGAGCATCTATTCCTATCCTGTTCATGGACTAGGGATATCTAGGCTCATCTACATATCAACATTGACCTACTGCCTCATACGATTCATCGATTAGATGCATGGCTAACAGCAAGAGTTACATCAAAAAACAACTCACCTGGTCTAAAAGTCATAGCCAATGTTCTCTAGTAGATCTGGAGAATGCGGAATAGCTTCATCTTCCGCAACCAACGACTGGATCCAACCCTAGCAGTGGAGACTACAATAACACAAACCCGACTATATCAGATCTATGCTCCTACCCATTCAAGAAAAGATACTGCTACTCTGAACCCTGCACAGCTTTGGAGACCACCTGATTCGGGAACCTTAAAATGCAACATTGATGTAGCCTATCAGCTAGGAAGTACAGGATCAATGGCTTGTATTTGTAGAGATCATCATGGTCGACTTACCAATATCTATTCCAGAAGATTTTCGGCCACATCAGCTCTGGCAGCGGAGATCCAGGCCCTTACCTTCACGCTTCAGCATTTGCTACAGCAAGGTATCAACTTTGCACAAATCTTGATTGAATCCGACTGCAGCACCATTGTCAACGCCGTCAGGGATGGGAGATTGCTGCCGTGGGAAATCCGTGCTTTGCTCGTGGAGGCCATTGCTTTGATTCCCCTCTTCCCTAATTTGATTGTGCAACATTGTAGGCATGAGGCGAACACCGTTGCTGACTGGGCCGCAAAGGCCCAATGTTTAGACACCTCGATCCAAAATTGGAATATTTTCCCACCCTTCCTTCTGCTCGACCTTCTTTATGCGGATGCCTTAGCTTTAGGTTGTAAGCTTCCAGCAATATGAATACAATATCTTCTTTCGACCAAAAAAAAAAAAAAAACATGATAGCATTAATTCTTGCGTGGTGTGTATGCATGTCCGATTTACTAGATGATTTTATTCTTAAAGAACCTAGTAGGCCTCTCCAGCATCAACAAGGCCAAAGAGGGCCAAAATGGAGCTTCTGCAATTCATAACTTTTACAGAATTTAAAATCTCCCATTCGCGTGGAGAAATTTGTTTTGAAGTGCTTTTGAACCACCGTGTGTCCTTAAATTTATTTTGATAAATTTGAGGTGTTCTTATTTTTTAAAAGAGGAATTTGTTTTATCAAAGTTTAGAGAAATTGGTAATTACAGAAGGAAAAAAAAAAAAACCAAAGAAACGTCGTCAGAATTTAGTTGGTAATCACTCTGATTAGGGTTGGTAATTCTAAATAGTTAGTAAGCAAGGAAAATAGAAGTTAATAAATCCAGAGAAAAAGTTCACAAAGTCTTAAAAAAAGGAATCAAATAAACATTGGTAAGCAACTCGAATGATCAATTTAGGGCGTTGTACGAAAGACAAATAAAAGTTGGTAAATAATAAAAAGAGTTGAAATATTAAAAGAAATCAAATATTAGTTGGTAACTAACTCAAATGAAAATATGCAGCCGAAAAGGAGTTTGTAATTTAATCAAAAAAATTTAGTCAATCATTCTAGCAAAAAAAAATGGTAAGCTTATATGAGAGTCGGTAAATTCAAGACATTGGTAAGGAAGTTAAGCAAAATTTAGTAAGATATTAAAAAAAAAATTACTAATCTAGAATCTATAAAAAAAGAATTAGTAATCTTGTAAAAGAGGCAGTGATTTATCAACAAGTTATCTGAAAATTTGGTGATTGGTAATTTTTTTTTATCAAAAGTTTTTTGACACTTATTGACTCTTTGAGAAATCTTTCAACACAATATATATATATATATATATATATATATATTTATATTTTCTTCGTTGTGGTGAAAATGGAATAATAAAATTGTCTTTGATTCCTTATTGGATGAACATCTCACTGATTGTGCCTGGGGAAGGGGGGGAATTATTCCAAAAGTCTTAAACCTATTATATGATGACTAACTTAGCCTCAAACATTTCAATTGTGTGAATTAATTTCTAAAAGTTTTAACAATTTGCCAATTTAGTCATTTTGGCCAATTGGCCGGAAATAACTAATGTGGATGCTAGCCATTTTGTATGGCACAACTGGTGCTGACGTTGATAATTTTTATAATTTTTTTTTTCCTTTTTCCCCTTTCTTCCTCCATTGGTTGCCAAGCCTCAGGGATGGTTAGCGATCGGCCAAAGGTGAGGGTGAGCCTTGCTTGAGGCTAGCGAGGCTTGACCCTTGCTAGCTCACCAACCTTGGCGCTCCTCGCTTATGGCCGGATGCTGGGCATTATTGAGGCTTGGCAATGAGTATAATTCATCAAAAGGTTTTGGACTAAATTAGTATAATTGAAAGGTTTATGACTTAATTAACTTCCATATAATATATTTAGAATTTTTTTAATAATTATCTCATTTCTAGATGGATGTGATAGGGTATTAGTACATCCGACCAATCACTGTAAGTGCACAATCATTCATGAAATTGTTGAGACTAACTTATAAAATTGATTTAATAATTGATGAGATAGGCTGTTCCAAATGCATTATGGAAATATAGCCGCTTGTTCTAAATGCTCAAATGTGTTGTATGTCGCATCACTTAATAATCAATTTGGTAATATTTAGGGTATTGTAAGTATATAAATTGATTATCCCTCTAATTTCCCAAGAGCTTAATAAGATCGTTGATGCTTGTCACTAGTGACAAAAATAGACTGTAGGTCATCATCAATTGAGAAGATTCGGTTCCGATCATGAAAGTAGCGAGGAATTGGTTTTGTCCAGCTTTCTGCGTATGGCTTGGGGTTTTAGCCTTAAGAATTTCCTAGGCATCTCAAAAAATCATTAAATAACTCAAATGACCTCATGTATCTTTATTATATTACTAGAAATTTGCAATATTTAAATTCCTCGTAGTATTTGGCTCAAAATACCTTTGCCACGGTACTGACTTACCTGGACTGGAGATGGTGGCTTCTATTCTTTGGCATCTATGGAAGAGTAGGAATGATTTTGTCTTCCATCAACGAAGCCTAACAGTTGAACAGGTGGTGCAATTAGCTCTTGCCGATGTTAGATCATCTTCTCTCTGCCATCAATCGTCCGTGACTCGAAGGACACATTCCGATTCTGACCACCAGTGGCATCCACCAGCTCTGGGTGTTCTTAAGATAAACATCGATGGCGCCTACCCGACCTCCCCACAGCAAGGAGCGATCGCCTGTGTATGTCGTGACTCTGCGGGTCGCCTTATCACTGGATTTACAGAAACCATCAATGCCTCTTTTGCCCTACAATCAGAGATTCAAGCGCTGGTTCATACCTTGAAATTTCTGCTGCAGAAGGGACTGGAAAAAGATCATTTATTGCTGGAGTCGGATTGCTCTGTGGTGGTGGACGCTGTGCGCAACCCCCTTTCGTTTCCATGGCAGCAACGCTCTCTGTTTGCAGAAGCTAGGGCACTTTTGCCCTCTTTTCCTTCTCTTCACATTCGGCACTGTAGACGGGCTGCGAACTTCATAGCTGATTGGGTTGCTAAGTCCCATGGGCTTTCTATGCTTCCCCACAATTGGCCCTTTTCTCCCCCTTCCCATCTTTTAGATCTTTTGTATGCCGAAGCTTTATCTAGCGGTTGTATTTCTGCCACTTAATCTATAATACCACTATTTACGACAAAAAAAAAAAGTCATTCGCTTTTGTCATTTGCGATGCAACTCCACTCGCTATTTGACAAAAAATAAAAAAAATTTCAACTAGCTAGAGAGAACTCGAATACAGTAATTGGATAAATTCCATTCAAAATATAATGATCGTGTTTAGTATATGTCTCTAGCTTAACAACGTCAAAGAAATCTAATCCAAATGGAAATTCCAATGGTGCGTTTGTTTTATGGAGAACTAAAAAATGATTGGTTATATCATTTAGAAAAATTAGTCAACAAAAAATATTTATATTATCAACAATATTTTATACCTAACTATTTTCGTTGGTGATAAAAAAAATTCATTCATTCACCTTTACTAGCGATACAAACTATTAGATTTTATAAAATATTTTCCAAATCTTGAGCTTTCTGTTAAATAAATGTACAGATTTATGTTTTAACATCCGAACAAGCAACAAATGATTACAATATTTCCATGTTGGAGTTGGATTCCTAATTTAAGTGGACTAAAAGGAATTTCCTATTTTGCATGTGAATTGTAGGAGGTGGAAATCTACTCGGTTGTTATACAATAGAGCAAACAAGATGAGTTTTAGGGTTTTTTTTTTTTTTTTTTTTTTTTTAAAGTGTTCTGAGCAATAAGAATGGGAGGTGTTAGCCGACGTTGAGCTATTTTTGCATAGCATCTCCCCTATAGTATTGTCGCCACAATAGAGAATAACCGCCAGTCCGAGATGTATTGATGTGGTTCCTTTTTGCCCATGAACAAAGAATGGCCTGAGAGAAAATCATATCGGCGAGTGGTGAGACCCCAATTCTTGATTGGAATGAACACCAAAGGCCTCTACCCTTCCATCCCATAGATAGATAGAGAGGGATGATATAGCTTTTGTTTTCTTTTTTATTTAATCAAATAGTTGAATAATGAAAAAAAAAAAGAGATAATGAATAACTGACTGAGCTCTTTGTGAGGTAATACTTGTGACACATTTACCCCATCAATGGCATTTTTGTCTTATTTTTTATGTTTTTCATTTTTTTCATTTTTTTGTCTTTTTTTCTATAGCCATAATAAATATGTAACGTGGTCGACTATACAATCCATTCCACTTTAAATTAGTATATAGTTGTGACGAATAAAGTAATAAAATCAGTAAAATTATTAGGGAAAAAACCATGAAAAACCCTAAACTTTGCCCAAAGCGACAGATTTACCCAAAACTTCTTATAGTAACGTGAAAAACCCTAAACTTTGCCAACCGTGACACATTTACCCCAAATTTCTGTCATGTGACACATTTCTACCTTCTGTCAAGCAAGTGCTGCCCTCGCCAATGTTGGGTGAGGGCACGTTAGTGAGGGCGGCCCTCGGTTGGGTCGGGTGAGGGCCTCCCTCACGCCCTCGCTCGACGCCGGTGAGGTCATCCCTTGCCAGGCCTTGGCTGGCGACGGGTAAGAGTTGTCATTGCCGACATCGAGCGAGGGCCGTCCTCACCCATCGCCGGCAAGGGTGGCCCTTGCCTGCATCGGTCGAGGATTGGCGAGGGCACCCCTCGCCCGACATAGGCGAGGGCTATCCTCACTGGTGACGGGCGAGGATGGCCCTCGCCAACGTTGGGGGAGGACGGCCCTTGTTAGATCTAGGGAGGGCAACCCTCTCTCGACGCTGGCGAGGGCCTGGCGAGGGATGCCTTGGCTGGCGTCGGGCGAAGGCCATCCTTGCCCGACGCTGGTGAGGGCAGCCCTCGCCTGCGCCTGGTGAGGGCATGAGGGAGGCCCTCGCGATGTCGGCGAGGGCGGCCCTAGCCAACCTAGGTGAGGGCGACCCTCGCTTGATGCCAGCGAGCACGGCCCTAGCCAGCCTAGGTGAGGGTGACCCTTGCTCGATGCCAGCGAGGGTAGCCCTCGCTTGACGCCGGCAAGGGTAGACCTCACCCGATACCGGCTTCCCTCCGTCGGCCAGCCATGGCTGGTAGAGGGAAGAAGAAGAAAAAAAGACAAAAAAAAGAAAAAAAGAAAAACATAAAAAATAAGACAAAAATATCATCGATGGGGTAAATGTGTCATAGTTTAAAAAGTTTGGGGTTTTTCATGTAAAAAAAAAAGTTTAGGATAAATGTGTCACTCTAAGCAAATTTTGGGGTTTTTGGTGATCTTTTCCAAAATTATTATTTGGCTTCTAAAAGGCTTGTTCTGCAAATAATATTGTCGTTAATCGGTCAATTGGCACATTGGCTAACCTTGAGGGCTATCATTTTTGAAGACCTTACAAAATTTTATATGATATTAGAGTAAGAAGTGATTATCTCAAATCTTTGGAAACCCCCTTTTTTGCCTTTTTAGTTTGAGATTAATATCCAGAACTTTTAGACGTCAATTCGGAGTTGATTGATAGTTGAATCTGTAGTCTCATTTTTTCTTGAGACTTGAGGCGTTGGTCATTGTACCAATTTGATGCAATATGTATCGGCGATGCAATCGATTTCCCTAGATATAGTTAGCATGCTTTATGGATACATTGATCAGTGCAGTTACGCAATTGTTGGAAATTTTCTATAATATGGGCTTACATTAATTAATTAATTTTTTATTTTAAATAATTGGGTTAATGGATATTCTAATATTTATTGAACCCAACAGTGACTTGATTGAATTGGACATTGGTATCTATTAATAACGGGCCTAGTCAAGCAGAGCAATGTGTAGGTAATTATGTTTTTTAGAAGCCCATAATGAGAAGGGCCCAGTTGACACGTTGTTGATTAGGGTTTGCTAAGTCCCTTTTCTAGCCTATAAAGGGTATGTTATATCTATGAGTTGCTTTGATCCCATTGAAAGCTGTTATACTGAAATAAGTCATAGAGAGGAAGATCTGACATTCCAATAAATCTCGGTTATCAGATTGATTAATTTTTTTTCAAGTGAAGCAATGGCTTAAACAGGTACGCTTTAATTCTATTGTGTTTATTAATCTTGGTGTTGTACAGTCATATATGGATTTGATTCTTCTTGATGAATGAGTTAAATTATGTGAATAATTTTCTACATGTGGTATCAAAACAAATCATATATGATTGTAGAACCCAATTTTTTTTTAATGGAAAAATTCGAAATTTTCCTCTTTGAGCCAAATATGGGCATTATTTTTCGTGTGGAACTTTTGCTCGATTGATCCTGAAACCATAGGGCTTTCGTTTTACATGTCGAGATCTTTCCAACCATATATAATTTGTATAATTCGTTGAGAATTGAGAGATAATTTTAAATTTGAAATTCTAGGGTTTATACATGAAAAAGTTCTAGAATTTTCAAATTACTTGCAATTGATTGATGTTCATTGTAAATTGTTGAATGGGTATTGTTATATATATTAGCATCATTTTGTTGCATTAAAGTAAGTTTTTAGAGCTTAAATTTAAGAAATTTGAAATTCGGCCATGGAAGGTTTAGATCCGAAACTTTGAAGCTTGAATATGAAGATTTTCTTATTTGTTCTTTGTTTAATTCAATCTAGTCAATTATATTGATATTATATGCAAGTCTCATGGGGAAATTTCATCAAAAATCAAGTTAATTTGTATTTTTGGAGTTTCGGGTCGAAACCAAGTAGTTTGACTGGGTTTGCAGGAAATTTGGGACTCGGCTAGAGGTTGAGGAAGACCTCTAGCTAGGCCGGGCCAATGGATGGGCGTAAGCCCATCCTTTCCTCTTTTTTTTTTTAATAAATAAATGAATTAAAAATAATTTGAATTAAAAAAGAAAAGGAAAATTAATAAGATAATTTGAATAAAAAGAGAAAATAAGAAGAAGAAAGGGGATGGGGAAGTGATGATTTATAGAGGTGTGAGATAAGAGAGATTAAGTGAGAAAAATGTTTTTGACTTTTCAAAAGTGGAAAACATTTTCTCCTAATTTAGAAGATTTTTTTTTTTCTTTTATGGAAAACATTTTCCCAAGGAATTAATTTTCAGTGAAACAAATGTCAGAAAATCCGGAAAACGTTTTCCCAGAAATTATTTTTCGCGAAACGAACGGAGCCTAAATTAGAAGATTTTTTTTTTCCTTTCATGAAAAGCATTTTCCCAAAGGAATTCATTTTCCGTAAAACAAACACCAGAAAATATGGAAAACATTTTCCCAAAAATTATTTTCTGCGAAACGAATGGAGCTTTAATGACATTCACAATATGCCAAGTCGTGCATAAATTTATAAGTGCTTTTCAAGAAAGCTTCATGTTCTTTGCATTTTTGCACTCTAAGTCATGGCAAGGCCCTTCTAATCCGGCAGAAACTAAGAAACTGAGGGAAACGATCACTGAGGATCGAAGTCTCGCAAGAAAAAACGAAGGCTTCGGCATGGGTTCAGGTCCGGCCCTCGAGCTTCCCTCCATAGATTTTTCCGGATTGGGCGATTCGGAGCCTGGAAGCGGCGGCTGGGATTCCGTCCAAGATGCTGTCCGGCGAGCCCTCGAAGAGTATGGCTGCTTCTTGGCTCTGTACGACAAGGTCACCGAGGAGCTTCATGACGAGGTCTTCCATCAGATGGAGGAGATATTCGGTCTTCCGGCCGAGACTAAGCGCCGGTTTGTCGACCCGACGAGGCCGTACGATGGCTACCTTGCTAACCTCCCTCTTGACCCAGAGGCCATGGGGATGCGCGAGGCCCTGAACTCCGGCGCGATCGAACGCTTGGCCGGTCTCCTGTGGCCAGAGGGAAACGCCAAATTCTGGTAAGTACGGCGCGAATTACATTCGCGAACTTCCATCGGCCATGCTCGAGTCATTTACGTTCTGTCGAAAATTGTTCATCGTGAAGAACTTTAATTACAAAAAAACTTGGCGAATTTGCCTCTCTGAATCGCTTGCAGCGAGCTGCTGAACGCGTACGTGAGGAGGCTGTCCGAGTTAGACTACACGATCCAGAAGATGGTGTTCCGAAGCTTTGGCGTTGAGCGCTATCTCGACCCGCACGCCGCGTCGACGGTACATTCCCTTCGCTTCCTGAGGTATGGAGCGCCGGAGACGGAGGAGGCTCGGCCCGGAGGCATAATTCATTACGACCCGAACTTCGTGACCATGCTGCAGCAGAATCACGTGAACGGATTGGAAGTGGAGACGAAGCATGGAGACTGGATTAAAGTCGCGCCTTCGGCTTCCTCTACTATCGTCATGCTTGAAGAGTCATTCCATGTGAGTCCCTCTCTCTCTCTCAAATAATCTCTTCATTATATCCCACCTTTTACAAAATAAGATTAAAAATAGTGGATATGCAAAAACTATAAAAATTTTCTAAACCATTAAAGCATATTCTAAAGAAAAATCCTACGTAAGAGATTTTATACACAATCGATTTGAGAGGATTTGACAGAGTAGATAATTATAATCCTCATATGAAGGTTGTTTGTATGAAATTTTCTTTATGCCGGAGGTGCGCGTGCTATATAGTTTTATAACTAATTTGTGAGCTATATTTTTCTTGGACCAATCAATGTATGGTAGAATATTTGCTCATTCCTTTAAAGAGTCTTTGTTTACCTAACATTAATTTCTTCTATAATTAAATTTACAAGTGATTTTAGAAATTCACGTCTTTCCACTAACCACCAGGATGCTAAAAAAACTGAACAGTAAGTAATTGCAAATTGCCCTTTGAAATAGATTTGTGCCTTTATTTTGGGTTCTCGTGTGCTTGATTTGGATAATTTGTCAATATTTTCAAATTGTAATTACCTAACGGAGAAAAATTATTGGAAAAGTCCTAAATTTATTGCACTGTCAGTGCTAAATTTTTTAATTTGACCAATTTAATCGTAAACCTTTTGATGATTTGCCAAGAGTGTCCCTCAAATCAATTTTTTTAATTTTTTTTCAATTTTTCAATTTTTTTCTTTTTTCTCTTTCCCTATTATTTGCCGGTCATCGTCCATAGGTGAGGGCAACCTTCGCTATATGGTGGTGACCTCTAGTGGCCATCGCTAAGGCCCCGTCAACCAGCAGAGGGAAGTAGAAAAAAATAAAAAAGAAAAATAAAATAAAAGAAAAGAAAAGGAAGAGGGGGAAAAAGTGCCAAAATTTTGGAAAATAAAAAAATTGGCAAAGGAAAAAAATGATTTATGATTGAATTGATCGCAATAAAATGAGTTTAGATTTTTTGGACAATTATTCTTGAGACATGTGAGTTGTGTAGTAATAAGAGTACACAAGATGTTTACCCCGATTAAAATTCATGCAATAATCTCCTTGATTAAGAGATGCATGCATGGCTGTATGTACAATTTTCACCTCAGCTATGACGTCTTTCATGGTCTTTTCTTAGGGATGGAGCAACGGAAGATTATACTGTCCTCGACACCGTGTGATGATGCGCGGGCACGAGGCCAGGCTCTCCATCGGGATCTTCTCCGGCGTCGAAGGAACCGTTCGGTGCCCCGACGAGCTCGTGGACGAGCAACACCCTTTGCTTTACCAGCCCTTCGACGCTGAGGGCCTCGTCCGCATCTTCGCCACACCGGAGGGACGGAACGGAGCTTCGGCTCTCAAAACCTTTTATGGCGTTTCTAATTGAACGTGATCTTTTTTCAGATTATTATTCCAAACCCTTTATAAAGCCAAAGCTTTTGTTTTCTTTTTTATTTGATCAAATAGTTGAATAATGAAAAAAAAAAAAGAGATAATGAATGACTGATTGAGCTCTTTGTGAGGTAATACTTGTGGCATTGCTTTGGGTATAATTAGGGCTAGGAAGCACTCAAGTAATTGTGAACTTTATACACTCCAGATTTATGGTGGACTTCTTGGTGGCTAAATTTCCCCATAAAATAAGTATTGACACTCAAATTGAATAAATGTAAATCTCTAGTGTTTCTTGACATTCATTCTTGATTTCTCTAGTAATCTCTTCTTCTCATGTTATACTTGAATTGCAAGATCTGTTATCCTTAACTTTATTCTTACAAAGGGTTCTCTTTCAACACCTCTCAAAATTCCCACCATAGATTTTTTGGACAGGGTCTTGTTGCCCCAAAAAAATAACCAACAAATAACCAACACTACTTTTGGTTATTATGGACAAGTAATGGACTTAATCGAGGATAACAAAGTTTGGTCATTTATGGACAGAATTATAGATAACTTAATGAATTGACAGCTTGAAGGAATCCACAAAACATTGCATTTGAACCGGGGACTAATGAATTAGTGCAAGGAAACTTTGAATTAAATTCTTTAGACGAATTCGTGGCAAAAATCTCGGATGAGAATATATA
The DNA here is from genome assembly GCA_017140325.1 of Eucalyptus leucophloia subsp. euroa. NCBI lineage: Eukaryota > Viridiplantae > Streptophyta > Magnoliopsida > Myrtales > Myrtaceae > Eucalyptus > Eucalyptus leucophloia. The sequence continues at coordinate 11,410,289 of CM029470.1, forward strand.
TGTTCGAAGAACTTTCTACAAAGCAAAAGGAATCATGGGCAGAAAATATTGGATAGATACACGATTCGATAATGAATCAATAATCTCGGCCAAATGGCGGAGGATATGAAAAGAAAGGAAAACAAAAAGGAAAAAGAGTCCTTTGAATCCTTACCCGCCGCCGATTCATCCATTGACCTTATCTTGTGAGGATATCAGGGAATCACATTGAAAAAAATATTTTCCTTGCTCCCGAAATTGTTTAGGCATCTAATTGCTATCAATAATCAAGCAATACAAGTGATCATTTAAAAAAAAAAAAAGTTTCCAAACCATTTATTTTCTAGGAAACAAACAGAGCCTAAGAATCCTCCCCTCATGTCTACCTCCGTATCTCCTATTCTGACCAAGCAATTAACTTCAAACAATTCTTCCTATGTAGAATCAACAAAATCTAGATACACACTTCACAACTACAACTGCACGTCTAGTGCGAACTTCACTCCGATGAGATAATGAAGCTAGGGTGTCCCAGTTTCCCCATTAATTTCAACCATATATTATCCGCATCATTTGTACGAAACGAACTATCCAAGCCGCGTCAGCAATAAACCGTAGACTTAATTGTGACTAACAAACTCAATTGGATTCTCTAAAACCAAAAACCGAAACGAACTAGATTCTATAAAAAATTTCCATATCTTCCGCGCCACGGATACAGCGACTTCAGGGCATCTATCAACTTACCAGAGTAAAACCCATACCGGTTATAGAGAAGGCAAATTTAAAGGAATACCTTAGTGCCGGGAACGACATCATCGGGAAGCGACGGAATATGAGCATACTCGATTGCGGCAATCTCGCTGTGACCGTCCGTCAGCGTCAATCTCAACATCCGATTACCACCAGAGCTCTTCGAGGCCTCGTCAATACTACTTCTCGCAATGTCCCTCACCGCAGATATCTGTTCGAGCACACGACAAACGATCACAACCCTAAGCACAACGAGCGCGAGGCCGAAGCGAAACCAACCACGCGCCACTAACACACAGGCAACGGAAGCGATCAGAGGCGGTGACCTAGGAGCAAAAGCCAGCGTAGAGGCGGCCTAACCTGGAGGACCATGGGGCCGTGGAGGTGCGAGGCCTTGCGGTCGGGGAGGGTCAGGGACCTGACGGACCTCAGGTCGGTGTTGAGGAGGTCCGATTCGACGGCGACGGTGAGGGCGGCCGCGTCGGAGGGGTCGTCGATGAGGGCGCGCTGGATCATGATGACGGCCCGGACGTGGGCCGCGTTGTCGAAGGACCATCCGCGCTGCCAGAGCCTCTCCACCAGCGCGGCTTCCGAAGAAGAATACGTCGCTGACGCCCCGCCACCGACGACGACGGAGCAGGAGGAGCAGTAGGAGCAGGAGCGGGAGCAGAGGACGAGCACGGTTCCATCTCGAGAGAGAATTCTTTGCAAAAGCAAAAGCTGCGCGGCCGTGTTTTGTTGCGGGGGGAGATGCCGTTTAGGGGAGGAAGCGAATCTACAGGCCGCCCGATCGGCCCGAGCCTGGGAGCTGTGGGCTTGAGGGTAGGCCCGCCCACGTGGTGGCCCTAGTTTTTTATTTATTTTTTTATAATGGGAGAGACTGTAGCGAAAACAAGCAACGGGCCGCGCGCTAGGCGGGCCTCGGCAGGTCTAGGCCGGCCGGTCGGCCTACTTCGGGTGAAAATACTTTTTTAGGCCCGCCCACGGTTTGGGAAAGATTGGATTTTCTACACGAAATAATTAGCTTTGGATGTGCCCAATTGGACGTGCTCAGCTTGTCCAAACCCGCTCGATCCCAGTTGTTTTGGGCTTGATGGGCCTCGGTGGGGCCCCCAAACCGCCAGACTTGTGATCGTGTCTAATTGAAGGGGTGGATTTTGTGCAAGGTGGGGCGAGTTGCCCTCAGTTGGCCCAAGGGCTTCCTTTGGATCCTTGGTGCTCAGTTAAGAAGTGTAACCTCACCAAAGGAAGGGAGCTATCTAGGAAGGCTTTCACTGCTTGTCCGTTCGACTTGTAGGGATGACAAACTCCATTAATGAGTTCCTTATTTTAATGTATTGATGTTTGCATGCTTCATACCTCTTGATATATCTTCTTTCTTTTCCAAGATGAAAGAATACTTTCTAAATATTTTATATCCCAATGATCTTGAGACCTAGGCGGGGACTCGATATGAACCCTTTTAGGGACTTGCTTAGGTCCAATTACGCCTCAATCAAGAAAAAAAAATATTTACATACAAACTTGGCCATCAGATTTTGTAAGATTTCTGTCGAAGTCCTAAAGAACTATCAATGGGAACTTCTAGTGAGATAATTTCCAATTTAGGGTCTATTTTCCTATAATGATTTAGGTGAAGTCAATAAATCTTTCCAAATTGACAAAGAGAGCATGTTGTGATGCATATTGCATTTTAGGTGGTAATTATTACCCATCGAAAGCTTGCACTTTGTAAGGTCATGGAAGAGATCTTAAGATAATTTATGCCATAGTCTTAAGAAATTAAGAGCCAATATCACATTTGAAAATTGGTAATGTTTTTTATTTTACAAAATAGGGAGTTTGTTAAAAGATTGGTTTGAAATATTTTACAACATGTTAATCTCCATATTTAAAAGACTCATTTCAAATTAATAAGCTCACATATAAATGCTTTTATATACAAATTTATGGACATTTCTAATTATTTATAAAGACACGAAATCATGATGTACGATATAGCCATAGTTAATAATTATCGTATCTTTTTGCACCCTTAAGATAAAATGGACCCCAAAATAAATTTATTATTTAAATGCTAACTTTTTTAAAGTGACTCAAACTTGAGTTGAAGTAAAGAATGCGAAACCTCTTTGAAATATTGGCCACAAGATATCATCAAACAAGATGAATTACTACTTAAATCGCATTATATCATGTGCTTTTCCATATCACTAAAAAAAAAAACAGAAATTAAGATAATGATTATTGCTTAGTTCTCGGTATTTTGCTCAATATCTTGTGCATTGCACAGGTTCAATCCTAACACGATAAATAGCACGCATGTTTCATACTAATGTTATAGAATGTTCTAATCTTAGATCATGATATATAACATACCACAACATGTTTCATGATGTGCATGCTTGTTAGGCCTATGTAACATATATGCTGACATATAAAACACACTAATTGCATGCTCAATTGCAATGATACAAACATTACTTGAATTTACGTACACTTAGATCCGATTTTCTACCTATAATGGAAAGGCCACATTCTAAACACAATAGTAAACAATTCGACAATTGCCCACGAAGGCCAATATCATATTTAAGTCAATGGAGGAGGTAATTAAAATGATTCTAACCTCTAGGAGTGTAGTTTAATCAACCTATTCGCTGGCTATAGCCATAATAAATATGTAACGTGGTCAACTATACAATCCATTCCACTTTAAATTAGTATATAGCTATGATGAATAAAGTAATAAAATCAGTAAAATTATTAGGGAAAAAACCACGAAAAACCCTAAACTTTGCCTAAAGTGATAGATTTACCTCAACCTTTTTTTAGTGACATGAAAAACCCTAAACTTTGCCAATCGTGACACATTTACCTCAAACTTTTTTTTTGTGACACAAAAAACCTTGAACTTCTATCATGTGACACATTTACCACAAAATTATAGGGCATTTTAATATTTTTACTTTTTTTAATTTTTTTAATTTTATATTTTTCTTCTTCTTCCCTCCGTCGGCCATGGCTGGCCGGCAGAGGGAAGTCAGCATCAAGCAAGTGCTGCCCTCGCCAGCGTTGGATGAGGGCACGTCGGCAAGAGCGGCCCTCGGCTAGGTCGGGTGAGGGCCTCCCTCGCGCCCTCGCTAGACACCGTTGAGGGCATCGCTCGCCAGGCCTTGGCTGGCGACGGGTAAGGGCTGTCCTTGCCTGCATCAGGTGGGGGCTATCCTCACCGGTTGCCGGCAAGGGTGGCCTTTGCTTGCATCGGGCGAGGATTGGCGAGGGCACTCCTCGCCCGACGTAGGTGAGGGCTGTCCTCGCTAGCGACGGGCGAGGATGGCCCTTGCCAACGTCGGGGGAGGACGGCCCTCGCCAAATCTGGCGACGGCAACCCTCTCCCGACGCTGGGGAGGGCCTGTCGAGGGATGCCTTGGCTGGCATCCGGTGAAGGCCATCCTTGCCCGACGCCGGTGAGGGCAACCCTCGCTGCGTCGGGTGAGGGCATGAGGGAGGCCCTCGCCCGATGTCGGCAAGGGTGGCCCTAGCCAGCCCAAGTGAGGGCGACCCTCGCCCGACGCCAGCGAGGGCGGCCCTAGCTAGCCTAGGTGAGGGCGACCCTCGCCCGACGCTAGCGAGGGTAGCCCTCGCTTGACGTCGGTGAGGGCAGCCCTCGCCCGATGCCGACTTCCCTCCATCGGCCAACCATGGCTGGTAGAGGGAAGAAGAAGAAAAAAAGAAAAAAAAAAGAAAAACATAAAAAACATAAAAAAATAAGACAAAAAATGCCCTTGATGGGGTAAATGTGTCACAGTTTAAAAAGTTTGGGGTTTTTCACGTTAAAAAAAAAGTTTAAGGTAAATGTGTCACTCTCAACAAACTTTGGGGTTTTTAGTGGTCTTTTTCAAAATTATTATTTGGCTTCTAAAAGGCTTGTTCTGCAAATAATATCGTTGTCAATCAGTCAATTGGCACATTGGCTAGCCTTGGGGCTATCATTTTTGAAGACCTTACAAAATTTTATATGATATTAGAGTAAGAAGTGATTATCTCAAATCTATGGAAACCCCCTTTTTCGCCCTTTTAGTTTGAGATTAATATCCACAACATTTAGACATCAATTCAGAGTTGATATCGATAGTTGAATCTGTAGTCTCATTTTTTCTTGAGACTTGAGGCGTTGGTCATTGTACCAATTCGATGCAATACGTATTGGCGATGCAATCGATTTCCCTAGATATAATTAGCATGCTTTAAGGATACATTGATCAGTGCGGTTACGCAATTGTTGGAAATTTTCTATAATATGGGCTTACATTAATTAATTAATTTTTTATTTTAAATAATTGGGTTAATGGATATTCCAATATTTGTTAAACCCAACAGTGATTTGATTGAATTGGGCATTGGCATTTATTAATAATGGGCCTAGTTAAGCAGCAACATGTAAGTAATTATGTTTTTTAGAAGCCCATAATGGAAAGGGCCCAGTTGACACATTGTTGATTAGGGTTTGCTAGGTCCATTCTCTAGCCTATAAAAGGGTATGTTATATCTATCAGTTGCTTTGATCCCAGTTGTTATACTGAAATAAGTCATAGAGAGGAAGATCTGACATTCCAATAGATCTCGATTATCAGGTTGATCTTTTTTTTTGTCAAGTGAAGCAATGGCTCAAAGAGGTACGCTTTAATTCCATTATGTTTATTGATCTCGGTGTTGTACAATCATATATGGATTCGATTCTTCTTGATGAATGAGTTAAATTATGTGATAATTTTCTACATGTGGTATCAAAGCAAATCATATATGATTGTAGAACCCATTTTTTTTTTTTTAGTGGAAAAATTCAAAATTTTCCTCTTTGAGCCAAATATGGGCATTATTTTTTGTGTGGAATTTTTGCTCGATTGATCCTGAAACCATAGGGCTTTCGTTCTACATGTCGAGATCTTTCCAACCATATATAATTTGTATAATTCGTTGAGAATTGAGAGAGAATTTTAAATTTGAAATTCTAGGGTTTATACATGAAAAAGTTCTAGAATTTCCAAATTACTTGCAGTTGATTGACGTAAATTGTTGAATGGGTATTGTTATATATATTAGCATCATTTTGTTGCATTAAAGTAAATTTTTAGAGCTTAAATTTAAGAAATTCGAAATTCGGCCATGGAAGGTTTAGATCCGAAACTTTGAAGCTTGAATATGAAGATTTTCTTATTTGTTCTTTGTTTAATTCAATCTAGTCAATTATATTGATGTTCTACGCAAGTCTCATGGAGAAATTTCATCAAAAATCAAGTTAATTTGTGTTTTTGGAGTTTCGGGTCGAAATCGAGTCATTTGACTGGGTTTGTAGGAAATTTGGGACTCAGCTAGAGGTTGAGGAAGACCTCTAGCCAGGCCGGGCTAATGGATGGGCATAAGCCCATCCTTTCCCTTTTTTTTTTTTTTTTTTTTTTTTTTTAAATAAATGAATTAAAAATAATTTGAATTAAAAAAGAAAAGGAAAATTAAAAAATAATTGAATAAAAAGAGAAAATATAAAGAAGAAACGGGATGGGGAAGCGAGGATTTATAGAGGTGTGAGATAAGAGAGATTAAGTGAGGAAAATGTTTTTGATTTTTCAAAAGTGGAAAACATTTTCTCCTAATTTAAAAGATTTTTTTTTCCTTTTATGGAAAACATTTTCCCAAGGAATTAATTTTCAGTGAAACGAACGTCGGAAAATCCGGAAAACGTTTTCCCAGAAATTATTTTTCGCGAAACGAACGGAGTCTAATTTAGAAGATTTTTTTCCTTTCATGAAAAACATTTTCTCAAAGGAATTCATTTTCCGTAAAACGAACGTCAAAAAATATAAAAAATCTTTTCATAGAAATTATTTTCGCGAAACGAGCGAAGCTTTAATGACATTCCCATTATGCCAAGTCGTGCATAAATTTACAAGTGCTTTTCAAGAAAGCTTCATGTTCTTTGCAATTTTGCACTCTAAGTCATGGCAAGGCCCTTTAAATCCGGCAGAAACTAAGAAACTGAGGGAAACGATCACCGAGGATCGAAGTCTCGCAAGAAAAAACGAAGGCTTCGGCATGGGTTCAGGTCCGGCGCTCGAGCTTCCCTCCATAGATTTTTCCGGATTGGGCGATTCGGAGCCTGGAAGCGGCGGCTGGGATTCCGTCCAAGAAGCTGTCCGACGAGCGCTCGAAGAGTATGGCTGCTTCTTGGCTCTGTACGACAAGGTCACCGAGGAGCTTCACGACGAGGTCTTCCATCAGATGGAGGAGATATTCGGTCTTCCGGCCGAGACTAAGCGCCGGTTCGTCGACCCGACGAGGCCGTACGATGGCTACCTTGCTAACCTCCCTCTTGACGAGGCCATGGGGATGCGCGAGGCCCTGAACTCCGGCGCGATCGAACGCTTGGCCGGTCTCCTGTGGCCAGAGGGAAACGCCAAATTCTGGTACGTACGGCGCGAATTACATTCGCGAACTTCCATCGGCCATGCTCGAGTCATTTACGTTCTGTCGAAAATTGTTCATCGTGAAGAACTTTAATTACAAAAAAACTTGGCGAATTCGCCTCTCTGAATCGCTTGCAGCGAGCTGCTGAACGCGTACGTGAGGAGGCTGTCCGAGTTAGACTACACGATCCAGAAGATGGTGTTCCGAAGCTTTGGCGTTGAGCGCTATCTCGACTCGCACGCCGCGTCGACGGTACATTCCCTTCGCTTCCTGAGGTATGGAGCGCCGGAGACGGAGGAGGCTCGGCCCGGAGGCATAATTCATTACGACCCGAACTTCGTGACCATGCTGCAGCAGAATCACGTGAACGGATTGGAAGTGGAGACGAAGCATGGAGACTGGATTAAAGTCGCGCCCTCGGCTTCCTCTACTATCGTCATGCTTGGAGAGTCATTCCATGTGAGTCCCTCTCTCTCTCTCTCTAATAATCTCTTCATTATATCCCACCTTTTACAAAATAAGATTAAAAATAGTGGATATGCAAAAACTATAAAAATTTTCTAAGCCATTAAAACATATTCTAAAGAAAAATCCTACGTAAGAGATTTTATACACAATCGATTTGAGAGGATTTGACAAAGTAGATAATTATAATCCTCATATCAAGGTAGTTTGTATGAAATTTTCTTTATGCCGGAGGTGCGCGTGCTATATAATTTTATAACTAATCTGTGAGCTATATTTTTCATGGACCAATCAATTTGTGTGGTAGAATATTGTTCATTCCTTAAAGAGTCTTTGTTTACCTAACATTAATTTCTTCTATAATTAAATTTATAAGTGATTTTAGAAATTCACGACTTTCCACTAACCACCAGGATGCTTAAAAAACTGAACAGTAAGTAATTGCAAATTGCCCTTTGAAATAGATTTGTGCCTTTATTTTGGGTTCTCGTGTGCTTGATTTGGATAATTTGTCAATATTTTCAAATTGTAATTACCTAACGGAGAAAAATTATTAGCAAAGTGCTAAATTTATTGCACCGTCAATGCTAAATTTTTCAATTTGACTAATTTAATCTAAACCTTTTGATGATTTGCCAAGAGTGTCCCTCAAATCATTTTTCTAATGTTTTTTTTTTCAATTTTTCAATTTTTTTTCTTTTTTCTCTTTCCCTATTATTTGCCGGTCATCGTCCATAGGTGAGGGCAACCTTCGCTATATGGTGGTGACCTCTAGTGGCCATTGTTGGGGCCTCGTCGACCTGTAGAGGGAAGTAGCAAAAAAAAAAAAAGTAAAAAGAAAATAAAAGAAAAGAAAAGAAAAGAAAGAGGGGAAAAAGTGCCAAAATTTTGGAAAATAAAAAAAATTGGCAAAGGAAAAAAATGATTTATGGTTAAATTGATTGCTATAAAATAAGTTTAGATTTTTTGGACAATTATTCTTGAGATAGGTGAGTTGTGTAGTAATAAGAGTACACAAGATGTTTACCCCGATTAAAATTCATGCAATAATCTCCTTGATTAAGAGATGCATGCATGGCTGTATGTATAACTTTCACCTCAGCTGTGACCTCTTTCATGGTCTTTTCTTAGGGATGGAGCAACGGAAGATTATACTGTCCTCGACACCGTGTGATGATGCGCGGGCACGAGGCCAGGCTCTCTATCGGGATCTTCTCCGGCGTCGAAGGAACCGTTCGGTGCCCCGACGAGCTCGTGGACGAGCAACACCCTTTGCTTTTCAAGCCCTTCGACGCTGAGAGCCTCGTCCGCATCTTCGCCACAACGGAGGGACGGAACGGAGCTTCGGCTCTCAAAACCTTTTATGGCGTTTCTAATTGAACGTGATCTTTTTCAGATTATTATTCCAAACCCTTTATAAAGCCAAAGCTTTTGTTTTCTTTTTTATTTGATCAAATAGTTGAATAATGAAAAAAAAAAAAAAAGAGATAATGAACGACTGATTGAGCTCTTTGTGAGGTAATACTTGTGGCATTGCTTTGGGTATAATTAGGGCTAGGAAGCACTCAAGTAATTGTGAACTTTATACACTCCAGATTTATGGTGGACTTCTTGGTGGCTAAATTTCCCCATAAAATAAGTATTGACACTCAAATTGAATAAATGTAAATCTCTAGTGTTTCTTGACATTCATTCTTGATTTCTCTAGTAATCTCTTCTTCTCATGTTGAATTGCAAGATCTGTTATCCTTAACTTTATTCTCACAAAGGGTTCTCTTTCAACACCTCTCAAAATTCCCACCATAGATTTTTTGGACAGGGTCTTGTTGCACCAAAAAAAAAAAAAATAACCAACAAATAACCAACACTAATTTTGGTTACTATGGACTAGTAATGGACTTAATCGAGGATAACAAAGTTTGGTCATTTATGGACAGAATTATAGATAACTTAATGAATTGACAGCCTGAAGGAATCCACAAAACATTGCATTTGAACCGGGGACTAATGAATTAGTGCAAGGAAACTTTGAATTAAATTCTTTAGACGAATTCGTGGCAGAAATCTCGGATGAGAATATATATGTTCGAAGAACTTTCTACAAAGCAAAAGGAATCATGGGCAGAAAATATTGGATAGATACACGATTCGATAATGAATCAATAATCTCGGCCAAATGGCGGAGCAAATGAAAAGAAAGGAAAACAAAAAGGAAAAAAGAGTCCTTTGAATCCTAACCTGCCGCCGATTCATCCATTGACCTTATCTCGTGAGGATATCAGGGAATCACATTGAAAAAAATATTTTCCTTGTTCCCGAAATTGTTTAGGCATCTAATTGCTATCAATAATCAAGCGATACAATTGATCATTTAAAAAAAAATATTTTCCAAATCATTTATTTTCCACGAAACAAATGAAGCCTAAGAATCCTCCCCTCATGTCTACCTCCATATCTCCTATCCTGACCAAGCAATTAACTTCAAACAATTCTTCCTATTTAGAATCAACAAAATCTAGATACACACTTGTCGCGACCTATTTTTCAGGTGCATCACCTAAAACTAGGTTAATGGACTACTAAGCTTTTAAACTTAGCTTGGGCTCTCCCAAGCCCATACCAATTCACAACTTAAGGTTCAAACATTTAACATGCAAAAGGTTATTAATTAGGAGTCGTCACTAATCGGTTTATGGTAGGTCGACCAGACACCTAAGTAAAATAAATGGAGATTTATTTTACTTTTACGAACCAGTGACTAAGGGTACGGGGACTTGGTTACAATATAATTTTCTAATGCCCTTTCGGTACCATTTCTTTTTAATTTTTCAAAACGTTTTTGCAAGCAGCTGATTTATTTTAACCTAAATTACTATCATACAAATGCAGTGACCACACGGGTGTTCATCCATTATTTAAAACATTCAAATAAATAAATTGCATCACACAAAGCAAGCAATCATTTTTTTTGGATTTTCTTAAAAGTTGGAGTTCTTTTATAAAAATGCATTTTTAAACTAAATGACTTAATCCTATTAATATGCAAATTCTAATTAAATGGGTCTATTATGCAAATTAATAAACATGCACCTCGTGACCTAGTTAACTAGTTAACATGCGCATAGTATTTTTGCAATTTTTTTATTGGAATTCAGAATTTATGAAAACCCTAATTAATCTATCTAAAAAGGGATAATTTTCTAATTTATTCTAGGGATTAATTTGACTTAAACCCTATCCTATCTTAGAAAACTATTTTTTTATTTTTTTATTTTAAAAAAGGATGAAAATATGAAAATGTGCTAATTAAGACTCTAAAAAGGCTATTTAAGTCTAATCCTAACTTTTTTTTAAAAAAATATCTAAAAATGCAGTCCTAAAAATATTATCTAAAAATGCAATCCTAGAAATATAATCTTAAAAATTTGATTAATTAAACCTCCGTGTCTATTATATTAAACCTTAATGTTCTATCTACTTATGCAAATTTTTTTTGAATATTTTGATTTTTGATTTTTTTAGTTTCTTATTAGTTTTTTTTAATTTGAATAATTTTAAAATAAGGGTTAAATCTAAACAATTAATATAATCACTAAATAAAGGGTCAAAATAATTGAAAAAATAACCACGGCGTCTCACAGGTCAAATTAACAATTATTCTAACCCTAATCATCACAACAACCTAGAATAATTAAAAAATCTGATCCGAAGTCTTACGGACCAAATTAAATAATTATTATGATTTAACAATTGAGATTTTACCAAAAAGTCCAAAAATTAAAAATAATTAGAAAAGTGATCCGATGTCTCTCGGATCAAATTAATAATTATATTAATTTCAGACAAAATCCCTACAGATAATGACCACAAAATTCATGAATATTAACACTCAATATTACAAATTAAATACCTAAACTAAAAATGCTATCAAATGAAATAAGCAAAAATAACATAACAAATAAAATAAATTAAACTATAAAAGTAAAAGAAAATAAAATAAAAAGAACAAAAACTACCTAAAGGGGGGGTAAACCGACGGTGGACGGCGCTGGTTTGTCGTCGGGGCTCCGGCGGGGAGCGGCTGACGGCGACAGTGAGGGGCTCGAGCTCGGAGCAGCAGCGGAGGCGGAGCTGGACCGCGGGTCGCTGGGTGGCGACGTCGGCAGCGGTGCGGGGCTCGGCTGGCGTCGGAGCGTCGCGGACTGCTGGGCGGCGACGGCGTCGAGCTCCGGGGTAGTGGGCGTCGATCCGGGTAGCGGGGATCACCGGCAGAGGCGGTGCGGTGGCGCGGCAAGCAGGTGTCGCGGGGGACTCGGCGACCAGTGGGGGCGGCGCTGGCGTCGGCGAGCGGACCAGCGAGGTGGCGGTGCGGAGGCGCGGCGGAGCTCGGAGATCGACGGGTGGCGTCGCGGGCGGAGCAGGAGTGTTACAGTGGCGCGGCGTAGGTGAGGGCGGGAGCGCGGTCGTCGGGGCGCCTGGCGTTCGGAGGTGCGGCGATGGAGCTGCAGATGCGGGCGAGTCCGGCGGAGCGGCAGTGGCGTCGTGGGCAAAGGTGCTGTGATCGGCGGGCGAGTGCTGCAGATGCTCGAACAGAGGGTGGAGGCGAGCGGCGGGACGTCGTGCAGCTTTGCGGAGAAGAAACCCACGAAGAAGAAGCACAGTGCACGTCTCTTCCTTTTTTTTTTTTTTCTCTCTCACCTCACGTCTACTCGCACGTATTCCGTACTGACTTTTGTACTTTTCTTCAGTCAAAAGGAGCAAACAGTCCTTTGACCTGACCCAGAAAATTGAACTCAAAAAAATGAAGGAGAAAACATCCTCGCTTTTGCTTTGAAAATTTTTCTTGAATTCACTCTCGATTTTTTTGAAAATCACCACCACTAGTCACGAAAAATGTAGCTCTCTTTTATAGTGATTCTGGACGACCATTCTGTATAATATTTTTCGAGTTTCCATTTTCTGTTGCATTAAATCAAAGCTACAAATCAAAGCGAGATTTCACAATCAACTCGATTTTGCTCCGATTTATTCCGTTTTATAAAAATTCTTACCCTTTGTTTACCTAATTTTTAATTGTTTCTGCATTTATCGAAATTTGAATGCTCATCAGAATTTCAAATTTCCTTGCATATTTTAATCAAATCCATTTCCCCCATTTTTATTTTTTTCTTTTTATTTGTTCAAAAATGCAATTTTTATTTTCCTTATTTTCCTAGATTTGCTAAAAATAAGTGTCAACAACACTTCACAACAACAACTGCACGTCTAGTGTGAACTTCACTACAACGAGATAATGAAGCTAGGGTGTCACAGTTCCCACGTTAATTTCAACCCTATATTATCCGAATCATTTATTCGAAACGAGCTATCCAGGCCACGTCGGCAATAAACAGCAGACTTAATTGTGACTAAGAAACTCAATGGTAGTCTCTCAGACCAAAAACCGAAACGAACTAGATTCTATCAAAAATTTCCATATCTTCCACGCCATGGATACGGCAACTTCAGGGCGTCTATCAACTTACCAGAGAAAAACACACCGATTATACAGAAGGCAATTTAAAGGAATACCTTAGTACCGGGAACGACATCATCGGGAAGCGACGGAATATGAGCATACTCGATTGCGGTCATCTCACTGTGACCGTCCGTCAGCGTCAATCTCAGCATCCGATTACCACCAGAGCTCTTCGAGGCCTCGTCAATACTACTTCTCGCAATGTCCCTCACCGCAGATATCCGTTCGAGCACATGACAAACGATCACAACCCTAAGCACAACGAGCGCGAAGCCGAAGCGAAACCAACCACGCGCCACTAACACACGGGCAACGGAAGCGATCAGAGGTGGTGACCTAGGAGCAAAAGCCAGCGTCGGGGCGGCCTAACCTGGAGGACCATGGGGCCGTGGAGGTGCGAGGCCTTGCGGTCGGGGAGGGTCCGGGACCCGACGGATCTCAGGTCGGTGTTGAGGAGGTCTGATTCAATGGCGACGGTGAGGGCGGCCGTGTCGGAGGGGTTGTCGATGTGGATCATGATGACGGCCCAGACGTGGGCCGCGTTGTCGAAGGACCATCCGCACTGCCGGAGCCTCTCCACCAGCGCGGCTTCCGAAGAAGAATACGTCGCCGACGATGACGCCGCCGCTGCCGCCGCCGCCGCCGACGGAGCAGGAGGAGCAGTAGGAGTAGAAGCGGGAGCAGAGGACGAGCACGGTTCCATCTTGAGAGAGAATTCTCTGTAAAAGCAAAAGCTGCGCGGCCGCGTTTTGTTGCGGGGGGAGATGCCGTTTAGGGGAGGAAGCGAATCTGCGGGCCGCCCGATCGGCCCAAGCCTAGGAGTTGCGGGCTTGAGGGTAGGCCCGCCCACGTGGAGGCCCTACTTTTTTTTTTTTTTTAAAATAATGGGAGAGACCGTAGCGAAAACAAGCAACAGGCCGCACGCTGGGTGGGCCTGGGTGGGTTTGGGCGGGCCGGTTGGCTTGCTTCAGGTGAAAGTACTTTTTAGGCCCACCCATGGTTTGGGAAAGATTGGATTTTCTACAGGAAATAATTAGCTTTGGACGTGCCCAACTGGACGTGCCTGGCTTGTCCAAACCCGCTCGATCCCAGTTGTTTTATGCTTGACGGGCCTCAGTGGGGCCCCTAAACCGCCAGACTTGTGATGGTGTCTAATTGAAGGGGCGGATTTTGTGCAAGGCGGAGCGAGTCACCCTCAGTTGCCCCAAGGGCTTCCTTTGGATCCTTGGTGCTCAGTTAAGAGGTGTAACCTCACCAAAGGAAGGGAGCTTTCTAGGAAGGCCTTCACTGCTTGTCCGTTCGACATGTAGGGATGACAAACTCCATTAATAAGTTCCTTATTTTAATGTATTGATGTTTGCATGCTTTGTACCTCTCGATATACCTTCTTTCTTTTCCAAGATGAAAGAATACTTTCTGAATATTTTATATCCCAATGATCTTGAGACCTAGGCGGGGACTGATATGAACCCTTTTAGGGACTTGCTTAGGTCCAATTACGCCTCAATGAAAAAAAAAAAATATTTACATACAAACTTGGCCACCGGATTTTGTAAGATTTTTGTCGAAGTCCTAAAGAACTATCAATGGGAACTTCTAGTGAGATAATTTCCAATTTAGGGTCTATTTTCCTATAATGATTTAGGTGAAGTCAATAAATCTTTCCAAATTGACAAAGAGAGCATGTTGTGATGCATATTGCATTTTAGGTGGTAATTATTACCCATTGCAAGCTTGCACTTTGTAAGGTCATGGAAGAGATCTTAAGATAATTTATGCCATAGTCTTAAGAAATTAAGAGCCAATATCACATTTGAAAATTGGTAATGTTTTTTATTTTACAAAATAGGGAGTTTGTTAAAAGATTGGTTTGAAATATTTTACAACATGTTAATCTCCATATTTAAAAGACTCATTTCAAATTAATGAGCTCACATATAAATGCTTTTATATACAAATTTATGGACATTTCTAATTATTTATAAAGACACGAAATCATGATGTACGATATAGCCATAGTTAATAATTATCGTATCTTTTTGCACCCTTAAGATAAAATGGACCCCAAAATAAATTTATTATTTAAATGCTAACTTTTTTAAAGTGACTCAAACTTGAGTTGAAGTAAAGAATGCGAAACCTCTTTGAAATATTGGCCACAAAATATCATCAAACAAGATGAATTACTACTTAACTTGCATTATATCATGTACATTTCCATATCACTAAAAAAAAAATAGCAGAAATTATGATAATGATTATTGCTTAGTTCTCGGTATTTTGCTCGATATCTTGTGCATTGCGCAGGTTCAATCCTAGCACGATAAATAGCACGGCATGTTTCATACTAAATAGTACGGCATGTTCTAATCTTAGATCGTGATATATAACATGCCACAACATATTTCATGGCGTGCATGCTTGTTAGGCCTATGTAACATATATGCTGACATATAAAACACACTAATTGCATGCTCAATTGCAATGATACAAAAATTACTTGAATTTACGTACACTTAGATCCGATTTTCTACCTATAATGGAAAGGCCACATTCTAAACACAATAGTAAACAATTCGACAATTGCCCACGAAGGCCAAGATCATATTTAAGTCAATGGAGGGGGTAATTAAAATGATTCTAACCTCTAGGAGTGTAGTTTAATCAAGCTATTCGCTGGCTATAGCCATAATAAATATGTAACCTGGTCAACTATACAATCCATTCCACTTTAAATTAGTATATAGCTGTGACGAATAAAGTAATAAAATCAGTAAAATTATTAGGGAAAAAACCATGAAAAACCCTAAACTTTGCCCAAAGGGACAAATTTACCCTAAACTTTTTTAGTGACGTGAAAAACCCTAAACTTTGCCAACCGTGACACATTTACCCCAAAATTTTTTTTGTGACACAAAAAACCCTGAACTTCTGTCATGTGACACATTTACCACAAAATTATAGGGCATTTTGGTATTTTTACTTTTTATAATTTTTTTATTTTATATTTTTCTTCTTCTTCCCTCCGCGGGCGTCAAGCAAGTGCTGCCCTTGCCAGCGTCGGGTGAGGGTACGTCGGTGAGGGCGGCCCTTAGCTGGGTCGGGCGAGGGCCTCGCTTGCGCCCTTGCTCGATGTCGGCGAGGGCATCCCTCGCTAGGCCCTAGGCGGCAACAGGTAAGGGTTGTCCTTCCTTACATCGGGTGAGGGTCATCCTCACCCATCGCCGGCAAGGGTGGCCCTTGCTTGCATCGGGCAAGGATTGGCGAGGGCACCCCTCACCCGACGCGGGCGAGGGCTATCCTCGCCGGCGACGGGCGAGGACAGCCCTCGCCAATGTCGGGGAGGACGGCCCTCGCTAGATTTGGCGAGGGCAACCCTCTCTTGACGCTAGCGAGGGCCTATTGAGGGATGCCTTGGCTGGCGTCGGGCGAAGGCCATTCTCGCCCGATGTCGGTGAGGGCACGAGGGAGGCCCTCGCTCATTGTTGGCGAGGACGGCCCTAGCCAGCCACGGTGAGGGCGACCCTCGCCCAATGCCAGCGAGGGTAGCCCTCACTTGACGCCGACGAGGGTAGCCCTCGCCTAATGCCGGCTTCGCTCTGCCGGCTAGCCATGGTTGGTAGAGGGAAGAAGAAGAAAAAAAGAAAAAAAAAGAAAAACATAAAAACATAAAAAAAAAGATAAAAATGCCTTTGATGGGGTAAATGTGTCACAGTTTGAAAAGTTTGGGGTTTTTCAAGCCAAAAAAAAAAAAGTTTGGGGTAAATGTGTCACTCTGAGCAAACTTTGGGGTTTTTAGTGGTCTTTTCCAAAATTATTATTTGGCTTCTAAAAGGCTTGTTCTGCAAATAATATCATCGTTAATCAGTCAATTGGCACATTGGCTAACCTTGAGGGCTATCATTTTTGGAAACCTTACAAAATTTTATATGATATTTAAGTAAGAAGTGATTATCTCAAATCTTTGGAAACCTTCTTTTTCGCCTTTTTAGTTTGAGATTAATATCCAGAACATTTAGACGTCAATTTGGAGTTGAATTTGTAGTCTCATTTTTTCTTGAGACTTGAGGCGTTGGTCATTGTACCAATTCGATGCAATACGTATCGGCGATGCAATCGATTTCCCTAGATATAGTTAGCATGCTTTATGGATACATTGATCAATGCGGTTACGCAATTGTTGGAAATTTTCTATAATATGGGCTTACATTAATTAATTAATTTTTTATTTTAAATAATTGGGTTAATGGATATTTCAATATTTGTTGAACCCAACAGTGATTTGATTGAATTGGGCATTCACATCTATTAATAACGGGCCTAGTTAAGCAGCAACGTGTAGGTAATTATGTTTTTTAGAAGCCCATAATGGGAAGGGCCCAATTGACACGTTGTTGATTAGGGTTTGCTAGGTCCCTTCTTTAGCCTATAAAAGGGTATGTATATCTATCAGTTGCTTTGATCCCATTAAAAGTTGTTATACTGAAATAAGTCATAGAGAGGAAATCTGACATTCCAATAGATCTCGATCAGGTTGATCTATTTTTTTTTCAAGTGAAGTAATGAATCAAACAGGTACGCTTTAATTCAATTGTGTTTATTGATCTCGGTGTTGTACAGTCATATATGGATTCGATTCTTCTTGATGAATGAGTTAAATTATGTGAATAATTTTCTACATGTGGTATCAAAGGAAATCATATATGATTATAGAACCCAATTTTTCTTTAATGGAAAAATTTGAAATTTTCCTCTTTGAACCAAATATGGGCATTATTTTTCGTGTGGAATTTTTGCTCGATTGATCCTGAAACCATAGGGCTTTCGTTCTACATGTTGAGATCATTCCAACCATATATAATTTGTATAATTCGTTGAGAATTGAGAGAGAATTTTAAATTTGAAATTCTAGGGTCTATACATGAAAAAGTTCTAGAATTTCCAAATTACTTGCAATTGATGGATGTTCATTGTAAATTGTTGAATGGGTATTGTTATATATATTAGCATCATTTTGTTGCATTAAAGTAAGTTTTTAGAGCTGAAATTTAAGAAATTCGAAATTCGGCCATGGAAGGTTTAGATCCGAAACTTTGAAGCTTGAATATGAAGATTTTCTTATTTGTTCTTCGTTTAATTCAATCTAGTCAATTATATTGATGTTCTATGCAAGTCTCATGGAGAAATTTCATCAAAAATCAAGTTAATTTGTGTTTTTGGAGTTTCGGGTCGAAACCGAGTCGTTTGACTGGGTTTGCAGGAAATTTGGACTTAGCTAGAGGTTGAGGAAGACCTCTAGCCAGGCCGGGACAATGGATGGGCGTAAGCCCATCCTTTCCTCTGTTTTTTTTTTTTTTAAATAAATGAATTAAAAATAACTTGAATTAAAAGAGAAAAGGAAAATTAAAAAATAATTGAATAAAAAGAGAAAATAAGAAGAAGAAAGGGGATGGGGAAGTGATGATTTATAGAGGTGTGAGATAAGAGAGATTAAGTGAGGAAAACGTTTTTGACTTTTCAAAAGTGGAAACCATTTTCTCCTAATTTAGAAGATTTTTTTTTTCCTTTTATGGAAAACATTTTCCCAAGGAATTAATTTTCCATGAAATGAAGGTCGGAAAATCCAAAAAACGTTTTCCCAGATTTTTTTTTTCCACGAAACGAACAGAGCCTAATTTAGAAGATTTTTTTTTTTTTTTCATGAAAAGCATTTTCCCAAAGGAATTCATTTTCCATAAAACGAAAGCTAGAAAATATGAAAAACCTTTTCCTGGAAATTATTTTCTGCAAAACGAACGGAGCTTTGATGACATTCATGATATGCTGAGTCGTGCATAAATTTATAAGTGCTTTTCAAGAAGGCTTCACGTTCTTTGCATTTTTGCACACTAAGTCATGGCAAGGCCCTTTTAATCCGGCAGAAACTAAGAAACTGAGGGAAACGATCACCGAGGATCGAAGTCTCGCAAGAAAAAACGAAGGCTTCGGCATGGGTTCAGGTCCGGCGCTCGAGCTTCCCTCCATAGATTTTTCCGGATTGGGCGATTTGGAGCCCGGAAGCGGCGGCTGGGATTCCGTCCAAGATGCTGTCCAGCGAGCGCTCGAAGAGTATGGCTGCTTCTTGGCTCTGTACGACAAGGTCACCGAGGAGCTTCATGACGAGGTCTTCCATCAGATGGAGGAGGTGTTCGGTCTTCCGGCCGAGACTAAGCGCGGGTTCGTCAACCCGACGAGGCCGTACGATGGCTACCTTGCTAACCTGCCTCTTGACCCAGAGGCCATGGGGATGCGCGAGGCCCTGAACTCCGGCGCGATCGAACGCTTGGCCGGTCTCCTGTGGCCAGAGGGAAACGCCAAATTCTGGTACGTACGGCGCGAATTACGTTCGCGAACTTCCATCGGCCATGCTCGAGTCATTTACGTTCTGTCCAAAATTGTTCATCGTCAAGAACTTCAATTACAAAAAAACTTGGCGAATTCGCCTCTCTGAATCGCTTGCAGCGAGCTGCTGAACGCGTACGTGAGGAGGCTGTCCGAGTTAGACTACACGATCCAGAAGATGGTGTTCCGAAGCTTTGGCGTTGAGCGCTATCTCGACTCGCACGCGGCGTCGACGGTACATTCCCTTCGCTTCCTGAGGTATGGAGCGCCGGAGGTGGAGGAGGCTCGGCCCGGAGGCATAATTCATTACGACCCGAACTTCGTGACCATGCTGCAGCAGAATCACGTGAACGGATTGGAAGTGGAGACGAAGCATGGAGACTGGATTAAAGTCGCGCCCTCGGCTTCCTCTACTATCGTCATGCTTGGAGAGTCATTCCATGTGAGTCCCTCTCTCTCTCTCTCTCTCTCTAATAATCTCTTCATTATATCCCACCTTTTACAAAATAAGATTAAAAATAGTGGATATGCAAAAACTATAAAATTTTTCTAAGCCATTAAAGCATATTCTAAAGAAAAATCCTACGTAAGAGATTTTATACACAATCGATTTGAGAGGATTTGACAGAGTAGATAATTATAATCCTCATATCAAGGTAGTTTGTATGAAATTTTCTTTATGCCGGAGGTGCGCGTGCTATATAATTTTATAACTAATCTGTGAGCTATATTTTTCATGGACCAATCAATTTGTGTGGTAGAATATTGTTCATTCCCTTAAAGAGTCTTTGTT
Organism: Eucalyptus leucophloia subsp. euroa; assembly: GCA_017140325.1. NCBI lineage: Eukaryota > Viridiplantae > Streptophyta > Magnoliopsida > Myrtales > Myrtaceae > Eucalyptus > Eucalyptus leucophloia. The sequence goes on from CM029470.1 coordinate 11,430,643, forward strand.
TACCTAACATTAATTTCTTCTATAATTAAATTTATAAGTGATTTTAGAAATTCACGACTTTCCACTAACCACCAGGATGCTTAAAAATTGCCCTTTGAAATAGATTTGTGCCTTTATTTTGGGTTCTCGTGTGCTTGATTTGGATAATTTGTCAATATTTTCAAATTATAATTACCAAACGGAGAAAAATTGTTAGAAAAGTCCTAAATTTATTGCACCGTCAATACTAAATTTTTCAACTTGACCAATTTAATCATAAACATTTTGATGATTTGCCAAGAGTGTCCCTCAAATCAATTTTCTAATTTTTTTCTCTTTTTCTTTTTTTTTTCTTTTTTCTCTTTCCCTATTATTTGCCGGTCATTGTCCATAGGTGAGGGCAACCTTCGCTATATGGTGGTGACCTCTAGTGGCCATTGTTGAGGCCTCGTCAACCAGTAGAGGGAAGTAGAAAAAAATAAAAAGAAGAAGAAAATAAAAGAAAAGAAAAGGAAGAGGGGAAAAAGTGCCAAAATTTTGGAAAATAAAAAAATTGGCAAAGGAAAAAAAATGATTTATGGTTAAATTGATTGCTATAAAATAAGTTTAGATTTTTTGGACAATTATTCTTGAGACAGGTGAGTTGTGTAGTTATAAGAGTACACAAGATGTTTACCCCGATTAAAATTCATGCAATAATCTCCTTGATTAAGAGATGCATGCATGGCTGTATGTACAATTTTCACCTCAGCTATGACGTCTTTCATTGTCTTTTCTTAGGGATGGAGCAACGGAAGATTATACTGTCCTCGACACCGTGTGATGATGCGCGGGCACGAGGCCAGGCTCTCCATCGGGATCTTCTCCGGCGTCGAAGGAACCGTTCGGTGCCCCGACGAGCTCGTGGACGAGCAACACCCTTTGCTTTTCCAGCCCTTCGACGCTGAGGGCCTCGTCCGCATCTTCGCCACACCGGAGGGACGGAACGGAGCTTCGGCTCTCAAAACCTTTTATAGCGTTTCTAATTGAACGTGATCTTTTTTCAGATTACTATTCCAAACCCTTTATAAAGCCTTTAATTTGATGTTGGCGATTGTTGTTTTTCTCCAATCCCCATCCCCCAAAACCACAACGTTTCTCTCCCCATGTCATCTGGTAATACAATTAATAATTGCGAGATTTAGCCGATGACCTATCTATGTACATCCATGGTTAAAATTCCTTTATCCCTGAAATAGAAATTTCAACCTTTTGTCGACATCACATAATAGAAACATACTAGGAATAAGTGTATTAAAAGTCTTAAAATTTTATGATTTAATTGCACTTTTTGAATTTTTTAGGACTCAAATGTACTTTTGTGACAAATTTTAAAACTTTTAATAAATTTATCCCTTTACAATAATATGTACGTAACGGTTATTCAATATAGATTTATTGCATATAATTAGATCACTTTTCTACTTTCGAAAGAAGGCCACGTTCCAAACGCGATTTTAAACAACGACAATGGCTATGAAAAAGCCAATATCATATTAAAGTCAATGAAGGAAGGGATACATGATTGATCATAGGAGTACAGTTCAATCAACTTATTCGTTGGCTATAGCCACAGTAAATACATACCGTGCTCAAACTAAACAATCTAGTCCGCTCTACATTATATTTAGCCATTGCGAATATGGGAGAAAAGTGTTAAAAAAAGTTTTAAACCTTTTGCATTTACGCCAATTTAATCCTAAGCCTTTTGTTGGTGCCAATTTATTCCTATACCTTTTTACTTTGTGTTAATTCAATCATTTCCAGCTAATTTTGATTGGATTTTGTTGATTGGGTGCTGGCTGACTGACATGACATGATCAGTGCTGACATAGACAACTTTTAATAATATTTAAATATTTTTGAATTTTTTCCTTTTCCTTTTCCTTTTCTTTTTCTTTTTCTTTTTTCTATTTTCCTTCTCCTTCTCCTTCCTCCAACTAGTCACCAAACCTCGGCAATCGACCAAAGCCGACCTCGACCTTATTGGCCATTGGCAAGGGTGACCTCATGCTGGGCGGTGAGGCTCGCCCTCATCAAATTTGGTGAGGGTCAAGCCTTGCTAGCCATCACCTCTGGTCGGTCGCCAAGGTCTAGCGACTAGCTAGAAGAAGGAGGATGAGTAAGAAAAAAGGAAAAAAAAAAAGAAAAAAAAAGAAAAAAAAGGAAAAATAAAAAATAAAATGAAAGATTCAAAAATATTAATATATTATTAAAAATTATCCTTAACATGCCGACCGGTGCCCAATTAGCAAAATCCGGTTAAATTTAGCCGTAAATGATTGAATTGGCACTAAGTGAAAAAAAGTTTATCACTAAATTGGCACTAATAAAATGTTTTTGACTAAATTGGCACAAATACAAAAGGTTGAGGACTTTTAAATACTTTTCTTGCCAATATGGTATTGAAATTGACAAAATTATTATTTGGCACTTAAAAAGCTTGTTTCTGTAAATTAAGTTGTTGATTAGTCAATTGGCGTGTCAGCTAACTGCGGCTATCATTGTTGGTGAAGGATCAACCAATTGACCGACCCATGAAATTTTATACGGCGTCAGAGCAGGATGTCATGATCTCAAATATTAGTGCTAGAATACTATATCAAATGATGTTTTTATCTAATATTTTAAGCTTTTAAGTTGAATTTTGTAGCCTTGTGTTCCTCAAGACACGAAGTCTTAGTCGCCATGTTTGTTAGAGTTGACATGTATTGCTTTGCGATTAATCTCCTCGGATATAATTAACGCACTTTATTAAAACCTTGGGTAGGTGTCACTTGGGGATTGTTGCTTGAAACACATTCATCGTATGATTTTTCAATTGGAAATACAATTTCTGAGATGGGCTCCATAACTTAATTATTACTTACTAGAAGTCAAACACTGCTTTCTTGCGGAAGAAAGCAATCAAATAATAAGTTTAAGTATTGGCTTTACTCAAATGTAAATATCCGATTGATGAATTATATCTTGTTAGCCTGTCGTACGATAATTAAAAGCTCATAAGATGTAATTTTCTAAAAGTAAAGAGTTATATCTTTGCTTGCAGGGGTTGCCGTTTCTGAGTGGGGCAATAACATCGGCTTCAATTTTCTCCTGACTGCGGATTTGTTTCCATGTACTCCACGTAGAAGAAATGCAGGAAGAGGAAGGCAACCTTTATCCTTACTCGAGTTAAAGTCAAGTCATTCGCTATCCGAAACCTATATGTCCAAAAGAAAAGGGCAAGAAAATGGAAATACTCATCTCTTCGTGGGATGATTGCTACTTTGAAATTGCAACAAGGACTACCACAAGGATGCGCAAGCCCTATATATCCAGCAGAGAACCACGCCAAGAAACATTCGGAGAAATATCTAAAAAAAAGTAGACATAAGAAACCATGACCTCTATATTTCAACACTGAAGCTTTTGTTGATAGATCTGTCACAATATCTTGCGCATTGCACAGGTTCAATCCTAGCACGACACATACTACGACATGATTCATATTAATAGTATAGAATGTTCTAATCTCAGATTGTGATATATAATATACAACAACATGTTTCATGTCATGAATGCTTACCAGGCCTATGTAACATACATGCTGACCTATAAAACACACTAATTGCTTGCTCAATTGCAATGATACAAACATTACTTGAATTTACGTACAATTAGATCCGATGTTCTACCTATAATGGAAAGGCCACATTACAAACACAATAGTAAACAATTCGACAATTGCCCACGAAGGCCAATATCATATTTAAGTCAACGGAGGAGGTAATTAAAATGATTCTAGCCTCTAGGAGTGTAGTTTAATCAAGCTATTCGTTGGCTATAGCCATAATAAATACGTAACGTGGTCAACTATAGAATCCATTCCTCTTTAAATTAGTATATAGCTGTCACGGATAAAGTAGTAAAATCAGTAAAATTATTATTTGGCTTCTAAAAAGCTTGTTTTGGCAAATAATATTGTCATTAATCAATCAATCGGCACGTTGGCTAACCTCGAGCATTGTCATTTTTGAAGACCTTACAAAATTTTACATCATATTAGAGTAAAAAGTGATTATCTCAAATCTTTGGAAACCCCCTTTTTCATCTTTTTAGTCCGAAACTAATATCTAGAACATTTAGACGTCACTTCAGAGTTGATACCGATAATTGAATATGTAGTCTCATTTTTTCTTAAGAGGCGAGGTGTTGGTCATTGTACCAATTCGATGCAATACGTATCGGCGATGCAATCGATTTCCCTAGATACAATTAGCGTGCTTTATGGATACATCGATCGGTGCGGTTCCGCAATTTTAATAAACATCAAGCAACGAGACAAGCTCTTGCCAACAGACAATGCTGTCATTGGAATGCAGACATTTAATGACATTCGCAACATGCCAAGTCGTGCATTAATTTACAAGCGCTTTTCAAGGAGGCTTCATGCATGTTCTTCGCATTTTTGCACTCTAAGTCATGGCAAGGCCCTTTAAATCCGGCAGAAACTAAGAAACTGAGGGAAACGATCACCGGAGAATCAAAGTCTCGCAAGAAAAGACAAAGGCTTTGGCATGGGTTCAGGTCCGGCGCTGGAGCTTCCCTCCATAGATTTTTCCAGATTGGGCAATTCGGAGCCTGGAAGCGGCGGCTGGGATTCCGTCCAAGACGCCGTCCGGCAGGCGCTCGAAGAGTATGGCTGCTTCTTGGCTCTGTACGACAAGGTCACCGTGGAGCTTCACGACGAGGTCTTCCATCAGATGGAGGAGATGTTCGGTCTTCCGGCCGAGACTAAGCGCCAGTTCGTCGACCCGACCAGGCCGTACGATGGCTACCTTGCTAACCTCCCTCTGAACCCTCTTCATGAGGCCATGGGGATGCGCGACGCCCTGAACTCGGGCGCGATCGAACGCTTGGCTGGGCTCCTGTGGCCAGAGGGGAACGCCAAATTCTGGTACGTATGGCGCGAATCACATTCCCGAACTTCCCTTGGCCATGCTTGAGTCATTTACGTTCTGTCGAAAATTGTTCATCGTGAAGAACTTCAATTACAAAAAGACTCGGCAAATTCGCCTCTCTGAATCACTTGCAGCGAGCTGCTGAACACGTACCTGAGGAGGCTGACCGAGTTAGACTACACGATTCAGAAGATGGTGTTCCGAAGCTTCGGCGTTGAGCGCTATCTCGACTCGCACACCACGTCGACGCTACATGCCCTTCGCCTCCTCAGGTATGGAGCGCCGGAGACGGAGGAGGCTCGGCCCGGAGGCATAACTCATTACGACACGACCTTCGTGACCATGCTGCAGCAGAATCACGTGAACGGGTTGGAAGTGGAGACGAAGCATGGAGACTGGATTAAAGTCATGCCTTCGGCTTCCTCTACTATCGTCATGCTTGGAGAGTCATTCCATGTGAGTCTCTCTCTCTCTCTCTCTCTCTCTCTCTCTCTCTCTCTTAATCTCTTCATTATATCCCACCTTTTACAAAATAAGATCAAAAATAGTGGATACGCAAAAAATATAAAAATTTTCTAAACCATTGAACCATACTCTAAAGAAAAATCCCACGTAAGAGATTTTATCCACAATCGGTTTGAGAAGATCTGACAGAGTAGATAATTAAAATCCTCGTATCAAGGTTGTTCGGATGAAATTTTCATCATGCCGGCGGTGCTCGTGCTATATAATTTTATATCTAATTTGTGAGCTATATTTTTCTTGGACCAATCAATTTGTGTTGTAGAATATTGCTCATTCCTTTAAATAGTCTTTGTTTACCTAACATTAATTTCTTCTATAATTAAATTTATGAGTGATTTTAGAAATTCACGACTTTCCGCTAACCACCAGGATGCTTAAAAAACTGAACAGTAAATTTGTGCCTTTATTTTGGGTTCTCGTGTGCTTGATTTGGATAATTTGTCAATATTTTCAAATTGTAATTACCTAATGGAGAAAAATTATTAGAAAAGTCCTAAATTTATTGAACCGTCCATGCTAAATTTTTCAATTTGACCAATTTAATCGTAAACCTTTTGATGATTTGCCAAGAGTGTCCCTCAAATCAATTTTCTATTTTTTTTTTCAATTTTTCATTTTTTTTCTTTTTTCTCTTTCCCTATTATTTGCCGGTCATCGTCCATAGGTGAGGGCAACCTTCGCTATATGGTGGTGACCTCTAGTGGCCATCGCTGAGGCCTCGTCAACCAGCAGAGGGAAGTAAAAAAAATAAAAAGAAAAAGAAAATAAAAGAAAAGAAAAGGAAAAGGGGAAAAAGTGCCAAAATTTTGGAAAATAAAAAAATTGGCAAAGGAAAAAAATGATTTATGATTGAATTGGTCGCAATAAAATAAGTTTAGATTTTTGGACGATTATTCTTGAGACAGGTGAGTTGTGTAGTAATAAGAGAACACAAGATGTTTACCCCCATTAAAATTCATGTAGCTCTATATAGCTTTATGGTTTCTAGTCAATATATTTCTTACCTTTACCGAAAAAAAAGAAAAGATGTTTACCCTGATTAAAATTCATGCAATAATCTCTTTGATTAAGAGATGCATGAATGGCTGTATGTATAATTTTCACCTCAGCTATGACGTCTTTCATGGTCTTTTCTTAGGGATGGAGCAACGGAAGATTATACTGTCCTCGACACCGTGTGATGATGCGCGGGCACGAGGCCAGGCTCTCCATCGGGATCTTCTCCGGCATCGAAGGAACCATTCGGTGCCCCGACGAGCTTGTGGACGAGCAACACCCTTTGCTTTTCAAGCCCTTCGACACTGAGGGCCTCATCCGCATCCTCGCCACACCGGAGGGACGGAACGGAGCTTCGGCTCTCAAAACCTTTTATGGCGTTTCTAATTGAACGTGATCTTTTTTCAGATTACTATTCCAAACCCTTTATAAAGCCTTTAATTTGATGTTGGCGATCGTTGTTTTTCTCCAATCCCCACCCCCCAAAACCGCAACCTTTCTCTTCCTATGTCATCTGGCAATAAAATTAATAATCACGAAAATTAGCGGATGACCTATCTATGTACATCCATGGTTAAAATTCCTTTATTCCTGAAATAGAAATTTCGACCTTTTGTTGACGTCACAGAGTAAAAACATATTGGGAATAAGTGTATTAAAAGTTCTAAAATTTATCATATAAGTGCAATTAAGTCTTAAAACATTAAAAAAAAGGACAATCAGAAGAATGATTTGATTAGACCAATTTGATAAATTTTATGGCTTAATTATACTTTTTGAAAATTTTTGAGACTCAGTTACACTTCTATTATAAGTTTTATAATTTAATTACACTTTTTGAATTTTTTAGGACTCAAATGCATTTTTATGACAAGTTTTAAAACTTTCAATACATTTGTCCCTTTACAATAATATATACGTAACGGTTATTCAATACAGATTCATTGCATATAATTAAATCACTTTTCTACCTTCAAAAGAAGGCCACCTTCCAAACGCGATATTAAACAACGACAATGGCTATGAAAAAGCCAATATCATATTAAAGTCAATGAGGGAAGGGATACATGATTGATTATAGGAGTACAGTTTAATCAACTTATTCGTTGGCTATAGCCATAGTAAATACATACCATGCTCAAACTAAACAATCTAGTCCACTCTACATTAGATTTAGCCATTGCGAATATGGAAGAAAAGTGTTAAAAAAGTCTTAAACCTTTTACATTTATGCCAATTTAGTCATAAGCCTTTTGTTGGTACTAATTTATTCCTAAACCTTTTCACTTTGTGTCAATTAAATTATTTCAGCTAATTTTGACTAGATTTTGTTGATTGGGTGCCGGCCAGCTGACATGACATAATTGGCGCTGACATGGACAACTTTTGATGATATTTAAATATTTTTGAATTTTTTCCTATTCCTATTCATTTTCCTTTTCTTTTTCTTTCTTTTGTTTTCCTTCTCCTCCTCCTTCCTTCAACCGGTCGCTGGACCTCGGCGACCAACCAGAGGTGACCTCAACCTCGCTAGCCACTGGCGAGGGCAACCCCATACTGGGTGGTGAGGCTCACCCTCTTCGGATTTGGTGAGGGTCAAGTCTTGCTAGCCATCACCTCTAGCTGGTCGTCAAGGTCTGGCGACCAGCTAGAGGATGGAGGATGAGAAGGAAAAAATAAAAAAAAAAAAAGAGAAAAGGCAAAGGAAAAAGGAAAAAAAATAAAATGAAAATTCAAAAATATTAATATATTATTCAAAATTGTCGACGTTAGTGCCGATCGTGTCACGTCAGCCGACCGGTGCCCAATTAACAAAATCTGGTTAAATTTAGCCAAAAAGGACTGAATTGGCACTAAGTGAAGAAGTTTATAACTAAATTGGCACTAATAAAATGTTTCTGACTAAATTGGTACAAATACAAAATGTTGAGGACTTTTAAAACACTTTTCTTGCCAGTATGGTATTGAAATTGACAAAATTATTATTTGACACTTAAAAAGCTTGTTTCTGTAAATTAAGTTGTTGTTAATTAGTCAAATGGCACTAATAAAAATCATTGTTGGTGAAGAATCAACCAATTGACAGACCCATGAAATTTTATACGGCGTCAGAGCAGGATGTCATGATCTCAAATATTAGTGCTGGAATACTATAATATCAAACAATGTTTTTATCTAATATTTTAAGCTTTAAGTTGAATTTTGTAGCCTCGTGTTCCTCAAGACACGAAGTCTTAGTCGCCATATTTGTTAGAGTTGACATGTATTGCTTTGCGATTAATCTCCTTGGATATAATTAACGCACTTTATTAAAACCTTGGGTAGGTGTCACTTGGGGATTGTTGCTTGAAACCCATTCATCAGATGATTTTTCAATTGGAAATACAATTTCTGAGCTGGGCTTCATAACTTAATTATTACTTACTAGAAGTCAAACACTGCTTTGTTGCGGAAGAAAGCGATCGAATAATAAGTTTAAGTATTGGCTTTGCTCAAATGTAAATATTTGATTGATGAATTATATCTTGTTAGCCTATCGTGCGATAATTAAAAGCTCATAAGATTAATTTTCTAAAAGTAAAGGGTTATCTCTTTGCTTGCAGGGGTTGCCGTTTCTGAGTGGGGCAATAACATCGGCTTCAATTTTCTCCTGACTGCTGATTTGTTTCCATGTACTCCACGGAGAAGAAATGCAGGAAGAGGAGGGCAACCTTTATCATTACTCGAGTTAAAGTCAAGTCATTAGCTATCCGAAACCTATATGTCCAAAAGAAAAGGGCAAGAAAATGGAAATACTTATCTCTTCATGGAAAGATTGCTACATTGAAATTGCAACAATGACTACCACAAGGATGCACAAGCCTTATAAATCCAGCAGAGGACCACGCCAAGAAACATTAGGAGAAATATCTAAAAAAAAGTAGACATAAGAAACCATGACCTCTATATTTCAACACTGAAGCTTTTGTTGATAGATCTGTCCCAATTAGATGGCTCAAAGCCAAGGACCGGTCTACGAGGCTACATGTCTCTCCCACCTCTACGAGACCAAAATGGAGCTTCAACAATGATATCTTTTATAGAAGAGAAAATGACACAAATAGTTTATGAATTTTGGCTAAATGTGTAATATCATCCTTGAACTTTTAATTTGTTTGATGTAATCTCTGAACTTTTGATAAATGTTCAATCCATTCCTTGAACTATATGAAAATGTGAAATGTCATCCCTAAACTTGAATTAATGTAAGGATAACATTTGCATAAGAATTTTACTAAAAGTTTAGGGATTATATTGAACAAATTAAAAATTTAGAGACGACATTGTATATTGGGCTAAAGTTCATGGATCACATTAAATAAATTAAAAAATTATTGTATATTGGGTCAAAGTTCATAGATTATATATGTTATTATCCTTTTACAGAATTTAAAAATCTCCCATTCGCTAAGAATTCATTTTGAGGTGCATTTGAAGCACTGTGCGTCCTCTCAAAATCGATCAATTATAATCAGCCAAGTTTTAGTGAAGCATTTTTCATCGTGTTATTGATTAATTGAGTGGATGGTCGATAGTATTGGACAAGCATATGAGGGTTTTCCTTTCTTATCCCACTTCGGAGCTACGTGTGCTTCCGGCTGTTGATGACGATGGGATCGCTTCTAGTAGGCAAGAATTATAGAAAAAAAAAGCTGACAAATAAATTGGGGTTCATGGAGACGAAAAGAAATCTTTAATTATTTCCTACTAGCGGCAAAAAACTGATGGTTTTATGTGATGGGCTTAAGGCCCATCTGCCCATGTTGGGCCTGAAAGCCCGGCCCACAAGATTAGGGCTCATGGATGAAAGGGTACGTTCCTTTCTGTTGGAGGGACGTATAAAAGGAGAAAGAGAGAGGGAGGAACACAACCGTTGGCCTAACGTACGTTTCCTCTTCCTCTCTCCCTCCAAAAGAAAAACAAAAGCGGTATAGGCGAGCAGTCTTCCCTTCAAGGCCAATCGAAGTCATCGGATCGAACGGGATCGGTTTTCTCTTCCTCTTATCGGCATTGGTGTTTAATCTGTGGCTAACAAGGTACGCTCGATTCCGTGGTGTACTTTAGGATCGGTGATATGTGTTTTTCCCAGGTCTTGTCTTCCGCATTCGTTTTAGGGGTTCGATTTAGTGTCGAATCCGGTTTTCGGGGATCCGACATTTCCAACATTGGTATCAGAGCCCTATTTCATGTTTTCCCGACCCCTTTGATGTTTTTTGATTGATTTTTCACTAAAATAATCGGCCGACACGGATCGGGGCGAGAAATCCCGACACCAGAGCACTGTCCATCCATTTTTTCGAGTTTTCGTAAGTCGAAATCAATTTCTGAAAACATAGGGTGAAAGAGATTGTCGAGACAAGTCCGTCGACATGTCGTGCATCGCCGGGCGATGCGGGACGCGCCCACACGCGTGGCCAGAAGCCGCTGCACATGGGCGAGACGTGCCCGAAGCGCTGGCTCAGCCAACGCGTGTGCCACACGCGCCGGTGGTGAACCGGCACGTGCGCGCCGGCGGCCGGCGAACCGGCACGCGCTGGTCGGCGAACTAGCGCGTGCTGACGTCACCGTGACGTCACGGTAACCACCGGGATGACGTCATCGATGATGACGTCACCGACGACCGTTGGCCAGCCGTTCACCAGCCGGTGACCCGACCGGCGACCCGACCCAACCCGTGTGGGAGCCTAGCGCGTGCCGCGCACGCGCCGGCCGACATCTACGTGATGTCAGCCCGCGCACGCACGCGGCACGTGCCGGTCGGTCCATCCGACCCTACTCGACCGGCCCGACCGGTCCGTCCGGTCCGACAGGTCCAACCGGTCCAATGACCTGCCGCCTGTTGACCGACCGTTGACCGTTGACTGATGGACGTTGACCGTTGACCGTTGACACAAAAGAAAAAAAAAAGGAATTTGTTCCTTTTTCATTTATGCCTATGTGGGTTATATGTAATCCATTATTTATTCTGCATTTGTTGCATGAATTTTGGAAAATTATGTATTTTCCCTTATATAAATTATGGATTATGAGTAATCCATTTTTAGTTTTGTATTTATTGTAGGAACTATGATGCGTTATGCACGGATACTTGCAATCCCGAGAACGGACTAGGGAAATGCAAGACTTAAAAGACTGATGTCAGATTTAGCTAATTATCGGTGGCATGATAGTGATTTAGTATCGCATGTGATCAAGGTCAATCAGATGATACAGGAAATCATCTGTAATAGTTATCTTATGCCGGATTTTGAGAAAGTGTCGGCTTTGATGAACACTCTTCCACCTGAATGGCAAGTAGTGTTAGATCGGCTATGGGAGGTTAACGTGGTCCCGGGTTATAGGAGGCTAGTGGTAGCTTTCATAAGAGAGTATTATAAGATTGAGTTAACCAAAACTTCAACCCTTAGATTGAGCGCCACATAGCGCAGAGTGAATGCGCCTTGGAGGCGACATGAAAGCTCTCCAAAAGTTTTTCCATGGTTGTCAAATGTGCCTTCAAATTTCTCTGATATTTTGACAGATAGATTAGAAGGGACATTCCCTACTTATTTCTTAGATTAGTTTGAGATGTTTTTGGGTGTGAATATCTCTTTCTATGTTGATATTTTTCTTTGTATATATTGCTTAGTGTAATGGATATTTATATTATGTGAAAGCATTGTTATTCTTTTGGATGTCGAATAATATTTGCTTTCTATTATTGTTGACTGTTATGGGTAATTTATAGAAGTTTTTGTAACTTTATATAATTTATTTTGCATAAGACAATTATATTAATAATAAAAATTTTGAGTTAGGATCTTGGAGGATGATTGGAAACATAGTGACATTTTGATTCTGAAACCTTGCTTGAAATTATTCATTGATATGATGGGTCTGTGCAAAGTGGATGCATAAGTGATAGGCATTAATTATTCATGCATGTATGTCTGATGTGTTCAGACCGATGGTTTCAACAACTAAGAACGTAATTGCTGATATGAATGGCAACAATTGTGAAATACTGAATATGAAGATTCAATATGTGCTGGAAAAGAAAGAAGCACTAGAAGCTCTTGACCATGTTATGGAAGATCTTGAGGATACCATGCGCCACCTTGAGCTAGTAGAGGACCGCCTAACGGCATTTGAGCTGAAAACGAACATTTGCAATGCTGGTTCTAGCTCAAAAAGGCTTTGAGCTCTAAGCGCAAGCGTATTGATTTGTTCAATATGTGGGAATGCAAAGGATCAAGTCCTTATTGCAAGAAATCAAGAGTTAACCAACACAAGAGAGAAAAACGTCCTCAAATGAAGAAAATGTCAAGGGTGAGGTGTTACAATTGTGACAAAAAAGGTCACTATGCTTGCAAATGTTGTGAGCCGAAAAATGTAAACACCTCTTGTACATTTGAGAACTTTGTTTATGTGTTAAGTTCTGTATTATTGGCTGAATCCAATCCTTTGTGGACTGTAGATTCAGAAGCGATAGACCATGGAGGGAAGGATAGATAATCCTTCGTAGAATATGACGAGTACCAACTGGAACTAAGTGGATCCATATGGGAAGCAACTCCAGAGCTAAAGTAAAGGAATTGGCACCTGCCAATTGAACATGAGTGGTGGACGCACCTTGATGTTCTATATGCTCCGGAGATTCGTCGAAATTTTGTGTCTGTTTTGGTGTTGGTTAAGCTTGGTTTTAGTGTGAACTTCTATAATAGAGATGTAGATTTGTATTTGAATACAAACTACTATGGTTGTGGTCATTTTCTGGATGGTTTTATTGTACTAAATGTTGACTGTGATGATGTCAATATTTGTTATTCCCTTTTCACGTTTCCTAATTCATATGATAATGATATGAGTGTGTGGCATGCTAGACTTGGTCATAAGGGCCAACAACATATGAATAGACTAGCCAAAGAGGGCTTGTTGGGTAACATTGAAAAGGTCGATTTGCCCATATGTGAGCATTGCCTAATAGGGAAAACGACAAGAAAACCATTTAAAAAAAGATAAAAGAGCTGAATTTCCTCTGTATTTAATCCATTCTGACGTCTGTGGTTCAATGAATGTGAGGGGAAGGCATGGGGCTATTTATTTCATCACTTTTATAGATGATAATACTCAATTCAGATATGTCTATTTGATTTCTCATAAATCTGAAACAATAAGTTGTTTCAAAAGATTTATGAACCTGGTAAAAAATCAATTAGACAAGAAAATAAAAGCATTAAGATCTGATCGAGGTCGAGAATATTTATCTGATGAGTTCAGAAAATTATGTGATGAAAAAGGAATAGAAAGATAATTGTCTATTCCATACACTTCTCTGTTGCGCAGAGAATAAACAAAACCCCACTGGAAATGGTTAGGTCCATGATGTCGCATGCTAACTTACCTATCACTTTTTGGAGTGATGCGTTGTTAACTGCTGCCTATATACTTAACTAGGTGCCTTCCAAATCAGTTACTTCCACTCCATATGAGTTATGGACAGGTAGAAAATCGGACTTAAGTTTTCTTGAGCCATGGGATTGTGCTGCCTATGCTTATGAGTCCTCTCATAAGTTTGGGAAATTGGGTCCCAAAGGAAATAAGAGTATTTTCATGAGATACTCCGAACACTCGAAATAGTATGTGTTCATAGGTGAGCAGAATAGTGGGAGTATAACTAAATTTGAATTACGGGATGTCACATTCTTAGTGAACGAATTTCCTAAGAATGGCGAAATAGAGGAAGATTACTCCTTATTTGAAACCTTGGATCAAGATAATGATATTAGTGGAGTTCGTCCAAGTGGGAGTAATATGAGAAGTGATGAATTGAATTCAACTCATTCTTAATTGCAACCACATGATGAGACGACATCATCATTATCTAATCCTAGTGGGAGCATGATGGGGAATGATGTGCTAAGTGTACAATCTCCCATACGGTGAACAAGTTGCCAAAGTATTCCTCGTCGACGTTTTAACATTGAAGGGAAAAATTTTATGATTGCTCCACAAGATGAGGATGAGCCAAGAAATATTAATGAGGCTCTGAATTGCCCTAGTAAGGAAAAATGGATTCATGCAATGAAAGAGGAAATGGAGTCAATGAAGTCAAACCAAGTCTGGGAACTAGTTGATCTTCCAAAAGGTCGCAGAGCTATTGGGAACAAGTGGGTTCTTAAAATAAAGCGAAAGGCTGATGGTTTGATAGAGAGGCATAAGGCTCACCTTATGGCGAAGGGGTATAATCAATATGAAGGAATTGATTACGAAGATACATTTTCTCTTGTAGTGAGATTTACCTCGATTTGCATTATTCTGGCAATAGTGGTTAGTATGGATCTTGAGTTACATCAAATGGATGTAAAGACTACTTTCCTCAATAGAGAACTAGAGGAAAAACTATATATGGAACAACCTGCTGGTTTCATAGCGGAAGGCCAAGAAGGTAAGGTATGTCGACTTTTGAGATCGATATATGACCTTAAGCAGTCATTGAGACAATGGTATATATGTTTTTCATAATACCATAATGGCATATGACTTTACAATGATAGATGAGGATCATTATGTATATATCAAAAGATCAAAAGATCAATTTGTGATCATATCATTATATATTGATGATATACTAATTGCCAGAAGTAATATGGAGTTTGTTAATACTGTCAAGAGTTGGTTGTCTTCCAACTTTGAGATGAAGGATATGGGTGACGCTGCATACATTTTTGGAGTTAAGATTTCAAGAGATCGTTCGAAGAGATCGTTGTCTCTTTCACAAGAAACATATATAAATAAAGTTCTTGAACGATTTGGTATGCAAGATTGTAAACCCATAGACACTCCTATTGCAAAAGGTGAAGGATTGAGCCATAGACTGTGTCCAAGGACCCCACAAGAGAAGGAAAAAACGAAATATGTTCCTTATGCTAGTGCTGTTGGGAGCTTGATGTATGCTCTAATGTGTACAAGACCTGACATATGTTTTGCAGTTAGAATGGTGAGTAGGTACCAATTCAACCCAGGTCAAGCACATTGGAAAGCCGTTAAGAGAATACTGAGGTATCTAAAGAGGACTGCTGATTATACGATGAGTTATAAAAAAAAGGATCTACGACTCTAAGGCTATTTGGATACTGATTGGGGAGGAGATTTAGATGAAAGAAAATCTACCTTTGGGTTTGTTTTCTTACCGAATAATACCATATGTTGGAGTAGTAAAAAACAAAAGTATATAACCTTGTCCACGATGGAAACTGAGTTCGTGGCTTTATCAGCAGCAATATAAGAATATTTTTGGCTTAAGAGATTTTTTGGGTCATTTATGTGTTATTGGAAGTGCTGCAGATTCATTATTGGTTAACTGTGGTAGCTAAGCAGCAAAAGTGTACACCAAAGATTCAAAATATTATGGCAAGACCAAACCTATAGATACCAAATATAATTTTTGCCAAAGATATGATTGCACGAAAAGATGTGAATTTAGAGTACATACTACGTATAGAATGGTAGCAGATCCTATGACAAAGCTAATATCTAGAGATGTGTTTTGTGGCCATATGAAATCTCTAGGATTGCGTAGAGTCTGATGTACTGGATTGTAATTTCCCTAAATGTTCACATTTGATGAATTTGCGTTTTCATCATTAATGCCTATGAATCTTTGTTTGATCTTTATGCATCTTAATGCTCAGTGCATTACTTTAAGTTGAGAAAGTATGTTTGACAGATATAAGATTAGCCCACTCACACGGGTAATCGCCTCTATTTACTGCGTGATAAATAGAGATGAGACTGTTTTTAAGCTTATTATCTAGGTGATAATCGAGAGCTCAAGCTTAAAATACGTGTGTCGCCTTAACTGGGTGTTAAGATGAGGACATAATATGTACTATGTCCGAAAGTAACCACATATTTTACTTTATCTGTCTATGATGCTAGATGTGAGTTCTGATGAATTTTGTGAATGAGTAGATATGTGAACTCAAGTTAGACATTGGGTATGTCTGAACTATCATCTGTATGGTATTGAAGGTGTAGACATACGCTCCATGGGAAAGGAGTTAATACCGTAATATGTATTTCATACTACGTATGCATGAAACGACCAATAAGAGTGGCAAAAAGTTTAATCTCAATTTTTATGTTGTGTGAGACTCTTGAGGAAAAGAGTTCTTCAATTTTTAGTCCCCTCATGACTCTTACTTATTCTTAAGATTTCTATTTAGTGTTTGCTATCTTAGGATGTTGTCAATGGTCATGAGATGATTCGATCTAATGGGGCATTTCTAGAAAAGCAAGCTAAACTGAAATTGAGAATTTGAAGGAAAGAGGAAGATCGAATTTGGAGAATCACATTGTAGTTTTGTATTCACCGGTTAACTAATTATGACTGTCTTTGGGATATTCATAATTGTGAATACAATATATATATTATTGTTTGAAAGAGATCAAGAGAGATATAAATGTGATCGATCGATCTAGGATACTGCATACTAAATCTACTCAGGATGTGATGTCCATTATGAGCTGCTATATATTCCTAACAGATGTATAGTAACGAGCTCTCAAAGTATGCTGGTCGCACAGATTATTTACCGGTATGAATGTTGAAGAGAGGTAAAGACAATCCTGTTCGGCCCACCATGTTCGAGTGAGAGATGATGGTTTTATGTGATGGGCTTAAGGCCCGTCCGCCTATGTTGGGCCTGAAAGCCCGGCCCACAAGATTAGGGCCCATGGATGAAAGGGTACGTTCCTTTCTGTTGGAGGGACGTATAAAAGGAGAAAGAGAGAGGCGGGAACAGAACCGTTGGCATAACGTACGTTTCCTCTCCCTCTCTCCCTCCAAAAGAAAAACAAAAGCGCTATAGGTGACGCCGTCTTCCCTTCAAGGCCAATCGAAGTCATCGGATCGAGCGGAATCGGTTTTCACTTCCTCTTATCAGCATTGGTGTTTAATCTGTGGCTAACAAGGTATGCTCGATTTCGTGGTGTGCTTTAGGATCGGTGATACATGTTTTTCCTGGGTCTTGTCTTCCGCATTCATTTTAGGGGTTCGATTTAGTGTCGAATCTGGTTTTCGGGGATCCGACATTTCCAACAAAAACCAAACTAACTACTTACAAAAAATTTCAAAAATAAAAATGGTTAGTGTAAATAAAAATGGGGTTAGCTCATGAGCCAAAAAATGTCTCCATAAACACCAATCTTTTATCTCAATAACTCATGGATCGGCACTTTCGTAAGGCTCTCAAACTAATTGCCATGTCAAGCGAGCTATCTTACGGTAAAATCACACAACCAATCCTAAATCTAGAAAATGAAATTGCACTTGCAATTTTATATTGCATGTGTCAATATATGCAATATAAATGCAATACAAAATTACGTGCCTTCACGAAATAAGATGATTCCAGTTGATTTCCTTTTCAATTTTTGCACATGGCCAGTTAAGCCCAGCCAGACCGCGACAATGAAGCTTTGTCAACGGTGTGGGTTGAAGTACAAATCATTAAACGGTACCATAACGAAACTTGGACTTATTTTATTGGACGTGGATACATAAAAAAGATAATAATAAAAAAATATATGAAAATTCTTGGACCCAACTTTATTGCCTCTATTAAAACTTCGATACGCACACGAAAAATATCACGAAAAAGGAAAGAGAGCACAAAAGGAGAAGCCGAAATGGATTCGCTCTCACCTCCGAAGCTTCCCTTGATAGATTTATGCAAATATGACATGAAGCCAGGAAGCACCGACTGGGATTCAACGCAAAAAGAGGTTCTCAAAGCACTTGAAGAGTACGGTTGTTTTGAGGTTCTATATGATAAAATCAGCGTCGAGCTTCACAACGATGTCTTCAAACAATTGGAGGATTTGTTCAATCTTCCGGCTGAGACGAAGTGCCGTTTTGTCAGCCCCTGGAAACTGAAAGACGGTTACCTCGCGAGTCGACCTCAGTCGCCTCTCTACGAAGCCATGGGAATCAGCAGCGTGCTGGACTCTGGAGGCATGAGGAACTCAGCCAATCTCATGCGGCCTCAGGGAAATCCGATGTTTTGGTACATTTACTTCGTCTGAAACCGGTAGCCCATGAGCGGCCTCGTTATCGCGGCATGTGTATTTTGAAGATTACTTTAATATATAAATGCGAATACTTGTGTTGATCAACTAGGGGAAAGAAAAATTTTGATTTTACGGTTCTTTTGATATCCCGGTTGAAAATTTTTTATTTTCCAAAGGTATATTTCCTAGCATTGTGAGCTGCATTTTTTGGTAAAACTAACCGTACTTTTCACAATATAATCGTATTTATATGCAGTGAAACACTGGATTCGTATGCTAGGAGGCTCTCTGAGTTGGAGCAACTGATAACCACGATGGTGTTTCGAAGCTTAGGCGTGGAGAAATATCTGGAGTCGCATAACGAATCTTTGAGCCACACGATCCAAGTCATGAAATACGAAGCGCCGATGACTCGGGAGCCTCAGATCGGAGCAAGATCTCACTATGACAAGACCTTCTTGACCATACTTCAGCAGAATCGCGTGGACGGATTGGAGGTGCAAACGAAGGATGGAAAGTGGTTTCAAGTGGCACCTTCGGCTACGACCTTCATAGTCATGGTTGGAGAGTCGTTTCTGGTGAGCATCTTTCCTTTTTCTCATGCCAAGGCCTGTATTTTAGGGGTGTAAACTGTTCGGTTCGGTTCGGTTTTTTTGAAAAACCGAACCGAACCGAACCATTAGAAAAATATTCCGAACCGAACCGAAACCGAACCGAACCGAATACGAACCGAACCGAAATTTGGGTTCGGTTCGGTTCGGTTTTTCGGTTTTTTGGTTTTCGATTTTTAGCCTTTGGTTTTCGGTTTTTGCTTTTTTTTTTTCTATTAAACTTAGATTTCTCCACTTTTATTTCTCCATTTTTATTTGTTGGTTCGGTTCGGTTCGGTTAACCGATAAAAACCGCACCGAACCGAAAATTTTCGGTTTTTAATGAAAACCGAACCGAAAAAACCGAATTTTTCGGTTCGGTTCGGTTCGATTTTCGGTTCGGGAACTGACACCCCTACTGTGTATTTCAGATTCGTCGTAGTCATGGTGATGGTTGGATAAACTCATTTTACTATATCAACCAAATCATTTTAAGATGTTCTATATCTAAATCCTATTAGGACTCAGAAGAGAATACATGTCTCGATTCTTGTGTTTTTCCTCACATATTATACACTTTGAAGATATTTTAGTTGCTTCAATACCGTTCCTTTCTATTCGAAACACTTAGAAAAGGGATCACCATATCCTGTCCACATCAATCCTTGATAATAAAGAAACACAAATCTTGTAATACTTATTCCATGCACATTGGTCGCCCATTCCATTCCATCGTATCAAGAGTGATATTAAGGGTCAAGGTAAATAGAATCATCCAAGCATTAAGAAAAAATGGGTCATTTAAGATTGTGATCACAACGTTCACATTACCACAGTTAACTATGAGGGGAAAATTACCAAAAATGTTATAAATGTATTGTAATTGTGCAAATTCAATCGTAAACATTTTTTTTTGGCCAATTTAGTTTAAATCTTTTACATTTGTGCCAATTCAATATCTAGCTAAATTTGGCTGGCTGGAGTTGACGTGGACACTAGCCATCACTGACCATCTGATTGACGCTAATGTAACAATTTTTTTAATGATTTTTTAAAATTTTCCTTTTAATTTTTTTCCTTTTCTTCCTACCGTTCTTCTTCTTCCCCCACCCCCTAGTGGTCAGTGAGGATCTTGTGAGTCTACCTAGCCACTGGGTGAGGACTGTGAAGCCCTTGACAGCCGTCGGCGAGGGTTGTGGGCCCTCATTGAGCCTTGCCCAAATCTAGGGAGGTTGGGGGTTGCAGGCAAGGCAGCCTCACTTAGATCTATGTGAGGGTAGGCTTGCCATGGCCTTGCCGATCATAGGCGAAGGTGGCCTCGCCCATGGTTGTGGGGCCATGGCCACCTTCACTTGCGGCCAGTGAAGCCCTCGCAGCCCCTAGGCCTTTGTGAGGTGCCTCATAGTCCTCCCCTTTTGTCTCAGGTACTGCAGCCCCTAGGCCTTCTCTCTCTACCAATGGTCATTGGGCCTGCTTGAGCCTAGTTGCCACACTTCAACCTCGATTTGATGCAGTCGTGCCTCGCAAAGGCTTGGAGGCCGTAGGTGAAGGCAGCCATGGCCTCGCAATCACAGGCAAGGTCGCCTTCACCCCCGACCAGTGAGGCCATGGTGAGGCTTCCCTTGCCTAGATCACCTTGCCTACATCTGGGTGAGGTTGGGAGAAGAAGAAGAACAATAGGAAGAAAAAAACAAAAGAAAAAGAAAAGAAAAAATTAAAAAAATTCAAATAAAATAAAATATTATTAAGAAAATGCCATGTTAGCGGCGGCCGGATGGTCGGTGCCAGCTTGCGTCCATGCACTTCAACCTCGATTTGATGCAGTTGCGCCTCGCAAAGGCTTGGAGGCTGTAGGTGAAGGCAGCCATGGCCTCGCAATCGCAGGCAAGGCCACCTTCACCCCCGACCGGTGAGGCCATGGTGAGGCTGCCCTTGCCCAAATCGCCTCACCTAAATCTGGGTGAGGTTGGGGGAAGAAGAAGAACAATAGGAAGAAAAGAACAAAATAAAAAGAAAAGAATTTTTTAAATAAAAAAGTTCAAATAAAATAAAATATTATTAAGAAAATGCCGTGTCAGCGGTAGCCAGATGGTCAAGACCGGCTTGTGTCCACGTTCACGCCAGCTAGCCAAATTTAGCCAGATGGATTGAATTGTCACAAATGCCAAATGTTTGAAACTGAATTGGTAAAAAGAAAGGGTTTAGGATTAAATTAGCACAATTGCAATATGTTTAAGATTTGTGTGTGTGTGTGTTTTTTTTTTTTAAATATAATTTTCCCTAACTATGAGACAAAGTATATCTACCTTAAAATGTCTTGTAGATAATGCTGATAATGAATTTATTTGAAACGAATCATTGGTTAGGGATGGAGCAATGGCTGAGTGCACTGCCCCAGACACTGAGTGATGATCAGTGGGAACGAAGCGAGGTATTCGATCGGCTCGTTCTCGTTCATAAGAGGAGTGGTCAAGTGCCCGCAGGAGCTGGTGGACGAGCAACACCCCTTGCTCTTCAAGCCTTTCGACGAAGTCAGTCTGTTCCTACTCTACGAAACAAAGCAAGAACTCAAGGACGAAGTCGAGCTGGGCAGGCCTGGGCGGGCCGGTCGGCCTGCTGCGGGTGAAAATACTTTTTCAGGCCTACCCACGGTTTGGGAATGATTGGATTTTCTACACGAAGTAATTAGCTTTGGACGTGCCCAACGGGATGTGCTCGGCTTGTCGAAACCCACTCGATCCCAATTGTTTCGGGCTTGAGGGGCCTCAGTGGGGCCTTCGAATCACTAGACTCATGATTGTGTCTAATCGAAGGGGTGAATTTTGTGCGGGGTGGGGTGAGTTGCCCTCATTGCCCCAAGGGCTTCCTTTGGATCCTTATTGCTTGGTTAAGAGGTGTAACCTCACCAAATGAAGGGAGCTTTCTAGGAAGGTTTTCACGGCTTGTCCGTTTGACATGTAGGGATAACAAGCTCTATTGATGAGTTCCTTATTTTAATGTGCCAATGTTTGCACACTTTGCAATCCTCGATGTATCTTTTTTCTTTTCCAAGATGAAAGAATACTTTCTAAATGTTTTGCATCCCGATGATCTCAAGATCTGGATGAGAACGGAAATGAACCATTTTAGGGACTTGCTTAGGTCCAATTACATGCCAATCAATGAAAATATGTTTACATACAAACTTGGCCACTAGATTTTGTAAGATTTTTTTCAAAGTCCTAAAGTTAAGAACTATCAATGGGAACTTCCAGTGAGATAATTTCCAAATTAGGATCTATTTTCCTATAATGATTTAGGTGAAGTCAATAAATCTTTCCAGATTGAGCATGTTGTGATGCGTATTACATTTTAGGTGATGATTATTACCCATTGAAAGCTTGCACTTTGTAAGGTCATGGAAGAGATCTTGAGAAAATAATTTAAATTTATGCCGTAGTCAGAAATTAAGAGTCAATATCACATTTAAAAATTGCTTATATTTTTTATTTTACAAAATAAGGATTTTGTTAAAAGATTGATTTGAAATATTTTACAACATGTTGATCTCCATATTTAAAAGACTCATTTCAAATTAATGAGCTTAAATATAAATGTTTTTATACACGAGTTTATGGATATTTCTAATTATTTATAAAGATACGCAATCATGATATACGATATAGCCATAGTTAATAATTATTGTATCTTTTTGCACCCTTAAGATAAAATGGACCGCTAAAAAAAAATTATTTAAAGGGAAAAAACCTTAAAAATCCCAAACTTTACTTAGTATGATAAATTTACCTCTTTTTTTTTTTGTGATATAAAAAAATCTAAAATTTTCCAACCGTGACACATTTACCCCAATTTTTTTTTCATAACACAAAAAACCCCAAATTTATACTATCGTGACATATTTATCTCAAACTATAGAGCATTTTCATCTTTTACTTTTTTTTTTTGCTTTTCCTTTTTTTTTTTTCTTTTTTTCTTCTTTCTTCTCCTCTCTTCCCTATGCCATGGCCGGCGGAGGGACGCAGACTTAGGCGAGGGCCAACCTCCTTCGGGTCAGGTGAGGATAGCCCTCGCTAGATCCGGTGAGGGCAGCCCTTGTTGACGTTGATGAGGCATTCCTCGCCAGATCTGGTCCATGCAAGGGCAGCCCTCATGGATTTGGTGAGGGCTGTCCTCGCCCGACCCAGGGGGGTTACCCTCGTTCCCAAGTGAGGGACGATTGTGAGGGCGGCCCTCACTAGCCTAGGCAAGGGCGGCCTTGCCTGAGTCCAGCTTTCCTCTAATGGCCACGGTAGAGAGGGAGAAGAGAAGAAGGAAAAAGGAAAAAAATAAAAGAAAAGAAAAATAAAAATAAATTTTAAAAGTAAAAGATGAAAATGCCCTTCAGCCATAGATTTTGGGGTAAATGTGTTACAATTGGCAAAGTTTGTTGTTTTCTGTGTCATAAAAAAAATTTAGGTTAAATTTGTTACATTAGATAAAGTTTGAGGTTTTTAGTGGTTGTTCCTTCATTTAAATGCTAACTTTTTTAAAATGACTCAAACTTGAGTGTAAGTAAAAAATGTGAAACCCCTTTGGAATATTGGCTGCAAAATATCATTAAACAAGATGAATTACTATTTAACTCTTATTATATCATGTGCTTTTCCATATCTCTAAACAAAATAGCAGAAATTAAGATAATGATTTTGCTTAGTTCACAATATATTGCGCATTGCACAGGTTCAATCCTAGCACGATACATACTACGACATGTTTCATATTAATAGTATAGAATGTTCTAATCTCAGATTGTGATATATAACATACAACAACATGTTTCATGTCATGAATGCTTATTAGGCCTATGTAACATACATGTTGACGTATAAAACACACTAATCGCATGCTCAATTGCAACGATACAAACATTACCTGAATTTACGTACAATTAGATCCGATGTTCTATTTATAATGGAAAGGCCACGTTACAAACACAATAGTAAACAATTCGACAATTGCCCACGTGGCCAATATCATATTTAAGTCAAGTCAACGGAGGAGGTAATTAAAATGATTCTAAACTCTAGGAGTGTAGTTTAATCAAGCTATTCGCTGGCTATAGCCATAATAAATACGTAACGTGGTCAACTATACAATCCATTCCTCTTTAAATTAGTATATAGCTGTCACGAATAAAGTAATAAAATCAGTAAAATTATTGTTAGGCTTCTAAAAAGCTTGTTTCGGCAAATAATATCGTTGTTAATCAATCAATCGGCACGTTGGCTAACCTCAAGCATTGTCATTTTTGAAGACCTTACAAAATTTAACATTATATTAAAGTAAAAAATCATTATCTCAAAACTTTGGAAACCACACCCCCCCCAATCCTTTTTCACCTTTTTAGTCCGAGACTAATATCCAGAACATTTAGACGTCACTTCAGAGTTGATACCGATAATTAAATAGGTAGTCTCATTTTTTCTTGAGAGGCGAGGCGTTGGTCATCGTACCGATTCGATGCAATACGTATTGGCGATGCAATTGATTTCCCCATATACAATTAGCGTGCTTTATGGATACATCGATCGGTGCGGTTACGCAATTCCAATAAACATCAAGCAACATGACAAGCTCTTGCCAACAGACAATGCTGTCATCGGAATGCAGACATTTAATGACATTCGCAACATGCCAAGTCGTGCATTAATTTACAAGCGCTTTTCGACGAAGCTTCATGCATGTTCTTCGCATTTTTGCACTCTTAAGTCATGGCAAGGCCCTTTAAATCCGGCAGAAACTAAGAGACTGAGGGAAACGATCACCGGAGAATTGAAGTCTCGCAAGAAAAAACGAAGGCTTCGGCATGGGTTCGGGTCCGGCGCTGGAGCTTCCCTCCATAGATTTTTCAGGATTGGGCGATTCGGAGCCTGGAAGCCACGGTTGGGATTCCGTCCAAGACGCCGTCCGGCGAGCGCTCGAAGGGTATGGCTGCTTCTTGGCTCTGTACGACAAGGTCACCGTGGAGCTTCACGACGAGGTCTTCCATCAGATGGAGGAGATGTTCGGTCTTCCGGCCGAGACTAAGCGCCAGTTCGTCGACCCAACCAGGCCGCACGATGGCTACCTTGCTAACCTCCTTCTGAACCCTCTTCATGAGGCCATGGGGATGGGCGACGCCCTGAACTCGGGCGCGATCGAACGCTTGGCCGCTCTCATGTGGCCAGAGGGGAACGCCAAATTCTGGTACGTATGGCGCGAATTACATTCCCGAACTTCCCTTGGCCATGCTCCGAGTCATTTACGTTCTGTCGAAAATTGTTCATCGTGAAGAACTTCAATTACAAAAAACTTGGCGAATTCGCCTCTCTGAATCGCTTGCAGCGAGCTGCTGAACTCGTACCTGAGGAGGCTGTCCGAGTTAGACTACACGATCCAGAAGATGGTGTTCCGAAGCTTCGGCGTTGAGGGCTATCTTGACTCGCACGCTGCGTCGACGCTACATGCCCTTCGCCTCCTGAGGTATGGAGCGCCGGAGACGGAGGAGACTCGGCCAGGAGGCTCAACTCATTACGACTTAAGCTTCGTGACCATGCTGCAGCAGAATCACGTGAACGGATTGGAAGTGGAGACGAAGCATGGAGACTGGATTAAAGTCGCGCCTTCGGCTTCCTCTACTATCGTCATGCTTGGAGAGTCATTCCATGTGAGTCCCTCTCTCTCTCTCTAATAATCTCTTCATTATATCCCACCTTTTACAAAATAAGATTAAAAATAGTGGATATGCAAAAATTATAAATTTTTTCTAAACCATTAAAGCATATTCTAAAGAAAAATCCTACGTAAGAGGTTTTATACAAATCGATTTGAGAGGATCTGACAGAGTAGATATATCATCCTCATATGAAGGTTGTTTGGATGAAATTTTCTTTATGCCGGCGGTGCGCGTGCTATATAATTCTATATCTAATTTGTGAGCTATTTTTTTCTTGGACCAATCAATTTGTGTTCTAGAATATTGCTCATTCCTTTAAATAGTCTTTGTTTACCTAACATGAATTTCTTCTATAATTAAATTTATAAGTGATTTTAGAAATTCACGACTTTCCACTAACTACCAGGATGCTTAAAAAACTGAACAGTAAGTGAAATAGTTTTGTGCCTTTTTTTTGTTCTCCTGTGATTTCTCATATGCATGGTGCTTGATTTGGATAATTTGTCAATATTTTCAAATTGTAATTACTTAATAAATGGAGAAAAATTATTAGAAAAGTCCTAAATTTATTGTACCATGGTCAGTTCAATACTAAACCTTTCAATTTGACCAATTTAATCTTCAATCTTTTGATGATTTGCCAATAGTGTCTCTCAAATCAATTTTTTTTCTTTTTTCTTTTCTTTTCTTTTTCTTTTTTCCTATTACTTGCTGGTTGCCGTCCATAGGTGAGGGCAACCTTTGCTATACGGTGGTGACCTCCAATGGCCATTGTTGAGGTCCCATCGACTAGCATAGGGAAGTAGAAAGAAAAAGAAAAAGAAAAAAGAAAATAAAATAAAAAAAAGAAAGTGGGGAAAAAGTGCAAAAAAATTGGAAAATAAAAAAAATTGTAAAAAAAAAATGATTTATGATTGAAATTTTGACCAAAATAAGTTTAGATTTTTGGTAATTATTCTTGAAAAGATTGAGTTGTGTAAATTAAGAAAAAAAAAGATGATTGATCCCTATAAAATAAGTTTAGCTTTTTGGACAATTATTTTCTAGACAATGAGTTTGTACCTTTACCGAAAAAAAAAGAGTAACAAGATGTTTACCCTGATTAAAATTCATGCAATAATCTCCTTGATTAAGAGATGCATGAATGGCTGTATGTATAATTTTCACCTCAGCTATGTCTTTGATGTCTTTTCTTAGGGATGGAGCAACGGAAGATTATACTGTCCTCGACACCGTGTGATGATGCGCGGGCACGAGGCGAGGCTCTCCATCGGGATCTTCTCCGGCATTGAAGGAACCGTTCGGTGCCCCGACGAGCTTGTGGACGAGCAACACCCTTTGCTTTTCAAGCCCTTCGACGCTGAGGGCCTCGTCCGCATCTTCGCCACACCGGAGGGACGGAACGGAGCTTCGGCTCTCAAAACCTTTTATAGCGTTTCTAATTGAACGTGATCTTTTTTCAGATTATTATTCCAAACCCTTTATAAAGCCTCAATTTGATGTTGGCGATCGTTGTTTTTCTCCAATCCCCATCCCCCAAAACCACAACCTTTCTCTCCCTATGTCATCTGGTAATAAAATTAATAATCACGAGATTTAGCGGATGACCTATCTATGTACATCCACGGTTAAAATTCCTTTATCCCTGAAATAAAAATTTCGACCTTTTATTGACGTCACGGAGTAAAAACATATTGGGAATAAGTGTATTAAAAGTCCTAAAATTTATCGTATAAGTGCAATTAAGTCTTAAATCGTTAAAAAAGTACAATCAAAAGAATGATTTGATTAGACCAATTTGATAAGTTTTATGACTTAATTATACTTTTTAAAATATTTTGAGACTCAGTTCCACTTTTGTTACAAGTTTTATAATTTAATTGTACTTTTTGAATTTTTTTAGGACTCATATGCATTTTTGTGACAAGTTTTAAAACTTCAAATACGTTTATCCCCTTACAATAATATGTACGTAATATTTATTCAAAACAGATTCATTGCATATAATTAGATCACTTTTCTACCTTTAAAAGAAGGCCACGTTCCAAACGCGATATTGAACAACGACAATGGCTATGAAAAAGCCAATATCATATTAAAGTCAATGAAGGAAGTGATACATGATTGATTATAGGAGTACAGTTTAATCAACTTATTCGTTGGCTGTAGCCATAGTAAATACATACCGTGCTCAAACTAAACAATCTAGTCCGCTCTACATTAGATTTAGCCATTGCGAATATGGGAGAAAAGTGTTAAAAAAGTCTTAAACCTTTTGCATTTGTGCCAATTTAGTCCTCAGCCTTTTATTGGTGCTAATTTATTCTTAAACCTTTTCATTTTGTGTCAATTTAGTCATTTCCATCTAATTTTGACCAGATTTTGTTGATTGGGCGTCGGCCAGCTGACATGACATGATTGGCAGGCGATATGGATAACTTTTAATAATATTTAAATATTTTTGAATTTTTTCCTATTCCTTTTCCTTTTCCTTTTTTTTTTCTTTCTTTTGTTTTCCTTCTCCTCCTCCTTCCTTCAATCAGTCGTTGGACCTCGGTGACCAGCTAGAGGTGACCTCGACCTCGCTAGCCATTGGCGAGGGCAACCTTATGCTGGGTGGTGAGGCTCACCTTCTTCGGATTTGGTGAGGGTCAAGCCTTTTTGGCCATCACCTCTAGTTGGTCATCAAGGTTTGGCGATCAGCTAGAGGATGGAGGATGGAAGGAAAAAAGAAAAAGAAAAAGAAAAAGAAAAAGCAAAGGAAAAAGAAAAAAATAAAATGAAAATTCAAAAATATTAATATCTTATTCAAAATTGTCCACGTTAGTGCTGATCGTCGTCACGTCGAATCGGTGCCCAATTAACAAAATCTGGTTAAATTTAGCCAAAAAAAGACTGAATTGGCCTAAGTAAAAAAGTTTATAACTAAATTAGTACTAATAAAATGTTTCTGACTAAATTGGTATAAATACAAATTGTTGAGGACTTTTTAAATAGTTTTCTTGCCAATATGGTATTGAAATTGACAAAATTATTATTTGACAATTAAAAAGCTTATTTCTGTAAATTAAGTTGTTGTTGATTAGTCAATTGGCACTAATAAAAATCATTGTTGGTGAAGGATTAACCAATTGACAAACCCATGAAATTTTATATGGCGTCAGAGCAAGATGTCTTGATCTCAAATATTAGTGCTGGAATACTATAATATCAAACAATGTTTTTATCTAATATTTTAAACTTTAAGTTGAATTTTGTAGCCTCGTGTTCCTCAAGACACGAAGTCTTAGTCGCCATGTTTGTTAGAGTTGACAAGTATTGCTTGCGATAATCTCCTCGGATATTATTAACGCACTTTATTTAAACCTTGGGTAGGTGTCACTTGGGGATTGTTGCTTGAAACACATTCATCAGATGATTTTTCAATTGGAAATACAATTTCTGAGCTGGGCTTAATAACTTAATTATTACTTACTAGAAGTCAAACACTGCTTTGTCGTGGAAGAAAACGATCAAATAATAAGTTTAAGTATTGGCTTTGCTCAAATGTAAATATTTGATTGATGAATTATATCTTTTTAGCTTGTTGTGCGATAATTAAAAGCTCATAAGATGTAATTTTCTAAAAGTAAAGAGTTATATCTTTGCTTGCAGGGGTTGCCGTTTCTGAGTGGGGCAATAACATCGGCTTCAATTTTCTCTTGACTGCTGATTTGTTTCCATGTACTCCACGTAGAAGAAATGCAGGAAGAGGAAGGCAACCTTTATCATAACTCGAGTTAAAGTCAAGTCATTAGCTATCCTAAACCTATATGTCCAAAAGAAAAGGGCAAGAAAATGGAAATACTCATCTCTTCATGGAAAGATTGCTACTTTGAAATTGCAACGAGGACTAACACAGGGATGCACAAGCCCTATAAATCCAGCAGAGGACCACGGCAAGAAACATTAGGAGAAATATCTAAAAAAAAACAGAAGAAACCATGACCTCCATGTTCAACACTGAAGCTTTTGTTGATAGATCTGTCCCAATTAGATGGCTAAAAGCCAAGGACCGGTCTACGAGGCCACCGGTCTCTCTCGCCTCTATGAGACCAAAATGGAGCTTCAGCTATGATATTTTTTATAGAAGGTAAAATGATAAATAATTTATGAATTTTGGCTCAATGCATAATGTTTTCCTTGAATTTTTAATTTGTTCGATATAATCCTTAAACTTTTAATAAATGTTCAATCCATTGCTCGAACCATATGAAAATGTGAAATGTTATCTCTAAACTTGAATTAGTGGAAGGATAACATTGGATATTTTCGTATAGTGTAAGAATTATATTAGACTTTTACTAAAAGTTTAGGGATTATATTGCATAAATTAAAAATTTAGGGATGAAATTGTATATTGGGCTATATTTTATGGGCCGCATTAAATAAATTAAAAAAATTGGGAATGATATTATATATTGGGTCAAAGTTCATAGATTATATATGTTTTATCCTTTTACAGAATTTAAAAATCTCCCATTCGCTAAGAATTCATTTTGAGGTTCTTTTGAAGCACTATGTGTCCTCTCAAAATCGATCAATTATAATCAGCCAAGTTTTGGTGAAGCATTTTTTCTTCGTGTTATTGATTAATTGAGTGGATGGTCGATAATATTCGAGAAGCATACGAGGGTTTTCCTTTCTT
Organism: Eucalyptus leucophloia subsp. euroa; assembly: GCA_017140325.1. Lineage (NCBI taxonomy): Eukaryota > Viridiplantae > Streptophyta > Magnoliopsida > Myrtales > Myrtaceae > Eucalyptus > Eucalyptus leucophloia. The sequence goes on from CM029470.1 coordinate 11,461,189, forward strand.
ATCCCACTTCGGAGCTACATGTGATTCCGGCTGTTGATGACGATGGGATCGCTTCTAGTAGGCAAGAATTATAGAAAAGAAGCTGACAAATAGATTGGGGTTCATGGAGACGAAAAGAAATATTTAATTATTTCCTACTAGCAGCAAAAAGCAAATAAGTACTTACAAAAAATTTAAAAAAGAAAAATGGTTCTTGCGTAAATAAAAATGGGGTTAGCTCATGAGCCAAAAAATGTCTCCATAAACACCAATCTTTTATCTCAATAACTCATGGATCGGCGCTTTCGTAAGGCTCTCAGACCTTTTGCCATGTCAAGCAAGCTATCTTACAGTAAAATCACACAACCAATCCTAAATCTAGAAAATGAAATTGCACTTGCAATTTTATATTGCATATATTAATTGCATGTGTCAATATATGCAATATAAAATTACGTGCCTTCACGAAATAAGATGATTCCAGTTGATTCCCTTTTCAATTTTTGAACATGGCAAGTTATGCCCAGCCAGACCGCGACAATGAAGCTTTGTCAACGGTGTGGGTTGAAGTACAAATCATTGAACGGTACCATAACGAAACTTGGACTTATTTTATTAGACATGGACACATAAAAAAGATTATAATAAAAAAGTATATGAAAATTCTTGGACCCATCCTTATTGCCTCTATTAAAACTTCTATACGGACACGAAAAATATCACGAAAAAGGAAAGAGAACACAAAAGGAGAAGCCGATATGGATTCGCTCTCACCTCCGAAGCTTCCCTTGATCGATTTATGCAAATATGACATGAAGCCAGGAAGCACCGACTGGCATTCAACGTAAAAAGAGGTTCTCAAAGCACTTGAAGAGTTCGGTTGTTTTGAGGCTCTATATGATAAAATCAGTGTCGAGCTTCACAACGATGTCTTCAAACAATTGGAGGATTTGTTCAATCTTCCGGCTGAGACGAAGTGCCGTTTTGTCAGCCCCTGGAAGCTGAAAGATGGTTACCTCGCGAGTCAACCTCATTGAGCCTTGCCCAAATCTAGGAAGGTTGGGGGTTGTAGGCGAGGCAGCCTCGCCTAGATCTACTCTCTCTCTCTCTCTCTCTCTCTCTCTCTCTCTCTCTCTCTCTCTCTCTCTCTCTCTCTCCCCTGACTGGTGAGGCCATGGTGAGGCTGCCTCGCTCAGATCAACTCACCTACATCTGCGTGAGGTTGGGGGAAGAAGAAGAACAGTAGTAAGAAAATTAAAAAAGATAAAAAAAGATAACAAAATTAATAAAAAAATCGAATAAAATAAAATATTATTAAAAAAATACCGTGTCAATGATGGCCGGATGGTTGACGTTGGCTTGCGTCCATGTTCGCGCTAGCCAAGCCAAATTTAGCCATATAGATTGAGTTGGCACAAATGCCAAAGGTTTGGAACTTAATTGGCAAAAAGAAGGGGTTTATGATTAAATTGGCACAATTGCAATTGGTTTAATATTTGCTTTTTTTTTCTTGATAATTTTCCTTAACTATGAGACAAAGTATATCTACCTAAAAATGTCTTGTAGATAATGCTAATAATGAATTTATTTGAAATGAATCGTTGGCTAGGGATGGAGCAATGGCCGAGTGCACTGCCCCAGACACCGAGTGATGATCAGTGGGAACGAAGCGAGGTATTGGATCGGCTCGATCTCATTCATAAGAGGAGTGGGCAAGTGCCCGCAGGAGCTGGTGGACAAGCAACACCCCTTGCTCTTCAAGCCTTTCGACGAAGTCGGTCTGCTCCGACTCTACGAAACAAAGCAAGAACTCAAGGATGAATCAACCCTTAAGACGTTTTTTGGTGCTTGAACATGGCTAAATGTTATTTTTATGAACGCGATGCTATTATTAGTGAAAGAGTTATCGGATGCTACTCTTGCATGATCAAAGTGCCATTATTTGTGAGTGTGTATGTCTAGCACGGAGTGCTTGTACCCTGTGTGTTTGTGTAGAGATAATATGTTTATATCTACATGATCATATGGCATATGTGATGTACCAAGTGAGGACAGGTCATATCATGTGACGACGTTCTATGTAATGTGATGAAGATTGTGTCATGTGATGATATTATGTGGCAAAGTTCGTGTGATGATATGTCGCTAGATAACATGATAGCATGAATCCTTGCGTGGTGTGTATGCATGCCCGATTTACTAGATGATTTGATTCTTAAAGAATCCTGGCAGGCCTCTCCAGCATCAGCAAGACCAAAGAGGGCCAAAATGGAGCTTCTGCAATTGATAACTTTTACAGAATTTAAAATCTCCCATTCGCGTGGAGAGATTTGTTTTGTGCTTTTGAACAACCGTGTGTCCTTAAATTTATTTTGATAAATTTGAGGCGTCCGTATTTTTTAAAAGAGGAGAACTTTTTATTAGAGTTAAGAGAAATTGGTAATTACAGAAGGAAAAAAAACCAAAGAACCGTCGGGGTTTAGTTGGTAATCACTCTGATTAAGATTGGTAATTCTAAGTAGTTAGTAAGCAAGGAAAATAGAAATTAATAAATCCAGAGAAAAAGTTCACAAATTCTAAAAAAAAGGAATTAAATAAACCTTGGTAAGCAACTCAAATGATCAATTTAGGGCGTTGTACAAAAGACAAATAAAAGTTGGTAAATAATAAAAAGAGATGACATATTAAAAGAAATCAAATAATAGTTGGTAACTAACTCAAATGAACTTATGCAGCCCAAAAGGAGTTGGTAATTTAATAAAAAAAAATTTAGTCAATCATTCCAACAAAAAAAAATGGTAAGCTTATATCAGAGTCGCTAAATTCAAGACATTGGTAAGGAAGTTAAGCAAAATTTAGTAAGATATTAAAAAAAAATTACTAACCTATAATCTAAAAAAAAAAAAAAAAGAATTCTAATCTTGTAAAAGAGGTAGTGATTTATCAACAAGTTATCAGAAAATTTGGTGATTGGTAATTTTTTTATCAAAATTTTTTTTTGACACTTATTGACTCTTTGAGAAGTCTTTCAACACAAAAAAAAAAAAAAAAAAAAAAAAAGTTTCTTTGTTGTGGTGAAAATGGAATAATAAAATTGTCTTTGATTCCTTATTGGACGAACATCTCACCTATCGTGCTTGGGGAAAGGGGGGGGGGGGAATTATTCCAAAAGTCTTAAACCTACTATACAATGACTAACTTAGCCTCAAATATTTCAGTTGTGTGAATTATGTTCTAAACTTTTTAACAATTTACCAATTTAGTCATTTCAGCCAATTGACCGGAAATAACTAATGTGGATGTTAGACTTTTAGTATGGCACAACTGGTGCTAACGTTAATAATTTTTGTAACTTTTTTTTTTTTTTCCCTTTCTTCCTCTATTGGTTGTTGAGCCTCGGGATTGGTTAGTGATCGACCAAAGGTAAGGGTGAGCCTCACTCAAGGCTAGCAAGGCTTGACCCTTGCCAGCTCACCAACCTTGGTGCCCCTCGCTTGTGGCTAGATGTTGGGCATTTTGAGGCTTGGCAATCAGCAGAGGAAGAAGAAAATGAAAGAAAAGAATTAAAAAAATTATAATAATTCAGAAAAATTTTAAAAATGAAAAAATTATTCACATAAGTATCGGCCGTATCATATAGGATTTCAATGCTAAATATGTTGCCATGTTAGTGATTTCTTGCTAAAATTAGCCGAAAAAACTAAATTAGTAAATCATAAAAATGTTTTGAACTAAATTAATATAATTGAAAGGTTTATGATTGAATTAGTTGCCATACAATATATTTATGATTTTTTGAATAATTATCTCATTTTTAGATGGATGTGATAGGGTATTTGTAAATTCGACCAATCATTGTAGTGTACAATCACGCATTATGGAAATATAGCCGCTTGTTCTAAATGCTCAAATGTGTTGTATGTCGCATCACTTAATAATCAATTTGGTAATATTTAGGGTATTGTAAGTATATAAATTGATTATCCCTCTAATTTCCCAAGAGCTTAATAAGATCGTTGATGCTCGTCACTAGTGACAAAAATAGACTGTAGGTCATCATCAATTGAGAAGATTCGGTTCCTATTATAAAAGTAGCGAGGAATTGGTTTTGTCCAGCTTTCTGCGTATGGCTTGGTGTTTTAGCCTTAAAAAATTCCTCGGCGTCTCAAAAAATCTTTAAATAACTCGAATGACCTCATGTATCTTTCTTATATTACTAGAAATTTACAATATTTAGGCTCCGTTCGTTTCGCAAAAAGTAATTTCCGAGAAAACATTTTCTGGCGTTCATTTCACGGAAAATGAATTCCTTGGGGAAAATATTTTCCATGGAAGCAAAAAAGTCTTCTAAAGTAGGGGAAAATGTTTTCCACTTTTTAAAAGTCGAAAATATTTTCCTCACTTAATCTCTCTTCTCACACTTGTACAAATCCTCACTTCCTCCTGCCCTTTCTTCTTCTTCTTTTCTTTTTTTATTTGAATTATTTTTTAATTTCCTTTTTCTTTTAAATTCGAATTATTTTTTAATTTCTTTTTTTCTATTTCTTTTCCTTTACTTTCCCTTTTTCTTTTCTTCTTTTATTTGTTTCTCATCTTGTTTTTTCTTGGCTAGGCACCGGTTGTCGCCAGGCGAACCTCGAGCTCATCAATCTCAAGCTCGTGCTCATCGATTTGGCGAGCCTTGAGCTCGACACTTACGCTCGCCAATTTGGGGAGCGGTGAGCCTCATGCTCGTCGGCGAGCTTGAGGCTTGTTGATGGCCATTCTCCATGGCCAGCGATCGGCCAAGAAAGAAGGAGATAGAAAACAAAGAAAAAAATAAAAGACAAATAAAAATGAAAAAACATTAATAATAGATTTTAACAATTAAAAATAATTAAAAATCAATTTTTTAAAAATATGAAAAATCCATTTAAAAAATAAAATAAATGAAAAGAGTATATGGAGGAAAAGATTTTCCTTACCGAACATCGACAAATATTTTCCACTTCATTTTCAGATTTCATCCAAATATTGGAAAATAATTACATTTTCCTGGAAAATGACTTCCTGGAAAATATTTCCAAAAATACAACATTTTCCATGAAATGGACAGAACCTTAAATTACTCGTGGTATTCGGCTCAAATTACCTTTGCCATAGTTTGAGCCCTACGAAGTCATTCACTTTTGTTGTTTACAACTCCACTCGCTATTTGACAAAAAATAAAATAAATCTTCAACTAGCTAGAGAAAACTCAAATATAGTAAGGCTAGGTTTGGTTGTTTGGATTTTTAATCGATATGATAGGATAGGATATGATATAAAATCTAGGAGATTTTGATATATCCTATTCATTGTTTGGTGATTGTAGTAATAAAGTCGTATATATTTACATTATATCATATACATTATTTGATTTAAATGACATATTAGTAAAAATAAACCAAAAATTTTATAAATGGAGATGGTAAAAATCTCTCGTGACACTTTTGCTTTATTTAATTTTCTTCTCTTTAATTAATTAATTTCTTCTTATTTTTTTTTTCTTCTCCTCCCATCATTCTTTAATGAAATTTTATTAAATAATAGATTGTATTAATATAACCAAAATGCTAAAATATCTAAAATATATGATAAATATGAATTATATTTATATTTATATAGTGAAATTATTTTGTAAAATATAATTAAATTCGAATATATAAATAAAAATAAGATTAGATGAAAATAACTATTTTTTTTTGTTATATCGAATTTCTTATATTGGAATTCACATATTAATTATATAGAGATATAATCTTAATTTTTTTGTTAGCACTCTTCTTATTTTTCTGGGTGTGCTGGTTCAATTAAACGGTTTAACTGAGTCATGTTTGCATAGTGCTAATCCAAACAGGTTCAAGATATTATATCTTGGGAGGTATAGTTCGTGAATCTGCGGAGCACCATTGGTAGAAACTAATCGCCTTAAGGAGATTCGGATATCCGTACCCCATCTCCAATTTTATGTTATTTTTCCAGTGATATTTTATTTTCTTCACCAAAATTTGTAAGTTTACATAAAAAGAAGGATATTATAAAGTTGTTATTGTCTTCTTTACATTGATTGTCTGATTACAACAAACAGTTTACTTTCTCTGGAATATATTCCAACGCGTTGCCCTTTCTTGTTGCTTTTCGCTGTTGCTGTGCTGCTGTATTGTTGTTGTTTGTTGTCAATATCTGCTGTTTGTTGCTATGTTGTTATTGCTCGCTGCGTTTTACTGCTGTTCGCTGTTGTTCATTGCTGCTTTGCTGCCGTTCGCTGTTGCTACTGCGCCATTGTTGCTGCTGTTTGCTGCCGTTAGCTGCTGGTCGTGCCGTTGTGACCTAGTTGCTTCCCATGACTTTGTGCCTTCGGTTTGTATCAATCTCTCGTGATTCTTAGAAACCTTGTGATGATGTATTATATCATACTTGCTTGTTGAGTTTGTCCAGATTCTTGAATTCTTTTCTATAATCCATTCATTGTTATGATCATTAGATGATATTTCATTGTTTACAGCAAAAATTGCATGCAAAACATTTTCAAAATAAAGGGTAAAGGCTTTGAAAGAGCACAAGTCCCAGACTCATGAATCTTTGGTTCGTGGAAATAAAATATGTGTTTAAACTACTTAAAACCGATTAATGGTGGCTTCAATAGATAAGATAAATATTATGATTGAATCACCTCTAGGAAGGATGCAACAATATTGAGACTTTCTAGCTTTAGAAAATTTTATGATCCACGGGATCCAATTTTAGGTAGCATGTGGAGAGCATATATTCTAAGTGTGTCTTATTTGATTAAGATTTTAATTCTATACATGATGATACAACATAAGTTACAACATTATGACATATCTCATGTGATAATATTCTATATAGTGTGACGACGTGTCGTGTGATGATTTAAATTATCTGGCATCAATCTTCCCAAGGTGAAAAAGACCGTGGGCTCTTATATTTTAGTCTATTCTTCATCATAGTAGTATGAAGAAATTCCCTATCCTCCTACAATCGAACTTCTCGATCTAAGTATTTTCTTCGATTCACTCAAAACCTTGAAATGGACCACTAGCTTTTGATCTAAGCTTTTCAAAACATCTAAGAGATCAAACATTGAAATGTTATAAGTTTACACTTAACTAAGGTAGACGCAATGTTACATCATCGATCCAATCAACCATATTCTTTTCTAATTTTCATTACTATATTTCGTTCCAGAAGTAATTTTTGTGTTTTCAAATATCAATATATAATTGATGAGTGATATAGTGCCAGAATGTTATTCAATAATTAAAAAGATCATAAGATAGCAATATTCAAAAAGTAAGAGTTTCTTCATTGCTTGCAGGGGTTGCTGTTTCTGAGCCTGGCATTAATGTTAGGCTTCGATTTTCACCGTACTGCTGATTTGTTTCCATGTATTTGACGTAGAAGATATGCCGGAAGAGGAAGGCAACCGTCATCGCTGCTCGAGTTGAAGTCAAATCACTAATTCCAAAAGCTAGCTCAAAAAAAGAAAAAAACTTGCATTGACTGGTCAACTCCTTTTTAAGCCACAAAAAGAAGGGAAAACAAGGAAAATAATCGGCGGAAAGATGGTAACTTTCAAATTGCTCCAGCAGCTACTTCGAGGATGAACAAGCCCTATAAATCCAGCAGTGAACCACCCCAAGAAAAACTTAGGAGAAAGATTTCAGAATTAATCAGAAAGAAAGACCAATTGATCATGAGCTGTATTTCAACACTGAAGCTTCCCCTGATAGATCTGTCCGAAGTGGATGGCTCGAAGCTAGGGACGGGTCAATGGGACTCCTTGCAAAGTGAAGTCCGACAAGCCCTTGAAGAATTTGGTTGCTTTGAAGCTTTGTATGATAAGATGACCTTAGAGCTTCACAATGATGTGTTGCAAGAATTGAAGGAATTGCTCCAGATTCCTACCGATGTGAAGCGCCGGTTTGATGTCCCGGATAAGCCGCATGTTGGCTATTTTGCGAATCCTCCTCTTGCACCTATCTACGAAGCGTTTGGAGTGGGCTATGCCCCCAACTCTGGCTCGATCGAAAGATTAGCGGACCTCATGTGGCCAAATGGAAACACAACATTTTGGTACATCTCTCTCTTTTTTTTTTTTTTTTTTTTTATAATCACTGGTAACTATATTATCCTTTCACTGGAAAGACAACATTAGCAGATTAATGTTTATCGAATGGATCACTAATGATGCAAATTTGAATTTCAATTACTTTGATGCAAGAAGAAAATCTAAAAGGAATCATCTTACACGGTGGTGTACATAAAAACACACGCAACAAGAAAATGCCAATTCACAGCCATATCTCTAGAAACTTTAGTTCCGATGTGTGCCTTTTTCATGACCATGCAGTGAGACAGTGAACACCTATGTGACGAGGGTCCTGGAGTTGGATTCACTGATGAGGAAGCTGGTTTTGGGAAGCTTGGGTGTAGACAAGTATGTTGAATCGCTGGACAAGTCGGTTGGATACAATCTCCGTCTCACGAGATATGCAGCTCCTGGGACTGAGGACACCAAGACGCCCGGGGCCATTTGCCATCGCGACGTGAACTTCCTGAGCATAATTCACCAAAATCATGTCAACGGATTGGAGGTGCAAACCAAGGATGGACGTTGGATCGAGGTCGCCCCTTCCTCAGCTTCCTCTTTCATTGTCCTCGCTGGGGAGTCATTCTACGTGAGTCCCCCCACCTCTCTCTCTCTCTCTCAGAGCATCGGACAAGATTTCGGCCACAAGACTTTACACATCAACTGTAAATTATTGTTTATATTTCTAGTACTGATCATCACTTCTCACAGTAGCTAGAATTACGGCATTAAAGCTGGTTTCTTTGTGATATTCTTGTTGGCCGTACACCATGTGAACCAAAGATTCGAATGATCGAATGCGTATTGATATGACGAGATTGATGCAAGCTCGCGGTGAGATAGACGTCTCGTCTGATATAATCTTTGGAATAATTGACCTTCATCATGTGAGACGCCCATTTTATTTTTTGAACGCAGGGATGGAGCAATGGGAGATTACACAGCCCTTGTCATCGTGTAATGTTGACCGGGCATGAGCCAAGATATTCCATAGGGTTCTTTTCTTTTGTTCAAGGCACGATTCAGTGTCCTGATGAGCTTGTGGACGACCAACACCCTTTGCTTTTTAAGCCCTTTGATATTGCTGGTCTCTCCCGCATCTACAAGACCGAAGAGAGCCAAAATGGAGCTTGGGCGATGGATACTTTTTACAGAATTTGAAATCCAGGTGCTTTCGAAGCATCGTGTGTCCCTTCAGCTCATCAACCAATTGCGAGCCAAGTCTTAAGGCATATGTTTTACCATCATTAAATAATCAAATGAGTGGACGGTCGCTCAGTATTTGAGAAGCATATCTGGCTTCCCTTTCTTTCCCCTTTTGGAGCTTGTTTAGGCTATGATCATCCGAACCAATTGCAGTTCCTCGGAGCTATATGTGCTTCAGGCTGTTGACGATGAGGTTGCTACCAGCAAGAAAGTATCGTAAAAGAAAATGACAAAGAAATGGATGTTCGGGAAGAAATTTTTTTTCTTTTCTCTCCTCTAAGGAAAATATGTCTTTATTTATTTCCCACTAGCAGCAAAAAGCATTCTACTACTTACAAAAAATTACAAAGGAAAAGAGGTTCTTGCGTAAATGAAATAAGATTGGCTCGTGAATTGAACTGTTATATATTTTTATATTATTTTAATATTTTTTGAATTTTAATTTTTTTTCATTTTTCTTTTCTTTACTTCTTTATTTTTAACTTAGAGCCAGCAAGGTCGTTGGTGGACCCTCATCCGGCTAGAGAGGGCCTATGGCGGCTTACCCAGTGTTGGCGAGGGTTTCCTGACCCTAGGTTACAAAAAAATTAAAGTAAAGAAAAGAAAAGAAATGGGAAAAAAAATAACTAGAATTCAAAAGAATAAACAATTAAAAAAATATAAAAACGTTATTGAATATGTCCACGTTAGTGCTAACTGTGCCAAGTATAATGCCGGTATCCACATTAGCAATTTCTTATGAAAATTAATCATATGAATTTAATTGGTAAAACATAAAAAAGTTTAGAATTTAATTGGCACAATTAGATTACTTTTTACTAAATTAGTAAAAATGCAATAGGTTTAATTTTTTTTTTTTGGTAATTCTCTCATTAAGAAATTTGATCCAAGTAGAAATTCCACATCCATATAAGGTGTATGATTTTATGTTTGAACAAGCAAGAAATGATTAAAATATTTCTATGTTGGAGTTGGATTCCTAATTTAACTGGACCGAAAGGAATTTCCTATTTTGTATAAGTGGTGGAAATCTACTTAATTGTCATACATTAGAGCAAACAAGAGGAGTTTGAGGGATTTTTAAAAGTATTTTGAGCAATAAGAATGAAAGATATTGAAGTGTATTTGGTTTAACATTTTGAAAACCCTTTGAGACCCCACAGCTCCATTGGGAAATTTTGGGATGTCTAGTGGTCATTCTCAAGAGATTTTGGGGTGAAAGTTAGCGTTGAGAAGGTTAAAAGCCCAAGATAGGTCAGCAATTTTAGAATGCTATCTCTAGAGATTTTAAAGACCTGTTTTCTTCCATCTTGACCTCGCTAATTTTTTCATCTTCCCCTTTTACCTTTGTTAAGGAAAGATTATGGCTAGTTATTGGCGAGCCCCATGTCTCAATCTTTTCTTGACGAACTTGCTAGCTGGCGAATGGATTAGAATTATCTGACATTTTCCGGGGATTCTCCTTCAGGACTGACACAAGAAAACCATAATCTCTTTCCTTTTCCTTGGGTCCATCGCTGCATCCCGTTCTCCGTCACTTTCTCCGCTTCTTCACCGAGACCCGACCGTCCACCAACGTCTAACTCATCTCCAAATTCAATTTGAACTTGACGATTCCTTTTCTTGCTTTCATCGCCATATTCCAATTCCTTTTGTTACTTTCATCAGTAAACATCTTCACCAAAGTCTCTCTCTCACCATTTTCTTGTTGATGGGGTGCGGCAGAAGTATAATCTCTTTAACTTAAGAAGATCAGAAAAAGAAAGCCAAATCGTAACCCATCAACATATTCAGTCGTAACTTTAAAATTACTATGGCGGATAGTACGAGGATGCCCAAGCCCTATAAATCCAGCAGAGAACCACCCCAAGAAAAAAAAAATAGGAGAAAAGTTTCAGAAAAAGTACCAGAGAGATAAATTGATCATGAGCCCTATTTCAACACTGAAGCTTCCCCTGATAGATCTCTCCAAGTTAGACTGCTCAAAGCCTGGGACAGGTCCATGGGATTCCTTGCAAAGTGAAGTCCAACAAGCCCTTGAAGAATTCGGTTGCTTCGAAGCTTTGTGTGATAAGATGACCTTGAAGCTTCACAATGATGTGTTCCAAGAACTGGAGAGATTGTTTGAACTTCCGCCTGACGTGAAGCGCCGGTTTGACGAGCCAACTAAGCCGTTGCTCGGCTACCTTGAGAATCTTCCTCTCTACGAGGCATTTGGAATTGGCGACACCCCTAACTCTGGCTCGATTGAAAGATTAGCGGATCTCATGTGGCCGGAGGGAAACACAAGATTTTGGTAATCCATTTTTTATTACAGATTATATTATTATCCGTTCCCATTAAGGAAGTGTTAAGCGATTAATGTTTATCAAATAAATCACTGATGACGCAAATTTGAATTTCAATAACTTCGATGCAAGAAGAAAAACTAAAATGAAACCTCTTACAGTACTTAATATCACAGAGATGCGGTGTACATAAAAACACACATAAGATGAAGATCCCAATCCACACCCATTATTTATGGAAACTAGAGTTTCGACGTGTCTTTTTTATGACCAAGCAGTGAGACAATGAATATGTATGTTCCGATGGTTTCGGAGTTGGATTCACTGGTGAAGAAGCTGGTTTTGGGAAGCCTTGGCGTAGACAAGTATTTGGATTCACTAGCGAAGTCGGTCAAGTACAATTTGCGAGTCATGAGATATGCAGCTCCTGCGACTGAGGAGTCCGAGAAGGCCTATACTTCGTGCCATCGGGACACGAACTTCGTGACCATACTTCACCAAAATCACGTGAACGGATTGGAAGTGCAGACTAAGGACGGACGCTGGATCGAGGTCGCCTTTTCCTCAGCTTCCTCTTTCGTTATCATCAGTGGGGAGTCATTCTACGTGAGTCACCCCCCCCCCCCAAAATTCCCTTCTCTCTATTGAATTTCTATTGAATTTGGTTCGAAAGAATTCGGGCACCATGACTTTGCATATCAATTGCAAATTGTTGTTTACATTTCTAGTGTTAATCATCACATCCGGCAATAGCTAGAATTACGACATTTATACTGTGTCTTTGTGAAATTTTTATCGACTGGTTGTCACGTGAACCATAGATTCGAATGGTTGAATGCATATTGATATGACGAGATTGATGTTAGCTTGTGGTGAGATAGATGCTCGTTGGATATAACCTAAGCATGTAGATCTTGTGTGATCAGTCAAAAGAAGTCAAGATTTTAAGTCTCTTTAGAGTTATAATCTTATGAATAATTGACCTTAATCATTGCGTGCCTCTCCCTTTATCGTTGTTGCACGCAGGGATGGAGCAATGGGAGAATACACAGCCCTTGTCACCGTGTAAAGATAAGCGGGCACGAGCTACGATACTCCATAGGACTCTTCTCTTCCAATCAAGGCACGGTTCAGTGTCCTGATGAGCTTGTGGATGACCAACACCCTTTGCTTTTTAAGCCCTTTGATATTGCCGGTCTCTCCCGCATCTACAAGACCAAAGAAGGCCTAATGGGAGCTTCGGCAATGGATACCTTTTACAAAGTTTAAAATCACGGTGCTTTCGAAGCATTGCGTGTCCTTTCACCCTATCAATAAATTGCGAGTCAAGTCTTAAGGCATATGTTTTACTGTCGTCAATAATTAATTGAGTGGACGGTCGCTCAATATGTGAGAAGCATATCGGATTTCCATTTCTTTCCCCTTTTGGAGCTTGTTTAGGTCATAATCATCTGACCCAATTGCAGATCCTCGGAGCTATATGTGCTTCAGGCTGTTGATGATGGGATTACTTCCAGCAAGCAAATATTGTAAAAGAAAATGACAAAAAAATGGTTGTTCATGAAGAAATTCTCTTTCTTTTTATTTTCTAAGAAAAAGAACTCTTTAATTATTTCCCATTAGCAGCAAAAAGCATTCTACGACTTACAAAAATTTACAAAGAAAAAGAGGTTCTTGCGTAAATGAAATAAGGTTGACTCGTGAATTGAACTATTATTCCAACCAAAAAAAAAAAAAAAATTGAACTATTATATATTTTTAATCATATATATATTTTTAAATTTGTCCTATTTTCTTTTTCTTTTCTTACTTATTATCATTTTCTTTTAAACGTAGGGCTCTTGGCTAGTTGGCAAGGGCCCACAATGGCCTTGCCTAGTGCTAGTGAGGACGTCTTGGCCCTAAGTCATTAACAAAGTAAAGAGAAAATAAGAAAAGAAAAAGGAAAAATATAAAAATATAAAATATAAAAAATATATCAAAATATTATCGAAAATGTTCATGTTAGTGCTAGCTGTGCCACCTACGACAGTTGATGTCCACATCAACAATTTCCTGCCGAAATTAATCGATAGACTTAATTGACAAAATGTAAAAAGACTTATAACTCAATTGAGACAATTAAAAGATTTAAAACTGAAATTATACAAATGTAATCAATTTAGGACTTTTTTGGTAATTCTCTTGTTGAGTATACATCTCAAGCTTAACTTCGCGAAAGAAATTTGATCCAAGTAGAAATTCCAAATCCATATAGGACTTATGATTTGACATTTGAACAAGCAAGAAATGAGTGAAATATTACTATGTTGGAGTTGGATTCCTAATTCAATTGACTAAAAAGAAATTTCCTATTTTGTATACATATTATTTATTTGTATAAGAGATGGAAATCTACTCAATTGTTGTACATTCAGCCAAACAAGAGGAATTTGAGGGAATTTTTTAATAAATATTCTAAGCAATAAGAAAGAAATATATTAGGTGAGTTTGGTTTGATATTTTAAAAGTCCCTTGAGACCCCATAGTCTCTTGGACAAATTTTGGGGTGTCTGGCAATCATTGTCAATGGGTTTTATGGTGAAAGTTAGCATTGGGAAGGTTCAAAGCCCAAGATAGGCTAGCAATTTTGAAATGTTATCTCTAGAGATTATAATAACTTTTTTTTTCTCTCCATCTTGCCCTCACTAGCTTTTTCATATTTCGACTTAAACCTTGTTAAAGATAAATGTGGCTGGTTACTAGCAAGCCTAAGTGTTGCCTAAGGTCAAACCTCACTAGCGGTCATCAAGGGTCACATTACCTCAAGTGGTCCTTGTCAGGGTCACGTGACCCTAAGTGACAAGGTTGGAAGTTGCACAACCCCAAGCAACCCTCACCTGGGTCCCCCCAGGGCGTGCAACCTTGGTTGAAGACCGTTGACGCCAAATATGACTCATTGACGGCTTGAGCCCTTCTCTGGGCCGATAAAGGGTTTGATTTTTTCAAATTAAAAAAATAGCAAAATTGTAGCCAAATCCTTTTGTAATTTTTTTTTCTTAATACCACTAAACCCAAAGTTGTTTTGCAAAGGAGTTTTTACCAAATCAAATTTGCATTTCCCTAAAGGGTTCTAAGTTTTCAGCATTTGCATTTTCCCAAAACCCATTTCCAAAATTGAACAAAACAAAGCCTACGTGGCATTGAGCTATTTTTGCATGGGACCTCTCATATAGTATTGTCATCACAATAGTGTTTGACCACCGGTTTAGGATGGATTGGGGTGGTTCCTTTCCGCCTATGAAAAAAGAAAGACATAAGAGAAAAACATATAAACTAGTGGTGGTGAGGCCCCAATTCTAGATTGGAGGGGCCACTTCCGGCATCTGCCCTTCAATCCCATGGATAGATAAAGAGGGAGGATAGAACCTTTTTGTTTTTTCATATTGTCAAATGATATAATAATGAAAGAAGATAATGAATAATTCATTGAGCTTCTGTGAGTTAACATTTGTGGTGTTGCTTTGAATCTTCACTAAACCCTTATGTTGTTCCCTTAGCATTTCCCCTTATCCAAAACACATTTGTTCTGAATTAGCTCCTTCTATTTCCCCAACTATTCTCACAACCCCTTAGCAGTTTTTTTTTTTTGGTTTTCCAGCTATGGATGTCAATGACTTCACCTTGCTTCCCACCATCACAAAACAACCCCATTTGTACCTCAATACCCTTTTATAATGCCCCAAATTTCTTTTTATTCCTCTAGTTTTTTAAAAACTAGCACTTTCCCTAATATAGCAGCAATAGGCATCCTCCCTTTAATTCATTGCTATACAATCTGCTTCTTCTTCTCTTTTTGGTCCCTCTAGGCTTTCTCTTTACCTTGTACCCATCCGTTCTCTCAATGCTAGTGGCTTTTGGGTACTGTTGGTCGAGAAGTTTAGTCTTGGGTTTGCTCTTTGAGTTTAACCTTTGGATGAACTCAGGTGCTAGGCACAATAGCTCCATCTACTCTCTCTATCTGCTAGATTCATGGATTGATCGATTGCCTGGTCTCTGTGAGGTTATAATAGTAGGTGCTCTACTAGAGTTGTCTGAGTCCACCCATTGTGTCATGCCTTATTTCAAATATTACAAAATAGAAGGCAAGTTTCTCAACCTAGTAATGCTTGATGATCTATAGCTAAGTTAGGCAATCAGTGTGTTTCAGATGAATCATAATTGTTTGAGATGTCAGTTATTATATTAGCGAAAGGAAATGAATGAGCTTTAGCGGCTAGCCCTTAGAAGCCACCAAATCATAGATGAATTTTATGAGTTGGGTAAACCTTTGACAGTCCAAGAGCTTTGAACCCTTGTGGCTCGGGAAAGGCCGTGCATACTCTTCCTTATGGAGATGAAGAACCAAGAGCAAGTGGTCCAAAAAATGAAAAGAAGGCTCAGATTTCAACATTGGTATTTAGGGAACCCAGTTGGCATACCGGGGGGAATGGCCATTTTTTGGCAAGAACAAGTGTCCTTGACAATCTTGTCTCGGTCTTGTCACCATATCAATGTAGTGTGTGCCATCAAGGATAGCCATCAGCAAATGTGTATTATGTTTGTTCATGCCCCGTCCACTTTTTAGTATAGACTTATACTATGAGAGAACATACGGCATATTAAAATTCACAACACACTCCCGTTGATTTGTATGGGTGATTTTAATGAGATTTTGTATCATTGGAAGAAAGTGGAAAAATGTATGGCTAAAAATTATCGATCAACTCGTTTCAAGATTTTTTGAATCTTGAGCTTATGGATATAGAGAGTAAAGGCTGTACTTTCATGTAAGCAAATAACAGGAAATGAGAAGCCTTAGTTAAAGAGACTCGATGGGGTTTTATGCACCTTGGAGTGGAAAGTCACTTATGTTACAGAATTGCACGTCGATTCCAGATAAAATAACGCTTGTAAACAATCACCAAACATAATATAATAATAAAAGAACATAATCAAAAGAATATGCCGGAAAATCTATTAACAAAGTTCACCTAAACCTGGGCTACGTCTTTGCACAGAGGCACTTTGCGAATCCACTAGACTTTGAAAAAAGTTGGAATACAATGATGATCTTCTCTCAAGATCAGGGTACAAAGAGATTAAGAATCCTCGTAAAGAAAAAACTCACTTTTTTCTTCTCTCTTTTTCTTGCCTCTCTATTTTCTTTTTCAGCGTCTTGACGGCCAGCATCTTACCATCGCTAATATAAATGTATCACTTTTAACCTAAAAACAAATGTGATAGAAAAGACAAAAAAGCCCCTAAAAAAATTGGCTTCATCTATAACAATCTTTCTCTTAAAGACAAATATACCCAAGCACCAAGCAACTTTGCATTCATTTGCTTCAAAAAATAGTAGTTGAAAAGCTTGTGCCTCTACGATACTCCTCATCAATCAACATAGAGTAATACCAATGGTAGTAGTACAGAAAATATGATTCTCTCTATCTACTACCTTGGTCAACATGTCAGCTGGATTGTTCGAGTCATCAATCTTCTGTAGCTTTAACTCATTATCTTTCAATGCTAATATAATAAAGTGATAACGCTTCTTGATATGTCTAGTCCTTGAGTGATAAGCTGCATTCTTTGCTAAGTGCACTACACTTTGACTATCACTTTACAGTGTATTGATTGGTTGTTTTTGATGTAGCTCTTCCATATAATCTTGTAACCATATGATTTCCTTGGAGACTTCTGTGGTCGCTACATATTTTGCCTCTGTCGTTGATAAAATCATTGCTTTTTGTGGTTGAGATACTCAACTCACTGCTGTACCTGCAACTGTAGAGACATATTTAGTGGTACTCTTACCATTATCTCGATCACCTGAATAATTTGTATATATATAACCCTACAACTCTAGAGATGTACCATCATAACAAAGTGAGTAATTGGAAGTACCCACTAAATATCTCCATATCCATTTCACTACATTTCAATGCTCTCTACTTAGGTTCTGTATATATCGACTCACAACTCCCATTACCTGTGCAATATCTAGTCTCACGCTCATCATGGCATACATCAAACTCTCCACTACTGATGCATATGGAACTACCGCCATCTCATCTTTCAAAACTTGAGTGCTTGGACACATATCCTTGGAAAGTTTGAAATGACTTACTAGAGGAGTTGTAACCGGTTTTGCCTTGTCTATGTTAAATCTCTTTAACACCTTTTTCACATAATCTTCCTGCGACAGCCATAATTTCTTATTTTTCCTATTACTAATGATTTTCATACTTAAAATATTCTTTACCTCTCCCAAGTCTTTCATAGAAAACTGTGATGATAACATCTTCTTCATTTCTACGATTCTCTTCATATTGGAAGTAGCCACCAGCATGTCATCCATATATAAAGAGAGATACACAATGTTAGGGGTGTGCATGGTCCGGGCGGGCGGTTCCCGACCTAGAACCGGGAACCGCCCGCTAAGGACCGGTTCCGAAAAATCGGAACCGGGATCCACCCGTTTATTGCATGGATCCACCCGGGAACCGGACCGCCGGTCCGGTCCGGTTCCCGGGTGGATCCATGGAACCGATTTTGACGCCAAAAATCTATGGACCGTATACTCCCCTAACAATTTTGCAAGCAATGCTGATGTGGCTGGTGCTATCTCTGAAGGTTTCAAAACAACAGCATTGCTCGCTGCAATAGCTCCAACAACTGGATCGAGAGACAACACGACAAATAGGGAAGAAAAAATGTCGGAACCACAAAGAGATTAGTAAACAATGCAAAAGACACGGGGAAAATAAAGAATGAGAAATGTCTCATACGGTAAGGATAATTCCATGCTGAAATTATTAGCACAACTCCCGAGGTTCGACACTATTTCAGCTGATGAAGGAAAAGTGGTTAGTGAAGTTTTAACCTGCAAAATAACGAAAATTATAAAGCTCAATCCGATGACCTCTCAAAAAGAGCATAAAATATCCAGTGTCTAGTCGAAGTGATGTTCCGGGACAGTACCTTCTCCGGCATCATCCAACGTTGTAATTCTTTAAGAGCAAACTTGCATGAACTCCTCAACATGGCTGCTCGCATATCAAGTTGTATTAACCGTAACAACTGTGGAAGTACAAAGAATTCTCCAAGAAGCGTAACGAAGTTTGTTATTAATCCACATGCCATACCCCAATCACTCCATGAATCTATTACACAAGCAACCTAAGGTAGCTGCCAAATTAAATCAGCAATTCCGGTGTCAAAAGGTCACATTGTTCCAACAAGCAAGTGATTTTGCACAGATTTAGTGGCCCAGCCTCGGATTATTTTAAGCAAAAGGAGCCAGGCCATGCCTCGTCTAGGGATGAGAATTTCAAATGCTGATTATACTTCTATTGACCCAGATTTCACCCTTCATCAAATAGAAAGGCTGGTTGCGTGAGACAATTGGCGCTTTTGCTCGAGACTATGAAATTGGAGGCATAATGGGTAAAGCAATTCATTCAGACTTCCGTACGGCTATATTCTGTTCTCCAGATTTAAACACGATGTCATAGTATTTGTTCTTTTTGGGGCGAATATTTCATCATACTTCATTGAGGTTTTAACTAGTAAATAGCCTCCGGTCAAGACGCATCTCATTATGCCCCTCCGTGATTTCTAGACACTTTAATTGGATTTATAATTTTGCATTCATTTCTTTGCCACCACCGGCCATGCCCAAGTACAATTCCCAACCTGTCCTAACAAACATCTCCACAACAGAAAGTCATACCAGTTGCCAAGGAAAGGATAGTTAGGGTGATTAACCATCCGACTTGTCTACGAGAGAAAGGAGAGTTCTCTACGGCTGTACTTTCCACCAAGCAATTAATTGCAACTCCTTCCAAAGTAATGTCACCCAAATCCCAACTAACCAAGTGGACCCAAAGCAAGGTCATGTCCCACACTACTAGCTAAGTAACAAATACATGTGCTCACATGACGCCAAAAACTTCAGCTACAAGATCCATCAACTCCAGCAAGAAGTACTTCTTGCAAGAGCAACAACAAAGGCAGCATGCGTGAGCTACTAAAAATTGAACTCAAAACAATTATTGAAAATCTCACCATATAGATTCCTCCCACTTCAACTTGTAAACTCTATGGACCGTCAATCTCCTTGTTAATCTCCTTGCTAACATCATCCATATCTAACAAAAAGAATATATTAAATAAAGTATTCAATTATTAGATAATAGATATACAAAAAAATTACATGATGAAATGATATGGACTTACCAAATTCAAACTTTTCCGCATTTTCGATACATTCTTCAATATTAATCGGCTCAAGAATTGCTCTCAACCAATCTTGAGTGCAAATCAAAGCTTCCACAACTCTGGGAGTCAAAGAACTCCGAAAACTATCAAGCACACGACCAGAAGTACTGAAAGTTGATTCTGAAGCAACGGTAGTAACGGGAATAGACAAAATATCCCGAGCCATCAAAGATAAAATTTTAAACTTTTGGCCAGCAACGCTCCACCATTTCAAAATGTCAAGATCACGACCATCTTCAAGTTCAGCTTTAAGATATCGATCGAGCTCAGATAAGTTGCCATCGGACTTTTTCTTCTCCTCATTAAGAAAGTCATCATACGAAGGCTCTTGCACATAGAAATTTAAGCTGCAATCGTCCTCTTCATTTCCCTCATTGAAATAAGAATCGCAACTACTACCGATATTACTAGAACTTACCAATTCGCCATCCAAATTTTTGTCTCTAGAAGTGTGACAAGATTTCTCATAAAATTTAAACACACGTTCCAAGGCAAACTTCACCTTATCAAACATCTCATCAGCTTCGCAGCATCATCATAAATGAGCTTACAACAATACCTCACATAATTCAGCTTTTTCTAGGATCCAATGTTACCGCAATCAACACCATCATATTTACTTTGTCAAAGCTCCCATAATATTTGTCAAACTTATCTTTCATTTTCAAGCCCATAACTCTCACCCTATGATCAAAAGCCTTCGTCGCTTCTCGCAAATATTTATACAAAGAAGCTATCCCCACAAAATAATCATTTGAAGTGATATACAAAGTTCCGGACATCTTCTTGGTGGTATCATAAAACTTCTTCAAAAAATTAGAAAGAACAATAGCATTTTCCCAATCAACACTACTTGGAGTATCAGAATTAAGCTCAGTCAAGAAAGACACATCTTCTTCTTCCATCCTTTCAAAAGCTTTTCTTAGCTTTATGGCACTCTCTAACATTAGGTAAGTGGAATTCCACCTAGTTGAGACATCAAGACAAACTGAACCCTTATAAGTAATCCTTGTACTTTCAATACAATCTCGAAATGTCTTAGCTCTCATAGGAGAACTCCTCACATACCTAACCACGTTTCGAATACGTGCAATGGAATCACGTATCTCGGCCAAGCCATCCTTCACAATCAAGTTTAATATATGAGCCGTGCACCTCATGTGTAAAGATTCACCATCTAAGATCAATAGCCTCTCTCTTGAAAATTTTTCTTTCAAATAATTAATGGCCACATCATTTGAACTAGCATTATCCACTGTGATTGTGGACACTTTTTTCTCTATTCCCCACTCATATATGCATTTCTCAACTACTCTCCCAATATCCCTGCCCTTGTGACTAGCTATGATCACAAAATTGATGATCCTTTTGTGCAATTTCCAATTTTCATCAATAAAATGTGCTGTAAGGCATAGATAGTTCAAATTCTGAATGGAACTCCAAGTATCAGTCGTGAGTGCGATCCTAGAATTAAGCTTACGAAAAGAAGCCTTCAAATTTCTTTTTTCACAAAAATACAACTTCATACAATCCCTAGCCACCGTAAATCGCGACATATGCTTGAAGAGAGGTTGTAATTGATTCACATAATCACGAAATCCAACACGTTCAGCAATCGAAAATGGTTGTTCATCAATTATAATCATCCGAATAAGCATTTGCCTACATATCTCCCGATCAAACTTCCATGTCGTCAACATTCCACCACTCCCAAAGTGCTACTAGTAGTATCTCCTCCTATCATTTGAGTTCCATCTACTCTTTGTGATGCAAACAATTTTTGCCTTTTATCCACATTGCGAGGATACTTATTGCACTTTCTCAAGTGCTTCAACATATTTGAAGTACCATTATCAACGTGGTATGAATACTTGGATCCGCAAAGTAATTGCAAAATACATCAACTTTCCCATTTTTGTGAGTTGTTCCTTTTCGAAAATGAAGCCAAGCTGCTGATTTTCGCTTACTAGGAGGAGGACATGGACAAGAACCGGATACCTTATTTGTGTTGGATGTTTCTTCAAAGTTTTCATCTCCTTCATGTTCTTGTGATATTGATTCCACTATTGGCGTTATTGCATCATAGGATTCCTCCATCGACATGTTAATGAATCACCTGAATCAAGCAACACACTATCAACACTTAAACACTTATCACGCCACGGAATTAGGAAATTCTGGACAGTCAACTAGAGAGTGAAGCGGTCAATGACTTGGAATCATCAACGGCATCTAATTCTATAGTATCTGTGGCAGAAAGATGAGAAAGCTAAAGAAGATAATAACTTTCTTGATCTCAACAGACCCCAAATACCCAAGCAGAGAAATTAATATTGTACTTTCTTAAGGTAGATTCACTCAAAATGCTATTTCCCTTCCTATTTCACCCACCGAGATATATTCCTCCTTGTTGGTCTTTTTTTGATCTATATTAAAACGGTTTACATTAAACTTTCTTAACCACTCTTTTATGAATGCATTGTGTCATGGTGTCCTGAGTTTTAATATGGCATTTCTTCTAGTTTTCTTTCCTTTGAGTCTTAATGTTTGGCTATACTCTGTTTAAGCTGGAGTTTGAAAGTGCCTTTTTTCGTCTATAGTCGATACCTAGGACTGTCCCCGGTCACCACCGAGGACTCACGTAAAGCACGAAAACAGAAGCACGAACTCGGCCAAGCTCCTCTACCCTCTTCCAAAAATTCCATTTTTTCCCTAAAAGAACCGACCTTTTTCCCAATCGAACCAAAGAGCTAATCTGGGTCCTCGAGAATTGGCATTTCCAAACAATAAAACAAACAGCACAAAGGCACGGCGCGGCACCTTCAGGGCGCCATTGCACAGAAGGAAGTCCGCAAGCTCAAACAATGTGCAGACCAAGCGGTCGATGATACCGATGACGAGGACATACCTTCGAGAGGGAGAGGCGGCGAAGGCCCCGAGCAATGCGGCAGAAATTGAGTGGAGCGGCGGTAGCAGCAGGTGAGGGAGTCCTCACCGAGACGGAAACTGCGGGGACGTTGTGTTTAATGGAGGAGAGGAGGGACGACGGAGAAATCGAGAGCGCGGGTCACTGCTGGGCGAAGCAGAGGCTGTGGCGGGTGGTGGTCGGCGCGAGAGGTGGACAGCAGCGGTGAGATGGCGAGAGGAACCGGAGGCTGTGGCGGGTGGCGGCCGGCGCGAGGGGCGAACAGCAGCTGTGAGATGGCGAGAGGAACCAGAGGCTGTTGGCGGCCTGCGCGAGGGGCGGACAGCAGCGGCGAGATGGCGAGAGGAACCAAAGGTTGTGGTGGGTGGCGACCGGCGTGAGGGGCGGACGGCAGTAGCGAGATGGTGAGAGGAACCAGAGGCAGCCGCAGAAGAAATCGAAGAGAAGTCTGATGAGAGTCGAGCTCGAGAAGGAGAAGGTGAGATCTGATTCTGAAATTTTGACCTAGGTTTGTTTTTAGTATTTTTTTTTTTAATATTAAAAGGAACCGGTTCGGTCCGGGCGGGCGGGCGGGTGGATCCGCCCGGAACCGGGAACCGGACCCGGTTCCCACCGGTTCCAAAAATTGGAACCGGGAACCGGACCGGTTCCCTCAAGATCCGCGGTTCCGGCGGTTCCGGTCCGGTTCCGGGCGGTCCGGCGGTCCCGGGTATTTTGCACACCCCTACACAATGTCACCATTATCATACTTGCTAAAATAAACATAGTGATCAGACTCACAGTATGCAAATCATTTTTCTTTCATGAAACCATCAAATGTTAGGTACCATTGCCGCGGAGCTTGTTTCAAGCCATACAAGCCTTTCTTCAAGCAACATACCGTGTGCCCCTTACCTTTGACTTCAAAACTCTTAGGTTGTGCCATGTATAATTCTTCATCTAAGTTACCGTGTAAAAATGTTGTTTTTACGTCTAACTGCTCAAGATGAATATCCTCCACTACAACTATACTCAGTATAACTCTAATTAATGTCATTTTCACTATAGATAAAAATATCTCGGAGTAGTCGATCCATTCTTTTTTAGAAAAGCCCTTGACTACAAGTCTCGTCTTGTATCTAATACTACCATCTGCTTCATTCTTAATCCTGCACACCCATTTGTTTAATAAGTTTTTTTTTACCTATGGGCAACTTGGTCAACTCCCAAGTTTTGTTTTGAAGTAACGAGCTCATCTCGTCTTTCATAGCACACTCCCATTGCAAGTGAGACGTGTCTACCTTTACCTCATCACAAGTTTTTGATTCCCCTGAATCTGTATATAAAATATGGCTCATAACAGTATTAGTTGATGGATCAAAAATTGCCTTTAGCTTTCTCACACGTGTAGATCTCCTTAATACAAGTACTTCAGGGTTGTTAATTTGCTTTGAATCACTGCGTTCCTCTTAAACTACCTTTTCACTGATAATAGGCTCATCTTGAACCTCTCTTTTAAGTGCACTTTCATCTACTGAAAACATCTTCACCGGCCTTGTGTCTAATTCAACATATTCTGGTTCTACTACCTTCTCATGCTCTGTCCAATGGTCCTTGTACATCTTCTCTTCATGGAATACCACATTTTGACTGTGGATGACTTTGTTATTCTCATAATCCCAAAGCCTATAAACATACTTGTCGCCACCGTATCCGATAAAGACACACTTTTGAGACTTAACATCAAGCTTTTTCCTATCCTCCTTGTCAATCAAAGCATAAGCAATACAACCAAACACCTTTAAATGTTAATAATTAATCTTTTTACCTAACCATCGCTTTTGTGGTATTTCTCCATCCAACGCACTAGATGGAATTCTATTGATAAGATAAACAACTGCATTAACTGTGGCGGCTCATAAGTGTAGCAGAAGACCCGCGTGTAGTCTCATGCATCTCGCACGTTCTAGAATAAACCTTGTTTATGCTTTCAGTTACACCGTTCTTTTGAAGAGTTCTAGGAATAGTCTTTAACCCGTGTATGCCTTCTCGACTCAAATATTATACAAATTCCTTACTTGTGTATTCATCACCATTATTAGACTTCAGAGCTTTAATATGATAACCTGTCTTTTTTTTTTTTTTTTTATCATGGTCTTCCACATTCTGAACATCCCGAATACTTTTGATTTTTCTCTAAGAGCATAGACTCAAGTCTTCCTTGTTGCATCATCGATTAATGTGACAAAATATCTCTTACTGCCATAAGAGAGTTCCTGAGCATTCAATTGAAAACTAACAACTTTCTATTTTTTATAAATGCAACTCTCATATCTAACTCAACTTTTTGCAGACCTATAAGTAATTTCTTCGAGTGTAACTGTTTTACATATTTTTCACCAAGATGTCCCAAATGATAATGTCAAAGAGTAGACAAATTACTTGTAACCATTGTAGTTGCAATCATATCACTGATATTGTCTCATTGGAGAAGGTAAAATGTATATGTATGCTTTCTCTTTGCTACTACTCTTGCCCCTGAGGTTATCTTCCACTTTCCACATCCAAAGGTTGTTACCAAACCTTATTGGTTAAGTTTAGTAGTTGAAATCAGATTTTTCTTTAATTCCGAAATATACCTAGTTTCACGTAAAACTAGACGTCCTCCATCTAAGATGTTCATAGTCATAGTTCCTTTCCTAACAATGGGACACATGTGGCCGTTTTCCACAATCACTTGTCTGAAATCTCCACTGGCATAATCATCAAATATGTCTCTTTGTAAAGTGCAATGAAAAGAAGCATCGGAATCAATAAACCATTTATCTGTCATCAAGTCAAACCCTGCAGACAAACATAAGTTATCTAGCAAAAATTTATCGCTAACCACATTAGCTCCTTGATTCTTGTCTTGTTGCTTCTTTTTGTAAGCTTCACATTGAAACTTTTGGTGTCCGATTTTGTGACAAAACCAACACTCATCTTTTGCAACTTGTCTCTTACCCCTTGATTGTGATTTGCCACGCCCACTGAATTTTTCTCTACTTTTACTTCTTTCACAGTTTTCCACTGCGAGCGCCGTTGAAGATGTAGATGTAGAAAAATTATCTCCACCTAAGACTTTCCTTTGCATCTCTTCATCCATGATACTACTCACAACATCATCAAGAGTTAAATTATCTTTCATTATCTTTCATGGTGCTTGAAATTCCCTACACTATGGTATTGTAGCTTTCTGGAAGAGAACATAAAAATAATAAAGCTTGAAACTTCATATCTAAATTTATGCCTGCGGATTCCAATTGACCCGTGACCTGCATAAAACTATTAATATGTTCTGCCACAAAACCTCTATCAGATAACTTCATATTAACCACTTTCTTCAGCAAAAATACCTAATTTGATGTGTACCGCTTCTCATAAATATTCGTTAGAATATCCATGGCTTCTTTTGCAGTTTTTGCTTTCATGATGTGGTACCTTATCTTTTTCATCAACCCTAGATGAATCGCACCTAATGCCTTTCAATCAAGAATTTTCCATCCGGCTTCTGCTGTCAGATCCACTTCCTCCATCTTGGGTTTCCAACTCTCAAGTGGTGCATAGAAATCTTTTTGATAAAGATAATTCTCGATTTGTAGTTTCCACCATATGAAATCCTGCCCATTGAATTTATTGATTCTGGTTTTATTTTCTGCCATATTGTTTGCCTTCACTCGAACGTCATTAAAAACCGTCAATGTTCTCGATTAGCCAACCCAGGCTTTGATACCAGTTGTTACGAAATTGCACGTTGATTCCATAAAAATAACGTTTGCAAACAATTTACCAGGTAGAATATAATAATAAAATAACAGAATTAGAAGAACATGTCAGAAAATTTGTTAATGAAGTTCACCCAAACCTGGGCTACGTCTTCGCGTAGAGGTACTTTGTGATTCCACTAGACTTTGAAAAGAGCTGGAATACAATGATGATTTTCTCTCAAGATCAAGGCACAAAGAGATTGAAAACTCTCATAAAGAAAAAGCTCACTTTTTTCTTCTCTTTTTTTCTTGCCTCTTTATTTCTTTTTCAGTGTCTTGACGGCTAGCATCTTGTCATCATTAATATAAATGTATCACTTTTAACCTAAAAGCAAATATGATAGAAAAGACAAAAAAAAAAAAAAAAACGCCCCTAAAAAATATTTGGCTTCATCTATAACAACTTATCCTAAAGCAGAAGCACTTACATTGCCAGCTATTAGCTCGGACCATAACCCTCTTTTGCTTTCCCTTTCTCTAGTGAAAATGAAGTGAAAAAAAAAAAAATCAAGTTTGAGGCATTGTGATGAGGATGAAGTACATGGACAACTAATTAAAAACATATGGCATTCATGGGAGATGGCAAAATTCGGACTTGACGAGCAAACTCTTGCGGTCGAAAAAGCTTTGTCCCTCTGGAGTATGAAAAGATTCACTAATGCTCAGAAGGCATTCGATGAGATGAAAGGTGAGATTCAATGCATTACAAACCCCTTATCTACTCCTAATGAAAGTGAGAGACTTAAAGCCTTGAAAAAGGAGATTGAGAAGTAATGGAGACAAGATGAAATGTATTGTGAAATACAATCCATGATAGGTTGGCTGAAGTAGGGAGACAAAAATACTAAAAATTTTCATGCTACACGCTAAAAAGAAGGTAGTGAAACAAGATTTCGATGCTCAAAGCTCAAAATGGTGAATGGATCTGCGACGCTGAACAATTGAAAAGTCATACGATTAGCTTTAGATAAATTTTTTGTTAGGTGGGACTGAGATATATAGGCTCTATCTTTAAGTGTTCTCCTAACCTGGTGGGTGGGGAGATAAATCAAAGCTCAATAGCAATGGTGTTGATAAAGGAGGTTAAAGAAGCAGCTTACCAATTGGGTTCCAATAAAGCTTTTGGTCTGGATAATTTGAATAATTTATTTTACAAGCACAATTAGGATATAATTTGACACTCACTCCTATTAGAAGTGTAGGAAGCCTCAACCCAAGCTCTCTTAACCTAGAGTTGAATAAAACATAAATCAGCCTTGTCTCAAATGTCCCTATTTTAGAAAGACTGGATTAATTTAGGCCTATCAATCTATGCAACTTTGCATACAAAATCATCTAAAAAATTCTAGCAAATAGGTTGAAAGCTTGGTTTATGGGGTTAATTTCAGTAGAACAAAGTGCAATTGTTGGGGGGAGACTTATCAAGGACAATATTTTGATTGTTCAGGAAGTACTACACCAATTGTGTGATTATAAAAGGAAAATGAAATTCCAAGCAGTTCTGAAATTAGATATGCAAAATGTATGTGACCAAGTGGAATGAGACTTTTGTGAGGCTTACTTGCAAAAAATAGGCTTTGGTCCCCGATGGATGCATTGGGTGATCTAATGTGTTATGATTGTCTCCTATAGTGTTAAGTTTGATGGTGAACCAACTCCTTTCTTTCAACCTACAACAAGACTTAGGCAAGGTGACCCTCTGTCCCCATATTTATTCATTATAGTTGAGAATGTCTTATCCTACTTGTTTTTCTTTTTTTTTGGTCGGGAATGATAGATACTTTCATTCATAATAAGTAAGACTTACAAGAAGATAATAGGTGAGATTCCGAGCATAAAATCTTCGAAAGGGCTGGAGGAGGGAAGGACCTCCAATTTTGAGGTAGTGAGTTCTTTCGGTGCAATTTCGCTAGCATAATAGCTGCTTTTTGTTCAGTGAGCAGTGAATCAGCGTTATTGATGGTAAGCGAGAGCGCAGGCTTGTACATTGCTCAATTATGGGCTTCGCCTGCCATGGAGTCTCAGCCTAGCCCTAGGATGCTTTGGTGTGCGGTAAAGCAGTCAATTTCACACTCCACTTCTCTTTGTTGTATTTGCTCGAGTTTTGTTTCTCCCTCATGCAGATCTGTTCTAAACTGCAGAAGCTTCAGCCCTTACAATCGCTAGGGTTTCAACTTGAACTGGGGAGGAGGCTCGAACTTGCCGCATGAAACCGTCAATCACTTGCCTAACGTGATCCCACAAAATTCCAGCGATTGATCTGGTTTGCTCACCCTGTTTCCATGAGCCGTCAACATTCAACTTCAACTTTCCTTCCTTCGGTGGTCCCCACTAGTTCGGTGAGTGTAGATCTGAAGTCTCCTTAGCTTCTTTTTGATGCCATCTACTAAAATTTCGAAGATGGGCTTTTGCCAGATCAACTATGGTGTTCGATTCTAGTTTTTGAGCTCTGAAAATCGAGTTGTTGCGGGCTTTCCATACAAACCAGAGGATCATCACCAGCAACTCCTTCTTGGGTAGGTCTCTTTGTTATTCAAATCTGTCCATTAGCCACTTATCAAAGTGGGATATACTATTAGGTTCACACTTAAGTCTCACTCATGGATTTGTCCATATTTTCTTCGTCTATTTACAGAGAAGAAACAGGTGCTCGGTAGTCTCCACTTGGTTATTGCATAGTGTGCAAAGTGGGTGAGGTAATACCTTTCGCTTGTAAAGATTCTCTCCTATTGGGATTGCATTATGACAAATGCTCCATATAAAGATGCACATTTTCGGGGGGATAGATAATTTCCAGATCTTTGTCCATAAGGTGCAGGGGGGTTAAAATGAGGTTGAAGCTCTGTGCTGGTCTGTTGTTGTGTTGTATGCACATATTTTGTTGTAGCCGCTTTTCACCGTATACTTTCCCAATTTGTTGCCTTGCCATATTAGAGTATCTTCCTCCGGGTTAGGACTTAGCGGGATAGAGAGGATCTCATTTGCTATTCTGTTTTCAAAGAGGTGCTGGACTTCTGCTTCCTTCCATCCCCTGTTTGTGTCATTTATTAGTTCAGCTACTATTGTGGGTTCATCTCTGTTAGCCTGGCCCCCGATCACACTAGATTCCAGCCACTTATCCTCTCGTATGCTAATTTTCTTGCCATCACCTATCCACCATTGGATCTCCTTTTCAATAGCTTCTCTCCCCACCATAATACTTTGCCAACCCTATGAGGGACGTTGCCCTTTACCTGCCTTCCACATATCGCCATTTGGAAAATAAACCCCTTTAAGTATCCTGCCCCATAAGGCTGTGGGTGATTGAGATAACCTCCAGGCCTATTTTCCCAACATTGCTTTGTTGAAGTTTATTAAATCTCTGAATCCGAGCCCTCCTTCATCCTTTCTCATTTTCAAGGCTTCCCACTTCTTCCAATGCAATCCACTGCTGGTTTCATTTTGCTTCCACCAAAAGGTAGCAATTCTCCTTTCAATCGATATACATATTGAGATGGAAATTTTAAATATCGACATAGCATATTGAGGGAGTGCTTGGACTACACTTTTTATTAGTGTTTCTTTTCCTGCTTTGGATAAAAGTTTCTCTTTCCAACTGTTGCGATGGGACGAGCGATCGAACAAAATATAGACAGAAGAAGAAAATAAATTAGACACCGGATTTACGTGGTTCAGTCGTAAAGACCTACGTTCACGGGAAGAGTAGCAGCGAATTTCACTATAGATCAAGCGATACAAGGAGATTACACACTCAAGTCACTCAAACACTCTCTCGGTGTTTCCCAAACCCCAATTTAATTCAAACCCAACTCACGGCACAAAATTATCACACAAGCTCAAAACAAACGCTGAAAAAGAACTCCTTTTCTTGATCGCGCTTCAGCTTGAAGACATACGGCTCCTCCTTTTCTCTCGTACGGGTGCAGCAGCAACACCCCGAGAAGAAGACCTCTTTCGCGGCTCCCTTTGTGACTTGTACGTAGGGTTTCAGCCGCGTGTTTCAAAAGCCCGGAGAAGACCCGCAAATATTCCTTTTATACGTGTGTATGCGCCCCCACGGTCAAAGGTTTGACCTTGACCCCATCGATTGATTCTTCACGGAGGAACTTCACGCCAAAAGGGAAACTTATATTATTATAATACATGTGCCCAGATTTCCTTTTTCAAAGGAATTCGAAAATGCAGGGGTCCCTTCTTCTTTATTTTATTCTTTTGTAATTCCTTCGCGAGTCCACCGAATTTCGCATTTTAGCAAACGCTCAAACTCGAGTCATATTTAACACCAACCTACCATCTTCATGTTTACTCTAGCTAGGATCCAAGCGAACATCTCTTTTTTTTTTACTTTCCCCAATCCATCGGTATGCCGAGGTAGTTCCCTATCTTGTCTATGATCGGGACTCTAAGTTCTTGAGCCAAATTCCTTTGAAGATTTAGAGGATAGCCACTGCTAAAGCTTACACTTGATTTGTTTAGGTTGACTGTTTGACTCGTGGCAAAATGATATTGGTTTAGGACTGTTGCTAGGTTTTGGCATTCTAATAAAGTCCCCTCCAAGAAGAAAATAGAATCATCGGCGAAAAGTAGGTGTGATAGAGTAGGGCAATGTGAATTTAATGTTATGCCTTTTATACTCCCGTCTACCATAGCTTTGTGCATTAACCATGATAGCACATTCAACACAAGAATAAACAGATAAGGGAATAAAGGATCTCCTTACCGTAATCCCCTTGATGGTGTGAAATATTTCATAGGCTCCCCATTGACTTTCACACTAAAAGTTGCTGTTGAAACACAGTGCATTATCATTCTTACCCACCTAGTGTGAAAGCCCATTTTCAGCAAACACGCATTAAGAAAATCCCACTCCACTCTATCATACGCTTTTTGCATATCTAATTTCAAAATGGCTTGAAATCTCTTTTTTCTCTTCTTGATTCTGAGCTGGTGGATAACTTCTTGAACTATGAAGATATTGTCTTGAATCTGTCTCCCTTGTACAAAAGCACTTTGTTCAGGAGTGATAAGATCTAGAAGCCATCTTTTTAATCTATTCGCCAGCACTTTAGCTATGATTTTGTAACTGAAATTGCATATTCTTAGGGGTCTGAATTAGGTAATGCTTTCTGGATTTTTAACTTTCGGGATTAGGGAGATATGTGTTTGGTTTAGGGTAGGGTCGAAAGTACCTGTTTCAAAGAACTGCTGAACTAATTGAAAGACTTCAGCTTTGAGTTTCTCCCAAAAATGCTGATAAAATTGTCCATTTAACCCATAGAGCTTTAAGTGCCCCCAATTGGAACATCGCTTCTTGGACTTCTTCCATCATCACATTCTCCATCATTTGTGTGTTCATTTCCTCATTTACTGGGCTAGGGCACTGGTCTAGGACTGGTTGGAAGTTCCTTGGTCCCACAGTTTCATAAAGTGTTTGATAGAATTCCAAAATTTTTTGTTTAAGCATACTCTGTTCCCGACACCAAGTCTCATCGTTTATCTTCAGCATAGTTATTTTGTTTCTTTGCCTTCTCTACACTATGGTGGCGTGGAAATACTTCGTGTTTTTGTCTCTCCATTGAAGCCAATTTATGCGCACCCTAAGTCCCTAATACTTTTTCTCCCGTCGCCATAATTTTTCAATTTGATCCACCACCTGCTGGTTTTCCATTTTGATGTAGTTGTTAGGATGTCTATTTGTTAGGTCTGTTAACTGCCGCTTTAACTCTTTAATGCGTGTGGCTGCATTTGGGAACTTGTTTTCACTCAACTTTTCAAGTTGTTTGGACATATTATGCACTTTGGCTGTGAAGTTGCTTTCATTTAAGAGACTGCCATCCCATGTTTGCTTGATGATCTCCCTACATTCTGCTTCTTTTGTCAAATATGCTTCCAACCTGAATTGTTTTTTCTTTTTCGGATTTTCAGGGTGAAGCGCAATAAGGAGTGGGCTGTGTTAAGAGCCAATAGCTGGTAGAGCCTAAACCTCAGCATCTGGGAAGGTCACTCGCCATTCCATGGTACATAGAGCGCGATCTAATCGTTTTTTAACCAATTCCTCTCCTTCTCTGTTGTTGGCCCATGTGTATGCACATCCTTTACTGTTGATATCCATTAGGGAGTAATCATTCAATAGATCTCGAAAAGTTGCCATTCGGTAATAATCGGCTGCCCTTTTTCCTACCTTCTCCCAAGCATATAATATTTTGTTGAAGTCCCCCAAACAAATCCATGAAAGTGTGTTTTGTGCCTGAATCTCCCTTAATTGTTGCCATAAGATTAGTCGCTCCCCATAATTTGTAGGAGCATAAAGAAAAGTTATGCGCATCTTTCTGCCTCTAGTCGGATCATAACAGTCAACATCAATGAGGTTGTTGTTGCTAGAAATTACTTGTGTCTCCACCTCTTCATTCCACATTAGTACTAAGCCTCCTGCAAAGCCCTTCCAGATTCTTTACAAATTTGTTTGCAAATTGTAGGCATTTAACCACGCCCTCAACCATCATCTCCTTGTTCTTCGTTTCCATTAAAAAAACCATAGCAGGCCTTTCGAGAGCTACTAAGGCTCTCAGCTCCTAGAACGTCAAGGGGTTGCCTAGCCCCTAACAGTTCCAACTAATGATCTTCATGATGTATTCGGTAGCTTATTAGGGCTAGCCACCAAAGCCCAATCATTTCCTTCCTTCACAATCTAAACAAGGGTATCCAACAGCTCCATATCATCGACAAGTGTCAGGGCATTTTCTGCCGATCATCTCTGTTTTTTTTTTTCTCGGGTCTTCAAAAGTTTCTTTTTGTTGTTGTCTTCTGGTTGATAGTTTGCTTTGGGATGATCAAAACACATAATCTGTTTCCCTTTGTCTCTTTTACTTTGGTCTATAACCTCGTCGTCTTGGATACAATCAGAAGAATAATAGTCTTGTCTTTTCTTGTTGCGAATGACAATAGCCTTTGACTCCAATTCACTTCTCACTCCCCTTTCCATTTCATTTTCTGTAGCAGGCGTTTCCGGGATGACTTCATCGGCCTCTGAATTCTCTTCTAATTTACCATAGAAGGCTGCCCAATGAGGGCTATGGTCACGTACCTCCACCTTTAACCAATGTTCGTATTTCCCTGCCTTATTCTTTGCCCACTTAGACTGTTCATAAGGGATTTCCTCACCATTAGTGACATAGTGGCCAATTCTTCCACATGAGTAGCAGTAATGTGAAAGTCTTTCATACTTAAATTCCACCCATAGCTTCTTAGTCCCAATGTCCAGTATTGCTCCTTATTTCAAAGGTGAATTCAAATCTAGCTTGACTTTTACCTTTCTTGCTTTGTGTGGACCATTTCCTTTAGCCTTCATTTGTATCTCTACTACTCGGCCCATTCTTTCAGCCTAATTCAGCAACCACATCCTCTCTAACCACCCTTGAGATATCCCTCCTATATGAACCCAAAAGGCACAGCAAGAATACTCATAACAGTGCTCTGGTATTTCTAGCTCACATTGTTTCAAAACTAAAAGGTTACTTACAAAAGACCACGGGCCTGTTTTTAGAATTCTTTCTTTTTCCTCTTCAGATTGGAAAACAAAGGAGAATATCCCCGGTTCTTTTTTCTTATCCTACTTGTTGAAAAAGTCTTTGGAAATTGGTTTTGTAAAATGTATCAAGCTGAATATATGGTGCCCAACTTTAACTCACTAGCTATTTGTTGATGATTCCATCTTCTTTCTGGATGGAATTATTAAGGAATGTCAACAAATTGCAAGTATTTTAAACCAACACTTCTATGCTTTAGGTTAGGCTATCAACCTAAACAAGTCTAGCTTATTTTTCTAGCAATGATAGCCCCCAAACACTAAGATGAAACATGCTTGTTGAACTACGAGTTCTAGAGATTGAAAAGATAGGGAAGTACCTAATGAGATAGCTAGTATAAGCACCTAGAGGGGGGTGAATAGGTGCAAAAAATAATTTCTCGAGATACGGAAGCGATACTAGGCAAATGATAGAAAGTGAATTCTCTTTTGATTAACAAAATGAAATACGATTAAAGTAAAGTAAGAGTAAGGAAGAGAAAATTGAACACAAGGTTTATAGTGGTTCGGCTTATTTCAAGCCTATGTCCATTCTTTCGCACTGACAGCCCACCGGTTGGATTTCACTATGAACAAAAGAGATGTTACAGCACTGCTTTTCCTTGATTCCACAGTGTAAATATTCTACCACACTTCCTCAAGGATTCTTACGAATATAGACTCTCTTGTGTACAAGATTTCGCTCAAATGAATTAAGTAAAAATAAGGAGCTTCAGACTTTGGAATTCTTCTATCGTGCATACACTCAAACAATTGGAACGTCTTCCTTATATACTCCTTTATGCCATCATACCCGTTGGCACTTACCAAAGGAATTCCTCCAATCTACCCATTGGACGGAATCAATTAGGAAGATCATTCGAGCTATTAAAGGAACATGTCGATAGCCCATCAATCCTGTTTGCCCATATAATCAGGATCTCGGTTTCCATAAGTAGAACCTTCCAAGTATACTTTGTCAATCATCGGATCCTTAATCTTCGAATCAATCATGATCAAATAAAGGATTCCGTTATGTCATATCCAGCCAAGAGATCTTCTCTAGTTGATAAGGTCACATCCTTAATGAAACATCCAGTTCTGGATAGCCTTTCTTCAACGGATCAAAAACTGTCAATGAGGATAGACTTTGAGTCTTGAGTCTAGCTGTCCAGAGGTTTTCAGACTTTAAATAGCAGAGTCTGCATATATTCAAACTAGACTGATGGAAACGTTTTGTCAGCTTCAAAATACTTCACGAAGATTTCTCCAACACCTAAAAGTCCCCTTGAATTGGGGTGCTTCTAAGAGAACAAACGTTTTCTTAGATTTTAGCATGAGTAAATATGAAACTAGAGAGTTGGAAGGAAAATTCAATGTCAAAGGTTGGGAAGGAAGTTCTATTAAATATTGTGGTGCAAGCTATCCCATAATATGTTATGTCCATTTTCAAAATCCCTGTTGAGAAAAGCAAGGGGCTGATTTTTAGTGGAAATTTTTTTAGAAAAGCAAGGGGCTGCATTGGAAAAAGTGGGACATCCTAAAACAAAGAAAGGATAATGGCAAGTTGCGTTTCAAAGGCCTAATATCCTTTAATAAAACAATGTTAGGGAAATAGGCACTATGGCTAGCATAGTCCCCCTCTTCTTTGTGAGGCTTGGTTCTTAAAGTCTTATATTTCCCTAAGTGTGATTTTTGGAGAGCGGGAAACAATGCTTGGCCATAATGGGGCTAGCAAAACATCATGCTGGGGAGAGAAACAATTGAACCATCTGTTAGGTGGTGCATAGGGAACGGGGAAAAAAATTAGAATGTAGGAGGACAAGTTGCAATCAAGAGGTACTATAGGAGGCCTAGCGAATAGAGATGAACCTACAATTATTGTTGAACTGAGAAACAAAGAAGAAAACTCGTGGAAGGAACAAATTCTCATTAGTCTATTCAATGAGCAAATAACCAATGAGATCCTCATAATCACACTTGGAACATCACCAATTGAGGACAAGCTAGTTTGGACTAACACGAAAACGAGAAAATATACTGTTAAGAGCAGTTATAATAGAAGTAGAGAGGCGACTGAGAAACAAAGCCGGAATTTGGCCTCTACCTTTTTCCAGACCTTGAGGGCCTTGTAGACTAAGATTTGGAGTACAAAAACC
Source organism: Eucalyptus leucophloia subsp. euroa (assembly GCA_017140325.1). NCBI lineage: Eukaryota > Viridiplantae > Streptophyta > Magnoliopsida > Myrtales > Myrtaceae > Eucalyptus > Eucalyptus leucophloia. The sequence goes on from CM029470.1 coordinate 11,497,531, forward strand.
TCCCCAAAACAAAAATTTTCATCTAGGGTTTATGTTAAAATGCTTTACCAACTAGAGTAAATTTGTTAAGAAGAAGCATTATAGAGGAGGATACCTGCGAGCTATGCAGGCAACACCTTGAAAGACTTGAGCATCTATTCCTATTGTGTCCCAGGACAAATGAAATTTGGTTAGACCAAGCCCTACAAATCTAGATCTTGCGATAGGCAATAACAAGAATTGAAGATTGGCCACTTAACTTCTCAAGTCCCTCAGTCAATTTTGACTTCTCAGTAGTGATTCTCTGGCAAATTTGGAAGTCAGGGAACAATTATCTCTTGAGGAAAATCAAACTGAATCCGCAATACTTGGTGAGCTTTGCTTTGGCTGAATACCAGAATATCAATAGGTGGTCTCATACGGAGAGTAACCCTAGAGCAAGAGACTTACCTAAATATTAGCGTCGACTGGCGAAGGGAGTTCTGAAAGTGAACGTTGATGGCTCTTTCGTGGAGGGCTTGATAGGGAGTCATCAGCTGCATATGTAGAAATTATGTTGGTCGGTTGGCGGATGGTTTTGCCAAAACAGTGAGAGTGTACGCAGCCACGATGGTGGAGGCAAGAGCAACCGTGGAATCCCTAAATTTCTTGTACAAAAGAAGAGGACAGCAAATCGCAATGGAGTCAGACAATCTATCTCTTGTGCAGGCACTGAAGGGCGAAGATATTTGCACGTGGGAAGCAGATCTTTTATCTAAGGCCAACTCAAAGCCGTTGGGCTTTGTTGATCTCTTTGTGGCCCACTGCAGTAAATCTGCGAATCGGGCCACTGATTAACTAGCTAAGACCCAGCGGAACAAAAGCCAAGCCCTTAATTGGCTGGCCAATCCCTCCGAACTGTTTTGGAATTTACTTTGCTCCGTGTTTTCTATTATGTTGTTGCAAACTCTTAATTAGCAATGAAGTCTCTTCTTTTTCGACCAAAAAAAAAAAAAAAAAAGAATCGCACAATCATCTAGTATTCCTTATCATCCATTATTGATTTTTCTAGTAATCTCTTCTTCTCATGTTATATTTGAATTGTGAGATCTATTATCTGCAACGTTATTTGCCTAGTAGGTTTCCTTTCAACACCCCTCAAAATAACACCATAGATTCTTTTGGATTGGGTCCAAAACAATGTCTTTCGGGCACTTACAGGATAGGGATGTTTGGAACCAATCCATGACCAAATCCCTCAGGATTATCATAGTGATTATCATAGTGATGTCATCCAGGAAATACAAGACTTGATAGATGTCCTGGGTCGAGACGAAGGGCACTTGCCTGATTCGCAAAAGCCATTCGATGGCTGCCTCGCCAAACTTTTTCTCACTCCTCTTTATGAGGCCATGGGAATTGGCGGCCCGATGGACGAGGGCAGAATTCGCAGATTACGCAAACCCATTCAAAGAAGATGACATAAGCGAACCACAATATAGACCTATGTCTGCTTTCACAAGAATCTTAGATTATTTTGCAGCGAGACGCTCAATTGCTACTCTATGAGAGATTTGGATCGGATCAACAAATACGAATCACCGAAGACTAAAGAGGCCCAAGCGAGCGCTTACCCTCCCTGTGATAAGCACATCTTCGCACTAATTCAACAGAACTACATCGACGGATCGGAAGTGCAAATGAAAGATGGAAAATGGGGTAGAGTCATGCCGTCATCAGCTTCATCCAGCCTATTTGTCACAGCGGACGAGTGGCTCCTGCTGAGCCTCTCTGATTTTTTTGGATGATGCCATGACTTACATAATTCCTCGGTCAAACTTGCCATTTTACAGTTAACAAACAAGAAATTCCGCTACTGGATCACAAGGAAGAAAGGCAAATGGAGGTATCACAAAAAGAAGAAACATCGTGGCAAGAAGAAACCAGATAGGTGCTACATTTGCAAACAAAAGGGCCATTTTGCAAAAGAATTGTCGACATGCCAAAAAGAGAGAGAAAATGTGTTGGAAGAGTCCTAAACATATTGCATTGATGTCAATTTAGTCATAAACCTTTTAATGATATCAATTTAGTCATAAATCTTTTGACTCGATGCAAATTCAGTCATAAAACTTTTGAATTAGTGTCAATTGAGTCATAAACCTTTTGAATTAATGCCAATTTAATCATAAATATTTTGATTTACTACTTATTCAGTCATTCTGGCTAATTTTGGCTAGATATTACTGATGTGAACACCGGCCGGTTTACGCAGCACCACTAGTGTTAACATGGACAATTCTTAATAATATTTTAATAATTTTCCAATTTATTTTTTTTCTGATTTTATTCTTTTTTTTTTTTCTTCTCTCATTCCTTTCTTCTTCTTTTAGGCATTGGCCAAGTAGGTCAGCCTCGCCTAATTATGGCCAGGGCTAGCCTCACCAGATTTGGCTAGGGGCCGGCCACCCCCTAAAGGAAGAAGAAAGGAAGGAGAGAAAAAAAGAAACAAAAAATAAAAATAATCAGAAAAATAAAAAAATAAAAAATAGAAAAAAATTATTAAAAATTATTAATGTTAGATGCCAAGTAAGCCAGAATGCGTCCACATCAGCAATATTCTGTCAAAGTTAGCCGAGAGGATTGAATTGGCATTAGTTTAAAAGGTTTAGGACTAAATTGCACTATTAAAAGGTTTAGGACTTAATTAATACCATTAAAAAGTTTATGATTGGATTAGCACAAATATAAAAAGTGTTTAGGACTTTTCTGACATTTTTTACAAAAGAATGGATTGCACATGATTCAGAAAAGAAGTCAGGCGTTTCCCTTCAAGATGATGGTCTGGAATCCCTCTTCTACTGAGAGGATGAACCCACCCCAAACATCTTTTGTGCCATAGTAATAGTAACTGGCCTGATGGGGATAATTTGATCTTCAAGCAAAACATCTTTTGTGCCATAGTAATAGTAACTGGCCTGATGGGGATAATTTGATCTTCAAGCCAAGGTGACATATTCAACCACCGAACTCACGTGCATTTTCCCAGGTGACACTCCAATTCACCGAGCCACGTGTCCTCTTTGCGGTGGTTACCAATTCACTTTCAATATCGACAACCAATGCCCAACGATTTCTCAATCAAATAATTAAATCAACTCAACAAAACATTATAAATACTGAATAAACATACTTGGCCATTCACCAATCAATACTCAATCAAATAATTAAATTAACTCAACAAAGCATTATAAATGCTGAATAAATATACTTGGCCATTCACCAATCAATACTCAATCAAATAATTAAATTAACTCAACAAAGCATTATAAATGTTGAATAAACATACTTGGCCATTCACCAATCGATAATTCATTCTCAATCGATTCCAATCAATTTAGGGTACATCCCTAAAATATCACAATTTATTCAATTCCATACAACGTGGAGCTCAAATAAATAAACGGACTGCGCCACGACGATCAGCACGAGATTTCGGTCATCGGCCACCAAAATCTTAATTTCCGAAAAATAATTAATTTATTTATTAATTTCGAAAATTAAATAATTATTATTAAAAAATTCAATTTAGCTCAAACTAAAGCCCGATTACATAAACGGACTTCACCACGGTCATCAGCATAATTTTCCGATTCCAGACCATCTCAGTTGAATTTTTTTGGAAAATAAATAATTATTTAATTTAATTTCGAATATTAAATAATTAATATTAAAAATTCCATTTAGCTCAAATTAAAGCCCAATTAAATAAACGGACTTCACCACAGTAATCCGCATAATATTCTGGTTCCAAACCGTCTCCCTTGAATTTTCGGAAAAATAAATAATTATTTAATTTAATTTCGAAAATTAATATTTAAATACAAAAAAATCCACTTAGGCCGAAAAGCCTAATTGGAGCCCACTAAGGGTCGGGAAAAATCCCGAGGCACTTCCAATAATTAGTAGACCACGTCTACTTGCTAATTACACAATCAATTTACAATCAGGTTGTGTCATTTGACGATACGTGCTGTATCATATGACAACATGCCGTGTAATGACTTATACTATGTGATGAAGTGTTGTGTTAAGATATGTAGAGTGATCACGTTAATGCATGAATCTTAGTGTGATGTATATGCATGTCCATTTGACTACATGATTTGATCCTTAAAGATGCACGTTTTGAAGTGGTGGTGTCATTTTTCTTATACGGCTTTTTTGGGCTTTAATTATGTCAGACGAGGCAAATAATCCCTTCCGACCAATTTTCCATAATGCCTAATTTCAAAAGCTTACATTTTTTTTTTTTTTTTGTTATGATTGTGATTCCAAGATATTTTTGGAAATGCAAGAATAATCAACTATAAGCCAATTCAACTTGAGTTCGATTTTGTCACCGTATGATTTGTTTATGAGACTAGGGTTAGTCTTATTTGATCAGGAGTTTACTTATGCAAGAATGATAAATTTGGTGGAGCAACAACTATATTTACTTAAGACTGTTTTTGTATATCTGTTGAGTGACGATAAATTTACAATTTTCTAGAAATGTCAACCTAAATTATATCTTCAAATATTGTCGCTTATGCATCTAGTCAGGGATGATTTTGATGAAATCCTATCTATATAGTTCAAAGGCTTCCGACTCGATTTCACCGTTGATTCTGATGGATTTGGCTAGGCGACTTGGTGATGCTCCGTAACAGCCTTGTCTCAATCTTTTCTTGACAAATTTGCTAGCTGGCGAGTGGATCAGAATTGTCCGACATCTTCCGGGGATTCTCCTTCACTGACACAAGAAACCCAACATCTCTTTTCTTTTCTATGGTTCCATCGCTGCATCCCCTTCTTCGTCACTTTCTCCGCTTCCTCACGTAGACCCGATCGTCCACGTCTAACTCATCTCCAAATTCAATTGGAACTTGACAATTCCTTTACTTGCTTTCATCGCCAAATTCCCAAATTCCAATTCCTTTACTTACTTTCATCAACGAACATCTTCACCAAAGTCTCTCTCTTACCATTTTCTTGTCGATAGGATATGGCAGAAGCACAATACCTTCTACCTGAGAAGACAAGAAAAAGAAAGTCAACTTTAAGCCCATTAATATATCCCGTTGTAACTTTAAAATTGCTACGACCGCTATTACGAGGATGCCCAAGCCCTATAAATCCAGCAGAGAACCACCCCAAGAAAAAAAAAAAAATAGGAGGAAAATTTCAGAAAGAGTACCCAAAAAGAAACACATAATTAATCATGAGCCCTATCTCAATGTTGAAGCTTCCCCTAATAGATCTGTCCAAATTAGATGGCTCAAAGCCAGGGACAGGTCCATGGGACTCCTTGCAAAGTCAAGTCCGACAAGCCCTTGAAGAATACGGTTGCTTTGAAGCTTTGCATGATAAGATGACCTTGAAACTTCACAATGATGTGCTCCAAGAATTGGAGGGATTGTTCGAACTTCCCACTGATGTGAAGCACCGGTTCGACAACCCAATTAAGCCAACCGCCGGCTACATTGCCGATCTTCCTCTTTACGAGGCGTTTGGAATTGGCTACGCCCCCAGCTTGGGCTCGATCGAAAAATTTGCTGATCTCATGTGGCCGGAGGGAAACACAAGATTTTGGTAATCTTTTCTTCATTATTGGTAATTATATTGTCAATTCCCATTAAGGAAGTGTTAAGAGATTAATATTTGTCAAAGAAATCTCTAATGACGTGAATTTGAATTTCAATTACTTTGATGCAAGAAGAAAATCTAAAATGAATCATCTTATACAGTACTGAGGATAACAAAAATTTGATATACATAAAAGCACGCGCAAAATGAAGATGCCAATCCATGCCCCCAATCTATGGAAACCGTAGTTTTGATGTGTGCCCTTTTAATGAACATGCCAGCGAGATAATGAATACGTATGCTATGAGGGTTTTGGAGTTGGATTCACTGGTGAAGAAGCTGGTTTTGAGAAGCCTGGGTGTAGACAAGTACGTGGATTCACTAGCCAAGTCGGTCAAATACAGTCTCCGTGCCATGAGATATGCAGCTCCTGCGACTGAGGAGTCCAAGAAGCCCGAGACTTCGTGCCATCGGGATGCAAACTTCGTGACCATACTTCACCAAAATCATGTGAACGGATTGGAAGTGCAGACTAAGGATGGACGTTGGATCGAGGTCGCCTTTTCCTCAGCTTCCTCTTTCGTTGTCATCACTGGGGAGTCATTCTACGTGAGTCCGCCCCATCCCGTTCTCTCTATTGAATTCGGTTCGAAAGAATTCAGGCACCATGACTTTGCATATCAATTGCGAAGTATTGTTTACATTTCTAGTATCAATCATCACGTCCAGCAATAGCTAGGATTAGGACATTAAAGCTGATTTCTTTGTGAAATCGTTATCAACTGGTTGCCATGTGAACCATGTATTCGAATGGTTGAATGCATATTGATACGACGAGACTAATGATAGCGTGTGGTGAGATAGATGTCTCATTGGATATAAACTAAGCATGTAGACCCTGTGTGATCAGTCAAAAGAAGTCAAGATTTTAAGTCTCTTTACTGTTATAATCTTATGAACAATTGACTTTGATCATTGCGTGCCTCCCCTTTATCCCTTTTGCACGCAGGGATGGAGCAATGGGAGAATATACAGCCCTTGTCACCGTGTAAAGATAAGCGGGCACGAGCTACGATACTCCATAGGACTCTTCTCTTCCGATCAAGGCACGGTTCAGTGTCCTGATGAGCTTGTGGATGACCAACACCCTTTGCTTTTTAAGCCCTTTGATACTGCCGGTCTCTCCCGCATCTACAAGACCAAAGAGGGCCTAATGGGAGCTTCGGCGATGGATACCTTTTACAAAGTTTAAAATCGCAGTGCTGTCGAAGCATTGCGTGTCCTTTCGCCTTATCAATAAATTGCGAGTCAAGTCTTAAGGCATAAGTTTTACTGTCGTCAATAATTAATTGAGTGGACGGTCGCTCAATATGTGAGAAGCATATCGGGTTTCCATTTCTTTCCCCTTTCGGAGCTTGTTTAGGTCATAATCATCTGACCCAATTGTAGATCCTCGGAGCTATATGTGCTTCAGGCTGTTGATGATGGGATTACTTCCAGCAAGCAAATATTGTAAAAGAAAAATGACAAAAAAATGGTTGTTCATGAAGAAATTCTCTTTCTTTTTATTTTCTAAGGAAAAGAACTCTTTAATTATTTCTCATTAGCGGCAAAAAGCTTTCTACTACTAACAAAAAAATTAAAAGAAAAGGAGGTTCTTGTGTAACTCAAGGAGGATTGATGCCTTAGCAAAGTCCTTGGACTTTGTTGAAAATACATCTTGAGTTGATCCTGTAAAGAAAACCTATTGCAGGTAGATTTCCCAATTGGAGTTGGATTTCTAATTTGGAAAGGATTTTGATATAAGAAGTGAGTCTTGTTTGGACATTGCATCCAAAAGAAACTTCTTTCTGTGACAATCAATTGTATGGCTTGCTCATGAATTACATAATGAGAATTTGAGATAAACATTGTATTATTGGCTATAATTAAGAGTTAGGAAACACATGAGTTTTTGAGTAAATATGATTGTAATATTTATTGTATTCCTTGATCTATAGTGATATGTAGTCTTACCCTCCTCTTGAGTTAGGTCCTACCAATCGAATCACGTAAATTAAATATTTGATTTGATTTCTTTATTTTATTTATTTTATTGTTTGATCACTTACTTTTTGGCTATAGAGCTATTACCTGGTCAACTGAACTATCTCAATGCTCAACAAGAAAATTGCACAATGAAGGAGAGGGCCTTGCATCAAGCATGAATTTTTGAGAAGTGTTGAGCATTCTTTTTGGCTCTTCGGGATTGATATCTCAGCCAATTAGTAATGAGATTTGCTCCATATTAATTTTTTTCCTTGGAAGGCGTGTTCCAAATTTACCGACCGTTAGACGGATCAATAGGTTCATCATCATGGGAACTTGATTGTTCATATTCAAATGTTTCCGTATCGTAACAAGTCTGAGAGTTACGTCTGAAACATGAAGCGAAGGGATCAGAATAACAAGCGGGGTCAATTCAGTGTATGCTTAGAAAATCAATCTTTGTTTCGAAAAGGTTTTAGACGGAACATGAAGTTGCCTAACCTTCAATATTTTTTTCCTTGCCTCATATTTTCATTTCAATGGTGAGATTTAATCACAGGACTAGTTTGATATACTTTAACATGCCCTCAAAACAAGACTTTTTTTTTTTTTTTTTACGAATTTGTAATAAACATAATGATTTAACTTGATCCACCCATGACAATGTCGAATGCCCATTTTGTTAATTATGAAAAATTATTCGCTTATGAAACATTGAAATTACGAACTTCGAAATCATTGGTTTAAACGTTTTTTCAAATGGCATGACAATTGACTCATTTGTCATGAAAAAAATGATGAAGTAATCGAATTGCATAGTAAAGAGTGTAGAAAACTTACTTCACAGTTGATGCGGAGTAGGAGAAATACTAAATCTCATCATTACCATCATGTTGATTGTCAACGAGGGTTCGAGTTGTCCCTTAAGTGGTACGACTTAACTAATGTGAGAGGTCTTTATCAAGATTGTAATTTAGACTTGATCAACAGCTCATCAAAGGGATAATTCTTCATGGCTTAGAAAGAAATATTCTTTATTCATAACCTTTATTGATCTTACAAGTCAAGAACCCTACAAAATAAAATAAAAATAATTTTGTCAGCACTTTCGCAGTCGAAGCTTTTAACATCCGAATCTCCCACATTAATTCATCTTTTTTTTTTTTTTTGGTTATAAACGGAAACATTTTATTAAGTAATCAAAGATGAGAGGCCCGGTAAATGGGCATCATTACATAAGAGGTCCAACAAAGTTTGTGGAGGGGATAAGACCCAATTTAGAGATAAGTAATTGTTAATTCATCTTTTAAATATATCAATGTTCACCTAAAATGGTTCTCGTCTGCATCCACTTTTTGTTTTCCTTTCTTAGGAAATTTCGGTCGCCCGCTTTGAATCACTCGCTGTAACATCTTTCTGAATACAATACAATTTTTAGTGTCATGGCACCAAGAACGGTGCCTCTTGCAGTAGTTGTCATTCTTCATTTCCTTTGACGTCGGGATCCTATGGCTCTTAGGCAATTGGAGTTGCCAACATCTCAGCAACAGGTCAAAAATCTGATTGGAAAAGCTTTGGCTATCTTCAGCTTTAGACAATACTGTTTCTTTTGCCCATTTTGGCCTAAGTGCTGAACACTAATGCGCTTTGCCAACATCCAAGCCACCTCACATTCTTCTTATGCTTCTAAATCAATCACGGAGGCAATAGTGTTCCTCAGCTCTGAAATCACGGCAATTTCTTTCATTGTCTTTTCTGAATAATCGACTGCTCATTTGGCAAAACGAATTGCCTACCGTAATAAATCCATAGCCATGCCTACTTAATAAATGACTTCGAACTGACGTAAGACTTTAAAACGAGCTTAACCTAAAAAGTAATAGCTATTTCAAGACACGAAAAAACTTTGCTTGTGTTATGTGATGTCTCCCGACACGTAGACCCAAAGACAAATTCGCATCTTATCTCTGCTTGCGAAGAATCGCCACTGCTGAATTCGGCATTAAATGTGAAGCTGGTCTCTTTCCCCAACCACGCTATTGCTATATATATATATATATATGCTTACACCTTCGAGCCATGCAGCAAGCCAACACACTTAAGTGCTAAAGTAGTCCAGTCAATACAATTAATGATCCAGCAAGATTCCTATTTAGGCTATAAATTTCTAAATATTCTAGACTAATTTTGAAAGAATATCGACCTAAATTATACTTTTAAACATTGTCATTAAGGCATCTAGTCAGGGATGAGTATGATGAAATCCCGTCTCTTGTATATCTCTTTTCTTTTCCTTGGTGCCATCGCTGCATCCTATTCTTCGTTACTTTCTCTGCTTCTTCACTTAGACTACACCGTCCCCCAACGTCCAACTCATCTTCAAATTCAATTAGAATTAGACAAATTCTTTACTTGCCTTGCATCGCCAAATTCCAATTCCTTTACTTGCTTTCATCCAGCAAACGTCTTCACCAAAGTATCTCTCTCGTGCATCATTTTTTTGTTGGAAGCATACGGCAAAAGTTTGTTACCTTTACCTAGGGAAATTAGAAAGAGAGAGTTAGCCAAGTTCAAACCCGTCAACATATCCAATTGAACTCACTTTTATTCAAAAACTTGAGCCAATGAGTTATGAGCCAACTTAGATGTATTAATTACTTCACACCACATCAATTTTCCAATGCACAATTATATTAACACAATTAACACATGCATTTTAACACTTCAATCACCATGGTTTGAACACCAAAGATTGAGCGCGCCTCATTTTTACAGCCCACTAGTCACATTGTCACCCGGGGGCAGAGGAACTCCGTGACCACCTTAAGATGATTCTTAATCATCAATCATCCCTAGGTGAAGAAGACTTTGGGCTCTTATATTTTGGTGTGTTCTTCATCATAAGAGTATGAAGAAATTCCCTATCCCCCTACGATTGAACTTCACGAGTTAAGTATTTTATTCAATTCCCTCCAAACCTCTAAATGGGCCACTAGCTTTTGAATTAGGCTTTTCAAAACATCTAAAATCTCGAACATTAAAATTTTGTAAGCTCACACTTATATAACATAGACACATTGTTACTTCATCAATCCAATCACTTGTATTATATTCTGATTTTCACTACTGTATTTTGTTCCGAAAACTAATAAACGCGAGTAATAATTCTTTTTTCAAATGTCAATATCTAATTGATGAATGATATATTGTCAGCAAATCATGTGATAGTTAAAAAGATCATAAGATAGCAATATTCAAAAAGTAAGAACTATTTCTTTGATTGCAGGGGTTGCTGTTTCTGAGTGTGGCGTTAATATTACCTAACTGCCGTTTGTTTCCATGTATTCAACGTCGAAGACACGCCGGACGAGGAAGACAACCGTCATCATTGCTCGAGTTGAAGTCAAGTCTACTATCCAAAAGCTATATGCCCAAAAAAAAAAAAGTCTATTGACTGTTCAACTCTTGTTTAAATCACAAAAAGAGGGGGAAAAAAGGGAAAATATTCAACTCTTCATGGAAAGATTCTTAATTTTAAAATTGCCACAGCGGCTGCTATGAGGATGGACAAGCCGTATAATTCCAGCATAGAACAACCCCGAGAAAAACATAGGAGGAAAATTTCAGAAAAAGTAGTTAGAAAGAACATCAAATTGATCATGAGCTCTATTTTCACACCGAAGCATCCCTTGATAGATCTGTTCAAATTAGATGGCTCAAAGCTAGGGACAAGTTGATGGGGTGAAGTCTCACAAGCCCTCAAAGAATTGGGTTGCTTCGAAACTTTGTGTGATAAGATCACCTTGGAACTTCACAATGATGTGTTCTAAGAATGAGAGGAATTGCTCAAGCTTCCAACCAATGTGAAGTGCCAATTCATCATCTAAGTAGCACAACACGCGATACGACACGATACGACAAGCCGACATGTCATTTTCAAAAATAAAGAATTCCGACACGTTGAGACATGTTGTATATTAAATAAATATTTTTATTTTTAATTAATTTGATTTAAATACATAATTAAATAAATAATAATAAAAGAGCCTACAATGAATTTATACTAATAATATTAATATATCTATTCATAGGAAATTCGAAAGATATATTCATAGTTAATGCATATCCATATTTGGGGACATATTTCTAACAAAAGTTATTGATGAGACTAATGACTAACAAGAAATTAGAATTAAGTTATTTAAATAAACCTATGATTTTCTACAATGATCAAAATTTATCATTATTCAACATTTAGTATTTTTATTTTCCAAAATCACTTCCCCCCCCTCCTCGGGCGAGGTCCACCCTAGCCCCCATGCCCCAAATTTATTTCACTCCCCCATTTCTTTCCCTCATTTCTCTCCCCACCCATCCCCTCCCCCTCCCCCTCCCCACAAAAAATCACTTGTTAGGCTTCACTTCCTTTATTAAAAATTCAAGTCATCCTCTCGTCCACCCACCCTACAAAAAGAAAAAATCATGCCAAAGTCCATCAAAATCCCATTCTAATTTTTTCTTTTTTCGAGTTTTCTCCCTCAAAAACCCTAGTTGCTACCTCCTCCTCCTCTTTCTCGCACGACCCTCTTCCTCTTGATCTTTTCTCTCTCTGGGTTGCCTCATTAGCCATCACCATTGCTGACCACCTTGCCTCTGATGCTTCCTCCTTCGCAGCCATAGCCTCACCGTTGGCCCTCCATCACAGCATTGCAATCGCGACCCTTTGGGTCACCTCGGTCTCTACTCTTCCTCTAATCCTCCCTTGCCGTTGCTCGCAGCCTAGCCTCCGCTCTTTCACCCTCGCCTCCACTCTCCATCATCTTCTTCAATGATTCTCTCTCCCTGACACGCGTGTCGGAAAGTGTAGAGAAGAGTTGACCACATGTCGAAAAATCCAAAACGTGTTGACTGTGTGACCAAGCGTGTCGGACACTGTTGGAGAAAACTCATTTGATATTTTGAAGCTAACAAAACTTATCCATAGTCTATTCTAAAGAATTTTAGACTTTTGTGTCAAAGTTTGAAGACTCCCAGATTTTGTGTCAAAGTCTAAAGACTCCCAGACTTTGTGTCAAAGTTTGCCTATTTTGACAAATTCCAGACTGAACAAAAGTGAATGATGAAGACTTTTCCAAATAAGGGATTATCTTTCTTTCTTCAAGGATTTGGTTCGTGTGGATTATATATGGTATTCTAGTTAGAAATATCACCAACGAGATTGAATATGTTTATTAGAATCAATTTAGATACATCAAATCTTTTTGAAGGGCAAGTAATTTTGGAAAGAATCTACTAATGGAAACAAAGATCCTGATTGTATGGGCGAACAAGATTGATGGGTTTTCATCACAATCTTCAAACGGCTCGAGATTTCCTTAATTGATTCTGTCCAACAAATTGATTGGAATAATTCCTTTGGAAAGTGCCAATGGTCGAGAAGGCATGAAGGAGTATTTACGGAGGACTCTCAAGTTGTTTGAAAATGTGCGTGAAAGAGAAATTCCAAAGTCTGAAGCTTTTCATTCCCTTGTTACTTCTTACTCTAAGCTCAAAGTTGTATTCAAAAGAGAGAGACTTATAGTGTGATTTCGTGAGAGAGAAGTAGAGACTCTTCACTATGAAGTTGAGGCCACATGATTGTAAATTCTCATTTGATTCATAGTGAAATCTAGCCAGAAGGTTGTTAGTGTGGGATAGTGGACGTAGGCTTGATCTAAGCCGAACTACTATAAATTCTAAGTTCATATTCTCTTCCCTTAACTTCTTTATTTTGTTCGTAGTTCTATTTAACTATCAAAATCTAAACTTGCTCAAAGTCTGTTATTCTTCATACTCAGTTTCAAAAGTAAAATATTTTCACTATTCTTTGCAAAAAAAAATTGCTTTCATACCTATTCACCCCCCTCTAGGTGTTCACATTAACACTTACAATTGGTATCAAAGCATGTGTGCTTAATTTTTGAAGTGTTTTACTTCTAAGCTAAAGATCCCATATAGCTAGTATTTTGGCTTCAGATTTGGTTGAAGGTTAGAACAGCACCAGACCTCCTTACTTTGATGGAAAGAAGTACAATGTTTGGAAGAACAAGATTAAGGCATTTTTCAGATCCAGAGATCCTCTAGAGTGGGATGTTGTAGAAAAAGGGATCAACCCTAAAGCAACATCAGCTTTAGACCGAGGAAAATAAATCATTGATGCTGACGAAGCAACATGAGCTAAATTTACCAAGAGGTAAGCTTTTGACGTGAAAGCAATCTACTCTTTATACTGTGCCTTATCTCCTACTAAGTATAATTGAACTTCTTCTTGTGAAACAGCAAAAGAAGTTTGGGACATATTACATGTTACCTACGAAGGAGCTAACCGTGTGAAGGAAACCAAAATAAACATTCTGCTCGGACAATATGAAAACTTCAGAATGAAGCCTAGATAATCTATTACGGATATGTTTAGTCACTTTACAGGGATTGTAAATGGCCTGGCTTATCAAGGTTAGCCAATCTCAGGACCCATGAAAGTCAACAAGCTGCTGCGTGGGCTTTCGAAAGACTGGAATCATGTGAAGACTTCAATTAGAGAAACCTAGAGGATTATGCCTCTATTAGTTGACAAACTGATAGGCACGCTTCAATCGTATGAAGTGGAACAAATAAATGATGAAGAAGATCCTAAAAGTAAGAAGTTAATTACTTTAAAGTCTAACATTGATTCTAATGATATAGATTCAAATGATGATATAGACGATGAAGAGCTAGTCCTTATGATCAAGAAATTCAGAAAGTTGAATAGAAAGGGAAGAAGTATCAATTGGAAGAAGCATAGCACGCAAAATTTCTAGAAGAGAACAACTAAGGACAATGAAACCAACAAAGATGTGATATGCTTCAAATGCAAGAAAAATGGGCATATTAGACCTAACTGTCCTCTATTGAAAAAGACGAAAGGAAAAACTGAGAAGTACAAAAAGGCACTTAAAGCTGAAACTTAGAGTGACACCGAGTGTGAGTAAAGCGAAGAAGAATATGCCAACTTATGTCTAATGGCTCATTCCAACTCAAGGCTCATAATTAGAAACAAACTTTGATTCAAACTCAAACAAAGAAATTGAGGTTAATGATTTAAAAATTCCTGTCAAAATCTCTAAATACATAGATGAACTTTGTCCCAGTCTCAAATCCTCTCTTAAAAGGATTTCTGAACTAAAAAGGGAGAATTCTAAGCTTAGGTAATAGAAAATTTCTTGGAAATAAAAGTTTGAAAGTCTGAATACAAGTTTTGATAGCTTGAAAGAAAATTCAGATTCTCTCTCGAAGGAAAATGTTATTTTGAAAAAGGACATTTCAAGTATTACAGAAAGATTTTCAAAAGGATCCAAACAACTGGAGAAAATTCTTTCAGCTCAAATACCCTACTTTAACAAATATGGTTTGGGTATGATTTCAGAAAATGTTCCATTAATTGATTTTCCCAAAATAAAAGAAAGAATTAAATAAAGACATACAAAAGCATTTTACAAACATCATTTTGAAAAAGTTTTTATAAAACCTGTTGGCCAAAGTGCACTTAGATGTTCAAAGTGTAACATCTTAGAACATTTCGAGAAAGAATCTCCCAAGGTTTGAAGACCAATTAAGAAGGATTGAGCTAAGATTGTTTTTAATACTAACTGTGACATCCCGAATTTCAACCTCATCCCGAATATATGAAATTGGCATTTTGCTAGCACGACTATGGTCCTTTTTCTCTAAGCTGATCACTCGCAAGTTAACCAATCTATTGGGTGAAGCCGTTAAGGGATATAACCGCGATAAAATCCCTAAAAGCTACCCGATAGGTCGGATCGGACTAAAATCGCGTTCGATCAATTTTAACCATGAAATTGAATTTAGTTTCGGAATTCGGACGTTCGAGCATATCACAATTCATTTATAGGATGTCGTCTTGTCTTTCGAAGAGGTTCCGTCGAGTTCAGGATTTTTTACGGAAAATCACTTCGGACAGTTCGAAAATGAACGGAAATTTGGATGGGCCAAATTGAATGGATTTTTGGCCTCCTTACCGAGTCATTTGGTGATGGGGATTTGTAGAAATTGTGTGGATTATTTCTACAACAAAAATTGGACACCAAATTAGGAAATTCGGTGAGGAAACTAAAGTCCAAAATTGAAGGAATTCTGACTAGGGTGCAACTTTTGGTATTAAATTGATTTATTTGTGAATAAAAAGGCAAGAAAGTATTAGGGGACATAAGAGGATAATCATGTGGACTTTTGGGGCATTCTAATGATGATTATAGATATTTGGTTTGGACTTTTCTTCTTCTCAACTTCACGAGCATGCCATCCTTGCCGACCTCCTTGCTGCTTCATAGTTCACTTTCATTTTTTGCCTGCAACTTCATTTCTCCTTATGGGTTCTGCCGAAGCTCCAACACCACCGAATCCGCTCCTCTTTCCGCTGCAGCTGCTGTCCACGCCCATCTCCACGTGCGGCCAACTCCATGTGTCCTCCAACAAATTTCAGTTCCTTTGGTCAACATTAGCAACCACCGAACCCTTTGTTGACCGCTCCTCCTCCACGCGGCCTCTCCACGAAACCAACAGCCCAGCAGATTCCACCGGTTCTGCTCTCCACCGAACGCCAGCAAACTGTCGTAAATCCCACCGAAGCTGCCACGTTTGAGGCAAAGTTCTCAACCTTGCGCCCACCACGTTGGCTCCATCTTCGTTGCTTCTCTCGATCAATTCCCCAGCGAAGCCATTCTGCCCGAAGCTACTCCTCTGCCCGCTCGTCCTTGTATCTCACACGATGCCAGCATCTTCGTGGATCAGCCCGATAGCTTGCGTCTCCAAGCCTAGCCCAGCGTGGCCGCAAATTTTAGGGCTTCTCGGCCCAGCCCATCTCAGCATAAGAAGGCAGCCCATCTTCAGTCAAGCCCAGCTCACATTTGTTTAACCCACACGATTTCAGTTCAGATCAGTCCAGCGAGGCCCAACAAGTTCAGCTCATCTTGGGCCCGTGAAGCAAGTCAGCCCAAGTTCGGCCCAAGCCCAACAATTTGCTGTGGGCTTGCAATGCCTTTGGGCCCAACCCGAGTGATCGTTGATTGCCGAAAATTCGGATTTCGGCCGTTGTCGCGCCATCACATCGCCATCGCGGTGTTCCGGTCTTCGCTTAGCCAAGTTAGTAATCTCACTAATCTTTGTTTAGTAGACTAATGATACTTAAGGGTTGATTAGATTTGATTAAGTGCAATTATGTTGTTAGATTAAACTAGATTAGTGATTATTAATTAATTGCATTGCATATTAGTTAGGTGGTTAGTGTACTTAGCTAGAGAACTACCTAAACTATTTAATCTTGGGACGACCCTTATTGGGCTTCAATTAGGCAATACGGGCATAAATTGGATTTTTAGTATTTATTTATTAATTTTCGAAATGAATTATTTAATTATTTAATTTTCGGAAATTAGGCAATGATAGCCGACGACCGAAATTTCGTGCCGATTGCAGTGGTGCTCTCTGTTTATTTAATTGAGTACCTGGTTGTGCAAATTGAGTGCAAATAGTAGTTGTGGGTATTTATTTTAGAAATTGAATAACTTGGGTAATTGAGTGGAAAATTACCGACCGTCAGTCTACAGCATCAAAAATCTATTTTTGTACTGCTGAAAGGAGTGGTTGAATAAAAAGGAAATTATTATATTTTAGCTAAGACCAACCATGTGCCCACACACATGTACTTTTATCAAATATGACAAAAATGGTAAAATTGATTGTGTCTTCGGAACAAAAAAATACTATAACAGCTCGATGATTCATATGTCATCTGGAGAATGGACGTTATACTATTATAGCTCGATGACTCTCATGTCATTTTGAGAAAGAATTACTTGTATACCGGCTTAATGACCCTATAGGTCATCTTGGAGAATGGACGGTATTAAATGTCGACTCGATGATTCTATAGATTATCTTGGAGAATGGACAACATGCCATAACGGCTCAGTGACTCAACATGTCATCTTGGAGAATGTACGTTATGATGAATATGCTCGGTGACTCTATATGTCATCTTGGAGAATGAATATTATAATGTATTAGCTCAGTAACTCAATAGGTTATCTTGGAGAATGAATAGTATGTTATAATAACTCAGTGACTTAGTGTGTCATCTCAGAGAATAAATTGTATAATATACTAGCTTGGTAAAAACCCAATGGGTTACTATAAAGAATGGACAGGTTTTGATTGAAATGACCAAGAATGGTCTGACTGACATGTAATCGACTAGGTCGATTGATCAATGATTTGATATGTTGTCGTGAATTGACTGATTGAGTGGAAGTGACTTGAATGGTTCGATTGACATGTAATTGACTAAGTCGATTGATCGAGATATCGATCTATAATGTGACTACTTGGGTCCCTATTGAACTGTGCTAATATGTAGGTGGAATATGAGGCCAAGGTAAGTCCTTTGAACCATGCGTGCATAGGCAGCCCAAATAGTGTATTGATTTTCTAATCAAGTCTTAGTGAGGTAAAACTTGCTGAGACGTAATTTCATCCCGATTTTGGGACAATATTTCAGGCCTGTAGATGAGCCTGTGAAGAAGGAATCAGAAGAAGATGATGAGCCGGTAAAAGATGAAGAGCTTGTAGGATGTGAGCTTAGTGAAGAAGAGTCAGAAGAGGATCATAATGATCCTGAGTACGACCCGGATGAGGATTGAGATCCTATCCTCTTTTGTGAACCTTGTGTTGTGTATATAGAGTGTGACTAGAATGTTATGAATAGTCTTGTGAATAGACTTTGAGTTATGCCATGTATAAATGTTTGGTTGTGGATTTCAATATGAAAAATATGGCCTTACTTTTTTATCCCATTGTGTTATTTCTGGGGATTTATAACTGCTTCTGCATATGCTTAATAAACGAAAGGGTCGGCGATACTTAGTCCTAGGATATCGCATTATAAAATCGACCAAGTAGAAGGATGTGTGCGTGCTTGAGGATCGGGGCGTAACATTAACCCTCTTGAACCCAAGAAAATCTGGGTACCAGAGAAAGTTTGAATTTTTCTTATGATCACAGGTCACTATCAAAAGGAAGACCAAATGGTATTTGGACAGTGGTTGTTCAAGGCATATGATAGGAGACTCAAGTTGCTTTATAAAACTTGTGAGACTGAATGGAGGAAATGTATCTTTTGGAGGAAACAACAAAGGAAAAATTGTAGGATGTGGAACTGTGAAGATTGAAAGCCTAACTATCAATCAACAATGTTTTCTTAGTGGAAGGATTGAACTACAATATGCTGAGCATAAGTCAACTTTGCGATATTAGTTTCAAAATAAACTTCTAAGAAGACATTTGTTCTAAAACGAGTCAAGACTTCTCTCAATCTTTCACTGGGTGAAGGCATGGCAACATTTACCTTCTGGATGTAAACCCAGAAAGTTCTCAATGTCTTATCTCTATTCAAGATATAGTAAGTCTCTAGTATCGGAAGCTTTATCATGTTAACATGAAGCAAATTGCCAAGATTTCTTCAAAGAAGATTGTTCGAGGACTTCCTAATCTTGCTTACCAGAAGAATGAGTTGTGCACTCCCTGTGTTATGGGAAAACAAGTAAGAAGTTCCTTTAAACTTGTGAATCAAGTCTCTACCAATCGAGCTCTACAACTTCTTCATATGGACCTTTTTGTCCAACTAGAACTCACAGTATTGGTGGAAATAAATATTGTCTAGTAATCGTGGATGATTACTCTCACTTCACTTGGGTTTACTTTTTGGCAAGTAAGTCTGAAGCCTTTTTCCTATTTCTCCAAGTTTGCCAAGAAGGTTCAAAATGAAAAGGGTTATGCTATTTCAAGCATACGAACCGACCATGAAGGTGAGTTTGAGAATTCAGACTTTGCTAAGTTCTGTGATGAATCTGGTTTTCAACATGTTTTCTCTTCTCCATACACTCCAGAATAAAATAGAGTTATGGAAAGAAAAAACGGATCCTTACAGGAAATGGCCAAAACTCTCTTGATAGAGAGCAAAATGTCCTCTCGATTTTGGGTAGAAGCAATTTCAACTGCTTGCTATATTATCAACAAAGTATTCTTGAAGCATATTCTAGAGAAAACTCCTTCTGAAGTGTATAAAAAAAAGAAACCAAATGTTTCCTACTTTCATGTCTTTGGCTATAAATGTTTTATTTGAAGAATGCAAATGATCGATTTGGAAAGTTCAAAGCAAAATCAGATGAAGGAATCTTCCTTGGCTATTCTACTTCAAGCAAAGCTTATAGAGTCTTTAAAAAGAAAACTAAATTCGTGGAAGAATCTATGAACGTCAAGTTTCAAGATTATCTGGAGAATCTACCATACTAGACTCAACTTGAAGAGTTTGAACTTGTTCCAGACTTTACAAAGTCTATTTCCCCTTAAGAGGTTCAAACTTCTGGAGAACAGCAACAAGAAGAATGAGAAGATTTAAAAATGTAGAGGATCAACCAACTTTCAAACAAAGCAACAACTAGAAGCACAAGTCAAGTCATCCCAAAGAATTCATCATTGGTAACATTGATGAAGGAGTTCACACTAGATCCAAAGGAAGAGAAAAGTTCAATGCTCTAGGACTTGTTTTGAAATATATTCTAAAGGAGTAGACAAAACCTTGTATGATGAAAGCTGGATAGAAGCTATGCAGGAAGAACTCAGACAATTCAGCATCAATGATATATGGGAACTGATTCCAAAACTCAAAGGCAAATCCATTATTGGAACGAAATGGGTTTTCAGGAACAAAATGAATGAGAATGGTAAAGTGGTCAGAAACAAAGCAAGACTCGTGCCAAAATGATATACATAGGAAAATAGATAGACTATGACGAGACTTATACACTAATAGTGAGGTTAGAAGCAATTAGATTATTACTTGCTATAAAAATTTCAAGTTATTCTAGATGAATATAAAAAGTACATTCTTGAATGGATTCATACAAGAAGAAGTCTATGTGGAATAATCACCAAAATTTGAAGATTCAAGAAAGTCAGACTCAGTCTACAAATTGAAAAAGGCCTTGTATGGACTGAAGCAAGCACCTCGAGTCTCGTATGAAAGGTTGAATAAGTTTCTAACTCATAATGGTTTTGAAAAGGGAAATGTTGATACAACCCTGTTTATAAAGAAAGAAGGAAAAGACTTTCTACTGGTATAAATTTATGTAGATGATATTATTTTTGGTTCTCCTAACGAAAGTCTTTGCAAGAAATCAAGATTTATGTAGGATGAATTTGAGATGAGCATGATGGGTAAGTTAACTTTCTTTTTGGGATTGCAAGTTAGATAATCAAAGGAAGGTTGTAAAGTCGATAGAAAGAGCACATTTGGCACTTGTCAACTACTAGGAAATATGTTGGTATATGGATTCTCAAGGAAGCAAAGTACTATGGCTCTTTTAACTGTAAAAGCATAGTATGTTGCTCTTGGGAGTTGTTGCTCCCAAATCCTATGGATAAGACAACAACTGAGAGACTTTGAAATTGAAAAATCGTGTATCGAAATCAAATGTGACAACACAAGTTCTATTAATCTCACAAAGAACTCAATTCTTCATTCAATGACAAAGCATATGGAGATTCGACATCACTTTATAAGAGGTCATGCCCAAAATGGGGAGATTATGATTCAATTCATTAATTCGAAGAATCAGCTAGTAGACATCTTCACGAAGCCCCTAGAGAAAAATCTATTTGAGTTTATTTGCACCAAGCTGAATATTATTTCCTTTTTGGAGTAAAATGTGGAGTCGATCAAACTCAGAATTTCCAGACGCTACTTCAGTAAGAGAATGTCTTGATTCCAAGTATTTTATTTTTGGAATGAAAAGGTATGTTTAATTGAATTGTTGCTTGCCTATTTTCTTCGAATTTTTTAAATTTTTGGCAGTTTTTATTTTCATTTATTTTGAAAAGGCAATTTTCTTTTTTCCTTATGACGGTTCGATTACCTCTTTTCTTTGTGACCTTTCATTTTCTTTATATACCCTCTTGTACTTCTTTTGAGCACCTCTTTTCAAACCCTAAAATACAGACTCTCTACTCTCTCACCTCTACTCTCAAGTTTGTTATGCAAGTTTCCATCTTTTTCACTCGAACTTGTCTGTGAAATCCTCTTAGCCTGCAAATATGTCTTACCAAAGGAAATCCTCTTGGATTGCTAATCAAGGTTCGAGAAGCATGCTAGAAGGGCAGACTCATTTTGATCTCATTAAGGAAAACTCTTTGCATAACTCTCCATAGCATCCTCCGCAGCATTTTACACAGAATATTCCACGCCAACCTCTGGAAGAGGAAGTTGAGGAAGATGCAGAACGTCTCAGAGCCTTGAGACGCCAGATTCTCTATAAGCTTTACACTCATTTGAAGTAGGGAGGTACTCTTATGACCTTTATCAATGAGTTTCGAAGGGAAAAAGGATATAAGAACAAGACTTTGTTCCTAAGAAGGATGGAGCAGTTGGGTATAGCACTAAAAGAATTGACAGACAATGACTTTCTTCATTTTCCTGCAGACCCTAGGTTTGAGACTAATCATCCTGAGAACAAGGATGATGATGAGATATTTTATTCAACTTTTCAACCCAGAATGGGTGTTGTTGCTAATGTTCCTGGAGAGAGAACGAGATTGTTTCGTTATAATAAGCACAAAAAGGTTTACTGACATATGCTGAAAAGAGGGGTAATGAACTCTTGAACTGGTGATTTTGATTTCTTAGATTCAATCAAGGTTAACTTGTAGGAGAAGTTAGCATTCCTTCAACTCGAGAATTTTTTGTTCTGAAACAACTATTGCATATCTAGAGTTAACTGCATTTTTCTATTCAAATCTGTCTTTTCTAGACCAAAATAGAATTCAGTTCACTGTGAGTGAGAAAGCCTATGTGGTGGATGTTGACACACTAGCATACATTATTAGAGTGGAAAGGAGTGGTTTTCAATTAATAAGTGTCTCATTTGGTTAAGCAATGAGATTTTTTTGTCAAGGATAGAGTACTAGAAGGAGGCATCACTTATTCTAGACTATCAGCCTCAAATGTTCCGTTGCATAAAGTTGTCATTAACTGCATCAAACCGAAGGCTACATCAAAAACAGATGTTTCTAGATTCGAAGCACGGCTGATGTTTCCTATTTGCAATGGGAAGAGATTTTCACTCCCTCATATTATCCCGGTGCACATGTACAGAATAGTTATGAAAGATAACAGCCAATTGCCTTATTTTGCGCTTGTTACAAAATTGTTCATACATTTTCAGATCGAGTTTCCCATCCCTCTTTGCTCTTGAACTATTGCTCCTATGTTATAGAACTAAAAATGATTTCGAATATGAGGTTGAAGGATCTGAACAAAGCCATTGAGCACTTGAAGAAGGAGTCCTCAAGCAAAACCAAGGTAGATTCTGCTGCAAGGAAGAGGAAAGGCAATGAAATTGTGAAAAAAACTTGTAAAGAAGAGAAGATCACTCATCCTGCAGGATAAAGAGAATGATGATGATCTTACAATTTCTGCCACTGCCTTGAAGAATCTTCGAGGTTTTGTTGGTTCTAAGAAACCAATTCAAAGAGAACAAAGAGATAGAGAAGAAGCAAAGCTAGAGGAATAAGAAGAGCCAAAGAAGGAAGAAGAAGCAAGAGAAGAAGAAGGAAGAGATGAAGAAGGAAAAGGTCATGGGATGACTCTTATGAAGCTACAATTGCCATATATGTATCTAAAGATTCAGAAGCATCTCGGAGTGGTCCAATAGGAGTACGTACAGAGACAGCACATCACTCTCATTCTAAAAATGAGAAGACTCAAGAAGAAGGAATCATTTCTCCACCTGTAGGCACAAAAATAGGGGGAGCTATTGAGAAAACAGGGACTTCTTCTCTTGTTTTGGCGAGTGATGGTATCAGTCGATATCCTGCACATTTTGAAGATATCTATGCTTCTCAATTTCCTGAAGCTAACATTGAAGAATCTGCTCTGAGTTATGGAACTAGACAAGTTGATGTTCCCTCATCTCTCAACTCTCCATGAACTCAATTCGCTAATGCCAGTGCGTAGATAGAACCAAATGCTAACTATCCAAGGATGATAGAGCTTCTTTTGGAGGTCAAGGCTCAGCAATATGCTATGGAGATTAAGATACGGAAACTTCATACTGCGTTGAGATCCTCTTCTAACTTTCACGCTAAAAATGTACAGTCCTTAGATGTCACATCTCGATCCTTCGAGCACGTGCCCATCCCTCTGCAATCGATTAAATAGCGATGTCTTAGGATGTGTTGCCGACTCATTCATTTTAATGCGTATGTGGAAGTGAATAATTAATCCCTAAACAACAATAAGATGGGATAGAAAAGTCGGGCCACAATTTTCAAATCAACACATTATTCAAAACCACAATCTGGTTTACAAATAGAGGTCAACTCTATGGTCTAATTACAAGAAGTCTATCTTCAAAAAGGACTTTTGAGCCATCCATGCTCCTGAACCCTCCGCCTCAAGCTCCGAGCTTCTTCGCCCTAGGGACCTAAAAAAGTTATCTCACAACGGGATGAGATAATGTCTCAATAAGTTCACCCCTTAAGACCCGATTAGGAAGAAAATACGCCCTAAGAGCTGCCTAAGCACAATCACGAGTCAGAGGACTTACCTTGCCCTCAGTCCCTTCTTGCAAGTCAATATAATTTACATAACCAATCAATCATTTCACCTATCAAGTCATCAAATCAGATCGAGTCATCAATCAATTGACTTAGTCGATTCCATGTCATCAAGACCATCTCTTAGTCAAGCCATTCAATACTATTTATAAAGTCAGATCATATCCAAGACTGTTTACACTAAGCTGAAAATAGATAATATAACTCGTACTAAGCTAATAATTATAATGTACTGCTCTCGCTAAGCTAACATATCGAACCCTTGAGTTGATATAGCACACTAATAATATTTTCTAGAAGCTGTAACGTGTACTGCTCTTTCTAAGATGACATATCTAAGCCTGTAGGCTGATATAGTACACTAGTATACTGCTCTTGTTAAGCTGATAAATCAAAGCCCATAAGCTGATATAGTATACTGACAATGCTCTCCAAAAGATGCTAAGGTGTATTGCTCTTGCTAATCTGATATATCAAAGCCTATAGGCTAATATAGTACACCGGTATATTGCTCTCGCTAAGCTGACATACCAACCATTGGGTTGATATAGTATACCCATGATGCTCATTCTAAGCTGATAAAGTATACTACTCACGTTAAGCTGACATATTATGGCTTGTAGGTTGATATAGTACATTGTTCTCACCATCTGAGAATGCCACCATTTTTATCATAATCATGTATTGGTACACGGTTGGCCTTAATCAAAATACAATATTTTTCCCTTTTAAAATCCCATTAATTTAAATAGTCCACAAATCCATTTTTGGCGTTGCAGACCAACACTCGATTATTTTTCAATCAATTGCTGAAAATATAAAATTATGGGACAAATGCCTCAAAATCACAATTCACATTCAATTTGCACAAAATAACAATCAATTAAACAAATCAACCACACCATTATAATCAGCATAAAATTTCGGTTACCAACTACCCCGGTCTAATTTGCGAAAAATAAATAATTAATTAAGTAATTACGGAAATAATTATTAAATGCCAATAAAAAGGACTTAGGCTCGTAAAGCCTAATTAAAAGCTGATTATATATATATATATATATATATATATATATATATATATATATATATATATATAATAAGTTTTCTTAAGTTTAGTTAAATGGGTTGGGTATAAGTTAGGCATGGGTTGGGTCGGGTATGGATCGGGTTGGGTATGGGTCAAAAATTTTGCATTGTAATAAATGGGTCATAAATGGGTTAAATAGGTTGATTTGGGTCGGACCATTTATGACCCGACCCACCCGTTTAACGGGTCTACAAAAAACTAGCTGCTCTCTCAATGTTCTCCTATTTATAGGATATATCTAATATCCTTATCTCCAAGCAATTACACATAAAATTAGGGAACAAAATCAAGGATTCCCTGATTTGATATCCATCTTCCACTGCTTTTTTATTTGAATTCTTGATTTTTGCCATTCTTTTCATTGTCTTCTCCATATCTCATTATTCTACATAAATAAGGAAAATTCGAATAATCAGAAGGAAATTTAAATATTTTCTCATAGATATTGCATTATTTATTACCTAAAATAGGTAAAATAACTCTATTTTTATAGAGTTATCATATATAAATTTTTATGTAGAGTGACGTTAAATTTCTAATTTTCTAGGCTAAATTCGATAGAATATCGACCTAGATTATAATTTCAAACATTGCAATTTATGCATCTAGTCGGGGTGGGTTATGATAAAATACTATACATAGTTCAAAGAAGCTTCCGAATCGATTTAACTTATTTTCCTTGGTTCCTTGCCGCATCCCATTCTTCGTCACTTTGTCCGCTTCTCCACTTAGACTCCACCGTCGACCAACGTCCAACTCATCTCCAAATTCATTTAGGAATTTGACAATTCCTTTACTTGCTTTCATCGCCAAAAAACATCTTGATCAAAGTGTCTCTGTATTGACAAAAAAGAAAAAAAGAAAAAAGTGTATCTGTATTGCACCATTTACTTGTTGAGAGTATGTGGCAGAAGCGGTACCTTTACCTAAGGAGACTGCTGAAAGAGAGCCAAGTGCGAGCTTGTCCTTTACTTAAAAGCTTGAGTCAATATGTTATAAGCCAACTTGGATGTATTAATTGTTTCACACTGCACCAATTTTTTTATGCGAGATTACTTTAACACATATCTTGCATGCATTTCAACACTTCAATCACCATGATTTGAACACCAAAGATCGAGCGTACCTCATCATTCATAGCCTACTAGCCATGGGGCACAGCAACACCTTAAGATGATTATGAATCATCAATTCTCCTTAGATTAAAAAGACTTTGGGCTCTTCTATTTTGGTCTATTCTTCACTATAAAAGTATGAGGAAATTCCCTATCCTCCTATAATTGAACTTCATGAGTATGGTATTATCTTCGATTACCTCCAAACCTCTAAATGGGCCACTAGCTTTTGATTTATGCCTTTCAAAACATCTAAGAGCTCAAACACTAAAATGTTCTAAGTTTTCTCTTATATGAGGTAGATATAGTGTTAAGTCATCGATCAATCACTCCAATTCTTTTTCAATTCTCAATACCATATTCCGTTCCAAATACTAAATAAATGCAAATAATTTTTTTAAAGTGAATATTTAATCGATGAATGATATATGGTCATCATATCATGCAATAATTAAAAATTTCATAAAATAGCAATATTCAAAAGTAAGAGTTAATTCTTTGCTTGCAGGGGTTGCTATTCCTGGGCGATGCATTAATCTTAGGCTTCAATTTTCACCTAACTGTTGATGGTGTATTCTACATGGACATGCTCGAAGAGGATGGCAATCGCATGATTGCTTGAGTTAAAGTAAAGTCACTAACTGCAAAACCTATATGCCAAAGAAAAAAGAAAAACTTGCATTTTAACTCTTGTTTAAACCACAAAAAGAGGGGAAAACAAGGAAAATAATTAATTCTTCATGGAAAGATTGTAACTGTCAAATTGCTACAGTAGCTACTACGAGGACCCCAAGCCCTATAAACTTGCAGAGAACACCCCCAGGGAAAGAACATCAGAAAACCTTTAGAAAAAGTACCCAGAATGAAAGACAGATTGAAGTTCTTTTTCAACTCTAAAGCTTCCCCAGATAGATTTGTCCGAATTAGATGGCCCAAAGCTAGGGACAGGTCGATGGGACTCCTCACAAAGTCAACTCCGACAAGCCCTTGAAGAATTCGGTTGCTTCGAAGCCTTGTATGATAAGATGACCCTGAAGCTTCACAATGATGCGTTTCAAGAATTGGAGGAATTGCTCAAGCTTGCAAATGATGCGATCTGCTGATTTGACTTCCCGGATAAGCTGTACATCGGCTAACATGCAAATCTTCCTCATGCGCCTCTTTACGAGACATTTGGAGTTGGCTACGCCCCCAACTCGGGCTCTATCGAAGGATTAGCAGATCTCTTGTGGCCAGAAAGAAACACAAGATTTTGGTAATCACTTTTTTGTCATTACCGGTAATTATATTATTTATTCCAATCAAGGAAGTGTTAAGAGCCATGTCTATCAAATGGATCACTAATGACGCAAGTTTGATTTTTATTTACTTCGATGCAAGAAGAAAATGTAAAATGAATCATCTGTGAAGATGCCAATCCACAATCCTATCTACAGAAATTGTGGTTTCGATGTGCGCTTTTTTTCATTAATATGCAGCGAGACAATGAATACCTATGTTACGAGGGTTTTGGAGTTGGATTCACTAGTGAAGAAGCTGGTTTTGGGAAGCTTGGGCGTAGACAAGCACGTGGAATCTCTAGCCAAGTCGGTTAGATACAATTTTCGTCTCATGAGATATGCTGCTCCTGGGACCGAGGAGTCCAAGAAGTCTAGGGCTTGGTGCCATCGCGACGCAAAATTCGTGATCGTACTTCAGCAGAACCATGTGAACGGATTAAAAGTGCAAACTAAGGACGGATGTTGGTTCCAGGTCACCCCTTCCTCAGCTACCTCTTTGACTGTCCTCGCTGGGGAGTCATTCTATGTGAGTCTCCCCCCACCCACTCTCTCTTTATTGAATTTGCTTCAAAAAGTAGGTAACATGCTATAAGAGCATTGAGCAAGAATTCGGGAACCTGACTTTACATATCAATTGTAAATTATTGTTTATATTTCTAGTATTGACATCACGTCTGGCAATAGCTAGAATTACGACATTAAAACACAGCCCTTGTCACCGTGTGATGATGAGTGGGCATGAGGCAAGATATTGCATAGGAATCTTCTCTTCCGTTCAAGGCACGATCCAGTGTCTTGATGAGCTTGTGGACGACCAACATCCTTTTCTTTTCAAGCCCTTTGATGTTGCCGGTCTCTCCCGCATCTACAAGACCAAAGAGGGTGATGGATATTTATTACAAAATTTGAAGTCGAGATGCTTTCGAACCATCGAGTGTCCTTTAGCCCCACCAATCAATTGCGAGTCAAATCTTAAGGCATACGTTTTACTGTCATTAATAATTAATTGTGTTGGGATATATTACACGGAAATGACAGGATTTTACAATCTACGTCAACACCAAAATGACCAAAGAAATAAACGAGAAGTAATAAGAACATTAGAAATCTATGTGGTTCGGTCCAAGTATCAGTACCTACGTCCACAGGGAGAGTCAATAGCAAATAATTCACTATAATCGGATAATCAAAGTTTATAATCACTCACACGCTCAGGTGTTTCCCACACTTAGATTTAACCCTCAAACCAAAAGTGTTTATAAATAAACAACTCATTTGGGTATAAATCCACGGCACAAAATTACCGCACGTTCAAGCTCAAAAAAGAAACGCTCTACGTATGTTGAAAAACAAGAACAGGATCTTTCTTTACTTTCACGTACGTATCTTCGCTTCAGCAAGTGGTGCTCCTTATGGCTTCTCTCTATGTGCGACTTCTTTTCTCCGTAGGGTTTTCGGCGATCCCTCGTCGAAAGAAGAAGGAAAACCCTATGCATTTTTTCTTATTTATTTATGTGTGTGTGAATTGCGTTTTTGCAAGCACTCAAATTCGAGACATAATTTAACAATTCTCCACCTTAGCTCGATGTTTGAAGCCATGTTATAGTGCTCATCATCCATACTTCTCTCCTAATGCCCCAACAGACGCTCACTCTCCACAGACACCAATAGAGCTCAAGCAAAACTTGAGCTTCGCCAAAGGAATGGACTTAGTCATCATGTCTGCTGGGTTATCTGCTATAGCAATATTTTTTTACAATAACATTACCCTTAGCTAAGATATCTCTGATGAAGTGGTACCTGATGTTGATATGCTTCATTCGCTCGTGATAAACTAGATTATATGCCAAATATATCGCACCTTGGTTAACATAGTGTATATCCACACTTTTCTGATCTAACCCAAAGTTCGAAAGCAAATTTTGTAACCATATCGCTTCTTTGGCTATAAAGGTTAGTGCCATGTACTCTACCTCAGTCGAAGACAAGACAATGTGATCCTGTAAAGACGCTTTCCAACTAACTGCACCACCTGCTAGCATAAATATGTACCCTACTAAAGACCTGCAATAATCCAAGTTACCGACGTGATCTGAATCCACAAAACCAATGGTCTCACCGCCATTATTGTCTCTCTAATACATTATACCAACGTCTATTGTTCCCTTCAAATATCTGAGTATCCACTTTACAACTTCCCAATGAGTTTTACCGGGACACTTCATATAGTGACTAACCACATTTACAGCTTGTGAAATATCAGGCCTAGTATACACCATAGCATACATAATACTACTCATGACACTAGAATAAGGAACACATAACATATGCCCCTCCTCCTCCTTAGTCCATGATGATAATTTATATGAAAGTTTAAAGTGCTTCGCTAGATGTGTACTTACAAATTTTGTTGACTACATATTAAAATGTGCCACGATTTTCTCAATATATTTCTTTTGAGATAGATGTAATACTCCTACAGCCCTGTCACGCAAAATCTCCATACCCAATATTTTCTTTGTAACACATAAATCATTCATCTCAAATTCAACATTTAACCACATCTTCAGCACATCGATATTAGACATATTCCTAGTTGCTACCAGCATTTCATCAACATATAAAAGTAGATAAATCAAATAACCATTCTCCAATCTCCTATAGTAAACATAGCTATCCATTTAACTTTTTGTGTAGTCTTGACTAACCATGAAATTATCAAAACGTTTATACCACTACCTAGGAGACTGTTTTAGCCCGTACAAAGATTTTTCAACAAGCAAACATGATCTTCTTTACCTAGAATAGCAAATCTCTCGGTTGCCTCCTGTAAATTTGTTCCTCCAACTCACTATGAAGAAACGCAGTTTTCATATCTAGCTGCTCTAACTCGAGATCCTGCGAAGCAACTAAAGCAAGTAAAACACGAATAGAAGTATGTCTTATCATAAGAGAGAACACCTCATTGTAGTCAATGCCCTCATGTTGTGTATACCCCTTCTCCACAACTCTCGCCTTATACCTTGCTGCCTTGACACTAGGAATGCCCTCTTTCCATTTAAAGACCCATTTACTTCCGACAATTTTTTGGCTATTGGGTACTTTGACCAGTTCCATGTCTGATTTGATTAAGAGATTCTTCTCTTCACTCATAGCCCCTAACCACTGCGACAACTCCGAACTAACCATCGCCTCAGATTAAGACGAAGGCTCATCTGTCTCCATCTCATCACTTACAATCAATGTATAAGCAATATTTGTATAACCATAACGTACCGGTGATTTAATTTGCCTTATCTATCTATCTGCGGCTATAGTGTCTTGCGACTTTGCTGATTGTTCACTATCACCGACTTTAAGAATTGCAGCTTCATCTGCAGTCTCAACTTTTATTACCTTCGAAGTCTTCGGAGTCTCTACCTGAAGCTTTACTTCACTAATGACACCATGATCAGTTTTTTCTACTGGTTGTGTCTTAGAACTCCTCTGTTGAAGTATTGTAGTCTCGTCGAAGATCACATCTTTGCTGATTAGAAAATCGAGTGATCTGGAATCGGTGCAACACAGCCGGTAGCCTTTCACCCCATGTGCATAATACAGAAATATGCACTTCTTCGCCCTCGACTCAAGCTTACCATCACTTGTATAAGCATATGCAGGACATCTGAATATACATAATCCAGAGTAATCAACATTTTTCCCCAATTCATACTTCCTCGGGAGCCTTCCACTCGATAGCAGATGATGAAAATTGATTAACCGGGTAACATGTCATGTTCACTGCTTCAACCCAAAATTCCTTACCAAGTCCTGCATGCGAAAGCATGCATTGAGCTCGCTCAAGAAAATTTATGTTCTTCCGTTCTGCCACATCATTCTACTGTGGTGTCCCATGTATTGTGAGATGTCTTACAATACATTTTTTCTTGCAGAATTCAGTAAAATCTTCACCACAGAATTCAATGCCATTATCGGTTCTTAGGCACTTGATTTGTTTATCTAACTGCTTCTCAATCAATGTCTTAAATTTTTTTAACCGATCAAACACTTCATATTTGTGCTTCAAAAAGTATACCCATACCTTCCTCGAATAATCGTCAATAAATGTCAGCATATATCAGGCACCTCCTTTCGAAGGAATCGAAGATGGGCCCTATACGTCTGAATGATTAAATTCAACTAGTCATTTAGTCAAATGAATAGCTGTAGTAAACTTAACTCAATGTTACTTCCCAAAAATGGAGTGTTCACATAAGTCCAACTTTCCTGTCTTTTGACCTTTCAACAACCCATTTTCACTCAGCATCGTCATACCTACTTCGCTCACGTGCCATAAACACATATGCCATAATTGAGTCAAGTTCGAGTCGACTCACCCAATGAAGCCGTAGTGGTTACGGTCACGGTTTCTCTCGTAGATGATAGAGAGTATTCATTTTCTTCCCCTTCACCACTATTATGGCACATCGAGAGATTTTCAGTACTCCACATTTAGCAGTGTATCCACACCTAATGTAATTGAGTGTCCCCAGAGAACTAAGATTCTTCTTGAACTCTGCCACATGCCTCACATCCGTCAATGTGCGCACCACCCCGTTGTGCATCCGAATCCAAATTGTCCTTATCCACACAGCCTTACAAACTGCATTATTCCCCAAAAGAACTCTACCACCATCTGCAGTCTAGTAAGTAGTAAACTAGTTTTTATGAAGCGTCATGTGATAAGAAAACTCCAAATCTAGCACCTATTCATCTTCTGACCAAATAATAGTCACACATAAAACAGCTTCTGCATCGCTATTGCTCCCCTTGGCAACGTTTGCCACACTGCTTGTGGTATTCTGCCTATCAACTTTATTCATTTGCTTTGGACAATCTCTCATAATGTGTCCCTCCTCGTGACACTCAAAGTACTTCACGCGTCCCTTGGAATTTCTATGGTGTGATTTCGATCTGCTTTTACCTCTATTGATATTAGGCCCTCGATGTTGTTCTCTACCCCTGATTGTCAGTGCTTGCGCTACTCCTTGCGCCAGACCATCATCTTGCAACTTTCTCTAACACTCCTTAAAGAATAAGGTGAACTTTACCTCTTCTAAGGTAATTGTAGTATGCCCCTACAACAGTGAATCGGTAAAGTGCTTACATGACTATGGTAAAGAGGCTAACAACATCATCAAGTATCTTACCAACGTTCTTCAAATCCAACATGAGTTTATTAAATTCATCTAGGTGGGTTCTGATAGACATACCTTTCGTATATCTAAATTGAAACATCTTCTTCAACATGTACAAGTGATTGTTCAAACCTTTCTTCACATAGAGTGCTTGAAATTTTGCCCATAATGCTGTGGCATCCTTCTCCTCAGCAACCTCTATCAAGTCCTCATCCGTCAAATTTAACAGGATTGTGCTTTTGCTCTTTCCATCAACTCTATCCTCTCAAAGGCTTTCATTATAATAGGCAACTCATCTTCATCATCCAGTACCTTGGCCAAACCTTGTGTTGTCAATAAAGCTTGCATCTTGATGCTTCATAACACAAAGCTATTACTCCCGTTAAACTTTTCAATTTCAGATTTCATCTCAAACATAATTGCAATAACAAAATTTTCAGATAATAATCAGACAAGCAAAAACTCCAAATCACAATCAAGAAATCTAACCCCAAGCTCTGATACCAATTGTTGGGATATATTATGCATAAACGACAAGATCTTGCAATTTACGTCAACGCGAAATCACCAAAGAAATAAACAAAAAATAATAAGGACACCAGAAATTTACGTGGTTCGGTCAGAGTATCGGTACCTATGACTATGGGAAAAGCCAGCAGCAAATAATTCACTATAATAGGAGAATCAGAGTTTACAATCACTCCCACGCTCAAGTGTTTCCCACACCTAGATTTAATCCAAAAACCCAAAGTGTTTATAAATAAACAACTCACTTGGGTATAAACTCATGACACAAAGTTACCATGCGTTCAAGCTCAAAATAGAAATGCTCTATGCACGCCCAAAAACAAGAACAACATCTTTCTTTACTTTCACGTACGTATCTTCGCTTCAGCAAGCGGCGCTCCTTATGGCTTCTCTCTGTGTGTGGCTTCTTTTCTTTGTAGGGTTATTGGCAGACCCTCGTCAAAAGAATAAGGAAAACCCTCTGCGTTTTTTTTTTTTTTTATGGGTGTGTGAATCGCGTATTTGCAAACACTCAAACTCGAGACATAATTTAACAAATTGAGTGCATATCAATCAGTATTTGGGAAACCTATCAAGTTTCCCTTTGTGTAAATGAAATACGGTTGGCTCATGTTAGATGTACTATTATGTAGGAGCCAAAAAAACATCTCTATAAACATTGGTCTTTCATCACTATAAATCATGGAGATATGATGCCTTAGTGAAGCGCTTGGACCTTGTTGAAAATATATCTCGAGTTAATCTTGTATAGGATGCCCTATATTGGTAGATTTCTAGTTGGGAAATGAGAAGGGAATGGCTCCGTTACTCTCGTGATTGTGATGGACCACTCTCCACCTAGAGTTTTTCCCACAATACTAGTTAACCAGTGTATCTTTTGTAGGAAAATATATTTTGAATTTAACGCTCCTATACTGTTGCTAAACTTTTCCATTTGATAGGACTTCTAAAAGGCAAAGATCCAATGTGAAAGAAAACATAGATGGCGTAAAAAGAAAAAAAAACTACAGAATCATAATCATTTTGGTCAAAAATTGATTTGGGAAGAAAATTATATTTTCCTATTTCTATTTTTGCAGAAGTTTTTGAGCAAAAATTTGTGTTTGATAACAATGCAAAATTTCTATTCTCAAAATAGAATTATATTTAATAATGACACAAAATTTCTCTTACTCGGTGGGCGGCAGATAGTGGTCATGATAGCCACTGGCGAACGTTGGCAGTAATTGGCAAACAACGATAGTGGACGGTAGTTGACGATCGGTAATGATTGGTGGAAGGCAGCCAACGACTAGCGATAGATGATGGCAACAATGGGTAGGTGGCCAATTAATAGAGAGGATGAGCGATAAGAAGAGTTTTTATATTTCATTTCTATAGTCCAAACCTATTTTTGGATTAAAAATTTGTTCCAAAAATAGAAAAATGAAATTGCATCACCAAATGGATTTCTATTCTGAAACAGAAAAATTATTCTAGAATAGAAATAAAATGGTTGCTATACATGCCCTAAGTAATTAGAAGGTGCATATCTCAATTTTTCAAAAGGATTTTAAAAAGAAATAAACTTAAAAAGACAAGAAGACTCACCATTAAGAATTTGATACATGGAAACTAGTACGAAAACTCATCCATTTCAATGAGAAAGAGTAATGAGTAGCCAAAAATGAAAGAGTCAAGGTTAGAGAACCGGGTTCTTTTTGTCCCAAAACAAAAGTTAGTGTTTCAAATCAATGATTTCAAGTGAATTGTTGTTTGCACTAATGGAAAACTTAACATATTTCTAAAGTAAAAGTTCATGCTTGGATACTCATTTCTTTTCATTTTGGACGAGCTGAGCCAATACGATGAATAAAAGAGTTCTACGTTATGAACTTTATATAGCACACATAACTTACACGCACTTTAGAAGGTTGTTGAAGAGAGTATGGATAAATAGAATATGGAAAAAGAAATTAACAAAAAATTAAAGGGATCGAATTCTATTTGTATTGTTTCTATCTTTGGATTGTTTTAGAAGTGAGGATACTTTCATGTTGTGTATTTTATTAAATGATTTTTAATTTTTTTTAATTTTTGGATTTGGCTTGGAAGTACTACAACTGAAAACACTTTTGTGCCATTTAAAAGAACTATAAAAATATTTCCTAAATTCAATATTCCACAATGTTTTTCATTCAATAATAAAATAATAATCCTCTATTGATTTGCTTTTCGATATCTCTTAGTTATGGTCTTCAATATCTTTAATTTCCATAGCTCCAGTAGCCAAATCCACACATATGGGAATTTGTGGTCATTGTGGCATCATCATTGATGGTAAATAATGGTGCCATCATATTAGCAGGACTTACTTCTAGTTAGAGTAGGATTCCTGGTTTGAGTAGATTTCCTATTTTGGATCCAAATCTTTTCTATATAAGAAGTGAGTTTTCTTTGTAAATTGCATCAAAAAAAAAAAAACTTCCTTTCATGACAATTAATCGTGCAGCTCATGAATTTCATCAAGAGAATTTGAAACGTGAAAATCTTGTGATAAAATTTCATGTAACTCACTTGTTGAATTGACTAGCTAGAAATTGTGAAACTTTGAATTATTGCATATAATTATGAGTTAGGAAACACTGTGAGTGTTTCAGTAGCTCAAGTGTCCTTGTAATATCTGTGATATCGCTCAATTCAAAAAAAAAAAAAAAAAGTTCTGCTTTTCCCTTGAGGTTAGTTCCATTGACCAATCCACGTAAATCTGATATTTGATTGGATTCCTTTATTTTGTTTATTTTATTGCTTGATCACATATTTTTGGCTATAGACCCATCGCCTCATCAAGCAAGCTATCTCAAAGCTCAACGGAAAAATTGCAAATGAATCAAAAATCTATTGCATAAAATTCAATCAAGTCCTAAAATAAACTAAGAAAATGTAGTTGCATTAACAATTTCAACTTCATATGTCCAAATCCAATGTAGGTATGCATCAATTATGTACAATATAAAACTTAGTACCCTTTCACGAGAATGCATGATGCTCCAATGGCCACCCTTCCCATATAGGAATGAGTAGGTAAGGGGTATGAATCTCCACATTTTAAAAGGGGCTACAGATGAAAACATTTAGTTTCAAGTATGGAATTTGACTCTCACGTTTTGTAAAGAGGTAAGGCAAAAGTTTGAGAGCAAGTTGAAAGATAGAGTAGAACAAACAAAAAAAAAAAAAAAAGAATATCTATAATCATATAGAGAAGATACTCTTTTCATAATATATGTAGAAAATAAGATAATTACAATGGTTTTGTCATGCCAAGCTAGAACGCTACACAGAAGCTTTGTCAATGCCGTGGGACAGTAAAGAAATCATTATTGAAAACCCTACTAATTCATGCACTAATTTCGTCCAATATGGATGCATAAAAGGAATATAAAAGGATTCTGTTTATTTCGCCGGAAAAATAAGTAATTTAGAAACTATTTCTTTATAAGCGATCACTTGTATTGCTTGAAATGCTTAGTCAATAAAATGAAGTTTCCATAATCAAGTAAAGTTTATGTCTAAAAAATTTTACGGATGAAGAAAATATTTTTCATCAATTCATTTTTATAAGAGATAAAAGTTATTGTTTTTAGGAATATATTTTCCAAATTTTTTATTTTCTATTAAACAAACAAAGCTTACCAGAATGTCCAAAGAAAGGGTGCAATCATTTTTTAAAAAAAAAATATTTTTCAAATTATTTAATCTTTGCAAAACAAATAAAGCGTTAATTTTTACAGAAAATATCCCATAAAAGGGTGCAAAAACAGGAAAACGAGAAAGCTGTTCTTTTCCCATTCAAAGCGCTCATTCGACCATTTTAGTGGTCAATATCATCTAATAACGACTATACATCGGAATACAAGAATAGAGTGCCCTTTTTTTCCGGGACGCTTCGATGCGAATATATATGGAATACCTTCTGGGGACCAAAAAGACAAACAAGAGAAAGCGAATAAATGCCTACCTTGTTTTTCTAAAATATGGTCGATTAAATAAATAACTGGCCGGCAAGCCTTGTTGTACCATTGAAACGACATGTGTCGGTATCAGGAGCCTCGATCTCATCGTCGTCTACGTGACGTAACCGAATCAGTTGAACAACAGACGAGAGCATGAGGGAAAGGGACACAAGGAAGGGCTCGTAATTATTTCCCGCCACCCGCTCACCTTCAAAAAGTCAATTTGCTTTTCTTTATTATTATCATTTTTCAAAACAACAGACGAGAACAAGAGGGAAAGGGACACAAGGAAGGGCTCGTAATTATTTCCGGCCACTCGCTCACCTTCAAAAAGTCAATTTGCTTTTCTTTATTATTATCAATTTTCAAAACATGTGTGTGAATTAAAAAAAATCAAAATATTAAAAAAATTTCTCAAAAAACCTCAATCTATGCTCATTATAACATAAATACCTATAAATTTTTTTATTATGTCACAAAAAAGCTTTGAAATTTATACACGTGTAACATAATTCGGGTATTTGTATCATAATGGATAAATTTAGGGTTTTTGATAACATAAAAAAAAATCAGGGTCACTTGATTGCTCATTTGTTTCCATGTATTGCACGTAGAAGACATGCCGGCAAGGAAGATAACCATCAACTTTGCATTCACTAGTCAACTCTTGTTTAAACCACTAAAAGAGGGGAAAACAAGGAAAATAATCGACTCTTCATGTAAATATTGTAGCTTTCAAATTGCTACCGTGGCTACTTCAAGGGTGCCAAGCCCTATAAATCCAGCAGAGAATCCCAAGAAAAGAATAGGAGAAGACGTTTAGAAAAAGGACTTGGAAAGAAAGACAAATTGATCATGGACTCTATTTCAACACTGAAGCTTCCCTTGATAGATTTGTCCGAATTAGACGGCTCAAAGCCAGGGACAGGTCGATGGGACTCCTTGCAAAGTCAAGTCCGGGAAGCCCTTGAAGAATTCGGTTGCTTCGAAGCCTTGACTGATAGGATGACCTTGGAGCTTCACAATGATGCATTTCAAGAATTGGAGGCATTGCTCGAGCTCTCGACTGATGTGAAGCGCCAGCTCAATGACCCAGATAAGCCGTATGATGGCTACCTTGGGAATCTTCCTCATTCACCTCTCTACGAGGCATTTGGAATGAACTACGCCCCTAACTCAGGCTCTATCGAAGGATTTGCAGAGCGCATCTGGCCGGAGGGAAACACAAGATTTTGGTAATCCTTTTTTATTTTTAATTACTGGTAATTATATTATTTATTCCAATTAAGGAAGTGTTAAGGGACATGTTTATCAAATAAATCACCAATGACTGCGAATTTGATTTCCATTTACTTCGATGCAAGAAGAAAATGTAAAATGAATTATCTGTGAAGATGCCAATCCACAACCCTATCTACAAAAATTGTGGTTTCGATGTGTGCCTCTTTTCATGAATATGCAGCGAGACAATGGAAACGTATGTGACAAGGGTTTTGGAGTTGGATTCACTAGTGAAGAAGCTGGTTTTGGGAAGCTTGGGTGTAGACAAGTACCTGGAATCTCTAGCCAAGTCGTTTCGATACAATCTCCGTCTCATGAGATATGCTGCTCCTGGGACCAAGGAATCCAAGAAGCTTGGGGCTAGGTGCCATCACGACGCAAACTTCG
The DNA here is from genome assembly GCA_017140325.1 of Eucalyptus leucophloia subsp. euroa. Taxonomy (NCBI): domain Eukaryota; kingdom Viridiplantae; phylum Streptophyta; class Magnoliopsida; order Myrtales; family Myrtaceae; genus Eucalyptus; species Eucalyptus leucophloia. The sequence continues at coordinate 11,536,705 of CM029470.1, forward strand.
TGACCATACTTCACCAGAACCATGTGAACGGATTGGAAGTGCAAACTAAGGACGGATGTTGGTTCGAGGTCGCCCCTTCCTCAGCTACCTCTTTCACTGTCCTTGCCGGGGAGTCATTCTACGTGAGTCTCCCCCCACCCACTCTCTCTTTATTGAATTTGCTTCAAAAAGTAGGTGACATGCTATAAGAGCATCGAACAAGAATTCGGGAACCCGACTTTACATATCAATCATAAATTATTGTTTATATTTCTAGTATTGATCATCACGTCCAGCAATAGCTAGAATTATGAAATTAAAGCTGATTTCTTTGTGAAATTCTCATAGACGGGTTCATGTGTGAAACATAGATTCGTGTACGGTTGAATGCGTATTTTTACAACGAAATCGATGCTAGCTTGTAATGAGACAGACCATCATCATTTTGAGCCTCTCCCTTTTTTTTTTTTTTTTCATTTGTTGCGTGTAGGGATGGAGCAATGGGAGATTACACAGCCCTTGTCACCGTGTAATGATGAGCGGGCATGAGGCAAGATATTGCATAGGACTCTTCTCTTCCGTTCATGAGACGATCCAGTGTCCTGATGAGCTTGTGGACGACCAACACCCTTTGCTTTTCAAGCCCTTTGATGTTGCTGGTCTCTCCCGTATCTACAAGACCAAAGAGGGAGAAAGTGGAGCTTCGGCAATGGATATTTATTACAGAATTTGAAATCGAGATGCTTTCGAACCATCAAGTGTCCTTTAGCCCCACCAATTAATTGCGAGTGAAATCTTAAGGCATATGTTTTACTGTCGTTAATAATTAATCGAGTGCGTGTCGCTCAGTAATTGGGAAACTTATTAGGTTTCCCTTTCTTTCTCCTTTGGAGCTTGTTTAGCTTATTGAACATCCTCGAAGCTATCTGTGCTTCAAGCTGTTGATAAAAGATTACTTCTGCCAAGCAAGTATTGTAAAAGAAAATAACAAAGAAATAGGTGTTCATGAAGAAATTTTCTTTCTCTTCTCTCTTCTAAGGAAAAGAACTCTTTAATTATTTCCTATGAGCAGCAAAAAGCATTCTACTACTTTCAAAAATTTCAGAGAAAAAGAGGTTCTTGTGTAAATGAAAAAAGTTTGGCTCACTTTAGATGTACTATTGTGTAGAAGCCAAAAACCGTCTCCATAAACACTAGTCTTTCATCTCTAAAAATCATGGAGATCTTATGCTTTAGTGAAGTGCTTGGATCTTGTTGAAAATATATCTCGAGTTAATCTCATAAAGGATGCCTAATCTTGGTAGATTTCTAGTTGGGAAATGAGAAGGGAATGGCTCAATTACTCTTGCAATTGTGACGGGGCACTCTCCACCTGGAGTTTTTCCCTCAATACCGATTAACCAGTGTTTCTTTTGTAGGAAAATATATTTTGAATTTAACACTCCCATGTTGTTGCTAAACTTTTCCATTTGATGGGACTTCCAATGTGAAAGAGAACATAGTTAGCATAAAAAAAAATACAGAATAACCAGAGGGAAAAAAGACACAATAAAGGCACAAATGATAACCATTTTGGTCAGAAATTGATTTTCGAAAGAAAAATAAAATTTTCCATTTCTATTTCTACATTAGTTTTTGAGCAAAAATTCATATTTGATAACGATGTAAAATTTCTATTTCGAAATAGAATTATATTTGATAATAACATAAAATTTCTCTTTCTTGAGGCGCAAAGAGATAGCAGCCATGGCAACGACTGACGAACGGCCATGGCAACGAATGATGAATGGCAGTAGCAGTCGGCAGACAGTAACGATTGACGGCGATTAACAATCGGCAATGATTGGCAGAAGGTAGCCGACGAGTGGCAGCAAATGACAACAGAAACGAGTAGGTGGTCAACTAATAGAGAGGACGAGTGATGAAAAGAGTTTTTATTTTTCATTTATATTCCAAACTTATTTCTAATTTAAAAATTTGTTCCATAAATAGAAAAATGAATTGCATCACCATACAGATTTCTGTTCTAGAAACAAGTCTGGAATAAAAAAATTATTCTTAAATAGAAACAAAATGGTCGCCATGGGCGCCCTAAGTAATCAGAAGGTGGATATCTCAAATTTCCAGAAGGATTTTTTTTTTAAAAAAAAAAAGATATTTACTTATATTGAAAAAACTCCTACCATAGTTTTGAAGTTGACAAAAACTTTCTTATTCTTATTCTTATTTTGAATGATAGTATACTTTTGAAGTTATATCGCAAACTCTTGCCAAAGTCTTTCCCACTCTAACGCATTCCAGACTGAAACCGAGTCCAAAACGAAGACATAATTAGACTCAAATTTATTGATCTTGCGATAAGGATTGATAATGAACGCGGTAGGAATCTATTTTTCAATATCCAGCTCTCTCACGAAAAATCTCACTTACCTTTTATAAGTACATTGATGAAATCAATAGCAAATTGATGAAATCAATCTTGAAGACAAGTTTCTTTTAGGGAAATATCTACTTATGAAAATCTCGATTCTAATTATATAGGCAACCAGAATCAACAAATTTTTATCTCAATCTTTAAATGGCTATAAGATTTCCTTAATCGATTTTATCTAACGGGTTGATTAGAAGAAATTCCTCTGGAAAATGCCAACGGCTAGTGAGGCATGGAGGAGTATTTAAAGAAGTCATTCAATCTATTTGAGATAGTGCGTGAAAATTGAAATTCCAAAGTCTGAAGTCTTTCCAACCACTTGTTCTTCATTGATGGTCCTTACAAATTGTATTCAAGAGAGAAAATCACAACAACAGTGACTTAGGAGAGAAAAGGTATCTTCCAATGAGTGTTTGTACTCAAAAAAAATTGTACTTCTCTATTGACGTTATAGTGAAATCTAGCCAGAAGGCAATCAGCATGGGAAAGTGAACGTAGGCTTAATCTAACCCAAACCACTATAAATTCCGTTTGCAATTTTCTTTTCCCTTAACTCTTTTTATTTAAATTTGTTGCATCATTTTAAGTATTGTAAAATCAATTCCATCTGTTATTTGATTCTAAATATTCTTCAAAAGTTTGGTGATTTGTTTATTAGACTCGTTTGATTCTCAAATTTTATTTGAAATTTATTTTTCAAAAATGCTTTTAAGCACCTATTCACCCCCTATAAGTGTTCATACTAGCTTTATCAATTTGTATTAGAACCTTGTGCTTATATGTTGAAGTGTTTATACTTATAAGTTAAAGATCTTCTATGGCTAGTTGTTTAGCACCCAGGACACGTGGAGGGGTAGAGTATCTAAAGATCCACTAGAATGGGATGTTGTAAAAAGAGGGATCAACCCAAAGGCAACTTATGCATCTGACAAGTGAAAAGAAGTCTTAGACAAGGATGTTGAGGAAACCACCCCAGTAGAAATTACCAAGAGAGAAGCTCTTAATACAAAAGCCATATATTCTTTATCGTGTTTTGTCCCATGTTGAATATAACAGAATTTCTTCATATAAACAGTTAAAAAGTTTGAGATAGACTTTATGTCACCAATGAAAGAACATATCGTGTAAAGGAGACAAAAATAAATATCTTACTTTGGCCAATTTGAAATCTCCTTTGTCAACGTTGTCTCCTTTACACGATAGAGAAATTGGTTGACCTTGATATGCTAACCCGTTTACAATTTCTATAAATCGACTAAACATATCTCCAATAGACTCTCCCAATAAGGTATTTATTTTTGTTTAAAAAGGAGACAAAGTTTGATTATTTGAAAGAAAATACCGATTCCCTTTCAAAAAAAAAAATAAAAAATTTGAAAAAGGAGATTTCAGATATTTTTACAAAGTTCTCCAAAAGGTCAAAAACATTAGAACAAATTCTTTTAGATCAAATACCCTACTGTAACAAATTTGGTTTGGGTCTGAGTAAAGAAAATGCTCTTTTGATCGATTTGCCTAAAGTCAATAGAGACTTAGACAATGACCTTCAAAATCTGTTTACAAAAATCATTTTCAAAAAGTTTTTGTAAGACCTATTGATCAGAGTGCTCTTAAATGTTCTAAGTGTGATAGTTTAGAATATTTTGAGAATGAATGTCCTAAAGTTTGGATACATGTTAAGAAGGATTAGGAAAAAAAAAAAAATTTTAAAACTAACTCCTTAGACCCAAGAAAATTTAGATACCAAAGAAAGTTTGAGATTTTTTTTTTTTTTTTTTTTATTGCAGGTTATTGTTGAGAGGAAAAACAAATGGTACTTGGATAGTGGCTATTCTAGATATATGACTAGAGATTCAAGCAATTTCATAAAACTAGAAAAATAAAGAGGCCTTGATGTTTCATTTTGAGGGGATAGCAAAAGAAAAATTATTGGACATGGAATAATGAGGATTAGAAGTTTGATCATCAACAATTTTTCCCTAGTGAAAGGTTTGAACTACAATCTTCTAAGCATAGGTCAATTATGCGATATGCGATTCATAATCAATTTCCAAGAAAGTGTTTGTTCTAGAGTTAGTCAAGACTTCTCTCAAACCTTCACTAGACGAAGGCATGGCAACATTTATCTTCTAGACACAAGTCCAAAGAGCTCTCAATGTCTTATCTCAATTTAAGATGAAGCAAATCTCGACACCTCACGCTTGGACATATCGGTATGAAACAGATTGCTAAACTATCATCTAAGAAACTGGTCCATGGTCTTCCCAAAATGATGCACCAAAAGCTTGAACTTTGTACTCCATGCAAATCTCTAAATCAAGTCTCAACTAATTGCGTCTTGTAGATTCTTCACATGGATCTTTTCGGACCAACTAAAACTCAAAGTATCCGTGGTAAGAAGTACTATTTGGTAGTTGTGGATGACTATTCAAGATTTATGTGGGTTTTCTTCTTGGCAAATAAAGTAGAAACCTTCTCATATTTTTCAAAGTTTGCTAAGATGGCTTAGAATAAGAAAGGTTATGTCATTTCGAATATTAAGACTGATCATGGGGAAGAATTTGAAAATCAATACTTTGCAAATTTTTGTGATGAGAATAGTCTTCAACATGTTTTCTCCTCCCCTTATACTCCAGAACAAAATGGAGTGGTAGAAAGGAAAAATCGATATTTATAGAAGATGACCAGAACTTTGCTAATTGAAAGTAAAGTCTCCTATCATTTTTGGGCAAAAGTAGTTTCCATTGCTTGTTTTATAATTAACAAAGTATTTATGAGGCCTATTCTAGAGAAAACTCCCTATGAAGATTACAAGGGAAAAAAGCCAAATATTTCTTATTTTCATGTGTTTAATTGCAAGTGCTTTATTTTGAAGAATAGAAATAATCGGCCTGATAAATTTGAAGAAAGATCAGATGAAGGGATATTTATTGATTATTCTACTTCAAGCAAAGCTTACAGGGTCTTCAACAAGAATACACAGACTGTCAAAAAATTATTGAATGTCGGGTTTTAAGAAACTATCAGAACCAATAAAACTTTCTTGTTCTTATTCTTATTTTGAAGAATAGAACACTTCTACAAGTTATATCACAAACTCTTACCAAAATCCATTCATTCCAAAGTCATTTCCACTCGATGCAATCCAGACTAAAATCAAGTCTAGAATGAAGATATCATCAGACTCAAATTTATTAATTTTATGACAAGGATTTAGAATGAATGCAGTAGGAATCTATTTTTCAATATTCGGCTCTCTGGTGAAGAATCTCACTTACCTTTTATAAATACATTGATGGAATCAGTCGCAAATTGATGAAATCAATCTTGAAGATAAATTTCGTTTTGGGAAACATCTACTTATGGAAACCTAGAATCTAATTGTATGGGTGACCAAAATTAATAGATTTTCTTCAAACAGTTATAAGATTTCCTTAATCGATTGTGTCCAAAGGATTGATTGGAAAAAATTCTTTTGGAAAATGCCAATGGCTAGTGAGGCATGGAGTATTATTTAAGGAGGCCATTTAGTCTATTTGAGATAGTGCGTGAAAATTAAAATTCCAAAGTCTAAAGTCTGAAGTCTTTCCAACCACTTGTTCTTCATCGACAATTCTTATAAATTGTATTCAAGAGAGAAAATCACAAGAAGAGTGAATTAGTGAGAGAAAATGAATCTTCCATTAAGTGTTTGCACTCCAAAAAATTATACTTCTTTGATGATGCTATAGTAAATTCCAGCCAAAAGGCTGTCAATGTGGGAAAGTGGATGTAGGCTTAATCTAAGTTGAACCACTATAAATTTCGTGTGCAATTTTCTCTTCTATTAACTCTTTTTATTTAAATCTGTTGCATTCTTTTAAGTATCGCAAAAAATCAATTCCATCTCTTATCGATTCTGAATATTCTTCAGAAGTCTCGATGACTTGTTTATTAGACTCTGGTTTTCAGACTTTGTTCGAAATTTATTTTTCAAAAATTCTTTTAAACACCTATTCATCTCCTCTAGGTGTTAGTATTAGCTTTATCAACTTAAAAAGACAAGAAGACTCACCATTAAGATTTTCATACGTGGAAACTAGTGCAAAAATTCTTCCATTTCAATGAGAAAGAGTAATGAATAGCCAAAAATGAAAGAGTCAAGGTTAGTGAACCGAGTTCTTTTGGTCCAAAATAAAAGTTAGTGTTTTGAATCAATGATTTCGAGCGAATTGTTTAGTTTGCACTTATTGAAAACTCAAAATATTTCTAAGGTAAAAGTTCATACTTGGATACTCATTTCTTTTCATGTTGGATTAGCTGAGCCAATAGGATGAATTAAAAGAGTTCAACATTATGAACTTTATATCGCACACATAACTTGCATGTGCTTTAGAAGGTTGCCTAAGAGAGTATGAATAAATAGAATATGGAAAAAGAAAAATAACCAAAAATAAAAAAATAAAGGGATTGAATTCTATTTGTATTGTTTTTGTCTTTGGATCATTTAGAAGTGAGGATACTTTCATGTTGTGTGTATTTTATTATATGCATTTCTTTTTTTCTTTTTTTTTTTGTTTGGATTTGGCTTGGAAGTACTACAACTGAAAACACTTTTGTGCCATTTAAAGGAACTATAAAAATATTTCCTAAATTCAATATTCCACAATGTTTTTTCATTCCATAATAAAATAATAATCCTCTGTGAATTTGCTTTTCAATATCTCTCTTTTATGTTCTTCAATATCTCTGATTTTCATAGCTCTGGTAGCCAAATCCACACATATGGGAATTTGTGGTCATTGTGGCATCATTATTGATGGTAAATAACGGTGCTGTCATATTAGCAGGACTTATTTTTAGTTGGAGAAGGATTCCTAGCTTGAGTAGATTTCATATTTTGGATCCAAAGCTTTTCTATATAGGAAATGAGTTTTCTTTGTAAATTACATCCAAAAAAATTCCATCCATGACAATCAATTGTACAGCTCGTGAATTTCATCATGAGAATTTGAAACCGTGAAAATCTTGTGATAAAATTTTATGTAACTCATATGTGAAATTGATTTGCAAAAGATTGTGAAATATTGAATTATTGCATATAATTAAGAGTCAGGAAACACCGTGAGTGTTTTAGTAACTCGAGTGTCCTTGTAATATTTGCGATATCGCTCAATTTCAAGAAAAGTATTGTTCTCTCCCGTAAGATAAGTTTCACCGACCGATCCACGTAAATTCGATATCTGATTGGATTTCTTTTTCTTTTTTTGTTTATTTTATTGCTTGATCACATATCTTTGGCTAGAGACCCATTGCCTCATCAAACAAGCTATCTCAAAGCTCAACGGAAATATTGCAAATCGGTCAAAGATCTATTGTGTAAAATTCAATTAAGTCCTAAAATAAACTAAGAAATGTAGTTGCACTAACAATTTCAACTTCATATGTCCAAATCTAGTATAGATATGTGTCAATTATGTGCAATATAACATTTATTTCCCTTTCACGAGAATGCATGATGCTCTCCAATGGCCACCCTTCCCATATGGGAAGGAGAATGTGAGGGGTTCGAATCTCTTAAAGAGGGCTACGAATGAAAACATTTAGTTTCAAGTATGGAGTTTCACTCCTACGCTTTATAATGAAATAAGGCAAAAGTCTTAGAGTAAGTTGAAAAGTAGAGTAGAACGGACAAAAAAGATTCTCTATAGTCATATAGAGAAGATACTCTTTTCATAATATGTGTAGAAGATAAGATTATTACAATGGTTTTGTCATGCCAGGCTTGAACGCTACAAAGAAGCTTTGTCAACAGTGTGGGATAGTAAAGAAGGTGAGGGGTTTGAATCTCTTAAAGGGGGCTACGGATGAAAACATTTAGTTCAAGTATGGAGTTTGACTCCCACGCTTTGTAAAGAGGTAAGACAAAGTCGATAGTAAGTTGAAAGATAGAGTAGAACATAAAAAAAAGAATATCTATAGTCATATAGAGAAGATACTCTTTTCATAATATGTGTAGAAAATAAGATAATTACAATGGTTTTGTCATGCCAAGTGAGAATGCTACAAAGAAGCTTTGTCAATGGTGTGGGACGATAAAGAAGTCATTATTCAAAACCCTACTGATTCATGCACTAATTTTGTCAAATATGGATGCATAAAAGGAATATACAAGGATTCATTTTATTTTGCGGAGAAAATAAATAATTTAGAAAATATTTCCTTATAAACGATCGCTTGTATTGCTTAAAATGCTTAGTCAATAAGAAGAAGTTTCTTTGAGTATAGTTTGTCTAAAAAAATTTTATGGATGAAGAAAATATTTCTCGTCAATTCATTTTTATAAGAGACAAAAGCTATTTTTTTAAGAAGATATTTTCCAAAATTTTCATTTTTTTGTGAAATAAACGAAGCTTATAGAATACCCAGAGAAAGGGTGCAATTATTTTTATAAAAATGTTTTCCAAATTATTTAATCTTCGCAAAACAAATAAAGCGTTAATTTTTACAGAAAACATCCCAAAAAAGAGTGCAAAAATGGGAAAACAAGAAAGCAGCTCTTTTCCCTTCAAAGCACTCATTCGACCATTTTAGCGGTCAATATCATCTAATAATGACTATACGTCGGAATATAAGAATCAAGTGCCCCTTTTTTGCGGGATTATTCGATGCAAATATATATGGTATGCCTAATTGGGACCAAGAAGACAAACAAGAGAAAGCGAATAAATGCCTACCTTGTTCTTCTAAATTATGGTCGATTAAATAAATAAAAATTGGGAATTATCTATAGTAGCCCCCAAACCTAACTCACGATCCAGGTCATCAGAAAAGAGTGTGGGCCCATCTTGCACACGTAACCGTACACACCTACTGGCTGGCAAGCCTGGTTGTACCGCTGGAAACGACATGTGTTGGCATTAGGAGCCTTCATCTCATCCTTGTCTACGTGACATAACTAGTACGGATCAGTCGAACGACGACCGAGAACAAGAGGCAGAGGGACGCGAGGAAGGGCTCGTAATTGTTGCCAGCCGCTCGCTCACCTTCAAAATGTCAATTTGCTTTTCTTTATTATTATCATTTTTCAACACACCGGTGGGAATTTTAAAAATATCAAAATATTAAAAAAATTTCTCAAAAAACCTCAATCTATGTTCATTATAACATAAATACCTATAATTTTTTATTATTATGTCACAAAAAAGAATTCAAATTTATATGCGTGTAACATAATTTGGGCATTTGTATCATAATGGGTAAATTTAGGGTCACTTGACTGCTCATTTGTTTCCATGTGCTCCACGTAGAAGACATGCCAGCAAGGGAGATAACCATCACCTTTGCTTGAGTTAAAGGTCAAGTCACTAACTTCAAAAGCTATGTGCCCAAAAAAAAAAAAAAAACACTTGCATTCACTAGTCAACTCTTGTTTAAACCACCAAAAGAGAGGAAAACAAGGAAAATAATACTCTTCATGAAAGGATTGTAGCTTTCAAATTGCTACTGTGGCTACTTCGAGGATGCCAAGCCCTATAAATCCAGCAGTGAACCCCAAGAAAAGAATAGGAGAAAATGTTTAGAAAAAGTACTTGGAAAGAGAGACAAATTGATCATGGACTTTATTTCAACACTAAAGCTTCCCCTGATAGATCTGTCCGAATTAGATGGCTCAAAGCCAGGGACAGGTCGATGGGACTCCTTGCAAAGCCAAGTCCGAGAAACCCTTGAAGAATTCGGTTGCTTCGAAGCCTTGACTGATAGGGTGACCTTGGAGCCTCACAATGATGTGTTCCAAGAATTGGACGCATTGCTCGACTCCCAATCGATGTAAAGGGCTGGTTCAATGATTGAATGCATATTGATATAATGAAATTGATGCTAGCTTGTGATGAGATAGACCATCAAGCCTTTCGAAGTCAAGCATTGGCATCTCCTTGTCTTGTTTGGTTTCTAAAATTGCTGAGCTAAGGCTGCATCATCTTGACTTCACCAAGGGGTGGTTGGGTCATTGGCTGTGTTGACATTATCTTTTTAGACATATAGATTGATGGAATCCTCCAGAAGTGGAGGAAGGGTGCCTGGTTGGTCCCAACTCAAAGCAAAATGCTTTTTTTCTCCTTCCCCAGCACGTGAAGCTTAATTAAAGAACCAGGTTGGCAATCGGAAAGAAAGAGAATGACTTCCTCTGTGGTATCAAAGTCGTGTGCGCCATTGGCCAGTTTACAGAACGTGAATCTGACTTTTTTTTTTTTTTTTTTTTGGTTTGTATTTGCCCGAGAAAAAAAATTGGGACTTTTCGCTGGATTTCCATACTTCATGGGGTCCATGGATCTAGGAAATCTTTCTGTGAAAATGACAAGTTTGGACCAAAATATTAATATATATGTATATAAATACATGCCTGCATACATACATACATACATATAGTATTTCAATTTACATACCATTTTATTATTATTTTGCTATTTAAGTACTTTTCCTTCAAAATATTAAGGAAAATTGTCGCCCTTGAAATATTTAATCCGAAATGACTTCATCTTTGTTGACTTAGATCTAATCAATTAACTTAAGCATTTTGAGATTTACTAGTGATGCAAGTCATTTCGATACAAATTCTATATGTTTGGGTATTTGGGTCTAGAGTTACGTATAGAATTGATATGGTATTAGGTAATCTTATTGCCATATAATAATAGAAACACTTTTGGTTTTAAAAATGCAAAACAGAAGACCTTGGGATCTTGAGTGGTTTTGAATCTCTAGGAGCACCTCAGCTATTATACTAGAATTGGGGTCAAACTTTGACCAGAAAAGAAGGGTGAAGTTCACAGAAACATGGAAAATTAAATGCACCCTTTATTTTATGAAACTAGGAAACCGCTAAATCATAAGAAAATCTGGTGGAAACTCACCTAAAGCGCGATAAGATTGTCACGTAATAAACAAATACTTTCCAACAAATACCTTATATTTATATTATTTAGGTCGATCATTGACTTCGCTCGAGTCTGTTATCCTTTTCATCTTCTCGCCCTTTTGCCCCTCAATAAATCCAATTAATTACCCCATTTGGAAGCCAATCAGGCCAGGTTTTGACTTTCATTGGAGTCATTCTAGAGCCAAAGCCAAGTCTCTCCCAGCACCCAATATAATACAAACCCAAGTCAAAGGAAAGCAGTGCCTAATTTCGTAAGAAAGACTGGCAATTACATCAAAATCTCTTTCTTGTTCACTGCAGACGTTGTCACGAGGGGGAGCCCATGCCTCCCCACCATCAACTCCTATCTTTTTGCTATAATTAACTTCTAGAAACAGACAAAGGACCTTTTTCCTTCGACCCATGGAATTCCTCTTGTTTCCATCTCCTTGTTTGGTAAAAGCAGCAAAAAGCTCCCTTTCCAAAAGAAGTTACCAAGAAACTGTTCTAATCAGACTTTTCTAAAGTGATTTTGACCAGTGATGGAGTTTTATCTGATTGCTTGGGCACCATGTGCTTACCAGCGATGGGCACACGCCAAGAGTTTTCTTTTTCTCTGGGGTTCAAATTATTTGGGTGCATGTGAGGGGGGCAATATGTGATTTTATGACAGCGATAAGAAAGGTGAAAATGCCAATAGCAATAACGACATCAATAATAACAAGTGACTCCTCCTTTTCGTGGATTGGAGTCATGGAGAATTTCTCTTTAAGGGGTCAGTGGTGAGAGAAGATTGGAATAAGAATAATGTGTCTTAGACTATATATGAATTTTCTGGATAAAAATATGGGCATGAAAATAATATGAAAGATTTCATGAGGATGCGAATCGGAAAGTAACAAAAAGATGATCGATCAAGATCTATATATTTTATACAATTAACTATTTAAAGTACTTTTTAGATGACGTGTCTGCCCGATCTAAAATTTAAGTCTAGCATATAGAAGAAAATTGAGATATAACCCCATGAGACCCTAAGCATGATAGCCACAAAGTTTTTGATTAATGTGATTAGATTGCGAGATTTTTTGAGAATCAAAACTCGTTCATATGGAGAAAAAGAACCATCCCTGATACGTTAGATCATACTGGTGAGAGAAAGCGAACCACCCAACGGATTTGACTTGCCCACAGAAGGAGAAATAGAAGTGAACAGTTCCCATATGAAAAAGAAAAGATGCTTGCCTCAGGAAATTTCACATCTGCCAAAGGAACTCCAGTGTCTGACAATAATGGGCAAAACCTAACCAAGAGGGAACATTGTTTTCCCTTCTTTGATTGTGTGCACACAAAAGGCAAAGAAGGTCCCTTCAAGCAAGGCAAAGGATGGAAATGGACAGAGAGGGACAGACATCGGATTGGAGAAAGAAAAAGCAAAAATGGGATGAAAATGGGTGGAGATGCTTTAACGTGCTCTTTCAGATCCGACACGTGTAACATATCTCTCTCTCTTCTCTCTCTGAACACACGCACTCTCTCTCTCTCTCTCTCTCTCTCTCCTGGGTCTCCTCCTTTTCTCCGTTTTAATATCTTCCCTTTATTATTTCACCCGCTGCTGCTTCAGTTCCTCTGTGGTTCCTTTCCCTTTCAGTTCTTGAAAAAAGGGAAAGGAGTGAAAGTTGAGTTCTTTTAACTGTTGTGATCGTATTTGAGCGGTTGTATTGTGATTCTTGGCAACGTTCGAGCCTGGTTGCGTGGTTCTTCCCTGAAAGCTTGTGGCTTTAAGATTTCAGATTTTAGAGGTCTCTGCAAGAGGTGTAGAGAGAGAAAGTGCGGAGGAGGCGCTTTTTACAGTTGAAGAAATTTGGTAGCAAGTCTTCTTTGCCTTTCCTACAAGTTCCTTTTCTTGTTTAATAACTTTAATTGTGATACATATGCGAGAGATAGAAAAGAGAGGTTAGAGAGAGAGAGAGAGAGAGAGAGACAGAGAGAGAGAGTCAATTTGCAATAGGTTGAAGTGGGTTGCCTCAGATCCAGGGAACTCAAGTAGTAAGAGGAAAAGGGCAATATCTTTTTAGGGTTTCCCTGTGATTCTTGGGACTTCTACCCTTTTCTTGGCTCACTTTCTCATGACCCTTTCGCTTTCTCTTTCTTGTGTTTGGAGATAAGTGGTTGGTTTCAATTATCGGGTTTTGTTCTGCAATCCTTGCTTTGAGGATTTAAGACCATCCTTTCTTTTCTGGTTATTTCGCTTTCATTGTAGTTGATGGATGTGGATAAAGAAGACTCCAGAGAAGGGGAAGTTGATAAGGCTTTATTAGAGGTCTACCGTACCTGTCTGGTTTAAATTCTCTACAGGGCCAGATACACTTACCCTTTTGCATTTCTCGACACTTTTCACCAACTTCAATGTCGGCAAGCATGGACTAGCTTCTTCTCTGGTGTTGGCTCTTGGGCATGGAAAATGGACAGTTGAATAGTGCAGATGATCTTTCTGAATATTTCTTAGAGAGTGATGAAGTTGATGATTTAGTTGAAAAATGGAAGGTTGTTTGTTTTCTGAGGGGTTTGAGGGAGACTTTTTCTTTGTTTGGGCAAAGGATTTTGATGTAGGAGATGTCTCTGGCGGATTTGGTGCTATTTAGAGTAGATAATTCTGGCTCTGATCATACAAGAAGGGTAAGCGACATGGACATGTCAAGGTTAAATTTGATGGCGAATACTTCAGGTTCACTGTCCGATTCTGTGATGAAGGATACAACAGAGGTGGTTTCTGGTGAAGAAGATGACTCTAGCTGTGGTGATTTGGATAATGAGGTTAGGATTGTAGCAGTGTCAGTTCCAGGAGAGGAAAAAGGTAACGAAATACCTTTGCTGGATATGATGACTGATGACAAAACTGACTGGATGGCTACTGGTGATGTGATTGCCCAGGAAAGTGAAGATGATTCCTTATCATTGGAGGGTGATCGATTCCTTGATAGTTCATGTTCTCTTTCAGTGACAAGTGAGACTAGTAGCTTATGTGCAGAAGATTTCCTAATTGTTGATGCTAATTCTGAAATAGAAACACCTAGGTGCTTAGATGTTGAGAAGAGTGTTTGCAGTGTCAATATTCTTGCCAAGGCGCCTGAAGTCGAGGAGGTGAATGTAGAGAGAGAGATGACCAATGGACCTCTCTCTGTTGCAGTAAGCCTTGAGGAAGATATCAGGAGCAGTTTGAGTTCCCAATCTTCTGCTGTTGTAGGTCAGTTGCCCCAAGGCAAACAAGTGAATGCGACTGTTGGGCGAAGTGTTTTCGAGGTGGAATATGTGCCCCTTTGGGGATTCACTTCAGTGTGCGGCAGGAGACCTGAGATGGAAGATGCAGTCGCAATTGTGCCTCAGTTTCTAAAGATTCCTATCCAGATGCTGGTTGGTGGTCCAGCCCTTGATGACATCAGTGATTATGTGAGTGAGCAGACTGCTCATTTCTTCGGAGTTTATGATGGACATGGAGGTTTGCAGGTACTTCATTTTTATGTTTTATCTGAATAATTTTCAGCCAAGGTTTCCATCTTTTAGTCCTGATTAATTTACCTTTTTCTTTCCGGGTTGTCTGTTTTGGAGTATTTTCTTAAAATTTTAGCAACCAACTTATAAAAGAAAATTGTACCTCTACAATTTTTTTTTTTTTTTTTTTTTTACTTATTGAGTTGTTGTGTTCATTTTTAGGTTGCGAATTACTGTCGAGAGCGTGTTCATTTGGCATTGGCTGAGGAATTAGAGTGCGTCAGGGATCACTTAACTAATGGCAATTTAATGGATGGTTGCCAAGAATTATGGAGGAAGGCATTCACAAAGTGCTTTGTTAAGGTTGATGCAGAAGTCAGTGGCAAATCCAGCACTGAACCTGTTGCCCCAGAGACAGTTGGCTCTACTGCTGTTGTTGCGATAATCTGTTCATCACATATAGTTGTGGCAAATTGTGGAGATTCCAGAGCAGTTCTTTATCGTGGAAAAGAACCCATTGCACTTTCAGTGGATCATAAGGTAGAAACCTCCTACTGAGCATCTACATGATTGAAGTGTGTTAGTTTTTTAATTTCATTTTGGTTAATCATGCTTTGGCAGCCAAATCGGGAAGATGAATATGCTAGGATCGAAGCAGCCGGAGGAAAGGTGATTCAGTGGAATGGTCATCGTGTCTTTGGTGTTCTGGCAATGTCGAGGTCTATTGGTAAGAAACTTTTTCGTAGCCTCTTTTTGATATTATATTTTCCTGTAAAAAGGGCTTGATTTGTCTATTTGATTTTTTTCCTGTTCCCTCAGTCTCCCACTTTAGATGGGACTTGAATTGCCGACTTTTTTCTCTTAACATGATCATGATGTTGAAGAGCTAACCTGCAGAGGAAGTCTGCGTATCAATATGGATCTAATGGCTATACTCAGCTTGTTTAGTTAGGAAAATAAATGTGATCCTATCCTAGCAAAATGTCCCTTTACTTGCTGGCAATAAGTTGGAGTTCTTGTGATGATAATCTCTATCTTTGATCCAGTCTCTCCTTCTTTACATGTTTAGGTTAAAAGTATGTCCAAAAAATTGATATAGAACTCTTTCTGTGTTGAATGTTGAAAGCAGAAACCATCCAGTGCTATATCTAAGGCCCATCAAAATTTATGAGCTTACGGTGTAATAAGTGTCTACTGTTTACCTGTGACCCCAGAATTTATTCTTTGTTTAATCTCGTCTTGCGAAGACAAGGGCTGCTAGATATTGTCCTCACTCTTTGGAATTGACTTTGTTCTGGCTCCACTCTGTTAATTGAGCATCTCAACTTTACAAATTTTCTTAGGATTCTCTTCCGTGGAGTTCTGTGTTTTAGTCAATGTTGATTGTCTTGAAGGAGTTTATTGGCTTCATTTCCAGTTATAAATTGATTTTCACATGCTTTTTGGTTGGGAGTTCCGATTGGAGGATCATTTGTGCTCAATCTTTCTACTCTGAAATATGAAATTTCATATTCATTCAGGATTCTGCAATACTAGAACTTGACCTAAGGTCATAAAATGACCATGAATTGACACAATCTAGTGGTCAGATAGATGTGAAATCCCCAAACAGATATGTGTGCTACCTGATTGATTGCTGAGTGGGACTATCTTTTTGGGCTGTAGGTGATAGATACCTGAAACCTTGGATCATCCCAGAACCAGAAGTGGTGTTCGTTCCCCGAACAAGGGAAGACGAATGCCTTGTTTTGGCAAGTGATGGTTTATGGGATGTGATGACAAATGAGGAGGCATGTGATTTGGCTCGAAAGAGGTTACTTCTATGGCACAAGAAGAATGGGGTCACGCATCTTCCCAATAGGGGTGAGGTGGTGGACCCCGCAGCTCAAGCGGCAGCTGAGTACCTCTCCAAATGTGCTCTCCAAAAGGGGAGCAAGGACAACATCACAGTGATCGTTGTAGATTTGAAAGCTCAAAGGAAGTTCAAGAGCAAGACATGATTCGTATACCGGCTCCTTAATATTGATTCTTGTTCTTTGACTGTAGTATATAAAGCTGCGTAAGGTCGGATAAGGTTAGCCCCTATGTTTTTACCCCCGGGCTTTACGATTTACGAGAGCATTGTTCTTAATGTACTGTGGGAACATGCTCCCTTGCTACACACTGCCTATTACTGGCTTCTGTACATGGCAGCTAATATTGGTTGTAGTGACTGAGATCGTGATGACCTCGCTGTTTTGACATTGCGAGCAATTATATTCATCACAGTTGGGTAGATCTGGAGGGTTTAACGAGGACTTTGTGTTTGTTAATAATGCGTGGTACATGAATTGAAAGAACAATTCTGATGCTGAGAAATAGCCTGAAATTGGCGGATAGGTCTTCCCAGAGTTTTCACGATCTTCCATGTTCACAATGCCATAATTTTAGGTTACTTTGCGAGTGCAGAGAAAGATAAGCTCAACTAGTTGATTTTTTCGATGTTTTAGCAGTGCCCATCTGCAATAGGACACCATATTAAGTTTCTTGCAGTGCAAGCCATATGAGAGTACCCATAGACTGTTGTATTACTGGATTTCGGCAATGATAGTTTCATTAGCCATTCATCACTAGCTAATCAAAGGGTAAAGAGAAGCACTGGGCTCGGCTGGACTTAATAGAATTTGCTCATTCCTACAAAGGATGTACGTTCGAGACTGGCAAATTTTACGCTTTGTGGGTAGTAGCAGAATGGATTGAACATTCAGACACTCGAAGCATGAGCCTGTTTATTGCATTCACAAATATTGAGATAAGTTAAGCATAGACAAGGATGAATTATCACTTTACATGTTTTCCTTACAAACCATTAAGCATCAAGCCATAAAAAAGAGAATCCTAGCTCTTCCCATATAACAGCTCGTCCACCGTCTCGGCAATATTTTCTTCGTTCTGAATGCTTTGAACCCAGTGTGCTTTGATGTTCACCCGCTCGATGCTCTGCTTCAGTGTCCTTGCAATGGAAGACTGCGAGCGGGTCGCAAAGAAGTCCTCCACTTCCCTGGCTTTCTCAAATGATGCAAACTAGACAAATGATGAAAAAGCAGGGTAACTCAAGGAATTGACCACGTTCGTTGCTCAACGACAGACAAAAGGGAAAAATACCGTATCGAAGAACATTAGCATGCAGTCCTAGAAAACACACAACTTTTGCCATGAGTACAGAGCTAACTATTCGTTCGCTTTTACTGAAAAAATCCCTCCTCCTTTTAAGATGTTTGAACCCACACGAACCCACACGGGCGCGCAAGTGATGGGATGACATACCGGTGAGACAATTGAACTGACAAACCGTCTGATGAGAACCCCAGAACCCCATGTTTTTGCAATGTACTCCCAATTTTCCTGCAATCAATGAATGATCTATTAGAGAAGAATGCCACATTAGATAAGGCAGAGAGCATCAAATATTATAAGGCAATAGCAAAAACTCTTGAAAAACCAGAAGCAGCAACAAAAAGAATAGGAGAAGTTACAAATGCTCTCAATTCTTCGTTTCAATTGTAGTTTTTGCAATAAGCTAAAAACAATCTTTGTTATATCAGCTCAAATCCAAGGAAAGCATCATTGCTCGTTTAAGTAAAATAAATAAGAAGTCAATATGGTCCGCTGGCATTAATGGAATTACCTTCAGCCAATTCCAAGCGGTTTCGCGTCCTTCCCAGCAAACTGCAATCCCAAAGACAGCATCTTGACTGCGAACCTAATTAACAGCAACAGCGTGAAATTTTAGTTTCTCCCTTTATGATCGAACAATCGGTGAAGTGAATAAAGGAGACTTCAAGGAACTAACATGACATATGTATGTTCAACTAGTACACAAGCCAGAGTACCTCAGAAGACAGTATGAAGCCGAGCACTTCGAGGATGATATTTGGATCTGGACAGGAGGCCAATGACTTTACAGAGACAAAAAAAGGGAGACTTTAGCAAGATGAATAGCAGACAGTTGCAATACTCGCCCAAATGACATCTAAATACCTAAAATGCGAGTTTTCTCCTGGCTCAGGTCAGTCTCTCTGTAGACTTTCAGCAAAGATTCAAAACCTGATCGGTTTGATGCATTCACGGTTTGCATCACAGCCACATAGGCCGCCTGTAAAATCAGGTAAAAGAATGCATGCAGAGGCTGTAGGACATGAAGTAATACAAAGCAACAGAAAATGCATCAGATTGCACTACCTTTCGGATGTCAGGAGAAAGGAGAGGTGTGCTCCTGTCATCTAAGAATGCATGAAAGCGCCTGCTTGCTTCCCTCAGTGTGGGTTCATCTCCGAACTCTGCTAGGGCGGTTAAAATTTGTCCTCTCAACATAGCATCTAAATGACTCTCACCCTCTTTGGCCTCCCAACCAAGCTTCCTGCCACGAAAATGCAACAAAAAAGCTAATGACCGAGCCTTTCTTTTTCACAATCACAACTCGACAAAATTTTTATCAGAAAATGATTTCTTTAGAACATTAGGTAGTTCAAAATCTAAAACTTCACTAAGACTCTATCAAAGACTGAAAGTATCTCTTGAAAATTTGGCATCACTTAAGCAGACTTCTCACTACACATCCAAAGAGAACTAGACAAATTAATCTCAAACAGATCATCAAGATAGTTTTTCGGCTAATACATCAAGAAGTAAAGGTTGAAAAGAAAATTATCACGAGTAAGTTTCAGCATAAATTCAGCAGAGTCTTCCAGTAAGAGAACCCATCTTATAGATAATAGACATCGGGGTAAAAAATTGGTATGTCCTTCCAATTTCTTGAAATGAATTTAATTTACCTCGCCAAAGAAGCTTCTTCTTTTTGGTTTATTTGTTATCATGATGTAAGAGCTGTAAAAATGTAAATCCAAAATTCTACCTACAAGGCTATGCTAGATGCATAAGAGTAGCTGAACTTACTCTGCAGAGTGTTGGAAAAGAATGATGAAAAAATGTCTTATGGAATCCACCAATTCAGGGGTAGCATCTGCAGCAATTCTTGCAATTTTGTAACTTATCTGCCAATGAAGAGAGTAAAATCAGTCACGAATATATCATCTCAACAAAAACCCATAGTAAGATTCTTTCCCAATCCAAGTTCAGATACAATATATATATAATCAATATATAAAGTGAGAGTAGAGTTATAGCTGAACATACACTTATCAAATTTGATAACACAGTACAATCAAGTTCTTCTCCATAAGCCGCCATTAAAGTGAGCAAAGAAGTTAAAGACTGCTGGCGAGCCATACAAAGAGCAAAGGAATCATCCAGTATACCTGTTACAAGCATGCCACAAGTTGGTTAGCCTGAATTTTAGGTTAAGAAGAGAGATGGAAAAATGGGGGTGGACGGAAGATGTTCGAATATTGGAAGAAATAATAAAGTTACCAAATCTGTCTGTTGCAGATAACATTTTATTCTCTATGGCATATCTTAGCTCGGCTTGAAGATCCTCGTCGTACTTTACCCTATAGAATCCCATCTGGTCGACATTAACTTTTATCCATGCTTCATTTTCCTCTAAATCAATAGATGCGGATTTTGTTTCCAACAGACAACTTTGGCACGCATCATATGAGCCACAACAAAATATTATTGGCACAATCCACTGTCCATCCCCATGGGAACCGCTTAACAAAAATTGTGACTGCCATTATTTATCAAAGTCATGTCAGTCTGCAGCTAGTTTGCTGTATGAAGATTGGTAATGTACAAGACCAAAAAAAAAAAAAAAAAAAACTTGAAAGAAATATAACATTTTAGAACCTGTTCGAACTCTAACTTGTTATCTTTGATTTTGACGGAAACCACAGGGTATCCTTTCTGCTTGGTCCACGAATTCATTAGCATGTTCACGGGTTCACCTGATCCCTCCTCGAGTGCAGTCCAGAGGTCCTCTGTCTTTGCATTTGAGCAAGCATGCCTCTTTATGTACGCAGCTAGTGATCTCTATTTTTACAAAAAGATGTCCGTGTCAAATCTTCGAGAAAATCCAATACAAGCAATGTCTGCAACGGAAGTGTATTATACACAGCAAAACATGGCAGAAGAACGTTCGCATCAATAATAATTCAGATAGATGATAATTTAATTTGCGAGTTCATTGTGTGAACCCGTAATTCAATAAATTAACCAGAAGATATGATAAGATAAGTTGGAGAATCTTTCTTATTTCACTTGTACAATTTAATCTCATCAACTGAGTTCTGTTATATTCCAAATAAATCAAACAGTAGTCTTATCAAGCCATAGTGCATTTGCGGACTGGGGGGCTGTAAAGGCCAGTTGTCAAAGGATAACATTACCGTAAGCAGTAAATTGCAAACTTGAGTGCTCTGACATTTAAGTAGCGCGTAAATTATAGAAAGTATCATGAAAATTTTTAACCCGAGCTTAAGTTGAGACTATGTCTAAATGAAGGCTTTGTTTAGGCAATAATACCAAGAAAAAGAAGCCAATTCCAAGCGATTTAAGTACCTCATCAATTTTATAGTCTCATAAGGTGAGCACAAAAAAGTGAAGCGCAATCCAGCTCAATTTAAGCATCCAATATCAGGTCCAATATTAAATCAAGTTCAGAAATTTCACTACATTGTTTCTGCTCGAGTCAGTGAAACTGCTAGTAAAGCTTTCGAGATGCAGATTTCTTCCTCAGCATCATGTCGAGAACTTACTTATTCTCTTGATTAAATTACATGGCAGAAGACCATACACTTTAATCTTGGAGAACTCCTCAACATTCCTTAAAGAAAGGCCGTCTAGTCAGTTCATTCTCTTTCTGATTCTATACACAAATTTCACTCGTCATCTACATGAACTCTCCAGACAATTACTGAGAGATCATCATAAGCTGAAAGGTGAAAGAAGTACCTGAAAACATTCAGCACCAAGATAGCTCTGAAGCATCCGGATCACAGACGCACCCTTTCTATAGCTTATTGCATCGAAGATTTCATCGATCTCGCCAGCATGGTTAATCTCCACCTGAAGGGGAAAAGTTTCTTCAATTCAAGGACTTCCATATATCTTTAGAAAAGGAAAAGAAGTTTTTGCTTACCTCGATTGGGTGTGACTCAGCAAGCTCATCAAGTCTCAGCCCTTCAACAGATTCTTGAAGGAACTGAGTCCATGATTCCCACTCAGGAAAAAGGCGATCAGTAGCCAAATAGCTCACCTAAGCCAAACATATGTCATATAAATCATGCATGATTCAATACACAAAGCAAGGTCACTTACCCAAGTAGCAAATCCCTCGTTTAGCCACAGATGAGTCCACCACTCCATGGTAACAAGGTTACCGAACCACTGGTGAGCCAGTTCATGGGTAACAACTATTGAGACCTTAAAGAAGCCAGACAAAAGTGTCAAACGTTTATGCAAATTGGTGACCGTTGTGATATTTTGTGGGATTACTATTAATTATTCTAAAAGCTAAAGCTGTTAAATGAACGTGTGATTTAATATTTAATTGTTTTATTATTCCCCTTACGCTTAGTCCGGTTTTTTTGCCTAATACCAAGCGTGGACATATTTAATTGGGGAGGCAAATTGGGCTTGAAAAGATTTGAATTCGAGACTTCCAACTCTGATATCATGTGAGATTTAAAACTTAATTTGTTAGATGAAAATGTGATTTAACATTTAATTATTCCAACAACCACACATATGAAACTTTCCAACTTTGAACAGCCAACCTGGATATTGAAATATAGTCAACAAATGGTAATTTACATTACCCTCTGCTTGTTAGCTGCTGCCGAGTGCTGCTCATCATAGAGTAGAGCTGTTTCACGATAAGTAACTAAACCATAATTTTCCATGGCACCATAAGCAAAATCTGGGATAGCAATGATATCCAGTTTCGGAAGAGAGTATGGCACAGCAAAGTATCTGGATTTCGTTCAATTTAGTGATAGTCAACTACAGATAATGATCGTAAGTGCTCAGAATATTAGAGTACTGACGAATGCAATTCACTTAGAGTTAAGCGGGCCGGAACTAACAGACATTATATAAGTCTGATAAGGACATACTCTCGGTAGAATTCAAGCGTCTTGACAGCAACATTTAGGGCAAATTTTCCCTGATTTTGCTTCCCGACTTGACAGTATACCCGCACCTTTACTCCTGCCAACGCAATGAGGCAGATATAAGAACAATTGGGCAAAATCAAAAGGGGAAAAAAAGAAAAAGTCCTTCCTTGTGCACAAGATTTTCCACACTAATCACTAGATAAACGGAATTTCTTATGAGAGCAGAGCAATAATTAGTGATTTTACCATCGGATGTATGATCTTCAACATAGTCAAATAACCCAATGACAACCGCGACCAAGTATGTCGACATAATGGGTGATTCTTGATAAAAAAACCGTCTTAACGTGTCCTTCCACCTTTTCATCAACCATGGGCATGTTGGAGAGAGCTACCAGATCAGCCGGCACATCTAAAGAAATTTTGAACGTCGCCTGTCACACCATTCAGCAAAGTCAAGTGAATGAATCGTGTAACATCGATAGATGCCCACCTAAAAAATTACACTCCATGAAGTACTAACAGTATTTAAAGTCAGATCACTAAAGAGACTGGCAACCTCATATAGACCAAACTAGTTGAACTACTGAGGGTGTATCAATCATCTGAGGAAAAGAATGACACCTCCCTCGAAGGTTTGTACCGCCATTATAGGCATGGGAAGATCGTTAGGACAGTTGCACATAAACCACTCCTGTAAAGGAAAGATAATAACCTTGCACGCAGGCTCATCCCAACATGGAAAGCATCGCCGAGCATCAACTGGCTCAAACTGAGTAACCGCCATATTCTTCTTCTCTCCATTGTGCTTGTAAGTACTGCACAGAGTGCATTAGAACTCAAGTGAGTGAATTTGGCTGTCCACGACCAATAAAGTCATACGTGTGCTTTTAAAGAAAATTTGGTGACAATACTAGCAGTGCTAACATCTCATAATCCAGTAATTCATTGAAAAAACTAATGAAGTAGCATATCTTACAATTGGTATGGAAGTACCTCTAGTCAATGTACAGCAGATAGGCATAAATTCAGAAACAGTAATAGAAGATGCATAGTGATGTCCTAAATGATGCAGGGCAGACAACCAACGAAACTTTTGAAAGAAAAAGGAGCAGAGGAAGCAAGTGGTTGCATGAAGATTGGTCTTCATTTGGTCAAATAGCATGCAAATCCAATTGCTTCACAATCCCTGTTGCACAACCAAATAATGCCGAACATCATCATGTTCTGTGTTTCCTAGAAAAAAAATTACCTTCTGTAGAACCCTTTCATCTTATCATTAAGAATTCCGTCAAAATCGATAGCCAAAACTCCAATCCCAGTAGGCAGAGTCTCGGGGAACTCCAAAACCAATATCTCATCTTCCCCAACCAAGTCAACTTTACAAGGCTCAAACACCTGCTCAGCATTTCATTGTCGTCAACTCACATTGCACGATCTGATCCTCTACGTACCAGTTAACACAAAATAAGATAGAAAATAAAAATCTCAGAACTCGACAACCATGGCTTTCACCATTAGCCAACCCATAATCTCAATTTTTTTTCACATAAAATGCATTCATCATTAGAATTAAAAATATATTGAAATTCATAGATAATTACAAAGAGTAAAGCAAACATGGAAAAAAAAAAATATTGGGGAGCCTGAGAACACATATGCATCGTAAATAAGGATTTTAGCGGGCATTAAAATGGGTGGCTATGGATTTTCATAGACTGGATTAAATATGAATGTATTTTATTAATACGGGTTGAACTGGATATGGAGCGGCTAAGAGGTACTAGATTTGTATTGTATATAAATCACTCAAAATGAGTTAAATGGACCGGACCTTTTCGACCCGACTTGCTTATTAGACTGACCTACTTCTAAGAGACTGGAGGTACGCAAAGTTGTATGCTTTGCTCTAGATGAATAATTCACAACTAAACCAAGTGATGGCTTCTAACAGAATCAGCTATTGCGAATTCTTTCACAACCGAAGCCTAGATACGCATCGCGGAAAAGAAAATGAGATGCGATTCTACATTACTAACCTTGGTGCCGAATCGTTCAAGTGTCGGAAAGCTAAAAAGCCAGGTCCACAGTCGTTGCCACCATTGCCACAGATAATTCAGAAAAGCCGAAGGGAAAGAGAGAAAATCGTTGAACATGACGATGGTGCTGAACCGAGAACCGGACTGGTTCTTCCTGGACCCGGCCTCAAATAGGAGGAGAACGCTTTGTGGGTGAAGGAAAGAGTCTCGTTCTGGATCGACAGGTCGGCGGCGTTGAGGACGATGAATTTGGTCTTGCTGACGATGTCGAGGTCGATGGCAACGGAGCCGGAGAACTTGCAGGTGGCGAGGTCGGGTTTCAGCCTTATGTCGTATCGCTTCGGTGACGCGAACTTAGGGAGGCGAGGTTGGCCTTTGAATTGCTCCATTTTTGCGTTGATGGGAACTTTGTGCGGCGACGTCACAGCTCAATCTCTGCAGTCTCTCCTCTCTCTCTCTCTCTCTCTCTCTCTCTCTCTCTCTCTCTCTCGATCTCGAAGTGAGCGAGGAAGAAGACGAGCGAGATAGGAGATTTATAACGTTAGTTTTGCATTTGAAAAATTTCTTCTTGCATGGCTTGTACGTGAGAAGTTACGTGAGTTCGTGTGTCTTCATGCTGTCTTTCTTGTTCATTGGCACCTATCTTCTACGTTGACGTATTTTAATTTTTGTTCCACGTTCGTCATTGATAATTTTATGATATGGACTTTAAATAATCAAGCTAGATTATATGTCATTTTAGAAATTTAGTTTGCTTGTTATCGTGGATTAAGAGGATAATTATGGTAATGTATCGGTTTTGTCAGAATTGTCAATTAGTCATCCGTTTTATGCTCTACTTGGACCTTCAATGAACAAGGAGAACGTAGACTTATGATTTGCGATAACATTGTACGGATAAATCCCCCCCCCCCCCCCCCAAAAAAAACACAAAAAAAAAAAAAAAAAAAAAGGAAAAAACTTACCGGTCGCCATTGAATTATTTTTCTAACGTAGGTGTTCTCGATGACACAATGGGTAATTGATCTTTCTAAGGAGTATGGCCCCGCGAGCAAAAGCAATAAAAGGAGTTAAAGAATCAGCAACTTTAATTTAAAGAATGATTCACTAAGGAATGAGAAGATAGGGAATAAATGCAAAAGAAAATTTGATCTCTTTCTTGAGGAGTTTGTGTTGCTTCTTATTGGACGGAGCAAGAATAAGTGAAAACTAGCACACACTCAAAGCACTAGATGTTAGATGCTCTTGCTCAACTTGCACTTTGAGTCTTTAAAGAAAGTGGCATATATTATTCTATTGTCAGGTCAAGATTGCAATGCTTAATTAATCAATCTTTTCTTTATAAAATTATGTTTGACCTAAGCCAGCCTTCAATTGTGCAAATTTCAATAGTAAACTCTGTCATTCATCATCTTAGGGACCGCATCATCCTTTAAGCACGTGAAGCCATTGATGTATGCACTCATGATGCTCTCATGGTAGGTTTCTTTCAACTTGGTATGCTAATGAGTCCCCTCTAGTTTATCACAACCTTTCAAACACAAATATGGACCCTTATTGATTTGCTCTTCTAATACACCCTCAAATTTATCTGAAGTATCGCAACATAACTAAATTCCGAGCATAATGAAATGGGCTGAATCTACAGTAAATTTTATGAGATTACCTCATTTCCATACATGCCATTTGACTAGATTCAACGAAGTCATAGAGTTGGTCATTTGATTTCTTGCCACTAACTAAATAACCCCAAAAGGATGTAAGATGAATAGTATAAGCAACCATAACTCAGTGAATAGTACAAACTTTTCTAACTAGATCAAGTAACCTTATGCACATTTATAAAATAATATCATAACTCAATTATCTCAAATCCAATATATGGTGCACTTACAAGATTAAGATGAGTGATATCACTTCAACTTGACTATATAAGAAATATTCATTTAATCAATAATATCTAAACATGCATTAATGGTCTAGTCTATTAATCAATCCTATATTCATTGTCCAATTGAGATCACTCTTAATGCTCGTGACAAAGGAGACTAAGACACTCATTGGCAATATCTACATCTACAGTAGTCGATAGTTTTTTCAATTTCATTTTGGTTAATCATGCTTTGGCAGCCAAATCGGGAAGATGAATATGCTAGGATCGAAGCAGCCGGAGGAAAGGTGATTCAGTGGAATGGTCATCGTGTCTTTGGTGTTCTGGCAATGTCGAGGTCTATTGGTAAGAAACTTTTTTGTAGCCTCTTTTTGATATTATATTTTCCTGTAAAAAGGGCTTGATTTGTCTATTTGATTTTTCCCTGTTCCCTCGGTCTCCCACTTTAGATGGGACTTGAATTGCCGACTTTTTTCTCTTAACATGATCATGATGTTGAAGAGCTAACCTGTGGAGGAAGTCTGCGTATCAATATGGATCTAATGGCTATACTCAGCTTGTTTAGTTAGGAAAATAAATGTGATCCTATCCTAGCAAAATGTCCCTTTACTTGCTGGCAATAAGTTGGAGTTCTTGTGATGATAATCTCTATCTTTGATCCAGTCTCTCCTTCTTTACATGTTTAGGTTAAAAGTATGTCCAAAAAATTGATATAGAACTCTTTCGGTGTTGAATGTTGAAAGTAGAAACCATCCAGTGCTATATCAAAGGTCCATCAAAATTTATGAGCTTACGTTGTGATAAGTGTCTACTGTTTACCTGTGACCCCAGACTTTGTTTGGTCTTAGTCTTGTTATTCTTTTTTTAATCTCGTCTTGCGAAGACAAGGGTCGCTAGATATTGTCCTCACTCTTTGGAATTGACTTTGTTCTGGCTCCCCTCTCTTAATTGAGCATCTCAACTCTACAAATTTTCTTAGGATTCTCTTCCGTGGAGTTCTGTGTTTTAGTCAATGGTGATTGTCTTGAAGGAGTTTATTGGCTTCCTTTCCAGTTATAAATTGATTTTCACATGCTTTTTGGTTGGGAGTTCCGATTGGAGGATCATTTGTGCTCAATCTTTCTACTCTGAAATATGAAATTTCATATTCATTCAGGATTCTGCAATACTAGAACTTGACCTAAGGTCATAAAATGACCATGAACTGCCACAGTCTAGTGGTCAGATAGATGTGAAATCCCCAAACAGATATGTGTGCTACCTGATCGATTACTGAGTGGGACTATCTTTTTGGGCTGTAGGTGATAGATACCTGAAACCTTGGATCATCCCAGAACCAGAAGTGGTGTTCGTTCCCCGAACAAGGGAAGACGAATGCCTTGTTTTGGCAAGTGATGGTTTATGGGATGTGATGACAAATGAGGAGGCATGTGATTTGGCTCGAAAGAGATTACTTCTATGACACAAGAAGAATGGGGTCACGCATCTTCCCAATAGGGGTGAGGTGGTGGACCCCGCAGCTCAAGCGGCAGCTGAGTACCTCTCCAAATGTGCTTTCCAAAAGGGAAGCAAGGACAACATCACAGTGATCGTTGTAGATTTGAAAGCTCAAAGGAAGTTCAAGAGCAAGACATGATTCGTATAACGGCTTCTTAATATTGATTCTTGTTCTTTGACTGTAGTATATAAAGCTGCGTAAGGTCGGATAAGGTTAGCCCCTATGTTTTTACCCCCGGGCTTTACGATTTACGAGAGTATTGTTCTTAATGTACTGTGGGAACATGCTCCCTTGCTACACACTGCCTATTACTGGCTTCTGTACATGGCAGCTAGTGACTGAGATTGTGATGACCTCGCTGTTTTGACATTGCGAGCAATTACATTCATCATAGTTGGGTAGATCTGGAGGGTTCAACGAGGACTTTGTGTTATGTTAATAATGCGTGGTACATGAATTGAAAGAACAATTCTGATGCTGAGAAATAGCCTGAAATTGGCGGATACCTCTTCCCAGAGTTTTCACGATCTTCCATGTTCACAATGCCATACTTTTAGGTTACTTTGCGAGTGCAGAGAAAGATAAGCTCAACTAGTTAATTTTTTCGATGTTTTAGCAGTGCTCATCTGCAATAGGACACCATATTAAGTTTCTTGCAGTGCAAGCCATAAGAGAGTACCCATAGACTGTTGTATTACTGGATTTGGGCAATGATAGTTTCATTAGCCATTCATCACTGGCTAATCAAAGGGTAAAGAGAAGCACTGGGCTCGGCTGGACTTAATAGAATTTGCTCATTCCTCCAAAGGATGTACGTTCGAGACTGGCAAATTTTACGCTTTGTGGGTAGTAGCAGAATGGATTGAACATTCAGACACTCGAAGCATGGGCCTGTTTATTACATTCACAAATATTGAGATAAGTTGAGCATAGACAAGGATGAAATATCACTTTACATGTTTTCCTTACAAACCATTAAGCATCAAACCATAAAAAGGAGAATCCTAGCTCTTCCCATATAACAGCTCATCCACCGTCTCGGCAATATTTTCTTCATTCTGAATGCTTTGAACCCAGTGTGCATTGATGTTCACCCGCTCGATGCTCTGCTTCAGTGTCCTTGCAATGGAAGACTGCGAGCGGGTCGCAAAGAAGTCCTCCACTTCCCTGGCTTTCTCAAATGATGCAAACTAGACAAATGATGAAAAAGCAGGGTAACTCAAGGAATTGACCACGTTCGTTGCATAACGACAGACAAAAGGGAAAAATACCGTATCGAAGAACATTAGCATGCAGTCCTAGAAAACACACGACTTTTGCCATGAGTACAGAGCTAACTATTCGTTCGCTTTTACTGAAAAAATCCTTCCTCCTTTTAAGATGTTTGAACCCATACGAACCCACACGGGCGCGCAAGTGATGGGATGACATACCGGTGAGACAATTGAACTGACAAAACGTCTGATGAGAACCCCAGAACCCCATGTTTTTGCAATGTACTCCCAATTTTCCTGCAATCAATGATTGATCTATTAGGGAAGAATGCCACATTAGATAAGGCAGAGAGCATCAAATATTATAAGGCAAAATCAAAAACTCTTGGAAAACTAGAAGCAGCAACGAAAAGAATAGGAGAAGTTACAAGTGCTCTCAATTCTTCGTTTCAATTGTAGTTTTGCAATAAGCCAACAACAATCTATGTTATATCAGCTCAAATCCAAGGAAAGCATCATTGGCTCGTTTAAATTAAATATATAAGAAGTCAATATGGTCCGCTGGCATTAATGGAATTACCTTCAGCCAATTCCAAGCGGTTTCGCATCCTTCCCAGCAAAGTGCAAGCCCAAAGACAGCATCTTGTCTGCGAACCTAATTAACAGCAACGGCGTGAAACTTTAGTTTCTCCCTTTATGATCAAACGATAGGTGAACTGAATAAAGGAAACTTCGAGGAACTAACATGACATATGTATGTTCAACTAGTACACAAGCCAGAGTACCTCAGAAGACAGTATGAAGTCAAGCACTTCAAGGATGATATTTGGATCTGGACAAGAGGCCAATGACTCTACAGAGACAAAAAAGGGAGACTTTAGCAAGATGAGTAGCAGACAGTTGCAATACTCGCCCAAATGACATCTAAATACCTAAAATGCGAGTTTTCTCCTGGCTCAGGTCAGTCTCTCTGTAGACTCTCAGCAAAGATTCAAAACCTGATCGGTTTGATGCATTCACGGTTTGCATCACAGCCACATAGGCCGCCTGTAAAATCAGGTAAAAGAATGCATGCAGAGGCTGTAGGACATGAAGTAATACAAAGCAACAGAAAATGCATCAGATTGCACTACCTCTCGGATGTCAGGAGAAAGGAGAGGTGTGCTCCTGTCATCTAAGAATGCATGAAAGCGCCTGCTTGCTTCCCTCAGTGTGGGTTCATCTCCGAACTCTGCTAGGGCGGTTAAAATTTGTCCTCTCAACATAGCATCTAAATGACTCTCACCCTCTTTGGCCTCCCAACCAAGCTTCCTGCCACGAAAATGCAACAAAAAAGCTAATGACCGAGCCTTTCTTTTTCACAATCACAACTCGACAAAATTTTTATCAGAAAATGACTTCTTTAGAACATTAGGTAGTTCAAAATCTAAAACTTCACTAAGACTCTATCAAAGACTGAAAGTATCTCTTGAAAATTTGGCATCACTTAAGCAGACTTCTCACTACACATCCAAAGAGAACTAGACAAATTAATCTCAACACAGATCATCAAGATAGTTTTTCGGCTAATACATCAAGAAGTAAAGGTTGAAAAGAAAATTATCACGAGTAAGTTTCAGCATAAATTCAGCAGAGTCTTCCAGTAAGAGAACCCATCTTATAGATAATAGACATCGGGGTAAAAAATTGGTATGTCCTTCCAATTTCTTGAAATGAATTTAATTTACCTCGCCAAAGAAGCTTCTTCTTTTTGGTTTATTTGCTATCATGATGTAAGAGCTGTAAAAATGTAAATCCAAAATTCTACCTACAAGGCTATGCTAGATGCATAAGAGTAGCTGAACTTACTCTGCAGAGTGTTGGAAAAGAATGATGAAAAAATGTCTTATGGAATCCACCAATTCAGGGGTATCATCTGCAGCAATTCTTGCAATTTGGTAACTTATCTGCCAATGAAGAGAGTAAAATCAGTCACGAATATATCATCTCAACAAAAACCGATAGTTCTCTCCCAATCCAAGTTCAGACACAATATATATATATATATATATATATATAAAGTGAGAGTAGAGTTATAGCTGAACATACACTTATCAAATTCGATAACACAGTATAATCAAGTTCTTCTCTGTAAGCCGCCATTAAAGTGAGCAAAGAAGTTAAGGACTGCTGGCGAGCCATACAAAGAGCAAAGGAATCATCCAGTATACCTGTTACAAGCATGCCACAAGTTGGTTAGCCTGAATTTTAGGTTAAGAAGAGAGATGAAAAATGGGGGTGGGCGGAAGATGTTCGAATATTGGAAGAAATAATAAAGTTACCAAATCTGTCTGTTGCAGATAACATTTTATTCTCTATGGCATATCTTAGCTCGGCTTGAAGATCCTCATCGTACTTTACCCTATAGAATCCCGTCTGGTCGACATTAACTTTTATCCATGCTTCATTTTCCTCTAAATCGATAGATGCAGATTTTGTTTCCAACAGAAAACTTTGGCACGCATCATATGAGCCACAACAAAATATTATTGGCACAATCCACTGTCCATCCCCATGGGAACCGCTTAACAAAAATTGTGACTGCCATTATTTATCAAAGTCATGTCAGCCTGCAGCTGGTTCGCTGTATGAAGATTGGTAATGTACAAGACCAAAAAAAAATAAAACTTGAAAGAAATATAACATTTTAGAACCTGTTCGAACTCTAACTTGTTATCATTGATTTTGACGGAAACCACAGGGTATCCTTTCTGCTTGGTCCACGAATTCATTAGCTTGTTCACGGGTTCACCTGATCCCTCCTCGAGTGCAGTCCAGAGGTCCTCTGTCTTTGCATTTGAGCAGGCATGCTTCTTTATGTACGAAGCTATTGATCTCTATTTTTACAAAAAGATGTCCGTGTTAAACCTTCGAGAAAATCCAATACAAGCAAGCAATGTCTGCAACGGAAGTGTACTATACACAGCAGAACATCGCAGAAGAACATTTGCATCAATAATAATTCAGATAGATGATAATTTAATTTGCGAGTTCACTGTGTGAACCCGTAATTCAATAAGTTAACCAGAAGATATGATAAGATAAGTTGGAGTATCTTTCTTATTTCACTTGTACAATTTAATCTCATCAACCGGATTCTGTTATATTCCAAATAAATCAAACAGTAGTCTTATCAAGCCATAGTGCATTTGCGGACTGGGGGGCTGGAAAGGCCAGTTGTCAAAGGATAACATTACCGTAAGCAGTAAATTGCAAACTTGAGTGCTCTGACATTTAAGTAGCGCGTAAATTATAGAAAGTATCATGAAAATTTTTAACCCGAGCTTAAGTTGAGACTAATGTCTAGATGAAGGCTTTGTTTAGGCAATAATACCAAGAAAAAGAAGCCAATTCCAAGCGATTTAAGTACCTCATCAATTTTATAGTCTCATAATGTGAGCACAAAAAAGTGAAGCGCAATCCAGCTCAAGTAAAGCATCCAATATCAGGTCTACTAATTAAATCAAGTTCAGAAATTTCACTACATTGTTTCTGCTCGAGTCAGTGAAACTGCTAGTAAAGCTTTTGAGATGCAGATTTCTTCCTCAGCATCATGTCGAGAACTTACTTATTCTCTTGATTAAATTACATGGCAGAAGACCATACACTTTTATCTTGGAGAACTCCTCAACATTCCTTAAAGAAAGGCCTTCTAGTCAGTTCATTCTCTTTCTGATTCTATAAGCAAATTTCACATGTCATCTACACGAACTCTCCAGACAGTTACTGAGAGATCATCATAAGCTGAAAGGTAAAAGAATTACCTGAAAACATTCAGCACCAAGATAGCTCTGAAGCATCCGGATCACAGATGCACCCTTTCTATAGCTTATTGCATCGACGATTTCACCTATCTCGCCAGCACGGTTAATCTCGACCTGAAGGGGAAAAGTTTCTTCAATTCAAGGACTTCCATATATCTTTAGAGAAGGAAAAGAAGTTTTTGCTTACCTCGATTGGATGTGACTCAGCAAGCTCATCCAGTCTCAGCCCTTCAACAGATTCTTGAAGGAACTGAGTCCATGATTCCCACTCAGGAAAAAGGCGATCAGTAGCCAAATAGCTCACCTAAGCCAAACACATGTCATATAAAGCATGCGTGATTCAATACACAAAGCAAGGCCACTTACCCAAGTAGCAAATCCCTCGTTTACCCACAGATGAGTCCACCACTCCATGGTAACAAGGTTACCGAACCACTGGTGAGCCAGTTCATGGGTAACAACTAGTGAGACCTTAAAGAAGCCAGACAAAAGTGTCAAACGTTTATGCAAATTGGTGACTACTGTGAGATTTTGTGGGACCATCATTAATTATTTTAAAAGCTTAAGCCGTTAGATGAATGCGTTTTTTAATATTTAATTGTTCTAGTACTCTCCCTCATGCTTAGTCTGGTCTTTTTACCTAATACCAAGAGTGGACATATTTAATTGGGGAGGTAAATGGGACCTGAAAAAATGTAAACTTAGAACCTCCAGCTCTGATACCATGTGGAATTTAAAGCTTAAGTTGTTAGATGAAGATATGGTTTAACATTTAATTATTCCAACAACCACACTTATGAAACTTTCCAACTTTGAACAGCCAAACTGGATATTGAAATATAGTCAACAAATTGTAATTTACATTACCCTCTGCTTGTTAGCTGCTGCCGAGTGCTGCTCATCATAGAGTAGAGCTGTTTCACGATAAGTAACTAAACCATAATTTTCCATGGCATCATAAGCAAAATCTGGGATAGCAATCATATCCAGTTTCGGAAGAGAGTATGGTACAGCAAAGTATCTGGATTTCGTTCAATTTAGTGATAGTCAACTACAGATAATGATCGCAAGTGCTCAGAATATTAGAGTACTGACAAATGCAATTCACTTAGAGTTAAGCGGGCCGGAACTAACAGACATTATATAAGTCTGATAAGGACATACTCTCGGTAGAATTCAAGCGTCTTGACAGCAACATTTAGGGCAAATTTTCCCTGATTTTGCTTCCCGACTTGACAGTATACCCGCACCTTTACTCCTGCCAAGGCAATGAGGCAGATATAAGAACAACTGGGCAAAAACAAAAGGGGGAAAAAAAGGAAAAAGTCCTTCCTTGTGCACCAGATTTTCCACACTAATCACTAGATAAACGGAATTTCTTATGAGAGCAGAGCAATAATTAGTGATTTTACCATCAGATGTATGATCTTCAACATAGTCAAATAACCCAATGACAACCGCGACCAAGTATGT
Source organism: Eucalyptus leucophloia subsp. euroa (assembly GCA_017140325.1). Classification (NCBI taxonomy): domain Eukaryota; kingdom Viridiplantae; phylum Streptophyta; class Magnoliopsida; order Myrtales; family Myrtaceae; genus Eucalyptus; species Eucalyptus leucophloia. Next base: position 11,571,478 of record CM029470.1, read on the forward strand.
CGACATAATGGGTGATTCTTGATAAAAAACCGTCTTAACGTGTCCTTCCACCTTTTCATCAACCGTGGGCATGTTGGAGAGAGCTACCAGATCAGCCGGCACATCTAAAGAAATTTTGAACGCCGCCTGTCACACCATTCAGCAAAGTCAAGTGAACGAATCGTGTATCATCGATAGATGCCCACCTAAAAACTTACACTCCATGAAGTACTAACAGTATTTAAAGTCAGATCATTAAAGAGACTGGCAACCTCATATAGACCAAACTAGCGGAACTATTGAGGGTGTATCAATATCCGAGGAAAAGAATGACACCTCCCTCGAAGGTTTGTACCGCCATTATAGGCATGGGAAGATCGCTAGGTCAGTTGCACATAAACCACTCCTGTAAAGGAAAGATAAGAACCTTGCATGCAGGCTCATCCCAACATGGAAAGCATCGCCGAGCATCAACTGATTCAAACTGAGTAACCGCCATATTCTTCTTCTCTCCATTGTGCTCGTAAGTACTGCACAGAGTGCATTAGAACTCGAGTGAGTGAATTTGGCTGTCCACGACTAATAAGGTCATACGTGTGCTTTTAAATAAAGATTTGGTGACAATACTAGCAGTGCTAACATCTCATAATCTAGTAATTCATTCAAAAAACTAATGAAGTGGCATATCTTACAATTGGTATGGAAGTACCTCTAGTCAATGTACAGCGGATAGGCATAAATTCAGAAACAGTAATAGAAGATGCATAGTGATGTCCTAAATGATGCAGGGCAGACAACCAACGAAACTTTTGAAAGAAAAAGGAGCAGAGGAAGCAAGTGGTTGCATGAAGCTTGGTCTTCATTTGGTCAAATAGCATGCAAATCCAATTGCTTCACAATCCCTGTTACACAACCAAATAATGCCAAACATCATCATGTTCTGTGTTTCCTAGAAAAAAATTACCTTCTGTAGAACCCTTTCATGTTATCATTAAGAATTCCATCAAAACAGATAGCCAAAACGCCAATCCCAGTAGGCAGAGTCTCGGGGAACTCCAAAACCAATATCTCATCCTCCCCAACCAAGTCAACTTTACAAGGCTCAAACACCTGCTCAGCATTTCAATGTCGTCAACTCACTTTGCACCATCAGATCCTCTACGTACCAGTTAACGCAAAATAAGATAGAAACTGAAATCTCAAAACTCGACAACCATAGCTTTCACCATTAGCCAACCCATAATCTCAATTTTTTTTTTCACATTAAAATGCATTCATCACTAGAATTAAAAATATATTGAAATTCATAGATAATTAGAAAGAGTAAAGCAAACACCAGAGAAAAAAAAGATATTGGGGAGCCTCAGAACAAATATGCATCTTAAATAAGGATTTTATTAGGCATTAAAATGGGTGGCTACGGATTTTTATAGACTGGATTAAATATGAATGTATTTTATTAATAAGGGTTGATCCGGGTATGGACCGGCTAAGAGGTACTAGGTTTGTATTGTATATAAATCACTCAAAACGAGTTAAATGGACTGGACCTTTTCGACCCGACTTGCTTATTAGACTGACCTACTTCTAAGAGACTAGAGGTACGCAAAGTTGTATGCTTTGCTCTATATGAATAATTCACGACTAAACCAAGTGATGGCTTCTAACAGAATCAGCTATTGCGAATTCTCTCACAACCGAAGCCTAGATACGCAACGCGGAAAAGAAAATGAGATGCGATTCTACATTACTAACCTTGGTGGCGAAACGTTCAAGTGTCGGAAAGCTAAAAACCCAGGTCCACAGTCGTTGCCACCGTTGCCCCAGATAATTCAGAACAGCCGAAGGGAAGAGAGAGAGAATCGTTGAAGATGACGATGGTGCTGAGCCGAGAACCGGACTGGTTCTTCCTGGAGCCGGCCTCAAATAGGAGGAGAACGCTTTGTGTGTGAAGGAAACAGTCTCATTCTGGATCGACAGGTCGGCGGCATTGAGGACGATGAATTTGGTCTTGCTGACGACGTCGAGGTCGATGGCAACGGAACCGGAGAAATTGCAGGTGGCGAGGTCGGGTTTCAGCCTTATGTCGTATCGCTTCGGTGACGCAAACTTAGGGAGGCGAGGTTGGCCTTTGAATTGCTCCATTTTTGCGTTGATGGGAACTTTGCGCGGCGACGTCACAGCTCAATCTCTGCAGTCTCCCTCCCTCTCTCTCCCTCGATCTCGAAGTGAGCGAGGAAGAAGACGAGCGAGAGAGGAGATTTATAACGTTAGTTTTGCATTTGAAAAATTTCTTCTTGCATGGCTTGTACGTGAGAAGTTACGTGAGTTCGTGTGTCTTCATGTTGTCTTTCTTGTTCATTGGCACCTATTTTCTACGTTGACGTATTTTAATTTTTGTTCCACGTTCGTCATTGATAATTTTATGATATGGACTTTAAATAATCAAGCTAAATTATATGTCATTTTAGAAATTTAGTTTGCTTGTTGTCGTGGATTAAGAGGATAATTATGGTAATGTATCGGTTTTGTTAGATTTGTCAATTAGTCATCCGTTTCATGCTCTACTTGGACTTTCAATGAACAAGGAAAATGTAGACATATGATTTGCGATAACATTGTACGGATAAATTCTCCCCCCCCAAAAAAAAAAAACAAAAAAAAAAAGAAAAAAAAAGGAAAAAACTTACCGGTCGCCATTGAATTATTTTTCTAACGTAGGTGTTCTCGATGACACAATGGGTAATTGATCTTTCTAAGGAGTATGGCCCCGCGAGCAAAAGCAATAAAAGGAGTTAAAGAATCAGCAACTTTAATTTAAAGAATGATTCACTAAGGAATGAGAAGATAGGGAATAAATGCAAAAGAAAATATGATCTCTTTCTTGAGGAGTTTGTGTTGCTTCTTATTGGACGGAGCCAGAATAAGTGAAAACTAGCACACACTCAAAGCACTAGATGTTAGATGCTCTTGCTCAACTTGCATTTTGAGTCTTTAAAGAAAGTGGCATATATTATTCTATTGTCAGGTCAAGATTGCAATGCTTAATTAATCAATCTTTTATTTATAAAATTATGTTTGACCTATGCCAGCCTTCAATTGTGCAAATTTCAATAATAGTAAACTCTGTCATTCATCATCTTAAGGACCGCATCATCCTTTAAGCATGTGAAGCCATTGATGTATGCACTCATGATGCTCTCATGCTAGGTTTCTTTCAACTTGGTATGCTAACGAGTCCCCTCTAGTTTATCACAACCTTTCAAACACCAATATGGACCCTTATTGATTTGCTCTTCTAATACACCCTTAAATTTATCTGAAGTATCGTAACATAACTAAATTCTGAACGTAATGAAATGGGCCGAATCTACAGTAAATTTTATGAGATTACCTCATTTCCATACATGCCATTTGACTAAATTCAACGAAGTCATAGAGTTGGTCATTTGATTTCTTGCCACTAACTGAATAACCCCAAAAAGATGTAAGATCAATAGTATAAGCAACCATAACTCCGTGGGTAGTACAAACTTTTCTAACTAGCTCAAGTAACCTTATGCACATTTATAAAATAATATCATAACTCAATTATCTCAAATCCAATATATGATACACTTACAAGATTAAAATGAGTCATATCACTTCAACTTAACGGTCTAGTCTATTAATCGATCCTATATTCATTATCCAATTGAGATCACACTTAATGCTAGTGACAAAGAAGACTAAGACACTCATCAGCAATAGCTACATCTATATTAGCCAATAGCTTGGCTCATAAAGATATTCTAAAAACAATATGTCTAGTCAACCCCACCATGGGTTCTAATACTAGCTACATGAGCATAATCCATAAACATTATCCTCCAATAATTCCCAAATCAAATTCATAAATTCATCTTATAAATCATAATACATTTCATAAGCTATTTCAAAATTTATTTCATAAACCAAGTTCACAAATAAGAATACATACATACATACATACATACATACATACATACATATAACACGCTTTTGCAGCACATTTCCTATAAAGTTTCTCAAATCATTTACAAATACCAAAAATTAATCTTTACCGAAAAAAAAATACCCAAAATTAATAAATGCCAAATCTACATGTTATGCAACATATATGCTTGTAATAACTCATTATATATCAAATCTTCATCACTTTTGGCACACGAGTCTACATATTTGTTGAGGAAATAGACATAACTCACTTGGGAAAATTTAAACCAAATCACAAAATTTTTCTCAAGCAATGAACTCAAAATCCTATCAATTAAGTAAAAAATGATATCAAAATTAAGTAACACGCTAATTTAATTTTTTTTTTTTCGTTCTTACTCTATTCTTACTTTAACGCTTACTCTCAGACTTTTGCCCTATTTCCTTGTAGAGTGTAGGAGTCAAAACCCACTCCTAAAACTATATCATCCCCACTCCAACCTTCCTGAGAATGTGGGGATTCGAACCCTCCACCCCCCCTTCCATATTGGAAGAGTGGCCACTGGGGCAAACTAAATTCATCCACTAACAAAACAACTTCTACGCGGTGTGCCATCCATGAAACTTGCCCATAGCGGGCATTCAAATCTATCTGCTATGCGCAACTTATGTGCGAAACTCTAAAAGTTATTTCTGACCAACTTGTAATTCGGAATTAATTTCTAATAAGCCTCATAGATACACAGTACCTCAAACTATCATTTCTATATAGTTTTACATCTTAATGATTTCTTAATGGAACCTTGCAGTTTGGAATTCACGTAGCTCTGAATTTAAGCTTTAGTTCCGAAAATTCCTCTAATTTGATGAAAGCAGGGCTTGAATCCTAATTGGACATTACGAATCGAAAATATCCGACCCGTCAAAAGGTCCGAGGCATGTAAGTGCAAATTTTCCACCCTTTTCTCTTCAGTTTCTGCTCCCATTGAAAGCCTCTCCCTCTCCTCTTTCCTCTTATCTCTGGATCATCCCTTTCCTGTGGAGCATAAGGCCAAATTAGATGGGCTTTGGGCTGGGTTTTGTTGGGCCCATTTATTACAAAATTGGCATGTACCTCTTCCTCGAATTTTTAAGCTCTTCCATGTTCACGAGTGCGGGGAAAGGTATGCTTTGCTAGTAAATTTCTTTGATGTTTTAGCAGTGCTCATTCGCAATAACACGCCATATGAGTTTTCTGGCAGCGAGAGCCATAAGAATTAGGTTATTGGTTTTGGCAATATGACAATGTCTGCTTTCAGTAGCCATTCATGTCTTACTCATCAAAAGGTAAAGAGAAGTATTTGACTCAGCTACACTTAATGTGATTTGCTCGTTCCTCGAGAACAAGAATGTTTGAGAGTAGCAAATCTTGCCCTTTTAGACAACAATGGAATGGACTTGTTTATTGCATTTGCAACTATTGAGGTAAGTTTAAGACAGACACATATCAAATGTCACCTCACATGTTTTGTGGACAAACAGTCAAGTGTCACAATTCATGATTCTTCCATACCCATGAACCCTTGGGAGTGAAGCTTGGGGTTATCAAGTGAGGATGGAGAGATGATGAACACAACTAGTCCATAGGAGTGACGTCATGATGATTGGTGTTAGGAGTTCTAAGATAAAAGAATTAAATTACTTAGGAGCTCCAAAGGCGGGGTTGGCCTTCTGTATATAAATTGATTAGGAGCTGAGGCCACTCTCTTGATGAGGCCATGGCAAATCGAAACCAGTTGATGAGCTTAAATAGATCTATTATCTCACTCAATAAACTAGATGCTTGAGTTAAGATGCACATGATACAATCTCATTTAAGAAAGCTATTTGCTGTATTATTCGCTGGAACAATTATAGAAGGAAGGCTGGCCTGGCGAATTTCACTCATTAGAAGCTGCATGGGTTATTCCATGGCCAAAAAGCTATTGACTTGTGACAAATGGTATCGAAGCTGAGATCCCTCCAGTAGGTGGGTGATTTAGGGGAAAGCCTGTGGTCTTCCTGGTCTTATGAGGGTGAAGAGTGATTGCCGGGGCTAAGAGGGCTCGAATAACTTGCAGCTCTCGTCTAGCTTCTAGGATGGCAATGGGGGCATAGGAAGGAACTGAATTGCTCGTCGGGTGGGGAACGTTCTTAGATCAATTGGTGAATCTCAAGAGGAGGTCTGCGATCACATTTCCAACAAAGGGGACCCTCCATTGGCTTGCAGAGATCAGGAGGAGCTTAGTAGGCAAAAAAATGTGCTGCCACAATAGTGTAATTGGTTAGGGGTGCCGGACTTGTTGGCAAGCACAAATGACTTGTCGGCAAGCACAAATGACTGGAGATTTGCGAACGATTTTGATTGTGGAAAGCAACTAATGGAGTGGAGTGGCTTGCTTTGTTGGGCAAGCATTGCTATCTATGTAAGTCCTTGTGAGTGGCATTGATGGTTAGGGAAACACAAAGAAGTGACAAAACAGCTCGCAATGAGGGCATTGCAGAATTAAGTTGGGGAGTTTGTAACGGTCTGTGATTTTCCTATACTCGTGAACCCTTTGAAGTGAAGCTCGGGGTTATCAAATGAAAAGTGAGGATGTAGAGAGGATGGACACAACTACTCCATGGGAATAACATTAGGATGGTTGGTGTTAGGAGTTTTAGGATAAAACAATTATATCACTTGGTGGGGTTGGCCTCCCGTGCATGAACTGGTTGGGAGTTGATGCCGTTCTCCTAATGAGGCAATGGCAAGTTGAAGTCAATTGTTGAACCTAAAGAAATATGTTGCCTTGTTCAATGGATTAGATGCGTAAGCTAAGCTGAGTGTGGTACGATCTCATATAGGGAGCTATTTACCATACTACTCATAGGAACCACTATACAAGAAAGGCTGACTTGGCAAAGAAAGGCTGACTTGGCAAATTCTGCTCACCAAGTGCCACACGAGTTATTTAGAGCGCGTTTGGTAACTATTTTGTTCCCGGGAACAATTTTTGATCATAAATGATTTTTTTTAATTCTGTTTTAGTGAACAATTTTTTAGCAAAAGAACGTGTTTTGTAACTACACAAAATTTCTAATTTCGAAATAGAAAAAGAACAAAAATATGTTTGGTAACTACATAAAATTTCTATTCCAATTATTTTTCAATTACCTTTTTAGATGAGTGTAAATTTAACATTGAATTCTCATGGACCACTCACCAATATAATTGTCTTTTTATGAATGAAGAAATCATATTATATTTTAATTTCAAAAGTATTCGAATTTAAAATTCTATTCCATTCTAAAATTCAATCAAATCATAGAAATTCCATTGATTAATTATATTTATACTAATTAATAAAATATTAACTAATCAAATTTTTATTAATAAACTATAGTATAAACTAAAAATATAAATGCTATATAATAAATTAAAATACAAAATTAAATATGTATTCTATATATAGCAAAATTCAATTCCTACTTCAAATCATTTTTTTTATTTTTTAAATAATTTTAATTTATTATTATTTTTATTTTTCCTTTCTTTTTTTCATTTCTTCTTTTTCTTCTTCTTCTTCTTCTTCAAGGTGGTAAGGTGGCGGTTGCCGGCTCTCGGCGAGGTTGTGCCTTGCCGAGCCGTTGGGCGGGCGGGTAAGCTTAGTTGAGCCTTGGTTAGGCGAGTGGCCTTGCCCATATCTAGCGAGGTCGAGCTCGCTCAACCGTCGGCGAGGCTCGACCTCGGTGGGCGAGCTCCTAGGACCTCACCTTGGCTTGGTGAGCCTCCGGCGAGCTTGCCGATAACGGCGGCGGCGGTGGCGGCACTTGAAGAACAAGAGAGAGGGAGGAAGAACAAAAAGAAAGAAGAAGAAAAAGAAAAAAATAGGTTGACTTGATTTTAGAATGTTCCCGGGAATAATAATTAACTTTTTTTTTATTCTTGATTCTATTTCAAATCCGCTCCCGAGAACAAAATTTTATTAAATGCGATTTTATTCCAAAACTACTCACGGGAACAAAAAAATAGAAATAAACACAATTTGGCAAGTTAACAAACAGACCCTTAGCGACCAAGGAACTGTCAACCTGTGACACAAGCATCAAACCGTTAAAAAAAGAGAATCCTAGCACTTCTTGTATGCTAGCTCTTTCACTGTCTCGACAAGATATTCCTAGTTCTAAATGCATTGAATCCATTGTGCATTGATGTTCACCCACTCAATGCTCTACTTTAGTGTTCTTCCAATAAAAGGCTTCGAGCTCGTTCAAAAAAAAAAAAAAAAATAGAAGGCTTGGAGCGGGTCGTAAAGAAGTCCCCCACTTCCCTGGCTTTCTCAAATGATGTAAACTGGAAAATTAATGAAAAAGTAAGGGAGTTCAGAAATCGAGTGACAAATTTAATAGTGGTAACATCTCATAGTACAATATGGAACTACCTCTAGTCAATGTATAGCAGATAGGCGTAGATTCATAAATAGTAATAGAAGATGCATAGTGATGTCCTAAACGATGCGAGGCTTGGTCTTCATTTGGTTTAATAGCATGCAGATCCAATTGCTTTAAGATCCCTGTTCTACCATCAGATAATGCTAAAGATCATCATGCTTTGTGTTTGAACCCTTTCGACTTACCATTAAGAATTCCGTCAAAACCCATGGCCAGAACTTCGGGACCTCCAAAGCCACTATCTCATCTTCCTTGACCAAGTCAACTTTACAAGACTCAAACACTTGCTCAGCATTTCAATCTCGTCAAGTTACTTTTATCCCACCGAATCCTCTACGTACCAATTAACACAAACTATAAACTACAATCTCAAAACTAGACAAGAATAGCCATCACCATGAGAGGCCTTGGACTTCTAGTCAGTTGAGACACCGTAGGTGGAAGCCAATAGGTAGCATGCTACCTGTGAAGGCTATCCTCGGTAATCCCCTAACCGGGTGCTCTATGAACTACGTTCTTTATTTTAATGTGCCGATGTCTACATGTCTCACAACCCTCCAATTGGCTGTGAATATTTTTCTTCCCCACTGACCAAGGAATACTAACGATTTTACACTAAAAGAAAAAGCTGAATGTTAATAACTCTTCACTTTAAATCATTCATACACTAGGTTCTTGCTGGAGGGTCATTAAATGTGTGAACCAATCCATAATCTTAATATTTTTTTTTTCACATTAAATGCTTTCATCATTGGAATTAGAAAATAAATTGAAATGCAAAGAAATTAGAAAGGTTAAAGCAACCATGGAAAAATAAATAAATAAATAAATAGCAAAGAACATATATGCATCGTAAATATGAATTTAATGAGCTTTAAATGAGTTGGTACATATTTTCATAGAATTGGGTTTCATAAGATGTATTTTAATAATATGAATTTGGTCAGATATGAATAGACAATTAGATACTAAATTAATAATGTGTATAAATCCGTCAAAATAGGTTAAATGAGTTTGACCATTTTCGATCTGACTCACTCATTGATGGCTTTATTTCAAAGGTCTGCAAAGTTGTATACTTTGCTTTAGATGAACAATTCACGACTAAATCAAGTGATGGCTCCTAACAGGGTCACTTATGGTGGATTCTCTCACATCCAAAAATCTAGATATTAGGCACGTACGAAAAAAATAAAATCGAGAACCACTCTGATCGTCAGAATCCCGAATCGATTTTAGGTTGCTCTCATGGGTAGGTAAATTGGAATTTGAAACTGGACCATCTCGGTTCTAGCGTGGAGCAGCCTACCCGAACCATACGCCTATGCGGGCTACTCGGACCGGACCGGACCGGATCGGTACCTATAAATATATATTTTTATAATTTTTATGTCTCGATATAGAATTGAAGCCCAACTTCTACTCCCTTTCCCAGTTTCCTCCCTCTTTGTTTTTCCCAGTCGCAGCTGTAAAAGTCCTCTTAAAAATCTCATCTTTTTATATCTCTGAATCGAAGGAACACGAGAGACTCCACTCCATCATCTTCTTCCCGATCATGATCGCTTGATCTCGCGCTACTTGTCCCCAGCTCGAGACCTCCCGGGCCGGGCGCGATGATGAGGCTGTTCAACAGAGGCGGCAGGGACGATCCCTCCAGCGCCTCGCCGTCGCCGCCGCCGCCGCCGTCGTACGCGCCTTCCCCGTCGTCCTCGCCGGCGTCGCTCACCGGGCCCGCGCGGCCGATCCGCCTCGTGTACTGCGACGAGAAGGGGAGGTTCCGGATGGATCCGGAGGCCGTGGCGGCGCTGCAGCTGGTGAAGGGGCCGATTGGGGTCGTTTCCGTGTGCGGCCGTGCTCGGCAGGGGAAGAGCTTTATCTTGAACCAGGTGAGCTCTGTTCTCAATGCGCCATTGCCTCGGCGGTGGGTGTGGAGTTTGTCGGTGTTTGGCGATGGCTAGGGTTTGAGCTCTCTCTCCAGTGTGATTAGGATTCGAACTGCTTGAGCTTCTAATCGCAGTTCTAGAGTGACGAGGGCTGACTTTACTAGGTTTTGTTACTTCATTCTGCCGGGTTCTAAAGTAATTCCTGTATTCGGAATCCGGATGGGGATGAGTTAGGTGTCATGTTTGATAGTGGTTTATGTACTTTTGAAAGAGGAGTTATGGTGAGCATTATTTGCGTTGCACAAGTGTTGAAGGTGAAACACTGTTTTGTAGGCTAGGTGGAGGCTAGGATACGTGAATTCTAAAGTAATTTGGCCTGAAATGGATTTCATATGCCTGATTGCTGTTTTTTTTCGTCCCACAAGTTTAGGCCTCATCTAAATAGTAGTTTATGTGTTTCATAATTGAAATTCTGGCAAGCATCTAATGGTGGTGTCACAGTCAGCTTTTGTAAACTCAAATAGCGATGTGAGAGTATGTTTATAGTAGTCTTCATTTGTGACTAGTTAAGGTTTAGTTGTCTTTGTTTGTGGCAAGTGCCATATAAATGCATGTGGTAATATCCTTCCTTGATTTCTATGCAAGATATGTTAAAGTGGGCTATTACTAACTTATCTATTTAGGGACACGCTCCTTTCTCTGAATGTATGAATTGTTATGGCAAGGTGAGAGCAGAATCATTCTTTGGTATACATTAAGATATAAATAATCTGGAGAATGGTGGACAGTATGCTCTACTAATTGTACCCTTGATGACTGGAACCCTTTCACTGAATTTATGAATTGTCGCGGCGAGGTGAGAGCAGAATCATTTTTGGAAATATTAAGACAACCAGTTCTGGAGAATGATGGTAAGTTCCATGCTACAGGATCCACTACTAATTCTATCATTGACAATCAGAGCATGGTTGAACGTTTTGCTAAGGTTGAAGGTCTTGATGACGCAAATGACACTAGAATTGAAGAAAAAAAGATAAATTTCATTCCAAACAGCAAGTTCAGAAATTTTAAGCATCGAACGTTAGATTTCCTACTGCTGCTGCTTTGGATAGTTCCTTATATGACCCCCAAAATAACCTTAAGATGGCACCTAGCTATTAGGAATCTCTCATTTTAATGAGATGGAAGTTCTTACAATTGTAGTGCATTTAAGATGTAGGAATTGCTGGCCTATTCAAACATCTGAATGAAAAGCATGAGGTTAATATTATGAGAAGATACTGATGAAGTCATATTGGGGACAATATTGCATAAACAGATAAAGTTATGCTAAATGTGATCAAGACAGAAGTTTCTAATAAAAAATCACTAAGCACAGTAAAACATGTTCTCTCTTCAGCAGCCTACTGCAGGAAAAGAAACAAATCAGTCATCTCCTAGATTGTGTTTAAATCTCTTTTTTCTTTAATCTTCTTATTAGTGTGCTAGTTCTTCCATTTGCTGCGATTTCTGCTTTGGTTCTAGTTGTACAATTCTCTATTTTGGCCTGTGTAGATGATCCGGTGAAGGTGCTATGATATTTATTATGATGTTTATTTTGTACTGTAGCTTCTTGGAAAGAGTAGTGGATTCCAAGTAGCATCAACCCACCGGCCATGCACTAAAGGGCTTTGGTTGTGGAGTGCACCGTTGAAGAGAAGAGCTCTTGATGGAACTGAGTATAATCTGTTACTTTTGGACAGTGAAGGGATTGATGCTTATGATCAAACGGTATGCCAAGTTCAGTGAACTGAGAATTACTTTTTGATCGCTGATTTGATTGTTGTAGAATGGTGACATATTGTCCTGTTAGGCTTTTTCTTCACCCCAACAATAATTCTTATGGTTGTCCTTGTACTCTTTTTTTCACAGGGAACATACAGCACACAAATATTTTCTTTGGCCGTCCTCTTGTCTAGCATGTTCATCTACAACCAGGTTGGTAAAGTCTTGCAAAGTTATAGTGATATCGCTTTCAAGTCTTAGATGTTTAAGATTTGTTTTATTAGCTTTAGTTATAAGTTGCTGATCATGTCTTAAAATTTTTCCTTTCTCTCAGCTTTATTACTGCTTTGCTGAAGTAGACTTCAAACTACAGTTTTGTGTCTTCTTACTACCATTTTGCTTGTGTATAACTTGTATTCAGATGGGGGGGATTGATGAAGCTGCACTGGATCGGCTGTCTCTTGTCACTCAGATGACTAAGCATATTCGTGTGAGAGCGTCTGGGGGGAAGAGTGGTGCTTCTGAGTTGGGACAGTTCTCCCCTATCTTTGTTTGGCTTCTGAGGGTAATTCCCAAACTATTCTGCTGCTTTTTCTCTGGAAACTGTAATTGTGAATTTAGACTAGGTGATTGTTTGGGTTCTGAACTATTGTTTTTGTTGCTACATAATGTAGGACTTCTATTTGGATTTAGTGGAAGATAATAGGAGAATAACACCACGTGACTACCTGGAACTTGCATTGAGGCCAGTTCAAGGTACTCGAAGAGATATATCTGCCAAAAATGAGGTATCATCTGCTTTTTGTTTTTACCCTTTTAGTGTGAGATCCATGAATAGGAGCTCCCATAAACATTATGTCTGATCTTATTTTAGCCTGGTTTGTGTGAGGCAAATGTCCTTCTATAACAGTGGCATGTTTCCATAGACAATTGTGTGTTTGTGTCATTCTAGTTATCAGTACTACTTGAACTTGTTTGGTTGCAACTGACCTAACTGTGTGCTGTAATAATTTAGAGTAGGCAAGCAAACATTTATTGGAAGCTTTAGCCTCCCCTCTGCCCCCCACAACACCCACCCACGCACACACAAAACAGATTTGGGAATAGATGATTGTTAAATAACAAATTCCTTCATTTCTATTTGGATTGTCGTTAGACCACTTACTTAGAAACTGATTCATTATAATGGTAAGGCTAAAAGCTCCTTTTGTCATGTTCTAGTTTTAAAGGAATTTAATGTGATGCTTCAGTGCATCATCAGTTTCTTCTTTGCCGGTTCCTGCTTGTGTCTATGTATACATCTGTGCTGTGGGGTTACCTGCTACTACTTTTTAGTGTTTCTTTATGTCGTTAGAGGTTGTAAACTTTTAAAGAAATGCTTTCCAGATTCGGGACTCTATTCGAGCTCTATTTCCGGATAGAGAATGTTTCACCCTTGTGCGACCTTTGAATAATGAACATGATCTCCAGCGGCTTGATCAAATATCAGTGAGTATCTTGTCATTGTCAGATGTGCTTTTATCTACTTCAGAAAATATTTTTCAGTCTGTAGTTTTTAGTTCATGCTTTGTACTTGTGATGTTGGATGCAGATGGATAAACTAAGGCCTGAGTTTAGGTCTGGGTTGGAGGCCTTGACAAAGTTTGTGTTTGAGAGAACAAGGCCCAAGCAAGTTGGGACCACTGTCTTGACCGGCCCTGTTCTAGTGGGTATCACAGAGTCTTACTTAGAGGCCTTGAATAATGGTGCAGTGCCGACGATATCATCTTCATGGCAGGTTGGTAATATCTTGAATTTCTTTATGTTTCCAATATAAAAACTTGGTCAGTCTCCCAATCTGGGTTGGATCTGAGTAGGCGTGATAATTTTCTTTAAAGATTTGCACAACAATCTTGAGAAGTGTTAAATGAAACCACCAAGTGACTTCTGTGGCATTTGCTATTTGTACAACTAGTCTGCCGTGTTTAGTCATGATATGGAGCCCTTTGGAATCCCCTTGTGCCCCTATGCCTTTGTTCTTTTTCTATTTATTTTGAGGTTGAGGATTTTTTTTCACAAGTTGACTTATGAGTACATGGGTGTCTGCAATGAAGGGCTCATTTGATAACATTAAAATATGAGTGCGGAAATTTAAGTACTGAATATGAAGTGCTAAAGTCTTTTAAGTACTGAAAATGAAAATAAAAGGTTGTTTGATAATTGAAAATAAATTTTACTAGTATTTTACCAAACATCAAATAGTGAGCATTATTGGAAGGTTTTGGTTATATGATTGGACAAGGTTTTAATTTCCATGGAATATTGTATCACTTGAGCCATTAAGTAAGGCCTTCCTTACTACATAAAGTGATTTTTACTCAAAACACTAGTTGTGTAGTTAAATATGATCAACACACTTGATGACATCAAGTATTGGAAAAGTATAATCCAGAGATTTAATGTGGTTATCAAAACACACCCTAAGAGAAAGAATCCTTTATATATTGGTGCATTTTTTTTTCATCTTTACAATATAAAAAAGGATAAATTATCAGGTAATTAACAAGCCTGGCTATGAATTTTTATAAATTAAAATTAAGGTAATAAAGATGAGCATTTGATTAATTTTGGGCAATACGATGGCATTTTATTGACCAAAATAGTTTTGGTGCCTGACGCTGAGATTGCTACCTTACACTTTGTGTCACTAGAAATAGAAAAAAAAAAATCTTTTTCATGAGCTTCTATTAAAGATTTGAGTTGTTTCATATTGATGAGCTAAGGAACTTCTCCTCTTTGTCTTGATGACAGAATCTTTTTCATCTTGCAAATTGACATGTCTGTCCTAAATCTGTGTTTTTCTGTTTATTTCTATAATGCATTGAGTTAAGTCTAAAATGGTTTTGTCATCTTTTGATAAGAATTATCAATTATTAGCAGAACAAAGCTAAAGAGTTGTTTGGTGCTGATTGTCACTTGTCATTGCTATCTATTGAATGTGCAGTAGTTATGTTTTCACTTTTATTCTACCTCTTATTATTGTTATATTGTTATTATTGTAGAGTGTCGAAGAAGCTGAGTGCCGTAAAGCTTATGATTCAGCTACTGAAGTTTATATGTCTACTTTTGACCGGTCGAAGCCACCGGAGGAAGTAAGCAACACTTTGCCAGAGAAATGAATGCTCTATTATTTTGGTATATTCCTAATTTCAGTTAATGTAGGCTGGCATGAGGGAGGCTCATGAGGAAGCAGTACAAAAATCATTAGCTGCATTCAATGCAAGTGCAGTTGGTGCTGGTTCAGCAAGGAAGAAACATGAGGAGCTTCTCCATAAGTTCTTCAGAAAGGCTTTTGAGGTGGTGCCTTAAGTCACAAAATGCTAACTATTTTTCTGTTGCAATGAAGTGGAATTTTTAGTCCTATTTTTATCATGGGTGGCTCCCAATATTTGGTTCTATGATGGTTATTACATTGGGGAAATTACATGGACTCTGTTTATTTTTTCCCTTTGTGCTTGTGATTAGGTGGTTGCATTGGGTTTGGTGTTGATACGGTTGTTTTTTTGGGGTCACCACTTCATTTGATTTGCTCCCTTTGATGCGCATTGTCACGTCAGATTTTGGAGATCCATATACCACTAGACGTTTTTTTTTTTTATCACAGTATGGGACAATTGGTCTAAGAATTGATCTATGGCACAGAAAGTGCAAAAATTGAGTGGCCAACATAATTGAAAATCTTGTTTACCAGGATTTTGAAAAGCTTAGTCTCAAGTTGAGTTTGATGTGGTTAGAAGATGATGCTGGCATCGGTAGATAAGGTTTAATTGAAATATTTTCCTTTCATAAAAAAGCTGTGCTGTGTTGACTAATTATGGTTAATGATGATGGTCTATTTTTGTTAGGTTTTCTGTTTTTTCTGTACTAGACCAATAACTTAAGCAATCCCCTCTTGACTAAACTGGTCCATGCAGGATTACAAGAGGAATGTGTTTATGGAGGCAGACTTGCAGTGTTCACATGCTATACAGAGCATGGAAAAGAGGCTAAGAGCCGCTTGTCATACACCTGATGCTAATATTGATAATGTTGTCAAGGTTAGTAGTCATGTTTGTTGCTATCTATAAAGGATATTCCTTTTTCTCTTTTTCATTCTTTTCTATGTATACTTTATAGTATGAGCTTGAATATGTTTTGTTTGTTTATGAGATTGGGCAATTGTTAACTTATCTTGTATTGATGTCTCATTAGATCAAATTGCTTTTGACAATCAGAGCCTGTCTTATTTTTACAGCATTTGGGCTGTGTTTCAATAATACAGATTTGAAGTTGTCTTTATCTACTGAAAAATAATCTTATAGAATATTGATGATGGTGAAATTGTGAGGTGGCCATCATTTGTGTGGGGTCTGATCAGTGTCTAGTAGAAGTAGATGTGTTGAAAGGGCAGAAGAGATGAGGGCATTTGGGAAATTATCCATGCTTGTACCAAATGCAAACGAGGTCCAGTTCCAAATGTAGGGGAAATGTAGGGGAACTGTGATGTATTGACCATTAGTGCGGACATGGAGTGTGGTATATCAAAGATTATTCTCTATCTAATGCTAAAGTTGGTAGGCTATTTATTGGTTGATCAATCTCATAAAAAGCATAGAGAGCTTTTATTTTAAATCTGAGTGGCTTTCGAGTTTACCGTTGCAAGCAAGTATAGTGATGCTGGGAGATGAGATTCTCTTCTCTTTGCAAAGCATTTAGTGTGGAACAAGTATAATAGGGTTTTGAAAGGCCACTTTGTATTCTATTGCACAGATCTCTGGTTCTACAATGTCTTAGCTCTTATTATGTGATAAGGTTGCCCATTACAGATCAGAAACCCCATAATGCCAAGAGATGAGTAAATCATTGTCAGAATTTCACTCTTTCAATAGATATTGCATGGGATGACTAGGTGTAGAATTATGGGACCACTGCCAACAATTTAAAAAGCTTTATTAGAAGAAGGTGCAGTTTAATATTGGAATGATTTAACATCCCTTCACGTAAGGACTGGTGTTTGCCTTAAGATTAAAGCGTGGAAATACATATTGGGGGGTAAATAAGGAATTAACGAAGATTCGAACTCATGATGTTTTACTTTAATACTATGTAAAATTTTGTGGAACCACTTCCAACTGTTCCAAAAGGTTAAGCTATTAGATGAAGGTGCCAGTTTATATGTAAATGGCTTAACACAAAGTAATCTTGCTTGATAAACATCCTCACCTATGTCCCAAAGTTATATTTGGTAGATTTACTGAAAAATTAACAAATCAAGCCCATATGTCATAATTTGAGGTCTAAAATAAATGTTACAATTTTTTATGGTTGTTGTGCCCATCATATTTTGGAAAAGTATGGATTGTTGATGTCATTTTGGGCATAATCTTGAGTGTTCTGTATTGATATTTTGCAGGTTCTTGATGCTCTTTTGTCAGAATATGAAGCATCATCTCATGGTCCATCAAAATGGCAAAAGCTTGCCATGTTCTTGCAACAAAGGTTTTCCCTTTGTTCTTTTAACCTGTTTTCCAAGTTTGTTATCTCCGTCTGTATCCTTGACTTACTGCTTTCAAACTACTCAGCTTGGAAGGCCCAATACTAGACCTTGCGAAAAGGCTAATTGATCGGGTCGGATCTGAGAGGAGTTCCTTGATGCTGAAATGTCGAGCCATTGAAGATCAGGTGGGGTTGCTTAATAAGCAACTGGAAGCCAGTGAGAATTACAAATCTCAGTATTTAAAGCAATATAAAGATGCCATCAGTGATAAGAACAGGCTTTCTGATGATTATACAAGTCGTATAAGTAAAATACAGAGCACTTGTAGTTTACTTGAAGAGAGGTCTTCTAGCTTGCTGAAAACATTAGAATCTACAAAGCAAGAATCTTTGGACTGGAAAAGAAAATACGAGCAAGTGTTGTCTAAACAGAAAGCTGAGGAAGACCAGGCTAGTTCTGAAATTGTTATCCTCAAATCCCGGAGCAGTGCTGCTGAGGCAAGGCTGGCTGCTGCTAAGGAACAAGCTCAGTCAGCTCAAGAGGAGGCAGAGGAGTGGAAAAGGAAGTATGATATTGCTGTTAGAGAAGCAAAAGCAGCCTTAGAGAAGGCAGCTATTGCACAAGAGCGCGCAAATAAGGATACACAAAAGAGGGAAGATGCTCTAAGGGAGGAATTTTCCATTGAATTGGCTGCTAAGGTCTCTCTCTCATGCACACACGCATTTGTATTGGTGCAAACACATATAGCTTTCTTCTTGTGCCTTGTGTCCTATAATAGTGGAATCGATGTGTTTACCATTTCTCGATGATAATGCAGGAGGAAGAAGTGAAGGAGAAGGTGGCAAAAATGGAGTATGCTGAACAGTGCTTGATCACCATAAAGTCAGGGCTGAAGGTAAGCTCCTATCATTTTGATTTAGGAGTGTTGAAAATTAACGGCGAAGATTTTACTGCTGAAGTTTCAGGGTTTAGCACATTTTTTAATAAACATGTATAGGAAAGCAACTTGTTTATTTGAATTTACTGTTCTAATAACTTCTTTATTGTCTCCATCAATCCTGGTCTCTAGGACAATTTCTCCAGTTCATCTTTTTGCACTTTCTTGTACTTGATGATTGATATGGTTTCCAGGCTGCTGAGTCAAAAATAGAGAATTATGATGTGGAGATTATGTCCCTGAAGAACGAAATCAGAGCGTTAAGTGAGAAGTTTGAAGCTGCAAATGCTAAAGCCCTATCTTTTGAAAGAGAAGCTAGAATTGTGGAGCAGGAGAAGATCCATCTTGAACAGAAGTACTTGTCTGAGTTCAAAAGATTTGAGGAAGTTCAGGAACGGTGCAGAAATGCTGAAAAAGAAGCCAGAAGATCTACTGAAATGGCTGACAAAGCACGAGCAGATGCAGTCACTGCCCAAAAGGAAAAGAACGATATTCAAAGGCTGGCGATGGAGAGACTGGCTCAAATTGAGAGGGCTGAGAGGCTTATTGAGAGTTTAGGGAGAGATAAAATTGCATTAGAAGATCAACTTAAGGAAGCACGTATGTCAGAGACGGAGGCCCTCTCAAAAGTCACCTTATTAGAGGCGAGAGTTGAGGAAAGGGAGAAAGAAATTGAGTCCTTGCTGGATTCAAATAATGAGCAAAGGGCTAGTACGGTTCAGGTCCTGGAAAGTCTCCTCGACACTGAACGAAAGGCTCGTGCTGAAGCCAACAGCAGAGCAGAAGATCTCTCAGTCAAGCTACAATCTGCCCAGGCAAAAATTGATTCCCTCCAACAAAAGTTAACTACTGTTCTTATAAATGAAACTGCATTGGACAGCAAGCTCAAGACTGCTTCTCTCGGGAAACGGCTCAGAGCAGATGATGGTGAAATTGGCATGGACTCTGTTGAAGATATGGATATTGATAAGCCCTCCAGAGGAAATAAGAGGTCTCGAAGCACAACCAGTCCCCTAAAGCACATTCAGCCAGAAGATGGTGGATCCGTGTACAGAGGCGATGAAGACAACCACAGCAACAAAACATCGCAGGAGGATTATACCAAGTTCACCATGCTCAAACTGAGGCAAGAACTCACGAGTCACAATTTCGGTGCTGAGTTGCTCCAATTGAAGAATCCTAACAAGAAGGACCTCCTTGCACTATACGAGAAGCTCGTCCTCCAGAAGTCGTGAACATTTTTTATGTACAGGGAAGCGCATGTGACTTAAAAAAAGGGTTTGAGTTGTAGATCAGGTATGACATAGGGTTAGCGTTTTTTATTCTGTAGATTCTTTACCTGAAATTCTCATTGGGACTAGTCCAAAATATTATCTTGAGCGAACTCCCTTTTCCATGCAAGCATAGGCTCTGCGTGAGTGTGATGTCAGGCTTCTCCGTCAGTGTTGTTCTCTGCTAGTGGTTTTTGATAGTTTCGATGGTGCCCTTTGACAAAGACTTTGGATTTGGCGTGCTTGGTTTTCTGGCTTAATGCTTCTTTGTGTTCGTGTGCCTGTGCATTTTTTCGGGCCAACGACAGAGTGTAACAAGTAAATGTAGGATGAAAAACTAATCTCTTGTTGCCTGTAAGGAAAGGAAGGTCTAGCTTCTGCTTTTTTCAATGGATGAGAGTGCTCCTGGTCTGTGTATGCTTGGCTTTTCTCATTTCCGGATTGTATTGCATCACGATCCAGGTTTTTTGTTCATGTCATAAGCACGACCTTACACCCAATAGAAAATGCCCCTGTTGTCCTGTGTTGTATTTAAATGACCTGTTTATCAATAACTGTACTTTCTACTTAAATTTCACATCATTATTATTCTTCTATTGTTGGTAAGACATTTAGGCATGATGCATAAATAACTGTTCCTTATGCAAAATTAACCATGGAGCTACTCAACCAACTTTTCCACTGTACAAAACTTAGCTCAGTTGGCCAGTTCTCCTTCCGAGCATCTGGAGGTGAGGGTTTGGATCCTCGCTCTTGGTAAGTATGGAAGCCGGGTTAAGTGATGAACCGTCTAGCCGGGATGTACAAGGATAGTGGGTTTGCAGAAGTGGGTTGAGTTTGGGGTCATTCCCTATAAACCTTCCAAGGTTCCAGAGAGGCTTGGGAATTTATGGGAAACCCATGCTCTCGATGTATTTGACTATCAAAATGTTCTTTGCTTCCTTATCCCTTAGGGGGCAGTGTAAATATGCAAAATTAATACTCCGTTAGGATTTCTAGCTGCTTTTGGGATTCTGGAACTTACGCTTCTTCCATTGACTTCTCGATGTTGCTTATAAAATTAAGACAACCGTCATTTCACAACAAACTTGTTTCTTGATTTTAGAATGTTTATAATCGTCGGGCTTAAATTCTTTCAATCTCATATTTTGAGACTGTAGGCTTCTAATTGAAGATTTAAAATACGTAGGTTTAAAACTATGGATTCCTAAATCGAACCCTACAATTGAGAATTTGTATAGCTCTGAATTTATAGTTTTTAACTCTGAAAATTCCTCCGATTAGATGGAAACAGGGCTTGAATCCTTGCCAGACATTGCGAATCGGAGTTATTTTGATTTATTGAGACGTCTGAACGTGTATGAACAAAATTTTCTCTGCCCCCTGTTCGGTATCTTCTCCCTTTGTCGAAAGCCTCTCTTTCATCTTTCCTTTTGTCTCTGGTTAATCCCTTTCTTATTTCTTTTTATTTTTTATTTTTAATTTTGTTCTTAAGCGGTTGGAGCGTAAGGCCAAATTAGATGGGCTTTGGGTTGGATTGTGCCGGGCCCATTTATTACAAAATACCTTTTTCCCAAGTTTTTAAGCTCTTCCGTGTTCACAATGCCAAACTTTTACCTAGGTTGCTGTATATGTGCGGCGAAAGGTACGCTGTCCAAGTCAATTTCTTCGATGTTTTAGCAGTGCTCATCTGCAATAACACAGGTTTTCTTGCGGTGCGAACCAGAAGAATAGCACACCACCTGAGGTTTCTCGCGGTGCGGAGCGGAAGAATTTTCGGTTACTGATTTTGACGATGATTGCATCAGGAGCCATTTATGACTGGCTAATCAAAAGGTAGAAAGAAATATACAGCTCAGCTAGACTTAAATGTAATTTGCTTGTTCTTCGAGAGAATGGACGTTTGAGAACGGCAAATCTTGCCCTTCGAGACAATGGCAGAATGGATTGAACATTCGCAGGTTTGAATGATGAGCTTCTTTATTGCATTCGCAACTATTGAGGTAAGTTCAGGATAGACACAGATGAAATGTCATGTTTAATGTCATGTTAAATGTTTTGTGGACAAGCAGTAAAGCATCAAATCATAAAAAAAGACACCACCCTACAAGCAGTGAAGCATCAAATCATTAAAAAAGACAACCCTCCTACTTCCTGTATGCCAGCTTCTTCACCGCCTCGGCAAGATTTTCTTCTTTCTGAATGCTTTGGACCCATTGTGCATTGATGTTCACCCGCTCAATGCTCTGCTTCAGTGTCCTTGCAATAGAAGGTTTCGAGCGGGTTGCAAAGAAGTCCTCCACCTCCTTGGCTTTCTCAAATGTTGCAAACTGGACAAATAATGAAAAAACAGGGGAACTCAAGGAATTGACCACGTTTGTCCCATATATTCAAACATAAGGGAAAAATAACATAAAAAAATTTCAATCCTTGAGAACAGGCAGCTTTTCACAAGAGAGTTGCTTTAGAAAAGTTTGAACCCACACGAACACATACGGGCACACAAGAGATAAGATTACTTACCGGTGAGACAATTGCACTAACAAACCGCGTGACGAGAAACCCAGAACCATATGTTTTCCAAATGTTTTCCCAATGTTCCTGCAATCAATGATTGAAATAATAGAGAAGAATGCCAGATTAGATACAGCAGAAAGCATCAAATGATATTTGGTACAAGCAAAAACTCCACAAGCAACGACAAGAAGAATTAAGAGTTACACATGCTTTCAATTCTTTATTTCAGTTGTGGATTTTGCAATAGCAAAAAATAATCTAGTTTGTATTAGCTCAGACCCAATGAGAGCATCATTGATTCATTTAAGGGATATAAATAAGTATTCAATATGTTCCACTGGCAATAACAGAATTACCTTCAGCCAAGTCCAGGCAGTTTCACGTCCTTCCCTGCAAACAGCAAGCCCAAAGACGGCGTCTTGACTGCGAACCTAATCAAAACCAAAGGTGCAAAATTTTAGTTTCTGCCTTTTAGATCAACGCATGGTGAACTTAACAAAGGAGGCTTCAAGGAAATTACGAAGGTATATTCAACTAGTACACAAGCCAGAGTACCTCAGGAGACAATATGAAGTTGAGCACTTCAAGGATGATATTAGGATCTGGACAAGAGGCCAATGAACCTACAAAGACAAAAAGTAGGCAGATTTTAGGGGAGTATCAGACGGTTGCAACACTTGTCCAAATGACATTATATACCTAAAATGCGGGTTTTCTCCTGGCTCAAGTCAGTCTCTCTGTAGACTCTCAGCAAAGATTCAAAACCTGATCGGTTTGATGCATTCGCAGTTTGCATCACAGCCACGTAGCCTGCCTATAAAAACAGGTAAAAGAATGGGTTCAGAAGCTATAAAATATGAAGAAATACAAGGTAACAGAAAATGCATGAGATTGCACAACCCTTCGGATGTCAGGAGGAAGAAGAGGAGTGCTCCTGTCATCTAAGAATGCATAAAAGCGCCTGCTCGCTTCCTTTAGTGTGGATTCATCTCCAAACTCTGCCAGGGCAGTTAAAATTTGTCCTCTTAACATAGCTTCTAAATGACTCTCACCCTCTTTGGCATCCCAACCAAGCTTCCTGCCAGGAAATTGCAGCAAATAAAGACAATGATAGAGCCTCACTTTCACCATCACAACTTTGACTTAAAACTTAACAGAAAACAATTTCTTTAGAACATTAGATAGTCCGGAATCCAAAACTTCAATAACATTCCAACAATGGCTAAAAGAATTTCTTGAAACTTTAATATTACATAAGCAGCTTTTTCACTACACATCCAATGACCACCAGACAAATTAAACTCAAAAGAAATCATCAAGATGGTTTTCCAGTTAACTCATCGAGAAATAAAGGTGGAAAAGATAATTATCATGAGAAATTTCAAGCATTAATTCAGCATTCTTCCAGTGCTCTTACTTAAGTGAATCCACCATAAAGATAAAAGTCATCCGGGTGAAAATTGGCAAAGCCATCTAATTTCTTGAAATGAACTTAATTTACCCAGCCAAAGAAGCGTCTTTGTTTTGGTTCATTTGTTATCATGGTGTAAGAGATGTAAAATGTAAATTTGAAATTCTACAATAAGGCTATGCTAGATTCATAAACGTAACTGAACTTACTCTGCAGAGTATTGAAAAAGACCGATGAAAAATTGTTTAATATAATCCATTAATTCAGGAGTAGCATCTGCAGCAATTCTTGCAATTTTGTAACTTACCTGGCAAAGAAGGAAGTAAAATCAGTCTTGATAGCATTATCTTAACAAGAATCCATAGTGAGAATCACCCAATCCAAGTTCAGACACACAATATATACATATAAAGTGAGAATCCTGTGACAGCAGAACATACACTTATCAAATTCGATAGCACAGTATAATCAAGTTCTTCTCTGTAAGCAGCCATTAGAGTGACCAAAGAAGTCAAAGACTGCTTGCGAGCCATGCAAAGAGCAAAGGAGTCATCCAGTATACCTGTTACAAGCATCACATATGTTGGTTACGCTGATCTTTTAGGTTGGAAAGAGAGAAGAAAAATGGGGGCGTGTAGAAGATGTTCAAATATTGGAAGAAATAACAATGTTACCAAATCTGTCGGTTGCAGATAAAATTTCATTCTCTATGGCATATCTTAGCTTGGCTTGAAGGTCTTCGTCGTACTTCACCCTATAGAAACCTGTCTGGTCCACATTGACCTTTATCCAAGCTCCGGTTTCCTTTAAATCAATAGATGCGGATTTTGTTTCCAACAGAAAACTTTGGCGCGCATCATATGAGCCACAACAAAATGTTACTGGCACAATCCACTGTCCATCCCCAGGGGAACCGCTTGATAAAAATTGTGACTGCCATTATCATCAAAGTCATGTCACTTTGGAGCTGGTTCACTCTAGGGAGATTGGTAATGTACAAGACAACAAACTTCAACTTCAAAGAATTATAACATTGTAGAACCTGTTCGAACTCTAACTTGTCATCTTTGATTTTGATGGAAACCACAGGGTATCCTTGCTGCTTGGTCCACGAATTCATTAACTTGTTCACGGGTTCACCTGATCCCTCCTCAAGGGCAGCCCAGAGGTCCTCTGTCTTTGCATTTGAGCAAGCATGCCTCTTTATGTATGAAGCTAATGATTTCTATTTTCACAAACAGAAAAAATAGATGTCCATGTTAAATCTCAAGGAAAATCCAATACAAGTAATATCTGAAACGAAAGTGTACTATACGTAACAAGATATGGCGTAAGAACATTCACATCAACAATGATTTAGATAGATCATGATTTAGTTAGCAAGTTCATCTCGTGAACCCATAATTCAACAAACTAACCGAAGATATGAAACACCGAGTTGTAGAATCTTCCTTATTTCACATATTCAGTTTAATCTCATCAACTTAAATCTGTTATATTAAATAAATCAAACAGAATCATTACAAGCCCAGGCGTTTAATGTTAGAGCATCTGATAATTGACTCAGCACAGTAGTTTTATCAAGCCATAGTGCATTTGCTAAGTGGGGGCCAGCAAAATACAATTGTCAAAGGATATCATTACCATATGTGGTAAATTGCAAGCTTGAGTGCTCTCACACCTAAGTAGAATGTGCATTATATAGAGTATTTTATTTAATATTTCGAACATAAGTTGAGATTACATCTAAATGAAGGCTTTGTTTGGGCAACAATATTGAGCAAAAAGAAGTCAATCCCAAATGATTTGAGTAGCTCATGAATATTATAGTCTCATCAAGTCCAGAGCACAAAAAAGTAAAGTAAAATCCAACTCAAGTTGAGAGTCTAATACTGAGTTACTGGACATTGTTTCTGCTCGAGTCAGTGAAACTGCTAGTGAAGCATTTGAAGATTAGATGTCTTCATCAGCATCACGTCAGCAACTAACTTATCCTCTTGATTAAATTATATAGCAGCAGATATTACACTTTTGTCTTGGAGACCTCCTCAATAAGTAACCCTCTGGGCAGTTACTGAGAGATCATCATAAGCTGAGCGTAAGAAGAATTACCTGAAAACATTCAGCACCAAGATAGCTTTGAAGCATCCGGATCACAGATGCACCCTTTCTGTAACTTATTGCATCGAAGATTTCATCAATCTCACCAGCATGGTTAATCTCCACCTGAGGAGGAAAAGTCTCTTCAATTCAAATACTTCAATGCTTACTGCGCAAGATATCTTTTGAAAAGGAAAAGATGTTTATGCTTACCTCAATGGGGTGTGACTCAGCAAGCCCATCCAGTCTCAGCCCTTCAGTACATTCTTCAAGGAACTGAGTCCATATTTTCCACTCAGGAAACAGGCTATCGGTAGCCAAATAACTCACCTAAGCCAAGCACATGTCATGCAAACAAGCATGATAGCAAAATAAAGGACAAAACAACAAAGCAAGGTTACTTACCCAAGTAGCAAATCCCTCATTTAGCCACAGATGAGTCCACCACTCCATGGTAACAAGGTTACCAAACCACTGGTGAGCCAGTTCATGAGCTACAACTGTAGCAACCTTAAAGAAGCCCGACAAAAGTATCAGACGTTTATGCAAATCAGCAACCACACATATGAAACTTTCCAACTTTGAACAGCCAAACTAGATGGTGAAAGGTAGCCGGCAAATTGTAATTTACATTACCCTCTGCTTGTTAGCTGCTGCAGAGTGCTTCTCATCATAGAGTAGAGCTGTTTCGCGATAAGTAACTAAACCGTAATTTTCCATGGCACCGGCAGCAAAATCTGGGATAGCAATCATATCCAGTTTTGGAAGAGAGTATGGCACAGCAAAGTACCTGGATTTCATTCAATTTACCAATAGTCAACTAAAGACAATGATCATAAGTGCTCAGAATGTAAGAGTACTAACAAATGCAAACTACTCCGATAGGAACATACTCTCGGTATAATACAAGCGTCTTGACAGCAACATCTAGGGCAAATTTTCCCTGATTTTGCTTCCCGACTTGACAGTATACCCGCACCTTTACTCCTGCAAAAAATGTAGCAGATATACAGACAATTAGACAAAACAAATGGAATAAAAAGGCTTTCCTTGTGCACAAGGCTTTCCACACTAATCACTAGATAAACAGCACTTTTTAAGAGAGAAGAGTAATTATCAGTGACTTTACCGTCAGATGTATGATCTTCGACATAGTCAAATAACCCAACGACAACTGCAACCAAGTACGTGGACATAATGGGTGATTCTTGATAAAAAACTGTCTTAACATGTCCTTCAACCTTTTCATCAACAATTGGCATGTTGGAGAGAGCCACTAGATCAGACGGCACATCTAAAGTAATTTTGAATGTAGCCTGTCACACCATTCATCAAAGTCAAGTGAACTCATCATGTAACATCAATAAATGCCCACCTAAAAGATACATTTCATGAAGTTCAAAACAGTACATAAAATCAGATCATTAAAGAGATTGGTAACCTCATATAGACCAAACTAGCAGAACTATTGAGGGTGTATCAAACATCTAAAGAAAAGAATGACACCTCCCTCAAAGGTTTGTACCGCCATGCTAAGCATGAGAAGATTGGTAGGAAAGTTGCAGATAAACCACTCATGTAAAGGAAAGATAAGAACCTTGCACGCAGGCTCATCCCAACAAGGAAAGCATCGCCGAGCATCAGCTGGTTCAAACTGAGTAACCGCCATATTCTTCTTCTCACCATTGTGCTCATAAGTACTGCATAGAGTATATTTGAACTTAAGTGAGTGAATTGGCCATACAAAATTATTAAGTAATACATATTCATTTAAATCAGAAATTAGTGAGAGTACTAACGGTGCTCTAGCATCTCAAAATTCAGTAATTCATTCAAAAGAACTAAGTACCTCTAGATCAATGTATAGAAGACAGGCATAGATTCAGAAGTAGTAATAGAAGACAGCACAGTGATATCCCAAATGATGCAGGGTAGACAACCAACGAAATTTTATAAAAAAAGAAAGCAGAGGAGGCAAGTGGTGGCATGAAGCTTAGTCTTCCTTTGGTTAAATAGCATCCCAATTGCTTAAAAATCCCCGTTCCACGATCAGATAATGCTGAAGATCATCATGTTCTGCGTTTTATTGGAAATAATTACCTTCTGTAAAACCCTTTCATCCTATCGTTAAGAGTTCCGTCAAAACCGATAGCCAAAACTCCAAGCCCAATAGGCAGCGTCCCGGGGAACTCCAAAACCAATATCTCATCTTGCTCAAACAAGTCCACTTTACAAGGCTCAAACACCTGCTCAGCATTTCAATATCATCAAGTCACTTTAGAACACCAAATCCTCTAAACACCAAGTAACACAAAATAAGACAGAAACTTAAATCTCAAAACTTCACAACAACAGTCTTCACTGTTAGCCAACCCATAATCTCTTTTTTTTCCAAATTAAAATGCATTCATCATTAGAAAATAAATTCAACGATGCCATTTTACATGCTGAATAAACAGAAAACGGAAGGGAACCGATCAATCAAATTGAAAACTCCATTTAACCAACCCAAAATTAAAACGAGAACTTTGAAGAAGCAACATCGCAAGTCACATACAAACAGAGAAAGGCCTATCTTCCTGCTATCCTTAAACACGTCGCAAACCTCCTTCCTTCCTCAAAAAAATTCACATTTTTAATGAAAAAAAAAAATTGAACAAAAATGTCCCCCCAGAGGCTACGTCTTAGGCACGTAAACTCGTATGCTTTGCTTTAGATGAATAAATTCACGACAAAACCAAGCGATCCCTCCCCAAAAAAATCAGCTACGATTCGGCGAAATCTCTCGCGACCGAAGCCTAGACAGGACACGATACGGGGATTCTCTCTCCATCGCGGACGCCGGGGAGATCGAGACGCTTCACCTGGGAGGACGCTTTGGCGGCGAACGAGACGGTGCCTTCCCGGATTGTCAGGTCGGCGGCATTGAGGACGATGAACTTGGTCTCGCCGACGACGTCGACGTCGACGGCGACAGAGCCAGCGAACTTGCAGGCGGCGAGGTCGGGCTTGAGCCGTATGTCGTACCGCTTCGGCGTCGCGAACTTGGGGAGGCGAGGCTGGCCCTTGAATTGCTCCATCTCCGGCGGCGATCGGATCTTCGTTGCGGCGGCGAAGTCGCAGCTCAGTCTCTGCACGCGCTCTCTTTCTCTCAGCGGATCTCGAAATGAGCGAGAGAAGATGAGCATCAGCGGAAATATATAGACTTGTTTTGGGTCCTACAAATTACAACTCGGACTGTTAAAAAAAAAAAAAATTAGTATCTGAAAAACCCTAAATTGATACACTTATAATAAATTTATCTTAAATTATTTATTTATTTATTTATTTATTTTATTATTATTTTTTTTTTGGTCTTTAGAGGAACCGCTACTGTGGCCGACAGCCGTTCACGTAAACCCCAGGTGTAAAATAGTTCACGTAAACCCCAGGTGTCGATAGCAGGGAAACCACCACCCCGGCGACACGCGTAAATCACCACACAGCATTTCAGCCTCCTGCTTCGCAGGGGCTTCGAACCTTGGCCTCCACCGGGGAGAGCAAAGGCTCTACCATCCACGCTGCAACGGCCGGTGGTCTTAAATTATTTATTTAACCACAAAAAATTCCAAACTGATATACTTTTGATAAATTTACTTCAAACTGGTATATTTGTAACAAATTTACCTTCTGTTAGTTTTAATTAAATTTTATTATCGAATTATTAAATTAAATGACACGTGACAGTTGACTTGTATAATTTTACGTTCCGTTTGTTACAGTTTAAAACTTTTGTGATTTTTTTATGATATTAATCCAATTTAGTGGAGGGTATATTTGTCAAAAATTTATCAGTTTAAAGTTTTTTGTGGTCGAATAAATTAGTTTTAGGTAAATTTGTCATAAATGTACCAGTTTAGGATTTTTTATAATTAGTCAGGGTAAATTTATCACATGTATACCAATTTGGGGTTTTTCATTGTCAAAAAAATAATTTTGGGTAAATTTGTTATAGGTATACCGGTTTGGAGTTTTTTAGGGTATTAACCATAAAAAAAAAAAAAACTTACAACTTGTAACGAATATATAATCGAATTTAAAATTTTCAAAATATCCTAAAATTTATTGTCAACATACAATCAACAAAAAAAAAATTAATTTAATCAATTTAAGGAGTTTTAAGAATTGATTGTATTTTCATGATGAGTTTTAAAGCTTAATTAAAATTTTTAAAAGTTTTAGAACTAGTTGCACTTTATTAAAAAGTTTAAGAACTTCCAATGTACTAATTCCTAAGTTTTATAACTGTAAGTCTCGCAATTGAAATTCCTAAAACAACCTCCAAATTTTGGGATCAATTTCAATTTTGCCATAATTTTTTTTTTTTTGTTTCATAAAAGGTTTCAAACTTACACTCTAATTCCAATTCTACCCACACATTTTAAAATTCACCACTAATTTATTCAAAATTGACATCAAAACCAATTAGAAGTTCATTATCAAAATTTATGTTTTCATCAACACCCTCATACTAGAAAGAATGATTGGAACCTTCTAATGTTGATAATATTGGAGATGTCAGTGGCGGTTTATGGATGCATTGTTAAATTTGAGACTAGAGTTAAAGTTAAGACTTTTTACAAGACCAAAAAAAAAAAAACAAATCCATGACAAATTTGAGATTTAACATAAAGTTGTGGAATTTTTTCTTAGAAATTAGCCCAAGGTTTTTCTGGCATTGGCTTGCACGCCAAAAGTCTCGTGAACTTGCATGCTTGTATATATTCTATTTTGACAAGCTTTGATTTTTTTTTCTCTCTAATTCACATTCGTTGTCAATGATCTCTAATTCGGATTTTGAATAATCTTGTTGGAAGACACCTAACGTCATTACATGAGATACATATCATTTGACTCGATCTGTTATTTGAAATTTAGTTTGTTTTGTCGTGAATGAAAAGGATCATTATGAAAAATGTATTGGATGCCACTAATTATGCTTTTATGATTACTTCAATGAATAATTCAAGAGATATCAACTATCCGTTAGTCGCCTTGAGACATAATTGCACACTAAACATAATAGAAAATCCAGAAAACATGAGCTCATGCATTAATTGGCGGTCTCGTCCATTAATTCATTACGTTGACAAGAAGGCATGATGAGCCGAATGAATGTATATGCATATGGAGACAAAGGACATATCATACACAAATTGAAACCAAAATTCTTCCTTGATGTCAATTAAGATAAAATTCTAAACAAAAAAAATAAAAAAATAAAACAATTACTAGTTGCCATTGAGTGATTGTTCTAACATAGGTTTTCTTGAAATTCCAATGGGGATAATTGTTCAAAAGGTCCTAAACCTATTATATGATAGTCAATTCAGTCATAAATATTTCAAATGTGCCAATTAAGTCTTCAACTTATCATACGCTGGGCAATTCATTCTTAAATATTTTGACGATTTGCTAATTTAGTTTCAAACATTTTAATG
This sequence comes from Eucalyptus leucophloia subsp. euroa, assembly GCA_017140325.1. NCBI lineage: Eukaryota > Viridiplantae > Streptophyta > Magnoliopsida > Myrtales > Myrtaceae > Eucalyptus > Eucalyptus leucophloia. The sequence continues at coordinate 11,602,741 of CM029470.1, forward strand.
ATTTACCAATATAATCATTTCGAATAATTTTGGTTGGAAATCTCCAAATGACTATATTGACAAATTATTAAAAGATTTATAATTAAATTGACAAATTGTCAAAAATTTAGAACTAAATTGGCACAATTAAAAGATTTATGACTGAATTGACCACCTTACAAAAGCAATTGGTTTAGAATTTTTTCGACAATATTTCCAAACCCAATGTGTAGTTCACGTTTGCAAGGAATATGGTTCCACAACAGTAAAAGCAATGAAAGGAGTTAAAGAGTTAGCCAACTATAGTTTAAAAGAGGGTACGATAAGGACTAAGGAAGATACGGGAACAAATGCAAAGGAAAAATCTCAATCTCTTCTTGCTTGAGGAGGTTGGGTTGCGTCCTATTTTGGTATGACTTCTCCATCTCCCCATGAAAGTACTAGAATAAGTGGGATTGACAAGCACTCAAGTTCAAGCACTAGGCATCAGATGCTCCTACTCAACTTTTGCATTTTTCTATCTGTAAAAATGTGGTACCATATTGTCTCATCAAGGTTGTTTATGCTTAGTTAATTAATTTTATCTTTTATTTATTCTATCTCTGACCTAGGCCAGCATTAATTTTTGTGCATATTTTACAATCTTCCCAGTTACACCCGGTTCTCTGTTTCTTGCCCACTAAGTTACTCATTTCAATAATAGTAAATTCTTTCACTCATCATCTTAAGGACTAGATCATCCTTAAAGCATGTGCAGCCATTGATGCGTGAAGTCATGATTCTCTCATGGCAAGTTTCTTTCAACTTGGTCCGCTAATATGTCCTCTCTAGATCTATTATGACCCTTCTAACACAATGACAACCTTTCATTGATGTACTTATTCAAATTGCACTTAAATTTAGTAGAAGCTGCACAACATAGCCAAATTTCCCACACAAAGCAATGGATTGAATCCGGCATCATATCTTATAGAATCACCTCTTTTCCATACATACTTTTAGAATGAATTCGATGAAGTCACAATATTGGTGCTTCGACTTTTTCCAGTCATCTTATATGTTTGTGAAACTTGCCCATATTTCCTTGTAAGAAAACATTGGTTGAATTGAACACTGAAAATGCTGAACACAAACATAGTTGGGCACATAAAGCAATCGAAGATGGTGATTTCTTTGTCTAAATCAAAATGGAACAAGCAACCATACATCAGTGGCTAGTGCTTCCCTTTCTCCCCAAGAAAGGTCAAAACCCTCTGCAATTTATTTGGAAGTCAACGTCTGACTGTGATTACGAAACCCTCCCCTTCATTTTAGTCAACAGTATTACATTACTCGTTACTAGTTACAAAGTTTTTGGGCTTCCTATCGAAAAGCCCAATATTTTGAAGTGGGCCACAAACTAGTACGGTAGGCCCACAATGGGCTCACCCGAGTTCTCTCTCTCACTTTAGAAAGAGAACAAGACACAGCGAGCTTCCTTCTTCATTGGAAAACTGCGTTGAAGATTTCTTGGGAAGACGAATGGGGATCATCCGAGAGAAGAAGCCCAAGTCTTCTTCTTCTTCTCCGTCATCGACGTCGCCTTGCGCCGATCTGAGAGCCGCCTACCACAATTGCTTCAACAGGTAAAGCCGCGAATTGGAGCAGTCAACTGAAAAAAACCATGAATTTTTGAGTTTTCCGATCGTCAGAACCCCCCCGGCTAAAACCCTAAACCCCCCCTCAAAATGGCTCCTTTCGGTGCTCTTCAGGTGGTACTCGGAGAAGTTCGTGAAGGGTCAGTGGCAGAAGGAGGAGTGCGTCGCCGAGTGGCAGAAGTACAGGGCTTGCCTCTCCGTAATCCTCGTGATTCTTGCTTTTGCAGAATGCGATTTCCTTTTATGTTGATTGAACTTTGCCCGTGAATTGCAAATTTTGTTTTTTTTTTTTTGTTTGATTTTCGGGGGTGTTGTGAAGGAACATTTGGAGGACAAGCACCTGAGCCGGTTCCTGGAAGCTGAAGCCCTCGACAGCATCGCAAGGGCCGACTCGGCGAGCGTGGTGAATGGTGCAGAGACTAATTCATGAGATTGACGATGTGTCGAGCGATAAGATATTGAACTTGGATGGTGATTTTTTGAGGTAGTCATTTGTCATTTGATTTAGGAAATGATTTACCTGTTTGATTGCTCTAGCTATCCAAGTTATTCTAATCCTTCCTAAGTGGTGTCTACTTAATAAAGTAGACAAAGAAGAGGCTAGTTCATGGAATTAGAGGCAGGACGACATTAATGAACGAAGAAGTAGATGACTATTCATTTGTCACTGCATTCATTTGTCACTGCACTAAGCATGAAAATGACGAACTCGATCGAAAGGTCTTGTGCAGAGGTCCAAGCAGGGGCAGTGCTCGTTATGCTACTTCAGTAATGTCTTTTTTCCATATGATGCAGAGCTCTCTAAACTAGGAATTCTAGAGACATGGTTAGGGGTTTGTAAAACTCATTTCTTTGGCAAAGCTTTATTTAGTTAATGGCATTATGTTTACTAGGAGTCTTTTTTCTTTATCTGTTTTGTCGACAGAAACCCTTAAGGATCAACATTAGCGAAAGAAACAGAAAATATGGACGATTTTGTGAATTGATGCATTAATTCTTTTGCAAGGTCCACTTATGTAAAATAAAAAGGTAGTTGCCTTGGTGAATCCTAGGCCTGAACTGAAATTAAGTGTATCAAGCATGTAGTGATTTCTCAGTTGGTCTGCTGACTGAGACTTTCGATTTTGTGGCTCCTGAATGAATGTTCAAAGTGGTATCACTTGTTTTTCCTTAAGGGTTTTTGCATTATTCGTGTGTGCCAATAACTGCTGAGAAGAGGAGCTGTTATCGGGAGGACATTCACTTAGTGACCCAATTAATTTCTTTACGGATATCCTAGAAATTTTCTTGTGAACTTATGGAACCTTGGAGCACAGCAGCCATGCTGGTGGTGTCAGTAAGCATACAGCAGGAAATCTCTCTCTCAAGGATGTATGGCTTTCTTCTAAATCAGATTAACTCACAAGGCTAGGCGTCATGATACTCTAAGGGTTGTGTTGACCATCTGAAGGTTCTAGTAGGTAGATGAGCCTTGGAGGTGGGTACAGGAATTTCTTTTTGAAATAGTAAATCAGGCTGTTGTATTTTACCCAGGTACAACCCCAGTCAACTTCTCTTTTCTTTCACTTTCTTTGGGAGAAACGATACATCTCTGTTACATGACAGTGTTCTAACATTTATTCAACACCTCTAGAGTTTAAACTTGAGAGAATTATTCTCTCATCTATTTTCCGAATTGTGACCGGTTTGTCTATGAGGTTCGCTGGTGCTCCTCCCTGCTCCCTTCTTTTCTCCTACTTTGAGGCGACTTATTGGTGGACTAGATCTGGAAGTGTTTGATGTCGTGATGGCCTGGAGAAGATTCTATTTGAGGTGAATATTGAACTTTTCTGTTAGTACCATATCCCTTGACAGCAACTTTTTGTTCCACAAACGACGTTGCGAGGAGCGTAAAGTAACTGCACCATTCTTTAATCTCACCTATGGAACAGTTTGAGGATTGAAAGGACCATAGCAGCATCTGCTCACATACGAGTGAAAGCACCATAGCGGCATCTGCTTACATACGATTCTTCAGGCAGTGGATGTACATATGAGGAAACAACTGTTCATGATCGTAAGCATACCATCGCTAGTCACGGATCACATCCCCTGCTCTTCCTCTGATAATATGTTCTGTTCTTCAATGGTGACTATTGAAGAATATGTTATCCATGCATAGTGGGTTGTCTCTCCACTGCTTCTGGTCATATAATTTCTCCAATTGAATCCATCTTCTAGCTTTTCGGTTCCGATTTTGTTCCGATAGAATGAATTGTCAAATTCTTCATCCGGTTTTTTCTCCAAATGCTTTTCGGGAACAGGTAATGCGAACTCATCAGGAGAGAACATCAGGGCTGGAAATTACGTGGAGCCTTCTCTTTTAGGATTTCCATTTGATAGGCATTCAGGGATTAGTGAACGGGCTGAATCAAGTGTATTTCATGGCCTTTCCAGTGAGCATCGCTTTTCATTTCGGATCGGATGAACCCGGAAAACATGGAGGGGCTTTAATTTAATATTTCGGATAACAAAACTCTGTACCGAGCAATGAGAATTTGACTCAAGGCAATGCAATTACAGCAAATCTCACTAAGTCATAAAGAAATGAAATTGCCACATCTACAACGACGCATTTCCAAGCAAAAGGATCACGACGTGCCATTTCAACTTGGTTTTGTTCATGTGAAGATTACGATCCATGAGGATTAAGATCAGGCAAAAGAAGATACGAACAAGGTCAGAATTCAATACATCCACCGACATTCATTCATCATAAGCACGAGCCAAACATCAAACACATAGCCTACTAAACATAGCACCTGCGCTTCGACCGAAAAAAAGAAAAAGACAAAGAAAAAGAACATAGCACCCTGCAAATTCCACGCGCAAAACACAAGAACACCCTTCTTAAAAGCTAAGCACGCCCATCGTTATTCTTCATTCCCCATAAGCCTCGCTCATCGGAGCCCCTGTAGCTCAGCTCCACGAGCCCACTTCAGGCGATCTTGACCTCGATCGTCTTGGGCTTCTTCGGCTCCGGCGGGGGCAGCTTCTCCACGGTGACGGTCAGCACCCCGTCGCGGCACACCGCCGAGACGGCCTCCGTGTTGGCGTTCTCCGGGAGCACGAACTTCCGCATGAACTTGCCGACCCGCCGCTCCATCCGCAGGTACTTGGCGCCCTCCTTCTCCTCCTCGCGCCGCCTCTCGCCACTGATGACCAGCACGTTGTCGTCCTCGACCTGGACCTTGATGTCCCCGGAGCCGAGGCCCGGCATGTCGACGACGAAGGCGTAGGACCCCGGGAGCTCCTTGACGTCGGCCGGGGTGGCGGCCATGGCGCGGGCGTCGCGGACGTAGGTGCGGGTGGGGGCGTTGGCGGACTTCTCGGCCTCCTCGGGGACGTCCATCAGGTGGTGCAGGGTGGCGAAGAGCGGGGACTCGAGGCCGGTGAGGCGGAAATCCATCGTCGCGCGTCTGCTGCTCGGTCGATGAAGCTGAAGGAAGGAGATTGATTAGGGTTTCGAGAGATCGATTCGGAGTTGAAGAGCTACTGATCGGAGTTTGGATTGATGAGGAAGGAGGTGGGGAGGGGGGAGTATTTATAGGTTGGCGGTTAATAGAGGGGATGGCGCGGGAGGTTCGAGACGGTTCGAGGTCAGTACTGGGATTCCTTCTAGAAGCCTAGAGAGTACTAGAAAATTCTGTAGAACATTCGGTTATTAGGCCGTTGGGAATGGCTTCTGGCTTAGCGTCTAATTTCTTCAATTCGGTGATTTTCGTTTGTTTACTATTTAAATCGAACTTAATTATCGGTATTATGATGATGTATCCATTGTCTTTCCGAAATTATCATAAGACCGTTCTTACCCTTAGTTTTATACGTATGGATATAAAAGAAAATATAAATCGAGCACGCGGGTAAGTCGTGGGTGACTACTGGCATTAGACGTAATTGAGAATTATTGAATTCCATTTCAAGTCATCTAAATTTTGATGTGTAAAATTAAATGGCTGATGGTTGAGGTTCCTTTCATTTCAACTTTCAAGTAGGTAACTTTTTGTTAAGGAGGTAATAAGAGTAATTGGTTCCTAATCCAGTCCGTCTAGTTCTATTTAAGAATCGGGAATTGGACCTAGAGGACCGGTTCTTTTTATTTTTTTTTTTTTATTTTTGGGATTGGGGATCGGAATGGACAATCCTAGGATTGGAAACCGGTCAATTAGCCAAAAAAATAAAAAAGAAATAAACAAAAATACTAGAGTTATTACAATTTTAAGATTTATTGCTATTTTTAATTTTTTTTAAAGATATCTTTAAAAAAAGAGTCGGTCTGATTCCCCTCGAAACTAGGAATTGGATTGAAAAACATTAGTTTTATTTTTATGGAACCAGAAACCGGATCGATGTCCCGAGAATTGGACCAAATTGACTAGTCTGATTTGGTTTGGACGGTTCCCCATCCTAATGGTCCGATATGCTCACTCCTAGTAAGTAACTTCTCCCATTACTTTTTTGGTTTATAGAAAATTACATTTATTAGAAATTCGAAAACAAATCATAAAAGTCCAAAAAAATTTCCAAAACTTAAAATAATGAAATAAGGCCTTAAATCTGGTCCAAAAAGGTGTGTTGACAGCATTTTCGTTAGCTCCGTTTGATTTAAGTGGTGGAAAATTTAACAAGACATTTAAATAATTGATAATTTAGTAAATTTTTGTTTTGGTCACGCACACTATATTCAGCTTCGTCAAGAAAACCATTTTCGTGCCATAAGAAAGGCAATTCTTTAGACGTTCTCTTAATTGATTTAGATATCAAAATTTGAAAAATCAAATAAAGCAATATCATTGCCTACGTGGCACAAAGTTCTATTGAAAGTGTCCTTCTTAAGTTCGAAGTTTGTAATCACTGGAGATTGCTCCATTGACTACCATCCCCACATGGTAAGATAAGGTCGGGAGTTTGATTCTTTATTTTCTTAGAAGAGGGCCAAGAGGCTAGGGGTGGGGACGTTTAATTTCAAGTGTGAAGTTCGATACTCTTTAAAAAAAGGCTAGATAAAAGTCCGATTGAGAGTTGAAATAGGAGATAATTTTTTTTTTTTAAAGAAGAATATATCATTGCAAAATGTGCTAAAAATTTTATTCTGGATTTTTCAGTCACTCATCGATTGCATTTTTTGGACATTTTTTGAAGATTTGGTTAATTTTTATCCTCAATTTTAGAATTTCTAATGTAGAGCTAAAAATCAAAACATGGATATATGTAAGATATTGTACACATTCTAGAGGCTGCATATTGAGATCAACCAAATCAATCACAGCAGAAATATATCCAAGGAAATGGACATGATTGTTCCTCTGTTGACTTTCCTCTGTCCAGATTCTTGAGAGCAGCCTGCAGCATACTTCTCTTCACCCTCAATCCATCACAGTATTCTCTCTCCGGCAAGCAACGTATCATTTCCTAAATCTCCAGTCATGACTCATGAGATAAGAATCATAGAATGCACGGCACACTTCGAATTCGACCCCTGAACTGAAGACGGGTACGTTTCTTCTCTCCCAACTTTTGCTCTTTGCTCTGTCTATCTGCAGAGTCTTCTCGGAGAAAATTTGCATTGGTTGAGAGAGAATTTCGCGTGACATCTAGTTGATTTCTTAGTGATGTTGCCGTAGATGCGGGTCATATCGACTGAACCATGTAAGCCTAGGAAGTCTGAACTCTGGTTCTGCCGCAGCCTGCAGGTTTTTCCATAGGAGACGGGAGGCAAAGCACATGTTACCTTTGCCCATGAATCAGCTTGGCATGTGAAATTTGGGGGTCTGATGAGTCCTCATTGGCCTTTGCTTATTTCCTTCGGTTAAAAGAAGCAAAAGCTAGCCATTTCTACTCTTTTGATCTGAAACATGCGCTGATTGTGTTGGTGAAGCAGAAAGCCTATGGAAGGATTAAGGAAGGAGGGTCTGTTCGACTTCAAGAATCCGCTGGCTCTGCCGGAGAATCCCACGAGGGATGAGTCGGTGCATATCGATCCGGTGTCGGATTGTAGCATCTACAGAGTCCCGAAGTCGATACGCGATGGGTACGAAAAGGCATTCGGCCCTCGATTCGTTTCGCTCGGGCCATTTCACCATCACATCAAGGATCTGCAAGCATCGGGGCACAAGCAAAGTTACTACGATGACTTCGTGAGAGAGAGCAAGCTGAGCGTGCAATACCTGTCCGAGTTTGTCAAGGGAAGGGAAGAAGCCATTCGCAAGTGCTATGCAGAGACAATCGTGCTAAACAGCGACGATCTTGCAATGTGTATTCTACAGGACGCCACTTTCGTCATCGAGATCTTATTGAAGAATAGAGATCGCGGCTTAGTAGGCGAGAACGACCGGATATTCAAAAAGCCGTGGCTGATTCACGACATCAAATTCGACATGTTGAAGATAGAAAATCAGATCCCTTTCGCCATCCTTGAGGACCTCTTGGCACTGCATCAATCAACCAGAGAGTCTGATGATGAAAGGCTCTCTCTTGGTGTTCTCACACATGAATTCTTCAAGTTGCAGTTAGGAGGCCTAACAGAGATAGCAGATGACCTTGCCAAATTCTCCTCCATGAAATCAAGGCACTTTGTGGACGCGCTCAGAAACTATAACTCGCCATCGGTGAGGCCGTCGTGGCCTAAGAAAGATCTCAAGAGTCTAGCCACTCCTAGCGTGATGGAGCTAAGCCAAGCAGGGGTCAAGTTCCACGTTGGTTTGGGGAAGAGTTTATTCGACGTACGATTCTCCAACGGAACGCTTGAAATCCCGAAACTGAACATATACTTCGGAGCAGATGTACTATTCAGAAATCTCATCGGCTTTGAGAAATGCAACTACCACGAGAACTACATTAACGACTACATCATCTTCGTCGGTCTCCTTGTTCACTCTCCGGCGGATGTGGAGATGCTGGTGGAGGAAGGAATTATCGGCATCAGTACATGGGACAGCAGAGAAGTTTTTGGGCTCATCAAGAGCCTCGTGAAAGGAGCGAGGTTCCCTCCAAAGGATTTCTACTTCTCTGGTCTCTGTGCCGAGCTGAACGAGTACTACAGAATCCCTTGGCACAGGTGGAAGGCAACGCTGAAGCGAGACTACTTCAACAGTCCGTGGTCCATCATATCGGTCATCGCAGCCGTCATTCTTCTCGTGCTCACTACGGTACAGACAGTGTTCTCTGTTATTTCTAAATAGGTCCTGTCCAATTTGAAAGTTCAAACGCACCTACACGCTCTGTTTTTGGCGGTCCCCTGTAGTCAACCTTACTTCTTCTAAGCAGATGAACACAAACCTCAATAATGTAAAAAGACGAGTATCTGAACATCTCAGAAATCTTTCTTTTATAGTCATTTCAATGTAGAATGGGGATTTGTCCCTCACATCGAATTTTTCTGCTTCGCGATGTTTCTTCTGTACTTTCCACGGCTAGCAAACTGATTCAGTTTAGCCATACAACTCAAAATTTCAAAAAGAGTAATGGAAGACGAGCTACGAAGTCTCAGATAGACTCGTGCAAAAACTCACTTGATACAGTGTTGGCAAGAGTATCGTATGTAATGATGACAGAGACAGGACTTTTATACATCAATTCTAAGGAGCCCACCTTCATCAAGAAATTAGAGTTCATGGTGCACGTTCTCTTCTACAACAGGTGAAGCTTCTCGCTCCTTTAGTTTCGAGCGCCCATACTTCCTTGAAAACCAACGAACCATTCGAACGACGTTACCTAGGAAGACGATCCCCATTAGGCATAACCACAGAAACACAGAAACTCTAGTCACGGTGTTCAGAACCCCTCTGTTATCTTCCGGTGTCATATGTATCCACGCGATGAAGTAGGTAATAGTAAGTGCAGTGATAGCGATCCACATCGTCACCATCTGGGTCCACATCCACCTCCTCCTTTTAATAGGGAGTCCACTGACCACGAGCAGAATTATGCTCAGTGAAGAAAGAAATGCGAGCGTGTTGAAGATCATGAACTGCCCATATGCCTGCGGGAGAGCGGTGGCCATCACGGCCATTCCCACGTGGTGCGATTTCTCCGTGCCATTCTTCGCAGGGTCTGCTGTAAAGTCATCCTGCCAGAAGCCTCCAGGTGGTGATAGCGTGGCTTGGAATGCCACCGTCGCAATGAGTGAAGCCACCACGATCAGGGCACTTCTTTTTCTGCCCAGCCAATCTGTCTGTTTGCGAGCCTTAACCGGTGGTTTAATATCACTGTTCTGTTTGATGTAGGGCTGTGCTATTGGAATGGCCTGGATTGTGTCGCGACCCAAAGATGTTTGATACATTATCGAAGCTCCGGCTCTCTGTAGGAGCTGCTTGATCTCCATGTCTCTCAAGTCTCTTGGACCTTGTGATAAGACATCCAGTGCTGTAAATCCCTTCACATTTTGGACGTCTACTGCAATGTTGGTGCTGGAAAGCAAATACTTGATGATCTGCAAAATTTTCAGCCATTCGTTTTTAGAAAAAGTCATACACCAACATATGTTAATCAAAGTCACAAGTCTCTCTGTCATAGTGCCAATTCAATCAATTGAATGCTTTGGACAAAAGATACTGTAAGCAGAATCTTCAAGTTTATGCGAAGGATAATGTCCCCATAATGCTAATCCCAAATTTGGACCAACCCATAGTTTTCATGTTCCAGTTCATATTACTGCGGAAACAACACAACTTGGATAATCACATTGCACAACCCATTTATCCATAAAGAGCTTCATTTTTTGTATACGCCTTAAAAAGCTTCACTTGATAACATGGGGAAGTTATGTGCACGTGTTACCTGCACTTAAGTATTCGCTGTTACTTGCGAAGTTGAGTTCAGCATTAGCAGTTGTCCATGAGACTTATCAGTTCAATGTTGCCATTTCAGGCAGTAGATTAAATTGATAGAATCATATCTGATCAAGTGCATCAAGACATAGCAAAGTCTCCTCTAATCTTACTTCTCCAGTGCTCAGTACCATGTAAACTAAAGGACCACCTAAAAAAGCAACCAAATCCTCAACTTTCTTTCTCAAAAAAGAACAGATTACCCTGCCCTAAGTGATCTATCTGACAATAATGCCAATTTAGGAGTTTTATTCCTTTCATGCCTTCTATTCATGTTCCCATTTGAATTGCTAATCAACTTCTCATGATATTATCGAGCAGATCAATGAAAATCATATTAAGAATGTATCAATTCACATAAAATTAGATCCTAATTGCGCAGCTTCTTCCTCAGAACATCGCATTTCAAACGGTGTCCTGTTAGCAGATCATCTCCAGATTTACTCTCTCATTTCGTTTTCAGTCAACTCAACTCAGCTATGTTTGACCGAAAGGGGGCACACATGAACCTGCAAGCAAATTCTGAACTTCCTATGCTAAAACAAGCAATTCCCACTTCCTAGCATCATCAGCTCCACTTCCAATTCAATTTCAAGCACATCAAGTCAAATCAAGAACACTAAGAATCACACAGAAAATCAGCTTTCTCACCTCCAATTGCTTCCTGACCACAGCAAGATGCAAGATCGTGTTCCCATCCTTATCCCTACAACCCACGAACTCATCGTTCCTCCCAACGCAGTCCACCACCACCTTCAACGCCTCCACGCTGTTGCTCTTCACGCAGAGGTGAAACGCGCTCTCCCCCTGACTCGTCACCACCCGGGCCGACTCGGGCTTGGCCCGGATCAACTCGGCCATGACCTCGGCCCTCCCTTTGATGGCGGCCAAGTGCAGAGGCGTCCTCCCCTCACGGTCCCACCGGAGGCAGCCGTCCGGGTCGACGGCCAGGAGGGCCCTGACGATCTCCACGTCGCCCTTCGCGCACGCTACGTGGAGGGGCAGGGAGCCCCGCGAGTCGGGCTCCTTGGCGAGCTCCGGGTTGTGGGTGAGGAGGTGTTTGGTGAAGGACGCGTGGCCCGAGAGGCAGGACACGTGCAGGGGCGTGCCGTCGGGGGATGAAGAAGTGGGCTTGTGGAGGATCTGAGGGTCCTGCAACAGCAGGTCTTGGAGGGCCGCGAGGTCGCCTTTCATGGCGGCTTCGTGGAGCTTGTTCATGGCGCTCGACGCGTGCTTCTCGACACGGGAGAGGCTCACGAGCTGCATCATATCGGCGGAGGGGGAAGAGGGGAAGGGAGAGGGGATGGATGGCGTTTCATCCTGAAGAAGAAGAAGAAAGTAAAAGGAAGCTGCTGAGGAAAATTCAGGGAGGACCCAGGTCTGGAAAAACGGCGTTGACTGCGCGTTCCTCACCTTTGGCGGAGGGCCCGCCTCAAGAATATCATTGCAGAGGGTGAATGGTGGATCATCATCATCTGGTCTAAGAATTCGAGGAAAGCCAGAATTACTGGTTTGGAAGGTTCTATAGGAAGGTGAAGTTGTCAAATGAAATCTCGTTGAGAACAGGACTTGCTGATTGGCTGGCACCAATCGAGATTGCTTTTTTTTTTCATTTTTGTTCATTATTCTTTTATAGATGGCAAGCCAAGTCCGGCCGCCCATCTTGGACCAGAGTACAGAATGACCAACTCTGGTCAAAATCTATTAAAGAAATCATATTGTCAAAAAAGTAAAATGTGGCTCCCACCTGCTTGTGAATTTTTCAGTCATGGCATAATCCCATCGTGCAAAACCAGTCTCCTTTTTCTAATTGTAGATCAATGAAACACAAATTCTAATTGTAGATCACCACATTGAAGCACCAAAAAGAAGAAAAGAAAGGAAAAGAAAAGGAAAAAGAAAGGAAAAGAGGAACGCTTGCCTTCATCTAAGGATAATGAGGAAAGCATTGCTTGAAGCAACCTTCTTGTTTGGTCCTCATGCTGATCAGATTCATCAGACCGCTACTGTCTATGAAAATGAATCTCTCTCTCTCTCTCTCTCTCTCACACACACACTCACACACACACACATGGACGGGTCACCAAAGGCAAGAAAAAGGGAAAACAGGGGGATATTCCGAGAGAGTTATGATGCTTAAGATATCTGCAAACGAAACAGCGTGAATTGTGTAAGTAAATGAAAACAATATTCACCTTAATGAAGCAACCTCACTAAGTTTGTCTAGTCCATTGCTTTTAGTTTCTTTTTCAAAACTAAGGTTCGTCTTTAACAATATATTGAACCGCCTGCTACAAGTAGCACGTCATACTCTTTTTCGAGAACATGATCATTTGATTCACAAAATCCAACTCTATATCAGGATTCGCAGTTGCAAGTTTAGGCCCTAGCGACTGAAATATCCAATATAGGACCATAGAAAACTTGCCTGGATCGATTTTGTATGTCATTGTACTTTCTTTAGGCCAAATCCAATAATATTCTCAGTGGCAAAAGAGACTTTCTGTCTGCTGAAAAACTCAAGAATCATACAATAGCCGCCGCTACCACATTGATCTAGCTAGGCCTGTGCAAATACGAAGGAATTGTCAAATCAGTGCTTTATATGTGATCGAAATTCTAATCTGTCAAAATCTTTTGTCAGTATATAGGTTCAATCAGATGAATGTTAAATTGAGAATAAGCTTTTGCTTATGGTAGGCAGACATCATGCATATACAAAGTCAAACGGAACAGGTCTCATCGATCAGCCGCATCTAGAGCATCTCATTGCGTAGGTTCTACTCCATGAAATTTCAAGATTGATTTCGGACCTCCAAGACAATTAAACAACCAAGTTTGGGTAAACCTGCATCTGGTTTTTGACTTATTTCTCCAGAAATATGAATTATTTGTGTCCCATGATCTTAACGTCTGATACTTGAGTAGTCTGCATGACACTATCACACGAAACAAATTAGATCTTGTCTTGTCTTTCTAATTGTGACAATCAATGGGGCAATCTCTGGTGGTGAGTTTCCTTGAGACTAGAGGACAACTATGCATTTGATGTGAAGTTTTGCATTAGCATATCGTTGGTCATGCATGCATCTCTTTGTCCAAGTGATTAGCCTGAAAACTAGCAATTCTGGATGTACGTACTTGAATCCGCATGACTTTTTAAAATCTCACGATGGGAAGTGCCATATCACTTTTGAAGGTGAATGAGTTCTCTTTTAATGGAGGCAGCTTCCCATCAGTTCCAGGTCTAAGTGACAATATTGTTAGAACAAAGCTAAAATTTGTTGCTATTGCACGGTGATTAACAGCTCCTTCCAAGACAGTAATGACGAAACCCTGACAATTACTAGTGCAGCTGATAATTTTAAGTTTTTGTCCTTGGAAGTTCTTTCAGTATTCAATCAAATGATGATCCCTTTGTTTGTATTGCATCTACTAGTAACGAGTCTAATAAATCTTAGATTTTGGAAGCTTGCTTTGGAGAGGGACCTCCATATTATAGATGAAGCCAAATATTTTTAGGGTTTTTTTTTTTTTTTTTTTGTCTTTTCTATTAGATTTGCTTTTAGGTTAAAAGTGATACCTTTATATTAGCAATGGTAAGACGCTAGCCGTCAAGATGCTGGAAAATAAAATAGAGAGGCAAGAAAAAGAGGGAAGAAAAAAGTGAGTTTTTTTTCTTTATGAGGGTTCTCAATCTCTTTGTGCACTGATCTTGAGAGAATATCATTGTTGTATTCCAATTTTTTTGAAGTCTAGTGGATTCGCAGAGTGCTTCTGCGTGGAGACATAGTCTAGGTTCGGGTGAACTTCGTTAACAAATTTTCTAGCGTGTTTTTTTGATTATGTTATTTTATTATTATATTCTGCTTGGTGAATTGTTTGCGAGCGTTATTTTCTGGAATTGACGTGCGATTTCGTAACAATGGTATCAGAGCGTGGGTTGGCTAATTGAGAACATCGAGGGTTTTTCGATGACGTTCAATTGAAAGCAAATAGTATGGCAGAAGATAAAATCAGAATCGATAAGTTCGATGGGTAGGATTTTGGATGGTGAAAATTACAAATCGAGGATTATCTTTATCAAAAAGATCTCTATGCACCACTTGAGGGTTGGAAACCCGAGATGGCAGAAGTGGATCCGACCGCAGAAATCAGATGGAAAATTCTTGATCGAAAGGCATTAGGTGCGATCCGACCCGCCGTCGTTGTATCGGATCGTGCGCAAGCCGTGTTGCAGTCCCCCCTCCCCCCAACGCCGTCCCAAAGCAAACCGGCCGTAACCCTTGGCGGTGCGGGTTCTGCCGTTCCCGGGCGTCTTATTGCAACCCTCGACGCCATCCCTGATGACTTGCTGAGACCCCCTGCCGTGTTGGGCCACTGTTGCACCTCACACCGCCACCGTGCTGTTGCTCGCTGTGCTGCCACTGTTGCTATGTCACCACCCTGCAACGTCCTGGCCATGCTTCATCGATGCTGCGAAGACAAAAGAAAGGAGAGAGGTGCCTGCCGGGTCAGAACTAGGTCAGGCAAAACCCCCATTCGGGTAGGGTTCCCCCCATTTAGGTCTTTTGGGCCCGGTTGTGTGGGCTGTTTTTGTGCATAGATGGGCCTGGGCTACTTCATGGGCTTGGGCGAACAAAAGAAGAGGAGAAAAAGGAATCCGGGCTGGGCCTGCGTTTCAGGCCCGCCCGGACTAGCCACTACCGAATCGGGTCGGACCCAACCCGGGGACCCGACCCGGGTTGCCTTTTAATATATTAATATATTATAATAAATAATATTTTAAATTAAAAAACAAACAAATAATTTATTTTAAAAAAAAATCCCATATTTTCCCAAAAAAGCCAAAAAGTAAAAAAAAAAAACCAAAAATGATTTATATTTTCAGAAAAAGATTAAAAATAAAAAAATGCTTTTTATGTCCAAAAAATGAGAAAAAGACCCAAAAAATGTTTTTCCTCCACAAATGCATGGAAAGCCCCTCAAAAATCCAATAAATCTTAGGGTTTAAACAAGATTAGGTACTGAAAGGGCATTAGGGATTAACTAGTGTAATCAAGTCCTTGATCCTAATTTCTCTGGTTGTGCAGGAGTGAATATTTCTCACAATATTTCACTTGAGTTTCTAATCAACTCACCTCAAATCGATTAGTGGCAACTCCGTTTTAAAATTAACTTACATGTCAAAAACTTGAACCATTAAGTCGTGAATTGATGGACTTAGGAGAGTCCAAGTTAAGCCTAATAGACATAGCCGAACCATTAGCCTCCGCAGGCGCCCGCCCTGATCGGGCGTCGAAAAAAGAGGTCGTGACAATATGGATTATCAATCAATGGAAAGTAATTACTGATACAATACGAAGAAATGGGAAACACATATATGTGGAAAGAAACCAATATTTCAAGATTAAAGTACATGGCTAATAAAGCAGTGATGAAATATTTCTAAAACAACCAATTAGGGGTATATTGGTAAGAAGGCTATTTTCTTGATATAATAGTAAACCACAGTGAAAAGCTAAAGCAAAACAAGAAATCAAGAAGAGATAACATAATCATCACTCATACTAGATATACAAAGCGCAAATATCGAAAGGGTTCATCAACATTATTCTGCAACTCACGTATAAAGGTGTTGGAGAAATCTTCCTGGAGTATTTTGAAGTTGACAAAACGTTTATATCAGTCTAGTCTGAAGATTTACAGACTCTACTATTTAAAGTCTGAAGACTTCCGGACTACCAGACTCAAGACTCAAAGTTTATTCTTATTGACAGTTTCTAATCCGTCGAAGAAGGGCTATCCAGAACTGGGTGTTTCATTAAGGATTTGACCTTATCGACTGGAGAAGATCTCTTGGCTGGATATGACATAACGGATTCCTTTATTCGAATCAAGATTGATTAAGGATCCGATGATTGGCGAAGTATACTTGGAAGGTTCTACTTATGGAAACCGAGATCCTGATTGTATGGGCGAGCAGGATTGATGGGCTATTGACATGTTCTTTTAATAGCTCGAATGATCTTCCTAATTGATTCCGTCCAACGGGTAGATTGGAGGAATTCCTTTGGTAAGTGCCAATGGGTATGATGGCATAAAGGAGTATATAAGGAAGATGTTCCAGTTGTTCAAGTGTGTGCGCGATAGAAGAATTCCAAAGTCTGAAGCTTTTTGTTCTTAGTCAATTCATTTGTTGAGCGAAATCTTGTACGCAAAAGAGAGTCTATATTCTGAGAAACCTTGAGAAAGTGTGGTAGAGTATCTACACTGTGGAATCAAGGGAGAACTTTGCTGTAACAACTCTTTTGTTCATAGTGAAATCCAGCCGGTGGGCTGTCAGTGCAGAAGAGTGGACGTAGGCTTGGAATAAGCCGAACCACTATAAACCTTGTGTTCAATTTTCTCTTCCCTACTCTCTGCTTTACTTTGATCATAATTCGTTTTGTTAACCAAAGGAGAACTTCCTTTCTATTGTCTATTTCGTATTACTCACTTATCACGAGAAATTATTATATACCTATTCACCCCCCTCTAGGTGCTTATACTAGCTATCTCAAAAGGCAAATAAAGAGATTTCAATGTCTCATATCACATAAATCTGGATTGAGGCAACTGAATGCATCTTCATCTCGGCGATAAGAGTGATCGATCCTCCTCCATTGAAGTCAGCTTTACTTTTGCTTCCAATTGCATCAACATGGGAATCGAACTCGAAACACAGATAGATCCAGTTCTAATGCGATCAATCTCTTCTTCATTTTGCTGGATCTGTACCTTCCATGAAATCCTAAGCATCTTTTTGCTAAGTTAGACACCACAATAATTTCTTTGTTCCCACCATGGTCTAATACCTCCTTATCAAGAACATCAAACAAGTGATTCTCCTCCATCGAAATGATGAAGTATGAGGCTAGAATTTTGCCCTCTTCTGCCTTTAGTTGAGAAATAGCTTTTTCTCTAGTTAGGAGCTCAACAAGGACAACCCCAAAGCTATAGACATTGCTCTTGTCCGTAAATTGACTTGTTTGGTAGTACTCAAGGTCCAAGTATCTGAGGTTCCTTGCACCATTGTGGTTAAGTGTGTTTGGTTGATGGCAATCGATTTGGAAGCTCCAAAATCCGACACTTTGGCTCGATATTTTTCATCCAAAATTATATTTGATGATTTGATATCGCGATGATAAACTGGTATGGCAGCAGTAGAGTGCGAATATGAAAGAGCCCCTGCAACTTCACTAGCAATTCTTAACCGTATTTCCCACAAGACTAGAAATGCTCTATCTGGATTATGAAGATATTGGTACAGAGTCCCATTGGGAACAATTCATATACCGGAATAGGGATTTCACTCTCCAGACAAAATCCTAATAGCTTGATCACATTTCTGTGATTGATTTTAGAGAGAACAACGATCTCATTGACAAACTGTTCGACTTGTCTTATATCAATAACTTTGGATTTCTTGAACACAATTTTCTTTCCATCTTTCAAATCCTATGTAAACAGTTTCTTGACCACCTTGACCCGTTTGTAGCAGTGTCTAACTCCGCTGAGGTGAATAACTTGCCTTCCTCCACTTGATTGTCTTCAATAGAAAATAGGAGTTGTTGCAACAGAATTCTGCCATTATGTTTGAAGAATGTTTGTTTGAGCTTTGGCTCACGCCTTCTTTTGATGTATTTGTACAACCACCGACAAAGCAAAAGCAACACTATGGCTACGATACCCGTCCTCCCCAGTGTCAAAAGAAAAAAAAAAGCCGAAGGGGGAATTGCTGCGTAACCAGTTTTCCATTCATCGTCAACTTTAGCTTCCACTAATTGGAACAAATGCTTTCATGCTTTGAAGAGAGAGAACAAAAAGGAGGCTTTGCTCAACAAAATAATTCAAAAATATTATGCATTATTTATGGGTGAGAAACAAAGATACAATCAAATAGTTAAATGCATCGACTATGAAATACAGGAAAGATGATCTAAAAGATCATAAACCTATTATATGGCAGCCAAATCAATTTTAAAATTTTCCATCGTGTCAATTTAATTTTAAATCCTTTGATAGCTTGCCAATTTAATCATAAACATTTTAATTGTGAAAATTTAGTCTTAAACATTTTAAAGATTTGCCAATTTTGACTAGAAATTACTAACATAGCGGTCTAATTAGCATTAGCCAATGCTGATGTAGATAATTTTTGTAATTTTTGTAATTTTATGAATTTTTTCTCTTTTTTTTTTCCTTTTTTCCTTCGCAAGCCATCGTTGGGCCCATCAATAGCTAGTAGAGGTCACTAGTCTTGCTCCTTGCCTGAGGCCGATTGGGATGGCTCTCGCCTAAGGCCGGTAGAGGGAAAAAGGGAAAAAGAAGAAAGAAAAGGAAAGAGGAGAATTCAAAAAATTACAAAAATTGTCCTTGTACATCAGTGATTTCCAATCAAAATTGGGCAGAATGACTAAATTGACAAATCATTAAAAGATTTAGGACCTAATTAGCAAATCATAAAAAGTTTTAAGATTAAATTGATACAATTAAAAGGTTGACAGCCATACAATAAAATTATGACTTTTTGGACAATTAAAAAAAAAAAAAAGCACGTGCAAATCCACAATTCATTCAATCACCTTCTTCACTCAGCTTACGCCCCCCGCCCCCCAACTTAAAACTAACGCCTCATGTTGGACAAGTTTCTTTATCCCATCACCATTCTCCCGATAATGTCAAGTTTAGAATAAAGACAATCCAAAAGCAAAATTCATGATTGTGAGGAGATGGAGACGACGTAAAGAGGACAGGGACCAAAGAATGTGTCACAGGTAATGAAAAATGATAATATTGGCGTGCTAGAATTGTGTAAATATTTAAATCTAACTGCGTGCCAAATTTGGGGTTACTGTCAAAGTCAATGTTCTATTTTGGCTAGTTTGAAATCTCGGGCCATAATTGGGTTAATCTCTACAGTTTGTGCGGTGTTAAGTTGTGCTTTACTATGTAAACGATTCACAGTTAAATGTGGAAAGAATACATCCAATATCACTTAAACTAGAAAATCTTTGGGGGAAATAAAGAACGAAGAAAAGTAAAAGAGGGCTAGGCATATCCATTCCTCCCCCTGGCCTGGATGTGAAGCATATATATTTTGCCAAATCTCGGCCACAAAATCTATTGATCATGGGTTTTGACTAATTTTATTTGGGACTAGCAAGTAAGGATATCCTCTTGGATCGATAAAATAGCCATCCCCAAGCGTAAGTCTCAACTAGTTTCCACCAGCACAAGTCCTCGGCAATGTGCCACCAACCGCTTTTACGACCACCACCTTTGCCCCCCTTTCTTTCTAAAAGTCAAAATGGAGGATGCTCACCTCTCACGTGACAACAAATTTCTGGTTGCCTGAGACAAGTGACCTCCCTCCCATCGAATACCGAAGGTCACACACATAGTAAAACTGAGCGCTTTCATGCACAGTACTGATATTAATATTTGCGACGTGATCTCAATCGTTGGTAAATGTCTTTACATTTACCCAAAGCCTAAGGTCACCATGTGTTTTTGACGCTCAAAGAGTACAGACATCGACACGAGGGAACTTAAATCTATTTTTGAAGTTTAAGGAAGCTCAATTGTAATGTACTTAGTAACACGTGATGTGCTCAATGGATCATATAATCTCATTTATCTTCCGCGTAAACTTTGGTGAGAAGGATACAGAAAGTGTCATTTTGAATTTTCCAAGCAAGGGAAATAGTGGAAGAAACATTGGGCGAAATTGTGAATAGTTAATTTTCTCCTACACAATAAAGAAATCAAATTATAGATACTAGCAATAAGCTAACACAGTATGTTTTTTGAGTTAGGCACTCCAAGTAAATTGAAAGAACTTACCAACCAAAATCTTCATCAATTGTGATGGATTAGAAGTTCACTCTTGTCCATCTCCACCGCCTTTCTTGCCATTACCATGATAACCCTTTGGGCATGAACATGTGTAACTCCCATCAACATTATGGCATTTTCCTTGACATGGGTTCTTCTCTGGTCCGCACATTCATCAATATCTTCACAAATTAAACATACACATCAGATCCGAAGTGCAAGATAAAGAAAGTTGATTTTATCAACGTACCTTGACAACCATTCACAAGGTAAGAATTGCCTCGGTAACCTACTTTACAAGTGCACTTGTACCTGGATCCATTTTTGGCATCAGTGCAAATGGTGTTGTTGGTGCACATGAAGCTCCTACTGCTCTTCTTGGCGTCCTTGTAAGAGTTTTCCTAATGTGGACTACATTAATTGATATTGTAATTTACTATTTTTACGGTTACCGTAAAAACATGGTTGGTCTAAAGTGAGATAGAAGGTTTTTTAATTAGTCTAATATGGGGCTGGCTAGTGTGGGCCGAGTTGAGCCTGGCTCGTAATGAGGGGGACTGGATGGAAACTCTATAAATAGTGCTCAAGTCTCTCCTCTAACCCTAATTTCTCTCGTGTATCCTCACATAAGGGGCATTTACCTAACGCTAAACGTGAGGGGGCTGCCTCATTGAGCCAGTGATACGAAGGGCAATAGAGGAGAAGGACTTGATGCGTGGATCCCCTTGATACGTGGGTAATAACTTTTTTGCTTCTGCTTTATGTTCAATGGATCCCAAAATAGATGCGTTAATCTTTCTACTCAATTGTGCATGTTCTTGTTCTAGTTATGAAGATCTTAGGGTTGCGCAATTTGTGTCCAACATGTGGTATCGGAGCAACCATAACCCTAGAACTTGAACACATAAAGTTTTTGCCATAATTTGTGATTTTCGAGATTTTTTGTTCAATAAAAATTAAATTAAATTATATATTCAGATTGGGCTCGACAAGACGAGAAGAACTGTAGGCGGCGCGTCGTCGGGGGAGGCCTCACGCGCCCCCACTCGCGGCCACGAGCCGCTAGGGCATTGGAGACGCACCCCACGCGCCCTCACGCACTCCCACGCGCTAGGCACGGCTCGCACGTGCGCTCCATGCGCCGCGCACTCAGGCGGTGCGTGCGGGCGCGTGGAGCATCGGATCGGCGCGTGGATGACGGCGTTGGATTCGTATGATCATTCTCTACGTCGTGGTGTATTTATTTTACATGTTTGATATTTTTATGTATGTGAAAATACATACAAAACCCTAACTACGCGTATCTTTAGTGTATTTTTGCGTATTTTTTTTTGTATTATTTGTGATTTTGGAAATACATGTGATGGGTTACTAGTATGTTATCACATAAACATTATGAATATGTGATTTATTAATAAAATCAAACTTTATTATAAATTGAAACTGACTTAATGAGATACAATCAGTATATGGTAGTATTTGAGCTATGTATTGAGCTGATGAGAAACAATAAATGTTATGAAATAGCATGTTGATTATATCAAAAATGGGAGGCAACCAAAATTTTAGTTTATCATGGGTAGGGACACTATTGCTGATGCTCAATCATACTCCTTGACATGCTGGTAATCTTTAAATGATGGACGTCTTAAGAACTTATGACCAAACTGATTGTACTGATTAACACATCTGCTGAATGTGGGTAATGCATGCCAATTAAGTTATTGCATATTATATCTAAACTCATATGGTCATTGGTTAATGTCTATCAAGTTGAATATTTTTATGATTAAGAAGTATGACAGCATTTATACAGAACAATTGTATCTACCGTTATAGTTTAGATATTTGGGTTCTGTGTTTTGACTCAATTTATAGGCCATTGGTTGATGCAATCATAATTTGTTACTTAAAATTGGCTAATAAATTAGCTATTGGCCTTGGAGTCATGTTTTGCCTTATGAAACTCATGAGCAATAGTTGATCAGCTATTAAGCTTGTCAATCTGGAGTATCCTATATTGCTATTTATGTTAACTTGTGAGGGATCTTTTGGATCGGCATTCTTTTAATGTTGTTCAAGTAATCAGTAATCGGGGTGCACAAGAGATGCTTGCTCCTATGTTATGAGAATTTTCTCGGTTGCTGTGATCGGTGATCTCATTGGAATCTGTATTTTAGGTTTGTTATATATATTGATATATATGTATGATTAATTTTTATTAATGGATAAAACAATGTAATTAGCATGATATGTGATTTTAATGATAACCTGCCCCTATCACTAAAGTTAAAATTACATATATATGATGTATGTGAGTAGTAAAGTTTATATTCCTAATATGAGAGAATTTCAATGATTCAATTGAGTAGTGATCGCCAAAGTGGCATGCTTGATTGTGTTTGAGAAATTTCGGTTTTGTATGCTAATTGGGATGTCTCCTGGTCTAATGCGTAGTCAAACTCCCAATGGAGGTGATTGTGTATTAGTTCATGGAGGGATACATGATGGTGTGGTAGATGATTGACTGATCTTAGTGGTTCATCTGCCCAAAGATGATGAATTCACGAAGATTAGAATATATTCTCATAACCATTATCATGTGGGGAGTGTACAACTGCATATCATGTATTTGGCCCAAAAGTGATTATATGATTATGCGTGTAAATTTCTGGATGTGTACTTGTACATCAAGTTACACGATACTCACATGATATTAATTATATATATTGCTTAGTTTTTAGTCACATTATTCTGTAATTAATAACTTCATTATTATTGAGATTTTTAATATTTCAAATTTTAAATAGTGGACATACGATTTACTGCTTGGGAAAAAAGTAACATAATTTGCTTACTGTCCATGAAGCGTTCCATTTAGGAACACTTGAAAAGTGGCTTGTCTATTGACTACACTGCTATATGATGATGAAAGCCTTAGTTGCTTGAAATTATGTCTTGTCTGATATTGAAATTAAGACACATCTGCAAAGATTGTGTTTAAGTCATAATAGCATATACATCTCGTACATGGTTGAAAATGTTGTTTCCAAAAGTTTTATATTTAAGGAATAATCTCACATATGTCTAAAGGAAAAGTAGAAAAGTTGACAATGTTGATATTATGTCTACTCTTAACGGTTATCTAAAGACTTCTATAAATTATTGTGGAAGTAAAATTACCGAGATAAAGAATAAAACAATTACATTTAGTCTTAAAATGTTGTCAGGCTTAATAGTGGCCGTGAGTATTTTAGCAAGTATAACAATGCAAAATAGCTTAAATGGTCATTTGTCAAATATTTGGTAGATTCTGGGATGGTAACTTAATTACTATACCTGAAAATCCTGACAAAAAGATTTGGCCGAAAGACATAAATGCACAATATTGAACATGGTGATGAGTATGATTCGTAAGACTAATTTATCTAGTATTTTGTGGGCTGATATTTTGAAAGTAACCTTTTAACATACAAAAATAGTTTCATAAATTTCTTTTGAGTTATAGACTAGACATAAATTACTTGAATCATATGAAATTTAGAGGTGTCATGCAAAAGTGAGATTATGTAATCCGATATTAAGTGCGTTGGAATTCAGATCCACTCGGAATTATTTTGTATCTTATTTAGATTGTTAAAGGGGTATTGATTTTATAACCCTAAAGAAGATGCAAGAATTATGAAATTATATACTCTAAAATTTCTAAAAATTAACGTAATTATAGAGGATAGCTACTCTCAAACTATTAAAGATAATAGTATGATGGAGGTTATTGTGTTTTTGTCTTTACCTATACAGATAATTATGGAATGTCCTGTACCATAGACTAAACTTATTGAGGTTCAAGGTACTATTCTTGATATAGTTTATAATGAAATTTCTTAAATCTCTCAAGTGCAGAATAAAGTGGCTGCAGCTTTATTAAGGAGATTTGTTAGGGAAAGACGATCGGTTATACCATCAGACTATATAGTCTACTTGTGAGAGCATGATTATAATATCCACTATATGGTTGATGTAATGGTATATTTATGAATGTCGTTTCTTATTCTCAATTAAGTATGTGATTAGATGCCATAAAATGCGATATACAATCTGTGAAACATCATAGTGTTTGGAAACTAACTTACTTGCCTAAAGATCACAACTTCATTAGTTGCAAATTGGCGTACAAAATTAAAAGGATTTCAAAGGAAAAAATTGTGAAGTTTAAAACTAAACTTGTAGCTTAAGTTTTCACATTGAAAGAGGGGTGGATAATTTATAGTGAAGAAATAATTATTTCTTTAAATATTCTTTCAGAGTGGACGTGTCATTAATAGCTCTTTTTGATTTGAAGTTACGTTAAATAGATACAAAATCTATATAGTGCAACTGGAGGATTTTGCAGTAGATTCAAATAAATTTGTGTGTAGACTGAAAAGTCTTATTCATAGTCTTAAGAAAGTTTCTAGACAATATTATTAAAGTTTCATAGTGTTGTTATGTTGTTCTATTAGGAATAAAGTAATTCAGTATATATATTGTAAGGTCAGTTGAAGGAAATTTATTTTTCTCATACACTATGTACATGCTATTTTGTTTACAAATAGTGACCTTAAGGCATCTTTTGTCTTTTGTACTGAGGCCTGTAAGGATTGTTTTTGCCATATTATATTAGATTTTCTCGGAGGACATTTGTTGATTGTATATTGGAAATATTCAATATACATCATTGCAAGCCAGGAATTGTTCCTGTTGTTAAGGGTGATGGACTGAATCCATTACATTGTCCTTATTTAGATATTGAGAAAATCTAGTTAAAAGTATACCTTATGTTAGTGCACTTAAAAGTACAATATATGGTTGAATTTGCACTAGATTAAATATCGTCTTTACGACGGGACTTCTAGGCAAATATTAGTCAAATCTAAGACGCGATCACCGGGTTACTGCCAAGAAGGTTTTAAGGTACTTAAATAAGACAATAGATTAGATGTTAATTTACAGATATGTTCAATTCTTGCAGCTGGTAGGGTATTCAGATATAAACTTTGCTGGCTATTAGGATGACATGAAATCAATAACGGAATACATACTTATGTTAGCAGAAAGTGCAGTAAATAAAGTTCTATGTCATCTTCTACTATGTAAGCAATGTCAGTAACATTCTTTTAGGCTATTACTTGGGCTTTTAGGCTCTAGAACCTCATGAATGAGTTAATCGTTTTAACTTTATGGATAGACCCATACGGTTGTATTGAGATAACAAATTTGTAATATTATTTATTTACTACAGAGGTCTCAATGAGTCTAAATATATGGTGGTCAAAATTTTTGACCAAAAGGAAACGGTACAGAAATGTGACGCAATAATATAACATATTTCCACAGGTGATATGGTTATAGATCCACTAATTAAAAGCCTATGCCCATGTGTATTTGAGTGACATGTCATTAGCATGGGCCTAGGAGAATTATGATATGCTGTTGTTTAGTGGGAGCTATTTTAGTTTTACTCTGATAAATGTTTCATTTGTGTTTGTTACACTTTGTAACTGTTTGATATGTATCAATTTTTGCATTCAATAAAATATTTTTGAATGTGTTGTTATTATGTTGAATACATATTGATAAAATCTCAAGATACTGTATAAATCTTGAATGAAGGCTAGGGGCATCCGGTTATTAGCCTTGTCCATATGTCTTGTTATACATAAAGAAATGTTAACTTTAAGGACAAGATATATGTGAATTCATTGAACCATAAAGACATTCTCTAGTGGCACAAGTTTTTTGTGTCGCCTAAGGTAAGAGAATGGTAACTGACAAATGGGATTTCTCTATGAGAGATGTTACCCATTTGCCACACTACCATATTGAATCCATATCAATAAAGTTGATAGCACTCATGACCATGGAAGGCTCTGTGTGTATACATGCAGTTACTACCATGATTCAGTGTTTAAGATTTTATGGGATATGATTGATTATTAAGAATTATCTCTAGACCAAATGTGCACATATACGGTACGATTTCAATTAATATAGTCCAAGTGGGAGAATGTAAGAGTTTTCCTAATGTGGACTACATTAATTGATATTGTTTACTGTTTGTATGGTTATCGTAAAAACATGGTTGGTTTAAGGTGAGATCAAATGTTTCTTAATTAGTCTAATATGGGGCTGGCTAGTGTGGGCCGAGTTGAGCTTGGCCCGTAATGAGGGGGACTGGCTAGAAACTTTATAAATATTGCTCAAGTCTCTTCTTTAATCCTAATTTCTCACATGTATCCTTACCTAAGGGGCATTTATCTAACGCTAAATGTGAGGGGGCCGCCTCATTGAGCCAGTGATACGGAGGGCAATAAAGAAGAAGAACTTGATGCGTGGATCTCCTTGATATGTGGGTAATCCCTTTTTTGCTTCCGCTTTATGTTCGATGGATCCAAAAACAGGTGCGTTAATCTTTCTACGCAATTATGCATGTTCTTGTTATGGTTATGGAGATCTTAGGGTTGCGCAATTTGCATCCAACAGTCCTTGCATGTTTGATTCCCTATTGACTAGTCAAGAACTAAAGTCAATTTGTTAAATTTAAGCTGCTTAAGATCGCTAACCGAGAAGTTGTAGGAGCCAATTTCGGCGATAAAGGCATAACTACAAGGATTGAAATCCATGACATAGCTATATGATTGTAAAAGCTATCAATGGAGATCTTGTAGCCGAAGGAGCCTTTAGGGATGCTCGTCTTGCAGCAACCGATACCGGAATACGATCCGTTGCTGACGTCCGAACCATTGCTGCACAAAGACATACACCCGGAAGAGAACTTCTTGTCAAGGTCTAGGAAAAAGGCCGACATGTCGCAACCGACGGCAATGAACTTGTTCTTGGTGCTGGACAAGGGGAAATCAGCTAGGATGATCCCCGGATATCTGGTTGAAGATGAATTGCGCCCAGAAGAGTTATAGCAGTCTCGACTGGACGGAATGTTTACTCGCGCCTCATGGTTCTCGATGTCGAGTATTTTAATGTTACTACTTCTTCTACACAAGTAAGGGATGGGAGGGTTTATAGAGTTGTCACAGTCGACCATAAAAGATGGGGGATTGATGCGGCAGTCAAAACTGCTATCCCACGATGCAAAGGGATATGGAATCGAGAGGGTTCCGCAAGCACTTCGGCATCCAGGCTTCATCATCGAATTAGTAGCTTCTGTTATGCGATTGCGGTATGAACCCAATAAAGCCCCAAGCACCACAACCTTCAAGAGAAGCTTTCGGACGACCATGGTTCTTCCTTCAACTCTCTTCAAATATGCTGTTTTTTTTATGCATTAACTCGATGGGTTTGGGGGATTATTAGGAGAAGTAAGATGGGTTTCTTCCTTTTGTTTTTTCTTTGGTCAGGTGCAGTTATTGGTTGATCAAAAGAAGTTCGACGGTAAGTTCAAATTGTGGAGTCAACGTCCGCTGGTCCGAGCCACATGCGTGAGACGATTCCATGATAATTCCCCGGGGTGACGAATTTAGTGCAGTGCAGTGCAGGTGACATTTTCCAAACGCACGATTTATTTGACGAGTCCATCACTAATATAGACAAATGTTCTAGAATCGTTTTTCTTCCCCAAGAAGGCATATTTATAATTTGTTTTATTTATTTTCAGTAGAAGAATATTCCTATATTCATTATAGTGAATAATTTGTTCTCAACTTTGTAAAGTCTAATTCGGTTGCGTCATTGTTAGTGATTAATCTTTCTTCCTTACTTAATTTACCATGTTTAATATGTTATGTAGACATTCATGCCATAATAGTGGAATATCAACGGTCCCAAACTTTAACATCTCTATGCATTTAATCATAACAATCATTAGTAATTATGCATTTTAGACATATTCATTGATAAAATATAGAAATTGTGTAATGGAATGAAAATAATTTTTTCCTCTATAAACTTTATGTAATTAGGGTCTTTAATTTGCTAAAATTTTATTGTACTTCTATATTCTTTCATGTTTAAGAACATCATGTGATATGCCTAATTAACCTCTAATATTATTTATTCAACAAATATAAGCTACTTGTTAAGTGCACTTTACATGTAAAATAGATACACGTACTTCTAAAAATTTACATTGTTAGTAAATGGCGTGAATTTTAATATTTAATTAATTTAACACTCCCTTTATGAGTAGGTTGGATTTCGTATAGGAATAAATCCTTGATTATATAGTAGAGAAGATAAATAGACACCTAAAAAGATATGAACTCAACATGTCATGTTCTAATATCATGGAGGATTTTGTAAAATTGGTGCCAACTATTCACAAAGTTTAATTATTTGATGAAAACATGGTTCTTAATATTTAAAAACTTTAGTACATATTGCCATATCCCTCAAACAACACAAGGCATAAACACAATGATAACTAGAATATAAATAAAAAAGAAGTGTCGTACATGTCAATAAATCATTTTTTCTAAACCAAAAAGGAGTTCAGGTAAGGGATTTCTTTTTTTTTTTTTTTGGTCAAAATAACTGATATATTATACGAAAAGAGAAATACAACCAGCTAGTAGTGCATCACTTAGTACAATGTTCTGGAAAATAGGAGGTGGGAAAACAAGCCAGTTATCGACTGAGCCGTGGGCTCGATGGGCTTTGGCGGCCCAATCAGCGGCTAGGTTTGCTTCACGACAAACATGGTGAATCGAAACATTAGGGCATTGAGAGAGCAGATCGTGGAGATAGGCGAAGAGATGTCGTTCCTGCCATGGCTGCGGCTGCTTCTGCCGAAGGATCTCCACCAATAATAGGCAGTCTGATTCAAACGTAACACAATGGAGATGAAGTCGCTGCTTGATTAGATGCTGGAGAGCCCGAATCATGGCGAAGATCTCTGCTTGGAACGCCGATTGTGCAGGTGCACTACTGGTAAACATGTTTGTGAGTTCGCCTTTGAAATTTCTGTAAATATAGGCTATCGCTCCTTGCTGATTGCCTGGTACAAAAGCCCCATCGATGTTGCATTTGATTGTGCCTTTATCAGGTGGTTTCCATCGTTGATCAGTACTGACATTTGATTGTGTAACCCTAGGTTTTGGGGATTGGAGACTCTTGAAAATTCTGCACTGGGTTAGAGCATTATCCACCGCTTGGATCGGATTCGGATTTAGCTTCCTGAAGATGGCGTTGTTGCGTTGACGCCATATCTCCCACAATAGGTTAGCAATCACTTCAAAAT
Organism: Eucalyptus leucophloia subsp. euroa; assembly: GCA_017140325.1. NCBI lineage: Eukaryota > Viridiplantae > Streptophyta > Magnoliopsida > Myrtales > Myrtaceae > Eucalyptus > Eucalyptus leucophloia. The sequence continues at coordinate 11,632,335 of CM029470.1, forward strand.
TTGGGGAGGAACGAGGATGAGTGGCGCGAGTCGCCAACCATGCCTCCAGTCTTTGCACTGAGGTGAGTGATATAGGTATCCTGATCTTGGCGTTTGCCCATATATCGTGTGTCTAGTTATAGTAGAAAAATAAATGTTCAATGGTCTCTGGAGTATTTTGATCACATAGGTTGCAGTAGGGATTGAGAGAGATATGTCTGAAGTATAGGTTGGCTTTGGTCGCTAGGGCATTTTTACATGCTAACCACATGAAAACATGGATTTTAGGAGCCGCTTCCATATGCCATATCTTTTTCCACAATTGATTAGGAGGCTGATAGGAAGATGAGGCCATGGTGGGTGGGTTTTGTTGCTTCGAAAGTAAGTAGTGATAGCAACTTTTAACTGTAAAAGATCCTGAAGAGGTGGCTGTCCAGACTAATTGATCAGAACTAAGTGATGGATTTATAGGAGTGGTTAGGATTGCTGCACATACCTGTTCATTGAAGAAGTTAGAAATAAGCTCCTGTTTCTATGTTGCCGAAGATGAATCTAAAATATCGGCTACTTTAATGGGTTCCCCTGCGGCTGCACACCCTCCTAATTTACCAAGTGAAAGCCATGAGTCTGTTCGGATGTCAATTTTGGATCCATCTTTCACCAGCCATCGAGTTTTTGGAAGAATAGCATCCCTGCCCTTTAATATGCTCTGCCACCCCCATGAAGGTCTATAGCCTGAAGTGGCATTCTGAAAGGAAGACTGTTTAAAATATAGACCTTTGAACAACTGACTCCAAATTGCAATAGGTTGCTGTAGCAGACGCCAAGCTTGTTTACCGAGCATCGCTAGATTAAAAGTAATTAGATCTTTGAATCCCATGCCCCCGTCTGCTTTCGAGTGCTTTACCTCTGACCATTTCATCCAATGTATGCCTGAATCACTATGATTTTTACTCCACCAGAATGCTGATATCTTGTTTTCCATTAATCTGTAGAGTGATAGGGGAAGCATAAAGAGGGACATCGCATACTGAGGTAATGCCTGGATTACTGCTTTTAATAAAATCTCCTTGCCCCCTTTAGATAAAAAGTTTTCCTTCCAACTAGCTAATTTTGCATTCATTTTTGCCAGGATCTAGGAGAACATCTCACGTTTTGAACGCCCCCAATCTGAAGGGATGCCTAGGTACTTGCCATATCTACTCACCACGGGTATTCGTAGTTCGCTTTGTAAAGTATCCTGTAGTGTCATAGGACAATTCTGACTGAAAAATATCGCAGACTTATTCCGGTTGATAAGCTGACCGGTTGCATGGCAGTACTGGTTTAATAGATTAGTGAGATTTTGGCATTCAGAGATTGAAGCTTTGAGGAAAAAAACTGCATCATCAGCAAAAAATAAATGGGATAGCTGAGGGCAGGCACGATTAAATTGGATCCCCTGTAAGTTACCCATATTGATTGCTTGCTTGATAACTATTGATAAAGCATTAGCCATTAAAATAAAAATGTAAGGGGATAGGGGGTCGCCTTGACGGATTCCTCTAGTAGGTTTAAAATATGGGAGCTGTTCTCCATTGAAGCGAATGCTGAAAGAAACCGTTGTGATGCATGCCATGACCATCATTACCCATCTATTTGTGAAGCCCAACTGTTTTAAATAAGCTGCGACAAAGTCCCATTCAACACGATCATAGGCTTTCTGCATGTCTGTCTTGAGAATAAGGTTGAATTTTTTTTGTTTTGGATCGAACCTTAAACTGGTGAAGTACTTCCTGAACGACCATGATGTTATCTTAAATCTGTCTGCCACTAACAAAAGCTGCTTGTTCTGGAGTGATCAGTCTAGGGAGCCAACACTTCAATCTGTTTGCCATAACTTTAGAGATAATCTTGTATGCGAAGTTACAGAGACTAATAGGCGATACTGGTCAATGCTTTCAGGGCGATGAACTTTAGGAACCAAGGTCAGAATCGTTTTGTTTAAGTTTGGATGCATGTGACCAGATTCAAAGAAGTCTTGCACAGTTTTGACAATTGTTTTTTTGATGCTGTTCCAGTGATGCCTGTAGAAAACACCATTGAGGTCGTCTGGTCCAGGAGCCTTGGATGCACCCAACTGAAAGGTAGCTTGGTATACCTCCTCTTCTGTTACCGTACTCATGAGGTGTTCATTCATTTGTGAAGTAACTATTGCTGGACATTGGAGTAGAAATGGATTAAAATCTCTGTATCCCACTGATTGATAAAGTCGAGTAAAAAATCCATAGTAATTGTTTTAAGCTGTTCTGGCTCTCTCTTCTAGTTCTGGTGTTCATCTTTAAGTATACAAATTTTGTTTCTCTGTCTCCTTTGCACTGTACAAGCATGGAAAAATTTTGAGTTCTTGTCACCCCATGTTAACCAGTTAAGCCTAGAATGCATCGCCCAGAATTACTCCTCCTGATTCCACATTTGCTGCATTTCAGTTCGAAGTGTAGTGGCTAACTCTTTATCTCCCCTTTGATAACATTTCCGATTTGTAATGGTCTGAAGCTGTTGCTGTAGTTGCAGAATACGCTGCTTGGCATTACTGAAGCGAGACCGACTCCGGCTAGTTAACTTATGGGATACTGCTTGCAGTTTGGATGGTAAGGAAGAGTGACTCCTCTCCCATACTAGATTGAACTACCTCGGTGCATTCAGTATGTTGATTCTAGTAAGCTTCATAATGAAAGGTCTTTTTTGGCTTGATAGGCTGATAATGAGTGTGCAACACTAGTGGGCAGTGATCCGAGCCGATCGATGGAAAAGCAAACACTGTGGAAGATGGGTATGTGAAACTCCAATCCAAAGAGAAAAATACATGATTCAGCTTCTCCTTCACTAACTCATCCCCGTCTCGGTTGTTAGACCAGGTAAACTCGCAACCTTTACTGTCCAGTTCTATTAAAGCACAATCATTGAGTAACTGCCGAAACGATGTCATTCTGGAATAATTAGCTGGTCTTCTACCCATCTTCTCCCAGGGGTTTAGGAACTCATTGAAATCCCCGATACACATCCATGATAAGTTAGTTGTTGCATGAATTATCCGGATCATATTCCAAAATTCCTGCCTAGCTGGGAAAGAAGTAGGAGCGTGCAGACAGGTAACTTGCATAGAGGTAGAGGTCTGAGTATCCATAACTATCATATTTACAAAATTTTGATCCGAAGAAAGAACTGTAATGTCAAAAAGGTCATTCCAAAACACTGCAAGGCCTCCTAGATAAGCCTACAGGATCCCTCAAAAATGAGTGAGAGAAATGAAAACGACGCTATAAGTTCTTCAAAACTGATTTTGCATTTTTTGTTTCCATTAAGAACACAAGATTGGGCCTTTCAGAGGCTACCAAAGCCTTGAGGGCTTGAATTGTCAGGGGAGTGCCAAACCCCTGACAATTCCAACTTAACATTTTCATTTGGACCGTGGGGGCTGTTGAGGGCCAGCCGCCAAAGCCCAAGAAGAGGGATCATTAGCTTCAAAGACAGGGGTTTCTAGTAAATGAGTTTCATCCAACTCAGAGATATGATTTGTGCGAATCTCATAAGGGGAGTATCGTTTAGGTTTCTTGCTGGATTCCACTACTATCTATGATCTGGGATTCTTGTGTTTTTTCTGTTGTGGAAAGTCTATGGATGAACTTTGAAGACCCTTTAACTTTGCATCTGCAGGGACCAAATCAGTGGTTCTGGGGGTTGAATCAGCAGGAACAGGTGTGGTAATAGAGGAGGGAACTGGGATCTCGGGAGCAGAAGCTATTGGAGGTAAAGTTGGAAGAGGGGGGTGTATAGTAGGTGGAGTTTCAGGTATGGTCTCTTCCATGGGTTCTAGATTAGATAGAGGGTTGTAAAAGGCATCCCAATAGGAACTATGCTGTTTAATCTCTGCCCGCAACCATGGTCCATATACCATTGTTTCACGCCCCTCAAATTGTGATTCCTCATAAGGATAATCCTTTCATGATGTTGCATAATGTCCTAATTTTCCACATGAGTAACAATAGTGTGATAGTCTCTCATACCAAAAATCAAGCCAGAGGGGTTTTCCAGCAATGCTAATGAGCTTCCCTGACTTTAATGGTTGTTGCAGGTCAATTTCAATGCGAATTCTCCCAGATGTATCATGTTTTACTTCCAACACACTACCCATCTGCTATACTGCCCGACTTAGAAGTTGTGGAGTGTTCCATTCCAGAGGTAATCCTATGACGTGAACCCAGAATGGGCACTTGGAGAAATCATAACAATGTAAATGGGTATTTGGTTTCCAGGGTCGTAAATTAACTAGATGACCAGAGAACAACCAGGGGGTTCCATCTAATACTCGCCGTTTTTCTATTTCAGTTCGAAATTTGATTATGTAGATGCCACCATCACTAGAAGATATATCCACATGATCAACACGCCATGCTTTCTTCATTGCAATTTGAAAAGCAAGTAAATTGATGGTAGGGTTTGTAAAGATATTACCCACCAAGATGAGTCGACACTCTTTAATATTGTCCGTTGCTTGTATATCTTCCCAAACTTCCAATTCTTGTTCCGCACAGAGCCGTCCGAGTCGGTGACACAGTGAAGCAATACGAGATGAGTCATCTTTATCGTCCGAAGACATGGCGAAATAGATGGAAGAGATGTAGATTAATAGATAGATACCCAGACCAGAGCACAATGTTTCAAGGGTTGCATGTCAAGGATCGGCCACATGCAAACGGAAAATCTGCGGAGTAAAACCAGGTGGACATTCTGGGAAGAACATCCTTGGGCTATGGTGAAAGAAAGCGAAGTGCTAAGAGTTCCATTAGCGACAACAGAGTTGAAAGATAGAGGAAGCGAGGACAGTCGAAGGGGAAATGAAATTTTCTGCTGAAAGACCTGGAAAAGGATGATCAGAAATAAAACTCGAGCATAACGCGAGAGAGAACTCTAGCATAAGCGAGAGAGATAGGTAAGGGATTCCTTTGACAGTTGAAATAGTAATCAAAATAGACAAACGCATTTCAATTATTTTTCTCTATCCATCCAATTTGTAGCAGAATTGTACCCAAAAGCAAATGACTTTTTCCATTAAATCTTATTTGATAGTGCCAATTTCACTCAGTGACTCCATATCAATTCCCAATTTTCGTTGTTTTCTCTTTTTGTCAGCCAAACCATTTAGATAATCTTTCCTAGCAGATGAAGAAGTCTTCTTTATCAAAGACGGTAAGGCTAAAAATGGATTGAAATTATATTGATTGTGGATGAGTTAAGGAGTGGTGAGTTGTATATCATGTCATAATGACGAAACTAACCATATGCTCTATTCAAATTTCCCACAAAAAATGTTTGCAAATGATATTATAGGCTAAGGTAGGACACTTCACATGAATCAATTTCTTGTATATGGTTAGAATTTCACAGACCATATGAACGAAAACTTGAAAATAACATAAGTCTATGAGGGATCACGTTGAATGGAAGCTTGAAGTTACAATTTAAGATCACAGAATAATTAAAAAAGAAAAAACTTAAGTTCATCATGAAAATTCATGAACTTACGTTAGTGGTCGGTGAAATTCTCATAAAAGCGTCTTCAGTAAAAAGACATGCTATAGGGTCTACCTTCGAGAGGCACACCAAAATTGACGCCCTCTCCATGGAATTTTAAACGAGACTGTTTTGAATTTGACAGATAGAGACAACTTTTATAAAGTCCCTTTGTCGATATATTCCTAATTTTAATTCTCTGATAAAAGTTATAGGGTATAGTTCTATGCTATGTAGCACCGACACGCGACACGACACGAGTATCCGACATGACACGATACGTTGACACGTCATTTCTAAAAAATAGAGAATTCTGACACGTTGCGACACGTTGTATATTAAATAAATATTTTTATTTTAAATTAATTTGATTCAAATTCATAAATAAATAATTAATTAAAAAAAGAGCCTATAATAAATTTACACTAATAATATTAACAAATCAATTCATTTGAAATTCAAAAGATATATTTATAGTTATGAGGAACATTTTTTTAATTTTAACAAAAGTTATCGATAAAATTAATAATTAATAAAAAATTATAATCAATTTATTTAAATAAATCCATAATTTTCTATCATGATCAAAATTTATAATTATTTAAAATTTAATACTTTTATTTTTCAAAATTATTTTTTAATTTTATTTTTTTAATTTTCCGGTTAAAAAAACAATCCCCAAGCTCTACCCCTTCTTTCCTTCGTCCTTTTCCCTCCACCCCAAATTTTTTCACTTTTCTCTCCTCCCACCAGTTGACAATGACAGGTAAGCTGTCACTTCTCCTCCCCCTCACGCCATTAGATCTCCTTCTTATTTTTTTGGGTTTCTTTATGAAAAACCTAGCGAGCCGAGCCCTCCTTTTGCTACTTCTCCTTGCCGCTCGTCGCACGACCCCCTTCCCTCCTCTCCTCTTCCTCTCGTCGCCGATCCATCGCAACAGTGGCGGCCCTCGCCGCTCTCTCTGGCCGTCTCTCGCCGTCGCGGTGGTCCGTTCGTGGCTGCGTCTCGCCGGCAGGAGTTTGCCTTCTCTCTTCTTTCTCTCTGTTCGGCTCCTTCTCTAGCCGTCTCTCGCCGTCGCAGTGGTCTGTTCGTGGCTTCGTCTCGCCGGCGCTCGCGGCCTCTGCTCCCTCGCCTCCACCCTCTATCAATCTTTCGGACACGCGTCGACACGCGTGTCTAGAAATGTTGACCGCGTGTCGGATTTTCCAACACGCGTTGACCGCGTGTCCGAGCGTGTCGAGGTGTCCGACACGCTCCGACACGTGTCGGACACGATACGCGAGCATGGACAGCGTGTCCGTGCTTCATAGGTTCTATGATGATAGTACCATTTTTGCCATATTATATTCAGCGAAGAAAACTCTTAACTATTTTGCTATATCTACCAAGAAAGTTGAGAAACCAAAATTAATCAAACTATCTTCTTTATCAAGAATCATACTTTTACTTTTGTCTTTGTTTCATTTCGAGTTAGGTTAGCTTCGTTACCCACGACCAAATTGAATCCTTAGTGCAAGTCTTTTTTCAAGTTTCAAATCAGCTTGAAAATTCTTACAATCAATTGTAACATTACAACGTGAATTGCGTGCCTAATAAAAGCGAACCTCAGATTCGGGATCGGCCAAATCATTAAAGCTTATAGGCCTTCAAATCGGGGAGATATTAGTTGGCCCCACAAGTCGTTGCTTGGCTTTTCTGGTCAAGGTCAACATCGTGTCGCATGGCATTCGGAACATAAAGATATGAGTTGACTCTGCAAGTCGTTGCTTCGCTTTTTAGGTCTAGGTCATCGTCAATTGCATCCGATGCTTTGGACAAGTAGCAGCACCGGAAATATCTTTGTTTTAAGCTGAAGAAACAAATAAAAAGTTGCTTTTCTCTAGAGAGTCAAAATCAAGAGCAATAGTGATCGATTTTTAGCTTTTGACTTTTCCTGCTGTTATTCTGTTAAAATCAGGAATCCAGTACGGTAGCATATATAATCCTACAATTGGATATGTGGTGTTTGTCTCATTTCTTGCACATTTCATGATAACCACCTAGTAAAGTCAATTTAGTAAGTGACCATCAAATTCAAGGATATGTTGCGGCTATTGACGACATCCACTCTAATTTCACCTCGATTGGATCTTTCTTTTCACTTCAGGTAAAATCACTCCACATTATAGTTAATGCTTCAATACTATTATATATATGTTAACATAGATTAAATTTGATTTGATGTATGACAAATTCATCTTTTGGTATACATCAAAGTTTCATGCTAAATGCTATGTTCAATTTCTCAAAATAATATGTAACTTTGAAATTGAGAAAATCAAGAAATAACATGGATAACAATAGGAGTTAATGGGAGATAATATGTATGATTGGTTTTAGGTCTTGTTCAATCCCACTCAGGAACCAGGAATCACACCTGGAGGACTGGTTTCTAGTTTTTGGAACTGAGAACAGGACCACCTAGTCCCGAAGCCAATCCAGTCCAGTTCTTGAGTAGTCTAGCGAAATCGATGGAGAGAGAGTTTTTTTTTTGTGCAAAGTGTATATGCTCTCCAAAATTCCTCATTCAACTGAACGAAGTAGATGCTTATATATGGGGAGAGAAAAAACTAGAGAGTGGGTTCTGTTATGGCGTCGTCTCCGCGTGCGTTGATTCCGTTTAATTTGCTTCGCTAACACGCTCTATTCTTCTTTATGATTGCAGACGTGAGGGAAAGTGGGGGGAGGGAGCGGGAGCGAGAGAGAGAGAGAGAGCCAGCTTTCTTTTACTGTGGCATGGGCTTTCCTTTTGTTGTGGGCTTTTACTCTCTCTAGGCTCACTTTATTTCTCTTCCAAGTAGGCTATTATTTTTTTTGGGCTTTTGAGCAAAATGGAGACTTTCAATATCGGTCTAGGGAATCGGACTACACATCACCATTTCCAATCTTATGGAACTGGGAACCGGACCAGCACCCCTAGGAACTACTTAAAGCTGGCCAGTCCAATCTAGTTTGGGTGATTCCTGTTGCACGTTTCCAGGGGATAGAGTACCAAGAAGAAGAAGATTTAAGATCAATATGCCATCACAACACATTGACCCTTCCCTCAGCTGTTAAGATAGGACTGACTTTTAGTACACAAATCTCATTAAGATGGTCACCTTGAGACTCGAAAGTCTCAATATTAGTTTAGCTTTTTGATTCACAAGGTCACCTTGACTTGTAAATGTAGAGAATACAACCTTTAGGAGAAGTAGTCATGCCGGAAGGGCCTGGTCTTTGATCACTCAACCATTTCTGGGGCTTCTTATCGATGAAAAAGAGTCTATGCGAAGCGGTCGATTTTCCGCCATCTTCGGAGAATCGTCCAACTATCTTTTATTTTGATTATATAACTCCGACGTGCATGTGTTCAGGATATAGACGAATTATTCCTCACTGGTGATCCACCTGTCACTATGCTATTCGGGTAAGGATTGCCTAGTAGTGTGGCTAACTTAATAGCTTGCATTCTGCAGCCACGTTCATTGCCTTGCAAGGTAATCAATTTCTAGCAGATGTACCAAAGTAGTGTTTCTGGGAGTGTATTAAGGCTTTTCGTGAAACTACATAAAGAACGGGTCTCGTGGTGATTTGGGTGTTCTGTGCTCCGACCCAAGTGGGGATGGATACTCGGACACTGAGCAATGTTGGCATCCTGACTTAGAGTACAGGTGTGGGATGTACCCACCCTAGGCTTCGTAATGGTAGGTTCGATCACATAAGGCCAATACTCATCAGTCATATTTTTTTCGCCGTTAAAATAAGACTGACTTTTAGTACACAAATCTCATTAAGATGGTCACCTTGAGACTCGAAAGTCTCAATATTAATTTAGCTTTTTGATCCACGAGATCACCTTGACTTGTAAATGTAGAGAATGCTTACTTCACCAAAAATTAGGGTATCGCATCAGCAAAGATTTATTCATATCCTTCAAATAACAATATGCCTAAAGAATGACAATGTTTCCAAGAGTGTGATAGAAGAAAATATGAAGGTTTTCTGGAAGTTCACCGCCATTTTATTAGAGGTTTTCATCGCCTCTTATAACTGAAGGCAACGGCATTACATGAATTGCATAAGGCCTTAAATGGCCAACACATACGACCAATTTTCAAAAATACATCTTGGGAATAGATTGCCTTATACAAGATGGACGGTTTTAAAGTGACACTAGCACAATAAACTAGAAAGATTTTTGCATATAATTTCAAAGCATAAAGCTTGCCCATTTACAATTTGGCAAAATTCCTTCACTTATTGGTAGGTTCATGGTGCACAACTATATGAGGGTTCTCCAATGAGTCGCTTGATAACTCTATAAAAATAGAGTTATTTTACCTATTTTAGGCAGTAATTAATGCATTATCTGTGAGAAAATATTTGGATTTCTTTCTGATTATTTGAATTTTCCTTGTTTATGCAGAATAATGAGATATGGAGAGGATAAGGAAAAGAATGTCAACTATCAGGAATTCAAATAAAAGCAGAGTGGAAGATAGATATTAAATTAGAAAATTCTTGATTTTGTTCCCTAATATTATCTGCAAGCATTGAGAGATAGATATCTTGGATATATCCTATAAATAGAGACAGAGAGAGAGAGCAGCTAGGGTTTTTCAGAGGAGGGGTTAGATCGTTTTCCATTGTTCTGAGAGTTTTTCAAGTATTTTGAAGAGAAGACAAAAGTGGTGACAGAATTCTTGTTCTTTAATTCAAGATGCTGGGTTTGATTTATATTTATATTTTTTCTTCTATTATGTTCTAATTTTTTTTTTGTTAGGGTTACGATGTAGTCTAACCATGATGATGTGAATTTCATGATTTTTATATTTTACAATTGATTTCATTTATGTGAGTTATATATTATTGCGTTTAATGCTTTTGAGTGACTGGCCACCACTTGAATGATATGATTTACATGTTTGAGACTGAGAGGTGATAATATGCAATTGCTCATTATAATATATAACCATGAATTAAACGTGAATAGAAATATACCGCGTTATTTGTGTAACTTTCGGTGATAAGGTGATCCAAAAGACTCATTGTAAACCGAGAATATTCATAGTTTTTAATGCACTCATGTTTATTTTAATTCACATAGAGATATAGTGGATTAATAAGCTAAGTAGGTTTGCTATACCTAGAGATAGGATAGTAAATAGATTAGGAAATTCCGCTATTACATGTTTGATATCGTTCTTGTATTCACAACAATATGAAATTCATATCTAGTGGTTATGGTGAAATCAGATACTCTAACATATTTATCTGATTGATTTTACTGCATTTAGTCTTTAAGTTTTGTTTTTAATTTATTCTAAATTATATTTTGATTTGTTAGATAAATTTTAGAATTAATCTATTTTAGTATTTAATTAGTTTATTAATCATTGATCTCCATGGGACGATACTTTTTCTCATCATTATATTACTTGTTCGATATGTGCACTTGCGTTTAGAAATTTACGAACAGCTGTATATATGATACGTGCTATCTAGATAAAATATATGTCTATCCAAAGTCTTAAGGGTCTTGAGAGAAATAAATTGACCCTGGTTGATTGTGCCTTTGTTCTTCTAGAGCCTAGTAGATTGCATCTCTAGTGGCCTCATGTGCTTGGAAATAGCACCTCAGCATTCCTTCTTCATGTGCACTGGGCCATAAGAATTTTGGAACAGATCAATTGCATTTGCAGAGGATGCACTGGACTTATTTGTATTGTCCACTAATTCCTTGAAAATTGCATCCATAAGACCGAGGCAATTTTGGTACAGGACATGGACAACCTATCTAGCTTGCCGGTCGTCCAGTGAGCTGTTTCCATTTTTTTTATAAAGATAATGGTAGCGTGAACTTCAGAATTTAGGGCTCTGTGTGGCACCCCTCGACGGCCCCCGATCCGATTGGGGTCGCCACAGTTCGCTTACCATTCATTTAACCTAATAACATGTTACTTTGATACCATTTCAATTACAGTGTGTCCATACAACCATGGGAGTTTACATATTTTAGATCGGTCCATTGCGTAGTTCATATACGGAAGCACATCCAACAACTCCCTTCCCTATATTAAAAAAACGATGCACACCTACTAAACATTTATAAGTAAAAGCCGTACACTTTTATTTATTTAAACCGGATGGACATCATTCATCGGTATATCAAAATGCCATAGTTTTCTATACTTGGCTATACTTCAAAAGATGACCGACATATCTTTCAACAGTCATATATTTAAAATCCATCAATCGGTGTCGGTGTCCAAAAGTTCCTTCCTTTGCTATCCTCCTCCTCGCGGTCATATCCAACCACTCGATCCATCTACCGGTGACAGTAGCAGCAAAGATATCTTATCTAGTCTGAAATGTTGGTCTCCAAATGGGTGAGTACAGCTACTCAGCGGGTAAAGGACCCAATAAACCACTCAATGCATCACACAATACAATCATAACAATCATAGCATAACACACGTCATTCATGCATCCATGCATAATTTACCTTGAAGCCATGCATGTGTCATCACACCACATGTACATACATCCTCATATAACCTTCACCATCATGTCATACATGCACCATCATACCATAGGTGCACATCCATCCATGCACTCACCATCATCATGTCATACATGTACCATCATGCCATAGGTGCACATACATCCATGCACTCACTATCATGTCATATATGTACCATCATGCCATAGGTGCACATACATCCATGCACTCACCATCATCATGTCACACATGTACCATCATGCCATAGGTGCACATACATCCATGCACTCACCATCATCATGTCACACATGTACCATCATGCCATAGGCACATACATCCATGCACATACCATCATGCATCCATGCACTCATCATCATTATATCACATGTACCATCACGCATAATTCAATTTCAATTTCCCAATTTCATTCTTTCATTTTGGGCTGCCACATTTCTCTTTCCCGGGACCAATGTTTGCATCCCACATTTATCACTCGCACCCAATCCTGGCATCGCGAGAACCATCCGGTACAATACCTGCCAGGCATCTCGCATCCCAACTAGCATCACGAGGCATCCCCCCGGGCACAAACCTCCAGGGCTTCCGGAATTACGTACCGACATACCACCAGGATTCCCCCCTCCTTTGGAATTACGTACCGTATACCACCGGGCATCTTGAAACTCCCGAGGACCCTCCGGAATTACGCCACTAGGCCACCGAGCATCCGACACCCCCACTTTTCGAGCATCCCGACACTCCTGGGGCATCGTCGGCTCACACCTCCGACGGTCTTCTCATTACCACAATGCATATTCCCATACATCTCATTTTCAATTATAGCTCAATTTCAACATGGCATATGATGTGATGGCAAACAAGATCATTTTCCTCATTTGATTCTTATATGCATGTCCAATCATCATCATACATGTAGCAAGATACAATCACTTATGACAATACAATTCATGGGGTCCATATAACATAGAATAATCCATATACTAGGTCTTTTTGAAATTTACCAAATTCCAGCTTACACAATTTCGGAAATCATGTAAATTAAATATCCATATGATCTTCAAAAATCATACAATCAGAGCATGTAATAGACAAGACATAAAGGTAGCAATTTCATGAAGAACACATGCCCAAACGAGCTTCACACAAGAAGATATAGCTCACACAATACAGCATGCAAAATTCGGATAAAATCAGATTGTGCAGTTCTTGAAATATTTCAATTAAAATACACGAATGACGTCCAAAAATTATGAAATTTTACCAGGTGATAGTCAAGATCCTAAGGTAGATTTTTCATGGAGACATATATGCCATATTCGCTCTAGATAATTTACTATAGACGGTCGAAGCTCCTGTTCCTAGTACCGAACCGTCCAGTTTAGCTATCTCCGGAATATCGAGTTTTCGCCTACTTATCCCTCTTCGTTTCCTCTGAAATTTTGATATGTTTTGCCTCAAGAGGTCCCCTACAACTTTCATTAAGGGATCTAAGTGAAATTTTCAAAGAATATTCACCATATAGGCCTAAGAAGTGTCGGGTTTTCAGTACAGTATTTCCAGATTTATCGTCCTCAAAAGAAAATCGTTTCACTAGGCTACACTTGCTCGTTTTACCTCAAATTTGAGTATGTTAATCTTCAGGATGTTCTCTACAACTTTCTTGAGGAAGTCGAAGTGGGATTCTCGGTAAAAAGTGACATGCAACACACAAAACTACCAAGAGGTCAACAAAACAGTTTCAGATCTGGCGTTTTCGTAGAAGAAGGGCTTCACCCCTTAAAACTCAACCATTTTGTCTCAAATTTTATTATGTTATTCTTTGAGATGTTTTCTACAACTTTCGTGAAGAAGTCAAAGTCGAAATCCAACTCAAAACCCACATACAAGCCTCTACAAAATTCTGGGTCAGGCAGCACACTCAAAAACAGAACAAATTTTCAGGAACAACACACTCAAGCTTCGGTTTCTCACACCCTAAACATCCGAGATTCACCACCATTCAAACACACAAGCAAGACACAACATGCAAGAGTAGAATATAGATCCCAACTTGCCTCCAAAATCGAACAAACGACGGCACACGGACGGCGATGAACGAGTGGACGGATGGCGACGGACGAGCGGACCTCCTCCCTCGCTCGGCTTCTCCCTCTCTCTCTCGGCTCCTCACTCTTCTCGCAACTCTCTCTCTCTCTCTCACTCTCTCAAAACCAGCCACTCCCTCTCTCTCTCTCTTTTTGGTTGCTTATATACTTGCATGCATCCTCATTTTGCATGGGGGACACTTGTCCCCAAGGAGGAGACAAGTGTCTCATTTGCCGAAGACACTTGGACAACCCTTCATGCCACTTGTCACTTTTCATGCAAGTTGATGGGCCTCCTTGGGCCGGGCCTCTTGGCCCAGTTTAGGCCCATCTCACTTGGGCCTAAAGCCCAAACTTAAATGGCCCATGTTTATTTTTTATTTTTTTAATAATACATCTTAATCCTCATTTAAATAAATACCTAACTTGCAAAATTAATAAGGCCATAAAACTTGTAGTCACAAATCCATAAATTCCAATTTATAATACACATGGACAATTTCTTTCTTATCACATAATTGTCCATTAAAAGCTTGGCCATAAATCTTATTGCAAATTATGGATTAAATGGCTATAAAATAACTTAATGGTACTTCCATCACCTATTCATAGATTTTAATGTAACTAGAGGTCATCATGAATTTTGGGATGCCACACTCTGCATTTTAGCTTTGTAGAGAACAAATACTGCCGGTAGGATGGAGGATGAAATCACTTTAATTTCTCTGCAAAGTGATGAGATGATGATTCGAGTATTATTCACTAAGAAAACTAGTAGTGAGGTGGCAGTCGACACCAATTGTATAGTTATCAACCAACAACCGATGGAACCGCTTAAGAATAGAGAAAGCCATAGCATCATAACCCACGAAGATTTGTATATAATGGAAGATTTGTACCACTCAGAATTTTAGTTTGTGTCACCTCTCGATCGTCCGAGCGCGTGCCCATCCCTCGGTGGTCGTTTATGTTGCGACATCCCAGGACGCATCGCCGACTCATTCTTTTTAATACACATGCGGAAGCGAATAAATAAATCCTCAAACAACAGAAAGATGGGATTGAAAAACAGGGCCACAAAATTTTCAAATCACAACACACTTATATACACATCAGACTAAGTCATATACATTACTAGCCGATATATATATAGTCTACAAAAAAGGGGGGGTAGAGTGCTATAGATCCTCTAAGCATTCGAGTCTTCAACTGAATATTCCGGGGACCCAAGATTTGAAAGACTTGGGTCTATCATTGAACCACTTGGAGGGTCAGCCGTACCCTCACCAAAAGCTATCTCCACCACTGACCTAGGAATCTCAGACTCTGGAAGGGGGCCTTCTCTGGGTCCATCTCGCCTATAATGATACCACAATTTGAATTTATGGGGCATCTTCTGGGATAGACTCACATCAACCCAGATAGTGGATCTTACGAGTTTGTAGACCTAGGCTCCTTGGCTCCCAGGGAGGGGAATTTGAGAGTGTTGTTCGGTGACCTTCTTCGGCTGGCCAAAACACTTAGGAGGTACATCCATCTAAGGATCTGTAAATATTATCCCACAATGGGGTGAGACGACATCTCAGCAAGTTCACCCCTTAAACTCCGACTAGGAAGGAAATACGCCTAAAGGCTACCTATGCACACAAGAGATAGGTGACTTACCTTTACCTCAGTTCTTTCCTGCAAGTCAGTACGATTCATATATTCAATGAATCACCTCAATTCGAATTAAATTATCAAATCAAATCGAGTCATCGATCAATCAATCCAATCGATTCCATATCATCGATACCATCTCTCAGTCAATCCATTCAATACTATCTATAAAATTCGATCTCATCAAAATCTGCTTACCATAAACTGAAAATAGATAGTATAACTCACCAAAAGTTGATAATTAATATAGCTCACCAAAAGCTGATAAAGTATACTGCTTACCCTAAGTTGGTATATAAAGGCCAGCATGCTGATATAGTATACTGATAATGCTCATCAAAAGTTGTTAGAGTATACTGCTCACCCTAAGCTGATATATCAAAGTCCATATGCTGATATAGTATATTGATAATGCTCACTAAAGCTGTGCGATACTTAATTTTTATTATACTTGATAAAATAATCATATATGGGTACACGGTTGGCCATAGCCAAAATACAATAATTTCCTTTTTTTATTTTATAAAATCCCACAAAATATAATAGCCCTCAAACACATTTTTGGCACTGTAAACCGACTCCCGATATTTTTAATTAAATATCAAAATTACCCAATTTTGGAATAAATTCCTAAAATTTATAAATATCAATCAAATAGCAGAAATTAGCATCCAGATAAATAAACCAAACACACCATTGCAATCAGCACGAAATTTTGATCACCAACTATCACAATATAATTTACGGAAAATAATAAATAATTAAATAATTACCAAAATTAATTATATAAATACCAATAAATGCCAAAAATACAAACTTAGGCCGGAAAAGCCTAATTAAATACCGAAACGGGGTCAGAAAATTTCCGAACCTATCTAGATAAATAATACAACCTATCTATTTGCTAATTACGCTGCCCTAATCACCTAACATGCATAAACGAATAATTAAATCACTAACCCGTTCTAACTAATCACATAATCCCTAATTAGCCTAAACTAATTAATCCTTAATCATAATTAACTCCATAAGTAGAGTTTAGTTAGTAAACTCACCGGTTTTGAAATTCGATGAGTCCACAAGGACGGTGAGGTGGAGATGAGCGACAAACTCCGAAGCGGTGACACCAAGTGAGGCCTAGAAAGGGTCCAAAGAGGGCCTCAAAGCCCATAGCTTCTTGTTGGGTTTCGGTTCTAGTTGGTGGGTTGAGAGGGCTGCGTGGACAGCTAACTTGGGCCGAAACGATGAGGCTAGCTGCTAGGCGGGCGGGTGGAGCAAGCGGCGGCTTCTAGTGGCGGAACGGGTGGCCAGGTAGCTTTGACGGCCAGGGACGGGGCCTGATGGGACCTGAGGAGGCTCGGGACAGCAGTTGGGCACGTGGGATGATGGAATGACGCATGTGATGGGTGCGGCTCGAGTGGGGGCACGACGGTCACGAGGTGGGGGTAGGGGTGTCCGATGGTGTGCGATGGCCAAGGGGGACTCTCCTCTAGTTTTTATGCAACTTTTGAGCTTCAATTGGCTTAGAAATGGAGAAAGTGGTCGACTCAAGTAGAAGAAAGGGGACAACAAAGCCTTGAGGGTCCCTCCAAACTTCTTTCTATCCCTTTGTCCCCTTGACCAATGCCCCACCAACATGGGCTGGCTTCCTTAGCCATTTGTAGCCACAAAGCTTCCCTAGGAAGCTGTTGAGGTGGTCCAAAGGTTGGGGACCAAGGGGGGCTACGAATTTGAAGCATTTTCCCCTCAATTTGGACCAATCTCTCTCCAATTGAAGTCAAATTCAATCCTATAAATTCCACCAAGGTATCCTTGATCAAATTGACATTTTTCCTCACCAATAGAACCAACTTGCATTCCAAAAACACGATAAAAAATGGTCCCCTGAATTTTCCGGTAGCAAACGGCCCTATTTTGAATTTTTGTAAAAAATCTCGATTTGCAGAAAAATCTTCGGATGATGAGTCGACGTTCCTAAAATGACTTGTGACATGATAGAACTTTCAATTTCTAAAATCGGATTTAAATTCACAGTTAATTTCAATCTGGCGCGATTTTAGCATGACTTAGCTGATCGGGTAGTTTTTAGAAATTTCTGGTGCAATTGACCCGTGATCGATTTATTTCGAGTCATAATGTATATCTTTGATACATTGGTGACTCTCGGTGGTCGTGAAAATCTCGAGATTTCAAATACGGACACATGGTACCAAAAAGACAAAAAAATCAGCCTAGTGTCGATCGATGAGAATTTTACAATTTGGTGGAATCATCCACACTTTGATCACCTATCTCAGTCGAACTGACTTATCTCTGATCTCTAATTAATTTTTTGACTGTGCCATAATGATCTCTATAGATGAGCACGGTCGAGTAGTTAATTTCTGGTCGAATTCTCAAGTCTATTGTATTTAAAATTTCTTAATGGCTTCCCCCGATAGTCTAGTTATCTCATAAGTGATCAGCTAAAAGAATAGCACTATAAGCGCGTTGATGAAAGGCCCGATTTATTTAATTGAAAACATGACTGAAATTCCAGGTTGTTACAGTCTGCATAGGCCAAACCTTGAGAATAAAATTATTTTACCACTTCCATTAGTTAAAAAGCTGGTCGAGGTCACAAATAGGCTCATCATGATAATTATATGCCATTGCGTCAGCCAACATTGTCGATGGAATCTCCTGAAAGCTTTTTCAGTGATGATAAACATGCTACATGATCCACATTTGAAAGGCAAACATTATAATTTAGCACATTTCTTTGTGGAATTTAATGCCAAAATGGTTGATAATGGACATCAACATACATAGATAGGTTCTCTAAATTCTCGTCAAAGATATACACCATCTTTACTTTCTTAAATATAATATTGAAAACTTTAACTTGCTTTCTACCACTATGAATTCGAAGATTTAATATTAATCAAAGTAACGTACTTGTAAAGATCCCCACTTTTACTCTTTTTTTCTTGCACGCATGACAGATAGTTAGCACCATATATCCAAAGAGAAGCTTTGGTAGAGACTTCATTTATCATATAACGAGTAAAGGCTTAGTAGATTGCAAGCATTCGTATCCATAAATACATAACTCTGTTCCGTGATGGTACATAATGAATTTGAATGCCGTTGGTAACTATCAAATATTGTTGGTACAAAAAAGTGACACGCTTACCCAATCGCGTGTCAATTAGTGTGGTTAACAACGCCTTTGAAGTTACTAATTTATATTCGAAATCACCAACCTCAATTTGACTGAAGTACCAACATTCATCCAATTAAGTACAAACTAATTACAGTCATATACCAACTTTTTATCTTTTGCTTCGTTCTGAGAAGTATGAACATTTCTTCTACTTCCAAAATTATCAACTACTTTAATAATCTACCAACATCGGTTCTTCTAGTTAACGACATCTTCGACGTAATTTTATGTGTTAATATGACATATGTTGATATGACATATGTTGATATGCCAATCAAATTAAGGTTAGTAATTTCGAATGAAAATTAGTAAATTCTAAGGTCTTTGTAAGCACAAGTATAAATGTTGATATATTATTAAAACAGTCGGTCATCCTAGAAGTGTGAAGAAATGTTGGTATTTCTCAAACCGAATATAAAACGTTGGTAAATTATTGTGACGGTTGTTGCTACACTGGTCAAATTAATAAATAATTGATTTGAGCTTTAGCAAAGACAATACACATAAAAGAAGAATTAATTGCATAACAGAAGAATAACTGACCAATATCTTCTCTTTATCGGATAAACTTAGAATATTCAAGATAACCAACCAGTTGATCAACCTAATCAGCTGCACTTGCTCTAATGTGGTATAACACTATGATATCCAAATATATGCTACGCCACCTAAATCACAAAGAATTAGCGGATCTCAACACTACTTCTCGATTTTATGTATGTCAAATGGCCGCATTCGATGCTAGTTGAGGCATTCCATAAATTGATTAGCTTTTTACCGATTGGCTTTCGCTGTCTTGTGCCCAAGAAAAAGTATACCCTTTTATTTTCTAGTGAAAAGATCCCCCTTAGCCTTAGGTAAGTGAATCCTGCACCTGTGAAATACGTACTTCTATCGGACTTTATTTCCTTCCCTTACTAATTCATGGTAATGTTTTTGATTTGTTGATTATTAATATGGACATTAACTATATAAAAACTTGGCTACAAGATGACGTTCGTAACTGAAACTCAATAAGGCAAACATGACTCTACTCCATTGATTATATAAATGAGTAACACATGAGCAAAAGTCAAACATGAAATTCATTTTGATTGTTGGTGTATGGAGTTGACCATTTATCACGTGTCTAATTGATACGTGAAAGTTTCATCATATCACTAATGAGACAAGATCATGGAATTGCCCAGGAAAAAAAAAGATTCATCCAAGTTGGACATACTACATTCTCGAGCAAATAGAAATCTGCACTTCCATATCATTTTAACTCCGGTACACTCAAAGACAATATAGCTCCCTAATCTGATAAGCTCCACCAACAAATAGTAGGAGTAAACCATTTTCACATTATGTCACTACTTTGAATCAAAAAGCTTTCTAAAGCTAAATTATGTTGCATGGAGAAAGACACTTATTAAAGATAAAATACATGCTTATTAATGAACAAGAAGCAACCCAAAAGCCCCTACCTATTGAGTTTGAACGTGAAAGAACCAAATGAGCCAGTGCAATCAATGGAGACCTGGTGCAGCCACAACATCCAACACAACATACCTAGACATATATCAATAACCTATAATTGTCATCTCCCACTACTAACTAGTTGTAGGACCTGTTTTTAAATGCTATTCGTATACTCAGTGTTTGTGATCACAATACTATCCATGTACACATCGGGCTTCTCTCCTAGTAAACGAATCGTCTCTTCTGGATTCACATCGATACCATTGACCCATGGATGCTTTGCCATTGTTCTGAGTCCCTCCAATTCCATTGCTACTTCCTTCATGGTTGGCCTCTCCTCACCTTTTAATTTCAGGCATCTCTTGGCAAGATTGGCAACTTCCCTCACCTGCTCATTGTTTCCTCCATTTGCAATAACTTCCTCAACAATATGAAGCAATTTGTCATTTTTCAATGATGAAAGAAAGTACGTTGCCAAGCTCCGCTCTTCTTCCGGTCGATCAAAAGAAAGCGCCTTCTTCCCTGTCAATAGCTCAGCTAGCACAACCCCAAAGCTATAAACATCACTCTTTTCAGTCAATTGGCTTGTGTGAAGGTATTCAGGGTCTAAGTATCCCAATGTTCCCTGAACCATAGTAGACAATTGTGTTTGATTAAGTGGGACTAATCTTGAAGCTCCAAAGTCAGAGACTTTTGCAGTGTAATTATCATCCAAAAGGATGTTTGCTGACTTGACATCTCGATGGATAATGGGAGTGGAAGCCATGGAGTGCAAGTATGAGAGGACTCCAGCAGTTTCTGAAGCGATTCTCAACCGGGTCTCCCAAGACAGCTTCGATGACTTGTTTGTATTGTGGACATGGTCGAAGACAGTTCCATTATTGACGAACTCATACACCAATAAAGGCACCTCGGTTTCCAAACAACATCCCAATAGCTTGACCACATTGCGATTATTAATTTGAGAAAGCACAATGACTTCATTGATGAACTGCTTAATTTGGCCACGGTCCACGAGCTTGGACTTCTTAATGGCAACTACCATATTATCTGGCAACAACCCTCTATAAACAGTACCATAACCTCCTTGCCCGATTATTCTAGTCTCGTCATAATTGTTGGTGGCCTTCTCTAACTCTTCAGCGCTGAAGATTTTAGTAGCTTTTGTGGTTCTATCACGTTCATGTAATTGTTGTTGCAAAAGCAAACCGCCATTTTGCTTGAAGTATTTTTCTTTAAGCCTGATGAGCTTCCTTTGTTTGTATCCAAAATACATAAAGCCTATGCTGAAAAGCAGCGCTATTATTCCCACAGAAACACCTGTATACAACATTGATTTTACAAAATAATTAACCACGTGATTATTTGCACAACAAATCATTGCACCATATAAAAGCGGCCACGCATTCTAAGTTTATGTAGAATTATATCGTGAGGTTTCCTCGAAAAACTTCACAGTTTTGCGACAATTTGAGTCTGAAATAGGACAATGGATTTGGTTATGCTAATCTACAAAAAGAGGATGAAAATCGCAATCGTCCCGGTCTACAAAAAAGGTCAGCAGTTTAACAGGTTTAATTCGACATGAAAGAATTCATAGAATTATAAACTCAAGCTAACTACAAGGATCCTTATCTTTTCGTATGGTCCCGCAGTATACTTGCTTACAGCTTCTTAGGTCTTACGCAACCAAATTCACGCCATCTATAGCATACGTTTATAGAGACTTTTTCGTTGAACTATGCATGATTTTAAATGGCTCAATACAAGTCCCTCTTTGTATTCAGCTTGATCCCTTCTGATTACGTGAAAATGGCAAGGACTAATACCCTTGAGGAAATTTTTTTAAACAGATTAGTATTCGGTGCGAAAGTTGCTTATATCTTCATCTGTTATTTGTATCGTCACCTTCGATGGATGTTGTTAAGTCGCTAGTAATCAACTAGTTATCTAAATGATATTGTGATAAATATGGCTTGTGAAGAAATTAAAAGAGTTGTGTAAGTTGCGTCACACATAAAAGAAAGATGAAATAGCCATTGAACCAGTTCTATCAGTTCTTACATGCTAATCAAAACTAAATAGAGAAAGGAATGGGTTTGACTTTTAGGAACCTTAAAAAAAAAAGGATTGGGGCTCTCTAATGAGATTAAAAATACATGCAAATCCACGTTTCAATCATTCACTTCATGCCTCATGTGGAGCAAGTTTTTTTTATCCCAATCATCGCCCTTGCAATTGCAAGTATGCGGATTTAACTATTATTGTAAGAAGATAGAAACGACAGAGAGTAAAGGAGTAAAAGAAATGTCATAGTTAATAAAGAGATAACGTCAACGTGCTAAAATTTTGTATATATTTCAAGCTAACAGTGTGCCAGATTTGAGATAACAGTCAAACTTAGTGCTTTATATTGGCAAGTTTAAAAGTTCGAGTCAGAATTTGATCAATGCCTACAGTTTGTGTGGAATTAAGCTGTGCTTATTATATGAAGTTTCACGGTTAAATGCGTAAAGAATATTGGTAAGAATACTAAAGCTAGAAAATCTTTGGGGGGGGGGAAGAATAAGGAAAGAGCAAGAGGAAAAGAGGGCGAGCCATATCCATTTATCCCCCAGCCTGGATGTGGAGCAGAAGAATTTTACCACGTCCGTGCCCCAAAATCCATCGATGACGGGCTTTCGCTCATTTTATTTGGGATTGGGAAGCAGAAATATCTACTTGAATTGGCAAAAAGAGCGATCCCTATGTGTACGTCTCCACCAGTTCTCGCCAACACAACTTCCCGCCCAGGCCACCCCCCTTTCTAAAGGTACGCATGCGGGTGCAAGCGTAGGGAGAGGGGGAGGGGGAGAGAGAGACTTGAGGTGGTGTTGGTCGTTTCGGCGGCGTCCGGTGTTAACTTCACCAGAAGTGGTGGCTACGAGCAACAGAGGCGGTGATGGATGGAGCTTGTGGGCAGGGAGGGAGAGATGAGAGAGAAATTAAGATTATGATCTAGGGTGTGTAGTTCTAGCTTTGTTTTGCCGTTCTTGACAATAGAATTAATCAACAATGCTTATGTGATAGGACCGTCATTCCCTCAAGGATGACTGTCCTGTCTCTCCACCTCAAGTTTTGTGTAGCCAACTTGAGGAAAGATTTAGCCTGTTCGAGAGTACAGTCCCATTTTTCATCTTCCTTTTCGCATGACTTTCTACTCCTTTTTTTTTTTTAAATTACTTTTACCAGATGCTTTTCGCATTTTCATGCAGAACCTCATAATCCGTTTAAGATTTTAGTTGGTCAACAGTACACCAACTAACAAGAAGAAATTATTAGGAGATTTTCCACTTAATTTTGATGAATGTAGCTCGTAAAACGAAAGAAGAAAAAACATAAAGACATGTTTTCCTTTATTCTACGATATTCTGTAAAGACTTATAATGTTTGATCGTAATTAAATACAAAGAACCGCATAAAATACACTATGCTTTAGATTTTGGAATTTTGCACCAGTATTGACGACATTTTATCATAGGTGAGTGCAACATACTATGAAAATTGTGAATGAAAGATTTACATCGTCATGTCATGAGTGCGAAACTTTATAAAATCTCAATTTTTTTTATTGATGACCATTGCTTCATTTCATCTTAATCAAGTGTATGATTACGAGGTACAGACATTTCAGCAGTTACCAAGGGTAAAATGTTGTAGAATGTGAAAATTTTTATTTTATGAGGTTGTGAACAATATGCAAAATTGACTACAAATCAAGAACTGATTATCTTGCAAGATTGTTCATAGAGGAAAGATGAGATGAAGATTGAGATTCAAAAGATGTAGTCAGGAAGAACAAAGAATAGTTTTAATTTCAAGGAATTGTCTTAATTTATTTATAAAAAGAAGTTGAAGAGACCGTAAACATTCGGTCGCCGATTTTTCTTGAAATTGTGGTATTGGCTCAAAATCATCATTTTGAAGTAGTAACAGTACTTACCGACCCCAAAAAAAATAGTAACAGTACTTATCAGTGCTCATGATTAATGCACGATATGATATAGAAAGCCTACTGACCAAATCATTGACATGCTCCAAGTCTTCTATACATACATATTGTATATACACACACGCATATGTATATATAAATATACAATGTTATATAGAAATGGCAATTTTGTGACGTGGTTTTTCAGGTCAATATTTTGACTAATTCAATGCCACAACCTTGCGACTCCGCGCTTTAAGTGGCAGTGAAGATCACGCAACTACAAGTCATACAGTACCAATATAAACAATCGCAACTTGATCTCGATAGATGGAAGATGCATACACAATTGCCCAAAGCCCAAAGTCACCAAGTCAAAAGATGCTTGAACAGTTCAGAAATTGACTAGAGTGAAATTAATCTACTCTTGAATTTTTAGAGAGCTCAGTCGTGATGTATTTAATGCATTAGATGATCTCATTCATCCTCTGATTAGAGAACTTAAGTGAGAAGGACATAGAAACTTTCATTTTGGATTTTATTCAAGCAAGGGCAACAGTGGAAGAAAAATCAGGCGAAAATGTGAATGGTTAATCATCTCCTACACCACAGACAAATTAAATTATATATTCTCGAAATCAGCTAGGATAGTAGTATATTTTTTGAGTCAGGAGGTCCAAATAAAAAGAAAAAACTTACCAATCAAAATCTCCATCAAATGTGATGAATTAGCAATGCATCCTTGTCCATCTTCACCAATCTTCTTGCCATCACCATGATAACCCTTTGGGCATAGACATGTATAACTCCCCTCAATATTATGGCACTCTCTCTCACACTTGTTCATCTCAGAATTTGCACATTCATCAATATCTACACATAAAATGTATATAATCTTCTTAGATCGTATCAATAGAAAGGACAAGTTAAAGAATGTGGATGTTATCTACGTACCATGACAACCATTCTCAAGGTAAGGATTGCCTCGGTAACCTTTTAAACAATTGCACTTATACCCGACTCCATTTTCGGCGTTTGTGCAATAGGTGTTATTGGTGCACATGTATCTCCTGCTGTTCTTTTGGGCCTCCTCGCATGATTGATTCCCTATCGCCCAGTCGAGAACTAGAGTAGACTGATTAAATTTAAGCCTCGAAAGATCATGAACCGAGAAGTTGTAGAAGTCATTTTCGGCGACAAAGGCATAGCTGCAAGGATTGAATCCCAGGACATCGGAATGATTGTAATAGCTCCCAATAGAGATATCGTAGCCCATGGTGTTCTTAGGGATGCTCGTTTGGCAGCAACCGATACCGGAACACGACCCATTGCTGACGTCTGAAATGTTACTGCACAAAGACATACAACCGAAGGAGAACTTCTTATCGCGGTCTTGGAATATAGCCGACGTGTCGCAACCGATTGCAGTGAACTTGTTCTTGGTGCTGGATATGGGGAACTTTGCTAATGTGGAAGATGGAGATAGGCTTAAAGACCAAACTCTCCCAGAAGAGTTATAGCAGGCTCGACCAGTCAAACCGTTAACGCGTAGCTCGTGATCCTGGACAGAAATGTGGAGTATTTCGAAGCCACTCTTTGTATTCATGTGAGGTGTGGGAGGGTCGGTAGAGTTATCACAAACAACTCTAAATGAGGGATGATCGGCACGGCATTTGGGATCACTGTCGTTCGATCCAAAGGGGTATGGAATTTCGAGGTTTCCACAGAAACTTCGACATTCGGGCTTGGTCATTGAATCATCAGCTTCTGCTATGTGATTGTGGTATGGATCCAATATGATGATCCCAACCACCACAACTTTCAAGAGAAGCTTATGGATGACCATGGTTCTTCCTTCAACTCTCTTCATAAATTTTTGTTGTTTCGATGAATTAATTCGATGGGTTTGGGGTATATAAGGAGAAGGAAGATGGGTTTTTTCTCCTTTTCTCGCTGTTTTCTCGGTCCAGTAATTGTAGTTATTGTCCAAGTACAAGTTGTGGAGTTAACATCAAGTGGTCATAGCTACTTGCGTGAGACGATTCCACGATAATTCCTCCTGCGACGAAGTCTTGAGCAATGCGGTCACGTCTCTTCACGAAACTTCGTAACATAAACTTGACGTACTTTTCCTGGATCTTTCTTCACTACTCATCGAGAAGACAAGCTATATTCTGAGCCGAAGACAGGAGTACTCTTGTCAAAAAATGAGCTGCTCTTACTTTTCTAATAATCTTTAAAAGATTAATCTATGATTCTAGAGCCTAAGAAAATATCACGAAAAGTACCAAAAAAGTCATAAATATATTGCATTGATATCGATTTAGTTATAAACATTTCAATTAGACCAATTTAATCCTAAACATATTTACATTAGTACCAATTTAGTCTATCAGGCCAATTTAGGCTGGAAACCGATAACGTGGGTTGCGGCAATCCTGCGTGGCATCACCGGCACTGATGTGGACATTTTAAAATAATTTTTTACTAATTTTTCGATTTTTTTTAAATTCCTTTTTCTTATTTTTCCTTTTTTTCTTTCCTTTTTTTTTTCCCTACCCTCGCCGCCCTTGCCCAGGTCACAAGCGAGGGTCTCACTGTTGCTAGATCTAGCGAGGGCCACGACACTTCGCCAACCCCCACCTATGGTTGATCATCGGCAATGGCTGGTATCACCCATAGTCTAAAGAAAGTAAAAAAAAAAAAATAAATATATATATATATAGTAAAAAAAATCATTATAAAATGTCCACATCAGCACCGGCGATGTCACATAGGATCGCCAGCATCCACATCACCGATTTCCGGTCTAAATTGCCGGATGGATTGAATTAGTACCAATGTAAAAATATTTATGATTAAACTAATTCAATTGAAAGGTTTATTACTAATTTGTACAAATACAATAGGTTTAAGATTTTTTTGGGTACTTTTCCCAGAAAATGTCTCTCCCTCCGTGGGACAAGAAAAAGTCTAGTCTTCTCCTTTCGCTGTCGATTTTTGATGCAATGTATATTGGGGATGTTGCTTTTGTGCATGGCAATTTTTTCCTTTTGAGGGTTCATATTAATCCAAAATTAATAGTTGATAGGGAAAAGACAAGAGCGGACGCATTCTATGTTTGAACCTTTCCAAAACATAATATTTGACCGTAACTGCACGTTGTCACACGGCAATGACTAATGAAAAAAAGCCAACTTGTTGACAAATTTCATCAGCTAACAACCTTAGAAATTTCTCTGTTTAATATTCTTGGATTTCTTTTCATTGACTGTTTGAAAATCCGAACTGCCGACTAAATTGGATGATGCAAGGACGTGTGATGTGCGTCCCAACTCATTAACTTATTAACTAGGGCTTAAACTCCATCACAAGCATTTGCCAACTTTTTCATTCCGATATTTATTTTATATATTTGAGAACATTTTAAGAATTTCATAATTAATAAAAGTCTTGAAAAATATAAAAGGCCGAGGAAACAAATAGTAAAAATCATTAAAAGTATGGGATATGTGCATTTTCACAATGGCGCTGCCATTGCTGCCAT
The DNA here is from genome assembly GCA_017140325.1 of Eucalyptus leucophloia subsp. euroa. Classification (NCBI taxonomy): domain Eukaryota; kingdom Viridiplantae; phylum Streptophyta; class Magnoliopsida; order Myrtales; family Myrtaceae; genus Eucalyptus; species Eucalyptus leucophloia. The sequence continues at coordinate 11,660,341 of CM029470.1, forward strand.
CACTGGAGGGGCCAGCGACCTCGCCGGCCCTAGGCTACGAAGGGGGGCCAGCGTGAGGCTCCCCTAGGGCTATCCCCCCTCCGACGATGGGAGGCAGTGACATGCCCAACCACAATCCCTGCCTTTTTTTCCTTTCTTTTATTCCAATTCTGTTTTTTAAAATTATTTTAGCTTTTTAAATTATTTTTACTATTATTGAAATAAGAAGAAAAAAGTAATGAAAAATGCCACATAAGAAAAATAAACTAAATTTAAAAATGCAATGTCAGTATTTTTCGTTAGAAAAATTGGTGTAACGGAAGTAACCAATTTGATAAGTTTTAGGATTTGATTACACTTTTTGAAAGTTTTATGACTTAATTGCATTTTTGCGTCAAGTTTTACAACTTAATTACGTGAAGAAAAAGATTCCTTGGTAAACTCTAAAATACAACAATTTCGAAACATAATATTGCAAAATAACTCTCAATCGTTAAACGACAATCTCTTTATTTTTTTTAAACAAATTTCATTTGTTGTGTCTTAAACTCCCACTCTCACCACCACAAGCATCTGCAAAAATGTATATGTTTATTCAAATTATCCGTTGGAAAATTGAATAGCAGTATTATGTTCCCAATAGGGGAGCTTACCTTGTACTCTAACAATTATAACACACATAAATAGATAATGTTTCTTTTCAATAGATCAGTTATAGAATAGATAGAATTAGTGAATGTAATATCTTTTAATACTCTGTCATATAGGAAGCATGGCAAAACATCAATTAGATATAACAAACATGACTGTCCATTGACAAATTAACCTGGCCCGAACCAGTTGACCTACCCTAGCAAAAAACCTACCTATATATAGCCAAAGAACGAAATCCGCGGTGTCCAAATTTGCACAATAGAAAACATAATCCTCAAACCAAATCACATCTTCTAGTTCAGTAAAACCACATATATGGTCCGAGATCTAATCCTTGCTAAGCAAAAGAACTTTGGGAGTTTAAAATTGATTTTCAGAAAATTTTGAAAGTCGACTGTAAAGTTTCAAGTAAATGCCAAATCAATGGGTTGGTTTCCTGACAATCTCTTGAATACGACAATGTCTAATCAGGATTTGTCATTGCCCGCCCAACATTGACTGCATCATTGATGAAGAGTCTCAATGATGCATGAGACGATTCACAATAACAATTCCGCGTGTAACAAGTCTTGTGCGGTGGCGGTGCACGGTTACAACTTCTAAATGCGTGATTTATTCGACATATTTATTTTTTGAATCTTTTGGCGCTACTCATTGAGAAGAACAAGCCCATGCGATCCAGAGACTGAAGTGCTCTCGTCAAAAGAGGCTGCTCTTACTTTTCAAGTATTCTCTTAAAGTAATTTTAGGATTTTAGAGTTTGAAGGGCAATGTCACTCTCTCCGTGGGAAAACAAAAGTCTGGTCTTGTCCTTTCCCAATAGATTTTTATAGTTGGAATATTGGGGCAAAACTTAAAAGTTGATGGGGAAAGAAGAAGACCTGACCCTTCGTCTTTTATGAAGAAAGAGACTCATTGGCAAACTCTAAAGTACAACAATTCCAAAACATAATATTGCACCATAATCTCGATCATTAATCAACTATCTCTTCGTTTTTAACTGAATTTCATCAATTGAACGAGAAGAACTAATGATAACCTTAGAAATATATTTCCACAATATCCTCAAATTTCTTTATAGATTCTTCGAAAACTCAAACTGCCTTTATTATCGGATGATGCATTGGTAATTGTTGTGTCTTAACTCATTAACTTATTAATCGGGATGCCCACTCTCATCACCACAAGCATCTGCAAGCCTTTTATTTAGTGTACTTGGGTTTCGATTTCTTTAAATAGCACAAAACTTTCACTTATTATCTTTTCTAAATAACTTAAAGTAATTGTCAAATTTTGAAAATATTATGAAAAAATACATACGATCCTGTATTAAATTGATATATTTCGAATTTTTCTAAGAATTTCTCGTCTAATAAAAATTGGAAAAACTAAAAAAATGAAAAAATAAATATCTAAAATTATGGATGAAAGTCATAAAAAAAAAAACCCAAATGATGCCATTGTGACACATTTACTATGAAAAAAAATTATGACATCAAAAACATTAAATTTGTAATAGAAAAAAACTTCACTTATTTTCTTTCTAAATAAATTTAAAGTAATTGTCCAATTTTGAAAAAAATTATGAAAAATTACATACATCCTGTATTAAATTGATATGTTTCAAAAAAGATTTTTAAGAATTCGCATGGTAAAAGTTTGGCAAAGATATTTGAAAAATGAAAAGCAAATAGTTAAAACCATAGGGAAAAAATCATCAAAAGCCTAAATTATGTCTATAGTGACATATTTACTATATATATATATATATATATATTTTTTGCATTATATATATATATTTTGCATTACCAAAAATGTGAAACTTGTAACACATTTACCCTCCATCAGGATTTCGCAATGAGTACTGATAAGAATTTACCTACATGAAGAAGAAAGGCAAACATTGTTGACAAAGCGCCAAACATGGCTTAAGTAAAATGAAAAGGACATCATTTTGATTAAAAAATGATCTGAAGAAATCTTGATGGTGAGTTATTGTATCATGCAAATATAAATTTGAAGTTTTTAATGTAAAAAGAAAAAAAATTAGGATAAATATGTCACAGAAAGCATAGTTTGGATTTTTTTTTTTATATTACAAAAAAGGTATTCGATGGGAAATTTAATAGCAGCATTGTGTTGCTTATTTGAGAGCTTATCTTGTACTCTAACAATTATAGCGCACATAAATAAATAGAACATTTCTTTTTGATAAATAAAATGCAGAATAGATAGAATTAATGAATGTAATATCTTTTAATACGTTGTCATAAGGGTAGTGCGGTAGAACTTCAATTAGATATAACAAATGTGATAGTCCATCAACAAATTAACTTGGCCCGAGCCAATCAGCTCACCCCAGTAAGAAATTGTTGATTCATATTAGTTCAGGTTTCTATTTGAAATCTCAAAGAACAAGAACTAACCAACCTATATATAGAAGAATAACGAAATCTGCAGTGTCTAAATCTGCAAAATAGAAAACATAATCCTCAAACCAAATTACATCTTCCAATTCAGAGAAAAGCCACATATATGGTTCGAGATTTGATCATTGCTAAGTAAAAAGGACATTGGAAGACCGAAATTGATTTTCGGAAATTTATTGAGGGTCAGCCGTAGAGTTTTAGGTAAATGCTAAGTCAACTTGGTCGGTCTCCTCGGGAGTTTCTCATGCATGACAATATGTCTCATCGAGATTTGTTATAGCCCGCCAACTTTGACTGCATCATTGATAGGGAAAGGATCAATAATGCAGGCCGCTTTCATTATAGTGCCAAGACTTGAGAAGTCAAGCAAAACAAGAGTAAACGTATGCAATGGGGGAGGGATCACAGCCCCAAAGCAGGAGAGTGAGGAAAGAAGAAAATCAACAAGAGCAGACTAATTTGAGGTGGTGATTGTATGCATGAAGTGTGTTTCAAGGTGGATGGATTTGTACTCGAAAATTTATATGTTTATGCTGTTGGACTATATATATACATTTTGAGAATGAATAACGTGTAGCTTCAAAATAAGAAATCGATTAGTTTCAAAGAGGTTAAATATTAAAAAAAAAAATTGATTGTGTGATGCAAAATTCAGACTTCTAAATAAGATTCCTTTATATACTTTTAAATTAAAACAAGATACATCACAAGTGGACCTTTTTTCCTTTTCCTTGGCTAGAATTTATAATTAATATGGATCGTGGTTGATATGTATTGCGGAGAATTATCATCCCAAAGAATTTTATTTTTCCTTCAATCCAGTACTTGTGTTGTATATATATTGTTAAATTTTCATAATTTCGAGGAACGCCTTATCTTGCTAAAGAAACACAATCACGTTTACCAAAAGTCATTTTTGAAGAAACTAATCTAATCTAACTACGAGCATAATAGATGTAACAATTAAAAATGTTATAAAACTGCTAAATTTATTATATTTATATCAATTTAGTCATAAACTTTTTAACGGTGTCATTTTTGTCATTTTTGAAGAATTAGAAGATGTTCTATTGGACATCATGAATAATATTAACTATTAAGTAAATATTTGAAATGTAAAATTTATAGCATAAGTATCTTTATTTTGGCCTTCGACCTTATAGCCATATGCTTTTGTAGATGTCTCTCAGTTAACCATAAATCAAGTAGGTTAGGACTAAGTATGCTAGGTCTGCGGCTTATAAGTTATAACCATGAATTTGCTATTTATAAATGTCCATCCTCTATTGAAATCATCGGGGCCAGCAGGTTGTAGCTGGTACTCGATAGCAGTTCATTCCACTGATTTTCTCTCTCTATCCCACAGATGAAGTTCGACACTGATATATTCAGCTCGTAAGCTGTTTTTTTTTTTTTTTTTAATATGGGTCTAAAGTTCGTACGCTGATTGGGCTCACTAGCTCTGTATTGTTGTCCTAATTATTCAGCAGAGGAAGCTTGCTTAATTATCTTCCATGCAAGACCCAATTCCCTGTTGCCATTTTCGCCCAATGCCTTTAACATTACACCAGTCGCAGGACGATGAGAAGAATATCGCTAGCTAACACATGCCATCAGACTTCTCCGGGGCAATTCGCATATCGAGATTTGTTCTTTTTTATTGGTGCCCGCACGAATGCTGGGAAAATTATTTAAAAAATGTACAATAATTAATTTAATTTTAAATATTTCAATTTAGCCTATTTAATACTAAGTTTTATACTGTAATCATTCTGATTCATTTTAGCTGAAATTGCTGATATTAACGCACTCGTCCCATAAGATGCTGTTAGTGAAAAAATTTTGCAATTTTTTTTTGTTTGGCCCCCAAATTGATATAATGCAAGCATGTATGTACTGGCCAATTAGACACATCTTGCATCAGGTCAATGAATTGATAAGTTTATATTCAATTAAGGGAGGGTTTAGTTCAATTTTGGAAATGGGGCTTTGGGTGTGAATGTAATGCAAAATATCAAAAGCCAAAATCCTTTGAGAAAATGTAAAACTCTTTGTAAAGTGACTTTGAATTCAAGTAGTGTTGGACAAAAAAAACTCATGCAAAATATTTTGGTTTAACTTTTTTTATATTTTTTTATTAAAAAAACTCAAACATTTCACTAGAACCAATGTAAGCCAGCAAGCTAGGTGAGGTCTTGTCCAATGATGAAAGCCATTAAATCTAAACCGATAGTTCTGTAGACTCCACAATTAGTCAGACTGGGCTCCCGGCGTCGCCTCATAAAATTCAATAATCAACATGAATAAAAGAATACCTCACACTCGTATTAAAATGATTCCCTTTTATCAAAAACGAAAATCCTTTTTTTTTTCCAATTTTAAGAAAGTATTTTCATTAATTGGAAAATTAAATGTCCTTTTTACCACCTCTAGTGGCAGTCGCTTGGGTTGAGTGATCCTTTGTCATAACCTATCTCTCGACAAGGAGTAAAACAAATTTAGGGACATTACTTAAAGGATAGGCCTAAATCTCATAATTAGATGTGTACTTTTTTAAGCCCATATCTTGCACAATATTGAGGTGTTCACGAAAATTTTCTAACAAAGAGTTGCCACTAGTCTATTATAGTTAGTTAGAAACCAAGTGAGACATGAGAATATATTAATTTTCTATATAACTAGAGAATTTAGAGTTGAAGATTTGATTACACTAATTAAATAATAAGTGCCCTTTTAGTATATAATTTTGTTCATTTCAAAAAGGTTTTTTGCCAAGCAATCAAAATTAATTTTAAACTTATCCACTAATACATAAGATAACTATGCGATTGCACAATCATTAACATAACAATCGGCAACCGAAGTGACATCAAATAAATTGCATGGAATAGCAAGCATCCAGCACTAAGTAATAGATAAAGGCTAGTCCTAAAAATAAATAAATAAATAAATAAATGCTAGTCCTAAGTAAGCAAAGGGAGGCCATAATCATCATATTGAAAGCACACAAGCAAGAGTGTTCCTTTCTAAGAGCAAACAAAATGCTATAGTAAAGCCCAAAGGCTTGTTCAACTTTGAGCACAGTTTTTATCAAAAGATTTTCAAATTTTTTTTATAAGAAAACTACTCAAAAACTAGTTTTATAGCTTTTTCATTACTTTTAGGAAAAGCAAAATTTTTGGAATTTTTGGAATTTTTACTTTAATTTTTTAGTAAAAATATTTTTTATTCCAAAATAGGGGCCCTGGGCGGACCCCGGGGCCCGGTCCGATCATGGGCTGCAGCAAGCCTTCGGATCGGGCCGGGGACAAAAATGAGCCATTGTAAAAGGCCCCAACCTTAATTAGAAACGAAGCCAACTTACTAACAAATAAGCCCAATCCGAATCTAACTTCACTAAGCCCAGCCCGTACTAACTAGACCAAACAAGTCCAAGTTCATCAGCCTAAATTAGCCCGAATATTATTAGACCAATTAAGCCCGTGTCTTCCTCCTATTCTTTTCTCCACGCCACCTCTCTTTTGTGTCGGCCGTTGTTTAGGCCTTTGCTTCCTGCTCTTGCTCAGTAGAAACCGAGAAAAGAGAACCCGCACGCACACCCATGCCCGAGGCTCACCACACCAGACCGTGAAGAAACTTTTCTCGTTGTTGACCGGTACGACCATCACCGGACCGCCATAGCAAGCGACTTCCCACCACCGGACAGCCGTCTGTGTCCACCACTATGACGCTCGCAGCCAAACCACAAATGCAAAGTACATTCACAGGAATATGACAAAAGCACAAGACAAAGGACAACCAAAATTCTGGGAGATTCGGACTTGGTGGGAATGAAATCTGACTAACAGATGTATTCAGGAATTAGTAGAAACTTCAGACCGGACACAATGCATCTATGGGTCCTCAGAACAAATCGGAATCCGAGAATCCGAGACTAAAATGAACGGTTTTAGTTCGGGCATTCCCTCGAACATATGGTGAGCATGGAAGATATCGAACATCTTTAGAACTCGAACTCGGGTCTAGACCAAAAAATCACCAGGAAATGCTCGACATCAAGCACCAGCTCAGTTAGAACAAACCGCTCAAGAACTAGAGACAGCAAGTTCAGTTCATCCTTAAAACAGAACAGGGCAAGGCAAAAAGGAGTTTATGGGAACGAGTTTCGACCGCGGAAATCCCTACCCGGCTCGGAGAAGGCGGTCATAGGGAAAGCTCAAGACCAGTCGAGCTATGGCCGAACGCTTCGCGATGTCTCCGAGCCGAGTTCCTCGGGAAAAAAACTGGATCGAACCCAAAGACAACTCACCTGGAATTCGGTCGCCGCGGAAGAGGAGGCCGCGGGCTCGACTGTGTCGGCTAGAGGTGGTCGACTTGCGACGGGGATGGTCGGGTAACGCTCATTCGAGAATGAAGCTCGGCTCCGTGTCTCGCTTTCTCTCCGTCCCTCCCTCTGCTCACTCTCTAGTTCGTTCTCTCTCGGCCAAAACCCAAAATCCCAGCACTCTAAAAATCCTCTCTCTCTCCCCCTTTTCTTCGAACCGAGCCCTCCTCCACGAACCAACCTGCTATCCCACTTTTAAGCGGCGACCCAACTGCCGCCAGCCTGCCCCTTACGAACGTACCGCGCGCGACGTTCTCCGCGGCGCCGTCCTCTCTGTCCATCGTCCCTGCACGCCGTCCTTCTTGTCTTTTGTCGTCGAGGCTCCCGTCCAAAACAGAGAACAAGAGGAAGAAGAGAAATGGTGCGTGGGCCGGGCTGGGGAGGAAAAAGAACGGCCCGGCCCCGAAGCTGTGGGAGGAAAAGAAGGAAAAGGAGAAGGGGTCGGGCCGGCCCAGCCTGGCCCGGCCCTACTTCTTTCTTTCGTCTTTTTTTCTTTTTTGAAATTTTTTAATAAATTTTTTTTTTACAAAAATTTAATAATTAATACTAGTAATGCAAATATTCCTAAAGTCTATGTGTGATACATTTTAATGAAAATTATTTTTTTTGGTCAGAAATTAATTCCTAATTTTTATGTGATTAAACCATAAATAAATAATGAAGAGATGTACAGTAACAATGAGGGGCAAAGCCGGAATACTAAATATTTTGTGAGGGTAGTTTTGAAAGAAAAAAATAGATTAATCCGAGTCTCGGCATTCGACAAATGTTGCTTTTGAAGGTTGGTCCCTACTTGCTTTAGGCTTTCAATATTCCCAAGGCTAGCATATGGTTGAAAGCTACTTAAAAATACTTGCTAAACACTTCAACATGGGCTTTGAAGGCCGAAAGATGAACCAAATGCATCTTAAAAAATTCATTTATCTAAGTTCCATTCAATAGGAAATTTAGCGATGCATAGTCAAGAAGCAATGAGATGTGCTATTTTTTCTACTTCCTCCCTAGGATTCTCTCCTTTCCATCTCATTTTCACATGGCTTTCTTCTTCAACCTCTATGGACGGGAGGGTTTGAACTAGACCTCTCTCCCCTCCATTTTCTTTTCTCTTTGCTTGATTTGGTTATCTATTTTCTTTTTTGTAAATTCCTCCCATTTTGAGGAGCTTTTTCTCTTACGATTTAGTCTAGATTTGGAAGTTTCTCTCTCCCGTTCAAGAGGTTTCATCCCAATCTAGTCTAATTTTGCATTTTTTGCGTGTATATTTTTAGGTTTCACTTCCCTCGAGTTCCACTAGTAGTCCAACTCCAAAAGAGATTGGAGAAGTTTTATGAAAGTTTTGCTATCATAAATGTTAGATTTGTGCTCGTTCAATCTTGTTACTCTGAACGGCGACGGTGTTTGAGACATCAAATCTATGCGCTCATCATTGAAGGGTAACGCCATAACAACACATGAAGATCTCAGTGTGTACTCATTATTAAAGACAGATTCAGTAATTGTTCGTCAATTTTGGTTTGAAAAAGTCATAGATTTGCTCTCTAAATGTATAACCTCTAACCTTATTCTAATGATTCATATTGTTATCTAACGCTTGTTTTATTTTAAAATTGTTTAAAATTTGTGTTGGTTTGCTTTTTCTCTTGTATTTAAGTGGAAATGAATAAACATATGTTGTTTTGTTATTTAAAAAAAAATTACCAAAAAAATCTTAAATCTATAGTGCGTGTGTTAATTTAATTTTAAACTATTCAATTCTCGCACATTCAGTTCTAAACATTTTGACGATTTACTCATATAGTTCTTTCAGTTAATTTTGATCATCTTATGTGCCACAATGGCTCAAATGTGGATAACTTTTAAAATTTTCTGCTTTTTTCTATCGTTCTTTTTTATTTTCATTTTTTTTTCTTTCCTTTTCGTCAGTGGTTAGTCTCAGGCCATTGCTGAGACTAGTGATAGGCAATGGCTAGAGAGGACTAGGTGAGGTGTCCTCACTAGATCTAGCAAGGGTCACCCTCACTGGCCACAAGTGAGGGATAACTTCAATGGGGCGAGAGTATTTCAATTGTGGCAAGTGAGGAGGAAAAAATTCAAAAATTCATAAAAAATTCCAAAAATCATTCATGTCAGCGTTAACGATGCCACGTAAGATGATCAGCGTTCACGTCAGGGTTCATTCTAATTTCATTATTTCTTCCATTCCTTTTTTTTTTTCGATGAAAACGCGTGTGCTGGTGACTTTAAGAACAGAGGACCATCGCCTGCTCTTGAATTCCGTTTCTTGGTCACCTCCATCAAATTTAGTTTCCTGTTTCGGCATATGAATGTTAAAAGCATAATCTCTTCAGTTTACGATCCAACATGCAATAAAATTAGGTCTTTTTAAATGGAACACCAAATCCAATATAAAAACTAACCGAAAAAAAAAAAACTAGAATTGATTATATCATTACCAAAACAACAAGTGAACTGGAAACTTAGTAAAAGGACAAGCGGTATATAATCACATCTCGTCAAACCCTACCTCATCAACGTAATTATTGCACAAGTCATAGGCATCTTGCTCACTCTTGAACACCACGGCAAACGCATTTTTACATGACCAAGAAATTTAAAAGGGTCAAATCAGCCCAGTTGAATCACAATTCCAAAATGTGTCAATGAAAAATGAGAGACAAATCAAGAACTTCTACCCTTTCATACTCGCCCAAATGAATAGAAATCTACTTCTGTTTATTGACTTGCTTCCTTGTTAGCAAGATATTGGGCCACTAGAGAAAGGCTAAAATATAAGCCCTGAAAAATTCATTAAAGCCCACATTTTTGTCACGAGCATAGCACATAACCACATGAACGCCCAACAATATCTTCGCTACTCCAAGATGACCCTTAGCTATCGCGAGGTGCAAGGGTGGCAATTTCTGAGAATCCAGCTCTGCTGCAAGCTCGGGTTTTCGATCCGGAATCCCGTCGACGCATTGCTCACGTCCAGACATTAATGTAAGTAATGGAGTCTCATCGTAAGACCTCACCTTTATACCTCTCCAGAATCAGCAGATCGTCCTTGATCGAGAGAAGAAGTCGGGTCTCCTTCAACTGCTGCTTTGTAAAGTCTACTCTCCATTTCACTCCGGAACGAATTCAGGCTTCATAATTGCGTTTTGCTTTTAGCATTTGACTTTAAGGTGCACATGACAAAATTTATAGAACATAAATCAGTTTCTATTCTTTAAACGAGTTTCTAAATAAAGAAACGCGTTTAATATAGAAACTCGTTTAATAATGACTCAAAATTTTTGTTTCTGGAACAGAAATTCGTTTAATAACTGAATAAAATTTCTATTTCTAAGGGGGGTGGCGACGGCAGTGGGCACGTTCGCACTTGGCTACAGGCATTGGCCATAGGCGACCGGCCCTCGACCTCCTATGGGCGGTGGGTGGGCGACGGGCGGTGATAAGAGTGAAAGATGACAAGAGCCTTCATTTCTCACTTTTATTCAAGAAATAGAAAAGCTAAAAATTTTAACTTCTAATTTTTGCTCTAAATCTATTCTTGAAATAAAAATCTATTTTAAAAATAGAAAAATTAAATTACATTATTGAACGGATTTCTGTTCTAAAGTTATTCTAGAGAACAGAAAAACAAAAAAATAGATAAACATAAATTTTGTCATGCACGCCTAAGACGACCGCAAAAGTCAACTCCTTCTTAATCCAACATCGACATACTCACCAAGAACCATCTTTTTGTAGACATTTGAAGAATTTTTAAATTTGCTCACCGAGTCATTAGCCCAAAAAAAGAATATGACATGATTGATTCATATATCGGCACAAATAAATGTGATTTTGTTTGGTGTTCGTCATGCTAAGATAAAAGCTTATACATATTAGTCCACTGATGTGCTGTTACCGGCGAAAATATGTATACTTTTAAAAGTTGTGTATGTACTGATTTATACGCAGCTTACCTCTTGGTGTGGACGTATAAGCTTCTACAATCCATAGAACATGTCTTTTAGCTTAATGTCGTGGTTGATTATTGGTAACAATACCAAGTGTGTTTAAAAGTTATGTCTGTGCTGATTTATATGCGGTTCTTGGCTTGGTTTCTGGATCCATCATCGGTTGTGTGCTCATAAGCATGAGAATTGATTGTATTAGGTTTCGGAGTAGATCAATTGATGTTATTTCATCTACTTTCGTGCTTTTTCCGTGGCTAACAGAGAACAACTTTCTGTGGATGGTTGGGTCAAAGAATAGGCTTGGCGGCTCGACAGGCCCAATAGACATGTCCATTGCTCCCGAGGAGGAAGAAGGCGAATCGAGAATCAAATATGTGCGACGCACGCGTATGGGCCGGCTAAAAAGTTGCCAATTTGCCAATTTAAAATAGACAATTATCACGTCCACCTTAAACAATTTTTTTTATTTTTGAACATCTCAACCTTTAAATTGGTGATATATAAATAAATTAGATTACATAACTATCTCTAAATACATATATCACACATCCAATGAAAAATGTATTAAAAAAAAAATTCCTTTACATTGACATTGAAGAAGATATAAAGGGAGAGTACGACTGAAAACCCCAAACAATACACCTTAAATTTTTTTTGTTGATTTTGTGGATCATGTGTTGTATATTTGGAAGCTAGCACATTCTTTTGTAAAGTTTCACATGACAGTCCATTATTTATTTGTGCATTTGCCTTTATGGTCTTCCAAGGAGTTTGAAAAATTTGAACTTGTTGAGACTTATCAGACACTTCATTCAAAGTAATCCTCGATCTTAGTTAAACAGACCTGTATGGTTTGAACATAACAGCCTTCACCGGTTGCTTCTTTGCTAATAAAGAGCATTAGCTTGAAAAAAACAATAAACTTTCGACCTTAAAGCGTGCCAACCATGTTTATGGGCATTCGTTGGCTAGTTCATACCGAAAACTTCAGCTCCGTTCTTAGTTAAAGGCACACCACATCCACCTTCTTCTTTGATGGAGAGAGAGAGAATAAACGAATATATAAGTACAAGTTTTGCTTCTCAAAAAAGTGAAATAGAACCACTTTACCGCGAACAAAATGAGAGAAAGTAAATCAATTCCTGCAATAATTGCAATTAATTATCGGAACAAGAAAGAAAAAGAAATGCGGTCACTAGACTAAGAAAAGATATGGAAATATGATGAAGAAATCTAATGACAATCAAACAAAGAAAGCCATGACAAACTTTGAATTAATTGCAGATGAGAGGTTTAAAAGTGGTTTCTTCAGGATTCCCAAATTACTCATTATATCCTGAGACTAACATCTATATTTTTGTTTGTCAATGTAACAATTAGCAACACTTTTATTGAGTTGAAGACATACCTAGATAAGAGAAATAGAGATACAATTATACATAGTGTATGATAGAGAGAGTGCTAACAATCTTGTTAGCAATGACAAAGTGATTTGATAGACATAATAAGTTCTCTGCACCATTGAATTATTTTTGTTTATGCCGATCTATACGAGGTTTACGGCTTGGTTTTCGGATGCGACATCGGTTGTGTGTACTTAAAAGCATGATAATTGATATCATGAGGTTTCGGATTAGATTAGTTGATGCTATTTTCGTCTACGGGCATGTTTCATCTGTGGCTAAAAGAGAGAGACCGGCGCTTATTATGGATTATTGGATCAAAAGAATTGGCTTGGCGGATCGACAGCCATATGCACATGAATTTTGAACTATCAGGAAGGGGTCCATTTCACGGAAAATATCAATTCGGGTTGGCCCGGAAAAAAACAGGACTCTCTTTGGACCCTATCCGCTAGCCTTGATTGTCTTCCGTGTGTCATGAAATTCAGGTCCTTATTTTCATTAGGTGGACTGACTTTGACAATTCTTAGAAGCCAGACCACTAGCCAGCCACCATCGAGCCCCGTCAGAGTATATTCGAATATGCTCTGTCAGATGACAATTATTAACTTGCAAATAATCCCTTGATTGCGTGAGTGTGACCCATGCTGGTAACGGTTCAATTTCGTCGGTACTAAAGTAGACAACAGGTTTGATTTTTTTTTTTTTTTTTAACCTCTCTCAATGAAGAGGTAAAATGAGCGACCCAGCGGAAATGAAGATAACGTGGATCGCAATTCCAACACAGTGCAAAACTCACTAACACGTGCAAAGACGCAGCATGGTTGAAGCGGATATGGAGAGAAACTCTTGACATTACTATCAGAGTTCAATAAGGCTTTGAAACTTTGTTTCTTCCCTAGACCAGACCAGCAAAAATCTCTCTTATTTTTCCAAGAAAGATTGTCGCGCTGACAGGAACATTTTAGGGTGCCCATGGCCATAAGCATCGAGTGGATTTTAACTCATCATTGAATGTGAAACTAGCTGCGACTCGCAATCTATATCGCTTAGCTAATCATGTGCATCAACAATTTCGATAAAACAATACATTCAGCTGATGGCCTGCTATCTTAAGAATTAAATCTACCAAAAAGATTGTCGAGTTTGTGTGACTTTATGTATTCTAGTTAACTAGGAGAATACAATGTAATAGTTGTCTAATTTTTTGTTTTCCTTCCCTCTGTCACCTTGATCTCCTCTGTAAATAGTAGAGTCAATAGTGGCCACTCGGGAGATTATTTATCTACAAAGATCTCTATAGTACTCTATGTATAATTCTAAGAATGTGGGACCTCAATTCATTTCCAAGAAATGCAACCACGGATCTGTGGGGTTGCATATATCTAATCAAGCCGAAAAAGAAAATAAATTGAAAATTTATCTGAATAGTGAGGGATTTGTCTTTATGTCTTCCAAAGAACTTAAAAATTTTGAATTTGTTGAAAAGTTTGGGGCACTTCATTTGAAGTAATCATAGGTCTTAGTCAAGTAGTATAGCCCACTTTGGCGTCATGACGTGAGAACTTAAAATAAGATGATAAATTGTTAGTGGATTAGTTGGCACGTAGAATGATTACGACCAGAAAGAATTGTAAAAGAAGTAGAGGACATTCATGACGGCCCAAGACAATAACGCCTTAGAAAATTGTTCCTTAATTAAATGTCCATCAAGCTAAACAGATGAGCACTATCTTCCAACGTAGACATAGTACAACTAAATAACGACAATAATCATTTCTTGATCGGCTTTTCCCATTTCCACTAAACTGACATATAATATTTGAGTGGCAATGCCTCGAACCAGCCACTGTGTAGTCATCTTCTTCATTTTATGGAATCCAGACACGCGTGTTAGGTGTTCCGGATCATGGTAGAGCGAAGCTGAAGTCAACCTGTTGACGGTTAAAAAAAACAGCGTGTTAATTTTTCACTGGAAATAGAATGATTTCTCCTTGCGATGGTATCATATCATACTTTGACAAAAAGTAGGAAGAGAATGGCTTCTAAATCTTATGAAATCATTTCAGGAGCAAAATGATTTTCGAACATCCATTTGACGTAGTGTTCTTATATGTTATTTTTGTTAAAATATTGTTTCACATTACTTGACAAATGAGTCTTATGTACTTTTCATTTACATGTGATCTCTCCCCATCTATCTACTTAAGCTTCTAGTTAACTATGAGAATACAATATAATAGTTGTCTAATATTTTGTTTTCCTTCTGTCACCTTGATCTCCTTTGTAAATAGTTGAGTCAATAGTGGCCGCTCGGGGGATTATTTATCTACAAAGATCTCTATAGTACTCTATGTATAATTCTAAGAATGTGGGACCTCAATTCATTTCCAAGAAATGCAACCACGGATCTGTGGGGTTGCATATATCTAATCAAGCCGAAAAAGAAAATAAATTCAAAATTTATCTAAATAGCGAGGGATTTGTCTTTATGTCTTCCAAAGAACTTAAAAATTTTGAATTTGTTGAAAAGTTTGGGGCACTTCATTTGAAGTAATCATAGGTCTTAGTCAAGTAGTATAGTCCACTTTGGCGTCATGACGTGAGAACTTAAAATAAGATGATAAATTGTTAGTGGATTTTATTCATAGGCAAAGACTCTATAGGCATATGCTGGGGTTTCAACTCCTTAAAATAGTCTTTTACGGCCCCCTCGGCTGGGAATTAGATTAGCGCAGGCTTACTAGAATATGGCCTTAGTCCTTCTTTCCTTTAGCTCTTTTACGCTCGGTATTCAGGGGATTTCTAGTAGAAGTAGCTCCTTAGCTCTTTAGAAATGGCACTATACATATTATAAATAGTACGGGTTTCACGCGGAATCTATAGGAAAAAGAGAAAGGATTATCAATAAGCTAAGCATCTCGTCCATACCATCATTCACTGCTTGCGACAGATAGCGAAAAGAAGAGTTATAATTTTGAGTCAACATAAGAACCTGCCTCAGCATAAGCACCTGTTAGTTATTCAGTTCCCGCCTTGCTTGACCTTGTCCAATCTTAAATCGCCTATCCCGCCGAACCTACTTACTTCCTTACCGGAGAGAAAGAAGAAAATGGGAGTCCTACATATGCCTTTCCATATGGGGGAAGAAAGATATCTATTATAGTTAGCCGCCCCAAGGAAAAGAAAGATTGAGGGAAAGAAATTAGAGGCTCCTAACCTTTACTCGGTATGAACTCAAGCCTACTCATACAATATTACGACTGGCAGGGTAGATCGAAGGGAGAATTCAAAAGGGCGGTGGGATATCTAGCAGAAAAGTAAAATTCGTAGAAAGCAGGTTCTAGGTCAGAAGGATCAAGGGCTAGAGCTTTCATATAGCTTTTCCCTTTTATATGGGATAGGGCTGATCTACTAGAATAAGGCTTTAGAGAGCTCCTAGAGTCGAATTCACCTTATGTGATATCCTAACTAGTACCAGTCTAACTAAGAGTCATCTGCTAGGCCAGCTTCTTTTGAGTAAGGCAGTGCTAAAGAAGAGGGCTAAGGAACAAGCTCCAAATTCATTGGGATAGATGTAGTTCCAATTGGAGCGGTGAGTGCTAAGTACTTCGATTAATAGGTTGCTAGATTGCTAGAATAGCAAGAGGCTTTTCTTTAGAGTCAAACTCTTTGCTTGCTTCTTTCGGCTAGCTGATGATCCTGAATTTACATACTAATATGTCCTAAAACCCAATCCATTTGCAGAAAAAAGGGAACCTCCAGCTTGTTATTTTGAAAGTAGTCTCTGTCCCTAGTTAGAAACTCTTCACCAGCCTAAGGTAGTTGACTTGCTTACTTGTTATAGTAAGGAGGGATTCTCCTTCCCTCCTCCCTTTTTCTCGTCCATACAGCCCTTGTAGCAGTACTTTCTAGCCGTAGTACAAGTTCCTCTATGGATAGTAGCAAGATAACTCTCCTCATTCCCACTGAAAGTCACAGCCTCGGGGTAATAATAACTCCTATTATAAGCCATTGGCCAGCCTGTAGGAGTTGCGTTATAGGCAGTAGAAGTTGTAACCCTATGTATTTCTTCTCCTTACCTAAACCCGGGCATCAGATATTGCTCGTAACAAGGCTAGTTCTAGTCCTAAACCCTAAGAAGTCTTAAGACCTCTCTTAACTTAAATAAAGGTAGTATACTTGCTTTGTAAATAGTAGTCTAATTTTTTGTTTTCCTTCCCTTTGTCACCTTGATCTCCTTTGTAAATAGTAGAGTCAATAGTGGCCGCTCGGGGGATTATTTATCTACAAAGATCTCTATAGTACTCTATGTATAATTCTAAGAAGGTGGGACCTCAATTCATTTCCAAGAAATACAACCATGGATCTGTGGGATTGTATATATCTAATCAAGCCGAAAAAGAAAATAAATTGAAAATTTATCTGAATAGCGAGGGATTTGTCTTTATGTCTTCCAAAGAACTTAAAAATTTTGAATTTGTTGAAAAGTTTGGGGCACTTCATTTGAAGTAATCATAGGTCTTAGTCAAGTAGTATAGTCCACTTTGGCGTCATGACGTGAGAACTTAAAATAAGATGATAAATTGTTAGTGGATTAGTTGGCACGTAGAATGATTACGACCAGAAAGAATTGTAAAAGAGGTAGAGGACATTCATGACGGCCCAAGACAATAACGCCTTAGAAAATTGTTCCTTAATTAAATGTCCATCAAGCTAAACAGATGAGCACTATCTTCCAACGTAGACATAGTACAACTAAATAACGACAATAATCATTTCTTGATCGGCTTTTCCCATTTCCACTAAACTGACATATAATATTTGCGTGGCAATGCCTCGAACCAGCCACTGTGTAGTCATCTTCTTCATTTTATGGAATCCAGACACGCGTGTTAGGTGTTCCGGATCATGGTAGAGCGAAGCTGAAGTCAACCTGTTGACGGTTAAAAAAAACAGCGTGTTAATTTTTCACTGGAAATAGAATGATTTCTCCTTGCGATGGTATCATATCAAACTTTGACAAAAACTTTGGGTAAGGCTTTTTAACATTCGCATTTATAAGGTTGCAATACGATTTTCTTTACTTTAATCCTCCCACTACCCAATGAAATTGTGAACGCCCACAAGCCAATGCCACAATCACATTTGTCCATCTGAGGACGTTACAGATTGTATTCACGGACGAGACGATGCCATGGATCACGAGGAAAAGATATCATTTTTTGAGTTCTCATTTGTGAAGACATTGCCGATGACACGTAAGTACCCTCTAATCTGTAGCTAACTTCCGCAATTGACGCTGGAAAAGATTAATAGTATCAACAATCTAACATCATTTAAACAAATATCTCTCCAATTGCAAAGTCACGGTACAAAAGCGAGTGACCACATTTTTCTTTGCTTCTAATTTAAAATATATTCTCCACCATAGTTTTGTCCAAGACGACCATTAAAATTTGTATATAGCAGCTTATGTGGACAATGAGTCGTGTAAAATTTGTTATTTACGGAGTCATCCGTCGAATCATTGGCTTTTTTATCATGAAAGGAAAAACACTCCATATAGAGAGATAATAATAACAAATGAATTAAAGATAAATATCAACTGAAAGATGTATATGTGCAAAAATCTTAAGAATCAACATGCAGGTGGAAGTGCAGGCGACCAAAGCCACCGACCCTCGCCTCAAATCTATGCAAGGGGTGGCCCTTGCTTAGATTTGAAGGAAAGCAAAAAAAAAAAAAAAAAATATATATATATATATATATATATATATATATATATATATATAAGAATCCAGTTACATGAAAAAGAAATCGCGGGATCCGATTGAACATTTTGCAATAATTTAGGAATTCGATCCCTTTATCACAAGAGACAAAAAAAGAAAAACACTTTCGATTGGCCATTATGGTCTCCAGGAGTCTTTAAAAAAATTTTAGGCTTGTTAAAAAGTCTTGGCACCTTTAATGGTGTCCAATTGGTAATGCTGAACATTAGGTGGGAAGTTGACAATTATATCTGAGTTTGATGTGAGCTGGCCAACTTTGTCTCTTCCTTGAAACCACACCTTAAAGTTGTTCACTTGCTAATGCGGAACATTAGGTGGGAAATAGACAATTATATTTGATTTTAATGTGAGCCGACCAACTTTGTTTCTTCCTTGAAACCACACCAGAAAAAACTCTCTTATTCTTTTGTGAAAGATTCTGACCTGTCCTTAATTGTGGGCGGCAGTCGTGTGGCGATGGTCATGTGGTAGCAGGCAGCATCGGTGGCGATGGGCAGCAGAAGGTGGTGTTAGCGGCGGGCAGCGGTCTGTGAGCAAATAGAAAAAACGAATAAATACAAAAAATAAAAATTATATCAAACGCATTCCTATTCTTTTTCTATTGCAAGAATAGAAATTTTGTATAGTTACCAAATGTCTTATTTTACTTATAAATTGTTTCAGGGAGTAGAAATAGAAAATAATTATTTCTCAAAAGAAATTGTTCTCCGGAACAGAAATATTACTAGTCACACCCTAAATGCCCCGGAATTACATACAAGATGATACAGCCATTGCTTAATTGGGAGTCTAGCCCAGCAGCAGCAGTTCAAAGAGAAAAAATCTATTGACAATTTGGAATACATATTAAAATTGAAAGAAAAATTAAAATTTTGTATCCTGTAATTTAGACATAATTATAAATCCCAAGCCGCCGTATTTCCCAAATTACTCTTTGCATCTGGATACAAATATCTTTACTTTTGTTTGTTAGGGTGACATTTAGCAACGCGTTTACTGAGTTGAAGGCAATCATAAATAAGAGAAATAAAGATAAAGTCATTTATAGAGCGTGTAATTGAGAAAGTACTAACAATCCCATAGCAATGACTACACAATTTGGCAGAGATTATTTCGGTATCATAAAGTCATTATCGCCGCACACCTACTAAACACTATTCATAAATCTCTCCTCCTCAGTCGTATGGTGTCTTGTCCCTATACTCTAGTGATGCCAACCCACCGTCGAAGCCAAGATAATCACGACCACCACAAGTCACTAGGTTGGATCAACCGCTCATCCCCCTCCCTCCCTCTCGCTTGCACATTCCACGTCTTATTTTAATTTTTTGTGAATAATGCCATCATGTAATTGTTATGTCCACTACGTGAAAATGAGAATGGTAACAAAAGCGTCTTTCCCATATTTTTGACGATGTTAAGCTTAAGACTTGGTTGTCCAGGATTCTTTTCTGAAGCTCAAGGAGCAATTTCGCTATGAAGTCAAGCGTGGTGAGATGCTCTTTCTAACGAAGGTGCAAGTTGAATTTTAACCATTGAGATAAATTCATAGAGAAGAACTCTTTGAGACAATGTGGTGGGACAAGATCAACCCATATGTTTCGAATAATTGGACAATCCTATAAAACATGCAACGTTGTTTCCACTGAAGATTTACAACGTAGACTGTAAGGATTATCTCCAAATCACGAGACATTCTCAAATCATTGGTTAATAAGCATTTATGTGCCACTAGCCAAAGGAAGGTTCTAATATGTTGAGGTACTCTCCACTTCCATATAGGGGACCATATTTTGTCAGTTTTTTGATTATTAATCTCTCTAATAATTTGACATGCTGACTTAATAGAGAAAGATCAATTGCTATTACCTTCTCATGATAGAATATCTTTCCCATCAAAGGCTACTGGCGGTTTGATAGCCCGAATTCTAAGAATTACGTCTTCTGATGAGATTCCTTAGAATAGTGGAAAGTTCCATTTCCTATTCAGCACATAATCACGAACTTTTTTGTTTGTCTCAAATGGATATAGGTGCGGATTAACTATGTTGAGGAGTGGCTCTAACCCCGGAATCCATTTGTCTTTCCAGAAATATGCCCGTTCTCCATTTCCCAAGCTCCATACCGCTTCTTCCTCTAAAGTTGGCCATACATTAACAATTGTTTTTCATAACATTAAATCACCAGGTTTAGCATGAACAAAATTTCTCTATTGTGAACGGTATTTAGCATGCAAAACTTGTGACCATAAAGAGTGAGGTTGTGTCTTGAAATCCCAAGCTAGTTTCATCAAGAAACCTTGGTTAGTGACTTCAAGGGGTCTAAGACCAAGACTACTACATTTTTTTGGCTTACAAATAGTATTTTAATTCAAAAGGTGTATGTGACGCTTGTCTCTAGTATTGCCTCAAATGAAAGCACATCAACCTTTCTAAATCTATTGATAAACATGAGTTGAGACTTTAGAACGTTGCATTTGATAGGTAGGTATAGACACAATTGCACATTGAGCAAACATGACACGGCCTGCCATTGATAAGCTATCCGGTTTACATCCACTAAGTCTATTTGTTGTCTTCTCCAATAACAGCTGAAAATGCCTTGAAGATGTTCTTCCATAAATCAAAGGCACGCCTAGATATTTGCCTAGATCTGAACATATTACAAAGCTGGAGATATCACTTAAGATGTGTTTTAGCCCTACAGAAGTATTCTTTGAGTAGAAAAGTTTGGTTTTAGCCTTACCAACAACCCCACTTGATCTTTGACAAAAATTGTCCAAGCCCTCTAGGTTGACATTCATTTGTTCTGTTGAGGCTTGTGCCAATAATAATAGGTCATCTACAAACATTAAATGAGATATTTGCAGTCCTCTCCTACCAAAACAAAAAGGTTTCCACTATTTTGACTTCACGACGGCATGAATAAGATGAGACAATCGCTCTATACACAACAGAGAGAGAGAGAGAGAGAGAGAGAGAGAGAGAGAGAGAGAGAGAGGGTCACCTTGACGTGTTCCCCTGGATGGCAAGAAGGCCTCTATAATCTCCCCATTCCACAAAACCTGCATGGATGAAGAGGTGATGCATTTCATAATCAATTGAACCTATGAGTCTGGAATACCTGCCAAGTGGGGAGTTTCCTCAATGAAGGACCATTCCGGCCGATGATACGCTTTCTCCAAATCAATTTTCAGAATCATGTGCCCTCATTTCCCTTGGGATTTGCCCATTGAATAATTGCTTCTTGTAAAATAATAACGTTATCCTAAATGTGTCTACCAGGAACAAAGCTAGTTTGATTAGGCAAGACAAGCTGTGGTAGAACATCCTCTAATCGGTTCACAATCACTTTGGAGAGAATTTTATAGGCAACATTACACAAACTAATTGGCCGAAAGTTGTTGATAGTCTCTGATTGATTAAAAATACTTTAATTTATGTTGCATCCATTATTTTCTCAGTCTGCATTGCCGTAAAGTGCTACGTAAAATGGACTGACTCATTTTTCTTGACCGAATTTTCATAATTAATAACCACAGACAATGTTATCCATTTTCTTAGCTTCATAAATCATGTGGTAGATGTTACTCTATTCAAAATGAGGTTGCGCATCCTCAGTTAACGTTTACACACAGAAGAAGTGATGGCCTGAAAAAAAAAAATTGTAATCTGTAACTTTTCAAAGTCTGCACGGTGTGGTGCATTAGTGCCAAAGTCTAGGTGGGTAATATGATTTTTAAAGTACGGAGCTATTGTGCGAGGGAGCTAAAGTTTAAGGGGGGTTTCGAGCAATTACCCTAATGTTTGACTTAAGGCTGACTATAGGCATTAATAATAGTTCAGATATTAATTTGATAAGTAAAGGTTTAGTTTAATTAGAGACTTCCATAGAATATC
Organism: Eucalyptus leucophloia subsp. euroa; assembly: GCA_017140325.1. Lineage (NCBI taxonomy): Eukaryota > Viridiplantae > Streptophyta > Magnoliopsida > Myrtales > Myrtaceae > Eucalyptus > Eucalyptus leucophloia. The sequence goes on from CM029470.1 coordinate 11,682,849, forward strand.
TTTACCCATTGCTTTCAGTAGTAGATGACATAATATCTTTCGTTAAGTATTCCAAAGCCTTCAAAGAGCTATAAGTGGTTACTTAAATACTTTTTTAAAAAGAAAACTCTACATGACCAGTAAAAATGCTTGTGGAATACGCATTTTTGCAATTTTCTAGTATATAAATGAAAGTATGCGGAAAATAAAAATGGGTGCAATATGAATATGTACTCTTGTGCTAGTGAAGGAAGTAATTAAAAGTAAAATAAAGTCTTGTATGTTAGAGGAAGCTTTGCTTCCCTTTTTGGCCAAATATCCTCCTTTTAATGACTCATCTCTACTTCCTCTTTTCGTGTTGGATGTTTTCGGTTTCTAAAGCAAAATCTGTCCTCTCTTTTTTGAGGTTCCCATTTTCTGTTGTACCATAATTACTTATGTTACGTCTTTTATTTTTTCCCTACTTGAGCCACTTATCTCTGCTTGCCTTTCTGGTGTTGGGTAGATATTGCCAGTAAACTCATTTAATCTTTCTTTAAATGTTAATTCATAAAAATTGCTTTCATAGACAAGATATTACAAATTATAACTTTCGAAAACATCATATGATGTCGTTGTCTACTATTTTTTTTCTTATATTGCAACAGGCATAATTAATAGACAAATTTAGTACCCTACATAGAGTAATAGTAATTATGGATTACTTGATTCTATTATTGTATTAATGAGCTGTGGAGAAATTAATGTCAAATGATTCGATCATAGCCCTAAAAGAGATAAAAAAAATTTTCATTACATTCTACCACATGTTGCCACATAGATAATTAATGATGAACAAGGCTAATTCATCGTATGTATGTTCGTTGTTGGCCTCTTGAGTAGTAATAATTAGAACGTTTTTTTGCCTCTTTCTTTAATAATTCTGTTATAATGTTTACGCTATTCTATTCATAGCTAATCTACATAATTATAGATTAAGCAATAGCCGTATTACAATTTATTTGTTTTTTCGCCAGTGCTTGCATGGAGCGGGCTTCACTAGTTGGCTATGCGTTTTTTGTACTAGCGCAGTTTGCCACCATGCGATATTCGTGTCTTTTTCATAGTATATGATTGTTTCAAAGTCAATTAACGCATGCATTGCTTTGAAACACAGTCATATATCATACTAGGATGTGACTTTTAGACAAATGAACACATTATCACAATAAAAGGTGCATCTTTTGACGAGAAGAGACACTAGCTAATCTTTAAGCATATTACTTTAAATTAAGAAATAACACAACCATAGACTTTTGATTTGAAACAATGTGTCCCGTGATTATGGATTTTTCATTCATAAAGTAGAATATAAAACTCTTCTTTAGCCAAAATGCAAAACACCTGAATCTATATTAGTAGTAAATAAATAATTAACATTAAAAGAGAGTAGCATTTGAAGTATGATAAAATTATCGAGAAAAATAGATTAATGTAATTGAAGCTGGACTGGCCAAATGTTTATTCCATAACCGTTGATTTTGTTGTTTAATAAAAATTGACGGCTGATTTAACCCGAAAGAATAACGATCTGTTTACTTGGCTCTTATTGGTTAATTTCGAACACGTGAACGTCCGTCTTAACCATTGATCTCTAGGCCAATCAACCGGCAGTTTAATTGGAAGCAAATAGGCCAAGTTAAATAAAAATGACACTGATATTGACAAAGAGGAATAGCTAGAATTTCTGATTTAATTCCATCCTCAAAATGTTTTGCACCTTATCTTCACGTCATTCCTTCGTAACCTGATCAGTTAAAGTAACAAACTCAGGATCATCTTCCTTAATAGGTCCATACAAAAGGCCCTCCTGAAGCCAACTGTCTGCTCTGATTCAAATCTGCTCTTCATTCCCAACCCTCCGTCTAACAAAGAGAGAAATGAAGTCTCTGCCATACTAGACTTTCATATTCTCAAGATGCCCATTCATATTCTCAAGATGCCCAATGCCCTTTTTGCTCCGTGCCAAAAGTCTGTACGAAGAAAATAGTTTCTTTCTTAAGATCTTGCTGCATCCTTCAAATCAGAATTGAATGCAAGAGTGAAGTGTTTACTTGGTCGTCAAGTCTTTGTGCCATGTTGGAAATGCAAGCAATTAAGGAAATAATAAATTGCACAGCAACGCTTTCCCAATTTCTATCGATAAGCTTGTCTGTTTGCTGGCTGCGTTTGCTTAATGCCTTTTCTGGGTTTAATAAGAATGTACATGTGCATGAATATGAACATGTCCTAATGTACAAATACAATATGTTCGTGCAGCCTCCGTTGAGAGAGGTGGTATCCATGCTCGGTGTTCACTGCAAGGGATGCGTTAGCAAGAAGTTTAAGTGTGTGAGAGAAATGGAAGGTTATCTATTTTATCATTAATTTACGTGATTGTACCTAATTTCCTCTTTTTTTCTCGCTGAAGATCTTATGTTGTATGGATTCTCATGATGGTACTTGTGTCAAAACTTTTGGAACTACGACTGCGCAGGACTTCTCAGTATGCAATTCGACCATGACATGGGTACGTTCAAAGTGAAGCAGGCCAAGTACGCTGAGGCACCGGCCGAGATCTCCAGGGAAAAGATGACGAGGGCAGATGAAATCATCCCGCCGAAGAAAGAAAAAGAGGGCAGCGAGGCCAAGGAGAAGGAAGGGGGAGGGAAGGACAAGAAGGGCGGCGGCTGCATCCAGGCGGTGGAGAGCAGAGATGGATGGGGGGAAGTGGAAGGCCAGAGAATGGAGGAGTATCAGAGGGAATGCGGGTACGGTGGGTGTGTGTATTGGGAGGCAATATACTTGGATGCACCCGAACTGTTCAATGATTAGAACCCAAATGCTTGCTCTGTCATGTGAGGTGAGCAAAAGAATTAGTGTATATAAGAAGATAGATGCACCTCATCTCCGTAGCTTTATCCCATTTTTTGTACCTCCTCTGCTCTATTTCTCTTGCAAAGTCCACGTCTTTCCTTCGTTATATTTTGAAAACTCCTCAAAAGCCTTCTCTTTGTCCTAAATGCGGTTTTGAGTTCTTGAGCCTCCTGATTCACATGCCAAACCCTTGAACCCCAACGAATTTGTTTGTTTTTCTTTCAAGAAATCTATCTACATGCTCATCACCCTCTTCTTGATGTTTTGAGACCCATGTCACCAATTCTCAGTGAAATCCTTCTCCGTGGGTATATAATTACCTCTTCATTCAGGTGCAGGACCCACCTGGTTCAACCCTTCTCAGCCGTCTTCCTCTACTGGCCCTACTATGTCTAATCATTTAACCCTCAATTCCGGCTAATACTTGCTGTAGCTACACTATCTGTATAAATCTGAAGCTATATGTCATCTGGATCTTGCTCTAATTTCATATTCTCTCCCACTTAATTGCTCTGAAAAAGAGAGAATTTTCTGCACAAAATACAAGATTTCACAAAACTCTGTAGTTTGCATCTGTACCAATGGCATCTCCTAGTGGGACGTCCACAGGATCACCGCTGGTTCAGAAGTCGGCCTCCAAGGAGGACTTGCAGGTGAGGAAGAGGAAGAGGATGATCTCGAGCCGCAAGTCGGTGGTCCAGATGAGGAAGCAAAATCACCTGGCAGCAGAAGCACCTGGCTCAGGTCGCTCAGCTGAGTAACGAAAACCAACATTGACATCATTACACAGCATTGCATAGGCATTCAGGCTGAAAACTCTGCGCTGAGAGCCCAGGGGGGTGAGCTCAGCCACAGGTTCGAGTCATCGAATTAGATCGTCAATTTCTTGAAAGCGTGCAATGAAGTCTTTGGATTTGGGGTTGCCCACAACGGCCCAATCGAGCCTGTTGACGAGTTCTTGAGCTTGAACCCATTTAGCCTTGGCTTCAGCAATCAAGCTGTTATGGCTTCTTCAGAAATGTTTGAGTGCTGATTTTGTCTGTGCGATGGTTTTTTGGGGACATTTTGGACGTGGGAGGAGATAGAATTGAACCTACCCCATTTCATCATTTTTCAGTTTAAAAAATGCGAGGAAGACAAGATTTGTGCAGGAATTAAGTGATTTCGGGTGGTTGCTTCACTTTTGGGTGATAAAGTATGTTTTAGTATATTGGTATAACTAAACGCTCTCGTAAAGTAAGTATTTGCTTTCAGTCATATGATAATAATGTCCCTACTGTGTTTATCATACATATATAATTTTCAATCCATGAAATGGAATTATAGATAAGCATCTTACACTAAAACGTTCGCTGGGAAATGATTTGATGGTAAGGTAAAGGTTGTTAGATATAAAGGGACTGAGCCTTCTCTATTATCAGTATCTATGAATTCAGCAGAAAAACAAAAGACAGAAAAGCAACAAAGAGCTGGTGATCAACGGTGGAGAACTCGTGGTGAAGACAAACTTGGATTGACATCAATGAAGAAGAAACCTGAGATGAAGATTGACATGGATCGCCAAGTTGTAACAAATCTAAACTAGCACGTGTGAGGTTACTCAGCTGAAAGTGGGAAAAACGAATGAAGAAAATAGTTAGTTAAAATTCTGTTTTTCTCTTTTATGAGTTGTATTCAGCTTTCTGTTTCTTTGAGTAGTCTTCTTCCTCCTCGATGAAAAGAAGAGAGAGAGAAGAGAATATAGAGAGAGAAGAGAGAAAGCTTTGAGAGCAACTATCAATGGATGATCTGCAATTGTGTAGCTGATACATGCCGTGATAAAGAGATAGAAACAGGGGATGTAAAACAGAGGATTTTTGTATTCAAATGCTGTCATTGATCACAGAAGCTTTGTAATACAATCATATTGATACAAAGTAACTCGAAGTATTTCTTTTGCTGATTCCGCTGTATTCTGGTTCATTTCTTCATCTTCATCTCTATCTTCATCTTCACATGGTATCAGAGCAGTAGATCACACCTGTTAGAAAGATCTATTCAGCAACCTTTCATCAAATCAAAGGTGAAGAAATTGAAGTTGCAGCAGATCGCAGTATCACGGTAATTGAGGTTACTATCATAATATCATTGCTGTTATCATCTTCTTCAAAGCTGAGAGAATAGAATAATGGCAGGAAGAACTCAAAAGTATCCTTTCCCAATACATGTGAACATCTCTAATTTCGTCACAATCAAACTTGCCGAAGATAACTTCCTGTTATGGCAAGCACAAATCCACAGGTTTTTGAGAAGTCAAGAACTTTTGGCTTTATTAATGGTGATATTCCATCACCTCCTCGAATGCTGCAGATTGAAAGAGAAGGGTGTGAAACTGAAATCATAAACCCGCATTACACCGATTGGACAAAGACGATCAGCTGATTTCTTCCTGGATAAGCGGAGCTGTTTCGAAAACATTCGAGCCTAATTATTGGCTTAGAAACATCTTATGAGGTATGGCAAACCTTGCTCAATAGATTTACACAAAAATCTGTGGCTAGGGAATTTGAGTTGAGAGGAAAGCTGCAAGCTTGTCATAAACGAGATCGATCTCGGCTGTGTATCTTAGAGAATATAAATCTATTTGTGATCAACTCAACGCTATAGGGAAGCCTATAGATGAAATAACAAAGCTATTTGGAGTTTTGGAGGGTTTAGGATCTGAGTATGAGAATTTTAAAACCACCATCTTTGTTTAAAACCTCAACCAGACTATGATGAGGTGATATCTCAGCTAGAAAGGTTTGAAGAAAGGATACAAAGGTACTCATTGAGTTCATACAATCCCAATCGCGTATTATAGTCAAAGAAAAATAGAAGTTCAACAAAGGGAAGAATTTGACAGAGAACCCATGCAGTACAATTCTGGTTTTGGAACTTTAAGGGTGAACAGCCGTGGAGGCCGTAGTTCTGGAAGAGGAAGATTTCCTAACAATAGAGGTCGAGGCTTTAGATATCCTGGAAGAGGTTCAATTTACGAGATCAAATAATATCAATTACATACAAGAGGGATGAGAAAGTTAACCAATTTCACAATCCCTCCGGTTCTACTTCTAATCCAGGATTTCGCCCTTATGGTTCCTCACAGAGATATCAAGAAACAAGATCCTACCCCAACTCAAGTCTAAACTTTCCTAAGGATTTACAGGATGAGAAATCAACTGACAGCATGAGATTAGAGTGCCAAATTTGCAAGAGACCAGGACATGATGCTTTACATTTCTTTGGTATCGTTTTGATAATTCCTATCAAGCCGAGGAAATCCCAACAGCTCTAGCAGCAATACATCTTGAAGACTCCAAAGGAAGTGAGTGGTATCCAGAGATCTTTGGTGCAACTGCACATATCACGGCCGATCTGGTATACGAGAATCCTTCTAAATATACTTGGTTATGACACTATTATGATTGGTGATGGATCATGTTTGCCTATCACCTATACGGTAATACATTACTACATACCGAAATGAATTCATTGCCTTTAAATGATGTGCTGATTGTCCCCGAGATTAAGAAGAATCTTGTAAAGTATCTAGACTAACAGAGATGACTATCCATGCTCATTTGTTTTTGACAAATTTGGTGTCTATGTAAAGGACAATTGCACCAACGCAACTCTGCTGCTCGGGAGGAAAATTAAAGGACTGTATCAAGTGAATTCACAGACCACAAAAGCATTCCTAACTCAGAGAAACAGAGCAGTAGGAGAGGATACATGGCATCAACGATTAGCACACACTAATTCGAATATCTTGAAGTACCTGCGGAACCAACAACTGATTCAGTGCAGTACTAGAATGCAGAACATATGTAGCAGTTGTCAAATTGCTAAAACCACAGCATTACCATTTCCTTTATCAGAATCTGTATCTACTATGCCCTTACAGAAAATCCACTGTGATATCTGGGGACCCTCACCAGTTATGTCTTTCCAGAGTTTCAAATACTATGTTCTTTTTGTAGACAATTTCTCTCGGTTTAGCTGGATATATCCACTGAAATTGAAGTCAGACTTTTATAATGTCTTTGTTCTATTTCAAAAGCAAGTAGAGAATCAATTTGAGTCGAAAATCAAGACATTTCAGTGTGATGGTGGAGGAGAATTCCTTAGTCACAAGTTTCAAACTCATTTGCAGAACTGTGGTATCAAACAGCACATCTCATGTCCTTACACACCGAACAAAATGGCATTTCGAAAGGAAGCATCGCCACATTGTTGAACTAGGCCTTGCAATGCTTTATCATGGCGAGTTCCTTTGAAGTCTTGGGTAGATGCATTTATAACAGCTAACTATGTTATCAATATACTCCCAACACCAAAATTACGAGATGCGGTCACCTCACTAAGATTATATCAACAAAAGCCTAGTTATGATCATCTCGGGGTGTTTGGATGTGCATGTTATCCATGTTTGCGACCCTATGCTCAGCACAAATTTGATCCAAGATCTCTAACGTGTGTGTTCATTGGATACAGTGAACGTCATAAAGGTTACGAGATGTCTTATGCCTACAACAGTCGTGTGTATATTAGTAGACATGTCATATTTGATGAAACCTCTTTCCCTTTTACTAAGACATGTCTAACAGAGTATGCACCACTCACATCACTCTATCGGTTATGGGCAGAAGAGACTCAACTTATGGAATCAAGAAACAAAGACATAGCTCCTGTTTTCTTACGGACATATGCTGAACATTCGCGAGACTAATGCAGATATCACTACAAATGGTTCTCAAACTTCACAGCAAGCTACAATACCATATATTGATCATTCATCATCGCTGTCAAATGTAACCCAAGCACATGGTATCTCTATAACAACAACTCAAGATGAAGTCTCGTCACCAGTACAGAACCAAGAGATGTCTTCAACTGAAACATCAACATCCAATAATATGAGTGGTGAATACGAACATACCATTCTTCCTCATGCCTCACAAGCAACAATGTCAAGTCACTCGATGCGAGACTCGATCAAAGTACGGCATTATAAAACCTAATCCCAGGTATGCATGTCTTGCTGTATATGAAGTACCCATTGAACCACGATCAGTTAAATTAGCTTTAGCACATAAAGGCTGGTATAAAGCCATGACAGAAGAAATGGATGCACTTTATCAGAATAGAACTTGGGAATTAATTCCTAGAACGATCAAATGAATGTGATTGGCTGCAAGTGGGTATTTAAGACAAAACTTGCACTGATGGTAGTCTTGATAGACCGAAAGCTCGACTAGTTGCTAAAGGTTTTCATCAAGAGGAAGGAATAGACTTTACGAGACTTTTAGTCCTGTTGTAAAGCATGCTACAATTCGGATAGTTTCTCTCTTGTTGCAATGATGAAACACGGCCAATTCATCAACTCGATGTTAAAAATGCTTTTTTACATGGTATTCTTAATGAGACAGTTTACATGGAACAGCCTCCTGGCTTCCAAGATCCCAAGAAACCTCATCATGTTTGTCTCCTCAAAAAGTCTCTCTATGGACTTCGACAAGCTCCCCGAGCCTGGTTTGACAAGTTCAGCAACTTTCTACTTGAATATGGTTTCTTTTGCAGCTCTACTGACCCATCCTTATTCATATTTCACACTGGTACAGACACAATTCTTCTATTACTATACGTTGATGACATTGTCTTAACTGGAAGTTCCTCTCAGTTGCTTTCTAATCTCATACATGATCTCAGTCTCCAGTTTCATATGAAAGATCTTGGTCCACTACATTACTTTCTTGGCATTGAAGTTAAAAATACTTCTGATCATCTATTTCTTTGCCAAACTAAATATGCTATTGATCTCCTTACTCGAGCTCATATGTTGGACTGTAAACCAATCTCAACTCCTCTGTCACTAAGACCAATCATTTTGACAAATGATTCTGTTCCTCTATCCAACCCCGTTGAGTATCGAAGTTTAGTTGGTGGTCTTCAATACCGACTTTAACACGGCCGATATTGCCTATGCTACGAATTCATTATGTCAAAAACTACAGACACCTACTATTGCAGATCATCATAAACTCAAGAGGGTTTTGCGATATGTTAAAGGCACGATAAATTTTGGGATTTTCATTCATTCTCGAAGCTCCTTACATCTATATGGTTTTTCAGATGCAGATTGGGCTGGATGTACTGAAACCAGAAGATCAACAACTGGTTTCTGTACATATCTCGGCTCCAATCTCATTTCTTGGACAGCTAAGAAGCAATCCACAGTCAGTCGATCCTCTACAGAAGCTGAGTACCGTGCTCTTGCTTCCACATCAGCTGAACTTACTTGGATCAGTTTTGTTCTTCGTGACATAGGATGCTCTCTCCCTCGTCCAACACATCTCTTTTGTGACAATAAATCAGCCATTGCTCTTACGCCAACCCAGTTTTACATGCTCGCACTAAACATATTGAAGTGGACTTCCATTTTGTTCGGGAAAAGGTCTCCTCAGGGTCACTACATGTAAGATATGTTCCAAGCGACTGTCAACTTGCTGATATTTTCACCAAGTCTCTCTCACGGTTTTCACATTGTCAACTACGTACCAAATTGGGCCTTGGTTTTCCACTCATTCCCAATTTGAGGGGGGATGTTAGATATAAAGGGACTGAGCCTTCTCTATTATCAGTATCTATGAATTCAGCAGAAAAACAAAAGACAGAAAAGCAACAAAGAGCTGGTGATCAACGGTGGAGAACTCGTGGTGAAGACAAACTTGGATTGACATCAATGAAGAAGAAACCTGAGATGAAGATTGACATGGATCGCCAAGTTGTAACAAATCTAAACTAGCACGTGTGAGGTTACTCAGCTGAAAGTGGGAAAAACGAATGAAGAAAATAGTTAGTTAAAATTCTGTTTTTCTTTTATGAGTTGTATTCAGCTTTCTGTTTCTTTGAGTAGTCTTCTTCCTCCTCGATGAAAAGAAGAGAGAGAAGAGAATATAGAGAGAGAAGAGAGAAAGCTTTGAGAGCAACTATCAATGGATGATCTGCAATTGTGTAGCTGATACATGCCGTGATAAAGAGATAGAAACAGGGGATGTAAAACAGAGGATTTTTGTATTCAAATGCTGTCATTGATCACAGAAGCTTTGTAATACAATCATATTGATACAAAGTAACTCGAAGTATTTCTTTTGCTGATTCCGCTGTATTCTGGTTCATTTCTTCATCTTCATCTCTATCTTCATCTTCACAAAGGTATGGGGTCCAAAAATAGGAACTTGCCATTCATTCGGAGAACAACACTGGCGCAATTTCTTCAAGCCACTTTCGTGGGGCATTTGCCAGCTTTGCATGCCAAAGACGCTGATGAAAGGGAATGTCACCGCTCATCCGAAAAGGTACTTGACACGTCTCCATGTCGTGTTGGTAGTGACAATTTGCCGGAATTTCTCATTTGAGAATCCTCGATGACCGGCGTGGACTCGGCGATTGGTTAATATTTATGACAATGAGCTATTGTACGGATGGACAATCGAATATAAAGTTGCTCTGCTCCAAAGAATCTTACGAAAGAGAGGCGTTTCCCATTGTCGACCGAGACTCTCTCTCTCTCACGCGCACACACTATTACGCCGAAATTAGTATTATTATGAGTAAACTCAGTTTTTTAGCGAGCGCCCCCTTTTACTCTAATTCTCCAATCATGCGATCCCTCAATGTTCTTGACATTGCTTTTTTTTTCCCCATATACTGTATTGCATTGAATATGTGGGATTGGTCAGACATTGTCAAGCAAGAAGAAACGTAATTATATGAGCAGCAAAGATTAAAGTTGCAGGCTATCAAATTTTCTTATCTATGGTGCATTTACACTCATCAAATTATTGATTTAAAAGATTTATATTTTTAAATTGATCGTTGGTACTCCTTACAACAATAAGGAGTGCCAGAAATCTAAAGTACCAAAACTTGGCACATGGGGATACTTAAATGTCAAAAGTTAGAAAAATAACACTTAAGTGCCAAAATCGTAATAAAATAGATTGGTTAAGTGTCAACATCAAAAAAATTGACTAAAATACTGACGTAGCGATTTTCTAACAAGGCAAGTACAAAACAATGTCGTTTTGCTACGGCGTAAATAAATAATTAATATAAAAATTAATTAAATTTAGTTTAAAAACAATTTTTTTTTTTTTTTAAAAAAAAAGGAAGGGAGGAAGAAGATAAACAATTGGAAGCGGCCAAGGGCTCGGCTCTCATCGCCACCGCCTCCCCATTGTAGCCGGGAAGGGCTAGCGACGATAGGGGCAAGGTTGGCGGGGTCGCCGATCCCTAGCCAAGGGTTGATGACCTTGGCCAAGTAGCAAACGAGGGCCTGCAAGCCCTTACCTAGATTTGGGGGAGGGTCGTGACCCTCCCCCGATCCGATGGGGTTGTCGGCCCTCGCTCGGCAAGGCTAAGGGCCACCGCCTATTGGGGCGACCCGTAGCTAGTAGCGGCCCTTGGCTTGGTCAGGCAAGGGCCGATGACCCTCGCCGGATTTGGGGGAGGGCTGCGATCCTCCCCCAAAATCTAGGCGAGGGCTCGTGGCTCTTGCCATCGATCGGCCAAGGTCGCCGAGCCCTAATCCCCATTGTCGCGGCCCTTCCCGATGACAAGGGGGGAGGCAGCGACGGCGAGGGCTAAGTCCTTAGTTGCCTCCAACTGTTTATTTTTTTAATCAAATTTAGTTTAATTAATTTTTATATTGAAATTCAATTTCGTGGCAAAACGACGTTGTTTTTTCATTGCGTTTCTTTGCTAAGTCGGCTCTCCGACGAGCCACGTAAACGAGCAAAATTAATCAAAAATTGCCACATAGAATTTCCCACAGGATTTGCCGGATGTGGCATTCAAGTGTCCCATTTTACAAAAAAAAGTAGTACTTAAGTGTCATTTTCCTAACTTTTGACATATAACGGTCATCTCGTGCCAAATTAGCACTTAGGGTATTCTTTTGCCCAACAATAAGTATATTAATAAATATTTTTTTTTATCATCAACGAGCATATTTAAGCATAAATTGTGGATGATAATGAAAACATTTTTCTTTCTCAGTGATTCATATAATAAATTTTAGCTGACTATTTTTCAAATCAAAGATTTTCCATGAAATGAAACTGTTTTGTTTATTTTAAGAATTCCTGCTGTTAGTGATGAACTCCCTTAATTACAGTACTGGGACTCATTTGCATGTTTTGGAATGATGAACTCAGAAGAAATTGAGGCTAATGGAGGGGCAAAAATGAATGTATCGTGTAAACAACATGTCTCACCATCTGCATAGGAATCTTGAAAGTGAAAACTGTGCCTTGGGCACTAAAGTAACCTATAATTTCCATTTTTGAAAAGCACTCCCGGGCATGACAAAAAAAGAAAAGAACCACTTTCGGGCTCTTTATTTAATGCAAATGTACAGATACAGGAGCAAATCGGCTGTATTGGTGCATGGGAGCACTGTTTGATCAAGCGGGTCTAATGTGAAGTTCATCTCATCTGGCAATTCAGTTCACTCATCCTTCATTTACTTTAAAATTTCATGCCCATTAACTTCTCGTCAAAGATCCACACGAAACCCATTTCATGAAAAACCAAGATCAATCTTTCTATGAAAGATATTTCATTTCTCGAGTAAATTCCCATTTTTCGATGAAACAGAAAGTATTGCCATTTATTATTATCTAGGAATATGAACTCTCAACGCTCAGTTTGACTTGGATGAAAATTTCTGGATACAGGTTTATTTTTTTATAATTTTTTTTTGAGTCTTAACGCTTAGTTCGATTTTCATGAAAATATCTGGATATAGGTTTTTTTTTTTTTGAGCAAAAAATAAAAATAAAATGTGCGGCATCTCCCCCCTATTGCTCTCTCCTTCTTTCTAATTCATTCCCAGCGCATTCGCATGCTCAAAGCATTTGCTTCTTCTGTTCTTGCTTTTCCCGAATAGATTTCCCAATTTCGTTCCCCGGTGGAGGATTCGGGCAAACTTTCTGACTGCACATGGGTGGATTGGGTCTGAAATGCCTGTCACTGCGTTCGGTGTGTGGGGCATGCTTTAATGGGGAACGCTGGCCATCCATTGATTGAAGGACGTTCTTGTGGAATGCATATATATGCTGCGGTTGATTCTGTTTGGCCCGTTCCGTGCTCTCTTCGTGGCATTTTTTCATCGATTTGATCAGAATCGGCCACGAGAGAGAGGAAAGGGTTTAGAAGGAAATGGCGGGAGGGAAGCTCTGTACACGGAGGTTCTACAATGAGTGCTCTCAGGCCAGGATCACCAGGACAGAGGCGTGATGAGGCAACAGACATTCAGCTTTGCACCGAGAAAGTATGGGCGATGTTGGCTGTTGTTTTTCGCTCCAGTTAGATTTTTCAGGTCGACAGATAAAATTTATTTCCATGTCTTCGTAGATGAGATGGGTTATTGCCAACTAAGAATCCCACTAAGGCTGATGCTGAGGAAGCACAACTCGTCGAGTTTTAACCAGCTTTCTATTGCTATAGGACTCAAGCTGCATTTTTAGTGCTTGTCCCGGCGAATGCTGATTGGGTTTCCATTGGTAACTTCTCAGCTCGGTTCAATAACAATTAGAGCATGCAAGTTCAGCCAATGGCGAGGGGTGCATATTTCTCCGGTGGTGTTCTACGAGTCTCCAAATTGGGTGCCTCCAAAAAGACCATCTAGTTTGCTGCGATTGCTGAATGAGGTACAGGTTGATTTTGTATGCTATGAATTGATTTTCGAGCGTAGAATGGACTTTAGAAAGAAGGCATTCTCCACGTGATTTGTCAATTAATAGTGTCATGGGGATGGTCTATGATTTTCTTCTTGATATCTATTTATCTGTTATAGCCAATTCCAAGTTCCAGATTTTGCTTCTAACTCTTGATTGTTTCTATGAGTGTCAAGCAATAGACTGAATCAAAAGCCATAAGCAGAAGCAGGAAGTAATAAGGACAGGGTAGCAAAATGAGCATTGTATGTAATGTCATGAAGTGCATAATAGCGCTAGTACTTGAAAGAAGCATTTGGTGACATTACTTAGAACTTCTGTCTAACACTTAACGTAACAGTATTTGCTTGTCATTTGGGTTTTTGAAATCTAAGTTTGGCTAGACCATCAACGAATGTTTTGCCATGGTCTGCCTTGTCACTTATACTTTGATTTGGAGTTCCATAAAAGGGAAAATACTGATAAAATGGAGACAGGATGGATGATCTTCTGATATTGGTTGTCTTGGAGGTGTTGCTTGACAGGTACTTTATCTAAGGAAGCCAAGAATGGGTAGTGAAGCTTGATTTTTCAACTGAAGGTAGGCTGACTTTGTATCTTGCTACTTCTACTAACTATCATTGCATCAGTAGTCAAGGATAGTCTATGCAATACACACTCACATACTATGAGCTTCATCTTTATGCCATTGGATATCTTGACATAAATTTGTGTAGACACCCCATCAAGTGAAAGGCCATCTTCTTCTTTTTCATGGTGCCTTCCAGCTACAAATTTCCATTGTTCTTCTTGAGACCTTTCACATTTGATGCGAGAGAACTTTGTTAGGTTTATTGAAGAAAAGCAGCTCTAAATGAGGTCTCTGATACTAGTGTGGTCCATCCTTGTTTGAGTAGTGACTTACCTTAACATTTCATTTTTGAGGAATATTGCACTTAAAAGCAGCTATGAAGATGGAAATCAAGAACATGTTATAACTTTGAATGATGTAACTCTTTTGGAAGTCGAGACAATTTTGATTTCATAGATGGGATTGATGGGGAACGTATTGCATGCTGTGCTTATCTTAGATTGAGCTATTTAGGCCACATTATTCAGTTGATCTTTTCCATTTCGGGGATGAGTTCAGTATGATACTTCTTTTGAATGAGCATCAAGTATTGGAGCTGCTTTGGACACTACCCAGATGCTTTCCTTGCCACGATGATTTTCTCTTTTTCTCCTATTTGAAGCCAATTATCCTACCTCGAGTCACAATTTGCAGGCACAATGTCAGAGAGAAGGGGCGGCTGAAGACTGGTTATAATTTCACAGTGCTGGATTGCCGGAAAGTACTGGTGAGTGATGTTAATGGCATAGCTAAGATGATCTATGCATAGTACACTAGAACTATGTGTCAGAGTTGAAGTGAATTTGAGATTCAGGCAGGGAAGAATCTGCGACTTGACAAGTCAGCATGTACGTTATGATTACTACATCTGCCTATAAATAAAACACTAGGAATATCTTGTGTTATACCTTTTCTTTCCCTTGTATATGTTAAATCTTTCCATGGAATATGACAAGTTTACTGTGATGTCAATAACAGCACTGCTTGTATGCAGAAAATTTTTCTCATCATTTGATACCAAAGACTGCTTTTAAGGACAACTCCCATGTGGGTGCATTAATTTTGGAGGTATGCTCTGACGAGAAGCTCTAGTTATTGTTTGGTAGAGATAATTGCAAATTCAATTATTCTGTGTAAATATTGTTATTGTGCCGTCCAAGTTAGCCACCTGTTTGAGATAGTTTATCCATCTCTCAAGATTAACATATATCTTTGACTCCTGCATACTTCACTTTACAGCCATTCTCACAACTTTACTGAACTATTGGAACTCTGTGTCTGTGTGGGCATTTTCTTTTGTTTTCTTTTGTTTTATTTATTATTATTATTTTTTTTTTTTGGGTGGGTTGGGGTGGGGTTCTGGTTGATATGTTCATGCATGCGCGCCTTTTTGGAGAAATATAACATCGCATGTGACCATGATGTTCTTATGATGAATCAACAGGTATGTCCGCGGATTTCTAGTGCAAGGGAGACAGAGAGGAGATATGAAAAGTCGTTTGTCGAGAAAGATTCCAGCCCATTGACAGGTCAGACATTTGTGGACACTGCTGTCTATTCAAGTAATCAATGCTTTTCTTTGGCTCTGTCATCCAAGGCAGGCAAGAGTTCTGACCTTCTGTCGATTGGGTGTTTCAAATGCCAGGACATGGTATGTTACTCCTTGTAATTGAGGTCTAGAGACTCATGAGGCATCTTTGGAAGACGGGTGTGATGAACTGTTCCTAGTTCACGCAAAATGTTCCTCAAAACTACTAGCAAAGGGTTCTTTTATGCCTTTGTATCATTTGAGAAGGTTAGATTAACACATGACAAAATGTGCATATGCACACTAAGAAGAGAATTTACTGTGATAGTGCTTAAAGCATTGGTGACTCTCTATCCCAGTTGCTCTTTAAAGGTTCATGTGCTCTTTGACACTCAAAATGCGCTTTCTCCTGACAGGGTGAGGAAGACATGATCATGGCTTCTTTACTCTGCATTGTGGATTTTGATTGTCAGAAGCTCCTAGCCTGCAAATGGAGTTAGATTGTGGAAAGAAACTTCAGTTCGATACAGAGGTAGTTACAAATTTGAATCAGTTCCTGTATTCAGGTCCCTTCACGAACTATATTCATATGATTTTCTGTACATTTTATTATCAGCAAAAATATTAATCATCTTGAATTGGTGGAGCTAATTTCAGGAAACATCTTTGCATAGGGGACTAGTGTGCTAGAACTCTGTGTGGTCTCTCATGTGATGGACTTTTTCTCCCCTATGCAGGTTAATATTGATTTGGGAAGGTACCATCTTGCTTCACAAGAACTTAATTTCAATTCTTTCATTAGTGATAGTTCGGTGAATTACTTCACTGGAAAGTCGCCTTTTCCAATGTTGGATAAATTTGTAGCCTCAATTGGAACTGTATCAGGTGATTGCTGTAGTTTTATTTTCAGATAAACAGAGTGATGAATCATTTAAATTGCTTCATAGTTCATAGAATTCTACCTGAGACCGTGTAGGATATTAAAGTTAGCAACCTGAAAGAATTTTAATGGGACTGATGTGTACTATTTGAAAAGAAGCTATTGATTGGCACTTTCCCCTTTCATGTGGAGTAGCGTCAAGAAAATGATCTGGTTTCAAAGGCCTATCATTTCTTCTCCTTTTCCCCTGTAATGCTGATGAATCTATTATGGTATAGGTAAAATTCGAAGCTGGTACTGGTTCTCAGAGCATGAACTCATGGTTTCTAGCATATCAAGGAACAAGTTCTGTGAGCAGATAGGCAGAGAGCATAGAGCATTCACAGATTACGCCATGTCTTTGCAATGGGAAATTTCTTGTGTTGAATTTTTCTCTGAGTCTACCTTTAGTAGAGACACCAGCTTATTTTCTTCCCCATTTTGACTGGCCTAGTTATCTATGTTGCTGACCTGATTCGGGCTGTATATTACCGAAAATGTCACGATCTTGATTGCAAAGGTACATAAAATTTCTGCCCAACATTTATCCATTTGAAACCTTCTTTCTTTTATGTGTGAAATTGAAGGTAAAGTGAGCTTAATAATAGCCCAGGTTACTCCTCTCCGCTGCGTCTTATCCTGGAGGATATTGTGTCTGATTTATCAGCGTTCTTTGATTCTGGCAAATCCTCCTGATATAACTAATAACATAGTTGACATTGATTAAACCACGACAAATTGCTCCCCTATGGATGCTTGGTGGCCTGAAGCCATAAGAGTCGCAAATGCTATAGAAAACCAATAGGTCATGGAGTACGACCACAGGGCAAGTCATCCACTTGTTTGTGCAAATACTTTAGGATCTTTGGACAGGTCATGGAAGACGAGGTGAATGTAGAAATTAATACACCTCAGGGTGAACTCTGAGCTTGAGCTCGACCATTCGAACAGCTCAGAGTTGCAATTATCTGGGAGGAAAGTCGATCTGGCTTAGTTCTTTAGCTTGCAGACTTGAACTAGGGTGGCACTTCATGGATCCTTTCAATTCAATCGCATCAGAAAAAGAGCATCAGACTGAAAGTAATCACCGTGAAGATGTGGTTATCAACCAAAGTACTCTGAGCTCCGATGTTTGGTTTGAAAATTACTTTTGCTTGGCAGACGGTAGTACTTCAGAAGAGCCATGTTATTCAAGACGAAATATCAGGCCACGAATCCATTCCGACTGCTCACAGATGGGAAGAGTGTCATTTTATGGAAAATTCTTGGTTTATCAGGCCATGAAAGTTGAAACTTGAAGATTTTTCATTTCAGAAACCTCTGTCTTCTCGCTCACTACCTCAGGGTCACTTCGCGCGACGATTATTGGTCTGAGCAGAGGCTCTTACCATTCAAGTTTTTCCATTTTGTGCCATATTTAATTAGGTGCCTTGATGCTGTTATCATGGCACTTACTTCAGGTCCTCCAAGTAGTGGTATATTTTCGCCCTCGCACCTCGTGAATTTGTTCTTCCTTTGAGGTTGATGGCTACAATAACTTTTTTGTATGCACTCATGCAGGGTGCTGCATCTGTTACAAGGATAGCATCCAGTCCAATGCCAAAAACATTTTAAGAACAGGTAGAATGTATTCTAATGGAAGTGACATGTATCAAACCATGACCTAATTCTTTGTACACATACCAGTAATTGCGATTTAGGTGTTCCCAGTACATAGGACCCATAGTGAAACGAGACACTGGACAACATAAAGTGTGGCCTAAGAACAGGCGTTCACGAATATGAGGAGCGGTAATAACTCAGTCAAGACATAGTACCCTATTTTAACAAGGAACAGTAATATAAGTGGTCAAATCAGTGGCACGGTAGAAAAATGAGTATAACGTGAATAGCAATTCACAATACGAGTAAAACTTAGAAACATGCACGAAAGTACAACATGCTCAAAGCACATGGCGATAAACGCCAATCTTATTCTCAAAGTTCAATGAGGCTTTGGAGCTGTGTTTCTTCCATGAAACCAGATTCAAAATCTTGTTCTTTCTAGAAAGATTCTTGCACTAACGTGGCCACGGCCGGGTGCTTTGCGGGGATTTTCAGCTTGTTTAGTGCGAAGTAGGTGCATCAACATTTTATATTAATTCTATTAAAAAAACCCAAATGCTATCATATTATAAAAATTAGGAATAATTACATAAATGGTCCCTAAACTTAACCTTCATATGCAATATGATTTCTGAATTTTAAATTTATTTAATGTGATTCTTAAAGCACAATGCACGATTTCCTAGGGGTGTGCAACAGGAACCGCCCGAATCGAGAACCGCCGAATCGAAACTGCTTGGACTAGATCGGACTTGCTGGTTTTGGGTAGTTCCCACGGTCGGTGGTTCGATTCTTGATTCCTAATCTTGGAATGGGAACCGAACCAACTGGACTGGACCAATTTTTTATATATAATTTATATACATATAATATTTAATATGCATATTATATATAGAACTTATTGCAACTGAAATTGTCATTGCTCTTATGTGGCCAAAAGACCATCAAAACTCTTCTTGTTACTCTTTATTTATAGAGAAAATCTACTTGTTAGTTTCATCTTCTACTCGATTTGGGACTAAGACTTCAAGAGACTCACATGGCACTTCAAGCCTCTAAGATTCTCACATCGACTAAACATTCAAAGAGCAGAAGATAGATTATCTATAAAATCTAAGCCAAGCACAACCTCTAGCCAGATTGTTTATAGCCTTTATGGTTAAGATTAAGCGTGAAACACATGAAATGTGTTTAATATTCACGCAAGTGTAGTTTGAAATTTTTGCATGCGGAAACATGTCTGATTAGTTTTATTAGATCGCCTGAGAACCGAATTGGATTGATTGGTTCGGAGCTCAGTCACTCTTTAGTGAAAAAAAAAAAGTGCAAATTTTGTTGGATTTGGACCGAATTGAAACCGATGGTCCCGTTCTTGGTCCTAGGACCAAATGATCCGATCCACAATTCCCAATATTATGAATCGATTCTCCTTGTCCGATTCCTAGTTCTAAGGTGGAACCGAACCAAACCGGACCAAACCGAGTACCGATCACCCCTACAATTTCCCCACGAAGTCAAGAAGTGTTGGTCTTGCCCACATAGATGCAATTAAGAGATGGAACCTAAATGACCTTTGATGAAGGACCAAAGTTCTTCGTCAAATCATTGGCTTTTCTCAACCTAAAAAGAGAAACACTCATTAGAGAGTGATAATAATAACAAATGACTTAAAAGAGAATATCAATTGAACGAAACAAAGAGATAAGCGCAAAAAATCTTCATAAATGACTAATCAATTAAGGGTTGGATGATTAGTAGAACAATACATTTGAGGTAGTTTGTTGGTTATTCATTGAGAATAGTAGGATTCAAATATATAAAAAGACAATGTTAACAAATTGATATTCTATCCATGAAGTAGAGTCCAATATTTTAATAAGAAAAATGATCAAAAAAAGTCATCTATCTATTACAAATATGCCGATTCAATCCTAACATTATTTTTTTAATCAATTGAATCTTAAAGCTTTTGTAATTATATGAATTCAGTCAACCTAGTAACGCTCGTTTAGTCAAACACAAATTCAATTTAATCTATAAATACCATTTCATTCATTTGGTCTATAAATACCATTTCATTCATTCAAAAGCAATACTACTCGAGCGAAGTTGATAAGAATCAATACCTAATAAATCCCGAAGAGGTAAGGTTTGCCTAGACAATTAATTGAAGGGGAGGGTCTCTTTTCGGTGGTTTTTGGCAATTTGGCTTTCGACTTGGTTACCTTCCTATGGGTAACAAGCTAGAGGAGCGCCTACTAATTGGGCTAGCAGTGCATTGCATTCCTCAAAGAGACATCTCAATGCCCACGGGCTCGAACTTGTTTTAGCAGTGAATCTAACAGTAGATTCATTGTCTGACGGAACAGTTGCGCACCACCAATTCATCCTTCAGTGCGGACGCCTCCAGCAGCCAGAGCAATGCTTCTTTCACCACAAGGGATTTGATTTCGAGTTGAGAAGAATTTCATATGAATTATGATAGGCGTAAATAGATTATATGTTAAGGATTTAGTGCGTCTCCTTTGCAAAGTAAGCTCCAGCTGTTCCTTTTCCACTTCTTTCAGGGTGGGCCGCGTGTCTGGTGTGTGTCTATATACATACATACATATACATATACATATATATATATATATATATATATGTATATATATATATATATATATATGTATATATATATATATATATGTATATATATATATATATATGTATTAAGGTTAAAATTGCGAAAAACTTTAAACTGATATATATATAAGATAAATTTTCTCAAAATTAACTTTTTAATAGTCAAAAATCCCAAATCAAGTATATTTACGTTTAAATATACCATTCGTTAAATTGAATTGATATATCTCACAATTACATATCATCCAATTTAATAATTTGAGAAGTAAAATTTAACAAAAACTAACAAAAGGTAAATTTGTTACTAATATATCAATTTGATGTTTTTAATGATTAAAAAATTAATTTGAGCTAAATTTATTATAAATATATTAATTTAGAGTTTTTTAAAGTCAAAAAATTAATTTTACGTAAATTTATCACATATTTATTAAGGTTTTTTGTGATATAAGCTGAATTTTTGCACATAAAATAATGAGTTTCATGCGGATCTCTTCCCCATCAAATCCCAATTGAGCTTTAGGTACGGTAAATACCTGCTCCTTGTTGGTCTGCTTTCATTTATTGTCCTTATAACGGGTTATTCATCGTGTGAAGTTGGTCGTGAAATTTGTGGTTCATCTTTATCATTTCGTACATAGGATTCATCCAATTTCTCCAAATAAATATACGTGGCACATTCCTCCATTATTTGGGTACCTCTTTCACTTTTATGTGGGGTCATCGATAATGGTGGAATAGATTTGATCCATTTTATGGATACTTTTAAAACCTTAATTATTGAATAAGGACATCTCATTGTCATACTATTAAGGATTAACTCTGACATCTATGTACGTGGCCCATTCCTCCGTTATTTGTGTACTTCCTCCACTTTTATGTGGGGTCATCGATAATGATGGAACAGATTTGATCCATTTTATGGATATTTTCAAAACCTCAATTTTTGAATGATGACATCTCATTGTCACACTATTAAGGATTGACTTGGACATCTATGTACGTGGCCCGTTCCTCCGTTATTTGTGTACCTCCTCCACTTTTATGTGAGGTCATCAATAATGATGGAACGGATTTGATCCATTTTATGGATATTTTCAAAACCTCAATTATTGAATGATGACATCTCATTGTCACACTATCAAGGATTGACTTTGACATCTATGTACGTGACCCATTCCTCCGTTATTTGCATACCTCCTCCACTTTTATGTGAGGTCACCGATAATGATGGAACATATTTGATTCATTTTATGAATACTTTTAAAACCTTAATTTTTGAATAAAGACATCTCATTGTCATACTATCAAGGATTGACTCTGACATCTATGTACGTGGCCCATTCCTCTGTTATTTGTGTATTTCATCTACTTTTATGTGGGGTCATCGATAATGATGGAATAGATTTGATCCATTTTATGGATATTTTTTTTTAAAACCTCAATTATTGAATGATGACATCTCATTGTCACACTATCAAGGATTGACTTGGACATCAATGTACGTGGCCCGTTCTTCTGTTATTTGCGTACCTCCTCCACTTTTATGTGGGGTCATCGATAATAATGGAACAAATTTGATCCATTTTATGGATATTTTTAAAACCTCAATTATTAAATGATGACATCTCATTGTCACACTATCAAGGATTGACTCTGACATCTATGTACGTGGCCCATTCTTGCGTTATTTGCGTACCTCCTCCACTTTTATGTGAGGTCATCGATAATTATGGAACATATTTGATCCATTTTATGGATACTTTTAAAACCTTACTTATTGAATAAGGACATCTCATTGTCACACCATCAAGGATTGACTCCGACATCTATGTACGTGGCCCATTCCTGCGTTATTTGCGTACCTCCTCCACTTTTATGTGAGGTCTTTGATAATGATGGAACATATTTGATCCATTTTATGGATACTTTTAAAACCTCAATTATTGAATGATGACATCTCATTGTCACACTATCAAGGATTGACACTGACATCTATGTACGTGGCCCATTCCTGCGTTGTTTGCGTGCCTCCTCCATTTTTATGTAAGGTCATCGATAACGATGGAACAGATTTGATCCATTTTATGGATACTTTTAAAATCTCAATTATTGAATGATAACATCTCATTGTCACATTATCAAGGATTGACTCTAACATCTATGTAAGTGGCTCATTCCTGCGTTATTTGCGTACCTCCTCCACTTTTATGTGAGGTCATCGATAATGATGGAACAGATTTGATTCGTTTTATGAATACTTTTAAAACCTCAATTATCGAATGATGACATCTCATTGTCACACTATCAAGGATTGACTTTGACATCTTTGTATGTGACCCATTCCTACGTTACTTGTATACCTCCTCCACTTTTTATGTGAGGTCATCAATAATGATGGAACATATTTGATCTATTTTATGGATACTTTTAAAACCTCAATTATTGAATGAGGACATCTCATCGTCATGCTATCAAGGATTTATTTTGACATCTATTCCCCATTAATGCATACACATATCCAAATCACAGGCCTATGTCAATGTAGCATCACATACATGAGCCATGCATGTCATTTGGCTTTGCATTGCATGACTTTGACTTGCTCCCGATATTACCCACACCCATGAAATTTGTTCTCGAGAACAAAAATTTTACCAAATGCGATTCTGTTCTCAAACTGCTCCTAGGAACAAAAAATCAGAATTATGCACTATTTAAATAGTTACAAATAGGCTATTATAGAATTAATTACAAATCCCATCCCCCAAGTTACTCTTTACGTCATAAGTCTAATGTCTTTACATTTGTTTGTCATAGGAATAAGGAAAAAAGTTACAAAAAAAAAAAAAAACCCAAATTAAGCTCACTGTGACACATTTTGTCATGCCTCGATCCTCTGAGCACGTGCTCATCTTTCCTTGATCGATTATATGCGACGTTCCAAGATGCATCGCCGACCCATTGATTTTTATGTACATGCGGAAACGAAAATAAATCCCCAAACAACAACAATATGGGATAGAAAGGTATGGTCATAAATTTTCAAACCAAAACAAGCCTTTTATAAACAAACAAGTTTATATACAACACCAGGCTGCTTACAAAAATCTCGGCTTAACCAAAAAGGAAATTGTCCTATGACTAACTAGTTAGACAGGTTCGCTGATTCTGCTTCCTCCACCTTCACAAATTTCGGGACTTCTGGTCTCCACAACCACCACCTAGGGACCTGAAAATGTTATCCCATAATGGGGCGAGATGACATCTCAGCAAGTTCAACTCTCTAAGCCTCGATTAGGAAGAGAATACGCCCAAAGGGTTGCCTAAGCACAATCACAAGATAGAGGGCTTACCTTTGCCTTAGATCCCTCCTGCAAATCAATACAATTTATATATTCATCAAATCATTTTACTCAATCAAACCATCACGCCAATCAAATCATTGATTAATTGAATTAGTCGATTTCGTGTCATCAAGACCATTCTCTGGTCATCTCAATAAATACTATCTATAAAGTCCGATCATAATGAAAATTGCTCACTCTAAGTTGATAATAGATAGTATAGCTCACCAAAAGCTACTAGATTTACTGATATAGTATACTAAATATGCTCGCTTTAAACGCCAGGTTTACTAATATAGTATATTAATTATGCTCGCAAAAAGTTGTTATTTTTATCATACCCGATAAAAATACTCGTGTGTGGATACACCGTTGGCTCTAACCAAAATGCAATATTTTCACTTTTGAACATCCCACTAATTTCAGCAGTCCCAAAATAGATTTTTGGCATTGTAGACTGATGCCTAGTAATTTTCCAATTAATTACCAAAATTATCGATTTTTAGGATAATTACCTACAATCACCAATCACACTCAATTTGCACAAAATAACAATAAATTAAATAAACATATCATACCATTGTAATCAGTACGAAATTCCGGTCACCGACTATTCCAGTTTGATTTCTAGAAAACAATTAATTAATTATTAAATGCCAATAAATAGCATAAATGCATACTTAGACTCGTAAAGCCTAATTAAATGCCAATTCAGGTTTGAAAAAATTCCCGAACCTCACTAGATAAATACTAGAATTTATCTAGTTGATAATTACACTAATCTAACCATAATCGGCTAACTAAATTGCTAATATACTCTTACTATCCACCTAATCCATACTAAGTTTAAGCTAATCAACCCTTAAGCGTCATTAATCTACTAAGCATGGATTAGTAAGTTAAATTCACTTGATTAATGATCTGATCGGATCAAAATCTGGGATCAAAATTTGGGCATGACGGGGGTCGGAAAACTCCAAAGCAAGCTTGTCAATCGAGGTCGGGAACGACTTGAAAATGGGCTAAACAATGCGCTTGAGACCCACTCAGTTCTATTTTGGTTGGTGGTTGTCGAAGTTACTTCGATGGCTGGCTGAGGGGGAAACGGCAACAGTAGCTAGCAGAGGGGCTCTCGGCAGCTCGATGGGCTTCCCCGGCAACAAGTGGAGGCTGGACAGCGGCGTGCAGGCTTCGACAGTGATCCAGAGGTCTCATGGGATGGCGAGCGGATGAGAAGGAGGTGGCTGGGGCAATGGTGGCTCGCAATGAGCAGGCGAGGCTCGCGGGGGCAAGGACAGCGAGGTGATGGAATGCATGGCTCCAGCGAGCAGCAAGCAGGCTGGTCCGGCGATTCTAGGTTGTTGGGCTTCAAACCGTGAAGAAGAAGGAGGAGGGAGTCGACAAAGAGGGAAGGAGAGGGATGGGGGACCGATTGCTAAGGCGGGACCACTTTGGTCTCTCTCTCTTATCTTCTTGTCTCCTTGGAGGGCCCCACTATGTGTGCTGTTTTCCACCACCAATTTCCAACCCTCAAAACCCTTCTAGAAGCCCTTGAAGTAGTCCATAAGTTGGGTCCAAAGGGGGCATATGAATTTCACATTATTTTCTCTCAATTTGACCCAAATGCTTCTTGAATCAATTCAATTTGGCTTCTAAAAATCCGACTGTCGAGTCCTCAATCAAATTGGTATTTTTTTTCCTCACCATTATAACCCTCTTGCATCCCAATTCCACAATAAAAAATGATCCCATGAATTTTCCGGAAACGGCATTATCTCGACTTTTTCCCAAAAAGTCTCGGTTTGTACAAAAAAATCTTCGGAAGACGATTTGACATTCCTAAAATGATTTGTGACATGATAGAACTTTCAATTTCTAAAATCAGATTCAAATTCAAGATTAATTTCGATTTGGCGTGATTTTAACTCGACCTAGGTGACCCGGTAGCTTTAATAAATTTTCAGTGCAAATGACTCGTGATCAATTTTTTTTTAGCCACAATAAACCTGTTCGACACATTGACAACTCTTAGTGATCGTGAAAATCTCAAGATTTCAAATACGGGTATAGGGTACCAAAACAATAAAAAAAATCAGTTTAGTGCCGATCGACAAGAATTTTGCAATTGAGTTGAATCACTCACATTTAGTCATATATCTCAATCGAACCAACCTATCTTGGATTACTAATTGCTTTTTAACTGTGTCGTATTGATCTCTGCAAATGGACACGATTGAGTAATTGTTTCCTGATCGAATTCTCAAGTTTTATTGCATTAAAATCCTATAGTGGCTTCCTTAAATCGTCTAGTTATCTCATGAGTGATCAGCTCTGAGAATAACACTATAGGCGTGTCGATGAAATGCCCGATTTATTAAATTGAAAGCAGAATGAAATTTCGGGATGTCACACATTTAATCCAAACTTATATTTATGTGATAGATTTACCCTCTCTCAAAATTCCATTAGATGATTTTTCAATCAAACCAATGTCATTTTTATTTCATTTAAGCCTTGAGTGTGTCATATCAACATCATTTGTTTTTCGGCGTCTATGTAGGTGGATTTTTAGCAATTCTCATTGATTGAACTTTGATGGGTGGTAAATGTATCACACATTTATGAGTTTCGGATTTTTGGTGTTACAAAAAAAATTGTTTTAGATATATGTGTTACAATAGACATAATTAGACGTTTGTTTGTGGCTTTTACCCTATTACAACTAGCAACACTTCTACATATCTCATAGTAAAGATAATCCCATATAATTTGGAAAAAGACAATAAGTTTTGTGGACCATAACACACCTTCTAAATATTGTTTACATATCTCTCCTCCTCGGTCATGTAGGCCCCATTTGTTTGTGTTTCTTTTTTCTATTTATAAACAAAATTCTTGTTTATTTGTTCCAGGAAAAAAAAAAATGTAAAAACGCATTTGTTTTGCGTTTTTATTATAAATCTATTTTTTTTGTTTCCGGGGAACACATTTGGAATGTAAACAAGAGAAAAAAAAAACATGTTTCTTATTTCTGGTACAAATTTTAAAAACAACTTTTCTCTTTCCTCTCTTTCTTTTCTTTTTTCTTCTTCTTCTTTTCTTTTTCCTTTTTCTTTGGCCGGTTGCGGGCCTTGGCCATGGCCGGCGACTGGCCATTGAGAGTTGGCGACCTTGCTGGAGCGTCGTCGGCCCCCAGCAAGGCGAGGCGGCCTCGCCCAGCCACGACGAGGCTCGGCCTTGCCCCACCATGGTGAGCCTCGGCCTCGGCGGGGTCGGCGAGCCTCGCCCATGGCTAGGCGAGGCCGCCGGCCCTCGTCGGCGGGTTGCCCGGCCATGGCCAAGGCCGCCCGGCCCTCGTCGGCTGGTTGCCAGTCATGGCCGAGGCCGGTGATCGGCCAAGAGGAAGGAAAAAGAAAAAAAGAAAAAAAGAAAAAAGAAAAAAAGAAAAAAGAAAATAGAAAATAGGAAAAATAAGAAAAAAGGAAAAAAATTAAAAAAATTAAACGAAACAAAAAAATTAGACAAATTTACCAAATATGTTTAATTTTTTATATATTTCCTAATGATGTGCCAAACACATTTTTTTGTTCAAAAAATTATTTCGCGGAATATAAATACTTTTTTCTATTTCTGTTTCATAGAATAATTTTTAAATAGAAACACAAACAAACGCACCTGTAGTGTCTTGTTGTTACCCTCTAGTGATGCCAATCCCTTGTTGAAGCCATGATGATCATCGCCATCATCTATCACCATGTAAGGATGAGCATAATTCCAGAGTTGGATAGACATCAGAGTACTAGATCTGTGAGAACCGATCCAATTCTAGGTTTTAGAGCGAGGGAGTACAATTTTCGGTTTCACTTTTTTAAGAACTGACGGTCCGATCTGGTTGGTTTTATGAAAACCGGACCGAGAACTTGAACCGGGAAGGGAACCGGACCGGAAACCCTGTGATTATATAATTATACCTTCCCGTTCCCCGACTCAATTGCATTTCTCTCCACTTTCACCTCCGTCTCTCCTTGTACGACGTTGAGCCCTTGTGCGACGCTGCATCTCATCTATCACGCTGCTTCTCCGACTCACTTAGTTTCCACTTCTCCATTGCTGTCACCACGGCCAGCCGCTGCTAAGATCCGAGGAGTTCAGTGAAGTCACAGTGAGTCTCAACTCACACTCCCACTCCCACTCGCCGAGTCGCAGTGAGCGAGCGACCAAGTTGGACTGCCCTTCTCCATCATCTTCTTCTCTTCTTCTTTTATTCCCCACGCTTTCTTGTCTCTTTTAAGATCGACCTCGACCTCCATTAATTCCTCTCCCTCCTCAGACCAAAACCACGAAAATTGCGTTACCTGCGCCCCTCTCTCTCTCTCTCTCTCTCTCTCTCTCTCTCTCTCTCTCACTACAGCAGCCATCATCCAGCAGGTAAGCTTGTTGTTGGATCTGCTCGATTTCGTGCTTTATTCGATTGCTGAATCTGCGTGTGCATACAATTACGCATGTGCTTTTTTTTTTTTTTGTTCTCGAATCGGCTCGAGGCTGGTTGTGTATGTCGCTGGCGTTTGTTGCTGCTGATTTTGCGTTTCGATTGGTTCTGAGTGCTCGGGATCAAATGCCTTCTTTAGCTCGTTGCTTGGTTACGATTGGTCTGGGGCTTTCGTTAATAGGCTCAATCGGACATGTTGCGTTGTTAAGATGATTGACTGCCCGATTGCTGGTATTTGGATATTTTTGAATTCATGATGAATGACCAACGTTGAGCTCGAATGAGTACTTCCTTAATGGGTGCTATCTGGGGAATTTGAGCAACTAATTTCTAGAACCTTGGGGTAATGGTCTATGTGGTTATCTGCTCAAAATCTAGTGATCTTGAGCAACTGACTATTCGAGTGAAGCTCCCTGATTTGGGCAATAGCTAGGATAAGAGGTGGAAGGATCTCGGTCATTTACTTGTCATGCATTACTGAGTACATTTCCTCAATGAGTTTACATTTTCCCTTTCCTTTCTGATTGTTGTTTGGCTGGTTTTGTGGGCTGGATTCACCTCTGTCCCCAGGCACAATTTGTCCCGATTGCACTGGAGTTTGCAGGATGAAATCATTTTCATGCTATAGTTGAAGTATTAGATGCAAGAAAATGCAACCTTGGCTTGAAATTTGTTTTGCTATTTTGTAAATGTTTGATCTTTATTTTGAAATTTCTAATGATGTTGTGCATATATGAAGTTGACATATCAAGCTAAAATTCCCAGTATCCAAGCATCTTTGTTGTCCATGGCGTCCTTACTATCGTCACTAGATTAGGATTGACTTGATGCATGCTTGTTGAAAGGTGCCCCAAAAGCTTTTTAATTCTCCTGTAGGCTTACTTCTTGCTGTCATCTTTCTTTCCTTTTTCCTACATCCCATTTTGTTTGTGGTCCTAGATATTGTCTTGATCAACATGCTAGTCTCTCGTAGATTCTATTGCATCAGTTTAATGTATAACATCAAAGCACTTGGTTAAGGAGGACACTAAGTTTCGATGAGATAGGACTTGCCTATTGCTTTGATGATGTCTTGTTTGTTATACTTTATCTTGTTATTTTATCATCATTAGCCAGTACTTTTGTTATGTAATCTTCTAGGTAAAAATTAACAATATCATTCAAGAATGTCATGACTTCTCATTTTAGTTATATTTATTTGAACCTTAATGCCAGGAAAACTAGTCTTTTGTATTCTCTTTGGTGAATGACAAGCTTGTTTAGTACTCAATAGACCAAAAAATGCTCTGGAGGCTCCTTATTTGGTTGACTGAATCAATAAGAAGCTTTCCTTTTTATTGTTGCGCTCATTTTTGTTTTGCTTAACTAATAATGAAACCAAAAAAAAAAAAAAAAAGAACTTGTTAGGTCCTATAACCTATAATAGGGTAGGTTTCAAGTTTCGACGGGTAGCTGTCAGGTTCTTAAAAAATGAAGAACCATACCCAAGTGTAGGTTCTAAGTGGAACCGATAAGAAATTTGGAACCACTCACCTCTATCACTAGGTAGGGTTGACCACTCATCCCCACCCCCTCCTCTCTCTATCTCGCTCGCTTGCACATGGTTGTGGCTGACAAATCCATTGCAATCCTCTATAACATTGGAATTGTTTTCTATCTTTTGGTAAAATGTATGATTCTTTTTTTTTTTCATGTTGAACTAAATGTTAATTGCTTACTTTTCCAATTTATGCGAATAATGTCAGCTTGTACATGTTATAGTGACAACACGTCGAAAAGGGATTAAAGATATCCTCCTGATTTTTTGACAATGTTATGTTTACGACTAGGCTGTATATGGGATGTGTGGTGATTTTGTTGGGATTTTTAGGGGTGGCTGGCTCATTTTTTGTTCTCTACCTGAAGACATTATCTGATTTCTGTAGACTGTGGTGATTTTTCTTTCATTTATTTCCTTTGTTTGGGTTTAAAGAACTTTGGAATGCCAAATGAGTCTTCATGGGGCCTGATATTCAATATATTGGAGCAAAAAAAAAAAACTGTGTGAGAGCATCTAGTGTTGCTAGAGTTTGTTTATTGATAAAAATAAGTGTTGATTTATTTATTATTGGCAAAGTTATCACCTAATAGACCCAATTCTATACTTTTAGCAACTTTGAATTTCACATTGTGTTTCACATGGCAAAATCAAGAAGCAAACCAAAATTAAGGACTGCTCACCACCCTCTCTCTCTCTCTCTCTCTCTCTCTCTCTCTCTCTCTCTCTCTCTCTCTCTGATTTGCCATTGATAATAGAACCTTTTTTATCTATCATAATTAGGAAAAAAAAAAAGAACGCATGACACTTTATATGCACCGACTCCTCATGCTCACATGCCTCGTCCCTCTCTCCCTTTGCTATCCTCCAAATCTCTCTCTCTCTCTCTCTCTCTCATGTGCGCTCTCTCTCCCTCCTTCACCGGTGTCTACTTGCTAATGCAGAACGTTAGATGGGAAATGTACAAGTTAATTTGATTTTAAACTGAGGCGGCCAAGTTTTAAGGTATCGGTACTCATTTGCTTAATTCATATCCTATATCTCATCTCATTTCTTAGTCAGGCCACGCCACACTGACCTCTTTTTCTTTTCAGGAAAGAGAGATATCTGGAAATTAATAAACTTCCTACCTATGGCAAACTCACAGGCTGGAACCAGTAATGATGCTACACCAGCATCAGGAAGTGAGTACCAAGTGTTCTTGAGTTTCAGAGGGCCCGACACTCGTCATGGATTCACAGACTTCCTCTATGACTACTTGGTAGATGCCGGAGTCCGTGTATTTAGGGATGCTGATGAACTTCGCATCGGAGAAATAATCAGTGACAACCTGCTAAGTGCCATCAATAACTCCATAATTTATATACCCATCTTCTCTCAAACTTATGCTTCCAGTAAATGGTGTCTTCGGGAGCTTGCGCATATGGTGGACAATGTGTCTAAATCAGAGGACAAAAAGTGTATCCTTCCCATTTTTCTCGACGTGGGACCAGATGATGTTAAACTTAAAACGCAGATATATAGCAATGCTTTATTGGAACATGAGAGGGAGTTTCCCAATGAAGTTGAGGCATGGAGAGCGGCTCTTGCAGAAGTAGGTAAAATCACGGGATTGAAGGTGACATCAGGGTAAAACTCTTTTAAGATCCCTACACATTTCTTCTTTGGTTGATTTTTCTTTTGTGGGTGCTATTTTAGAGTATACAACGTTGGCCTGTCAAATGATTTCTTTTATTCTTTTTTTTTTGGTTAAAGGGAATGTAGTGAAAACTACCCCTGCACTCATTCAACTCTACGTCCTCTGCTTTTAACATCTTCCCTGAAATATTACCCCGTGATGTCAATAGCTTCAATGACATGGACCTCCATATTCCTTTTAACTATATTTTCCACTTCACTGTCTCGTAAGACTAGGAAATATTCAAGAGCATCCCTTTGCATTTATTATTGGGATGATTACTAAAATCAAGTTCAGAGTATGCATTCATAGCAGTTTCCATTTCCCATTAACGGGGAAAAGGCAGAAAAAAATTAGACACGGCATCCGGTGCTGACTTTGTTTTACACATTTCCATGTGCTTCTCAAGAAACACCAAATATACGAGAAAATTGAGATTCGATGAACAAAAATCATGTTTAAATATTCAGTAGAAGCAAGAACATTTTGAGATAAAGGATGACAGGGTGGTCATCTCGGGGACTTGAGCTCTGCGGAGCTCATGGGAGGTCCAAATCGAGGCTGGGCAACCTTGATCTGGACCAGGCAGGAGGCGACGACTGTTGTCAACGTCTGATATGAGGTCGGCGGCCAGACGGGCCTTCGAGGGGTGTAGCCGCTCGAACAGAGGGGAGAGAGAGAGAGAGAGAGAGAGAAGGGACACGTGGTGTGGGGTGTTTTGGAAGTTCGGAAGAGAGTGGTGACGATCCTTTTTGATGAGATTAATAAGTTAGGTTAACATATGCAATTTCAAAAGAAAACGTAAAAATTGGGTATGCGATTTGCATATTGTCAAAATATGGAGATGCTAGTTGAAGTGCGTGGAAAATGGTTTTAGGGATTTATTATTATTTCCCTTTCGACCTTTCTTAAGGGTTGTACCAGGTAAACTAAAAAGCCTTGAAATATTAATCACCCATCTAATCTAATCCAAAGTAATAAAAGGTGGAGATGAATAATGGGCCACATGGCTCGAACCATGAACTATTTGATGAGTTGGGAGCCAACGTCACAGTGTCGTGGCCCCGCGTCATTTGTATCTTGTTTTGGGGGTTCATCGCGTGGCCTTTATATTAACAACTTAATATGCTTACTATAATTCATCAATAACAACACATAATTTGGCTGTTCAATTGATAAATTTAGATCTAACACATATTTTATATTAACAAACCAACTGTATGCTTTTATAGCATGCGGGCGCCCCATTTGCTTCCCCAAAGTAAATGAGCTGTTTTTGCATAATGTCTTAAGATAAGAGTGGGCAAGCTTTTGGGGTTACGTCTGTGATCAACATGCGCTCTAGAATTCCAGATTTTTAACCAAAAGATGGAATTATTGGATAGCAAACAGATAGGGCCTCTCCATTTTGTTTTGATATTGACAAAGAAGTCTAGCTTAGATAGGTTAATTACGAATCAATGACTTATGCACACGTTAAGTCAACATCAAAGTTTTGGGCTTTTTTTTCGGATTGTATTTTTTCTGTCAACCAAACTACAATGTTCACTAGATGACGTTTCATTTGTTTACATTATCTCGACTTATGATTCTCCCGTTGCGATTGCTGAAATTTTTTCCAGGCCTAGCTAAATGCTAAAATTTTGCTTATGCACGATTCGGTAGACACTTGTTAACTGTAGCCATCGTGTGTAAGTCAATACTATTGTCTTTAGAAATTTACATAATCATAGATGAAAAACATATCAAGTGAGTTCTACTAATTTAGCCTATAAGTGTACTTAATTACCATTTCGATGTACTTCATACTTTTTCAAGTTAAGATTTTGACAATCCGACATATGTTGCATGGGTATGAAATTAATCTAGTAACTAAAGAATGCGCTTTTATGCCTCGCAGCCAATCAAGGATTGCCAGATTAGTTGTTGAAGAGGTTGTGGAGAAGCTGAAGATAAAACAAAAATTAGTGACTAAAGATTTAGTTGGAATTGATGATCGGATAAAAGAGTTGACAAAGTTTTTAGATGTCAGTCACAATGATGTGCGGCTCATTGGAATTTATGGAATGGGTGGCATCGGTAAAACAACTATTGCCAAGGTTGTCTTTAATAAATTATGTTCCCACTTTGGGATGTGTTGTAGCTTTGTTGACGACGTTCGTGAAAAGTCGAATAAGGAGGGCATATTCTCGTTGCAGAAGCAATTACTAGTTGATATTGGCGGTTCTAGAACTGTAGGAGGTATCAACAATAGTGAAGGAGGAATGAGGAGGATTAGAGAAACACTCAGCAATAAGAAGGTCCTGGTGGTTTTGGATGACGTTGATAAGAAAGAGCACATTAATAATCTAATAGGAAATTCCAAATTATATCGAGGATCTAGGATAATTATTACAACAAGAAACACTTCTGTTCTAGAAGTTGAGGGATTTAAAGGTGAAACTCAGCCGTATGAGATGTTAAAGTATGAGATGTTAAAGATGGATGATGGTCCTGCACTTGACCTTTTTGGTCGGCATGCTTTTAGTGGAGACTTTCCTTTGAATGATTATCGCCGGCTTTCAAGTGACATTGTCTCAACTACAGGAGGGCTTCCATTAGCTATTCAAGTGATAGGTTCATTGCTCAAGGGGAGAGACCAAGGAATTTGGGAAGAGACATTGGAAAAGTTAAGGAATGTTCCTGCGAAAGAGATTCTAGAGAAGTTAAGGATTAGCTATGATGATCTAGAAGAACATAAAAAAAAAATTTTTCTCGATATAGCGTGCTTCTTTGTCAACAAGAATAAGACCGATGCAATTTACATGTGGACCGGTTGTGGATTTTATCCCAAGGAAGGAATTCAAGTCCTTACCAATAGGTGCTTGATAAAGATATTGGACAATGATAAGTTATGGATGCACGATCAACTTATAGCACTGGGAAGGCAAATTGTCCATGAAGAAAGTCCAAATAACCTTGAAAAGCATAGTAGGTTGTGGATTGCAGAAGAGGCCCTTCAAATCATAGGAACCACAAAGGTAAGTTAGAAATGTCTCATTTTCAAATAAAAGTCATATATCCTAGGATTGGGATTCTTTTTTTTTTTTTTTTTGCTTTTGTTTAGGAACTCTTATCAATTTTTTCCTGCCCATTTGAGCTGTAAAACATAGTGGTTGGAAGTTGACAAACTTCTTGGCATCATTGCAAAATTTCACTTGCAGACAAAGAGCAAGGTTCAAGCGCTTGAGATATCTACGTATGGTTCCCCCATAGAGATTAGAAATGAAGACTTTGAAAGGTTGCCGAAGCTAAGATTCCTCAATTTAAAAAGGGGAACTTATGTTGGGGACTTTGCAAAGTGTCATTCAAATTTGAGATGGCTTTCTTGGAGTAATCCTGATTCTTGGGAGGAGTATGGGATGAACAAAGTCGATTTGGATTTTAGGGCAAGCAATTTGTATTTGGATAAGCTTGTTGTTTGTAAACTTCATGGCCTTGACTTCAAGGATGATTCAAAAGCATGGGACTTGATCAAGGTAAATTACATGTTTTAAATTCTAGTATGATAGTTCCCTTGTGTACACTACAATGGTTCTTTAACTCAACATGTCATTCATTTTTACAGAGAGCAAAAAATTTGAAGGTTCTATCTATTGCTCGGTGTACTGGCATAACGACAATCCCAAACATCTCTAGATGCTCAGCTTTAGAGAGATTGACTCTTGTTCGATGCTCCAGTCTAAAGAGAATTGAAAGCTACATTGGAGATCTACAATCATTGATTGAGTTAAAGATTATATATTGCTCGAATTTTGCTGATTTGCCAAAAGAAGTGGGGGCATTGGGGGAGCTCAAGTGTTTCTCCTTGCAGCATTGTCATAGTTTGAGAGAACTTCCAGACTCACTTGGGAATTTGACCTCATTGACAGAGTTAGACTTGTCAGGTACTCGCATTGCCATATTTCCAAATTCCATTGGAATGTTAAAATTTAAATATTTGTAGTTTGAAACTTGAGAATTGTTTTTTTTTTTACAGGAACGATGATAATGGAACTTCCCAACTTCATTTTACAGTTAAAATCATTAGAGATCTTGCGCTTTCCATTGTGGCAATTCAATGTCAAGAAGTATTATGATTGGCAATTAACTTGTGGCATCAGCACTTTGGTAAATCTTGGAGAGCTGGATCTCTCTAGGCGTAATAGAATGAAATGTGAAATTCTTGTTGAAAATGAAGAACTGTCATATATAGAAATCCCAAACTTAGAGTATACTCTTTATGGTGCAATTCCAAGGACAATCAACACGTTTCATGACCTCCACATCCTAGACTCAACAGATTGTCATGAGATTCAAGGGTTACCGGAGCTTCCCACAAGTTTGACCTATCTACATCTTCGACCCACATCATTGCTTAGAGAGCCTATTCTGTCAAAACTTATTAATTTGGTTAATTTGCTACTACACGATGGCTCTGATTATGAAGGCAAATCAAAGCTAATCCCAGTATGCGACTTAAGGGGGATTGTGAATTTATCTAGATTGAAATGGGTGGAGTTAAGATTGGTGAATGTCCCTCCAAATCCACAGTTGACTTATCCTTCTCAACCACAAGAGATTGTTTTGGGACACTTGGACTCAAAACCCCCTGTGCAGCTTCCGTCCTCCAACTGGAGGTGGAGAAATTTGTCAACTTTAGAGATCTATTTTTGCGAAGTGGAAGACATTTTGCTAGATGGACTATCGCAATTGGAGACCTTAAGGGTTTTCAAATGTGAACGGCTTTGTAGATTATCCATTCCTTTAGGATTAAGGAAGCTGTGGCAAGTGACGGTGGAATCTTGTCGAGACCTAGGTGAGATACAAGTTGTGGATGTTTCAAAATCGTTGGAAGGCTTGACTATCCTTTATTGCAAATCTCTAACAAAAATAAGTGGGTTATCATACTTGAAGAGCCTGGAGAGATTGGAAATTGGAGGTTGTGGTAAACTTACTAATGTTGAGGGCCTAAACGAGCTGGAATCTTTGAAAGCTTTGTCGGTCTACTATTGCTCATCATTGAGATGGTTGATTGATGCATCTTGCACAAAAATACCAGATGATTGCATCGTCCATATACAGGATTGTGGATACTTTATCAAAGGTTCTATCAAAGATCCTACGTCTATGGAGAGAACGTCTTTGAAGCATTATAGAAAGGAGATTCTTCAGAATACATCAGAGAAGGTGCGAAATCTTCTTCACCAATATTTAATTCCTTTTTTGGCCAGATATCCTCCTTCCTTTCTCCACACAATATCCGCCCTTTTAAAGTTGCCATTTTTTTGTTGCACCCTAATTTCTTAGGTGGATGATTTATTTGGTGTTGGACATTTGCGGTTCCTAAAGCAGTCTTTCCCCCCTCTTTTGTGGCTCCCATTATGTGTTGTGCTTTAATTACTATATATATATATATATATATTATCTTCTTCATTCATCTCTACTTGCCTTTTTAGTGTTGTAATAGTGCCAGTGAACTCAATGAATCATTCTTTTA
This sequence comes from Eucalyptus leucophloia subsp. euroa, assembly GCA_017140325.1. Lineage (NCBI taxonomy): Eukaryota > Viridiplantae > Streptophyta > Magnoliopsida > Myrtales > Myrtaceae > Eucalyptus > Eucalyptus leucophloia. The sequence goes on from CM029470.1 coordinate 11,720,342, forward strand.
ATATTAATCATCAAAATTACTTTCATAGACAAGAAGTTAGATAATCGATCGCCAATTATAGATTTCAAAAGCAATTGATAAGGAGGAACAAGTAGGGGTGAGCATGTCAAATCACCTAAATCGGAAATTGTTCAGACTAGACCGGACTAGCCGGTGTGGTCTCAGCTTTCTTGAGGAACTGTCTAGTTCCTAGTTCCATAAAAATGGAATTGGTGATTGTTAGTCTAATTCTCAATTTTGGAGGGGGAATCAGACCGGGCTGGATTGACAGACCGGATCGACTTTTTTTTTTAAATATATATTTTTTAATTTCTTAAAAATAGTAACAACTCTAGTATTTCTGAAAATTTTTTAATTTTTTTTGCTAAGTGATTCATTCCATGGGACTAGGTCACCGATTTCTAGTCCTAGGACTGTCCGGTCTAGTCCCCAATCCCAAAAATTGGGAACCGAGAACCGATCATTCCTAAGAACAAGTAAGAAAGAAGCATCACAACCCTTTCAAGTCGCTGGGTTTAATGAAAAGAAAGGAGTTGGAAATAAATCGTGTTGGTGCCTATCACTAGAAGCACAAGACAATCTTTTGACATGAATTGTACAATTTATTAAGTTACAAATAATTTTATGCAATAAAGTGCAAAAGACTATCTCATGCACGGGATAGTGTATAAAATTTTAATTATTGTACCACCTTAAGTACACATTGTTAGCAAGTTAACAATTGCAAGATACAAAGTAATATTAGGAGTGAGACTTGTCAAGATGTGAATTAAGTATTTTAAGTGCCTAGGTGCAATAATTTGTGTATCAATAGGAATTAGTCAAGCTAAATGTTAGCACTATAATATTCAAAAATAAATTTAAAAATATTTCTATCGATGCCATTTTTGAATAATTATAGCAGTATTGAGAGTCTTAGTTCTTTAATAGTGCTGGCAAACTAATATTATCTCTCTATATATTACTTCATCAAAATTGCTTTCACAGATAACATGCTAGATAATAGATCACAAATTATTGATTTCAAAAACAATATATGATTTCTTTGTCAAATTTTTTTTTTTTAATTTTGCAATTGACATAATTACTGCACAAATTTAATACTATTCATATAATAAAACTAATTATGAACTAGTTGATTCAATTATTCCATTAATGCGCTTTGGAGAGATTAATGTCCAATTTGTAGTTGTACCAAAGGGAAAAAAAACACAATAACTCATTAAATTCTGCCAAGCGTCGTCACATGGAAAAACAAATGATGAAGGTAGATAATTGGTTGTGTGTATATATATTTGGTTGGTATGTATATATATATTTGATATTATGATGATTTATCTCCTATGAATCTGTTGGTTTCCTCTTGAGTAAACATAATTGGATCATTTGTTTTGCCTTTTTCTTTATTATTTCTCTTACACTATTTATGCAAATTAATATAGGGCTAATCCATCCACCCGCAGATTAAGCAATAAATGTGTTACACATTTGTATGCTATTTTGCCGATGCATGCATATACAGTGGGCTTGACTCTTGAATTAGGATGTAATTTTTATGTCAAAGTAAATTAAAGCTAATACTGCTTGGGGAAATAGTCACACATTGAGTTAGGATGTAACTTTTATACGAGTGAACATATTATTTCACTAAAGACTCTGACTTATGATGAAAAGAGACTGTAACTAATTTCGAAGCATATCACTTTAGAATAAGGAAGAATACAAAAACATTAATACTTTCATAAACTGATTTAAAACAATGTGTCCCATGATTATAGATTTTTCATACGTAAAGTAGAAAATAAAACTCCTGATTTAGTTCCAAAATGCAAAACAATTGAATTTATACTAGTATTTTAACTGAAATAGATAATTAACATTTGAAGATGGTAGTACATGAAGTACCATGTGTAGCTAAAGTGAAATAAGATGAAGAATTAAGGTTTACTAAATTAATAACATAAATAATAGAAAGAGAAATGAAACTGGATATAGATTTTGGTTAATTACAATTTCAGTCCTAACCTATTGTACGGATTTCAATATAGTCCTAAATCTTTCAATTGTTCCAATATAATTCTATATCTTCCAGCCGATCATTATCATCTTACATGGCACGATTAGCGATTTGACGTGGAAAGAATTAATCGAAACAACGTTGTTTAATTTGGAAGAACTTGCAATATATAACAAAATAAAATCAACTAAACCACAAAAATTCCCAAATGAACTCTCCTTATTCGCTGACAACGTCGATTTCCATCGGAATCCCCAATTTCCTCAAACCGAACCATAGTTTTCCATCACAATCACCAATTTCCACTCGACTGCGTCAACGTCTAGAGAAGAGATTAGCTATCTTGAGATTTTGCAACAGAAACGATAAAGAGCGCTCATGTTAGGTGTACATTGAAGTTGACAGACTTCAATTTCTTTACAAAAACCAGAAGAAAAAGACAAAAGGGTCTGAAGGTAAATATTTCATTGCGGTCTCTCTAAGTGTATTGCCTTTCTCTTTCTTATAATCTGTTTGTATTGGGATACTATTGCTGGTGCTGCTTGTGAGACCATATTGGCGCATCTTAATGGGATTGTAAGTAGTGGTTTCGTTTGAATTTTTAGTTTTTACTAGCTTTTTTGGTTCGTTGTGAATTCTAGTCATGTCAGCTCAAGAGTACAAGTGCTAAACATGGCAAGAGGCAGAGAGATGATGATCATGCGAGCCACGCCAACACCACAGCAAAGAACTCTACTCGTGGCCAGCAGAGTGGCATTCCCCAGCATGTTACAAGAAGGACGACAAGACAAGCAGCAAAAAAACAACCACCAGTTGAAGTAGCAGCGCTTCCCGTTGAAGCTGTAGGACCATCAAGAAAGAAGAAAAATAATGACAGCAAGCAGGCCAATCCTATAAGAAGAAGTGCCAGGCTTATGAAAGGCACAGCTGGAGGGACAAGTGATATCGTGCATCTAGATCGATAGTCACCTGGGATGCTTGACTGGATTTGGAGATCATTGTAGTGTGACTTTTCTTTTTTTGGTGGATTCTCGGTTCAGTGAACTAGTATGGTTGGATTGATGACATACTTATGACATATAGCTTGCAAATGTGCTGCTTTTAGAAATTAACACGACTATCTTTTGTGATCCCTCTCTTATTGCAATTTGCTTTCTCTGTTTCATTGCTTAATACACATCGGTTGATTAGATGATGTCATACTAGATTGTCTATGGAACACTTGTTGTTGCAAGCTCAGTTGTTCGTGCAAAACTACTATTTTTTATTTATTTTTATAACAGTCCTAGCTCCATTATACCAATTTCAAAAATTTAGGCTCAATCTGTGATGACAGAGAGGAGCCAAGAAGTCACGTGTATGCAAGTCCAGTGATATGTGCAAAATGCTCATTAGATTTCATTTATGCAAAACAAGTCCACAACTAGAAAACAAGTATTAGAACAGCTCATACGTGCATAAACACAAAACAAACTCTACTAACATAGTTCATCGCAGACTCAACACATCCTTCCCTTTAACCTTCCCACACGTGAGTTAAAATAACTAGGGACACTCAACATGATCCATATTGTCTTCAATCTGGATTTGTCTTCCTGTAACTTTGCCCCTTCTTGTTTCAAACATTGTTTGTGTTCGTCCCAGCTTAAGCCCTTTTGCATACCACTAGCTTTCAAAAACGGCTTTTTCATTTTAAGAAAAAATTGTTGATTCAAATATAATCAAATGGCACATCATACTACATAAGAAACACTCAAATAAGTATGATAATTGTTGCCTTTTGTTAGTCGGACCTCATTTATTTGGTCCGGTGCTTTAAAAGGCAAATCATGACACGGCTTTTGAGTGACTGCCCTGATAAGGAAAGTGATGGGGCCAGAAAAAATTTATTCACTTCTTGGATTAAAGAAAGTGTGGAGGAAATCGGCGGTGCCTCAACATTGCACCTGTACAGGACTAGCAGCTGCACCTTATTAAACCAGAAAATATGCCATTATTACCTAAAATTCATTTTGTAAATCACAATGTACAAGGTGAATAAAATTAAATATTGGAATAATCTCGCTTTTCTTATTGCTCGACCTGAGCCTGGTAACATCTCAACACATGATTGGTTGATGTGATAATGTGTGAACAATACTAACAACCTCACTTACTCCATTTCTTGAGGGAGGGAAAGGTAAAACTCTCTAGTTTTCTGGAGTCCTGCCATCCGTCACGCTGTGTACTCTCATATGAAATCGATCGCCCTTTGGAGGAAGAGCATGATCGTCGTCGTCGTCGTCAGCATCCGTGGTTTTTGTCTCTGGCAAGAACCATCTTTTCAAATCAGGTTTTGGCCGTCAACAATCAGAAACCTCTCGATCGCTTTCACAACCTACTCCTCTTTTAGTCCACTGTTCGTTCGTCATCACTTCCCCTTCGGAGTGACCTCTGTTTCTTCAGTCCGCAGAAGAGACTGAGGGATGGCTACCGTTGCAAGACTGATATCAGTTGTGCTAGCGTTTGCCAGACAATCATACAATGGACTTAACAGTTGCGAATTCGCGAATGCAATTAGTACCGAAGATATACAGCTAAAACCATCAGTAGAGTCGAGCACGAAAGCTTAACCAAACTTCTCTGTAGCTTGCGAAATCATGTGATCTCATGCTCTATGCTCGAACATGACTCCCGTAGCTCTCCTTCGAGCTTATACTTCGGTCGCACTGTTGCCTTCGAATACTTCGTCTGAGATTCTGATTCTTTCTGCTTTCAACAATACTCATTTATGTTAGGCCACAAAACCAAATATGACCTGTGGTGCGGAATTTGATTAATCCCGGTGCTCCATGTTTTGGCATTATGGAGAGAGCGACGAGGTTCGGTGAACACTAGGTGTTTGTGAAAATTCCTTGGTGAAGTATGGAGGTGAATACCAGCATAGTGGTCAGCCTAAATGGTGCCAACTACAGAACATGGAAAGGCACGATACTTGATTTGCTTTATCGCAAGGAAGTGCACGGTCCTGCAGAGAGTGACGAGGCCAAGCCTGATTACACAGGTCAACAATGGCGGGCTTTGGCAACCCTGTTTGCTGGAGAGTTGGCCTCGCTCGCGGGAGCAATGAATAATTTCAGTGGACATCAGATTGGCCGGCGGCATCTTGCAATGAAGTACAGAAGGGCTTGGGTGGTCAACACCGTATCAAGTTGAAGATGGACAGAGACGACGGACATGATGTGATTAGCAATCTGCCAGACTTGGTGCTCCTCCATTTTCCGTCCTTCCTGCCCACAAGAGACGCCATGAGGACAGTGATGGTCCCAGGGTTCCGTTACCTCTGGACTTCTACCTGCCACTTACCTTTCGATCACTGCCCTTACCACAACTGCTAGGAGAGGAAGACTGCTTTTAGAATCAATGAGAGATTCGTGAATTTTACCGACTGTGCGTTAACTCTGCACGAGAACCCCACAATTGATTTGTTCAGTCTTAATATAAACTATGCGGCTGAGGTGGACCCCTATGATCCTCAGTATGAGGGTGGTATGACCGACGAGACAAGAAGGTCAGACAAAATCGATACATGGATTCATTTTGCAGCGAATAGAGAGGTTAAGTTCCTCGGTTTGGACTTTCTAGGGTGTGCTAGGGAGTTCACACATAATCTTTACAGGTTGCCCTGCATTGTTCTTGGGTGTAGCAGCTTAGTAGAGCTGAAGCTGGCTTCCTGTGAGGTCGGACCAGTGGTGGGACGGGTCCAACTAAGGTCGCTGGCTGAAATACTATCTCATAGAGTCCATTGCTAAAAGATTTGCCTCTTGAATATTGCTATGGCCTCCGCAATCCCATTTCTTTAGTGCCCCATCTATTGAAGAGTTAAATTTGGAGGGATGCAGCGATTTGAATAAGCTTGATCTTACCCGATCAGATATAAAACATTTAACCATTTATTTCTATGGGGATCTGGAGCTAGTTTGTCCTAATGTATAGATTCTGAATGTTGCTGGGTATATAAGGTATATCAAGGTGACTGATATGTCATCACTGGTTGATACGTCCCTCTGCTACCGAGATTATTTTAGCTATCAATACGGGAAATATTGTGAGTCCAGAATGCTTGTGGAAAAGCTCAGCTGCAGTCCTTATTTTATGCCATGTGATTTGTGTACACTGGTATGGTTTCCCAGCTGTTGCTCTGGCCTAATTTGTCTTGGCTTTGGGCACTTTTGAATGATTTGGGTTCTGATCCTTCATGTAAGGAGTATTACTATTTGTTTGATAGAATATTCTCACATTTCAACTGTCCTAAAATTTGTAGAATAGAAGTTGGGTGAACAGATTTTGAACGGGTCTTATTTGAAATGGACAGTGGCTGTGCCGTTTCTATGCTTCGGCTTCTTTGTCCTGTTGCTTTTTTTGCTTCAGTTCATGAGGTAATGTCCTAGATGAAGAGTAAAAGAAAATATTATTTACTTAGGCTGGGTTCTTTTATTTGCCCACCTAAACTTTTATACGGCCGCCTTCCTTGCATCTGCTGGCCTATGAACTTTGAGTAACTGTAAACTATTATCCATAACCTATTCATGTAACCAAAAACCACAGTTTGGTAGGTGTCTGTCTTCCTTGTGTCCTTCTTTGCTTTGTGCTATTTTGTGGACAATATTGTTTTTCACTTCTTACGTGACATTTGTTACCATTTTCAATGTGTATGTACATGCTCTTGTGATTTGCCTTTCTAAATATTCTAAATTGTCTCATTAAAAATTTCCTGACAAGACTGAATTTTTTATTTATTTTTTTGGGTCAATTACAAGATCTGAATTGAATGGTATCATATAATTTCATTTCAGTCAGTCCATACATACACATGCTCTCGAGTGCCCACAATGTATGTCTGATACTAATTTTCATTCAAAGTCGGTCCAAGTAATACTTTTTAAACCTGGTATTGACTAAATGGGAACAGACAAATCAGCCATGCCCATCTTTCGCCTGGAAGTATGTGACACTTCTACTGTGTCTGAAAAAGTGGTACCTCCCTGACATTTCTAGCTTGTTGAAGAACTCTCATTTTCTTGAGACACTATCTATGTTTATCCTGGAAGAGATGAAGATGAATCCAAGGTATAAATGCTTGAACTGTAACTTTTTGTTGGCAGACTGGAATTTGGAATTAATGGACATTGAAAAGTTGCCTTAAATTTCTAGCTTGCCAAAGCAGGGTTGCGGCTTGCATTTGAGTTCAATGGCTTTAGTTACTGAAGTTCAGTGGACGACACATTTCCCTGCCTCGAGCACCACTTAAGCATGTTAAGATATATGGTTATGTACTGGAGCCTGATGTCATTGAGCTCATTGAATTTCTACTTAAGAATGCACAGGTCCTGGAGAAGATGGAGATTTCTACCAAGAAGACTCTGCAGCATGTTTTGGGGGGGTTGTACTTTCTTTATCGCCTCCTGACACAGGTTGTTTCCGAGGAGACTTTTCATAGTAAAATGTCCATCAACTATCGATTGGAGTCAGAGTGCATCTCAAGAAGCTCACGCCATACACTTGATGTATACTGGTATGGTTTCTCTGCTATTGCTTTAACCGCATTTATCTTGCTTTTGAGGGACTTCAAAATGATTCAATTAGTACTCCTTGAGCAAGAAGTAATACTCTTTGTTTGACTGATTTTTCTCAGAGGATTTTGAAACTGGGTAAAATGTTCCATCTATTTCGGTCCCTTCATTCTTGTTGTCCTGAGAGTATCAATTGATGAGGTAATACGAAGAGGTACTAAGGAAAAAATTATTCACTTACACCAGCATCTGTTTTACTTATCCTGCCCTTAAACTTGTCATTGCATGCTTCCCCCCTCATGTAACTCAGACATTGTTGAGGTTTTTTTGTGTTTGTTTTTTGCATTGTCATGAAAATTTCTTCCTTTCGCTAGCATTTCGTATTTTGTGGTCTCGTTCATTAATATATTGTGTCATTTGCAGTCATTCAAAAGAGTACGAGATCGGCTCTCTTGAATTATTTTGTAATGTTCCAAATGCGTAGTTTAATTTGGTGGCTTGAACGTATTTAAGATTAGGAAGAAACTGTACAATCTAGATCTTCCTTCACTAATACGCTTTAAGGCATGTTCATTGCTTTGTTCCAGTGGTGTAATTTCACTCTCACTTGCGAAATTCTTAATCTGCCACATCCCTTCCCTCTAGATTAACCAAAATCAAACACGCTAGAAGTTGATTTCAAGTTGATGCTTTTGACTGGTCAAAAATATATAAAACAATGTTGTTGAAGCCAGTTTATGCTCTCACGGTCCTAATTAAGTTGAAGTGACTGACTTCCTGTCCTATCAATCTAAATAATTCTTTCTTCTATCGAGTATTGACTATATGGGAATTGATTGACACAACTGCCATGCCCATTATTTTCATGGAAGCATTTGACACTTGAACTAAGTCTAACAAAGTAGCACCTTGCTCGGACTTCTAGCATAATTAACTTCTCACACTAAGCCAAACTGTTGCATAGATAAGATGAAAAAAAATAGGCTGTAGCCTTAAGACAGGGAGATTTGTATTATGCTTTCTTGCATCATAGCTAGCATCCGTCAACAGTTATTGGTTCAGTTACCACCAGCAACTCTATTATCATTTATCACTGGTCAAGTGTATTCTATTGTGCAATATTCAATTTTTCGCTCTATAATCTTGTTTTGTCTCATTTCTTGCTGGCGTCATGTTTAGGGGTGTGCAACAGGTTTAGTCCAACTCCAGCACCGGCTAGAATCGGTTCTATTCTTGGCTCCAAAATCCTAGAATCCGCCATTACTATTTTGTTTGGTCCCCAATTCCTTCTTAGAACCACCAGTTCGAATCAAAATCTATAAAAAAAAACTTACTATCGTTGGAAGAACGTTGCGTAGAACAAAAGAAAACTCAGACCAATGATAAATAGGAGAGTAAAAATTGCAAGTACATAGGAAAGTTACAGAAAAATAATGATAATAGTCACTGACAAATCACAATGTATATTGAAGTTGCTTTAAAGGAATAAAATTGTGGCAACTTCAATGATTTGTAAAAATATTTCATTGTTGATAAATAAGGTGCTATGGAGTCATATAGTTTTATTTATAATCAATGAAATCAACAGGACTTGTTTATTTATTTATCTAAATATTTCTTTAAGTGATGGTTATGCTTGGTTACACAACTTCAAGGTTAGGTCTTAGTGCTGAATTTGTACTCTGTTACATTAGTGGTCCATATGAAAGTTGTTAAATTGCCAGCTTGTCGTAGAACATCGCACTCGATGCCTACCTGCTAATGAATGGGAGTACTTGAAGCGAATGAAATGAAGATGTTTCATGGATTGGATCATCTGTTAATTTTAGGGCGAAACAAAACTGCCATTTCAGCTAATTGGTTTGCTTGTCATTGCTTCTGCCTGGTAGACCTCCATCAATTGCTTTTGAGTTCTATTCTTTACAAGGGATAATCAAGATGGCGTCATTTTGGACGATTGACAACTTAATCGCACTTATGGACGACTAAGGTAAAAGTGGCCTAAATTGTCCCATGGTGTGCCTTTTTTGGAACATCTGATAATTGTCTAGTGGGTGTATATGTACGTGTGTTTCTCTTAACGTTTTGGAAATTCTTTTGCCAAAGTTTTACTAACCAAAAAAGCTTGTGCCTTCTTTGATAATTAGCAAATTAAGATAAAAGGAACCTAATCTGCAGCCCTTGACTCACGTGGAAGTCTAATATGGTCTAGGTAAAGAGGGATCGAAATGTCAAAACTGACCAAATAGTAGAAAATAGAGGCAGAGGAGGTACGACCACTGACCAGAGGTGCTTCAAGCTCAGGAAGGGGTCCCGCAAACGGAGGCAGAGGAAGGGGCATAGCTTCAAGTTCTGGAAAGGGCTACGAGTTCATGCACACAGAGGTTCAAGCTCGGCGGGAGCAGAGCCTCAGATATGGAGGTCCTGATGAGAACAAGGAGCCTCAGACAGGAACAAGCATTGAAGCATTTTGTTCATTCCAGTACACAAGATAGTTGATCATTGTCTCGTCAGATCTTAAAAAATCGTCAAATGTTGGCAAAGGGATGGATCGAGTGAATGTATTCTGGCAACTTGGGTTCTTCTGTTGGACTCGTGAGCGGCTACTCTTTGGTGTCATGAAATAGAGCCCTACCTGACCCAGTGACACTTTGCCAGTCCAAGCAAAGCTACGCAAGTACTTGGATTCTTAGTCTGGCGCAATGGTTTTTGGTGAATGAGAAACGTAAGCATTTTTTCCTGGTAGTTTCTCTTAAGACAGATTATGCAATAAGACTTCAGAGTAGATGTCACTTGTGCAGACTTTGCGGATGTCAACGACACTTAGTATAGTAGCTGGCAGATCCACCATCTTTTCTACACACAGCTCATTCTTGGAAGCAAATCAAACCTGTCAATGTGAATTTGAATGTTCCTGAGCGACAAATGAACATAGATCCTAGTCAACTCGCTTAAATCTATCAAGATCTGTGCTGTCCAAAATTGTTACTTAGTGTTATTGATTTGATGCATCATGATTTACGTTGAATTAAGCCCAAGAAGAGTACAATAGAAAAATAAAATGCACTTGGCAAATTTAACTCATTTGCCGCCGGGAAAGAAGATCCGCATATGTGCAGCCGGGCGACCGAGACATCACGTCAAGCAAAAATTAGTGCTAACCTAGTGGAGGAATTAAATTATATGCTTTGATTTGGTTTTATTACTTCTTCCTCTGTGCACATAAATCCAACTGACAAAGTATAGCAAGAGTAAAGAATTACAGGGCAAGCAGCTATCTATACCTCAAGCCCATCAAATCCCAGTCCAAGTTTTCTGTCTGACCGACACATGTCGCCTGCTTCGATCGATACTAAAACCTCACTTAAATCCATTTCTTGAGGGAGGAAATGTGACTCTCAATCTTGAACTTTTTTTCTGGAGTCTGCCTTCTGTCTCCTTCAGTGTACTCTTGAAAAGAAGTGTTCCTTTTATCCCTTTTGAAGAAACAAAACTGTAGCAACTTCAATGACCGTAAATATTTGATTGTTCATAAGTAATGTGCCGTTCGGATTCATATAATTTTATCGATAATCAATGAAAAATCAATCAACTTGTTAACTTATCTATTTAGATGTTACTTAGGTGATGGTAAATTTGGGTACATCACTTCCAAGCTAGGTTTGAGTGCTAATTTTGTACTCTGTGATCTTAGCCGTCCATATAAATGTTGTTAAATTACCAAGTCATTGCAGAAAAGTGGCCTCGATGCCTACCTGCTTGTAGATGGAGTTTTTGATGTGTACAAAACTAGTTCTGATAGAGAGAAACAACGTTATTCAAGTTCCGTTCATTTCACAAAAAAAATAATTTCTAGAAAAATGTGTTCCAAATTTTTCAGCGTTTATTTTATAAAAAATGAACTAGCCAAGGAAAACTTTTTCCGTTTTAAAAAAAAAAACATTTTCAAAAGTGGGGAAAATATTTTTCACTTTTCAAAATGAAAAACATTGTCCATAACTTCTTTTACCTCACTTTCTTTCACCAAATATATTTTAATTTTATTTTTATGTTTTCTTTTTTTTTTTTTTTTTAAATAAGCTTTAATTTTCTTTTTCTTTCTTTCCTTTTCTTCTTCTTCCTTGGCTTTAACCGGTCACCAACCTCAAATTAAAAAGTAACACAACGATTTTAAATAATAAAATAATAAAAATTTATTGAAAATAAGTATATGCAATAAAAGATTTTCCTTATTATACGACGGAAAATATTTTATGGTTCATTTTCAAATTTCAAACTAACATAAGAAAATATAGTTGTTTTCTTAAAAAATAACTTCTTGAAAAATAATTTCTAGAAATTTCACATTTTCTACGAAAAAAATGGAGCCTTAAATTATCCGGTTTGCTTTGGTGTTGCTTCTACTAGGTTGTGCTTATAGACAACAAAGGTAAAACAAAATTGTGCCAAAGGCAAATATATGAAAATTGCATAATGGGTGTATAAGTACACGTGTTCTTTCATGTGCCTTTCCTCCGGACGTTTTGGAAATTGTTTTTGCCAAAGATTTTCTTAATTCTTTTAATTTTGGAGGATATTTTTGCCAAAGTTATCCCTCTTGAAAAATATTTTGCGATGACATCTCCTCTGAAAAAGAAGGAAGTTTAATCGTCTGACCAGAAAGAAAAAAGAAAAAGAAAGGAAGTTTAATCGTCACGGCCTTTTTGCTCTCTCCTTCGATTGAAACAAACAATGTCCGCACGATTCCCATTACTCTCCTCCGTGCAGGGACTGAACTGGAGTGACGAACATGGAGGCCAACTTGATTTTTCAAAGCAGTCCGGGTTGAATTTGTACGCTAATCGCATGCAACGTCAAAAACAACGGGTTCAATCTCCTGCCACTACCTCCATTTTCCTTTATGTACTTGAATGACTACCTTCTTATCACCGGAGATTGGTTTGTTGTTATGTTCCACACCAACCGTTTGTTGAAATTCCTGAGTAGCTTCATTCGAGAAAACCCCATTTTGCGTTTGCTCTTTTCGGGTTTAGCGTCCACTATGTTGAGAGCGTCTTGCAGGAGATCAACAAATTTTTTTTTTTTTTTTTTTTTTTTATATATTAAAGAAGAAAATAAGGCCCCTGTGGGTTAGTGATCCAGAGTAGGGAGGAAGAGAATTTTCCGGGGATAGGTTTTTGGCAACCCAGTTTGGATTAGCGGACTTCAGACTGGCCGACGGTATCTTGCGACCATCCACAACAGGATATAGGGCCCACGGGCTTTCTACTTTTCCGGATTAGGAGCTCCGCCGCAAATATACCGTCGGTCTCTATCTCTACAAAAAAGCTAATCCGCTTTCTCCTTCTTCAAGTACAGAAGAGCTCGGAAGACGGCTAGGGTTCCAGTGGTCAACGCCGTGTCGAGTGGAAACGTCCAGGAAGATGGACGGAGGACGGAGACGACGGACGCGATGTGGTTAGCAATCTGCCGGACTCGGTGGTCCTCCATGTTCTGTCCTTCCTGCCCACGAGAGACGCCGTCAGGACAGTGATGGTCCTGGGGTTCCGTTACCTCTGGACTTCTACCCGCCACTTGTCTTTCGCTCACTGTCATTACCACGACTGAAAAAAGTTGGAGACTGCTTTTGAAGTGGACGACAAATTCGTGGATTTTACTGACCACGTGCTGACTCTGCACGAGAGCCCCACGATCGATTCGTTCCGTCTTAATTTAAACTGTGCGTCTAAGGTGGACCCCCATGATTCTGAAAATGAGGACTATATAAGTCCAGAGAGGAGAAGAACGTGGACCAAACTGGATACGTGGATTCGTTTTCCAGTGAGGAGAAAGGTTAAGTTCCTCGATTTGGACTTCTTGCGATGTGCTCGGGAGGAGCTCCCACGTATTCTTTATTTCCTACTTAATCTTTATGCGCTGCCCAACATTGTTCTTAGGTGCAGCAGCTTAGTAGAGCTGAAGCTGGCTTCCTGTGTGGTCAGACCAGTGGCGGGATGGGTCCAACGAAGGTCGCTTAGAAAATTGTTTATGAAGAAATTTGACTTAACCGACAACAAAATGACCGACATACTATCCGTTAGCCCATTACTGAAAGAATTGTCTCTCGAAGATTGTTATGGTCTCCACGAGCCCAAATTCTGTTGGGGCCCATCTATTCAAGAGTTAAATTTGGAGAGGTGTGGAGGTCTTGAAAAGCTTAATGTTACACGATCAGATATCAAACATTTAACTATTGATCACTACGAGGATTTGGGGCTAATTTGTCCTAATCTGAAGATTCTGGATATTGCTGGGCGTCTAGATTATGTCAAGGTGACTGATATGTTATCACTGGATGATACATCCTTCTGCTTTGGTGATTATAAAATATATCTGCCTGGAGAATATTGTGAGTTCAGACTGCTGCTGGAAAAGCTCAGCTGTAGTACTTATTTTATGCCATGCGATTGGTGCATACTGGTATGGTTTCTCTGCTGTTGCTCTGACCTATTTTGTCTTGCTTTGAGGTACTTTTGAATGATTTGGGTGCTGATCCTTCAGGTAAGGAGTATTACTATTTGTTTGATAGGATATTCTCACATGTCAACCGTCTTAAATTTGTAGAATAGAAGTTGGGTAAACTGATTTTGGATGGGTCTTACTTGAAATGGACAGTGGCTGTGCCGTTCGTCTGCTTTGGCTTCTTTGTTCCGTTGCTTTTTTTATGCTTCAGTTCATCGGGTAATGTCCTAGATGAAGAGTAAAAGAAAATATCATTTACTCAGGCTGGGTTCTTTTATTTATGCCCGCCTAAACTTGTATAAGGTGGCCTTCCTTGCATCTGCTGGCCTATGAACTTTGAGCAATTGTACACTATTATTATCCACAACCCGCTCATGTAACCGAAAACTACAGTTTATTAGGTTCCTGTCTTCCTCGTGTCCCCGTTTGTTTTCAATTTTAACGTGACATCTATCACTTTTTTAAATGTGCATGTCCATGCTCTTGTGATTTGTCTTTCTAATGTTCTACATAATCTAATGAATTTCCTGATGAGACTCTGAATCCAATGGTATCATACTAATTCATTTCAGTCAGTACATACATATACATGCTCTTGAGCATCCCCAATGTATGTCCTGTACAAATTTTCATTTAAGGTCGGTCCTATTAATTCTTTTTAAATTAGGTATTAACTATGTGGGAGTTGACAAATCATCCATGCCCATCTTTCGCCTGGAAACATGTGACACTACAAATGCATCTGAGAAAGCAGTACGTCCTTGGCATTTGTAGCTTGTTGAGGAACTCTCATTTTCTTGAGACACTCACTATCTATGTTTATCCTGAAAGAGATGACAATAAAGCCAAGTTATAAATGCTTGAACTTAAAATTTTATTGGAATTTTCAAATTTGGAAGTCACGGAGAATAAAAGGTTGCTTTAAATTTCTACCTTGCCAAAGCAGTGTGGAAGCTTGCATTAGTTCACTGGATATGTTTACTGGAGGTCAGTGGACGGCACATTTCCCTGCCTCGAGCACCAGCTTAAGCATGTTAAGATACATGGTTATGTACTGGAGCCCGATGTCAATGAGCTCATTGAATTTCTATTCAAGAATGCACAGGTGCTGGAGAAAATGGAGATTTCTATCAAGAAGATCCTGCAGCAAACATGTAGCAAATACATGTTCTCCAGTGACATTGGTCATCCATCAAAGGATTATTGTACATCGGATGCGCTGCTAGAGTTTTCACAAAAGTTCTTAAGTTTCCCAAGGGCTTCAACACGTGCAGTATTACACCTGGGTTAAATACTGGTATTGGAATTGTGTTCACCCCTTTCTTCTGGACAACCCTTGATGTTTCTATGTCAGGCCTTACATCTGGTAGACTTTACAAAAGTAGTCGGCCTTCATGATGAATTCGCCCTTTTGCCTCAGGTCTACAAATTCACCACATCCACGATTCTGTACGGGCAGCTTTATGTATATTTTGATGGCGGATGTGCCCTTTTTTTAAAAGAATGTTTCTCATAACAGCTTTCCTATTCATATTCCCAGCTCTTGCAAATGGTTTGGCTGAAATTTTTGCAGTATAGATTTACTTGAACAATCTATTGACACCAGTTACGAGCTGCTCATGAGGAGCCTTCGCTCTTGCGGTTGCTGTCTCTGTCTTGGTTCTTCATTTTAGTGGGTGCCGTTTTTTTGTTGTTTCACTTTTCAGTTTTACCTACCATTCCTTATCTTGAGAGGAAGTCGACGCAGTTCAACATTCTCGAGTGCTGCCCCCGAATGATCAGTATATCGACATCAATATCAATGCAATTCTAATCTACAGTGTACCATAAATATTGAGTTGTGCAGCCCTCCAAGTTCGTATCTTTTCATAATGTCTACCCGAAAATTGCTATTCTATGTGCTCCTCTTGCAAATAAACAAGATAATTTTATCCCTTATTTGGCACGTGAGAGTTCTTTTATCTTTATAAATAACATAATAACATAAGTATCCAACTTTGTATCTTAAGGTAGTTTGGTAATCGATCCCTTATACCCTTATACTATGAGTTGCATGAAATAAGTCCGACTTTGTATCTACTTCATCCCCTCCTGAGACAGGTTTCCAAGGAGACTTTTCCTAGTAACATGTTCATAGAGAGTCGATCGGTATACGCACTTCCTTTGCCGCAATTCCACGATAATAAGTGGTGTTCTAATATGAGATTTTATAAATGAGCACTCCCACGTTGTTTTCTGAAAACGTAATGGGAAAAATGCCAGCTTTGACCAAAGTGCAACCAAATGGAATTTGATTTCTGAACCAAATATAGAGTTTCAACTTGATCGGGCTGTCTTGACTTGGTTCAACATCTGAATATAACTTTTCCCGCTTGATCTATTATGTCGTAGTCTGAGTTGCTTCTTCATACTCCTCCACGTACTTTCCTTGAATTTGTTATCACAATACATTGGAAGCTCACATATTGACCATGTCCATCTTTAAGGATTCAACTACTTTTGAGCAAAGCGACACATCTCTGATATTTTAGCTATTGTCTCAAGACCCTCACTATTTATGCTCATTCCGAATATCATCACATATTTACATATGAATTTCCATTCAATATATTGCGAGTGCCGGGGATGAAAGAACAGCTTGCATTCAAATTTCAGCTTTTTAAAACAGGCTTGATGCAAGCACATGACATCAACGGCGAAAAATAGTGCCTCAAGCAATAGCATAAGCATGTAAAGATATAGGGAGAATGCACTATTCTTGGAGAAGATGGAGAAATGGTAATTTAAGTTTCTAAAATAGTTGAAAAAAATGAAATACAATTAAATTGAGAAAGCTACATAATCTTTTCAATTAAGTTAAATTAAAGTTAATAACAATTTCTGCTTTTTTTTTCCCCCACGAATTAACTGAATTATCCATGTTACCGGCTGCTTTTTACCATTCTCGCTCCTCTTTGATTTCCCCAAACTGAAGACAATTCACATTTGAATCATTTGAGCACGCCATGGGCCGGACTGAAACCGAAAATTTTTTACATGACATCACTTGGCTTTTTCTTGTTGCATTCCAGGTGTTTTCGTAGAATGTCCCAAATCGATTCAGACTTTCAACCCCGTTTCTAATATATTTATGTTTAGCCCTGGATTTTTCTACCAGATCCATTTCTTGCTTACTGCAGTGGTTTTGATCACATTTTGGCGGTGTAAAATGCATGGACTCTTTTATATGTATCTTTTGACATCCTTTTTTCTATTATGTCTGTATGATTCGCGGAGTGTGTTTTGGAGTAGATCACCTATGGAGGGCAATAATATTGTCGTGGAAAGTAGCAACACAAAAAGTCGGAATAAAAAATGTGTATCTCAAATACTTTATCTTGAGGTACGGACAAAGAAGTGCCAAAATTTGGCACGGAGGGACATTTAAGTGCTAAAAGTTTGAAAAGTGACATTTAAGTGCCAAAATCGAAGCAAAATGAATAACTTAAGTGCCACTTCAGCCAAAATCCAGCCAAAATGATGACGTAGCGATTTTCCAATGAAGAAAGTATAAAACGACGCCGTTTTGGTGCTAACGTGGTAAAAAAGTTAATATAAAAATTAATAAAATTAAATTTATAGCTAAATTTATTTAAAGCATTTAAAAATAAAATAAAAATATTAAAAAACTAAATTTAAAAAAAAAAGAAGGGGGGAGGGCGGGCGACGGAGGGGGAGGGTTGGCCGGGGTTGCCGGCCCCTGTTGGGTGAGGGCTTGCGGGGCTCGCTGCCGGTCAACTGTGGTCCCCGGCCCCTAGCCAGAGCCTGGCAACCTCGGCCGACCCTCCCCCCTTCGCCGCCGACCCTTCTAGCAGCGGCAAGGAGGTAGCAGCGACGGCGAGCCCTCAACCGCTTGCCCCCCCAACCTTTTTTCTTTTTTTAATTTAGGGCTTAGCCCTAAAGCAATCGTTACTAACAACAGGAGAAATTTGAACAACAAACTTGTTAATGAGATGTTTAGTGAGAGTATCTGAATTCATCCCCTTACCGCCCACAAATAAATGAGCCTGTAGATATGGCTAATATGAACATTAAGAAGATCCTGGTTAAAACAGCCGTGAATTATCGAAATTGGCATGACAGGTTACCCTTCATACTAATGGTGTCACGTCCCGATCCTTGAGCGTGTGCCCATCCCTCACTAGTCAATTAAATGCAACGTCCTAGGACGCGTCATAGACCCATTATTTTTTATGCACATGCGGAAGCAAATAAATAAATTCCCAAAAGACAATCAGATGGGATAGAAAAGTAGGGCCGTGATTTTTAAAACCACAACAAATCTTTTATAAACAAATAGGTTTATTTACAAGATTAGGCTGTTTACAAAAATATTAGCTCATCCAAAAGGAAACTGTTCTATGACCTACTAGTCAGACCCATTTGCTAATTCTGGTCTCTCCACCTTCCCATATTCCGGGACTTCAAGTCTTCCAAGACCGTCAACTAGGGACCTGAAAATAGTTATATAATAACCAGTGAGACAATGTCTCAGCAAGTTCCGCTTTCTAAGACTCGATTATGAAGAAAATACGCCCTAAGGGCTACCTAAGCACAAGCATAGGTCGAAGAACTTACCTTTGCCTCTGTTCCTTCTCACAAATCAGTTCAATTCATAACTTTCAATCATAATATTCAATCAATTCGAATCGACTCATCGATCAATCGACTCGATCGATTACATGTTATCACTACCCATTCTTGATCAGCTCATCTCATACTATCTATAAAGTCCGCTCATATCTGGACTGCTCACTGCTAAGCTGATAAATAGATAGTATAGCTCGCTTCTGAGATGATCGGGTATACTACTCTCTACTAAGCTGCCATATCGCCTGTAGGCTGATATAATATACCGACAATGTTCAATCTAAGCTGATAAGGTATATTGCTCTCTACTAAGTTGATATATCGCCCCTAGGCTGATATAGTATACCGGCATACTACTTTCTGCTGAGCTGACATATCACTAATAGGCTAATATAGTATATCGTCCCAATCATACAACCAATTCAACATTTTTATCATTCTCGATAAAATAGTCGTGTATGGGTACACAGTCGGTTTTAGCCAAAATACCATAATTTCACTTTAAATCCTCCCACTTCTTTCAATAGCCCAAAATAGATTTTTGGCGCTGTAGACCGATGCTCAGTAATTTTTCAATGAATTACCAAAATCAATTAATTTAGAAATAAGATCCTAAAATCACAATTAAATTAATTCGGCACAATTTAGCACTCAAATAAATAAATTAGGTTGCACCACTACAATCAGTATAAAATTCCGGTCATTGGCTATCTCGTCTAATTTCTAGAAAATAAATAAATAAATAAATATGGAAAATATTAAATAAATGCCAATAAATCTAACTTAAGCCCGAAATGCCTAATTGGACATTGAAACGTTCTTGGAAAAATTCCGAGGTTCATTAAATAAATCCTAGAGTCTATTTGCTCACTCATTGCACTAACTAATCACTTAACATACATTGATAGATAATTAAGTTAACTAATCTAATCTAATCTACCCACCTAACCCTGCTTAATTTAATCTAATCAACCCTTAAGCGTGATTAACCTACTAAGCGAGGATTAGTAAGTTAAACTCACATGATTAATGATCTGCTCATATCAAAACGACGAGTCGCGACGGCAGTCGAAACTCGGGTTTGCGGTGGCGTCAACGGACTTGGACCAGGCCTAAAATCGGCCAAACAAATCTCAGCCCAAGCTAAGACTTGTTGCTGAATTGAGTTAGGCCTAAAGCGGGCTTCAAAACTGGGCTAGACTTGTGGGCTTGCTGGATTGAGAATGGTTGACTTCACTGGGCTTGAAACTGAATTGAAAATGGGCCCAATCGTGGACTGATGGACTTAATTCTCTAGGCTGAAGACAGGCTGGATGGGCTGAAGCTTGTTGAAAAATTGAACTGAGTTTGTTGTGGTAGGGCTTGGGTTGAACGGTGCTGGCCTCTGGGCTAGAATTGTGGGGTCGAGACACACGGAAAAGCTAGGCAAAGGAGAGATGCACTCGGGGCAACTTCGGTTGATGGAGGAACACGTGGACGAAGGCAGCTGCTTCGTGGGAAATCTTTGTGTTTTGCTGGCGTGCGGTTGAAGATGGATGAAGGTGGGTGGTGCTGGTAGTTGGCATACGCTAGCTGTGCAAGGGTCAACAAATTGTTGAAGTTGATTGGAGGTCAAACATGAAGAAGCGGCATAAAATAAATTTTGGTGGGCTTGGACGCATTGGGGCAAGCATCGATGGTAGAGGGTCTTCGGTGGAGCTGCTCGATCTTCAAACGGTGCTGGCGATCAACAAGACTGTTGACTTGGGGAGGGGAACAACCGATGGAGTTGAATTGTGGGCATTGCTGGTAGGGGCAAGAGAGGAGGAAAGAAGCAGTTGGATTTGTGGACCGCTCGATGGAGAATTCGCAGAGACATAAAGCGAAGATGCAAGGGAAAAGAAGATTGAAAATAAAAGTAGAAAATTGCCAAGTGGGGCCGTGATACCACTAAATCTAGAAAAATTGCCAAATGGGGCCGTGATGCCACTAAACATTGAAAATTGCCAAGTGGGGCCGTGATGCTACTTTATATTAAAGAAATTGTTGAGTGGGGCTGTGATGCCACTTCATATTAAAGAGATTGCCTAATGCGGCCGTGATGCCATTAAACATTGAAAATTGCCGAGTGGGGCCATGATGCCACTTTATATTAAAGAAATTGCCGAGTAGGGTCATGATGCCATTTCATATTAAAGAAATTGCTG
This sequence comes from Eucalyptus leucophloia subsp. euroa, assembly GCA_017140325.1. Taxonomy (NCBI): domain Eukaryota; kingdom Viridiplantae; phylum Streptophyta; class Magnoliopsida; order Myrtales; family Myrtaceae; genus Eucalyptus; species Eucalyptus leucophloia. The sequence goes on from CM029470.1 coordinate 11,741,227, forward strand.
AGTGGGGCCGTGATGCCACTTCATATCAAAGAAATTGCCAGGTGGGGTTGTGATAACCACCAAATATAGAAAAGTTGTTAGTGGGGCTGTGATGACCACTTAATCTAGGTTGTGCTTGTTAAGCCATGGCTAAGAGTTGAGAATGAATAATCAAGGTGACCGTGTGATGGTCTCGGTGACATGTAATCGACTGAGTCAATTGATTGATGAGTTGATCTGATTGATTGGATGATGTGATAGTCAATATTTATGAATTAACTAACTTGTAGGAAGGAACTGAGGCCAAGGTAAGTCCTCTGACTCATGTTGTGCTTAGGTAGCCTTTAGAGTGTAGGCTTCTTAATCGAGCCTTAAGGGGGTTGAGCTTGCTGAGACATTGTCTTACTAGTTATTGTATAACCATTTTTAGGTCCTTAGAGGAATTTAGTGAAGGACCAGAAGCCCTGAAGTCTAGGAAGGTGGAGTTCGAAGAATCGGCAAACCTATTTGATTAGGGAGTCATAGAACAATTCCCTTTTGTTAAGCCGAAGTTTTTATAAATAGCCTAGCATTGTATATAAACCTGTTCGTTTATAAAAAGGCTTGTTTTGGTTTGAAAAAATTGGCCTTGCTTTTCTATCCTATTGAATTGTTGTATGGGGATTTTATATATGCTTCCGTATGCGCATTAAAAGGGATGGGTTGGCGATGCGTCTTAGGACATTGCTATTTTATCGACCAAGCATGGATGGGCACAAGCTCGAAGGATCGAGGCATGACACTTAGATTGATAGGTGGCTTTGAGGATTCACGCGTAATCGACTTGTGGCAAATCACATTCAAAACATTTCGACACATGGACGTCCTTAATCACATGAAATTGCAAAGGATAGATTCTTATTTCAAAGTACACGATTTCTAATAATCGACATAGGGTCGTTCGCGGGCTTGATAATAGTAAATAGAATCACTCGTTGTCCTATTATGTTCTGTCCATGAATCGACTTCTAGTCGTTCCCTGAAATCGACCTGTCCATTTACAGGATCGTCCTCACGCAAGTCTCATGGTCAAGTCGTTTTCCCAGGCCAAGTTCTTTAGTCGCACGAGTTCTGTTCTCATTAGCCTTTTCTCTCGAGGTCAATATTTTGAGAGTGATCAATTCCGAGTGAGATCGACCAACAATGCATTCACGAAATTCACGTTCATTTATCCCTCAGAAGGGTTCGAATTTCAAGATGTCACAATGGAAGTGGAAATTCCTTCTTTGAGAGTTTTATCTTAAGTGAAGTTGTCTGAGGTAGAATGATAACAACAAAATATTTGAACAACTAAATCTGATTGATGAGAAAAAATTGAGGGCTCTTTGCTATGGTTGCCTTATCAACAGAGAGTGGCCAGGTCTTTTAATCGAAAGGTACGATCGAGACATTTCGAGATGAATGATATAGTCTTAAGGAAGCTATTGCAAATTTTTTTCGGATCTTGGGGGAAAGTTTGCTCCAAATTATAATGACTCATATGTGGTGAAGAAGGTACTTCTTGAAGGTGCCTTGATCTTGACAGAAATGAATGGTCGTGAGTTTTCAAATCTTGTTAACTCTGATGCTGTCAAGAAGTATTACCTATGATAGAATTTGCTATGTTATGTCTTGAATCACAAGCATTTTTTATAATGAATAAATTGTCTCAATGAGTTGCAAATTGAATTATTCAAATTTGTTGCAAATCTTGCATGGTCATGATCTCCCCGATGAAATGTGTGAGGTAAATTAAATGTGTCAAATGGGATACTTTGGAATGATGAAAGGCAAGCTTTATTCCGTACATTGTTTCAAACACTGATCATGTGACATCCTGAACTTTGGTCTCGGTTTCGAATATATGAAATTGTTATTTCATCGACGCGCTTATGATTATTTTACTCGGAGCTGGCCACTCACGAGTTAACTAATTTATTAGGTGATGTTGTTAAGGGATATAAACGTGACAGATTAGAGAATTCGATCAGAAATCAACTGTTCGACCATAATAATTAGCAAGGGTCAATACGACACTGTTATAAATCAATCAGCGAATGGATATAAGTCGATTCGATGGAATTACGTAGTCAAATTGTAGGTGGTTTCTCATGATTATGATATTCACGTCAAATGGCAATAACCCGATATTATATTTGGGACACATAATTGAACCCTCGTGATTATGTGACAACCGAGGGTCATCTACGATTCGAAGATACACAAACGTGGATTGAAAATTATCGACCACGGGTGAAATGCGCCAACACCCCTAAAAGCTACTTGGTAGATTAGGTCATACTAAAGCCGCATTCAGTCAATTTTAACCACGAAATTTAATTCGATTTTGGGAATCAGACATTCGAGCGTCTCACTATTTATTTATTGGACGTCGTCTCATCTTTTGGTGAATTTTCGTCGAGTCCGAAATTTTGCGGAAAAACGGTTTTTGGACAAAAAGAAAAATAAAAGGAAATTCGGATGGGATGAGAAATTAGAATTTTTCTACCCCAAAGAGGCCTTAATTGTGAGAAATTAGAATAAAAAATGGTGATCGGATGAGTTTAGGACTTTTAAGGCATGAAGACTTTAGAGGCAAGAGTGATGATGAGTTAGATATTTCTCAAGGCCTTTGATTAGCTGCTTTGTTTCATTCTCCTCTTCTTCTTCTTCTTCTTCTTCTTCTTCTTCTTCTTCTTCTCTCACATGTGCACGTTCAACTCCCCCCCTCAACCGACCATCTTCTTCTTCTTCCTTATTTCCTTTTTCCTCACGTTCATTCTCCCTCACTTTTCTTCATCTCCTCCCTTCTACTGCCACCTTCTATTTTCCTTTACTTGGATCCGCTTCCTTTCATTTTTGCTGCCGTCATCTCCAACACTTCATCACCCCACCACCTCACGTCCAACACCACCTCACGCCACCACTGCCAGCATCCTGTCTTCTTTTCTCACGTCTCTTTCCTTCACTTGGTTCCTTTCTTTTTGTTTTGTTGCTGCAAGCCAGCAACCCCAGCACCTTACGCCACCCCCACCACCACATCCAGCAGCTCCATCTTCACACTTGCAGCCCCACCAACATCCAACCGTTCACCGCAACTCCTCCGTGTCCAGTAGCCACCATCCATCATGCCCAGCAAGCACCAGCAAGCCGAGCCGAACTCCCCTCTTGGCCGAGAGCTTGGAGGGATTGTCACCACCACCGTTGAGCTCCATTCAAGCTGTGATTGTCTTGTGTTTTCGTTGCCATCGCGTTGCTGTCGCCGCGAGCTCGCTGCCATCGAAAACCATGAGTTAACTCCCTAATCTTTGATTGGGCCGTTAATTGCATTTAGTTGGTGGTTAGATTAGTGCTAATGGAGATTAGCCTTAGTTATGCCTAGATCCGTCTTAATTAAGTTTGGTTTAGTTTAATTGAGATTAAGAAGGTTTAGTTTAATTGAGATTAAGAAGGTTTAGTTTAATTTTAATTGCGATTAGTCTAGGTAATTATGATTAGGTTAATTAATCATGGTTAGGTTAAATAATTTGGTTTAGTTTAATTAATCGAAATTTACTTAATTTAATTGTTATTTATTTAATTAATCGCAATTAGCGTAATTAATGAAAAATTAGGTGTTACGTAGAATTTTACGCTTGTTTTCTTGGATGGAATTACGCGTGATTTGATGGTTTGCATGTGCAATACTATTTGGTTGATTGCTTGATGGTAGATACCGATTATTAGTATAAAACTTGGTTTTATGGGCAATTAAATAGAAAGATGCGAGGTGTCAGGTTTGGACGCCAACTTTTATGTACTAGATAAAACGTGGAGTTTTAAAATGGGAGTGTACTAAGTTTGTCGGTTCGATTTTGAATACATGACCACGCATGATTATTTTACCGAGATTTTTAAATAAGAAGAAAAATTGGCCAAGTTCATTATTTGAAACAAGGCATTTGAAAACAAAGTATGGTGTTCTTGGCTAAATATGTGATTGTATGGTCACTTAATGGAACCTGTCACCCGACAAGAGTTGGGGGCAATACCCGATTATGTTCGGATGCCCCCAAGTCAATGGGATGCTGTTTGCAGATGGATTTCGAAATGAAGCTCCTTATTGGAATGCTGTCCTAAGGTGTATGCATATGTGGGATGATGCCGTGCCCGATGGGGCGGGATGATGCCCAATTACGCCGGATGACCGCCGACTTTTTTGTTGACCGTGGTTGAGGGATCGTAATAATCGGAACACATGTGAATGATTGTGATGTATTGTGCTTGATTATGGAGTAAAGCTGTTAAGTATTGCATGGGACATGCCAAAACGGTTTTGCCTTATAATCGAGACTCGTGCAAATGTTTGTAGAGTGAGAACTTTGTGTTCTAGTTATTGATTATATTTATGATATTGATAATGACATATGTGACATGCTAACTTGCAAGAGTGTGCCGATGCGAGATGAGTTTATGTGTGGTGCATGCTTAAGCCGCCTCCAAGGCGAATTTGCATCCTAATTGAGGCTTAGGGGTTTTAACTCATGGAGATTTTATTTCACCCTGTTGTGGTTAACATTTTTCAAGGCCATAGCGTGGAGATCTGCCGAGTACGAATGTGGTGGGCACGAGATGCATCACATTTTTGGCTGGCTTTGCCGTTAGTGAAGTTTAGGTTAATCATAATCCTTGAAGTTTTTTGATAGGGTCGATTGGAAGTGGCCATAGAAAGGCTTGTAATTATTAAACTTCCTCAGGGTAAATAAAAAAGTGGATAAATAAAGAAGTTGTTTTCGGCAACTTTTTTCGTGCTTTACTATCCCTATTGTTTGTTTATTGATCGGGGGTTTATTTAATTCACTTCCGCATGTATTTAATTGAAAGATAAAAAGAATGGGTCGGTGATACGTCCTAGGATGTCACATTTTTATTCAATCACGGAGGGATGTTCGTGTACTCGGGGTTTGGGGCATGACAGATCCCTAGTGAATTAAGTGAAAAAATTCCATACTCATAAGGAAAAGAGTTATCTCATAAAGCGTACGTCAATTGAAGTGATGAGAGACAGTTTCTTTATTTATCCTAAACACTACAGGTATATCCATTGTTTAGCCCTTTTAAGCCCACACATGTGAAAAAATTTAAATTATCCGTATTAAGAACCACCCCACATTAGGGCAAACTGGAGGTAAATTGGTAGGGATTTTCTTGTTCACACTTGTATCAATTTTCGAGTGTTGCTATTAAATTACAACTTATGCAGTAATTTAAGTGTCTTAAGACGATAGAGCAGTTCTTTGTTTATCCTACATAGTTTTGCCCATTGCATAGCCCATTTGAGCTTGCAAATTCATTTCATATTGAACCCAGTTGGTAATCATTCCCCACATCGTGGCAAGGCAAAATTCACCCCAAATACAAGTAGCATGATCCGAAGCCTCGAAAGAAGATAAAAGAGTCTAGATGTAGAATCATTTTGTGAAAGAAACCAAAAGGTGGACAAGTGTGTTAGAAGTTAATAGGACTAAGGGTATAAAAAACAGTGTGCCAAGTAAAAGCAAGACCGATGCCCATAAATATAAGAAAAATGAAATAAAAACTAGGGGGCCATAAAAGCAGTATGCCTAGTAAAACAAGGCTAATGCCTATCGAAAAAAGAGTCAAGTAAACGATTATCGATTGTAGAAAGTTGTATCCCTAGGGAGGTGGTATTCAAAGAATTCAAATGCCGAGGTGTTACAGTCAATGGAGCTTTGATATGGAGAAAATCCTTGATGGTGAATAAGAAGATTAGTGGCAATGTCAAAATGATCACCGGCTCTCACCCCACTAAACATATTTTGAGCCTAATGATCCTTTCATTTCTTCACCCGTGAACCTAGTCTATGTTACATCCCTTGTGAAGTCTCTTCAGATTATGGCACTTGAATTAACGTAGGAGTTCTTATGTTTACAAGTATCGCTTGAAGAAGTGCGAGCAAGATTATTTTTATCCCATTTCACAATTTTCTTGACTTGTAAACCCAAAGATAGTCATGAAATATTATTCTTTCAATAATCTTAACTCAAAGAGTCCCTTTTGTTAAGCTGTTGACTAAGCCCACATTACAGTCCCCGTTAAAGACCTCTCAGATTGGTAAGGTCGTACCACTTGCGAGATTGCTGAGACCCTTGTTTGGCATGATAATAGTGAGATTGAGTGATTCTCAAGTTCTAGCATCAATGGTCAAGACAAAATAGCCCTTTTGATAAGGATGAGTGAAAAGTCCTTTTAGATCGAAAGGTCCCTCATTTGACGCATCCATGACACTCATGTGAAATTCTTTCTAGTGAAAATTAAGTGATGCAGGATTGATATAAATTATCACGCATGAACCTCACTTAAATTAATGCTTGTGTTTTTTGTGACCACGAATGCATGTTACTTCTCTTATGACTAAGCTCCACAAGAGACATATCCCTAATGATCAGATATGTTTACCAGGTAATTATATCTCTATCAATACTTTAAATACTTGTCATTGTGTAGGTATTCTCTCTTAAGTACATCGACATTTGACTTGATTAAGTTGTCCCCAAATTTTTTCTCCAAATTCGGTTTGTTTAAGGCGACCGTAGAAAGGTATGGGGTATAGACAATATTTGTTATTCTAATAGGCGACCGTAGAAAGGTACAGGTTTTGTAAAAACAATTTTCAGTTCAGGTAATCGTAAAATGGTATAGGTCTTGAAAAAGTAATTTTTCCGTCAAGGTGATTGAAGAAAAGTTCAGGTCCTAGATAAAAAAATACTGTCATACTGGACAATCATAGAAAGGTACGAGTCCTAAGAAAGTAGCTTTCTCTTACAAAATCCTATATTTATTCTAGGCGACCGTAGAAAGGTACAAGTGTTGGACGTGTAACACTAACTATCTTGAATTGCAATGCCCTCCTTAAAGGTAAGTCATTCTAGGTATGTTCCTTTATAGTTTGCATTAGCATTTCCATGTATCATATAAATTGCATTTCAAAATGGGATTCGTTTTCCTGCAAAAATATTATCCATTGCATGTGCATGGTAAAATTTAGGTCTCAATTTATTTTTGAATGCAACCTCTGCGAGCTCACCTTCAAGGAGAGGTAACTATTGACACCTACATTTTGACAATCCAATCATTCATTTGTTGCATAAAAAAATAGGGATTGAATTTTAGCTCTTAAACAAAAATATTAAATCGCATTACATATAGTTATTAGGAGCATTTTTCAATATACTTGCAAATTCATGGATTGGTAGCTGATGGGCTTAAGTTCTGAACTTAATTGCATTGGATTGGATTGGCAACAGATGAACTCGGGTAAATGGTTTTGAGCTTTATTGAAGTCAAGTCCGCGATAAGTGAAAGATTGGAGTAAGCTTTGTTATATGACCAAGTTTGACACAAGTTGGGACATATTGAGTACAATGTTCACATGGGATCTTAATAGGGCATGAAAAATCATTGAGGAGGAATAAATATCTTTATTACCATAAAGTAATCTCGGTCGACTAGGTGTAGATAAGTGTAATATTTCCCCTCCATTATTTCTGCACAAGAATCTGCCAAAGAAGGACAGTTGATCAAATAAAATATATATATTGCAAGGAGAGGATTGGTCAACAAGGGTTATATATCGGGTCATATGGAGTAAGTACGCTAGAAGTGCCAAAAGTTATGTACGGCACTTACTTTAGTACCAAAAGTTTTTTCCAGATCATTAAGTGCTACTTTAAAAAAAAAATGATAATTTAAGTGTCAACTTCGGTTCGGACTGCCAGAAATCCAATGTGGCTATATTTTATTAATTTTTCAATCCTACGTGGCTTAACGGCATGCCTAGTCAATATATAACCCCTAAATGACGTCGTCCATAGGTTATAAATAGCGATAATTTAAGTATCAAATTTTATTAGAAGTGATCATTTGAGTGCCAAATTTTATTTAAAGTGATCACTTCAATACCAGTCGTAGTTAAAAAGCAATCATTTTAGTGCCAAGCATGCCATGTGGACTGAATTTTTTTTATATTTTTGCCAAGTCATATTATAATATTAATTATAAATGACACGTAATTAGTTTGGCTGGAATTTCTCGCCGTTGACACTAAAGTGATAGTTTTTCCTCCGATTTAGCACTTAAGTGAGCGAGTCAAACTTTTGGCATTAAAGTGAGCTCCGTCCACAACTTTTGACACTTCTAGTGTATTTATCCCTGCATCATATATTTCTTGTTTTACAACAAGAAAGAGTGCACCATCAAAGAAAATCCCATGCATCCATGGGCTTGAGCAGAAAAGAAACAAATTATCTTTTGATCATCGCACCAACTTAGGGACAAAGAAAGAAATATTGCTGGATATACTCATGGCTCTATTCACAGCAAGAAAGGGAAGAAATCAACAAACTTGCGAGCTGATATTCAGTTTGAAGAAATAAAATCAATAGAGAATATTCAGCATGTATTCGACCAACTTAGAGCTGCCGTATTATATATAGAGTAGTAAACTTTGAGAGAGAAGGGGGGCAACTAGAGTCTTTCCACACATAATACACACAAGGAATAGAGAGAGGGAAGATCTTAACCTATCCTTGGCATAGACCTTGCCGAACACTACCTGAGTCTCGACGTGGGTCACCCTTCCAACAACGTTGCTGCTGCTCCACCGCAACGAGCTGCTCTTCGCACGGTGCTGACGTCACACCTGCTGCTGCCCTTTTAAGCCATGAAGTCCCGACGCACCTGCACCACGGAGCCGCAACACTGAGTTGCTGTTTTCCTCACACCATTGCCGTGTTGCCGTAAATCACGTCAAATCATGCCCGGTCTATCACCGACGTCTCATCCATGGAGTTCACCTTCTGTACACTTGCTGCTCGTGAATTTTGTTGGTTGACTCGGAGGACCTTGTTGTCCAGATGCTGTTGGTCTTGCTGCCAAACAAGCCAACGTGTCTCCAACCAGGTTTCTTCTTTTGGAAAAATTTCGGATCAGCTCAAGGTGCACGTAATTTCATTGAGTTTTTTTTTTTTTTTTGACACGACTCTAGCTAAGCCCCGGTCATGAACCATGGTTCACCATTGTGTTCGTGGAGCCCAGGTGTGAGCCGCTCCTAAGACATGCCGAGTTCGCTGCCATCGACGTCCTAGTTCGTGAATTGTTGTGCCGCCGCCACTCACCACTTGCCGTTCCCGTTCACCTTCAAGGAAACGGTTGCGATCTCGTTTTGATCACGCTTGGTCCAAATTTGGAAAGAGCGCCCTCAAATTAGGTAAGATGCTTATCTTCAATATATTTTGCATATTTTGCCGCCTTGTTTGAGTGATATTAGAAATATTCTATTGGATATTAGAATATTCAGTTAGATATTTACTTAAATAATGCATTATCCACAAAATCCTAAGATACCCCCCAAGTTTGGAAATTTTCCTAATTTAACAACGTACTTGGACGACCATCCAATCTCTAACCATGAGATATGATGCTTGGGGTACGGAAAATCTTCCATCCTATCCATGACCATTTGGATATGATTGTTGATTTACTCGTTTTCAAATTTGAACAGATAAGCCTTCTATCAATATCCATAACCACTTGGATACAATCATTGGTTTATTTTGTGCCTTTATTGAGATAGATAATATGAGATTGTGGATTACATTATTTAATTAAATATTAATCCATTGTTTGATTGCTTTCCTTAAAAGAAGGAAACCCAAAAAAAATCTCTTTGAATTAGATTTGATTCTTGTTAGAATATTGCTTGTTTTAGGCTAGATTGCATGTTTAGATTCAGTTATTTATTTGTTCTGAATGTTTTAAAATAAAAAATACAAAAAAAAAAAATTGCTTTAGGATGTTAGATTTCCTTAATTCAAATTGCATGTTTAATTATTAGGTAATTTTAATTTCAAATTTCACTTAAAAAGGAAAACATAAAAATATCAAACATGTGTCATGTAAAATTAGGTCATCCCTTGCACGTCATTTAGCCATTGCATGTTTAGGATCATTTAAACGTATGATATATTATGATAATTGCATTAATATTTGCCCGTCATTAGATTGGGTCAAGTAAGTAACATCGCATGATATATAGTTTGCATATTAATTTGTACATTGCATGTCACATTAGCATAGATACATTTATGTACATCATTGCATTGCACTACACATAGATTAGGTTTCATTAAATAATAAAAATCCTAAAAGATTGAGTGGCTGCGTACTAATTAGGAATTATATCTAGAATTGTTGATGTCAATTCGAAGTTAACATTGCAGATGCATTCATTATTATGAGGTAAGTCCAGCAATTTATTTATTATTTAATTGGGTGTTAAATTGGTGAATTACACACTCGTATTATCACACCATATGTTAGGGAGTAATAAAGTGAACTCAAGTTGCCTAATAAACATTTTTTTCATGAAAATAATGGTATCAAAAGGGCATTAGAGAAATTTAATGTAATCAAGTCTCCATACTCAAAATCTCTTGTCCGTATGAGTAAAATAATTCTTCCGTTATTTTACTTAGGTATCTAATCAACCTATCCTAAACTGATTAGTGGCGACTTATAATTAAAAAATCTTTTGCACATTGAGAACTTGAACCTAAGTTGCGAATTGATATGGAATTGGGAGAGCCCAAGCTAAGTTTAGGTTTAATAATCCATTAGCCAAACCCTAGGTGGTTTACTCATGGTTAGGTCGCGACATGAGAATTTGCAAGTTACTTGTACGAAATTTGCAAAAACAAATCTCTCAAAATTAGCCATTTTCTTGCTTTTTTTTTTTTGGTCGGTCCTACTCTATTCCTACTCTTACTCTCACTCTTAGACTTTTGCCCTACTTCCCTACAGGGCGTGGGAGTCAAAAACCACACTTGAAACTAACTTGTCCTCATCCCAACCTCCCTAAGAAGGTGAGGATTCGAACTCTCCACCTTCTCTTTTCATGTTGGAAGGATGGCCACCAGTGGTTAGCCATTTTCTTGCTTTAGAATGCCCAATTCGATTCAATTTGGTCCTTTTGGCAATTTGATCAACTCGACCCGACCCGAGTTCAATTTCTTGCTTAATTAGGGGTAAGAATGATGAAAATGATTATTTAAGGGCTATGGCAAATTTTTGCAAAATTTGCGAATTGGTCTTTCACCTTTTGGAAATTGCATTTTGGCCCCAACTTACTTGTTCAAATATAATCTAACCCCCTCAAGGCTTACCTGGTCTCACTCAAATCCTCAGCCCTTGCTTTGGTCTCGATTCAAGCTTCCTGTAAAATTTTTTGGGTGGAATTGGCAGTTTGGTCCAGCAACTTTTGAAAATGGCATTTGGGACTCTATCCTCTATTTTGGGTTTCAATTGTAGACTTTACTCCCTTTCAGTTTATCCCAATTTCGGTCTCTGTTTAGTCTAATTTCATGGCAAATGTGAGGGTAAGGTGACGAAACTTAATGACGCGAAGTGACGTCAGGGGATTATCTCGAGGCTCGAGGGTATTGAGCGTTCCTTGTTCTAAACCTTCAGATGTTGGGCCAGAGGTAATAAAAGTTACACTGTCTCTAACCATTAACCGCAATGAAATGAATGAAAAACAAAGTGAGATAGGTATTTTTGCGTTAGGATATTTTGCCTTTTTTGCTTAACTCGATTCTTGGATATCCCAACTTCGCTCGGCCTCATGTTCCTCTTAATATTGTCCATGTCGCTCGTCTCCCCTTAGTGAGCATGTATTCTTAGCTCACTCGCTTCCGCTTCATAGCCCACGTTTGAATCCTCCTTGGTTCGCTATCTAGTGAGGTGCTTGGCGTCCTGGCGCTATTCACCAAAGAAACGTCAATCCTTTAGATCACAGAGAGACCCGAAAGAGGCTAAAGTCCTGGTGAGGCTGGAGTGCAGGGTTTTGATGGTTATGTTGCTGATGGAGTTGATGATGTTGCTGCTGATGTGCACTGTGCATGGTTGCTGGGTGATGGAGCATAAGGGCTGGGCGCCAAGAGGGACACGGTGATGAGGAAGCAGAGAACGAAGGGATCGATGGCCAACACAGCTAAGATCGCGGAGGTCAAACCCAAATGCTACATTTGATCGTCTAGATTTTTAACCAGAATAGGACTGGATAGAATAGGACATGAAATCCTGGAGAATTTCTCTATATCATATCCACTATTTAGTGATTGAAATAATAAAATCGGATATATTCACATTATATTATATATATTGTTTTGTATAAGTGCCTATAGAAATCACAAATTTTACAAAAGAAGATCGTAAAAAATCTCTCACGACACTCTTGTCTACTTTATTTATTTTATTTATTTTCCTTTTTTTCATTAATTTCTTTTTTATTTCTTTCTTCCTCTTTCATTATTCTCCGATTAAATTTTATTAAATAGAAAATTGTGCAAATATACCTAAAATACTAAAATGCCTAAAATATGTAATAAATATATATTTATATATTAAATTTAATTCTAATATATAAATAAAAATAATATTAAATTAAAAACAAAATTTTTAATATTTTAATTTTGAATTTCTTATATTAAAATTCAAATATTATTTATATTGAAATATAATTTTAATTTGTTGATTCAAGAAATTTGTTATTTGAGAATTTTTTTTTCTATTATGAATATTAAAAATCCTATCCACTTTTATTTCACCTTCCCTATGAGATAATTTTATCTGATTTATATTCTCTTTATATTCAACTTTATTCTATCTTAAGTAGGCACCAAATGCAAGATAAGATAAATCTTATCCTATCCTTAATTTTATGTTGACCGCCAAACGCAGCCAAATAGTTGGATGAGAGGATATGGTGCAAGTATGGGCAATTGGTGAAGACTGATTTCAAAAGTTGACCTTCCACTGAGTTGAAATTATTTTTTTATTGAGTTGGCTACATCAAAAGTTCCTTGTATTCGGCTACTAGGGGCATGAATGATAACCATTATGTTTTAGAAATCAATTTTTGGCCATCTATTTCTGATCCTCGAGCAAGTTTTTGAGCAAAAATATGCATTTGGTAAAGATACAAACCTTCTGTTCTCGGAATGAAAATTTGCTTAATAACGACACAAAATTTCTCCCTCCCAAGTGGCGGTAGGAGGCAGTCAATGGGCGACCGACGATGAGCAGTGACTGGTGGGCAGCTGATTAATAGCGAAAGTAAACGATGAGAAGAGTTTTTACTTTTATTTTGTTCCATAAATTAAGAAGTAAAAGATTTTAACTTCTCATTTCTGTTTGAAATTTATTTCCGGAGTAAAAATTTATTTCAGAAATAGAAAAATGAAATTGTGTACCTCAATTCGCTGGCGACCATCTTGAGTAGTATGGAGAATTTGTGTGGATCGTTGCTTTATTTCAATGGATGAACACCTATTGAATATTGATGGCCACGTTGCCAATTCTTTGAAAAATTGGGTTCATCTTAATACGACAATCAGCAGTGAAATATATAAATAACACATGGAGACAAGCTATGCACTTGGCATCATACCTTTAACTATATTAGAAGTGTCACTGATGTCACACTTTAAAAGTCTTAAAACATGAGCAAACACCATAAAAGTCGCAAGTCACACACACAGTAACAAGAGCAAACAAAGATCATCACATATGTCTTTGTCCGCTAGTAAGCCAGGATTATTCCCAAAGCTTCAGGGGACGGTAGAGGGGAGGCCAATAAGTGGATTCGATCATTTCAAAATACAAGGGGAGATGTAGGATTGCAAACAATACGATAGGGATGGCAGCAAAAAAAGTAATTGGGATAATTGGGATGTAAATCCACTTCAATTGTTCCCTCAGGACGATGGTGAGAGCAGAGCCGAATGCCACCAGCATAAAGGCCAAAGAGAGGAAGAGAAAAGTGAGGCCCAGTATCATTTTTGTCGGTAGCGAGTTGAGGAAATCTTCTGCACCATAGCGTGAAGTTAATATAGCCAAGAACATCAAGGTGGCGGTGACAGAGGAGAAAAGAGCGAAAGCGTCTGCACACGCAAATACCATAACAGAGCTCTCTTTAAGAAACTTCAGAATCCCTGTCTCGCTACCATTGCCTCCTGGTACTGTAAAAGCCGCAGCAAAAGTCACCGTAATGATGAGAGTTGAGACGAGGCTATAAGATGATGATGTAACCTTCATCCATTGCCCTGCCTCATCGAGCAATTGTGTGCGTTTTTCTACAAACTCATTCCAGTATGATTTTTCATCTTCTGACAAATCAGGACCTTTTGAAGTATAATCGATCGTTGACAGAATATTCTGAAAAATTAAGGACGCCTATCAATATAAATATAAATAAAAAAGCACAAAAGGGTTGCAAACAAATAAGGTGAACCGACCTTAATTGGCAGACTTTTAGAAGATGGATCGCTCATATCTTCCAGTACCTTCAGAAAAATAAAGGATGCCTATCAATGTAAATATGAATAGCAAAAAAGAGTGGTAAACAAATAAGGTGAACCGACCTTAAACCATTGGAGTTCCCTCTGCATAAGGAAAGGAGCTCCAGAAACATCTTTCGGTAGACATGTTCGTGACCATTCTACCACTTCGTTCCTCAGGTGTCTCCTCACATCATCAGTCAACAATGGAATTGTGCCGGGTGCGTTCAACAGTCTAAACAACTCCACATGCCGTCCATTCACAACATTTTTCATCAGTTCTTTTATGAAATTTTGATTCCACGTCAGCTCCGGAAAATGCTCCAGACATAACTTGACAATTTCAGAGATTCCATGAGATGCGGCGTCGAGGACAACGCTTGGAAGGAGCTCAAGCAATTTGGGAGTTTTCATATCATTCTTCATCTCGGTAAGAACTAGATTTGCAAATTTAAGCGAGCATTTGTGCCTCAATCCAATCCTTTTGATTAGAAAACCTGCATGTACATCAAATGTGCAATTTTCCAAACGATGAAGAATCAAAAGGTTAAAGAGGCTTTCACGGTTTTGCCATGTTCTTATGTCTATATAATAATAGAAAAGAAAATCATGGATTTAAGATAGGATGAGTGCATTGGAAGTTCTAAAACTTGTAAAAAAGGTGTAATTGAGCCATCAAACTTGTCAAATTGGTCCAAAAAATTCTTTCCATTGATTATACTTTTTGAAAATTTACAACTCAATCACATTTTCGTGATAAATTTTAAAACTCAATTGCACTTTTTAAAAGTTTTAGAACGTAATTATACTTTGGTGACAAGTTTTAGAACTCAGTTATACTTGTTAATAATTTTAGGACTCAATTGCACTTTTTTGACAGGTTTTGGAATTACCAGTGCACTTATTCTAATATAAGATAGTAATCGAGAAAGCAAACTATGTATGGCTTGAAAATCAAATTGCATGCGTCAGAGAACATATGGATTTGTCGATGAACACCTAATGTCACGAGAAAAAAAGATTTTTTTTTTCTTTTGTATTGAAAAATTCGTAGA
Source organism: Eucalyptus leucophloia subsp. euroa (assembly GCA_017140325.1). NCBI lineage: Eukaryota > Viridiplantae > Streptophyta > Magnoliopsida > Myrtales > Myrtaceae > Eucalyptus > Eucalyptus leucophloia. The sequence goes on from CM029470.1 coordinate 11,756,676, forward strand.
TTTAGCAACAAATCAATAGATCTAATTTTGGTTGATTATTTTTACAAATTCCCCTAATAGGTATGTATCGTTCAGACTTAGAATTGGATCTTATCAAATCATATCGTTATATTACCTATGATCTCAAAGGGATATGACGAAAATATCAATTTACACTTTAAATTTGGGGATCTCTAACCATGGATGAAATAAGGTCTTTCTTCTGTAGGTAACCATGGCAGTTTCGCATACCTGGCATTGTGGCATAATTCGAGAGTGATATCTTGAACCACTTAGCTGCCACCACAAAGAGGCGACAAGCATCATGTCAGCAAAGTAGAAATTGATGATGAACAAAAATATACATATTAGACAATAACCAAATTTAATAGTTCTTAAATATGCTAGACAACTAGGATCATCAACCTTTATGATATGAGATCCAATGCTACAATTCTCAATAATTCTACTTGGCAATTTGACATTGACTAAAATTTCTCAACTAACTTTACAAGTGATGCATTATACATTAATTTGTGACATATATCATGGTTTAAATATTAAATTGTGCTTATAGATGTATTCCTTGTCCCTTAGCGTTTTTGTCGATGGGATCCCGAATGATATGGTGTTTGCCTTGTTAGTCTAACTATTAAGCAGATTAATAGAAATACCTTGAGCTTTGGAGTCGTCAAATGATGTATCGACCAGACATAGAGGGATACCTATAACTGAGGATAGATAGAGTGATTAGAGGCTCTATTGTGGATAAAGAGTAACATGCATTGTGCGCATTTGATTAAAAAAAAAGAGCAAGAATTACCTACATTTGTCAATGGATTTTTCCCAAAAATTGAGTCTAGCTCCACTACGAAAGTTAGACTCCATCTTCGCCAAGCGTCCCAATATGATTTTGTTGTCTTCAGATAACCTTGAAACTTGGTGTCGGTGAGCTAAATACAAGGCTATGTCTTTGGGGACACAATAACAAAGAGTTAATCCAAGTAAAAAGTGAAGGAAATGTGATGAGCGAGTGTAATTTCTTACCCAAATGGCCAGCCTTAGTAAGCCTTAACATGGTACCCTTTATTGGAGGGAATTTTGTATGTTTGGCCAGACACCAGATAACCTCCCTTTGCTTAGGAGCAAATGTAGTAGCAATGGAGATGGCATCGTATACACTATTAGATTCGGCATCATCAACTTTGTCTACTAATGCCTTTACCATTTTTTTTCTTCCTCTCAAGGCAGCTCTCCGGAGGGGAATACTGAAATCGAAATATGTATCTGTTGGAGGGAAGCGCTTGATCAGGTTCTTGACCAATTGATCTTGTGAGGCCATAATCGCAACATCGAGCACAGTAAAGGGTTCTTTTTCTACGGTCGTAACTGTGGCTGTCATGTCTTCGCGATGTTCATCGAGGAATTTCTTAGCACTTTTCCAATCACCTTTCTGTGCAGCTACAAACAATGCTCGATTACTGTCATTGACCACTGGTGTAGGCATATCTGCAAAAATTGCACATCAAAAGTCCTTAGGCTTTCCTATTTCTATGACCATCGCACCTGCTCATAGTTCTTAATGAAACGCAAATGCAAGCAAAGGGACTGTTGTTTACTCGACATACCTTTTCCTATCAGCACGTTCGTTCACTCTTTGATAGTGAAAAGTGTTTTCTTTTGGGCTTTCTCAATTTTAATTCCAGCTATTGTTCAAATTTCAAATTAAGAAAACATTATATTTGAATTGAAATGTAAGCATGTGTATGCTGCGACATTTAAAATGTTTAAAATTAAAAAAGTTAAAATGTATGAAAAATAATATCTATGTAAAAAAAAAAAATTAAAAGTTCAAGTGAGAAATAAACCTTCAAGTGGTCCGTGACTATATTGAGAAAATTTATTACAACACATGTCCACATGAAACTCTTTATTACCAAAAATAGAATTGGACATAAATAACCTTAGAAAAATTAATTACACTTTGTATGCTTTAGATCATCTAAACATGACTAGTGTCAAGCTCATTCATTGCATGGAATTTTATGTATTAACTAACATTAAACTTAACGGAGACCATGAGAATTTTTTTTTTTTTTTGAGATAGGTATTGTATGATGAATTAACTTTGCAGGATTCTAACTTCCATATCTTGGACAATGTGTTATTTAGCGAGTTTTTATTTCTCGTTGCCATTGATCTTATCTGCTATATCATTCTTAAATTATAAGCTTGTTCTTTTACTCTTGGAAGTAATTTTTTTTTTCTTTTATGGGCTTTCTCAATTATAATTTAAGATATTATTTAGATTTTAAAAATTATGAAAACATTACATTTGAATTGCAATGTCAGCATTTCTATACTGTGAAATTTAAAATGTCATTTAAAAAATTCAAAATGCATGAAACACAAGATTTAGGGAAAACGAAAATTAAAATTTCAAAGTCACAAACCTTCAGTTGGCATCCCACGATCTTGGAAAGTTGTATCTGCCATCCTGCCTTCTGAGCTTATGTCTACACGAGCCTCTTTGTCACAGAAAGAGAAATGATCATAAATAACCTCGGAAAAATAATCATATTTTGTATGCTTCATTTCATGATTTTTTTTTTTGTTAAACTTAGATGGTAAACTTTAAAACAAAAAAATATATTAACGTTAACCTTTAGCTTTTGATTGATTCGTGATTCTCAGGTACACTTCAAACCTAGTTGGTCTGCGACTATCTTGAGTAGCTTTATCAATTGACTAGTTTGAGGATCGTCTCTTCAAAGATTATTCTCGTACAGGTTCTTAATGACGAGTAATTGACTATTCAAAACCCATTTGTTTTGCCCTCAGTCCTTAAGATGTGATTGTTTGGGTAAAACTCCCTGATAAGAGGAAATCTTCTGGTAATTAATTTGAATGAACTAGCTATTAAGTGAGGAAAATTACCCAATTAGTTTTAAACTTATTGTACGAATATCAATTCAGTCTTAAATTTTTCATTTTTTTCAATTTAGTCCTAGGTATTTACGTGAATTGCCAATTTAATCATTCAAGTCAATTTTTGCCAAAAATTGGTTGGAATGACTATATTTAAATTTCATGCAAATGTTGAGGACTAAATTGGAAAAAAGTAAATGGTTTAGAACTAAATTGATATTCATATAATAGATTTAGAATTGATTGGATAATTTTCTCTCATTAAGTGCTCATAAGTAACGAAACTATGATTGACAGAAAGCAGTTGTATCATCATCAACAACTATGAGGGAACTTGTGGAGCCAAGTCAATACCAAATTAGGAAATTCTGACTTTGAGTAATACATTTTGCGTGTTTACTGTTTACTAGAAAGGAATAGCGATGCCCATGGCCTGAGGAAAATGAATTAGTTTGCCACATGCTGCTTCTGCGTACTTAGTTTGGGGAAATTAAATTATCTAAGTCCCTGTAGGTGGGAAATCTCACTTTAGTCTCTATATTTTTTGGTTATAATTCCAGTCCTTACAATGGTCTGTGGTGACAATTAAGTCACTTTGTCAAAATTCCGGGGACAAAAAGTCTTATTTGCCAGAATGATTTAAGGCAATTTTTTTTTTCAAAAAGGATAGTTTTAATTTCTGATGATTTAGTTGACTTTCAAAATTATTTGAAAGTCATTTTCCGTTGGCGCGGGCTTTTAAAGCAATCCTTGTAAAGAGTAATGTCATTTCGGTTATTTTCAGTCTCGAGGTTCAAATTTTTAAAACCGGGCAACCAAAATCTCTAACGAAAGTATTTGCATTGAGTGTTTTTGGAAATGTAAAACAAGGAACGGGAAGATTTCATCGTACCAAATTTTATCTCGAGTTCTGCACATATTTTCTTAGGTTCAACTTTGTTAAGCAATAAAATAAAGATATATTGTAATTTTGAACAGATTTATTTCGAAATTAAAACACTCCAAAAGAAACTTTCCCAATTTTCCCATCGCCTTACGGGATCAAATCAGAACAACAAAGGAAAGAACAGAACAAACCTGCTGATCGTTCCGAGACCCAACTGTCTTGGGAATCCATAGTGTACTCCTTGCCGTGCAGAGAGTATTTTTACGGGGTTGAATTCGAAGTTTGAGTTTTATTCTCGTGGATCTTCTCATTTTATAGATAGGCCCGCGGATGGAGTTAAAGTTCCAACTGTAGATGACGTACCAGTCTCTTGTCCTGAATGACGTCTTCATTTCCGAATATTATTACTTTAGAAATTTTATGGAAATTTCTTTTATTCACAAACGCGTAAATTTGGAAAAATCACATGAAAAAATACAAGTGTCACAGTATTGCGTTTTCCTTTTCTTCCACCATACCCTGCTTCGCAAACAACATATTTCTAAGGATTTTTTTCCATGTGCACTAACGGGGTAAAAATTTCTTTACATAAGCAGGTTTTATAAGATGATACAAATACAATTTTATTTTCAGCATGTAGATTTATTCCATAAACAGATTTATATCTCCATTCAAAGGCTGCTAGTGTAAAAAAAAATAAAAAAAGACTGTTTACACTAACGGTGTATGTAATATGAATCTATTTCAACGGGCTTTATTCCATGCAATGTGGATGTACATTTTCAAGTCTTAGATAATGACACATAACCATTTATTTTTCATGTAACTCTATTCCATCGACAAGTTTATATTTCCATTCTAGGACTGTTTATGTAAATAAAAAAAACTTTGCGATCAAGATGTAGGTAATATATATATATATATATATATATATATATATATATATGTATATTCACCGTCATTGGTCCGTACTTTCCGAACAACACCGGTAAAATCATTCTTCGCGCCTCTTTTTTCTTTTATTTTTGATCGCCAACTCAGAAAGTCTTCCAAACATAATTTGAGTCTGTTTGTGCTAACGTCCTTATAAAAGTGATAAATCGACATATTTAACTTTACCTCATAAAATGAGAACATGTTTATACTTAATTAAAAAATTTCAAATACATTTAGAGGTATTCTCAAATGCTTATCAGAATTTCTTCTAAGAAAAGAATAGTGAACCGAATATGGAATTCATTTCATCATTGGAAAAATAAGGAATGTAGAGGAAAAATTTAGATGGAAAGTTAGAGGAAACGTTTTTCATCTGCACCGTGAGACGAGCATGTTTGAAAGTGTGAAATCACGTATGAAATTATCGAGGACTCTTCTCGAATGTATGCATGTCCAGCGAGAGGAAAGAGAGAAAAGAGATCTAGAAGATCATTAGCATATGGTAATTGACTCTTAGTCAACTATAATTATACTTTTGGCAGAAGTTATATATTCAGGATATTCTAAACTTTTACATGATCCAATAATTAGGAGCACTTATGAAATGCTTTACAGAAAGGTCCGATGTAACTAGCTAAAAGTAATGGCCCATAAAAGTAAAAGAGCACAATAATACAAGCCAAGTGGCCGACAGAAGATGTCATTGGAGTGGAAAATGCTGCTAAAGTTGAGAAGGACGGCACACTCATTGCTTCTTTGCTGAACAAGTACTAGGAGTACCATAATTTTCATACAATGCTCACTTGAGAGTCATACAAGCTCACTTGAGAGTCGTAATTTTTTTTTTCGCTCACTTAAGTACCATAAATTTGAAAATTAATCACATAAGTGTCATTGGCAATTCGCCTCACCAAAAAGCCTAACATGGACATTGATCATCTTACATGACACCGCTAGTATCAACATAAACGATTTTTATAATTTTATAACTAATTTAAGTGTCACAAATTTGAAAAATTAATTACTAAAACTCCAAATATTTGAGAAATCAATTATTTAAGTGCCATCGATAATTTACTTTACTTGAAAAGCCACCGTTGGTCATGGGTGAGGTGACCTCACCCTGGTGAAGGCCTTCGTGCCTTCGCCCTTGGCCAGCAAGGACACCATGGCCCTAGGCGAGGCAATCACAACCTCGCCACAAAGTCCCTCACCTGCAGCCAATGATGGCATCACCTAAGGCCTTCGTGGCCCCACTGGTTGAGGGTGAGGCCTTTGCAACTAACAAACACACACACAAAAATGAAAAAAAAAAAGAATCAAATATTTTTAGTAAAATTGCAAAAAATCTAGGTAGGATGATTTTGTTGAAAGTAGCACTCAAGTGATCTATTTTACTCCAATTTGGTACTTCAATAAACGAAAAAAAAAAAAAATTACGGCACTCAAATAAGCGTCATACGAAAATTTTACACTCATGCTATACTTGTCCCCTTCTTTTGAAATCTAAAATAGAGAAGTACTTTGACATGGATGAAGACTTGAAGTCAATTTGAAATCTAACGAAAAATTAATTAATAGAATTAGTAAAAACAAAGAGGAAACATTTTTCAGCTGCATCGTGAGACATGAGCACGTTTAAAGTGTGTAATATTTATGTAAATATGGAGAAATCTTCTCGAATTGTATATATGTCACGCATGAGGAAAGAGAGAAAAGAGATTTAGAAGATCGTTGATATATGGCGATTGACTCTTAGTCAACTCTTATTCTACTCTCAGCAGAAGTTAATCTTATATAGTGTAGATTGAGGATCTTCCAAACTTTTACAAGATCTCATGATAGGAGTACTTATAAAATGCTTCACGGATCGGTACGATGTAACTAGCTAAAAGTAATGGCCCATAAAAGTACAAGGAGCACGGTAATACAAGCCATATGGACGACAGAAGATGTCATTGGAGTGGAGAATGCTGTCAAAGCTCCTCACCAGAAGGAAGTGACACTCTTGCCTCTTTTCAAATCTAAAGCGGAGAAGTAATTTTACGTGGCTGAGCACTTGAAGTCGAATTTATTTTGTGCTGTCATGGATATTCTCTTTTTATCCATAGACGTGTGGATGGAGCCAGAGTTCCAATGCAGATGATGTACCAGACTCTTTTTACTGAATGACGACTTCATTTCCAAATTTTATGACGCCAGAAACTTTGTGGATTCTCCTTTTATTTACAAAAGTGTAAATTTGTGTTGTCCAAATTTAACTTGAAAACACGTGCTGATCACGAGGAGGTTTTAAATGAAATGCCCCATTTTGATTCGTGAAATCAGTGGAAAGCAGTTTTCATGAAGACTACTTAAGCTAAGCCTTGGCAGGATTCTAGAAGCCAAATTCAAAGTCAATGGCAAGGAAATTAATTATCACATGTCAGGCCATAAGGATGGTGTGCTGAATTTGAAGATTAAGTTGGATTAGCTAAGGAATCCAAATGAAAATAATTGCTGCGAGAAATGTGCTTAGAAATAGCGAACGGTTATTTGCGTGAAGCGCAAGCTGCAAGAGCATCATCGATGGGTCCAGGAGTGGTGGCTAAAGGATAAGGATGTCCGGGAGGAAAGGAACCCATGGAGATTGCAAAGAGTAGTGCCCGAGAAAGATTAACCGACTAAGGAACATTGACTCTCTATATATACCGGAGTTTCTCCATTGAGAAGCCCTTCAGCGTATAACACAACAGCTATCTTTTCTTTGTTTTACTTTATTGTACTTTAGCTGTAACTTTCAAGATTCTCATTATCGATTTTCCAGCGTGCATCTTTATTTGGTTTAGCATCGTTGATTAAATTTCGGTGTGAATCCATAAAGCCCAATATCGTTGATTAAATTCCAATATTTTGTTTTCTATATAGGGGTATAGCTGTTGATTAGATTCTAGCTTTGCACCCAAAACAAACTATGTCGTAAATTGGATTCCGACATAGTTTGAGTTTGAAGTGTGGCCTATTCAACTATTTGTATCAGGTTACACCATTGATTAAATTCTAGTGTAGGTTGGTCTAAGGGTTATTAGTTGTCAAGTCATTTGGGTATTGGTCATCGAGGTTGTATATACAAGTTAGGAATAAAATCTCCTTTGCATTTGACATTCTATGTCCAAGCTCAACATAGTACCTGAGTCCCTAATGCAGCCCGCATTGAAGATCAGCTCTCTTGACCAAGAAGATCGACCGGCATTCAAGCTCGACGAAACCGAGAAGCCGTATCGATATTTGAGTCCATCCTGGAAGCTTGAAAGACACCTTGGGAGCCATGAAGACGTTATGCTTTTACTAGTTTCTAGTTCCTAAGCTCTTTACTATTTTTCTAGTTTCAATGTTCTTTAATGCTTTCAAGTTTCTATGCTCTTTCCTAGTTTCAATGCTCTGTCTTTATTTTTTTGACAATATAAGCCATCAAATTCCTTGTAGAAGATAGACGAATTTTGATGAATGAAAACTTTGCTTTCAAGCAAAAATTGTGAACCTTGTAGAGTCCATACTTTGGAAAACCTAGAAGAGTTTTCCCTCTATCCTTGAAGAGTCGAAGCTTTTCGAAATTTGCATCCTTCAAGAGTTGCAGTCATCGATCTAGAAGAATCGGTGCCCCCTCAACTTCCTCAGAGGCCTAGAAGAGCAACCAATGGAGTTTCTATCTTTTCCTGTTCTGTTCATTATTTTTTTACCCACTTCCAATCCAAATTCGACCATCCTACAGTACTTATTTCAGAAAATCCAAAACAGAGAAATTGTAGATCCAGAAGTCTTTGTTCATTTGGCTTTGGAATTAGGTCAATCCGATCTGTATTGACAAAGATACAACTGTTCTCCTGAGCTTGTGTAGTGCTGAAATTTTTCTTCGTCCTGTTTCCCGTGTGCGACTCACTCTCCCGATCTTACTGTTTAAGAAAGCCTACCATTGGCTTGCATCACTTGGTATAAGAGCTTTGGAGGAGAGGACAATGCCTCCAAGACATGCTAGATGTTGTGGGGGTAGAACCATTCCTCTTGATGAAGTGCACACACTCGCTGAGAATTTGCAGCAATGTATGCAACAACAAATTGATGAATTGATGCAAGAAGTTCAGCATTTGAGGGCTGAAGCAAATAATTCTCCACCTTGTTCCAAGACTGAAGATTCCCATGGTGACTCATTGATTCAACCTCCAGCAATGAGATCATATCGCTTGTGGACAACTATTCAGGGTATAATCAAATTTTTGTAGCGAAAGGGTATGTTCATAAAACCGCATTAAGGTGCCCAGGAGCAATTGGAACTTTCAAATGAGTGGTTATGCCTCTTGATATTAAGAATGTAGGCATGACGTACCAAAGGGCAATTAATTTCATTTTCCATGACATGATTGGTGAGTTCATGGAGGTTTATATGGATGGCGTGATCGTCAAGTCCAACCGGGTGAGTCATTTGACCTATTTTGAGCAAGCCTTTCTAAGAGTGCGAAAGTATAAATTGAAAATGAACTCTCTGAAGTGTGCTTTTGGAGTCAAAGCTGGCATTTTTTTTAGGATTCCTAGTTAATTAAATAGGAATTGAAATAGATAAAAATAAAGCTAGAGCAATTCTAGAGCTAACACTACCAACTAGCAAAAAGCAGCTTCAAATGATATTGGGTAAGATAAAATTTTTGCGTTGATTTATTGCTAACCTATCAGGGAAAGTTGAGATATTTTCTCTATTTTTTAGACTCAAAAATCAAGAGGAGTTTGTGTGGGAAGACAAACATCAACGGGCACTCGACCAAATAAAAGATTACCTTAGCAACCCTCCAGTTTTGATGCCACCCAAGGCAGGTAGGCCATTGAAACTATATTTGTTGGCCACTGATACTACAATTGGATGTATGCTGGCACAAGAAAATGATGAGGGAAAAGAGTAAGTAGTTTATTATTTGAGTTGAATGCTAAACAATGCAGAGACAAGATGCACAGCTATTGAGAAGTTGTGTTTGTCATTGTTTTATGCTTGTACAAAATTATGTCATTTTATGCTACTCACTACGGTACATGTGATATGTAAAAGAGATGTAATTAAGTACATGTTGACTTGATCAATAATAAGATTCATAAAACTGGGGTTAGTCCGCAACTGGGGTTAGTCCATATATGTTGACATCTGGTCAGGAGGCCGTGCTACCCTTTGAGATTATTGTTCAATCATTAAGGGTAAGAATCCAAGGAAAACTAGCTAAGGAGCAATACGATGAACTGGTGTACGGTAATATTGACGAGTTGGGTGAAAGTAGGGTAGCCGCTTTAGAAAAATTGATTCTTCAAAAGAATAGGGCCGCGAAGGCTTATAATAAACATGTGAAAGAGAGAAGATTTGACATTGGTGACATAGTTTGGAAAACCATTTTTCCATTGAACGCAGACAATGAGAAGTTTGGCAAATGGTCACCAACTTGGGAAGGACTATATTTGGTTTCCGAAGTCTCTAGCGGAAATGCCTATGAGTTGATAGAGTTGGAAAGCAAAGAGTCGCCACGTACGATAAATGGAAAATTCTTGAAAAGATATTACCCAACTATGTAGGAAATGCAGGGAAATAAATAAACGGTACTATTGTCAAATAAATATCATATTTACAGCCCTAGCCAGATCATCTACTCAAACTCTAGATGCCTTCTGAAGTCAAGACCAAAATGGGAGAGGCGAGATTCGAGGCAACGGATCGCTTTATTTGCTGGAATACTCGCCTTCTCCAAGACATGCATGACTTTAAACAAGGTTTGCCACTCTTTCTCAAGGTAGTTTAAAATGATAATTTGGGAATCGACATGGTCATTCATCTGATTGATAAGAGCTTTCGTGCTTTTAAGTTGTGTATTAAGCACCTCTTGAGTATTATCTTGCACTGCTATGTCATGTGCAAGCTTCTCCATCTCTAGTGGGCTGAGATTTTTCTTCAACTCCTCGATTAAGTTCATCTTCATAATAGTTGAACAGCAATAAAGACGGTTGAATTGAGAGTGCAGAATGTTAAGTGAACTTCAAGTATTCACCAGTACATCACAGATTGCTACCATACACCCAATTTGGGTGTCAACATATGTCCCCTTTCTAAAAAAATCAGGTGAGGAAATGCATACCAAGACTTGGTAATAGTGTGAGCAAATGTTGGAGTGGCAGGAGTTTCAGCATGTTCAGTGTTGCCAGTGGTAATGTTTGCTTCAATTACAACGCAATCAGTGTTGCCTATCGTAATGGTAGGCTCGGCTGTTATCCACAAACAAGGGGTCATTGCGAAATACACAACATATGCAGGATTGAAAAACAATTAAATGGAACTTGCAATTGGGCCAATGTTTCTTCATCTAAATTCGAAGTATTTAGCCTCTTGTAAGTAACGGACACGCAAAATGAGAAGAAATATGAAAAGCTTATAAGAGTTTAGATAGAGTACCTCTATCTAATTCGTGGGGAAGGTTGATGATGTAGCCACTCGGTTCCTCGAGCTCATTCAGGCGAGGTAAAAGCTTGAAGGAAGGATTAAGGTTACTCGATTTAGGTAAAAGATTCTTAGGGGAAGTATAGCTATCAGATGCTATAAGAGTTTTCCTAATGTGGACTAAATTAATTGATATTGTAATTTACTATTTTTACAGTTACCGTAAAACAGGGTTGGTCTAAGATGAGATAAAATGTTTCTTAATTAGTCTAATATGGGCTGGTTAGTGTGGGCCGAGTTGAGCCTGACCCGTAATGAGGGGGTCTGGCTGGAAACTTTATAAATAGTGCTCAAGTCTCTTCTCTAACCCGAATTCTCACCTATATCCTCACCTAAGGGGTGTTTACCTAACGCTACACGTGAGAGGGCCGCCTCATTGAGCCATTGATACGGAGAGCAATAGAGGATAAGGATTTGATGCGTGGATCCCCTTGATATGTGGGTAATCCATTTTTTGCTTCCGTTTTATGTTCAATGGATCTCAAAACAAGTGCGTTAATCTTTCTACTCAATTATACATATTCTTGTTCTAGTTGTGGAGATCTTGGGGTTGCATAATTTGCGTCCAACATGTGGTATTAGAGCAACCATAACCCTGGAACTCGAATGTAATTTTCGTGATTTTTTGTTCAATAAAAATAAAATTAAATCATAAATTCGGACTGGGCTCGACGAGACGAGCAAGACAGTCGGCGGCATGTTGCCGGGGGAGGCCTCACGCACCCCCACGCGCCTCCAAGGCATTGGAGACACGCGGTCACGCGCCTTCACACACTCCCACGCGCGGGGCGCGGCTCGGGTGTGCGCTCCACGCGCCGTGCACTCAGGCAGTGCGTGGCGGCGTATGGCTGGCAGCGTTGGATTCATATGGCCGTCCTCTATCTTGTGGTGAATTTATTTTACATGTTTGATGATTTTATGGATGTGAAAATAAATAAAAAGTCCTAAATATGTGTATTTTTGCGTATTTTTCTTGTATTTTATGTGATTTTGGAAATATATGTGATGGGTTACTAATATGTTATCACATAAACATTATGAATGTGTGATTCATTAATAACATCAAACTTTATTATAAATTGAAACTGGCTTAATGAGATACAATCAATATGGGATAGTATTTGAGCTATGTATTAAGCTGATGAGAAACAAGTAAAGGTTATGAAACTTTTGTTGCTCAAGCTTACTCCTTGACACGCTAGTAATCTTTGAATGATGGACATTTTAAGAACTCGTGACCAAACCGATTGTATTGATTAACACATCTGCTGAATGTGGGTAATGCATGTCAATTAAGTTACTGCATATTGTACATGAACTCATCGGTCACTTGTTAATGTCCATCAAGTTGATTATTATTATTATTATTATTATTATTATTATTATTATTATTATTATTATTATTATTATTATGGTTAAGGAGTATGACAACATTTATGTAGAATAATTGTATCTACTGTTACAATTTAAATATTTGATTCTGTGTTTTGACTCAATTTATAGGTCACTGGTTGATGCAATGATAATTTGTTACTTAAAATTAGCTAATAAATCAGCTATTGGCCTTAAAGTCATGTTTTGCCTTATGAAACTCATGAGCAATAGTTGATCAGCTATCAAGCTTGTCAATCTAGAGTACCCTATATTGCTATTAATATTAACTTGTGAGGGATCCTTTAAATCAGCATTCTTTTAATGTTGTTCTAGTAATCAATAATCAGAGTGCATAAGAGATGTTTCTATGTTATGAGAATTTTCTTGTGTTGCTGTAATCGGTGATCTCATTGGAATATGTCTTTCAGGTTCGCTATATATATATGTACAATTAATTTTTTTTTTTTTTTTTTTTTTTTTTTTTTTTTTTTTTTTTTTTTTGGTGACCCAGGGAACCTCCGAACGCCGCTTCGCGGGGAGAGTAAACCCTGGAGCGCCTGGGGCCCCCACCGCTGACCCCAAAGCAATGTAATTAGCATGATATGTGATTTTAGTGATAACTTGCCCCTATTATTAAAGTTAAAATCACATGTATATGATGTATGTGTGTAGTAAAATTTATATCCCTAGTATGAGAGAGTTTCAAGAATTCAATTGAGTAATGGCCACCAAAGTGACACGCTTGATTGGGTTTGAGAAATTTTGGTCTCGTATGCTGATTGGGATGTCTCCTGGTTTAGTGCGTGGTCATACTCCCAAATGAGGTGATTGTGTATTAGTTTATGGAGGGATACATGATGGTGTGGTAGAGGATTGGCTGATCCTAGTGGTTCATCTACCCAAAGGTAATGAATTCACGAAGATTATAATATATTCTCATAACCGCTATCATGTGGGGAGTGTACAACTACATGTCATGTAATCTGCCCAAAGATGATTATATGATTATGAATGTAATTCTTTGGATGTGTACTTGTACGTCAAGTTACACGGAGCTCATATGATGCTAATTATATATATATATATTGTTTGTTTTTCAGTCACATTTTCTGTAATTAATAACTCCACTATTATTGAGGTTTTAACTACTTCAAATTTTTAAGTAATTGACATATGATTTGTTGCTTAAGAAAAGAACAATTGAATTCGCTTATTGACCATGAAGTATTCCATTTTGGAACACTTGAAAAGAGGTTTGTCTGCGGACTGCACTGTTATAAGATGATGGAAGCCTTAATTACTTGAAATTATGTCTTATCTGATATTGAAATTAGGACACATTTGTAAAGATTGTGTTTAAGTCATAATGACATATACATCTCGTAGATGGTTAAAAAGTTGCTTCCAAAAGTTTTCTATTTAAGGAAAATGACTGAGATAAAGAATAAAACAATTATAATTAGTCTTAAAAGGTTGTCAGGCTAAATAGTGGCCGTGAGTATATTGGCGAATATGACAATGCGAAATAGCTTAAATGGTCATTTGTCAAATACTTGGTAGATTCTTGAGTGGTAACTTAATTACTATACTTGAAAATCCTGACAAAAAGATTTGGTTGAAGGGCGTAAATGCACCATAGTGAACATGGTGATGAGTATGACTAGTAAGACTAATTTATGTAATCTTTTGTGAGCTGATATTTTGAAAGCAACATTTTCATATACAAAATATGTTTTTTTATCAAAGTTATTTCATAAATTTCTTTTGAGTTATTGATTAGACATAAATTACTTGAATCATATTAAATTTAAAGGTGTCATGCAAAAATGATGTTATCTAATTCAATATTAAGTGTGTTGGAATTTAGATCCACTTAGAATTATTTTGTATCTTACTTTGATTGTTCGAAGGGGTATTAATTTTATGACCCTAAAGAATATACAAGTATTATAGAATCACATACTGTAAAGTTCTACCGTTCAACATAATTGTATAAGATAGTTGCTATCAGACTATTAAGGATGATAGTGCGATGGAAGATCACTGTGTCTTTGTCTTTGCCTATATAGACAATTGTGGTACAGACAATTGTAGAATCTCCTATACCATAAACTAAATTTGTTGAGGTTCAAATTACTATTCTTGATATAGTTATGATGAAATTTTTTCAAATCTCTCAAGTATAGAATGAAGTAGTGGTAACTTTACTTTGGAGTTTTGTTAGGGAAAGACAATCAGTTATTCCATTAAATTATATAGTCTATTTGTGAGAGCATGATTGCAATATCCACTATATGGTTAATGTAATAGCATATTTATAAATGTCGTTTGTTGTTCTCAATCAATTATGTGATTAAATGCCATAAAAGATGATATACAATTTATGAAACATCATACTATTTGGAAAGTAACTTAATTGCCTAAAGACCATAAGTTCATTAGTTGCAAATTGGCGTACAAAACTAAAAGAATTTTAAAGAAAAATTGTAGAATTTAAAGCCAAATTGGTAGCTAAAGTTTTTACTCGAAAGAGGGGTGGATAGTTAATAATGAAGAAATAAATATTTCTTTCTACTATTTTTAAAGATTCTTTCAGAGTGAACGTGGCATTAATAATTTATTTTGATATGGAGTTATGCCAAATAAATACAAAATCTATATAGTGCAACTAGATGATTTTACTATAGATTCAAGTAAACTTGTGTATAGACTGAAAAGTTCTAATTCATGGCTTTAAGCAAGTTTCCAGACAATATTATTAAAGTTTCATAGTATTGTTATATTGTTCAATTGGAAACAAAGTAATTCAATATACTGCAAGGTCAGTGAGAGGAAATTTGTTTTTTCTCATACTCTTTGTACATGATATTTTGCTTACAAGTTGTGATCTTAATACATCTTATATCCTTTGTACTGAGGTCTGTAAGGATTATTTTTGTCATATTATATTAGATTTTCTCGGAGGACATTTGCTGATTGTATATGTGAAATATTCAATATACATCATTGCAAGCTAGGAATTGCTTCTGTTGTTAAGTGTGATGGACTGAATCTATCATATCGTCCTTATTTAGATATTGAGAAAATCTAATTAAGTGGTGTACCTTGTGTTAGTGTATTTAAAAGTATAATGTATGCTCGAATTTGCACTAGATTAAATATCGTCTTTGTGACGGGACTTCTAGGAAGATATCAGTCAAATCCAAGACGCGATCACTAGATTGCTGCTAAGAAGATTTTAAAGTAATTAAATAAGACAAGAGATTATATGCTAATTTACAGACATGTTCAATTCTTGCAGCTAGTAGGGTATTCAGATGTAAACTTTGCCGGCTGTTAGGATGACATAAAATCAATAACGGAATACATATTTATGTTAGCAGGAAGTGCAATAAATAAAGTTCTATGTTATCTTCTACTATGTAAGTAGTATTAGTAACATTCTTTTAGGTTGTTACATGGGCTATTAGGCTCCAGAATCTCATGATGGAGTTTATCGTTTTAACTTTATGGATAGACCCATATTGTTGTATTGAGATAACAAAGTTGTAGTATTATTTATTTACTACAGAGGTCTCAAGGGGTCTAAATATATGGTGGTCAAAATTTTTGACCAAAAGGAAACGATACAGAAATATGACATAATAATATAACATATTTTCACAAATGATATAGTTGCAGATCCACTCATAAAGGCCTATGCCCATGTGTATTTGAGCAACATGTCATTAGCATGGGCCTAGGAGCATCATGAGATGCTGTTGTTTAGTGGGAGTTATTTTGGCTTTATTTTGATAAATGTTTCATCTGTGTTCGTTACACTTTCTAACAGTTTGATATGTATCAACCTTTACATTCAATAAAATATTTTTGAATGTGTTGTTATTATGTTGAATACATATTGATAAAGTCTCAAGGGATTGTATAAATCTTGAGTGAAGGCTAGGGATATCCGGGCATCCGGTTATTAGCCTTATGCATATGTCTTGCGATACATAAAGAAATGTTAACCATAAGGATAAGACATATGTGGGTTCATTGGAATCATAAAGCATTCCTTAGTGGCACAAGTTTTTGTGACACCTATGATAAGAGAATGGTGACTGACAAATGGGATCTCTCTATGAGAGATGTTATCCATTTGACACACTACCATATTGAATCCATGTTAATAAAGTTGAGAGCATTCGTGACCATGGAAGTCTCTGTGTGTATACATACAGTTACCGCCATGATTCGGTGTTTAAGACTTTATGGGATATGATTGACTATTAAGAATTATCTCTAGACCAAATGTGCGCACATACAGTACAATTTCAATTAATATAGTCCAAGTGGGAGAATGTAAGAGTTTTCCTAATGTGGATTAAATTAATTGATATTGTAATTTACTGTTTTTACGGTTACCGTAAAACAAGGTTGGTCTAAGATGAGATAAAATGTTTCTTAATTAGTTTAATATGGGTTGGCTAGTATGGGCCGAGTTGAGCCTGGCCCGTAATGAGGGGGCCTGGCTAGAATCTCTATAAATAGTATTCAAGTCTCTCCTCTAACTCGAATTCTCACCTGTATCCTTACCTAAGAGGCGTTTACCTAACGCTACACGTAAGGGGGCCGCCTCATTGAGCCATTGATATGGCGGGCAATAGAGGAGAATGATTTGATACGTGGATCCCCTTGATATGTGGGTAATCCATTTTTTGCTTCGTTTTATATTCGATGGATCCCAAAACAAGTGCGTTAATCTTTCTACTCAATTATGCATGTTCTTGTTCTGGTTGTGGAGATCTTGGGGTTGCGTAATTTGCATCCAACAGATGCAACCAGAGCAATAGAAGAACTAGGTTTAGTGGCCAGACGACCTTGCTTCAATTTTATCTTGTGCTGAATTTGATCAACTGTTGTTACAATACACTATTCATAAGGACCCTCATGGGTAAAATTGACCCACCATGTCACTCATTCAGGAAATTGACCAGCCCAAGGCTAGAAATCTCTTTGAAGATCCTCGGAATATTTGGTATACACGGTTTTGGTTACCTTAGCACAGCAAAATAAGGGCCTACGATCTTCCAAATCATACTATTTCTTCTTTGGCAATGAGAAATCCATGGAGTAAGGAATGGGTATAGGAATGGCTTGAAAGAAGTCAAATTACCTTGCACAATAGTGAGGAAAATATACCTCAAAACCTGGATAGAATAGACCCTTAGTGGATAGACATAGTGGAAGATCTACTGGAGATAGGATACGAACCCAGAAATCTTGGAAAGAGTTTATGCTGTCAGAATCGAAAAGATAATAATGTTCCTCATTCTCATAAGGGAAAAAGTCAATATCCTATGGTCAACTTCCAAGATAGTTTGAAAGTAATGGAGAAAAGGAAGGACATTCAATGGAGCTTCATTGGGCAAGCGGTTCAAAAGTCGATAGCCTAGAAGGGGCCTTATAGATACTGTGCTTGGCACATAACAAGGTAGGTCTCAAGAACCTAAACCAAAAAGGAATTCCAATTATAGTGATATCCAAGCCTGTAAGATCCAAACAGGGCCAGAAATAGCGCCTCTCTTCTCAGCCTTCATGACCAATGAAGCGTGTGCTAGCCCTCAATACAGGGAAGTGAGGACTACTGGAGCCAAAGCAACACGCCTACCACGCGCAAGATTTGTAGCTATTTGAAGATAGTCCTTGTTCACCGTAAGCGTGGCACAACAGAAAATATATCTTAATAACCAGTTGAAGATAGTCCTTGTTCATCGTAAGCGTGGCACAACAGAAAATATATCTTAATAACCAGTGTAGCAAGAAAACGATATGCTCTTTTTCATCAACAGAATTGGTGTCTTTACGAAATCGTTAGAGGAATTTGCTATATGTGAGGACTCCATCTGAGATGAAAAAATCAATTTCTATTTGAGGTAACTGCTCAACAGAATGACCGAGTAATTAAAAATCAATTATGGTATGCATGTCCAGCAAAGTAATAGTCATGGGTCCCAAGGGAAGAGGAAACGGTTAACTGAGGTAGGCTAAAAGCTTATTGCAGACCCCACCAATCCACGGTTTACATCATAGGAAGACATGTTGATTGCTAGCCTTTTCTCAATCCCAGCATTCATCCAAGTCAGTCGAGTTGGATCATCATCCCTTAGTCAAAGGTACCATTCGTGGAAATCCGATTCGAATGGGGGGAATCCATGAAACTGAGGAGAGGCTGAAGATCAGATGTCTCGGAAAGAGTTATGTTGAAAAGCCAAAGTCTCGCGCTTAGTGAGAAAGCAAGCTTTGACTGGGGGGAGGAATCCTATTATAGTCGATGATGCTGGGACCCAGAAGAAAGCAGCCCGTCACGTCTTCGACATCGCTTATTAGACCAAAACGGCAATCTTTCGCATGCTCCCCTGTTTGAAGAGTGATCAAATTGCTGATGTAGTTTGACAAATCGTATTCATAGTTTTTTTTTTTTGGGTGCCATAGTAAGTGACAAGGCATAGATGAAAGGAATCGCAAAGAGAATGTGAAAATAGGGTAGAATGAGAAGACGAAACACAGTGGTGAACAACGGCTCAGGGAGAAAAAAGAAAAGTTACGAGATTAGAAGAGACGTGTTGAGATAATATAGGGAATGAAAATCCATATGAAAAAGGATATCATAAGATAAAAAGACATGATCGCCTTAGGAGGTTATGCGGAAAAAAGGTGTTTCTCTAAAAAAAATAATTCAAATTTATTTCTTTTAAAATGGGGCATATGTTGACACCCAAATTTACCCCAAAAACACATGCTGGTCACGAGGAGGTTTTAAACAAAACGCCTCGCTTTAATTCACAAAATCAGTTGAAAGCAGCTTTCATGAAGGCTACTTAAGCTAAGCCTTGACAAGATTCTAGGAGCCAAACTCAAAGCCAATGGCCGAGAAATTAATTACCACATGCCAGGCTATAAGGATGGTGTACTGAATTTGAAGATTAAGTGGGATTAGTTTTGGAATCCAAACGGAGATAAATACTGCGAGAAATATGAGTAGAAATAGCGAATGGTTATTTGCCTGAATGGCAAGCTACATGAGCACCATTGATGGGTGAAGGCGTGGTGGCTAAAGGATAAGGATGTTCGGGAGGAATGAAACATGTGAAGATTGCAAAGAGTAGTGCCCAAGAAATATTAATTGACTGAGAAACATTGACTCCCTATATATACCGCAGTTTCTCCATTGAAAAGCCCTCTAGCACATAATACCACAGCTATCTTTACTTTATTGTACTTTAGTTGTAGCTTTCAGGATTCCCGTCGTAGATTAAATTTAGGCGTGTATCTTTATCTGGTTTAGCACCGTTGATTAAATTTCGGTGGGAATCCATAAAGCCCAATGTCATCGATTAAATTCCGGCGTTGTGTTTTCTATCAAGGGTATAGCTATTGAATAGATTCTAGCTTTGCACCCAAAACAAGCTGTGTCGTAGATTGTATTCCGGCATACTTTTAGTTTGAAGTGTGGTCTATTCAACTATTTGCATCAAGTTACACCATTGATTAAATTCTTGTGTAGGTTGGTCTAAGGGTTATTAGTCCTCAAGTCATTTGGGTATTGGTCATTAAGGTTGTATATACGAGTTGAGAATAAAATTCTTCTTTGCATTTGACATTCTCTATCCAAGCTCAACATAAAACCTGAGTCTCCTATAATAGAACCGAAACGTAGCGTTTGGTGAAAGATTATTCACAGGAATCAAAATTGGTGAAACAATTTGAAAATTTTACTAAAAAAATGATACAAGTGTAATTTCACATGGCTTTGCAAACGGCATTTTTCAATAGACTTATATTTTGTAAAAGGTGGTGTAAAGTTTCTTCTTACAAGCAAGTTTTAGATAATGATACACAATAATTTTATATTTTGCATGTAAATATACTTAATAAAAAGATTTATATTACCATTCTAAGACATTTTTGTGTAAAAAAACTTTTAGGATGCCAATGGATATAGTATTAGATAATATTTTTATTCATCCTCGTTAGATTTTTACTTTCTCAATAACATAGGGAAAATCATTCTCTTCACCATTTTATTTTCCGGCTGGGAGACTTTTAGTCACTGCCGAATGATTTATACATTTTGAGAACACTAGCGGAAAAAGGACGCACGCACATGGGCGTGCAAAGATAGATAAAAATTATCAACGAAGAAGAAGAGCGATAGAGCTTATTATAGAAATCAATTTAAATTGTCTTATGATGGAAAAGTTTCAATTTAAATTTATAGTCCATTGCAGAGATGTTTGTAATAACACATTTTTTTTGTGGATCTTCAAAATTATCATTTTTACCAAATACATGGTTATTGTTCATTAATTTTCAGTCTAGGGATATTTTTGGAAATTGCGGGCCAAAATTGAGATTGGCATCGGATTTACTTTAGTGTGTAGAGATGGTGCACTACCAAAAGGGCGAGCAATTGATGGTCTCCAACAAGGAAAAAATTCATGGGGGAAGTTAAGAAAAAGCCTTGCCCGTGTATGCTAATTATGCTTGAATAGCTAAAGAACAAGTTAGATCAACCTGGTGACCTAGAAATCCAACTTAGCTAGTTTTCGTACCTACACTTGGCAAAAGGAGTAGAGAAAGGCGGGCACGAAAGAACAACCATATTGAACTCTGACAATTTCTCTATTTTCAAAAGATTAAAGGAACTCTTAGTTAACTCATATATTAAGCATCATCATTAAAATGGACATATAAGATAATGCAATCGGGATAAAGAAACCAAAGGTGCTGAATTTTTACCAATTATCGTTCGTCCGTGATTTTTTTTTTTTTTAACCAATTGGATTCCTAAATTATATATTTTATCAATTAGTTACTTGGGGTCACAAGTGTAATTTCACATGATAATGTTCTTTCTTTCCTTCCACCATCCCCTGCTTTGCAAACGACATATTTCAATGACTATTATTCAATGGTTCTATAGAATGATTCATTTTTGGCAAGCACTAAGTAAATTTAATCAATGAAGAGGTTTTTCCATTTTGAGACTGCTTATGTGTGTCTATATATATATATATATATTTACCTTGACAGTATATTTAATGTTAATCCTATTTAAATAGATTTTTATTCTATAAAATGACGGTGTCAAATTTTCTCCGAAACAATCAAAGATGCTCCATATCAAAGTTGTGGCATTGCATCGCAATCGCCGGATTCCCATCCATAAGTTGTTCTCATCTTAATATCCATTGAGTCCATACTTAGGAGTATATTTTGTCTAGCAAATTGAAATTGATAGATCAATCTTGAAAGAAATCTCGGCCACATCAAACCAAAGAATCTAGCTCCTACTTGACATGATGTATCAATATGATGTCGTTCATCAAACTGACCATCCTTGATTGCCTTGTGAGATATTTAATTGACGTAAATCGGCACCAAGTAAATACGTTAGTATTTTTCCGAAACAAATCGACGTTTGAATGGTGGATGCCGAGTCACTATTCATAAATCGATTCATCCACCACCGATAATTTAGGGCATGATCTACTCTTAATCTCCGAGGGCTCTTGCAAGTCTATGGGGAATCCATCCAACATACACGAGATGCTGTCACGATACGGCATGACTTGTGAGAAAAAGAACTTGTCTTGTTGTCCTAAAATGCACTCCACTTAGATGCTCTGTCATATCAACTTCTTTCGCCAACGGGAAAGAAAAATATCAACATGTCAAGAAAGAGCAGCGCTAGTCTAAAAGAAACCTTAACTTTGCCCTAACTAGCCGTAAACAATAATCTTAAGTGTTCACATAAAGCATCGAATTTTTTGCTCCTCTCAAGTAAGAGTTTGCACGCCACCTGAGATTGACTCCAAAGATATGAAGATCAAATAAGATTTTACCTAAGTATGAATTTGAATTTCGAATTGTGTCACGTGCTCTAATTTGTGCGCACATCATGATTTATAAAAGCTTCCCAGTCGTGTTTTATAAGCTCTTTAATTTCTCTACGCACTTTAATCTTCTTCATTAGCAGCTTAGGTTCAAGTTTGGTCATAGCGCAAACATAGCATCCAAGAATGTAAGTTATATGTTCTAATTTAATAAAATTTCTTGCAAATTCTTAATTGTTTCCAAGCTACTATTTGCGCATTAATTAGTAATTCGAATTTTGTCAAGTTTTTTAGGTTTCCAGGCATATTAAATTCATTTACATTTTATTCGATGTCATATTTAATGAATTAACTGGCCATCAATGGTGCTCCATTGGACTTTAATTACTAATTAAATTCATTGAGCTTTTGGCAATCAGGACCTGGCAAAAATTTACGTAAGACTTTTTTTTTTTTTTTTCATATGACCACGAAGGGAGAGTACGATGTCTCACTGGATTTTTTTTTTTTTTTTGGTCAGAAAGGAAAATATTATTACCGAAAAGTAGAAGGAGCATTTTGCATAAGATTGAAAGACAACAATTCACATAAAAACAAAGGAGGATTAAAGACCAATCCGCAGTTAGCAAACCAGCCTGATGGGCCTTCGTGGCCCGGTCTGCAACTTTGTTCATTTCCCTCCTGCAATGGACGATCCGAAGATTAGGGCAACGTTGAAACAGCTATGTGCATTCTTCGATCAAAGCTCTGATTTCCCAAGGCGGCAATTCATTGTGGCAGATCGTCTCAACAAGAATGAAGCAATCGGTTTCCAAGGTCATCCGATTTGAGTTTTTGCCCTTGTTCTGCAAAAAGTGGAGCGTGTGGTTTAATGTCGTCGCCTCCGCTTGCAGGGCCGAGGAAGCGACCACCGATCGAGCAAAGCCGTCAATTAAAAGGCTTGATGAGCTTCGACAAACATAGGCGATCGATGCTTCTCTGCTTTGGGGCTGGTAAGCTGCATCAATATTGAGTTTCATTTTGTCGAGATCTGGCGGACGCCAAAAGGAATGTTGATCTGATTGCTGCATGCCCTTTCTTTGTTTCTGCCGAGATGGATTCCAATGTGCTATGGCGCTGGCGAAGGTTGTCTGCACTATGCGGTGCGGTTGGGGCTGCTACTGGCGAAATATGAAGTTATTGCGGGCCTTCCAAATGTACCAGAGGATGGATGCGATCATTTCCAAGTCAGGTGAGTCACCTTTATGTTCTGTTAAATTGACCAGCCATGCTTCTAACTGCTCTGATATGCTGCTGTATGTTGATTTCTGGATGTTCCCATATTTGTCGTGTCCAAGGGCAGAATAAGAACAAATGTTCTGGTGATTCAATAGCCTGATTTTTCGCATAAACTGCATATAGGATCTTGTATAATGTGTCGATGATGAAGGTTTTCTCGAGTAGGCAAGGCGTTATTACATACTGACCATAGGAAAGAACGGATTTTTGGTGATGAGTTCATATTCCATAATGCATTCCACAGTCTGCAAAGTATCTGAAAAGAGGACACTTGATTTGAGTTGTGATTGATTTGTTGCTTCCTTAGGATATTATAACAGCTCTTTAATGTGAAAGATCCATTTAGCTTGCCTCTCCAGATAAGTCTATCCTTTGTATGTTGTGGCTGAATTGGAATAGACATAATCTCTGCTACGGTATGACAATCAAAATGCTGTCTTAGAAGGGAAATATTCCACTCATTGTTGTTTGGGACCATGAAACCTGCAAGCTTTTCTGGTTCTCCGCCAGGGGCTAGTCCCCCTACGATTCTGGATGCCAACCATCTATCCTGTCAAATGTTAATAAGAGTTTCATCCCCCACAGACCATTGCATGTGTTCCTCTATCGAATCCCGTCCTAGTAGTATGCTTTGCCAATCCCATGAGGGACAAGTACCTTTCGAGGCATTTCTGAAATCTTGAAAAGGAAAATACAGTTCTTTCAAAACTTTACTAGATAGAGATAAAGGTTGTCGTGATGTTCTCCATGCTTGTTTGCCTAGTAAGGCTTTATTGAAAGCAATAAGGTTTCGAAAACCCAAACCCCCTTCATCTTTCCTGTTTTTAAGTGCATCCCACTTCATCCAATGAATACCAGAACTATTATTACTAGATTTCCACTAGAATCTGGAAATTTGCTGTTCAATTCTTCTACAAATGGACACTGGTATCTTGAAAATAGATATAGCATAATTGGGAATTGCCTACACCATAGATTTAAGCAAAACTTCCTTACCCCCTTTAGATATCAACTTCTCTTTCCAGCCTTCAAGCTTAGATTGCACCCGACCCAATATCCACGAAAAAATTTCCTTCTTAGAATGTCCCCAATCTGAAGGTATACCAAGATACTTGCCAGTTTTGTCTATCAGTGGGACTCTAAGTTCTCTGGCTAAGTTCTCTTGTAAATTAATAGGACACAACTTACTAACAAACATACTTGATTTGTTTCGATTCACCAGTTGTCCTGTGGCTAAGCAGTGTTCATTGAGCACATTAGCTAAATTCTGGCACTCTAGGGTCTTTCCAGCTAGGAAGAAAATAACATCATCTGCGAAAAACAACTGGGATAGAACAGGGCACCGGCGGTTTAATTTAATACCTTTTAGACTTCCCATTTCCATTGCCTGATTGATAAGCAAGGATAATGCTTTGGCCATCAAGATAAATAGATAAGGCGATAGAGGATCACCTTGTCTCAGACCCCATGACGGATGAAAATAGGGTAGAGCTTCATCATTGAATTTTACACTTAAGGAGACTGTTGAAATACATTGCACAATCCAGTGAACCCATCGGTCATGAAATCCAATTTGGAGAAGATAGTCTATAAGAAAATCCCACTCGATCCTGTCGTAAGCATTTTGCATGTCTAATTTGAGCACCGCCTGAAATTATTTGGTTCTTTTATGAGTCATAATATGGTGAAGAACCTCTTGAACCACTATGATGTTATCTTGAATTTGACGCCCGCTGACGAAAGCGCTCTGTTTTGGTGCTATTAGCTGTGGTAGCAAAGGCTTGAGTCGATTTGCAAGGACTTTAGAGGTAATTTTGTAGATAAAGTTGCATAAACTTATTGGTCGAAACTGATCTAGCCTTTCTGGGTTGGATGTTTTTGGTATCAGGGAAATATGAGTCCTATTGTAGTCCGGTAGCATCATCCCTGTCTGAAAAAATTGTTGCACGGCCATATAAACATCATCTTGTACTATGTCTCACTGGATTACTAATAATGTGGCTGGTCATTAGGATTCTGAAGCCAATGACTCCAACAATCAAGAGTTGAGTCCTAACCCATCAAGAGCCTCTAAGGCTAGGGATGATCCTTGGGATCGAAGACACCGTCTCGCAAGCATGAAAAGAAATCTGAAGCTGAGAAGTATTTTTACGTGGGTCAATTCGAAGTTATTTTCTGATCTCTTGGATCTTCCCTTTTTATGCATCGACTTGTGGATATATAATATATCCAAATTTATGACCTTAAAAATTTTATCGAAATTCCTTTAATTTACAATAGTGTAAATTTGGAAAATGTAATAAAAAAGATACAAGTGCAATTTCACATAATTATCCTTTTGTTTCCTTCCGCCATCTCCTTCTTTGCAAACAGCATATTTTAATTGTTTTTTTTATTCTGTCTACTGGTCGTGTAAATTTTTCTTGAAATAAATCGGTTTTTGTTCTTAGCATGTAGATTTATCCCATAAACAGGTTAATGTTTTTATTTTAATACTCTTTGTGAAAAAGAGTTTTATACTGACAATTTTTGTAGTATAAATGTTATTTTGACAGGCTTCTATTCTGTACATTAGTGACGTAAACAAGCAAGTTTTACATAAAAGCTTTTCCAATTGTGTTTTGTCAGCTTTTTACTTTCTCTACGCACTCCAATCATCTCCACTAGCAGTTTATGTTCAACTTCAATCGTTGAGCAAACGTGGCCGGCAAGATTGTAAGCCATCTGCTGTAGTTAAATAAAATTTCATGCGGATTCCTTGTTGTCTCCAATACATTATTTTTGAGTCATTAAGTATTTCAAATTTTACAAAGTCCTTGAGTCTATTTACTTTTGACTCCAAAATACATATGTATCGATTTAATTATTCATCAATCATCCTCAATTGGAATTTAATAATAAAGTGAAACCATTGCGTTTCTGGCGACCACAATCTTGCAAAAATACATGAAACAGTTAATTACACGTTTTTTCAAATAGAACCCACATAATTAATAGTTCAAGTAGACTTCATCCATGTAATTTATAGATCATGTAATAAGAAATTTATCCTCTGAAATCAGATCCTTTGTATTTGGTGAATTGCAAAAATTCACAATCATTATGGATCTCACAAAATCAAAACCATGGTGATGCATTTGATCCACAGGACTCATTTTCAGGCAAGAAATATCTTGGATTATAACTTCTCATCACAATTATGCGGTCATAATTAGTTGTTAATCGTTTATTTACTTCTCTTATTAGATTTGGACAGAGGTCCACTCCTTTGTTGTCTCTTTTCTTTTGTTTAATCTTAACGCCATCCGATTCAAGTGTTTTAGTACTGGCCATACGATCAATGCATGTTGTCTGCAATTCGATTATGAACTTGTCATTGCGTCGAACAAGCATGGCAAAATTACAGTGCTCATGGGCATTTGACCATAGCAAAGGCTGTGGAAAAAATTACCAAAAAGTCCTAAATATATTACAATTGTGCAAATTCAATTACAAACTTTTTTTTTTTGACAAATTTAGTTTTAAACATCTTGCATTTGTGCCAATTCAGTCCATCCAACAAGTTTTAGCCTACCGATGCTAACGTGGATGTCAGCTAGCGCCAATTGCCTAGGTTGACACTGACGTTAACAATTTTTTGATAAGAACTTTTTACGAAATTTTTAATTAATTTTTTATTTTTTCCTTTTTCATTTTTAGTTTTTTCCCCTCCTTCTTCCTTCTTCCATTGGCCAATTGCCGCTGGCTATAGGTGAGGGCTGTGTGAGGTCAGCCTCGTTGGCCAATGGCAAGGCTCACAATCCAATGATTGAACATGGAATTTACATTATCTTTAGAAAGCAAGGAAAATGGGGAAGGTACAAATTTAGATGGGAAATTTAAGTAATGAAATTAGCTTTTAATTAAAAAAATAATGTAAAATTTCAAATAAGGAACCGAAGTACTTTCATTTTTTTCAAATAAAGACCTAAAGTGAACATTAGACTTTATTATTTCTAATAAGAGCATGGATATTGGTCCTAAAAAAGGGCATGGAGTGATTATAACCATTTCAAACAAGGATCTAGTCTCACCAGTAAGGAAAATATTCTAGCCAATCAGTAATATTTTCATCCAAATAAAAGTTAAATTTAAATTATATTATATTACAAATGAAAAAAAACTTACAAAAAAAAAAAAAAGGAAAACACCAACAAGAGGGAGCACTCTCTTGCCTATGGCCGTTGCCCCATCATGGATGGGTGATGGCAAAGGCCGATAGGGTCGCTGACGCTTGGGCGAGGGCTAGTAGCCCTCACCAACTAGAGGTGAGGGCTTACCCCATAAGTGAGAGAGGGTGGTGACCCTCTCCCATATCTTTGCCCTCTCCTGCTTCTGCTAGCTCTCGCCTCTTGTCAACGAGGGTGGCAGTTACCGACCGTGTTTTCGTTTTTTAAGCTTTTTTTATTTATGAAAAGAAAAAAAGGAAAAAACTAAAAAAAATTTAAAAGATGAAATTATCATTGAGTTCAGGCCTTCCTTTAATATTGATATGTGTATTTTAGATTTTTATTTGAAATAAAATACATTTTAGATCTTTATTTGAGAAATAAGGATACTCTATATGTTTATTTGAATTTTTTCAAAAAAATAAAGAGGGAATGTTTTTCACGTGCATCGTTAGACAAAGACATGTTTCAAAAAACTGCAATTGTGGATGGAAATTACTGAGCACCTTACCTTCCCTAATTGTAGACGTGTCATGCAAGGACGTCTTTCGTGCAACACGTTTGTAGCCTCGGATTGGGCGACCTAAAGATGTCATTGAAGTCAAGGATGCTGCCAAAGTCCCTCCCCACAAGGATGTGACATTCTTACTCTTCAAGGTTCGTGTTTCGTCATTGCTTACATCAAGTTGGGTCGCATCCTGACTCTTGCTAGGTGTC
Organism: Eucalyptus leucophloia subsp. euroa; assembly: GCA_017140325.1. Classification (NCBI taxonomy): domain Eukaryota; kingdom Viridiplantae; phylum Streptophyta; class Magnoliopsida; order Myrtales; family Myrtaceae; genus Eucalyptus; species Eucalyptus leucophloia. The sequence continues at coordinate 11,785,365 of CM029470.1, forward strand.
TCGCATGAAAAGATATGGAAGAGATAGAGAGAAACATCATCAAGAGGAAAGTTGGGTCGTATCGTGGCATGGATTTTGACACTTGCTAGGTGTCTCGCATGAAAAGATGTGGAAGAGATTGAGACAAGGCATCCGCATGGAAGGGACAAAGAGAGAGACAGGTATCATCTTTGAGAGCTTTACCACGTAGATCATAGCATCTTAAAACATTTTGACTTCCACGCAATGGCACCCCAGTAATTTTCATAAACTTCGGGGGTGATTTTTTGGAGGGAGAGATGGATTCGGATCATTTTCGGTCCACCAGGTTGGGACGAGATTAATTTAATGACTTTTTGATTGTCGAAACATAGACATGGTCTCATTCAAATTAGAGTCACTACTATCACTGGATATCTAGATTTCATCCGCAAGAACTATGTCAGCGAGCTTTTTCCCTATGGCGCAACGATGCAAAGATAGCCTCTTCCCTCCAGCTGATCTAGCAAGAATTCTAGAAAGGTATTCTTAACCACCGGTCCCCTGTCTCAAGCCTATTTCACCACCGAAAATATCCTCCCAAATCACCATTCAGAAACGAACCATTCAAGGTACCAAATGTACAGTTAGAGGATGCACACTCCCAAACCAAGCCAACATAAATTATGCCGACTCTCTCTTATCTTTCATTAGAATGGAGCAGAGGAACAAAAATCATGTAAAGGAAACCAATTTTGTAGAGGTTGAATACGATAATCGGGTGAACTTCTTAGCAGTTTGTTGTTGTTTATCAAGTTCAACTGGGGCTACCTGATCACATTCGTTTGTCCAACAATAGTTGCAGAACATCAGATCTTTCTTGGACAGCTGATGTCTGGCTGATAAGTGATTTCCATTTGCTCCATGTGACGCGTTTCTTCCACCGTTGCCTTCTTTGCAAACAACATATTTCAGTGGATTTTTGTTTAGTGCTTTAACATTGTCAAAATTTCTTCACATAAGTAGGTTTTATAAAATGACATATTCAACTTTTATCTTTGGGATGTATATTAATTTCATAAATACGTTTATGTTCTAATTTTGAGACTGTTTGTGTAAAAAAGACCTTTAAACTGACAATTTGTTTAAAATAAATCCTACTTCAAGGGACTTTTTATCTCTTTACCGATTCAAAAAATCTTTTGGACATACTTTGAGTTTGAATTGCGCATGTGTGCCTTCTTGTGAAAGAGATACATTGACATTTTTGACTTTACCTAATAAAATTAGAACATCGTCATCCTCAATCAATAAATTTTTCATATACGTTGAGCTTTATGTAGGTATTCTCGAAAGCTTAACATCACAATTTCTCTAAGGAAAATAATTAATTGAAAATGAAATTTATGTTATCCTTGAAAAAGCTAGGAAAATGGGGGAGGATGAGAGTTCTGATGGAGCTCTTAAGTATGACCCAAACTCTGGGTTAATCGATGAAATTAGCTCATATTCTGATGTGCAATTATGACTAAAATTATTGAGTAACCTCATCTTCTCGATTGGACACATATACCACAAGGACGTCTTTCATACAATCCCTTTTTGGCCTCGCGTTGGATGACCTAAAGATGTCATTGAAGTCAAGAATGCTGCCGAAGTTCCATGACGAGGATGTCACGAGGATGTCACACCCTTTCTTCTCATAAAAAGTACGTATGTCCTGACATGGATTCTGTCACTTGAAAGGTGTCACGGAGTCAACATGAAAAGACATGGAAGAGATCGAAATGAGGTATCTGCATGGTGACGAGAACAATAATAACTGGGACGATATCGGATTAACATAGTAGAAGAAAATAATCTTTTCTCTTATATAAATCTAATAGGAACCGATATAATAAAGCAAAATACATATCAAGCATGTAAATATAAGATGATTTTTTTATGTGAAAAACCTCATCGATATGAGAAATAAAAAATCACAGGACCGGAGTCCATTTTAAAATCTTCACTATCAACAAAATTAGGTAAACAAAAATTTTCTCTACAAAATGCTAAAAGTACATAATAGCAAAGACCTCAAGAGCATCACTCTTAGCAATATGTAGAAATTTGACAATAGATCAAAGATAAATTTGACAAAAAATGCAAGTTTTGATCAATCCACGAAAAAGCTGGTATGGAGAGCTTCAAACGAAAATCAAACCATCGAGTTCCGAGAAGAGAGCGCCACAAATACATTAACAAAATTTTAGCTCAATCAGACCACAAATCGACTTCCGATACTAAGTTGACGTAAATTAGATTGATCCTCAAACTCTAGATCTTTTGCTTTCTCTTTTTCTATTGTTATTACGTCTCAACTAATTTCTTTGCAGCTACCACTTAAAAAATAGTTAGAAACCTTATTTTTTTATATAACTTATTATATGGGCTCAAACCCTTTTACACTTGCTATTTATTGGGCTTTTTCCACATGGGAGTAAACCCAACTAACAATCTCCCCCTTACGACGATGTGGAGGAATTTATTATCATTGCTATCAAACGGCAATGTTCAAGCTCTTCGCATTATGATTCGTATGAATTTTCTAAAGTTTCAATAGCTTCTCATCTAGAACATCTTTTGTCCAACGTTATCTAACATCAATGTGTTTCAATCTTGAATGAAAAGATGAATTCTTACCAAGATGAAGGCACTTTGATTGTCATAAAATAATACATATCTCTTTTGCTTGAACCCGAGTTCTTCCAAGAATTTTTTCAGCCATAGCATCTCTTTACTTGCTTTGGTCACCACAATAAATGTAACTTATGTTTAGAAAGTACAACACACTTCTATAATCTTGACTTCTATGACACAACCACATCAATAAAAGAAATCAAATAACTAGAAGTAGATTTATAAGTATCAATGTCTCCTGCCAAGTCAAAATCTATGTATTCAACTAACCCAAGTTTCTCAATCCCAAAACTGAGTTTCAAACTAGTAGTTCCTCGAAGATACCTCATGATCCACTTTATCGCAATGCTCTCTATTTGGATTTGATAAATAACGACTAATAATGCCAACTGCATATGCTAAGTCTGGACGTGTACATACCATCGCATATATCAAGCTTCCTATAGATGAAGCATATGAAACACTTTCCATGTCTTTCTTCTCTTTATTAGTCATAGGACTTTGCTTTGTATTTATCTTTAAAGTGGGTAGCAAGAGGAGTATTAACCACTTTAGCCTTGTCCATGTAAAATTTCTTAAAAATCTTTTTGATGTGCTTCTCTTGCGACAAGAACATTTTCTTAGCATCTTTGTCTAGGGTAAGTCTAATGCCAAGAATTTGCTTTGCTGCACCCAAGTCTTTCATGGCTATAGACTTGCTCAATTATTTCTTCAACAACTTAATTCGTGGAGCATTTCTACCAACAATCAGCATATCATCAACATAAAGCAAGAAAATAATAAAGTCATCTTTAGAAAATTTTTGGACAAATACACAGTTATTCGACAAAGTCTTATTATAGCATTGTTTCGTCATAACTGACATAAACTTTTTGTACCACTGTCTCAGTGCTTGCTTTAGGCCACGGAGACTCTTCTTTAGCTTGCACATATAGTCATCTTTCACTTTCACTTTGAAACCCTCTAGTTGTTCCATATATATCTTTTCATTTAAGTCACCATGTAGGAAGGCTATCTTGACATCCATCTACTTAACCTCCAAATCTAGGTTAGTTGCCAAACCTAGTACCACATGAATAGAAGACATTTTCATCATCGGAGAAAATATATCATCAAAGTCAATATAATTTTTTTGAATGAATCCTTTAACAACCAATCTAGCTTTGTATCGTGGTTGTGAAGTCTGTTCCTCTTATTTCAACCTATATACCCACATGTTCTTCAAAGCTCTTTTGCATTTAGGCAATTTCACCAATTCAAAATATGATTATCATAAAATGACCGCATGTCATCTTGCATAACATCAAGCTATTTGCTTTTGCACTCATCTTCTATTGCTTCTGTATGACACTTTAGTTCTTTTGCATCAGTCTTTAATACATACTCATCTTCATAATATTTGGTGAAAGGTCGTTGAACTCTAATCGATCTCTGGACTGGAACATTTGATGGAGCATCCAATGGAGCTTCTAGTTTAAGAACAATATAATCTATTTCAACATGTTCAAGGACATGTTCATTATCTGGAACATTCACTTCCTACTACTCCTCATCAACCTGTGTAGAAATATATGTGAGAGGAACTGGATCCAAGTGAACTACATCATCACTAACCTGTGGCGGTAAAATCATCTCTGATTTCTCAATATTTTGTATTATTTGATCTTCCATACAACATCTCTATTTCTTACAATTTTCTTCTTAACTAGATCATAGAATTTGTAGCCAAACATATCCTATCCATAATCGATAAATATGCTTTGTCGTGTTTTCACATCAAGTTTAGACCTCTCATCTTTGGGAATATGCACGAATGCCTTACACCCAAATACATGCAAATAATCATAAGAAATATTTTTGCCTATCCAAACTTTATTAGGAACATCAAACACTAGAGGAACACATGGAATTTAATTTAATATATGTGCAACTGTACTTAAAGCCTCACCCCAAAAGAATCCTAACAGCTTTGACTATGAAAGTAAACATGTTACCCTTTCAACCAATGTTCTGTTCATTCTCCCAACTAAGCCATTTAATTGAGACGTCTTGGGAGGTGTCTTTTGATATCGAATACCCTATTATTTGCAATATTCATCAAAATGTCTAATATTCTCTCCCCCATTATTAGTTCTAATGTATTTCAACTTCTTTTCAATTTATCTCTTAATTGAAGCCTAAAAGTGCTTGAAAGCATATAATACTTGATCTTTAGTTTTCAAGATATAAACCCATATTTTCCTTAAATAATCATCTATGAAAGTAACAAAATATAAAAAGCCACCAAGTGATTTTATCTATGAATGCAACTCTATTTTGTTTTACTACTAAACAGTGGACACATTTCTTCAGCGTTGAACTTTTCATACTTGAAATAAACTTTTTTTTGGCCAATATTGACAAACTTGTGACATCCTGATTTTTCAGTCAGGTTCCGTTTTCAATTGAATATGTTGGGCTTTTTATCGACGCACCTATAGTTCTTTTATCTGAGCTGATCTCTCATAAGATAACTAGTCTATCTGGTGAAGCTGTTAAGGAACTTTAACGCAATAGACTTGAGAATTCAACCAAAAATTGACTGCTTGACCATGCTAATTGCAAGGGTCATTATGGCACCATCAAAATCGATCAGAGACCGAAGATAGGTTGATTTGACAGATGTATGTGATTAGTGTGTGGGTGATTCCACTTGATTACAAAATTCCTGTCGAACAATACTAGACCGATTTTTCTGTCATTTTGTACCTTGTGCTCGTATATGAAATATTGAGATTTTCACGACAACTGAGAGTCACCAATGTGTTGAAGATGTATAATGTGGCTCGAAAATAATTGACTACAGGTCAATTGCACTAAAAATTCCTAAAAGCTACCCGGTAGGTTAGGTCGCGTTAAAATCACGCTCGATTGAAATTAACTGCGAATTTGAATCCGATTTCAGAAATTGAAAGTTTTGTCATGTTACGATTCATTTAAGGAACGTTAATTCATCATCTGAAGATTTTTTTGCAAACCCGAGATTTTGGCGAAAAATCAAAGTAAAGCTATTTTGGACCGGGAAAATTAAAAAGCTGTTTTTTGTCACATTTTTTGCCATCAAGTTAGTTCAATTGGCGAGGAAAATTCATAAGATGGTTAAGGGCACCTTGGCTGAAATTTTGGGGCTTCAATTGAATCAAATTGGAGGCGAATTGAATGAAATGAGATGGCAAAGGTCCAAAATTCGTAGGCCTTGTGGGGAGTAACTTTTGGACCACTTGGATGGCAAGCTAAGGAAACTTGGGTGCTGCAAATTGGCTGAGGAAGATAGCCATGCATGGTGGGGCATAGAACTTGAGAGCTTTGGATATTTTGTGGCCCCCTCAAACTTCAGCAGCTTCTTCTTCTTCCTTGAGCCACCTTTATCCATTGTTGAGTGTGTATAGGAGTTCAAAAATACAGAGAAAGCTAGCCAAGAGCCAGTAGCAGCCGCCGGAGCCCCCTCGCTACTCGTTTGCCCGTTGTGAGCTCGCACGTCGCCTGCGAGCTGTCCATTTGCCTTGCTCGCGTCCCACTCATCCTCGTGTCTAGCCGCCATCCCCTGCGTGCCTTGGCCATCGCCTGGCTGCCGTTTGTCACCGTCCAGCCGCCGTCTACCTCCACTATCGACCATTATAGCCTTCGCTACCACCTTCTTGCCATTTCTGCACCAACCAACCACTTAGGCTGCCTCTTCCAGCAGCAAGTAGAAGCTAAAGCTCAAGCCCTAACCGAGGCTTCAAGGCCCATTTTAAGGATCTTCCAAACCTCTGTTGGTGTTGCCACAAGCTTGTTTATCGCTTGCCACCCCATTGCCGTTGCCATGGACTCACCGGCCCACTAAACTAGTGAGTTTACTTGCTAAACTCTTCTTAGGAATTAGGTGGTTAGTTAGTTTAGATCAGTGATTTAATTGTTTAATTATGCATGTTAGGTGGTTATAATAGACTAATTAGGGGCTAGTTAGATTGTACTATTTTCTAGATAGGTTCAGAAATTTTCTAGGCCCGTTTAAATGGTTAGATTAGCATTTCCGGCCTAAGTGAGTATATATTGTATACAATTTGCATTATTTAATTATTTTTGCTATTTATTTAATTATTTATTATTTTCCAAAAATTAGACCAGGATAGCCGGTAATCAGAATTTCAAACTGATTACAGTGGTGTGCTTAATTTATGCAATTGAATATTAATTTGTGCAAATTGAGTGGTGATTGTGATTTTGAGTTATTATTTCAAAAATCGGAAATTTTGGTATTTAATCAAAAAGTAATGGGCATCAGTTCTTAATGCCAAAAATGTTTTTATATGCTATATTAAATAGTGGGATTTTTGAAAAGGAAAATATTGCATTTTTTGCTCAAATTAACCGTGTACCCACACACAATTATTTTTATCGGGTGTTTTTGATACGAAGAAAATAGGCCAAGTCATTACTTTAATTGAGGTGTTTGAGTGCAAAGCATAATGTCCTTGGTCGGGATTGATTGATCGTGTGATAGCTAAGTGAACCCGTCACTCAATGTGCGTCGGGTGAATGATACTCCTATGTGGAATGCCCCTGACAATGGATACCGGTTGTAATAGAGACTGGACCAATGCTCTTATGTGGAATGCCGTTTTGAGGTAGATGTTGCTGTGCTCGATTGTGTGAGACGATGCCCGGCTATGCCGGAAGACCATTGTGTCGGGTAGATCGTGCCTACGTGAGCAATAATCAATTAGAACGCGTTATTGATTAAGATAAACGCGCCTGATTATGGGACAAAATTGTGTGGCATGGAATGGGACATGTCATAATGATTTGGCCTTATAATCAAGATCCTTGTGATTGATTGAGCTATATGAGACGTTCCAATTGATGTGTACATTTGTCATATGCATCTACGATATGAACTGTGCTAACGTGCATGAAGGAACTAAGGCGAGGTGAATCTTTTGCTCTGTGTGGTTAGGCTACCTCTAGGTGTATTTACTTCCTAATCAGGGTTTAGGGTGTGGACTTACTGAGATATTGTTTCACCCCGTCGTGGGCTTAATCTTTTCAGGTCCTTAGATGGAGGCACATCACGTGCATTATGGGGTTCCGAGGGAGGTAGACTTCCAACGCTCATATTTCCCCAATTTCCAGGACTAGCTTGACCTGTGAGCTTGTGGAGTCCACCGTCTGGGTCGATGAGGGCCTACCTCACTTGGTACCTCATCGCTTCAAGGCGTGGTATCTTCACAAGCCCGAAGGGAGTCGGGAGGGTCCTATAAGTGCTTTTGACGGGTCTCCCGTTGGGACCGGGAAATGGGAAATAGGGCACTCTTTGGACATTGACACTCCAAATGGTGCTATGGAAGACTTGGAGCCGGGGACTGGAGAACCTATGGTTTAGGTTGCTTCGTAGCCCTTTTTGACCTTGGCCTCTGTACATAAACCTTAGTGTTGGCCTCTATATATAAACTTGTTGTGTTTATAAAGTGTGGCTCTTGTGAATTAGTTGTCCTGTTTTTCTATCCCATGTTGAGTGTTGTCTGGGATTGATTTTGTTATGCTTTCGCATGTGCATTGAAACAAATGGGTCGGCAACACGTCCTAGGACGTCGCAATTTTATCGACCACCGAGGGATGTGCGTGCACTCAAGGTTCAAAACGTGACATCCCCGCCCGAAAACCTTTCTCACTGATATGATTGAACCTCTTATGCCATAACTTAGCTTTCTCTTTACTGTCTACTACATTAACTATGCATGCATAATGTATAACGAAGAATATTTTTCACCTTTAGCCACAACTAGAGAACCTTTGGTGAGCTTCCATCAACCATCACTAAAGGTACTACAATACCTCTCATCATCTAACTTGCCTGTAGAAATCAAATTCAAACGAATATCAAGTATATGCTTAACATTATACAATACTAACCTCATGCCATTGCTGGTCTTTAAGCACACATCAATACCTACAACTTTAGCTAGCCCATAATTTCCCATCTTCATAAATCCAAAGTTACTTGATTTGTATGATGTAAAGAAATCTTTACGAGATGTAGCATGAAAAGACGCACCACTATCAATTACGTAACTGGTATCATGATATACAAGATTCATTGCATCACCATCAAAGACAATGAGAAAGTCTTCTTTAAGTACAGCAACATGATTGTCATTGATGTCCTTGTCACTTTTCTTTACTTTACCTTTCTCTTTATGTTTCTCCTTTTTGAACTAACGGCAATACCCCAAAATATGTCCCTTCTTATGGCAATAATGGCACTTAACATAAGCAAATCTATTTTATTTTGTCTCTACTTTTATCTCTACTTTTGTCTCTATTTCTTGGGCCTTAAGATTCACTTCTTTTCTTTTTCTCAATAACTAAGGCATCATAATGTAAAGAGGATGATCCATGTGTCTTTCTTCTCATTTTTTCATTCAAAACACTACTGTTGGCTAAATCCATGGTGATCGTACCATCCATGGTAGAATTAGATAAATATGTTCGAAACGCCTCTCATGAGTCCCATAAAGTACCAAGCAACCATAGCGCTTATATCTCATCATCAAACTTGATACCCATTCCAGCTAACTGATTGATAATTCGTTAAAAAAATTTAAATGATAAGTCAAACGAGTACCATCTTGATATCTCAAAACCATCACATGTTTTATCATAAATAACTTATTATTCTTAGTTTTTCGAGCATATAACTGTTTGAAATTATCCCACAAATTCCATGCATTTGTTTCCTTAATGATATGATTCAAAACATTATCATCTACCCACTGCCTAATATAACTACACACTTGACAGTGAGATATAGACCATTCAACATTAGTTTTAGTCTTCAGATTTTCTTAAGCAAATACGGGCAAATAATAATCTTTCATATATAAAATATCTTTCATCTTTCCTTTCCAAATGTACTAATTCAAACCATTTAATGTAACCATTCTACTCGTACTCGTTTCCAATGTCTAACACAAGGCGGAAAAATCAAGTAATAACCAAAGCTCTGATATCACTTTGATGGGAGAACAGTAACAATCAGAATAATATCGAATTAACGCAACGGAATAAAATAATCTCCCCTCTTGTATAAACCTAATAAGAATCGATATAGTAGAGCAAAATAAATATCAAGCATGCAAACACAAGGTGATTTTTTTACATGGAAAACCTCCTCGGTATGAGGGGATAAAAAACAACGGGACCAAAGTCCGCTAAAAAATCTTCACTATCAACAAAATCAGGTGAACAAAGTTCTTCTATAGTAAATACTAGAGGTATATAGTAGCAAAGACCTCAAGAACATCATCTTGGCAATACGCAGAATTTTTACAAGAGATCAATGATAAATCTAACCAAAAACGCAAGTTTTGATTAATCCACAAAAAACTTGATATAGGGAGCTTCAAACGAAAATCAAACCATCCAAATTCGCAAAGAGTGCGCCAGGAACACATTGACAAAATTTTAGCTCAATTGGACTATAAATCGACCTCTGATACCAACTTGATGTAAATCAGACTAATCATCAAATCCCATATTTTCTGCTTTCTTTTTTTCTCTTGTTACTATGTCTCAATTAATTTCTTTGTAGCTACCATTTAAAAGATAATAAGAAACCTTATTTCTCCATATAACTTATCATATGAGGTCAAGCTCTTTTGGGCTTGTTATTCATTGAGCTTCCTCCAACTCGGAGTGAACCCAACTAACACATGGAAGGTATAGGGGAGAGAGAGAGAGAGAGAGAGAGAGAGAGAGAGAGAGAGAGAGAGAGAGAGAGAGGTTTCGTATTTGAGCCTTGGTACATGTGTGGTTGCTTGTGTGGAAAACATAACAACATAGAACAAAAATGAACCCCGGTTGTTGAAGCTTTCTTGAATTGGCAATCAGAAACTATTCTGGCACACAATAATGCTTTCAAAACAATCGATTCCAAAATCATCGATGTGCAAAGGGATTTTAAAAGGTATAGTGAAACCATCAAGAAAATGCTTTCATATTTCTAGAAAGGGCTTCTCACCTTGGAATCTAGGCAACATTTGGGTTATCATCATCTGGAGAGTCCAAAAGCTGAAATAAAGAAGCTCAAAAGGCAAATCCAACTCCTTGAAGAATGAAGATTCAGACCTTCTGATTCATTTCCTACCTTGCCAAGGGCAAAGTATTCTCTCCCAACTCTAAATACTTCGATCCTTGCTGCAATTATAGATACGTCAACTAGGTGCAGCACTGATATAATGGAAATGTGAAATCAACTCAAAGAGATGGATCGATTGACAAAGGAAAAAGGGAAAGAAAAGATCCTTGAAGAATCCTCGACTTCTACAAAGGAGAAACTAGACCAAATGATACTCTCCAATCTGTTGGAATCTTTCCTGAGAGATCTAGGAAATCGGGAAATACAGCCTGAACTGGTCACCCAGAAAGACCATGATCAAACTCCCTTAGATGCTCTCTTTCCTATAAATTTAGACTTTGAATTAGAATTAGACTCTGCATCTTTCTCATCCTCCTCATTCGAGATTCCTCCTGTTGAATCTTTTCCTCTCATACCACCTACTTCATCGATATTCATGAACCAAGCACCAGACCAAGAGATGGAATCAAAACCTTCAACACCAGAGGTTATTCAGCCAAATAATCTATCTCAAGTTCCCATTTTCTCTAAATGGTTTTTTTACCGTTGATGACATTTCATATTCGAAGTGGCTAGAAAGATTTGAAGAATTTTATACTTGGCTGAACATTAAGCCCTTACAAATCATGATAAGTATGATGTTCTTTTTAACTTTGTCACAAGGTTTACAGGAAGCCTTAAATATTAGTGGCAATTGGTTATCAAACATGACCAACTGCAACTAATGCTTGCAGCAGACTTTGGCCAAATTATTGCTCTTATCTACCATTTCTTCATAAGCAAACCTACTTATCACCATGACTCAAAAGAAGAGAGTTCTTTGAAAGAAAATGTTGTTCGCTCCAAAAAAGGCATCTCGATAAGCACTATTGAGAAATACTAAAACTTTTCTATGGCCTTGGAGCTGTTGCAAACCTGAAATAGGTATTCCTAGCCTCTATTCCTAGAGAGCTATCCCAGAGTTGAGAGGTCTTTTCTCAACAAGTAAAGAAGAATTGTGGATATTCCTTTGGGAGAAATACAATAAGTAATCCATTTATGTCTCGATGATTTGTATCTAAAGTGCCAAATGATTAAGAGTTATCTTAGAGACAATCGAGAACTTGATGGAGCTTACTCGCGCCAAAATTTAATGATCAAATGTTCAAAGAAAGATTGCAATGGCTCTTGCCGAAAATACTCTAGGAAAAAGAAACATTTCAAGAAATACAAAGGTGAAAGATCCAAGTACCATGGATCTAAGCATATATGAAGAAAGAAAAAATGGAGTTTTCTACAAAGAAGAAAAGACGGTTCAGAACACAAGAAATCAACCTAATGCTTCATTTGCAATAAAAAAAGGGCCATTTTGCTAAGAATTGCTCCCAGGCGGGAAAAAAAAAAGGTCGAACTTCCTAATACATCACATTGAGATTGAAACTAGTGTTTCTCTTGAAAATGATGATGTTGAATCATTGTTCTTGGCTAATGAAAATCCATCTGAACAAACCCTCTATGTCATTTCTTATCATCAAACCCCCAGCGAAATTGATTCCGATTTAGAAACTGAAGATCTTTTCCATATATCCCTCATCTCTTTAGAATAGGAACCTAGTATATATTCTAGCCAAGTTCATTGTCCTTATTTTCCTATTAAAATCTTCACTTCCAAGTTTGTTAAACCTATTGCAATTATTTCCCTTATTGATATTGGTGCTAGTTCATCAATCTTAGATACCAAAATTCTTTTAGATGAATACTAGACTTCTTGTGTTCGGTATTTCAATTATGTCTCAAGAAATACTTTTTCCACAAGCATGCGAATTGCGGCAATAACCATCCAGTCTTTTCCTCAATGTTCAATAACCACCAACGTCCTCTGATCTAGTCTCCCCAAAAAAGATTTGATTATTGGTTGGGACATGATGACTCAAATTCCACAACTCCGAATCATTCCTGGAAAACGCCTTAAGTATAAAGATCAATTTTCTGAATTTGTCAATATTCAAAAACTCTTTTCAATCCAGATGAGTTTGTTGGATCCAATTATGTAAAAACTGTTAGAATCCTATTCAGAATTTCACAAAATTCTCTCATAAATGTTCTCATCCCTTGTGGAAAAATTCAAATTTTTTTGTCCGCCTTCCTTTCAAGAAAAACGAAGATATAAATCCCACCAAGGTGAGCCACATGGGAATGAACCCGAAACATCTTGCTTCTTCTTAGAAAGAATGCTCAAAATTATTGCAACAGTGCCTTATAGAAATCTCATATTCTCAATTGGCTTGTGAAACCTTTTATGTCAACAAGTGAGTGGAGCAAAATAGAGCAAAAATGAGGTTAGTATTAAACTACTAGTCTCTTAACCTATTTCTCCAAGATGACAAGTTTCCTTTGCCTTCTCGAAGTTCCCTTTTTGCAGGATTATCCGAAGCCCACATCTATTCCAAATTAAATCTCAAAGCAGGATTTAGGCAATTGGGCATTCATCTTGAAGATAGACCTAAGACAAGGTTTTGTAATCCGAACCAGCGTTTTCAATTGAACGTTCTTCATTTTGGCTTTAAGGTGGCCTCATCCTTATCCCAAAAGGTCATGTGTCGAATTTTTCAACCAATCCTATCAAGTGCAACAGCATACATTGATGATATCTTGCTCTACAACCCTGATGAATAATTCCATTGCCAACTTCTGGGATAGTTTATAGATATTGTGAAGAAGTATGGGATTATGCTTTCTCAAAGAAAAATGAATATTGTCCAAATAGAAATTGAATTTCTTTGTATGCACCTTAACAAAGGTACATACTATCCAAGGCCACACATTGATGAGGAACTATTGAAGTTCCCACTAGAGAACAAATCAATTTCAGCAATTTATAGGGATAATTAATTATCTTAGCAATTTTATTCCTAATATTGCCAAACAGCTGATCCTGTTGCAATTAATGCTGAAGAAAAATCTACCTACTTGGGGAAAAGCTCAAACCAAGGCTGTAGCAAAGCTAAAAGAACTCATGCAAGCTCTTCCTCCATTGCAAATCTCATCCACAGGGAAAAGAGTCCTTTAAATTGATGCCAATAATGAATACTAGACCCATATTGTTTGAAGAAATTAATAGTAAGTGAAACATTTGCCCTTGCAAAAGTGGAAAGTTTTCTCAGGCTCAAATGCATTATTATTCCACTTTCAAAGAAATCTTGGCCGTAAAAAATGGAATAAAAAAGTTTAAATTCAATCTGATTGGCCATAATTTCCTGGTGGAATTGGACATGACATATTTTCCCTAGATAATCAAGTTCAAACAGAAGTAAATTCCGCATTCTCAATTGCTACAATGGGTTGAATGGTTTTCAAAGTATTCATTTGAGACTAGACACATTGTTGGGAAAATGAATATGCTTGTTGACTTCCTGTCTAGACCAAGATACTCGCAGAACTCAACATGTATATTATGAGGCATGCTTTCCATACATTTCATCACAATGAAAAGTATAAGATCGAGAGGATACGAGATTAGCCAAGCTGGAAATACCCCAAGAGATTATTGAACAAATCCAGAATGACAACGTTACAGAAAATCTTGATAATCTCATGTGGCAATGCCACAAGACCTATTTAGGCTCGATGGAGGTTCTATTCTTTATCCTTTTGAATTAAACTCCCAATATCCATTCATACATCCTTTAATCTGTAAAGAAGATGACTTCCCTAATAAACTTCAATGGTTGTTATGATCTAAGTAGCACCGACACTAACACATGACACATGACACGACATGACATGCCGACACGTCGTTTCTAAAAAAATGGAGAATCCGACACGTTGTGACACTTTGTATATTAAATATATATTTTTATATATACGTAATAAATTATTATTTTTATGATTATTTCAATCAAAATAATTTGAATCAAATTCATAAATAATTAAATAATTAAAAAAGTCTAGAATGAATTCACATTAAAAATATTAATCCGCCATTTATTAATATCATTCATTATTTCAATTTAACAAATTCAACCCTATTTCAATAATTCATAAAACTTGGAGAAAACAAGTAATCCATATTCTAGACTCGCATGTTAGATATGTTAGAAGAGGAGAAAAAAATAAGGGATGAATTGTGTATTATGGGAAATGTGAGTCAGAAGAGAAGGGAATACTAGGTTTTTCTTCTTTCTCCATTTATTATTTTTATTATTGTGTTTTATTTTTTCATATATATTGACATCTCATTTATTAAATTTTTAAAATTGACCTCAGTATCGGAATGACATGTCGGAAACTCATATGTTAAAATTCCGACTCGAGTGTCGGAGAGTGTCAAGAAAGTTGACTGAGTGTCAGATTTTCCGACACGTGTTGACGAAGTGTCAAAGAGTATCTGACATGATACGAAGGCTCTTGGAGAGTGTCGATGCTTCATAGGTTATGGTACTTAATCAAGAAGTACTTAATAGCTATTGAGATCCCAACCAAAAGGTTCATCGCCAACCTGACTAGGATATTCACGCTCGGCCGAAACATTAAAAATGAAAGTGATAGGAGCCTCTTGACTTTCCTCAATTGGTTTTATTCTCCCACTCACTAGAAATACCTTTTACAGCAAGAGATGAGAACTATCCGACTAAACCCGGAGATCCACACTGTTGTGTTTCTTTGTTGATCATGGGCGTTTGTACGAAACAATGGCACCATTACCAATGCACCATAGAGTATCTGAACCACATCCTATAAATCTCAACCACACCTTAAGGAGGCCCGTATTTACAAGTCCTTTCTCGATTGTGTTGGTAGCTGTGACCACCAGTACTGAGAACTTTAGAGAATTTTATGCCAGGAAAACAAGATCATTACTAAAGACGTATGGGATTATAATGTACCAACTGCATGGGATCATTATAGCCTTGCACCAGAAGCTAAAGATGCATTAAAAGACTTCGAGCAAGTAAGGACAGCTCTATCACATGAGCAAGAAATGACAGATATAGATGATCATGCACAGTCATCTCAAAACCCCTATGCCCAATGTGGGGCCCTCTCTCTCAAGGCTCTTCTAATCAAGGACCTTTGTCCTTATCCCTTGGGATGTACACATCTTACTATACTCAACCATCAAATTGACCTTAGCCAAATTTGCCTACTGACACAAGCAAGATCTTGCAGGACTTATGAAGAAGCATCCTCATCAAGGGATGTAAATACGTGGAATGCCTTGACAACACAAGTCACCTAAAGCCTTTTTGATATCAGACTTGTGGAACTTGAACAGAAATATGAGGAACATCCTCTTGCTAAGACTCATAGGTTTGATAACTCAAACTATGATTACAATGCTTGTGACGGAAGAGATTATTGACTCTCATGACAATGCTCGTGACAAGAGGTAGGATTGTAGCAAAGTCACTGTAACAAGTTATTATAGCAATATGCTAGGAAAAACACTGTTCATTGTTACTATTCATGTCATCTAGAATAATTCCCGATAGGATCTTTCATAGCCTTTGTTTGTTTTCGAACTTGTGAGCTTGGTCATTGTCTGTTTGTAACCTCATAATGCCTATAAAAGACGAGAAGGATGTAATGTGTTGGGCAAAGTCCCTTGAGTAAAGTGTGTGATTTGTGCAAATCCCTCCTATGTCTCTCCAAACACTTCATCTTCTCCAGCTTGGTAGGAACCTCTAAGAAATACAGCTCAACTAGTTAGAAATATAACCATCCTGGAATCATTAGGTGTCTCTATACTCTGAACTAACTTCTCGGGTAATTAGCAACTAAAAGGCAGTCCCTAAAAGGCTTGAACAAAAGGTTCTCATGTATGGATAACATATTTGCTGCAACTACTTGGTTATCCATAGTTTAAGGTATAAATCCCCTTAATGGTATCAAAGCCATGGTTTCATTTGTGACTTAGTTTGTTCCATGCGCTTAGATGGAGAATCCAATGCTGAGAGGATCTTTCTTCCATCATGACTGATCCAGAAACTCTCAATGCTCCCATTACTCTTCCTTCTACTCCATCTTCTTCTTCTCTTTAAGATTTCCACGTATCAAATGCCTCCAAGATAGACTATCTTTACGAAGTTTCTTTTAATGATGAAACCAAGATTTCTAAAACGCAACTCCCTCTTATGAACCCATACTCTACTTTTTCCAAACCCTCATCATCTTTTTCTCCCATTCGGTCCATTAGACACACTCCATTAGACACGTTATTCGCCAAACCCCCAAAGAGGTGAAAGAATACATGCAGTCCTCCAATTATGACCAACATCCTATTCTGGCCACTGAAAATGAGTATTTTGTTACTCTTTAGATTCCCTAGAATTTCTGAAATAGTGGACCCAACAAGGATATTGTCATATCCATTATGGAGCTGTCTGTCTTGCACTAACCTTTCATGGCCGAAAAGGCTTGCTAGTTGTAGCCAGAATGGCTTTACTGGACATTTGGTTCTTAGAATACCATTATGCATGTATTGGTACTGTCCAAACTACTTTCAATGCTGGGATAGCCTTTATAACCTTGCATCAAAATTTTAACGTGGCTCTTTCAAACCCCCAGTTACTCTCTTTCTTAAAAGTCTAGATCTAGCTCATACAAGCACCCCAAACTACAAACTCTATTACTGCCACTCTCTATTACTAGATGGCCTATCGGGCGCAAAATCATGCCCTCGATCTCAGTTTCCAAAATGAAAATGAAGATGCCTTGTTCATCTCCATGCAAAATGACTAGGCCTCTTGCATCCATGTTCCTAGGCAAATCCCCAAAGAGAAGTTGGACAAGCTCCTTCTGGAAACTTGGATCAACAACTACGAAAAGCTACACTAGAACAACAAGCATCTCTAATCCTCAGATCCTGAATTGTGAGGAATAAAGATGACACTGCTACCATCAAATTTGGAAAAGAAAAGGAAGAGAACCCTTCCATCTTCCAAACGTTGTTCATGATTGAACCCTGCATCATAGAATTGATCTCTAAGCTAGATTTAAAAAAACTTGTCAACTACTTCTAGAGTGATGGAAGTCTTATTCATTACTACAAAGACCGCTATGGTTATTGTTTTTGGGATCCTTTTTGCCAGTGCTCCTACTGTATAAATGCTCTTGATGAAGTAGATCCTACCACGAGGCCCAGGCGAAAGACTCGCAAGGCTAAGGATAGCCTGTATCAAAGGTATTTGGATGGAGATCTCTCCGTTGACACTCTTGGTGAATGTGATAAGTTCCAGTTCATGGTTTCTTATACACCATCACCACCACCTCCTTATAAGGTACCACCATTGTTACCTTTAGCCCTACCACCTTCACCTTCTCCATCTCCACCTCGTAAAAAATCTATTGTCTCTACATTCTACAAGCCAATTCTTAAGTGGGCAAAGAAGCATCCATACCCACTTGACTCTCCAAATGAGACAACACCCGACCAGAAAAAAGAAAGAAGTTAATCCCTCTATCTCCATGTTCCAAGAAACAGATTTTCCTCTTCTAGTCCGAGAAAGCTCTAGACTTTCCTTCCCAGCCATTGAGGAATTTATTGACCCATAAGGGAGATATTGCCATATTCCAAAAATCTTTGCTCCCACTGATGTGGATGAACATGGAAGGCAAAAAAGAACCTCGGTTGTTGAAACTGTCTTGAATTGGCAATCTTCTGGCCCACAACAATGCTTTCAAAACAATCGATTTTAAAATCATGATTGTGCAAAGGGATCTTAAAAGGTATGATGAAACCACCAAGAAGATGCTTTTAGATTTCCAGAAAAGGCTTCATGCCTTGGAATCTGGGCAACATCTGGATTATCATCATCTGAAGAGTCCAAAAGCCGAAACAGAAAAGCTTAAAAGGCAAATCTAACTCCTTGAAGAAGGGATATTCAAACCTTCTAGTCCATTTCCTACCTTGCTAAGGGCAAAGTATTCTCTCCCAACTCCAAATACTTCGATCTTTGTTGCAATTACAGATACATCTATCAGGTGTAGCACGATGTAGTGGAAATGAGAAATCGACTCAAAGAGATGGATCTATTGAGAAAGGAAAATGAGAAAGAAAAGATCCCTGAGGAATCCTTGACTTCTACAAAGGAAAAACCATACCAAAAGATGCTCTCCAATCCGTTGGAGTCTTTCTTGAGAGATTTGGGAAATCAAGAAATATAGCCTGAACCAATCACCCAGAAAGACTATGATTAGACTCCCTCGGATGCTCTCTTTCCTATAAATTTGGACTTTGAATTAGATCAGACTCTACATCTTTCTCATCCTCCTTCTCATTCGAGATTCCTCTTGTTGAATCTTTTCCTCTCATACCACCTACTTCCTCGATATTCATGAACCAACCCCTAGACCAAGAGATGGAATTAAACCCTTCAGAACCAAAGGTTATTTGGCCAAATAATCCATCTCAAGCTCCCACTTTCTCTAAATAGTTTTTTACTCTTAATGACATTCCATATTCGAAACGGCTAGAAAGATTTAAAGACTTTCATACTTGGTTGAACACTCAAGCCCTTACAAATCATGATAAGTATGATGTTCTTTTTAACTTCGTCATAAGGTTTACTGGAAGCCTTAAACATTGATGGCAATTGGTTATTGAACACGACCAATTGCAACTTATGCTTGTGGTAGACTTTGGCCAAGCTATTGCTCTTATCCACCATTTCTTCATAGGTAAACCTACTGATCTCCATGAACTCAAAAGAAGAGAGATCTTTGAAAGAAAATGTTGTTTGCTCCAAAAAAGGCATCTCGATAAGCACGGCAAAAGAATGCTTCAAATGCCATAACTTGGTAGCAAGGGATACTTAAGTGCCATAACTTACAAAAGTGACACTTAAGTGCCAAAATCAGAGAGAAATTGATCACTTAAGTGCCACTCTGGCCTAAATGCTGAGGTGTCAATTTTCCAGCAAAGTGAGTGTAAAATGGCGTCGTTTTGCATGTTGACATGGCCAAACAATGCAAAAATGACGTCATTTTGCACTCAACGTGGTAAAATATATATATATATATATATATAAATTAAATTAAATTTAAAATTAAATTTATTTAAAGCATTTTAAAATAAGAATTTTTAATATTAAAAAATTTTGAAAAAAAAAGAAAAAAAGAAAATGGGGGAGGTGGTGAGGGCTCCCCGCCACCGCCCGCCGCCTCCCCGCCGTCACCGGGAAGGGCCGATGACGGAGGGAGGAGGGTTAGCCGGGTCTTCGACCTTGGTCGGCGATCGCGATCAGCGGCCCACCGGCGGCGAGGGCTCGAGAGCCCTCGCGGATCGGACGAGGGCCACCGCCCTTGCCTAGATCCAGCGAGGGTCGGCGGTCCTTGCCCGATTGGGCCAAGGGCCACCACCTGCTGAGGCGGCCCCCAGCAGATAACAACCCTTGGCTCGGCCGGGCGAGGGCCGTCGACCCTCCCCCTCCATCGCCGGCCCTTCCCAACGGCAACGGGAGGCAAGCGGTGGTGACTCGGGGCTGAGCCCTCGTCGCCTCCCCCTTTCCTTTTAAAAAAAAATTTAAATAAAAAAATTTAAATTTTTTTTAAAAAAAATTAATTTAATTAATTTTTATATTAAATTTTTTACCACGTTAGCACCAAAATGACGCCGTTTTGCATTCTCTTCGCCAGAAAATTGACACGTCATCATTTTGGCCGGATTTTGTCCGAAGTGGCACTTAAGAGTCCATTTCTCTACGATTTTGGCATCTAAGTTTCACTTTCGTAAGTTATGGCACTTAAGTGTCCATTTTTGCCAAGTTATGACACTCCGGGGTCCGCATCTCCATTAAGCACTATCTAGAAATGCTAAAACTTTTCTATGGCCTTGGAGCTGATGCAAACTTGAAATTGGTATTCTTAGCCTCTATTCCTAGAGAGCTATCCCAACAAGTTGAGAGATCTTTTCTCAACAAGCAAAGAAGGATTGCGGATATTCCTTTGGGAGAAATACAGTAAAAAATCCATTTATGTATCGATGATTTATATCTAAAGCGCCAAATGATTAAGTCTTATCTCAAAGACAATCGAGAACTCAACGGAGCTTGCTCGTGCTAGAATTCGAAGATCAAATGTATAAAGAAAGATTGCGATGGCTCTTGTAGAAAATGCTCTTGTAGAAAAAAGAAACATTTCAAGAAATCTAAAGGTGAAAGATCCAAGCACCACGGATCTAAGCATCTCCAAAGAAAGAAAAAAATGGAGATTTATGCGAATAAGAAAAAGCCTTTTAGAATACAAGAAATCAACTCGATGCTTCATTTGCAACAAAAGGGGCCATTGTGCCAAGAATTGCTTCCAGGCAAAAAAAAAAAAAAAAAAAAAAAAGGTCAGAACTCCTTGATATGTCACAGTAAGATTGAAATTGGTGTTTCTCTTGAAAATGATGATGTTGAATCATTGTTCTCAGCTAATGAAAATCCATCTGAACAAACTCTCTATGTCATTCCTTGTTATCAAACCCCTAGCAAAACTTATTCTAATTCAGAAACTGAAGATCTTTTCCATATATGCCTCACCTCTTTGGAACAGGAACCTAGTATATATTCTAGCCAAGTTCATTGTCTTCATTTTCCTATTAAAATCTTCACTTCCAAGTTTGCTAAATCTATCACAGTTATTGACCTTATTGATACTAATCTAGTTCATCAATCTTAGATACCAAAGTTCCTCCTAAAGAATACTGGACTTCTTGTGTTCTATAGTTCAATTATGTCTCAGGAGATACTTTTTCCATAGGCGTGCGAACTATGCCAATTACCATCCAGTTTTTCCCTCAATGTTCAATAACCACCAAAGTCCTTGGATCCAATCTCCCTAGTAAAGATTTGATTATTGGTTTGGACATCATGACTCAAATTCCGCAACTTCGAATCATTATTGGAAAATGCCTTAAGTATAAAGATCGATTTTATGAATTTGTCAATATTCAAAGGCTCTTTTCCATCGAGATGAGTTTGTTGGATCCAATCATGCAAAAACTGTTAGAATCCTATTTAGAATCTCATTTTGAATTTTCTCAGAATTGTCCTTATCCCTTGTGGAAAAATCCAGGGTTTTTTGTCCTCATTCCTGTCAAGAAAAACAAAGATATAAATCCCACCAAGGCAAGCTACATGGGGATGAACCTAGAATATCTTTCTTCTGCTCAAAAGGAATACTTAGAATTACTGCAACAATGCCTTATTGAAATCTCATATTCTCAATGGGCTTGAGAGGCCTTTTATGTCAACAAGCGAGCTAACCAAAATAGAGGAAAAATGAAGTTAGTAATAAACTACTAGCCTCTTAACCTCTTTCTCCAAGATGACAATTTCCCTTTGCCTTCTCGAAATTCCCTTTTTTCGGGTTATCCAAAGTCTACATCTATTCCAAATTCAATCTCAAAGCCGAATTTTGGCAATTGAGCATTCATCCCGAAGACAGACCCAAGACAGGGTTTTGTATTCCAAACCAGTGTTTCAATAGAAAGTTCTTTCTTTTGGCCTGAAGATGGCCTCATCCTTATTCCAAAAGGTCATGTGTCAAATTTTCCAACCAATCCTATCTAGTGTAGTAGTATACATTGATGATATCTTGCTTTATAGCCCTAATGAGGAATCCCACTACTAACTTCATGGGAAGTTTATAGATATCGTGAAGAAGTGTGGGATTATGCTTTCTCAGAGAAAGGTGTATATTGCCCAAAATAGAAATTGAATTTCTTGGTATGCATCTTAACAAATGTACATACTAACTAGGGCCACACGTCACTCGGGAACTATTGAAGTTCCTAATAGAGAATTTCATAACAAAGCAAGTCCAACAATTTCTGGGGATAATTAATTATCTTAGAGGTTTTATTCCCAATATTGCCAAACTACTGATCACGTTGCAATCTATGCTGAAGAAAAACCCCCCTCCTTGGGGAAAAGCTCAAACCAAGGCTGTAGCAGAGCTGAAAGAACTTATGCAGGCTCTTCCTCCATTGCAAATCCCATCCATGGGGAAAAGAGTCCTTCAAACTAATGCTAATGATGAATACCGGTAGTCATACTATTTGAAGAAATTGATGGTAAGCAAAACATTTGTACTTACAAAAGTGGAAAGTTTTCCCAAGCTGAAATGCATTATTACTTCACTTTCAAAGAAATCTTGGCCATAAAAAATGAAATAAAAAAGTTTGAATTCAATCTAATTGGCCATCATTTCCTAGTGGAACTGGACATTTCATCATTTTCCCATATGACCAAGTTCAAATAGAAGCGGATTCCACATTCTCAACTGCTACGATGGGCTAAATGTTTTTCAAAGTATTCATTTGAGACCAAACACATTACTGGGAAAAGGAATGTGCTTGCTAACTTGCTATCCAAACCAAGACACCCGCAAAACTCAACATGTATATCATAAGGCATGATTTCCATACTTTTCATCACAACGAAAAGTATAAGATCAAGAGGATACGAGATTGGCCAAGATGAGAATACCCCTAGGAGATTATTGAACAAATCCAGAATGACAACCTCACGGAAGATCTCGATAATCTCATATGTCAATGGCACATGGACCTATTCAAGCTCTATAGAGGTTCAATTCCTTATCCTTCCGGATTTAACTCCCGGTATCAATTCATACATCCTTTAATTTGAAAAGAAGATGACTTTCCTGATAAACTTCAATGGTTGTTATGATATATAACCAATAAATACTTAATAGCTATTAAGATCCCAATTAGAAGGTTCATCGCCAACCTAACTAGGATATTCACGCTCGGCCAAAACATTGAAAACGAAAGTGATAGGAACCTCTTGGCTTTTCTCAATTGATTTTATCCTCCCACTCACTGAAAGCACCTTTTACAGCAAGAACTGAGAGTTGTTTGACCAAACCCGGAGATCCACACTGTTGTGTTTCTTCGTCGACCATGGGCATTTGTACAAACCAATGGCACCATTACTAATGCACCACAGAGTATATGAACCACATCCTATAAACCTAAACCACACATTAAGGAGGCCCATATTTTCAAGTCCTTTCCCGGCTATGTTGGTAACTATGAGCACTGGTATTGAGAACTTTAGAGAATCTTGTACCAGGAAAACAATACCATCCCTAAAGACGTATAAGATTACAATGTACCTACTGTATGGGATCATTATAACCTTGTACCAGAAGCCAAAGAAGCACTCAAAGACTTCGAGCAAGTAAGGACACCTCCATCATATGAGCAAGAAATGGCATACATAGATGATCCTACACAGTCATCTTAAGACCCATATGCCCAATGGGGGGCCTTCTCTCTCAAGACCCCTATAATCAATGACCTTTGTCCCCATCCCTTGATATGGGCATATCTTATTATGCTCAACCATCAAATTGGCCTTAGCCGAATTTGTCTGCCAACACCCCAGGATCTTCCAGGACTTATAAAGAAGCATCCTCATCAAGTGATGTAAATGCGTGGAATGCCTCGACAGCACAAGTCACCTAAAGCCTTTCGATATTAGACTTGCAAAACTTGAACAAAAATATGAGGAACATCTTCTTACTGAGACTCATAATTCTGATGACTCAAACTATGACTACAATGCTTGTGACGGAAGAGATTATTGACTCTCATGACAATGCCTATGACAAGAGACAGGACTGTAGCAAAGTCACTGTAGTAATAGGCTAGGGAAAACACTGTTCATTGTCACTATTCATATCACTTAGAATAATTCCCGACCGAATTTTCTGAAGACTCTATTTGTTTTCGGACCCGTGAGCTTGGTCCTTGTCTATTTGTAACCTCATAATGCCTATAAAAGGCGAGGAAGATGTAATGTGTTGGGCAGAGTTTCTTGAGTAAAGTGTTTGATTTGTGCAAATCCCTCATATGTCTCTCTAAACATTTCATCTTATCCAGTCTGGTAGGATCCTCTGAGAAATGCAGTTCAACTAGTTAGAAATGTTACCATCCTGGATTGGTTGGGCATCTTTATACTTTGAACTAAGTTCCTGGGTAGTTGACAGCTAAAAGACAATCCCTAGAAGGCTTGAACAGGTGGTTCGCCTGTTTAGATAGCATATTTGCTACAACTACTTGGTTATCCCTGGTTTAAGGCAAAAACATTTTTGACTCCCTCGCTAGTAATTTTCTTTAACTTTTAGGGTGATTTTTTTTTTTTTTTTTTTTTTTTTTTGTGTGTGTGAAAGTCGGATCATTTTTGGTTCCTTTTCCTTTCATGTCTATGTGGGCTTAGCATCATCATAAGAAGATAGATATATGTTCTTTTGTCAAATCTTAAATTGGATTTGTACCGAAAATTTTAGTTTATGCTTTCCGTTAAGACATCCCTTTGCTTTGATTAAATGAGGTCCCAATTTTGTGCACCTGATTTTATGGCAGCATTCTAAAGTGTTATATTGAACCACTGGCGTGATGCAATCACGACAGAGGAGGGAAGAATTGTGTCAATAAGATTTGAAATATTAAATTTGCACAATGTAACTCATTTTTGTTGGTTAGAATTATATGCAAGTGATACATGGATTGTGAGAACACTAGCAGAAAAGGGCACACGCGCATGGGTGAGCAAAGATAGAAAAAAAAAGTTAATCAAGGAAGAAGAAGAGCAATAGAGTTTATTATAGAAATCAATTTAAATTGGCCGAGGATCGAAAAGCTTCAATTTAAATTTATAGTCTATTGTAGAATTTTTAGGTGGCCATTGTTCATTAGTTTTCAGATAGGGAGTTGCAGGCCAAAATTGAGAATGGCATTGGATTTACTTTTTAATGCAGAGATGGTGCACTACCAAAACGGAGAGCAGTTGATGGTCTGGAGCAAGGAAAAATTTCATGGGAAACACAAGAGAAGGTCTTGCCCGTCTATACTAATTATGCTCGAATATCTAAAGAACAAGTTAGATCAACCTGGCGACCTAGAAGTCCAACTTCATTAGTTTCCTTACCTAAATTTGGCAATTTAACTTTTACGGAGGACATGTTTTTTTCCAATGTTGGTCGGAAAAAATTTCCTCCTATCATTTCACGATCGGTGGATTACAAACTTGAATGTCGCCCACACATAAACTCTTAATATAACAAAAAATAAATAAATAAAGAAAAGGATAAGAGAAAACCAAAATCTGCCCACCCTCTTTTTCTTCCTTTCTTTCTACTGGTTCAACCATGGCTGCTGCGCTATCACCGCACTGCACCCAGCTGTCTCCGGCGGTCGGCCTCATTACATCCACCGGTGCCTCCATGTGGGTCCATCCAGCGTGTGCTAATCGTTGTCGACAATGGCAAGGGGAGCAGAGAAATGCGGGCTCGAAAGAACAAATATATCGAACTTTGACAATTCTCTTTTTTCGAGAGACTAAAGAAACTTTTAATTAACTCATATATTAAGCATCATCATTAAAATGGACATTTAAGATATTGAAATCGGGATAAAGAAACCAAAGGTGCTGAACTTTTACCAATTAGTTTTTTCTAAAAACAATTTCCATTCATTATCAAAATGATATAGGATAGGAAATCTTAAAAATCATAATAACAAGGAAAGCTCATAGAATTCCAAAACAAACCAAAAGCCAAAAATCAATGCATATCATGGGCACATGCCTGTCCTTTAAGAACATATCTAAGACTGCATCCAAGCGAAATGATCGGCAGCTGATCATCGAATCGCACAGTATCATCAATAATAAGTACATATCGAATTTTCATGTGTAGTTACAACTTTGCTTTTCAACGGTGTGCACCTAGATTTAACATTCCCAACACCATCATTGTACGAATTTAACATAAACATGTTTAAAAAGCTCATATGTGACACCTACGAGAGTAAGCTTTGTAACCACTGCGAAGTGCCAAAGCCTTGAACTAGAACACTTTGGGCACATATTTGACATTGGTAAGTGTGATTTCACATAATCCTTTTTTTTTTCTTCCACCATCCCCAACATTGGAAGCGGCATATTTCAATGGACTTTTATTCAATGCACTGGTGATGTAAAAACTTCTTTTTACAAGCAGGTTTTATAGAATGACGCATACAATTTTTATTTTTAGCAAGTAGGTTGATTCCATAAATAGGTTTTTCCATTCTAAGACTGTTTATGTATAAAGAAAATTTTACACTAACAGCAAACATAATGCGAATCCTATTTCAATGGATTTTTATTCTATAAAAGGCCGGTTCGCACAAGTAGGTTTAATTCTGAATCGCATTAATTTGTCCTCCTTATAAAATAGATAAATTGACATCTTTAACTTTACCTCTCATAAAATGAGAACATTGTCATCATCAATTAATAAATTTTGTCATAGACATTTAGCTTAACGTGGGTATTCTCAAAAGCTCAATATCACAATTTTTTTCTAAGAAAAAAATAATTAACTGAACATAGAATTCATGTTACCTTTCAGAAAGCAAGGAAAATGAGGAGGGTACAGATTTAGGTGGGAAAGTTAAGTAATGAAATTAGCTTATAATTAAAAATAAAAGTATAGATGGAGGGTTTTTCACATGAATCGTGGGACAGAGACATGTCTAAAAAGGTGCAACTATGTATGAAATTGTTGATTACCTTATGTCCTCTAATTGTACACGTGTTACACAAAGACGTCTTTTGGACAACCCCTTTTTGTCCCAACATGGGGTGACTTAAAGATGTCATCGAAGTCAAGGGATGCTATTAGGGGCCGTTACCTTCAAGGATGTGACATTCTTGCGTCTTCTCAAATGTTCGTGTCACGTCATTGCTTACATCCTCAAGAGGAAGATCTGGGTCGTGTCCTGTCGTGGATTTTGACACTTCTTAGGTGTCTCGCATGAAAAGATGTGGAAGAGATAGAGACAAGGCATTTGCATGGAAGGGATAAGAGAGGCGGATTTCATCTTTGAGCTTTGCTTCATGGCACCGACAAATAGCGTATGAAAACACTTCGACTCCGTCGGAATGGCACTCCAGTAAATTTTATAAACCTTGAGGGTATTTTTTTGTGAGAGAAACTTAGCCAGATCATTTTCAATCAACCACGTTTCCACGAGATAGTCTTTTTATTGGGAGAAATTTCAAATAAAAGTCTGAAATATTGATATTTTTCTTAAATAAAGATTCAAATATACACTCTTTTGATTAAGGGTTTAAAGTAATTATATCGGTCTCAAATAAGATCCTAAAGAAAGTGATCAAATCATCTCAAATAAAGACTTTTGGCCGATCGGTAACTATTTTGGCCATTGAAGAATGGGCATTTTAATCAAAAAAAATTCTAAGTAAATTTTTAAAATCTTTTTCTTTCTTTTTCTTTTTCTTTTCCACTCTTTGTTCTTCTTTCCTCTTCCGTCCATTGGCCATTGGCATACCTTGTCGATGGCCGACGAAGTTCACCGATCTCAGGTGGGCCGGCCTCATGCGCCCAACGCAAGCGAATGCGACCCTCACTTGAGTTTGATGACCTCCGCCATGGTAAGTGGAGGGAAAAGGGAAAACAAAAAACAAAAAACAAAAAACAAAAAAAAAAGAATTTTATTTTTTTTAAAAGGGTAAAAGATGAAAATGCTATTTGGCCGGTAAAGATACACTCTTCTTTAAAACTGATTTGACAATTTTAACTCTTATTTGAAATAAATTCCACTTCAAGTCCTTATTTGAACCACGAGGTTTACCTCAGTGGCTATCCTTCCAATATGGAAGGGAGAAGTGGGAGGTTCGAATCTCCACCTTCTTAGAGAGAATTAGGATGGGGAAGAATTAGTTTTAGAAGTGAGTTTCGATTCCCACGCCCTGCAAGGAAGTAGGGCAAAAGTGTGAGAGTAAAAGTTAGAATAGGAATAGAGTAAGACTGACAAAAAAAAAAAAAGTCATTATTTGAGAAAATGAAGGCACTTCAGTGTCTTTATTTAAAACATGGTTCATTTTGCCCTTATTTGAGAAAATAAGAGTACTTCAAGACTTGGCATCATCTCAAGAAGATATATGCATAGTCGAATCTTAAATTGGATATGTACTGAAAATTTTTAGTTTACATCTTTGGTTAAGACATCCCTACCCTTTGATTAAATAAGGTGTCAATTTTGCGCACCTGATTTTGTGGCAGCATTCTAAAGTGTAATATTGAACCACTGACTTGCCGCAACCACGAAAGAGGAGAGAAGAATTGTGTTGGTAAGATTTGAAATATTAAAATTGAGCAATGTAACTTAATTTTGTTGGTTAGAATTATATGCAAGCTATGAACAAGTAATACGTGGATTGTGAGAACACTAGCCAAAAAAAGGACGCACGCACAAGGGTGCGCAAAGATAGAAGAAGAAAAAGATTAATCAAGGAAGAAGAAGAGCGATAGGGTTTTTATAGAAGTCAATTTAAATTGTCCGAGAATGGAAAAGCTTCAACTTAAATTTATAGTCTATTGTAGAGATGTTTATAATAACACAATTTTTAGGTGTATCTTTGAAAAATACCATTTTAACCATTGTTTAAAATACATGGTTAGTGTTCATTATTAGTTTTCAGTTTGGGAATTGCGGGCCAAAGTTGAGAATGGCATTGGATGTACTTCATAATGTAAAGATCGTGCACCACCAAACAGTGAGCAGTTGATGGTCTCGAACAAGGAAAAGTTTCGTGGGAAACCTAAGAGAAGGTCTTGCCCGTCTATGCTAATTATGCTCGAATATCTAAAGAATAAGTTAGATCAACTTGGCGATCTAGCAGTCCAACTTCACTAGTTTCTGTACCAACATTTGGCAATTTAATTTTTACCAGGGACATGTTTTCCTTCATCCTTGGTCGGAAAATTTTTCTCCTATCAGTTCACGATCGGTGGATTACAAGCTTGACTGTCACCCACACATAAACTCTAATATAACCAAAAATAAATAAAAGGATCAGAGAAAACCATAATCTGCCCACCCCTTCTTTCTTCCTTTCTTTCTGCTGGTTCAACCATGGCTGCTGCACTATCACCGCACGCCACCCAGCCGTCTCCGGCCCTCGGCCTCATTGCATCCGGCGGCGTCTCTACTGTGGGTCCCGTCCACCGTCGTTGCCGACCATGACAAAGGGAACAGAGAAAGGTCAGCCCGAAAGAACAAATATGTCGGACTCTGACCATTTCCCTATTTTCAAAAAGACTAGAGGAACTATTAATGAACTCATATATTGAACGTCATTATTAAAATGGACATATAAGATATTGCAAATATAATGAAACCAAAGGTGCGGAACTTTTACCAATTATCTATCGTCCGTGATAAATTTTTCGCAATCAATTGGATTCCTAAATTAAATATATTTTTTTATCAATTAGTTACTTTGGGTTACGATTGTAATTCAATAGTCATTTTTTTTTTCCTTTTCTCCCACCATTTGCAAAGCGGCATATTTCAGTCGACTTTTATTCAATATAGTGACGGTGTAAAAACTTCTTTATGTAAGCAGGGTTTATAGAATGACACATACGGTTATCATTTTTAGCAAGTAGGTTTTATACATAAATAAGTATTTTCATTTTCAGAAGGCTTATGTAAATAAGATTTTTACGCTGACAGTATATGTAATATAAATCCTATTTAATGGACTTTTATTATGTAAAATGCCATTTCACACAAGCAGAATTTAGATAATGACACATAACCTAATATATTTTCTACATGTAACTTTATGTAATATACAGATTCAAATTTCCATTTTAATACTTTTTTTGTGTAAAAAGGCTCTTATGATATGTATATATATCCATAATATTGTTGTTCACCGCCATTAGATTTGTTCAAGGGCCCAATCATTCTCTTCACCTCTTTTTTTATCCCCCGTTGGGAGACTTTTGGCCACTGCCACACTAGAAAATCATGAAATTGCTACCCTGACTAGCACTGAGAAAGGTGTGGCATTGCATCACAATTGTTGGATTTTTAGGATCCGTTCATTTTGTGGAAGATATTACATTTTCGGAAAATGTTTTTTAGGAAGTCATTTTCTTGGAAAATGACTTTATTTTCCGATGTTTGGCTAAAATCTAAACTTTGAGTGGAAAATATTTTCCACCGTTTATTAGCTAATTTAATTGTTTGGGAAAAATTATCAAAGAATTGAATTTCAATATTTTTAATTGACCAAAAAATTAGTTTGTCTTGGAGTGATGTTTGTCTTCCGATGATGGGACTTGGTGGTTTTAAAGTTTCCTGGAGTGATGTTTGTCTTCCGAAAAAAGAAGGAGGCCTTGGTATTCGTACCTTAGGTGAGAGTAATATAGCTTTAATGCTCAATCACATTTGGATTCTCTTTTCTGATAAGGAATCCCTTTGGTGCAAATGGGTTCATTCCACCTTCTTAAAGCAAAATAATTTTTGGGTTGTCCCTCGTCCTATGCTTTGTTCGTGGGCTTGGAAAAAGATTTTGGACCTTCGCGACCATTTCCAACAACACTTCAAGTGGACTATTGGGAATGTGCATTTGGTCTCTTTTTGGTTCAATTCGTGGCATCCTAAGGGTCCGCTGTACAATGTGTTCTCTAACCAAGATATTTATCGTTCGGGTATCTCGTGGCTAGCTTCGGTTGCGGATGGCTTTGCCACTCCAATGGGATGGTATGTTATCAATATTTTGGCCAACTGGTGGGATCCCCTCTTGGTGTTCAATAAGGAAGAAGATTGTTTTCAGTGGCTCCGTCACCCATCCAGTCATTTCTCTACTGCCTTTGCATGCAAGTTAATTCGGCCTAAGGGTGATATGGTCTCTTGGTCCTCCTTTATTTAAAGCTCCTCTATGCCTCCTCGATATCAAACACATCTTTGGCTTGTTACTCGAAACCGGTTGCCGACTCAGGTCTTGCTTATCTCTTATGGTAGAATTATGGCTACAAATTGCCCTTTTTGCTCGTGTAGACCAGATTCTATAGA
The DNA here is from genome assembly GCA_017140325.1 of Eucalyptus leucophloia subsp. euroa. NCBI lineage: Eukaryota > Viridiplantae > Streptophyta > Magnoliopsida > Myrtales > Myrtaceae > Eucalyptus > Eucalyptus leucophloia. Next base: position 11,817,032 of record CM029470.1, read on the forward strand.
TCATTTGTTTTTTGCTTGCCATGTTACAGGTAATCTTGCTTCCTTTTGGGCGGTGAAATTCAATTGTGCTTGGCGTAACAAACTGTGGATGGAGAATCTTGCTTGGGCTTCCAAGCGCTTTGTGGATAGTAGCTTTTATCAGACTTTGGCTCGCTTTAGCTTTGGAGCGCTATGTTACATCATTTGGAAAGAGAGAAGTAACATTCTATTTCGCAACCAGACCCTCTTCCTTCCGGTGATGAAGATGCACCTCCAAAAGGCTATTAAAGATAAAGCGACGACTCTTAAGCATATCCCAGACATTCCCAAGAACATAAGACTTCAACGAAACAGGGATTTACATCTGTCTATTTTTGATTGATGGAGGTTCTCTAACGTTTGTTTGTTAGTCTTTTTGTTCTTGTTTTTCGCTTTTTTGGTGGTTTCTCATTTGAGAACCATGGCACCCCTACACTCGCATTAGACTTTTGTCTTCTTGAGTGTCTGTCTTTTGTTGGTATCAGGCCTCCATCTTGTATTCTTTATAGGCCTCCATCTCTTATCTTCACCCAAAAAAAAAAAAATATATATATATATATATATATATATATAGTTTTATTTTTATGTTTTTTTAAAAACGAATTTTTAATTATTTGTATTTTCAGAAAATCAAAATTTTTATTTTTTTATTCTTTCTTTCTTTCTTTCTTTCTTTTTCTTTTTTTCTTTTTCTGTTCCTTCCTCCTTCCTCCTCCTTCTTCCTCCTTCCTTTGCCACCATAGGCTTGATGATGGCCGGCTGCCCGACGGTCGACCAAGATGTGGTCGCTAGATCCGGCGAGCTCGAGGCTCGGCCGATCTCACCAAAGCTCCCTAGAGGTTCGCTGGGCTCTAGCAAGCTCAGGCAAGGGCCAAACCCTACCAAGCTTGCCAGATTTGAAGAGGCCCGAGCTCCACCCCAAGCTGGTGGGGCTCTGCCTTGCCCGATCTAGCGAGGCCTAAGCTCACCAGGCTTAGGTGAGCATGGCTTTGCCAGATTGGGCTAGGCGGAGCCTCGCTAGCCTGGGGTGAGGCTCGAGCTGGCTCGCGATCGGCCCAGGCCAAGGAAGAAGATGAAAATGAAAGAAAGAAAAGAAAAGAAATTAAAAACTCAATTAAAAAAAGAAAAGAAAAAGAAAGCGTATAAATAAAATGAGAATGTGTGGGTGAAAAGAAGCAATGTGGAATAAGTCATGGAAAATGTTTTCAATTTATAATGCCAATCTGTTATGACATGTCCCATATCATGCCACACAATTTTGTTCCATAGTCAGGCGCATTTAACTCAAACAGTTATGCATTCCAATTGTTAATTTCACCCATCAAGAGTATGGCCAACTCCAAATTTCGGCAGTCTACTGGCATAGACAGGCATCATCTCCCCCCATGGAGCACGACAACGTCTCTCAATAGATGACTTTCTTGAAGGAACGTAGGTTTAGAATCTATTGCGACCCGCTACCCTAATGCATGGGCAACCCAAAAAGGGATTTAGAAACATTTGACATAAATGCTCAAGACGGGCTTTCATTAATCAACACACAACCAATCATTCTCGACTCAAGATTGTACTCAAATGCCTCAATTAAAATAATAATCCTTGCCTCTTTTATTTTTGGGTAACCCAGGGAACCCCATAAGCCAACATCCGATGAGCAAACCTTGGGGGAGCGACTGCAGGACCCACCACCACAGTACTCTAGGTAAAAATTCCTAACAATGCCTCTGGGATTCAAACTTCTCCCCTTCGTGAGGGAGAGAACCCGAGCGGCTTGCACCGCTAAGGCGATAGTATCCTTGCCTTTTTTTTTTCATGTTAAAAACATGTGGGAAAAAATAGTCGTGTGTGGGTACACAGTCAATTCGAACCTTGAAAGTGATACCTCTCCTTTTTAAACCCCACTATTCGATATAGTACTTAAAATCTATTTTCAGTGTATCCAGGGATTTCTGAATAAATATCGTAATTTCATGATTATCACTCAATTTGCACAATCCATCAATCAATTGCATAATCTGAAAGCACCACAGCAATTAGCACGAAATTCTAGTCATGGCTATCTTAGTCTAATTTTCACAAAATAATAAATAATTAAATATATTCCAAAATTAAATTAAATAATATTATATTATATTAACTTAATTTAATTTAATTTAATAATATTTATAAATTCGAAATAATTAATTAATTAATTTAAAATAATTAATTAAGGCCTATTCAAGATTACACTAATCTAATAACCTAATTAGCCCTAATTAATTATCAACTAAACTAATCACATCCCTTAATCTAATTAACCATTAACTAAACTAATCTAACCACATAACCATACTTAGCTTAATCTAAACATCCCTCAAGCATAGTTAACATCCTAAGCGAGGTTTAGTAAGTAAACTCCCTGGTTTTGCGTTCTGATGAGTCCACGGCGATGGTGACGCCAAGGCAAGTAATAATCCTCCTAGTGGTGACACCAAGCAAGGTTGGGAAAGGCTTGAAAACGAGCCACGAAGACTGAAGACCCTTGCTAGTTTCTACTTTTGTTCTTGGCTGATCTATAGAGAGAAAACCAATGGCTGTAACAGCGAAGATGGCCTGATCGGAGCTCCGACGAGTGGGTGGGCGACAATTAGCGGCACTCGGGGTCAAGGGGGACCTGTTGGTGGTTGGTATGGACAAAGGAAGGGTCAGAATGGAACGAAATATGAAGGAAACGTTGAACTAGGTGAAACTAGGCAAACTAGGCAGTACTACATGCGGCAGCTTCCGGTCGGCGAACGGGATGGTCGACAGATTGTTTTGACGAGTGGCGGGGTGCTCCTGTATGGATTAGGTGCGCTAGAGATGATGGTGGGTGGCACGTGAGCTAATTCGCACGGGAAAATAACTTTTAATTTAGGTTTTTAGAGAAAGGTTAGTTGGAGCAAAAACTAGAAGAAGAGAAAACAGAGGAGGAAAATAGGTCTGGTGGCTTGGGCGGTTGTGCGACCAGCTAGGGGGGCTACTGTTGTCATGCCCCGATCCTCCGAGCGTGAGCCCATCCCTCCGCACTCGATTAATAGCGACGTCCCAAGGCACGTTGCCGACCCGTTCATTTTAAATACAGATGCGGAAGCAAATAAATAAATCTCCAAACAACAATCAGATGGAATATAAAAGTAGGACCACAAATTTTTCAAACCACAACAGCACACTTACATATACATATCATAACTAGTCATATACAATACCGGTTGATATATACACACACACACACACACACACATATTTTAAGTTCACAAAACAGGGGGGTTTTCAAACAACTACTAGTCCTCATCCTCCACTTCATCCTCTTCCTCATCCCAGTTGGAACCTTCAGCCAAGTACACTGGGGACTCTAGTTCTTCAAGATCCAGGTCTACCATTGAACCACTTGGATGATCTGCCATACCTTTCCCAAAGGCTACCTCCAAGACATAAAAATGGACTTTGGACTCCAATATCGGCCCTTCTCTCTGGCTGTTTTGCTCTTGGCGATACCATGCTCTATATTGATGGGACATCTTTTTGGGTAAACCCACATCGACCCGGACTATGGTTTTCACCAACTCATGCTATAATCCCCCAGGGTGCCCATGGATCGGAATATAACGCTTATGTCCTGTGATCTTCTTGGGCTGACCAAAATATTCGAGTAGGGCGGCCATCTTAGGATCTAAAAATGTCATATAACGATGGGTGAGACAACGTCTCAGTGAGTTCAACCCCCTAAACCTTGATTAGGAATAAAATATGCCCAAAGGGCTGCCTAAGCACAACCACGAGTCAGATGACTTATCTGTACCTCTACTTCTTTCTGCAAGTCAGTATAATTTAAATACTTACAAATCATATCAACTAATCAAATCAGATTGAATCATCAATCAATCGACTTAGTCGATTCCATGTCATCCAAACCTTCTATTGGTCCACCCATTTTGTGCTACTTACAAAGTTCAATTATTATCCACAGCCATTCACGAACATAGCCTATTCCAGATTGGGCAGTTTCCTAGTATAATGAGGTGAATTACAGCCTAATGGACACAACCTATATTAGGTGGTAATCACGACCCGATGAGCACAGCCATACTTCTACAGTTTATCACAGTTCAAGGGATATAGCCATACCCCAGCGGTTTTCTTAATTCAACCCAGAACCTCACACGATTAATCACCCACGGCCAGCGACATTACACTTCACAATTGACTTCTTCAATTAACATAATATCTTGGCCTATATTCCTCGGGTTAAAGATACCCAATAAAAATACTCATGTGTGGATACACAGTCAACCTTAACCAAAATATAGTATTTTCACTTTTGAACATCTCACTAGTTTCAACAGTCTAAAAATATATTTTTGGCGCTGTAAATCGACACCCAATAATATTCTAGTTAATTACCAAAATTAATAAATTTTGATGTAAATTCCTAAATTTACAAATCATACTCAAATTACACAATCTAGCAGCCAATTAAATAAACATATCACACTACTACAATCAGCAAGAAATTTCGATCACCGGCTATCTCGGTCTAATTTTCGGAAAATAACTAATTAATTAAATAATTGCGAAAATTAATTAATAAATGCCATTAAATAGGACTTAGGCCCGTAAAGCCTAATTAAATGCCGATTCAGGTTCAGAAAATTTCCAAACTTGACTAAATAAATACTAAAGCTTGTCTACTTGCTAATTACATCAATCTAACCACCTAACATGCAATAACAAGTGATTAAATTTCTAATCTAATCTAATTATCCACATAATACATACTTAGTCTAACTAATCAATATTTAAACGTCATTAACTTACTAAGCAAGGATTAGTGAGTTAAACTCACTTGATTAATGATCTGCTTGGATCAAAACGATGGGATGTGGCAAAGGTCGAAAGACTCCAAAGCGGGCTCGCCAAACAGGGTTGGGAACGGCCCAAAAATGGCCTAAACAATGGCTAGAAACCCACTAGCTTCAACTTCTGTTTAGGGCCAAAGAAGGGCTGCTTGGCGATCGGTTGGGCTGGAAACGGCTAGGCTGGCTGGTGGTGGCTGTAGTAAGCTCGCAGGTGAAGGCAGTGGCATACGGCGGCGGAGGGAGCTCCAATGGTGGCCTGAGTTGACCTAGCAAGCTCCTAGTTACACAAGCTAGGCGAGACGACGCAGCTGAGATGGCAGCGACACGCGACGAGCTGGCAAGCACGTGAGGGCACAACGATGATGTGACGATGGCTCCGGCTTCTACGAGCGATTGCAATGACGAGGGGAAAAGGAAGGATCGGTTTTCTAGGTTTGCTAAGGTCTTTAAGTTGCTAGGATGGGGTGCTCGATGGGTGAGAGGGAAAGGAGAAGAAGGGGGGACCGGTTTTTGCTTGGAGGGGGACACCAATTGCCTCTTCCTCATCTCTTTGTCCCCCTTGCCTTGGCCCACCACACCAGCTAGCCTCCTCAGCCAATTTCCAAGTCATAATGCCCCTTCTAGAAGCTCTTGAAGTGGTCCCATTGTTAGGTCTATGGGGGCACACGAATTTCACAATGTTTTCCTTCAATTTGGACCCAAATGCTTCTTGAATCAACGCAATTTAGCTCCTATAAATTCCATTGTCGAGCTCACAATCAAATTGGTATTTTTCCTCACCAATATAACCCACTAACATCCCAGTTTTGCGATAAAAAACGGTCCTAAGAATTTTATGAACAAAAACGGTCCTACCTCAACTTTTTTTCAAAAATCCTAATTTGCAGAAAAATCTTTAGAAGGCGAGCTGATGTTCTTAAAATGATTTGTGACATGATAGAACTATAGGTATATTGATGAAATACCCGATTTATTAAATTAAAAGCAGTATGAAATTTTAGGATGTCATAGCTGCTCTGTGTTCTCTAGTTTCTCAAGCTCTCTCTACACCTCATCAATGGAGAAAGGTGGGGCTAGAGGAAGAAGCCATTGAGGGGACCCCAAAGGCTCATAAGCCTTCAAAACTTGTCCAAATCTCCCTTGTCTTGCCCCCACCAGCTCAGCCTTGTCTCCAGCCACTTCTCTCTCCTCAATCTTCCTCAAGAAGCCATTGAAGTAGTCCAAAATGTTCCTCACCCCATGACATACGAATTTTGTGCATTTGGCCTTCAAAGTCTTTAATTCCGTTCAATTCTCTTTCAATTAAATCCAATTAATGCCCCCAAGAATTCAGCCATGGTGACCTCACTTCAATCCAAAATTTTCCTTGTCCAAATATCCCACTTAACGACAAAAAATGTGACAAAATATGGTCCCCTGACTTTCCCAATAAAAAACGACCTCACTTTGCTTTTTCGCAAAAAATCTCGGTTTGCAAAAAAATCTTCTAAAGATGAGTTGATGTTCCTAAAATGATTTGTAACATAATAGAACTTTCAATTTCTGAAATTGGGTTTAAATTCAGGGTTAATTTCAATCTAGCGAAATTTTTGCGCATCTTAATCTACTAGATAGCTTTCGGGAATTTTTAGTGCATTTGATTTGTCGTTGATGATTTTCAAGCTACAAAGTGCATCTTTGACTCATTGGCAACTCTCGGTTGTCGTGAAAATCTCAAGGTTTCAAATATGGACAAAAGATATAGAAAAGACAGAAAAATCGGTCTAATGCCGTTTGACGAGAATTTTGCAATTAGGTGGAATCATCCACACTTAATCACATACTCTGTCAAATTGACCTATCTCCAGTCTCTAATCGATTTTGACAGTGCCGTAATGACCTTTGCAGATGAGCACGATCGAACAGTCATTTTTTAGCCGTATTCTCAAGTCTACTACAATATAATCCCTTAACAGCCTCACTTGATAGACTAATTATCTCATGAGTGACTAACTTAGAGAAAAGAACTATAAGCGCATTGATGAAAAGCCCGACTTATTAAATTGAAAACAGAAGTGGAAAATCATGTCACAGGTATGGGTCATCAAATTTATATTGTATGAAAATGGGTCAAATGGGTTCAATGGGTCAATATGAGTTGGACTATTTTCAACTTGACCCAAACCCGACTCAATCCACCCATTTAGGTCGCATTTAGTAATACTTATGTTCCCGGAAATAATTTCTTATCAGAAATGATTCTTTTTTATTCTATTCTCGGGAATAATTTCTAACAATTTTAAGCCCTTTGGTAAATGTCCAAAATTTCAATTCCCGAAATAGAATTACATTTGGTACCGTTCTCAAAATTTCTACTTCAAACAATTTTCTTTTAATTTTTAAATAATTTTATTACTTTTTTCTTTCATTTTTTTCTTTCCTTTCTCCTCTTCTTCTTCATGGGTAACCGATTGCTGGCCTTGGGATGACTAGCGACTGGCCAAATGAGGACCAACAACCTCACCAGAGCATTGCTAGCCCTTGCTGAGGCCACGCCTCGTCGAGTGAGCCTCGGTAGTAGCTAGGCGAGGCTTAGCCGAGCCTTGGCTAGGTGAGTGGCCTCGCCAGATATGGGCAAGGTCAAGCCTTGTCTAGCCATGGCTCGACTGAGCCTTGCCCGGTCAAGCAAGCCTTGTTGGTGGTTGAGGGAGTCCCGGTGAGGCCCACCTGGCCACCGACAAGGCTTGGCCCCACCAAATTCGGCAAGGCTAAGCCTCACCAGTGGTTGGGCAAGACTTTGGTGAGCTCGCTGGACCTCACCCTAGCCTAGCGAGCCTCTGACAAGATTGCCGGACCTCATCTGACTGGTCATCAGCAACGGTGGTAGCAGCGGCGGCGACGGTTGAAGAAAAGAAGAGAGGAAAGAAGAACAAGAACAAAGAAGAGAAAAGAGAAAAAATGGATTGGCTAGATAAAAATTATTCCCATAAACAAAAATCATTTTTTTTTTTTACTTCTCGGTTTTGTTCCAAATCTACTTTGGGAATATAAAATAGAAATTTGTTCCTAAAAATAAAAGTTTTACCAAACGAATTTATGTTTCAAACTACTCCTAGAAACAAAAGAACAAAAATTATTACTATTTGGCAAGTTGACAAATGCACCCTTAACGACCATAGCCGCTCTTAATTTCGAAGCACTTTTGCAAGTCCGTGGGGTATCCAACCAAACATGCACGAGATGACTCCCGAGAAAAAGAACTTCTTGTCTCATTGTCCTAAAATGGACTCCACTCAGGTGCTCTATCATATCATCTTCTTTTGCCAACGGGAAAAGAAAAATATCAAAAAAGTCAAGAAAGAGCAGCGCTCGTTGGTTCAAGAAAAACCCTGACTTTGCCCAAACTACGCGGCAAACAATTATCTTGTGTTCACAGAAAGCATAAAAAATTTTGTTCCTCTCAAGTAAGACTTTGCACGCGACACGAGATTGAAGACATGAAGATGAGAAGATCATTTGTAACATATCAATTTGGATAAGATTTTGCCTAAAGGTGTGTTCGATAATTAGTTTTCCAGATTTTCACTCATTTGGTTGGTTCGTCAAAAATGATTAGTCAATCAAAAACACTTTCCAATCAACAAAAATATTTATGCATAAAATTAGAAAAGTGAATTTCTAAATCTTTTAACAAAAAGAATAAAAAATTTTAGATCTCAAAAAGCGAAACTTTCTGAAATTTAGCAAATACCTTTTTTTTTCCTCATATACATGTATTGAAAAATGTTAGTATAAAAGAATGAAAATTACAAAAGTCGCAAATCGAACAGCATCTCCTTGTCATAAATCGCAATCGAGTTTGGAATACCGAACGAATTGCTCTCGCTCTCAATCCGCAAGCTCCGAGACGACCTGGAGCATGGAAATGTGGCATGGTTTGGCCAAAATTACCGACAAGTGCAGAAGTGGTCGATGGTACATGCCTCGTTGCCGCTTGACTTCCTGGCACCGGAAACGGCTGCCTTGACGATCCCGGCCTAGAAGCAAGTTCGTTCACCATGTTGACTATCACGGGCTAAAGCACTCTTGCGAGATGATTAACCATGATTAGCCAAAAAATTTGTTGCTCCTTGAACATCCTTCTCGGGATCGCTACTATCACCAGGTTTGGCTCCAATTCTCTCCTCTCTTCATTAGTGAGATTTCGTGGATTATCCGCTAAATTCTCACCATATTTGTCATCTCCCACCGCATTAGTGGATGATGACTCTAATCGAGCAAGCCTCTAATTGACTAGTTGTGGGGATTGATTCTCCTTGCCAGCGACATTTCGAGGCTCTTGATTCCTCGTTTTCGCCATTTGCACTTATGCAAATTGACCTCAATGATCTCACTAAGGGTGTCAAAAAGATGTTTTGTTGAGAATGTTTCTCTTTGAAATATGTTTACTAAAGGATAGATTTTTGGTTTTTTTAAAGTGAATCGGGTTTTGTAGTGACTTGGACAAGAAGCAATAAGTACGAAGCGAACTATGGAAACTAAAATAGTAAAGGATAAAGAATTACAAGTAAAGAATTGATAAGTAAATTGCAGAAAATTTAGTAAGTGTTATTAGTTGGTCGGATCCTTTACAATTGTCTTCCTTGGCCTTTTATAGCCTTGTACCAACTGTAACTGTCAAGAGTAGTTATTTTTCAAATTCCAAATCCTAATGACTCCCGAGTTTCCAGGCCTCAACTCTATTAATTTATAACCGTATGTTCTCATCTTTAACTGGTCATGATTCGGCTTCGTCTCTACTTCTGAATTTCCATCAATCTCGTAATCAGCTAGATGCTCTTCCCCGTATGTCTATTTCAAGCTTTCACCAATTGTCGAGAATACCTGAATCCCTAAAATGGATTTGACACTAAATTGAACCCCTAAAACGAATACAGAAGACGAGTCCAAGAACAAACATGTATCACCGATCAAAGACACACCACGGAATCGAGCGTACCTTATTATCTATAGATTAAACACCAATGTTGAAAATCGATGAAGAATCTAATCCTGGTCTACCAAGGTGCAACTGTTGCTTCAAGGGGAAGAAAACTTTGAAAGACGTACTTTCCTTTTTCTTGGAGCGTTCTCTTTTTACGTTGTTTGGAGGGGGGAGAAAACGTTTCTTCTTAAGGACGTATCCCTCAAAAGGTATATCATTTTTATTCCTTTTCCTCAAAGTGTCTTCTTCAAGGGACACAACCCCTCAACATAACATCTCATTCAAAAGACGCAACCCCTCTACGCACATTTTCATCCATGGGCCCTTAACCTGCGAGCCGGGTTCTTAGGCCCAACATGGGCGAACAGGCCCACTTAGGCCCATCAAGTCATAGACTAAACCCATCATCTCCCACTCGCACATGGTGGGGTGAACAGAATTCTCTTTACCTCTCTGCAACATTCATACTGGTGAATAATCCGTGTAACCAGCATACTTTGAGAGCCCATTGCCATACATTTGTGAGGAATATATAGCAGCTCATAATGGACATCATACTTTGAGTAGATTTAATATGCAGTACCCTAGATTGATCGATCACATTTATATCTCTCGTGATCTCTTTTTAAACAATGATATATTGTATTCACAATTATGATTATTCCAAAAACAATCATAATTGGTCGACTAGTGAACACAAAACTAATATGTGATTCTCCAAATTTGATCTTCCTCTTTTCTTCAAACTCACAATTTCAGTTTAGCTTACTTTTCTAGAAATATCCCATTAGATCGAATCAATTTATGATCATTGGCAACATCCTAAGATAGCAAACACTAAATAGAAATCTTGAAAATAAGTAAGAGTCATGAGGGCACTAAATTGAGGAACTATTTACTTCAAGAGTCTCACACGGTATAAAAGTTGAGATCAAATTTTTGCTACTCTTATTGGTCATCTCATACATACGTAGTATGAAATATGTATTACGGTATTAACTCCATTCCCATGAAGCGTATGTCTATACCATCAATACCGTACAGATGATAGTTCAGACATACATAATGTCTAACTTGAGTTCACATATTTACTCGTTCACAAAATTCATCAGAACTCACATCTAGTAGCATAGACATATAAAGTAAAATATGTGGGTTATTTTACTTTCGGACATAGTAAATATTATGTTCTCATCTTAACACTCAGTTAAGGTAACTTATGTATTTTAAGCTTAAGCTCTCGATTATCACCTAGATAATAAGCTTAAAAACTGTCTCAACTCTATTTATCACACAGTAAATAGAGGTGATTACTCATGTGAGTGGGCTAATATTTTATCTGTCCAATATACTTTTTCAACTTAATATAATGCACTGAGCATTAAGATGCATAAACGTCAAACAAAGATTCATAAGCATTAATGATAAAAACACAAATTCATTAAATGTGAACACTTCAGGGAAATTACAATATTCAGTACATCAGCCTCTACGCAGTCCTAGAGATTTTACATGACCACAAAACACGTCTTTAAGGATTGGCTTTGTTATAGGATTTGCTACAATTCTATGCGTAGATATGTACTGTAAATTCACATCTTTTCGTACAACCATATCATTAACAAAATTATACTAGATATCTATATGTTTGGTCTTGCCATGATATCTTGGATCTTTGGTGTATGCTATAACTGCTTGGCTATCACAGTTAACCAATAATGGATTTGCAGTTTCCTAATAACACCTAAATAATCCAAAAATCTCTTAAGCCAAACATCTTCTTGTACTACTGCTGATAATGTCATGAACTCAGCTTCCATTGTGGACAAGGCTATACACGTTTGCTTCTTACTGCTCCAAGATATGGTGCCACTATTTAGTAAGAAAGCAAAACCAGAGGTAGATTTTCTTTCATCTAAATCTCCTCCCCAATCAGCATCTGAATAGCCTTCAAGTAGCAGATCCTTTCCTTGGTAATTCAACTTGTAATCAGCAGTTCCCTTCAGATACCTCAGTATTTTTTAACGGCTTTCCAATGTGCTTGACCTGGATTGGATTTGTATATACTCACCATTCAAACTGCAAATTATATGTCAGGTCTTGTATACATCATAGCGTACATCAAGCATCCCACAGCACTAGTATAAGGAATATGTTTCATTTGTTCCTTTTCTTGTGGAGTCATTAGACACAGTCTATGGCTTAATCTTTCACCTTTTGCAATAGAAGTATCAATGGGTTTACAATCTTACATACGAAATCGTTCGAAAATCTTATTTATGTATGTTTCTTGCGAAAGAGATAATGATCTCTTCGAACGATCTCTTGAAATCTTAACTCCAAGGATATATGCAGCCTCACCCAAATCTTTCATCTCAAAGTTGAAAGATAACCAACTCTTGACAATATTAACAAACTCCATATTGCTTCCGGTAATTAGTATATCATCAACATATAATGATATGACCACAAATTGATCTTTAGATCTTTTGATATATACACAATGATCCTCTTCTATCATTGTAAAATCATATGCCATTATAACATTATGAAAACGTATATACCATTGTCTCAACGACTGCTTAAAGCCATATATCGACCTCAAAAGTCGACATACCTTTCCTTATTGGCTTTCCATAATAAAACCAGCAGGTTGTTCCATATATATTTCTTCCTCTAATTCTCCATTGAGGAAAGCAATATTTACATCTATTTGATGTAACTCAAGATCTATACTAGCCACTATTGCTAGAATAATGCAAATCGAGGTAAATCTCACTACATGAGAAAATGTTTCTTCATAATCAATTCCTTCATGTCCCTTCGCCACAAGGCGAGCCTTATGCCTTTCTATCGAGTCATCAATTTTACGCTTTATTTTGAAAACCCACTTGCTCATAATAGCTTTATGTCCTTTTGGAAGATCAACCAGTTTACAAACATGGTTTAACTTCATTGACTCTATCTCCTCTTCCATTGCATGCATTCATTTTTCCTTATTAGGGCAATTTAGAGCCTCATTAACATTTTTTGGCTCATCTTCATCTTGTAGAGCAACCATGAAAGTTTCCCCTTCGATGTCAAAACGTCGACGGGGAATATTTTTGCTACTTGTTCGTCGTATGGGAGATTGTACACTTTGCACATCATTCCCCATCATGCTCCCACTCGGATTAGATAATGACGATATCATCTCATCATGTGCTTGTAATTGAGAGTGAGTTGAATTAAATTCATCATTTTTCATGTTCTCCTACTTAGATGAACTTTATTAAGTTCATTATCTTAATCCAAGGTTTCAAATAGGGAGTAATCCTCACTTATTTCACCATTCTTAGGAAATTCATTCTCTAAGAATGTGACATGCCGTGATTCGAATTCAGTTATACTTCCACTTTTCTGCTCACCTATGAACACATACCATTTCCAGTGTTCAGAGTATCTTATGAAAATACTCTTCTTTTCTCTAGAACCCAATTTCCCAAACTTGTAAGAGGGCTCATGAGTATAGATTGGCTTAAGAAAACTTAAGTCCGATTTTCTATATGTCCATAACTCATATGGAGTGGATGTAACTAATTTGGAAGGCACTCGGTTAAATATATAGACACTAGTTAACAATGCATCACTCCAAAAAGTGATAAGTAAGTTAGCATGTGCCATCATGGACCTAACCATTTCCAATAGGGTTCTGTTCCTTCTCTCCACAACACCATTTTGTTAAGAAGTATATGGAATAGACAACTGTCTTTCTATTCCTTTTTCATCACATAATTTTCTGAACTCATCATATAAATATTCTCAACCTCGATCGGATCTCAATACTTTTATTTTATTGTCTAATTAATTTTCTACCAAGTTCATAAACATGTTGAAACAACTCAATGCTTTAGATTTATGATAAATCAAATAGACATATCCGAATTGAGTATAATCATCTATAAATGTGATAAAATAAACAGCCACATGCCTTCCTCTCACATTCATTAGACCACAAACGTCAGAATGGATTAATTGCAAAGGAAATTCAGCTCTTTTACTTTTTCCAAATGATTTTCTTGTCATTTTCCTTGCTAGGCAATGCTCACATATGGGCAAATCAACTTTTTCAATATTGCCTAATAAGCCCTCTTTGCCTAGTCTATTCATACACTGTTGGCCAATATGACCAAGTCTAGCATGCCACACACTCACATCATTATTATATGAATTAGGAGACATGAAAAGGGAATAACAAACATTGACATTACTATAGACAACATTTAATACAATAAAACTATCTAGAAAATAACTACAACTATAGTACTTTGTATCCAAATATAAATCAACACCACTATTATAAAAGTTCACATTAAAACCAAGCTTAACCAACACTAAAACAGACAGTAAATTCCGACGATTCCCCAGAGCATACAATACATCATCTAGGAACAAAGTGCGTTCACCACGCATGTTCAGTTGGCAAGTGCCAATTCCTATTACTTCTACCTTGGAATTGTTTTCTACATAGATCCACTTAGTTCCAGTTGGTATTTGTCGGAATTCCACGAAAGATTCTCTATCATTCGCTACATGGTATATTGCTTCTGAATCTACAGTCCACAAAAGATTAGATTCAACTAAAAATACATAACTTGACACATTAGCAAAGCTCTTAAGAGTACAAAGGGTGAGTACCTTTTTTGACTTGCGACAATCGCGAGCGTAGTGACCCTTCTGGTCACAGTTGCAACACTTCACCCTTGAAATACTCTTCACTCAATGACGTTTTCCTCTCTTATGTTAGTCAGCTCTTGGTTTCTTGCAAGAAGGACTTGATCCCTTGTATTTTCACATATTGAACGAATCAATTTACTTGTGCTTAGAGCTCAAAGCTCCTTCTGAATTGGAAGCAATATAGCAAAAATGTGTTTCCTTCTCAAATTCCTTAAGGCAGTCCTCTGCTAGCTCAAGGTGGCGTACATCATCCTCAATTTTTTCCATAACACAGTTAAGAGCTTCTAGTGCTTCTTACTTTTCAAGCACACATTGAATTTTCATCTTCAATATTTCATAATTCTCGCCATTCATTTTGTCTTCTTTATTCAAATTAGCAATAATGTTCTTAGTTACTGAAGTCATCGATCTGAACATATCAGACACATATGCACGAATTATTAATGCATATCATTTATGCATCTATTTTGCATAGACCCATCATATTAATGAATAATTTTAAGTATAGTTTCAGAATAAAAAATGTCACTATGTTTCCAATCATAATCAAAAAATCATAACTTAAAACTATCATTAATATAATCTTCTATGCAAAATAAATTCAGCAAAGTCACTAAAACTTTCTTGAACTTCCCACGATGTATTGTAAATTAACATATTAATTTACAGTAATAAATAACATTGAATTTTCAATAATCAAACATGTCCATTACACTAAGTAATATATTCCGAGGAAAAAATATCAACATAGAAAAAGATATCTACACCTAAAACATCTCAAACCAATCTAAGAAATAAATTGGGAAATTCTTTTCTAATCTATCAGTAAAATTCTTTAAGAAATCTGAAAGCATATTGGCCAACCAAGGAAAGACTTTTAGAGAGCTCTCATGCCACCTTCAAGGCACATTCACTTTGCACCATGTGGCACTCATCCCAAGGGTTGAAGTTTTAGTTAACTCTATCCCATAGTATTCTCTTACAAAAGCTACCGTAAACCTCCTATAATTCGGGACCACATTGACCTCCCATAGGCGATCTAACACTGCTTGCCATTCAGGTGGAAGAGTGTTTATTAAAGTCGGTACCTTCTCAAAATCCGACATAGGATAACCATTCAAGATTATTTCTTGTATCATCTGATTGACCCTGACCACGTGTGATACTACATCACCGTCGTTCCATCAATAATTAACTAACTTCGTCATTAGCCCTTTAAGTCTTGCATTTTCTTCGTTTGTTCTCGAAAATGCAGGTATGTATGCATAACGCATCATAGTTTCTACAACAAATGTAGTACAAAAATGAATTACTTATAATCCACAATAAACAAAAGGGAAAATACATAATTTTCCATGATTCATGCAACAAATGTAGAATAAAAAAATGATTACTTATAATCTATAATAAACAAAATTGGAAAATACAAAATTTTCCCCCCTTTTTTTTGGCCGATCAACGCTGGTCAATGTTGGTCAACGCCGGTCAACGGTCAATGGATGACTGGGTCAAGTCAACGGTTCAATGGGCCGGGTCAAACAGGTCAAATAGGTCTGGTCAACAAGTCAAAGGTGGTCAACAGTCAACGAGTCGAGTCAATGGCTGTTTGGTCGGGTCGAATTGGGTGTTGGTCGGTCGAGCCCGGTCGGGCCGAGTCGGCCGGACGGGTCGGGTCGGATGAACCGACTCGCACGTGCCGCGCGTGCGCAGGCTAACGTCACGCAAACGTCAGCTAGCACGGCACGCACCAGGCTTTCGCGCGTGCGACGCAAGTGCCTAGGAAACAAATCGGCGCGTGCATTGCACACGCCAATGACACTAGTTCCTTGCGGCTACACGTGGCGGTGCATCCGGTGACCTCTAACGGCAATCCACCACTCGTTTTTCTCGTATCGATGAGAGCTTCGACCCTGCGCTATCAAAAATGAATTTCGACTTGTAGAAAATCACAAAACAAGGTGAATAGTGCGCAGGTGTTGGGTTTTTCTGTCCCCGATTGACCGACAATGGCTTTTCTCGAATTTTGACCACAAAAATAATTGAATAACATAAAAAGGGAATCGGGAAACATGAACTAGGGCTCTGATACCAATGTCGAGAATACCTGAATCCTTAAAATGGATTCAACACTAAATTGAATTCCTAAAACGAATGCGGAAGACGAACCCAAGAGCAAACATGTATCACCAATTAAAGACACACCACAGAATCGAACGTACCTTATTATCCATAGATTAAACACCAATGTTGAAAATCTAGGAAGAATCTGATCTTGGTCTACCAAGAGGCGTACTGTTGCTTCAAGGGGAAGAAAACTTTGAAAGACGTACTTTCCTTTTTTCTTGGTGCATTCTCTTCTTACATTGTTTGGAGGGGGAGAAAACGTTTCTTCTGAAGGACGTACATTCCCTCAAAAGTTATGTCCTTTTTTTATTCCCTTCCTCAAAGCGTGTCCTCCAAGGGATGCAACCCCTCAACGCAACATCTCATCCAAAAGACACAGCCCTTCAACGAACCCTTTCATCCACGGGCCCTTAACCTGCGAGCCAGGTTCTTAGGCCCAACATGGGCGAACTGGCCCACTTAGGCTCATCAAGTCATAGACTAAACCCATCACCAATTTTCTTCCATCGACCACGACTACCTTGCTCAGTTGCCGATTTCTAATATTAGATTGCAGCTATCCTGTCGACAATGCACCACGAACTTTTGTTGATCCATCATGACTCAACACAAACTAAGCATCAATGTAACATGCATCAAAATTAAAAGAATAGCACTTGTTGTTAAAGAAGATAGCTACCATTATCCACATTTATCAAACTAAGCATCGAAGTAACATGCGTCGAAATTGAGGAATTATAATTGTAGAATCCTCATGACGCTTTGGTCCAAAAGATCCAAAATTAATGTCCCGCCCTCTTTCTTCCTAAGCTTTAGCAGACTAAGAAGAAATAGCTAGGGACAGCAGCCAGCAAAGTAATTGGGATGTAAATCCACTTAATCGTCCGCTTAGGACAATTGTAAGAGCAAAGCCGAATGCCACCAACATAAAGGCCAAAGAGAGGAAGAGAAAAGTGATGCCCATTATCATTTTTCTTGGTAGTGAATGGAGAATATCTTCAACTGTGTAGCATGGAGTTACAATAGCCAAGAACAACAGGGTGGTAGCCACAAAGGAGAAGAGAGCGAGAGCATCTACAACCATTCATAAAGATGAAGATTCTCATACTGCCGTCGTTGCCTCCAAATACTGTCAAAGCCGCAATGAAAGTTATTGTAATGATGAGAGTCGCGACGAGACGACAAGATGATGATGTATCCTTCATCCGTTGCCCTGCTTCTATGAGCAAATCTTTGCTATGTTCCACGAAAAATTCCCAGTATGTTTTCCCTATCCTTCATTTGCCCGCAATCCATAATTTTAGAAGAATGATCAATCTTATTCAATACCTTAAAAAAAAGGATGCCTATCAATGTAAAATATAATTAAAAAAGCACAAAAGGGTGACAAACAAATAAAGTGAACTGACCTCAAATTCGTACTTATAAATGAAGGATCACTCATTTCTTCCAGTACCTTCAGAAACATAAAGGATGCCTATGAATGTGAATGTAAGTAAATTAAAGAACACATAAGGGTGGCAGACAACTAAAGTAAACCAACATTGAACCACTGAAATTCCCTCTGCATAAGAACAATTGGTCTAGGAACCTTTGCTGGTACACATTCTGGTTGCCATTCTACTACTGCCTCCATCAGATCACGGTACATAAAAATGTCTTTAGTCAGTTGTGGAGCTCTGTTGTATGCCTTCACTAGTCTAATCAACTCACCGTCCTTGCACGACTTTGTCATCAGACTTCTTAAGAAATTGTAATCCCACATCAACTCTGGAAACTGGTCAAGACATGGCAATTTCAAGGATTCCGTGATATGCAGAGTCAAGAACATGCCTAAATCCATTAAAAATTTTACTAATTCTGAGGTTCCCATTCTATTCTTCTTCTTGATAAGAGCAAGTTTCACAAACTCAAGCAAGCATTTGTGCCTCGACTTTGATTCTCTAATCCTTTTGATGAAAGTTACTGCACGTAACAGTAAACAATTTTCCCACTATGAAGAATCAAAAGCTTAAATAGGCTTTTACATTTGGGTTGAGTTCTTATGTATATATACCATGGCAACTTCGTGTACCTGATTTTGTGGCAAGATTCCAGAATGATGTCTTGAACCACTTAGGGCGCATTTGATAATACTTTTGTTTTTAGAAACAATTTTTTATCAGAAATAATTCTTTTTAATTCTATTCTTTGAGAACAATTTCTAAGTATTTTAAGCAGTCTGGTAACTGTCCAAAATTTCAATTCTCGGAATAGAATTGGGTTTTGTACCGTACTCAAAATTTCAACTTCAAATCATTTTCTTTTAATTTTTAAATAATTTTATTACTTTTTTCCTCTTTTTTTTTTTTTTTCTTCTTTTCTTTTTTTCCTTTCTCTCTCCTATTCTTCTTCTTCAAGTGGCCGGTTGCTGGCTTTGGGATTGTCATGCCCCGATCCTCGAGCACGTGCCCATCTCTTGGTGATCGATAAATTTACGATGTCCCAAGACACGTCATTGATCCATTCATTTTTTTAATGCGCATGCGGAAGTGAAACAATTACCCTTGACAACAATCAACATGAGATAGAAAAGCAAGAAACATATTCACAACCAAAACACTTTTATAAACACATCGGTTTATATACAGACTAGTCTATAAATAGGATCTACCAAAGACTGGTCCTCAAAACAAAGCTGTCCTATAACCAGCTAGTCGAACACGTTCACCGATCCTTCAATCTCCACAGGCTCCGGGGGCATCGAGTCCTCCACAACTCCATCAAGAGGGTCAGCAGCAC
Source organism: Eucalyptus leucophloia subsp. euroa (assembly GCA_017140325.1). NCBI lineage: Eukaryota > Viridiplantae > Streptophyta > Magnoliopsida > Myrtales > Myrtaceae > Eucalyptus > Eucalyptus leucophloia. The sequence continues at coordinate 11,836,511 of CM029470.1, forward strand.
TCTTACTTAGAGTGGCATCGACTACCACAGCGGGAATTTCATAACCTTGGAGGGAACCCACACAGAATCCATTGAAACCATAGCAAAACCACGTTTTGAACCGATAAGGTACTCTTTGAGGTAGGCCCTCATCGACCCAGATGATGGTCACCATGAGTTCATAGACCCATTGACCCCTTGGGGCATGGTAATCAAAACTTCGCTCGGTAACCCTTAATGGCTGACTAAAACGTTCCAGAGGAACCGCCATCTAAGGAGCTGAAAAGGTTGAGCCTATGACGGGGTGAGACAATATCTTAGCAAGTTTACTCCCTAAACTCCAACTAGGAACAAAATACGCGTAGAGGCAACTATACACACAAGTGAGAAGACTTACCTTGCCTCAATTCCCTCGTGCACATCAGTACAGTTTATAATCTCAACCAATCAATTCAACCCAATCGATTTGATACCATCAATATCATCTATAAATTAATACCATCTATCAATCAATCTCATCTATCAATTCATCAATACAATCACTGCTCACACAAGCTAAATAGATGGTTATAGCTCTCACAAGCTAATATAGATGGTAGCTCGCACAAGCTGATATATATATAGGTAGATGGTAGCTCGCACAATCTGATATACGGATTGTTGCTCTCATAAGCTGATGATTTAATAATGCTCACACAAACCGATACACGATAAATTAATCCCGGCCAAGGACCTTGTGCTTTGCACACCAATTCCTCAATTAAACATAATGAATTTGGCCTAATATCATCCTATTAAAAATATCCAATAAAAATAATTGTATGTGGGTACATAGTCAGTCTGAGCCAAAATGCTATACATTTCTTTTAAAAAAATCTAACTATTTAATATAGTGCCTAAAACATTTTTGGTGTTAAAAAACGATGCCTCGATATTTTCTGATTTAAATATCGAAATTACACAATTTTGGGATAAATACTCAAAATTACAATCACCACTCAATTTGCATATAATAACATTCAATTAAATAAACCAAGCACACCATTGCAATCAGCACGAAATTCCGGTTACCGGCTATCCCGGTATAATTTTTGGAAAATAATAAATAATTAAATAAATACAAAAAATAATTAAATAAATACATTTAATTACCAAAAATGCAAACTCAGGCCGGAAATGCTTAATTAACCAATTGAGTGGGCCAGGAAAATTTCTGAACCTATCTAGATAAATAGCACAACTTATCTAATCTCTAATTAGGTTATTCTAACCACCTAACATGTACAAACAAATAATTAAATTGCTAATACATTCTAACTAACCACCCAAACCATACTTAGTCTAAACTAATCACCCCTTAAACGTCATTAACTCTCTAAGTAGAGTTTAGCAAGTAAACTCATCAGTTTAGTGATCCAGTGAGTCCACGATGACGGCAACGTGGAGACGGGCGACAAACCTCCTAGCAGCGACGCCAAGCGGGGCCCAGAAGAGGCCTGAAACGGCCCACAAAGCTCACGGTTGGGCTGGGCTTTCGGTCTCTACTTGTTGTTGGATGGGGCTACTCGAGCGGTCGGTTGAGGCCAAAATGGCAAGGGACGGGCGGAGGAGGCTACAACGGTGAATAGCGAAGGTGGACGGCAATGGCGGGGCTTCAACTGGACTTTGACGGTGGCTAGGGATCACCGGGGACGGCAAAGAGGCGTGAGGTTGGGTGGACGGGATTGAGCAGCTTCGGGCAGGCGAGTGGCTGGCGTGTGACGGTCCGGCGGCTCGAGAGGGCATGCGATAGGCTAGGGGGAGGGCTTGGCTGGTTTCTCTGCAAATTTTGGAGCTCAAAAGTAACAACAAAGAAGAAAGTAGGCTGCTTGTAGAAGAAGAAGCCAACTGAAGAGTGGAGGGTCACTCAAAGCCTCCAAAGTCTTCATTTCTATCTCTATGTCCATTGACAAGGCCCCACCACAATTGGCTGTCATCCAAGGCCAATTTGGTGCACAAAATTCCTCCTAGAACCATTCCCAAGTGGTCCAAAATGTTGAAGGACCCTTGGCCTACGAATTTTGACATAATTCCCCCAAATTGAACCAAATTCTTCTCCAATTGAGCCTAAATCGGTCTCCATAAATTCAACCAAGGTGCCATCATCCCATTCAAAATTTTTCCTCATCAATTCGTCCAACCGAAATCCCAAAAACATGATCAAAAAAGGTCCTATGATTTTCTCGGACAAAAATGGCCATACTTTGAAATTTCGCAAAAAATCTCGGTTTAGAGAAAAATCTTCATAGGATGAGTCATTGGTCCTAAAGTAAATTGTGACATGACATAATTTTTAATTTTCTGAAATCGGGTTCGATTTCACGGTTAATTTAAATCTTGTGCGATTTTAGCGTGACCTAAAATACCGGGTAACTTTTAGGAATTTTTAGTACAATTAACCTGTGGTCGATTATTTCAACTATCGATTGTTGTGGAAATCTTGAGTTCAAATGTGGACACAAGATACCAAAATGACAGAAAAATCAATCTAATGTCGATCGACGAGAATTTTGCAATTCGGTGGAATCACCCACACTAAATCACATGGCTCAGTCGAGTCGATCTGTCTCTAATCTCTAATTGATTTTTAATTGAGCCGTAATAATCCTTGCAGACTAGCACATCGAGCAATCGATTTTTGGTCGAATTCTCAAATTTATTACATTAAAATCCCTTAATAGCTTCATTAGATAGACTAGTTATCTCGAAAGTGATCAGCTCAGATAATAAAACTATAGGCGTGTCGATGAAAAGCCCGATTCATTCAATTGAAAATAGAACTGGAAATTCAAGATGTCACAAGGATGACCAGCGATTGGCCAGACAAGGGTCAGCGACCTCACCGGAGCGTTGCCGACACTCAGTGAGGCTGGCCCTCATCGGCTAAGCCTCGCTAGCAACTGAGCAAGGCTTGCCTAGCCTCACCAATGGCCAGGTAAGCCTCGACGGGGCCAGGCGAGGCCCGCCTGGCCACCGGCGAGGCTCGGCCTCACTAGATTGGGTGAGGCTAAGCCTCACCGGTGGCTAGGCTTGCCTCTAGTGAGCTCGCCGACTGGTTGCTAGCAACCAATAGTGATGGGCAGCTGACCGCAAATGGCGAAGGCGGCGAACAACAATCATGGCGGTGGTAGTAGATGAAGAAGAAGAAAAGGAAGAAGAACAAGAAAAAAATTAAAAAAAGAAAAAGAAAAAGAAAATATGGGCTTGATTCTAGAATTGTTCCCGAGAACAAGAATCAACTTTTATTATTATTATTATTCTTGATTATATTACAAATCTACCTCCAAGAACAACAAAATAGAAATTTGTTCCCGAGAATAAAAATTTAACTAAATACGATTCTATTTCAAAACTACTCCCAAGAACAAAAAAATATAAATTTTTACCATTTGGCCAGTTACCAAATAGGGCCTTAAGTGCTGGTTGGATCACTACAAAGACGAGAGAAGATTCATGTTAACAAATTAGGAATTGATGGAGAACAAAAAGGTACATGTGACACTCATGAAATGAAGATTGCACATGTAATTAAATATAATAATGCTTGAATATGTTAGAAAACAGCCAGGACCCCTCTATAACTTGAAATGCAATTATTTTAGATTATTCTATTTGGCAATTTGACATTGAGTAAGACTTCTCGACTAACTTCACATAAGGTTTAGATTGATATCATTTAGGGATTCAAAATGATTCACATATTTTTATTTTCCATTCATTGTTTACATTTTGTAATATAAATACATGTAAAGAATACATATCAAATCAGAGTATACACAAAGAAATTCTTCAAACTCCTTTTTTCTTTCACTTCATGTTAGACTAGTTTTATTAGATCGGACAAGAACCAACCACTCCTAGTATCGGGTGTTGATAGATTCAAGGGCCACATCCAAAATTATCTCACTAGAATATGACAACAAACATCATATAACACCTTATTGACACAAGGAGCCCAGGCAACCAATAAATAGCCATAATTAGTTTAATATGAGGTACACTTACGGCATGTGATACCCCATAACAAAGGTACGGCAGAGTAGCTCCACATGAATATCATAAATGGTTAACCACCATGGGAGTCACGTTTCATAATGCACCACGTAAAATAAGGGTGCGTTTGATAACATTTTAGTTCCCAAAAATAATTTATGTTCAAAATTAGTTTTTTTCTATTTTTATTCCCTAAATGAATTTCTAAACAGAAGAATGCGTTCAATAACTGCATAAAGTTTATATTCCCAAAATGAAAAAAGAACATAAATGCATTTGGTACAATCCAAAAAATTTCTATTCCTAATTTTTTTTCATTTAATTATAAAAATGTTACTAGAGACTTAACAATTCATGTTTGAATAAAATGGGACTTTTGTAAGGATTTAATTGATCAAGATATTCTAAGATGGCCTTAGAAAATCCAACATAATAGTTAGTCAAAGATGGATGGATGGAAATGGCAGCAAAGAGTCTCAATGATTTATAACTTATAATGTGAGGAGATTGACGGTAAATCTTTAAGCATTACAATAAATAGGTGCATAGACTTTTTGAGCTTTTTTAGCTGCAAGAAGAGGAGCAAACGTTGCTTGGTAGAATGGGCAATGACGGAACAATTGAGGATGGATGCCATCTTTGGTGTGCTTATTTGCACAAACTCATCTAACTTTCAAGCAAATGACATAGGAAATCCATGGAGCACAAGACAAATGGTCAAAAGACTTATTCAAAGCCATCTATTTTTCTATTAAAATAGAATTGCAAATGATCTTAAATGATGTCTCCAATATAATCTTAAGGGAATTAGATTGGAGTCACCAAGTTTTCATGACCTAGCATTGTCTTTAAAAGAAAACGACATTCAAAAATCCTCAGTAAAGCTTTAAAAACTTATTCCATTTTGAATCCAATTTTCATCAAAAGATTTTCACATTTTATTATGCTAAACTAACTCTAAACTAGAATTAAAACTAAAATCTAGTAAAACTACTCGAAATCTAATTTCTAAATGTTTTCCTAAATTTTTTAATTTATTTATATTTATTTATTTTTTTATTCCTAAAAATGGGAACTCATATTAGGTCAGGAGACTGGAACTTGTGTCGATTGTGTCATTAAGTATGAGGTTACGAGCATTAGAGTCCTAACATCATGCATTTGAGGATCCACATTACATATGTACTCGTAGCCCATAGTTATTTCAACGCCCAAGTCAATGCCTTAACTAAGCGATGGGGAAGGTAGCTACCGAAGTAGTTGGATGTACTAAATTCCCTTCAACCATTCGCCCATGAAGATCATAACTTTTCACTGTCTTGCTCTTTTCAATAAATAAAATGCCATGTGACACTTTTGCTCAGCTTTTTACGAAGACCATATGATAGTGTTGTTTACTTAATCTCCACTTCTCTTATCTCAAAAGTTTCTCTTTTTGGATTTTGGGAAAAGAATTAATGAAAAATCCCATATCATGTCCATCATGATCATTTCTCATTGGGCTAAAGCTCATGAATTATTTGTGTCATTTTTTCTTAAATTTTTTTTGTGTATGTGAGCCATTCAAATTCGATATATCGTCTGTTTGGGATTTGGGCCATCTCAATAAGACAATTTAAGTTTTTGTCAATCTCAAACAGGATAATGAAAATAACGTCCCAGTTTGGCGTACCTGGCTTTATGGCAGCAGTCCAGACTCTAATTATCTTATTGAGACAACATAATACACTTAACCACAAAACACCGCTAAAAAATTTAGCTTAAGCCTTCAAGGGATCCCAGGAGGGCTGTCTTAAGCCGATGGTTACTTTAATGACTTTTGATAGTTGAAAGATAGACATGGTCTCATTCAAAGTAGAAAAACTACCATCACTGGATATCTGGATTTCATCTGCAAGAAAAATGCTGTCGAGTGAAAATTGTCCAAAAAGTCCAAAACCATTTAATTTTGCCAATTGAATTATAAACATTTTCAAGTTTTGCCAATTAAGTCCATCTAGTAAAAATTGGCCGCAAATTGTTGACATAGCAATCTAGTCAGCACCGACCGTCCTATGTATCACAGCTGGTGCTGACGTAAACAAATTTTAATAATTTTTCTAATTTTATTATCTTTCATTTTTCTTTTTTTCCCTGTTTTGTTTCAAATGGCCAACGCCCCCCCGCCCCTAGCCCTCCAAAATCTTGGCAAGGACCAAGAAGCCCTCCCAAGTTAGGGGTGAGGGTCACGCTCCTCGTCGGATCTGGCAAGGCAAGGCGTGGCGATCCTCGCACAAGCCTTTACTAGCCTTAGCAAGGAGCCACGACCCCTTGCCCAAGGGCCAATGGAAGTTGCCGACCCTTGGCCAATGGCCATCAGCCCTTTGACAAAAAAAAAAAAAAAAAAGAAAAAGAAAAGAAAAGTATCAAATAATTAATAAAAATTCTAAAAACATTAAAATAATATAAATAAATTGTTCACGTTAGCACCAGCTATACTATGTAATCAACAATTTTTAGCAAAAATTGACTAAATAGACTCAATTAGCAAATTATGAAAGGTTTAAGACTCAATTGGTAAAATTAAAATGTTTAGAACTAAATTGTCAAAAGTGTTATAGATTTAGGAATTTTTAGAGAATTTTGCACTTTTTAATTTTAGACCACAAAAAGTGTGAAGATAACCTCTTCCCTCTAACAAATCTAGCAAGAATTCTAGAAAACAATTCTTAACCACAGCAACCCAATAAGTCCCCATGTCTCAAGCCTTTTTCAGGCAGAATGACGCTAGAAATGCCAAAAGTTTTTTCAGATCACTTACGTATCATTTTAAAAAAAAAAAATAGTCACTTAAATGCCAACTCCGATTTTGGTCACTGGAAATCCGGTGTGGCCATATTTTATTAATTTCGGAGTTCTATGTGGCTCACCGATATGCCCAGTTAGTATATAATCCCTAAACAACGTTGCATAGACAAGTTGACGAGTGATTATTTGAGTGACACAAATCATAAATATGGACCGTTTGAATGCCAATTATTGTTAAAAGTATTGTTTGATTCATGATCACTTCAATGCCAATCTCAATTAAAAAGTGATCATTGTGCAATGTCGTTTTGGACGTCTGCGTGGGCTAGATTGTTTTAAAATGTGCCATCATATTAAAATTTCAATTATAAATTCTACACAATCAATTTGGTACTTAAGTGATCATTTTTTCTTTCATTTGGCACTTATGTGAGCCGGCAAAAACTTTTGACACTAAAGTGAGCACCGTATACAACTTTTGACACTTCTAGTGTCCTTCTCTCCCTTTTTACCACCAAAAAAAAAAAAAATCCTCCCAAATCATCATGGAAGAACAACACAAGTCAAGGTACCAAATGTACAGGATGCACACTCCCAAAACAAGACAACATAAATTATGCCGGACTCTCTCTATCGTTCATTAGAATGGAGCACAGGGGAAAAAAATTATGTAAAGGTAAGGAAATCACTTTTGCATTGGTTGAATACGATGATCTGGTGAATTTCTTGATGGTTTGTTGTTGTTTATCAAGTTCAGCTGGGCTACCTGATCACATGTGTTTATCCAATAACAATTGCAAATCATCAGATCTCTCTCGGACAGCAGATGTCTGGTCGATAAGTGATTTACAGTTGCTCCATGTAATGCTTTTCTTCCGCCCTCCCTTTCTTTGCAAACAACATATTTTCAATGGATTTTGATTCAGTGCACTAGTAGGGTAAAAATTTCCATACATAAGTTAATAACAGATATACAATTTTCATTTTTAGCAGGTAGATTTATTTCACAAACAGCTTTGCGCTCCCATTCTAAGATTGCTCATGTAAAAAAACGTTTTATACTTGCAGTGTAACACATATATCTACTTCTAAGGGCTTTTATCCTGTACAATGGCGATATGAAAATTTCTTCACACAAGCTATTTTCTAGATAATAATACATGATCAACTTTTATTTTTTGCATGTAACTTTATTCCATAACCAGGTTTATGTTTCCATTCTGACACTATTTGTATTAGAAAAAAAGCTTTTATGATGACGATTTAAGTATATCTATGTTATATATCTATAATATTTTTATTTACCGTTGTTAGACCCGTTCTGTCTGAGCAAAATGGGGAAAATCTTTCCCTTCACCTCTTTCTTTTTTTATTTTACATTGTCAACTCAAAAAATCTTCCAAACATGATATGAATTTGAATCGTGCTAATGTGTTCTTCTCGTAAAAGAGATATATTGACATTTTTAACTGTCTTATAAAATGAGAACATAGTTATTGACAATTAATAAATTTTTTCCATACATATAGCTTAACATGGGTATTCTCAAAAGGCTACTATCGCAATTTTTATAAGAAAAAATAATTAATTGAATATGGAACTTATGTTGTCTTTGAAAAAGCAAGGAAAATGGGAAGGATACAAATTTAGATGGAAAGTTGATTAACGAAATTAGCTCATAATTAAAAATAAAAAGTAAAAGATAGAACGCTTTTTGTTGCATCGTGGGACGCGGATACGTCTCAAAATGTGAAATAATTGAGCACTTTATCTTCGCTGTCGATATATTGTAGTTATAATAAAATATCAACATTACGATAATGTACTAATTTGAAATTTACCAACGGTTATAGAAATCTACCGACTAGGATAAATTTTCGAATTTTCCCTTGACTGGACCGGAACTCGTCCTTGCCAACATTAAAAAATGGGGAGAAAAATAGAGAAGCCATGCCTATCATCATCTTCTTAGGTAGCGAGTAGAGAAGTCTCCTGCCACGTATCGGGTGCTGATAGATTCGGGGGCCACACCCATAATTATATCACCAATATATAACAACAAACATCAAATAACATCTTATAGACACACGAGGTACATTGGCAGCCAATAAATAGCCCTGATTCAATTTTGATACGAGATACACTTACAATATGTGATACCCTATAACCAAAGTCTGGCGGAGTAGCTACACTTGAATACTCATAAATTGTTAACCACTGTGGGAATCTCGTTTCACAGTACACCACAGAAAATAAGGGTCCTAAGAGCATGATGCGTTTGAATATTTGATGATCCTCATCACAAATGTTCCTCCCGGCCAATAGTGCCTTCGACCATTTCAACGCCCAAGTCAATGTCTTAATTGGGAGATAGGGAAGACAGCTACCAACGTGGTTGGGGACGTAACTGCACTTCTACCTCAGGACGATGTTGACTTTTGCTCCACAGATTTGTTAGGATGTGAATGTATTTGGGTTATTTCATTGTCTTGTCCTCTTCGATAGATAAGTCAGCTTCTTTTGGAGACCACATATTGTTGTTTGGTTAATCTTCACTTCTCTTATCTCAATAGATTCTTAAATTAAGACAACCCCTCCCTTCATTGAAATAAGGTCCAAGGTGTGTGCAAGGAAGCACGGACACGTTCAAAGAGCCTCCGTGTCGTGTCGGACATGCTCGAACACAATCAAATTCGCTCGGACACGCGGTCAACACTTGTTGGAGTTTCCAACACGTGGTCAACTCTTCCGACACGCTACAATGCGCATGTCTGGAGGTTTGTGGGTGGATTTGCAGGTGCGAAAGGAAGAAGGTGATGGAGGGTGGAGGCAAGGGTGAGGGAGATGAGGCGATGCTGTGAGCAACGGCAAGGGAGGGCTACATGTGACATCCTAAATTTTTTATTCTACTTTCAATTAAATAGATCAGAAATTTCTTCGACGCCCCTATAGTGTTATTCTCATAGCTGATCACTTGTGAGATAACTAGACTATTTATGGAAGCCATTAAGAGATTTTTAGGCAAATAGACTTGAGGATTTAAACAGGAATGCTCATCTGTCAAGATCATTACGGCATGAATATAAATCGATTAGAAATTAGAGATAGGTCGATTCGACTGAAATGCATGGTTAAATGTGGGTGATCCCACTAAATTGCAAAATTCTCATCGATCGGCACTAGTTTGATTTTTCTATCGTTTTAGTACATTGTGTCCGTATTTGAAATCTTGAGATTTTTACGACCACCGAGAGTCGCCAATGTGTCGAAGGGGTTCATTGTGGCTCGAAGAAGATCGGCCATAGGTCATTTGCACTAAAAAGTTTTGAAAGCTACCCAATAGCCTAGGTTACGCTAAAATCTCGTCGGAGTGAAATTAACCGTGAATTTGAATCCAATTTCAGATATTGAAAGTTTTGTCATGTCACAGGTCATTTTAGGAACGTCAACTCAGCCTCCAAAGATTTTTCTGCAAACTGAAACTTTTTGGGAAAAAGTCGTCCTAGAGCCGTTTTTGTCTAGAAAAAGTTAGGGATTGTTTTTTATCGTGAAATCGGGATGCAAGTGAGATTAATTGGTGAGAAAAAATACCAATTGGATCAATGAGATGTTGATTGAATTTATAGAGACCATTTTGTGTTGATTCAAGAAGATGTTGATGTCCAATTGGAACAAAATCATGGGAAATTCGTAGCCTCCCCTTGCCATGACTTGTGCACCACCTCAAAAGGCTTCTAGAAGACTAAGAATGGCTGAGAATGGCTAAGGATTACAGCTGGGTTAGCGGGGACCTCCATGGGGGACAAAGAGATGAGATAAGAGAGAGAGTGGTCCCCTTGCCCCCTCTCTTCTTCCTCCCCCAACCCTGCCATTGACCCCCTCCTCACCTTCCCTCTTTGCCGTTTGAATGGCCAGCAACCTCGAAAAAGCCAGCCAAGACCGCCGACACCATTTGCTGCCCACCGGTGCCGCCGCATGTCGTCCATGCCCCGACCAGACCACTCACCTCGCTCGCCGTGGACTCCGTCGTCCCAACCGCGTCCCCCATCATTCCGGTCGCTGCCTTGCCCCGTACGATGCCCAACAAGCACCTGAGTCGTCGTGAGCAGCTGCCGAAGCTTCTATGGCCACCGTTTGGACCTAATTTGGCCTCCTCATCCAATCTCGGTCTATTGTCGCCTCAACCAAGCCTTCTACCATTTGTTTCAGCCACCAAACATAAGCAATTAGAGTGGGTTTCCAGTAGTGTTCGTGGCCCATTTTGGCCCGCTTCCGGCTCCAAAAACTAGGCCCATTTTGGAAAAAGTTGAGCCCCGTTGCATCCCCATCAATTTGAACCGATTGGATCGCTTAACAAGTGAGTTTAACTTACTAATCATCACTTAGTAAGTTAAATATGCTTATGGGTTGATTAGTTTATGCTAAGATGGATTAGGTTGTTAAATTAGATTAGATTAGTGAATTTAATTATTTACTGATGCATGTTAGGTGGATAGTTAGTATAATTAGTGAGTAAATAGACTCTAGTAATTATTTAATGAGTCTCGGAAATTTTTCAGGTTCGTTTCAACATCCAATTAGGCATTATGGGTCTAAGTTGGATTTATTGGCATTTATTTATTATTTTTCCTATTTATTTATTTATTTATTTATTTATTTATTTTCTGAAAATTAGACCGGAATAGCCGGTGACCGGAATTTCATGCTGATTGTAGTGATGTATTTCGTTTATTTAATTTTTTGTGAGAATTAAAGGTGATTTGTGGTTTGGGGTATTTTATCCCAAAATTAATTAATTTCAATAATTAATTAGAGAGTCACCAAGCATTGGTTTATAACGCCTAAAATATGTTATGGGCTGTTGAAAGCGGTGGGATGTTTAAAAAGTGAAATTAGTATATTTTGGCTAAGGCCAACTGTGTACCCACATACGGCTATTTTTATCGGAAATGATAAAAATGGTAAAGTGATTATATGGTTTGGGATGGTATATTATATTAGTCTACGGGCGATATGTCAGCTTAGATTGAGAGCAGTATACCGGTATACTATATCAATACAAGGGCTTTGATATGTCAACTTAGCGAGAACAATATACATTATCAACTTAGTGAGAGCAAAATTATTAGCTTAGAGAAAACATTAACAGTATACTATATCATCTCACGGGCTTTGATATGTCAACTTAGATTGCGAACAGTATACTTTATAAGCTTAGAGGGAGCATTATTAGTGTACTATATCAACCCAATAGTTCAATATGTTAGCTTAGATTGGGAGCAGTACACTATTTATCAGCTTAGCGAGAGCTATATTATCTATTTATCAACTTAGAATAAGCAATCCTAATACGGTTGGACTTACAAATAGTATTGATTGGGCCGGTCGTGATGACATGTAATCAACTAGGTCAATTGATCAATAGTTCGATTATATTTGATTGGATGATGTGATTGTCAGTATTTATTAATTAAACTAACTTGTAGGAAGGAATTGAGACCAAGGTATGCTTAGTCAACTCTTAAGGCATATTTTCTTCTTAATCGGATCTTAGGGGGTTGAACTTACTAAGGCATAGTCTCGCCCCATTGTAGAATCACATTTTCAGGTCCCTAGGTGACGGTCGTGGAGAGTCGGAAGTCCCGGAGTTTGGGAAGGAGGAAGAAGCATAATCGACGAACCTGTATGACTAGTTAGTCATAAAACAGTTCCTTTTTTATGAGCCGACATTTTTGTAACTAGCCTAGTCTTGTGTATAAACCCGTTTGTTTATAAAAGACTTGTTGTGTTTTTAAAAAGTTGGCCCTGTTTTCCTATCACATTATTTTATTGTCTGGAGATTTATATTTGTTTCCGCATGTGTAATTAAAATTGAATGGGTTGGTAATGCGTCCTAGGACATCGCTATTATATCGACCAAACAGAAATGGGCATGTGCTCAAAGGGTCAGGATGTGACATCCTTTTGTGATTAGCCACGAAAGTCATTGATCCCCAGAGAACTCGTCGTGGGCCATCAACGGATAAGTGCTATCGAAGCAACGCGCATAGGAGTATGCCAAAGAAACGACCATGACAACCCCGATCAACGAGATAAGGTCTCACCCATGACAAACTCAGTAACTGAAGATCAAAATAATGCTACATGAGCTTTGGGAAAGGCAAAAACAATGGCTATTCTTACGGAATCGTCTTGAGGACATTTTATCAAACACTTAATATACGCAAACTGAGGGGCAAGGAGCAAGGATGATCGAGCCCGAGCTCGAGCCGGGATTTCGAATGAACTACATACCAGTCCCCAAAACCACAACGCACACACAAATGAGGCCAAAACTCGCGCGAACCGGACAAGGTTAGCCCGGTCCAGCGAGCCCAAAACAGAGCACAAAAAGGGGTACGAGCATTCGGATGAAGGAGCCCTATCCATCTCAATGGCATCAGACAGTGGGCGAGCTCAATAGATCAGGCTACGCTCATCCGCCTTGCGCATCTCCAAGTAGGGATCCTCAAGAAATCGACACCCAAAACAAAGGCGAACAAAACCAAACCAAAACTTACCGTGAGCTCTGCTCGAGGAGAGGGGTAACGTCAGCGGGTCGTCAGCCGGGTTTCAAGTGTGTTTGTCGACCGAGAGCTTTAGCTCACTCTCAATATCTCGCTCGACTCTCTTTGCTCACGGTCTCCCTCTTGCTCGAATCTCTCCTCCCTCCTTTTCCCCCTTCCTTTTCCCTTTCTTCTTTTTATTGGAGGGCCAAGATGGAAGATGAGTTCTTAGGAGCACGTTATAGGCTCAGGATACATTCAGACAAATTTAGGTGTCGGCTGATTCATTTAGAAAGTTGACTCACTTTGTTTTTATTTTCTCAGTGTTTCATAAGCAAAAAAGCTATTTGAAGGCACCGAGACATAAACATTCATTAAACGTAGATATCACGGACAATGTTAGGAATTTTCAAGTGCTATTTATTCTTTTGTTGGCATGCCTTTCAATTATTGGTAGGGGTGTGCAAAAAAATCGAGACCGCCTAGACCGTTGGGAACCAGACCAGAACCGCTTAGAACCGGTGGTTTTTAAGGGAACGGTCCGGTTCCTAGTTCCAATTTATGAGAACCAATAGGTACCGGTTCGGTTCCCAGTTCTATGGGCAGATTCGCCCACCTGCCCACTCGGACTAGACAAGTTATATTTATAATAATATATTAATTTTTAATATTAAAAAATTCGAAATTATCAAATCTAAAATTTATGGGTCCAATCATCATCTTATCTCAATTCACTACTCTCCTACTCCATCTCGTCTCTCTTAGTTCAAAATCTCCCCGAGCTCCCTCTTCCTTGCCGATTCATCTTCGAATCTACTCATCTCCCTTTGATCCTAATCTGAACTCGGTGAAATATTGAGTTAACTCTCTTTTCCTCCCTTGAACTTGGACTCTCTCTCCATGTCGTCGCCACCTTCGCATTCACTATCACTATCTTCCTCTTCGTTCTTGGGCTCGTCCCACTTCTATCTTCTCTTATACTCCTCCCCATCCTCAGGCTTCTCCCCATCATCCTTATCTTCGAGGATGGGCAAATTCTAGATCTAAGGATGGCTCATCGTCCTCATTGTCCTCCTTATTGTCGATCTTGAGAGAGGAGTGGGAGATGTCACGCCCCGATCCTCGAGCACGCACACATCCTTCTACTTGGTTGATTTTATAATGCGATATCCCAGGACTAAAAATCGCCGACCCTTTCGTTTATTAAGCACATGCGGAAGCAATTATAAATCCCCAAACAGTAACACAATGGGATAGAAAAGTAATGCCATATTTTTCATATTGAAATCCACAACCAAACCTTTATACGTGGCATAACTCAAAGTCTATTCACAAGACTATTCATAACATTCTAGTCTCACACTATTCACATTTAGACATGATTCACAAAAGGGATGGGATCTCAATCCACATCTGGGTTGTACTCAAGATCTCTCTCTGGATCATCTTCTACTTCAAAATACTTTCTCCCCTTCAGGTTCTTCCTCCTCAGCTTTTCCTCAGGGTCCTGAAATGGTTATTCAATAACCAATGAGACCACGTCTCAGCGAGTCCTACCCCCTAAGACTCGATTAGTAAACTAATACGCCATACAGTTGCCTAAGCACAACACGAGTCAGAGGACTTACTGATATAGCTAGAATAAGTACCTAGAGGGGGGTGAATAGGTACTTAAAAGATTTTTCTCGATAATTGCACAATACTAGACAGTTGATAGATTTGAGACAAACAATAATCAAAGACTGAGAGAAGGGAAGAGAAAATTGAACACGCGGTTTATAGTGGTTCGGTTTATTTCAAGCCTACGTCTACTCTTCTGCACTGATAGCTTATTGGCTAGATTCCACTATGAACAAAGAGATGTTACAGCGTTGTTCTCCCTTGATTTCTCGATGTAGATGATCTACCACACTAGCTCAAGGTATCACTAAGTATAGACACTCTTTGTATATACAACTTCGCTCAAAATATATCAACTAATAATCAAGGTGCTTTAGACTCTGGAATTTCTCTATCGATCATGCATTAAAGTAACTAGAACGTCTTCCTTTTATACTCCTTTATGCCATCATACCCGTTGGCACTTACTAAAGGAATTCCTCCAATCTACCCATTGGAGGGAATCAATCAAGAAGATCATTCGAGCTATTAAAGGAACCTGACGATAGCCCATCAATCCTGTTTGCCCATACAATCAGGATCTTGGTTTCCAAGAATAGAACCTTCCAAGAATATTTCGTCGACCATCGGATCTTCAAACGATCTTGATTACGAATAAAAGAATCTGTTATGTTTATCCAGCCAAGAGATCTTTTCCAGAGGATAAGACTAAATCCTCAACCAAATACTTCGGCTCTGGATTGCCTTTGTCACTGGATTAGAAAAACTGTCAATGAGAATAGTCTTGAGTCTTGAGTCTTGAGTGCTGAGTCTGGTGATCTGAAAGTCTTTAGACTCTAAATAGAAGGTCTGCAATTATCCAGACTAGACTGATAGAAACGTTTTGTCAGCTTCAAAATATTCTGGAAAGATTTCTCCAACAATCTCCCCCTTTTTTATGGTGACAAAACTTTCCTGTAGATTTGAACAACTTTGACCTGCAAAACATTACTCAAGCAATATGGCTATCTCATAAAGATTAATAAAATCAACTAGACTCTGCATCCATAGAAAATCGGTTAGTCTTTCATGAGTAAAACCATACAACAACACTTGATATAAATGCAAACAGTCAAGCATCAAAATCTATACCCAAGTTAGTCAAATTCAAGTTCACACCCAAGTCATACTCAAAAACAAACATTCAAACACAAAAGAAATTTAAAGTCAAAGTTTAAAGAGTTCAAATTGCAATTCTCCCCCTTTTTGTCATCATTAAAAAGGTGATAAAAGAGTCAAGTCTGCTTGGGAATGCGCACAATCTAGAAATCTCCCATTGACTGTACGATGTCTTCCAGCCTCTTCAAGTCTTCCCATAGATGAGCCACCTCTTCTCCTTTGGCATTGGCTTGAATTTAAAGAGCAAGGTCTTTCATTTGATCCGCTAGGGTAATAGAAGATGCTTGTCCAGCATTCTTCAGGACTTGAAATTCATAGTCCAGAGCATAGATTTGACCCTGCATTTCCAAAAGAACATCAAGGATACGACGAAAATCTGTTGTATTGTCCGTCTGTGTGCTCGCATTTGCTCTCTCGGATGGAGTGAAGGCAGACGATGGAACTTCGATGTAATCGAGCAGATTTGGTGTTGACGTATCATGTCCTTCCTCAGGCATTTGAGAAGCCTGAAAATCTTCTGGATTTGCTGGTGAGCGACTCACACCTTCAGTGTTGATAAGATATGGTGTAGTCCTTCCTTGCTCGCCATCTCCCCCTGTCTCTAGGACCTCAATTGGGGAAGAGTGATGGTCATACTCTTCGGCGTCTTGATTCCCTTTCTCCGGCTTCATCTCGCAGACTTTTCTTTCACCGCTTCTCCTTCTTCTTCAGCTTCTTTCTCTTTGTCTTCTTTCTCTTTTTCTTGTTGCTCCTCTGCTTCTCTGTTCTTTGCTTGTCCCTCTTCTTCTCTCTGTTCTTTTTCCTCTGCTTCTTTTCCTTTCATCTGTCGTTATGTTGATTCAGGTACAGAACGTCTGGTCCTTTTCAATGCAGAGATAGTAAGATCTTCCTCTTCATCTTCATCCTCCAAGATAACAGTTCTTTTCTTTTTGGATGGAGCACCCATGGGCTCCTTCCCTTTTCTCTTAGATGTAGAAGATGCTGGAGTCTTCACTTTGAACTTCTCCATTGCCTTATTAAGCTCTTTCAGACGCATTTTTGTCAGCATTTTCAAACCCACCACCATTTTGTCGCATGGTCGAACACAAAGAGTATGTGGAGGTTCAATGTTCAAGTGTCTGAAGATCTTGGTCACAAGACCTAGGTAAGGCAATTGGCCCTTGTCCTTCACCGTTGCTCTGTACATGTGAAAGAGAATGGTGTGAGGAAGAGAGAACTTCTTCCCTGAATTGATCGCGTACATCAATTTCGCCTCGGAGTTAGACACGTCAGTCTTGGATGTAGACTTTGGCCTGATACAGTTGATCACAATTTTGTGAAGTAAAATGTTGATGGCATGCATTCTTGTGTAGGTAATTCTTCCCTCTGTAGTCCTGTCTTTGACAAGCTCCAGTGTGGTACGAGCAATCGAAACTTTGATCGGTTGATAGCGTTCTCTTTCAACTCCAATTATATCCGCCAACATGTCCACATTTACCACATAGTCGTGGTCTCGAACACTGAAGGATATTCTATTCGCATCTAAAAAGCTAAGATTCGAATAGAAGTGTGCTGTCAATTGCGCATAACCGTCTGTAGTATCGGAGCAAAATTCCTCAAATTGAAGCAGATTGAACTTCTCCCTTAAGTTCACATTAATGGCATCCTAGAAATCGAAATCAACACTCTTAGGGTTTATCACCCCTCGTTTCAACAGTCTGAAGAACAGATTCTCCTGTTCCTTCGATTTAAACAAATCCATCCTTTTTCCCTTCACCTTCGCAGCAACACCCATTCTATGTTGAAATTCAAGGAACATTTTATCATCATCGTTCCCGTCAGTCGGATTCAGTTCCGATACACGAGGGTCACTTGGAATGTTCGCAAGTGCTTCCTCAGCCTTTCCTTTAGGAGCAATTCCCAAATCCTCCATTCATCGCAAAAAGATATACTCATTCCCATAATTCTTTTCTTTAAGGAAATCATCTATATAGTTCAGCGGAGTCCTAGTGCTTTTCAATGCAAGATAGAGCTTGTAAATAAAAGAGGGTTTTTGGACTCTTACAAGGTCTGCGTCCTCGATTATTTCTTCCTCCGGTTGTTAACCCACACCTTGTGGGTAGATGATAAAGAGTGACATGGTGGAGAGTGAATCGGGCTCTGTTGCTGACTTGATAAGTCTTCTTCTTCGATGAGATCGAAATGGGTAGGCCCCTCCCTCATTCTCTGTGGTCCCCTGTTTGCGATTCTTGAAGACTTCCTCGAAGAAGACATCATTCCTTGTCGTTGAAAGATTCCTTTACTCGCTTTCCCAAGAAAAGATGACAACTTTCTCAAGGATGAATACGAAGTAGAGACAGGATTGGGAGGAGAATGCCTTTTTAGGGTTTTGAAGATTAAGCGAGGAAAACTGTATATATATAACTCAGTTTAAAAAGGAAAAAACCAATCAGCACAGAGGAAAATGAACAGACGCCTCTTTTGAAATCGATAACTGCCAAATATAAGTTAATCTTTTTGGAAAGACAAGATTCTGTTTTTCACGAAATTTATAAATTAACTGAACTAATGATCGTACATTTTCGAGATTGAATATAATAACAACTTACAGTCTATAGCCATGAATGTTTGAGTCTGAGGGTTTGAGAGTCTCTAGACTTTAACTTCTTCAAGCTTCAAAATGTTGAGTCTGGAACGGATAAAATCGAATTGATTTTTCTCCAAAGGCTTTGTGAATATATCCACTAATTGGCTCTTTGAATCAACAAATTGAATCGAGATTTCTCCATTTTGAACATGATTTCTAATGAAATGATGTCGAATCTCTATATGCTTTGCTCTTGAGTGAAGGATTGGATTTTTAGTGAGATTGATTGCGCTGGTGTTGTCACATCTAATCTCTGTGCATGAGTCTTCAATTCCAAAGTCTTGTAGCTGTTGTTTTATCCATAGAATTTGCGAACAGCAACTTCCAAGAGCTACATACTCGCTTCGTTGTTGAGAGAGCCACCGTGCTTTGTTTCCTTGAAAACCAAGACATTGTCCTGCTTCCAAGCAACTGGCAAGTTCCCGAAGTGCTCTTTCTGTCAACTCTGTAACCGGCCAGATCTGCATCTAAATATCCCAGAAGATTAAAGTCTCCCTTCTTAGGATACCAAAGACCTATGCTTGACGATGAAGCAACGTATTTAATAATACATATCGTAGCACTGAGATGGGATTCTCTAGGATCTGATTGAAACCTAGCATAGATGCAAACACTCAACAAAATGTCAGGTCTAGAAGTAGTAAGATAAAGAAGTGAACCAATGATGCTCTTGTACAGCTTTTGATCAACTTTCTTCCCTTCTTCATCTTTGTCTATCTTTAGAGAACTTGACATTGGTATGTCGGTCTTTTTGCACTTTTCCAGTCCAAACTTTTTGACAAGATCATTAGCATATTTTTCTTGATGAATAAAAGTTCATTCCTTCAATTGTTTTATTTGGAGTCCAAGAAAGAATGTTAACTCTCCCATCATACTCATTTCAAACTCATCCTGCATAGACTTAGAAAATTTCTTGCACAGGCTTTCATTAGAGGATTCAAAAATAATATCATCCACATATATTTGAACAAGTAAAAGCTTTTGTTTTCCTTTTTGATAAATAAAGTAGTATCTACTTTACCTTTGACAAAACCATTATGTATTAAGAACTTACTTAGTCTGTCGTACCAAGCTCGAGGTGCTTGCTTTAAATCATACAAGGCCTTTTTCAGTCTGAAGACTGAGTTTGGCTTCTTTGGGTCTTCAAACCCTGGTGGTTATTCCACATAAACTTCTTCATGGATAAATCCATTTAGAAAGGCACTTTTGACGTCCATTTGGAATAACCTGAAATTTTTATAACAAGCAAACGCAAGTAATAGTCGAATAGCTTCTAACCTTGCTATTGGAGCGTAAGTCTCATCATAGTCTATTCATTCTTCCTGCGTATATCCCTTGGCCACGAGTCTTGCTTTGTTTCATACGACTTTTCCTTTCTCATTCATCTTGTTCCTGAACACCCATTTAGCTCCAATAACAGTTTTACCTTTTGGTTTAGATGTCAATTCCCAGACATCATTAATGTTGAACTGTTTGAGCTCTTCTTGCATAGCTTCAATCCAGCTTTCATCAGATAAAGCTTATTCTATGCTTTTTGGTTCAATTTTGGAAATGAGAGCCACAGCACTAGACTCTTCACGCCTTTTGGATTTGGTGCGAATTTCTTCATTAATTTCACCGATAATGAGATCTTTGGGATGACTGGACTTATGCTTCCAGTTATTGGTTGATTTGTCTGGTTGATGATCTCTTTCTTTATTTGAATCTTCACGAACAACTTGATGCTGGTCTTCCAGAGTCTGAGATGCTTCTTGAGTTGTAAGCTTTGGAGAGTCTGGAGTAGGTTCAGACTCTTCATGATGAGTCTGACTGGATTCATCTTGCGTAGAGTCGTGAAATTTGACATTCATTGACTCCTCCACAGACTGGCTCTTCTTGTTATAGACTCTATAGGTTTTGCTTGATGTAGAATATCCAAGGAAGATGCCTTCATATGATCTTTCTTCAAACTTACCAACTCGATCTTTAGCATTTTTCAATATAAAGCATTTGCAACCGAACACATGAAAGTATGAAACAATAAGCTTCTTATCTTTGAATAACTCATAAGGGGTTTTCTCTAGAATAGGTCTTAAGAAGACTCTATTGATGATATAGCACACTGTTGAAACAGCTTTAGCCCAAAATCGTGAAGAAATCTTACTTTCAATTAAAAGAGTTCTAGCCATTTTTTAAAGAGATCTATTCTTTCTTTCCACAACTCCATTTTGCTGAGGAGTATATGGAGAGGAGAACACATGCCTAAAGCCAGATTTATCACAAAATTTTGTAAAATCTTGATTTTCAAATTCACTTCCATGATCTGTTCTTATACTAGAGATAACACATCATTTTTCATTTTGAACCTTTTTAGCAAATTTCTCAAAATACGAAAAGGTTTCGGACTTACTTCCAAGGAAATATACCCAGGTAAATCGGGAGTAATCGTCCACAATTACTAGGCAATATTTCTTACCTCCAATGCTCTGGGTTCTGGTTGGTCCGAAGAGATCCATATGTAGCAACTGTAGTACATGATTAGTAGAGACATGATTTATTGGCTTAAATGAATTTTTTACCTCCTTTCCCAGAATACATGGAGTGCATGGATCAGACTTTTGGTATGGTAATTTAGGTAGACCTCGAACAAGCTGCTTTGTAGAGATTTTGGCTAATTGCTTCATGTTGATGTGACCAAGCTTTCTGTGCCATAAGCTTGCTTCGTCTTGAATTGAGATTAAGCATTGCGATTCATTAGGTTTCACATCCAAGAGATAGATGTTTCCATGCCTTCGACCCATGAAAGATTGAGTAGAGTCTTTACTGGTTCTAGAACATATTCCTTCTTGAAAGAAGATCTTAAAACCAGTATCACACAGTTGACTGATGCTGAGAAGATTGTAATTGAGTCCTTCCACTAGAGAAACATTACTTATTGTGAGATTTCCAATTTTCACAGTTCCAAATCCCACAATACTTCATTTGCTGTTTCCTCCAAATGAAACTTTTCAACAATTTACTTGAACAAGCTTTATGAAGCAATTTGAGTCTCCTGTCATGTGTCTTGAGCATCCACTGTCAAGATACCACTTTACTTTTTTCTTGATGGAGACCTGCATTTAAAAGAGAGTCTCAAGCTTTCTTTGGTACCCAAATTTTCTTGGGTCCTTTGGTGTTAGTAAGATAAACAATATTAGCCCATACTTTCTTAACAGGTTTCCAAACCATAGGACACTCTTTTTCAAAGTGATCCGGACTGTTGCACTTTGAACACCTGAGGGCATTTTGACCTACAAACTTTACAAAAACCTTCTTGAAATGATTTTTATAAGCCTCTCTCGAGGGTCTTTGCTTGATTCTTTCTTTTACTTTAGGAAAATCAATCAAGAGAATAGTTTCTGCTGTCATACCTAGACCAGACTTATTAAAGTAAGGTCTTTGAGCTGAAAGAATTTTTTCAAGTTTCTCGGACCCTATTGAAAATTTCTTTGAAATATTTGATAAGTCAGTTTTTAAAAGAGCATTTTCTTTCAAAAGACTTTCTTCATTTTCTTTAAGAGTGGAAACATTCTTGTCTAAACATTTAACTCTTTCTTTTAAAACATTTTCCTGTTGTTTTAGAGTAGAGTTTTCCTTTTTAAGTTCGAAAATTCTTTTGAGAGAAGTCTTAAGACTAAAACACAATTCATCAATATATTTAGAAACTTTGACAGGAATTTTAAAATCACTTACCTCAAATTCACTGTTTGAATCTGATCAAGAGTTTGAATATGAGTCTGATTGAGCCATCAAACATAAGTTGGCATATTCATCATCACTTTCTTCACACTCTATATCACTCCAGGTTTCGGCTTTAAGAGCCTTTCGAGACTTTTCAGCTTTTCCTTTCTTCTTCTTCAGAAGAGGACAGTTGGGTTTGATGTGTCCCATTTTCTTACATCCAAAGCAAACTACATCTTTGTTTGATTCCTCATCATCAACAGACTTGGTCTACTGTCTTTGAAAACTTTGTTTCTTTGAGTTGAACCTTCTTCCTTTTCTATTCAGTTTTCTGAATCTTATTATCATTAGAGCAAGCTCCTCATCGTCCATATCATCTTCAAAATCTGTAACATCAGAATCATCATTTGATTTTAATGTAATGGATTTCTTACCTTTTGGATCTTCGTCTACATTAATTCGTTCCACTTCGTAAGACTGAAGAGTTCCAATCAGCTCGTCGACAAATAGTGGCATAATTCTTTGCGTCTCTCTTATTGAAATCTTTATGTGATTTCAATCCTTGGAGAATCCACGCAGTAGCTTATTTACCTTCATGGGATCAGAAATTTTTTGTCCTTGATTCTCAAGACCATTGACAATATCTGTAAAACGGCTAAACATGTCAGTTATAGATTCTCCTGGTTTCATTTTAAAGGCTTCATATTGACTGAGGAGAATGTTAATTCTGGTTTCCTTCACTCGATCTGTTCCTTCATAGGTGATATGTAATCTGTCCCAAACTTCTTTTGATGTAACACAAGAAGATATTCTGTTATATTCAGTTGGTGACAAAGCACAATATAAAGAGTAAATTGCTTTTGCATCAAGTGCTTGTCTCTTCATTGTCTCTTCCTGAGTCATTCCGCTGGTCTCAACAGTTTCTTTCCCTCTTTCGAGACCGATGCAGGCAGTTTGTAGGAGTAATTTCTTTTTCTACAACGTCCCATTCGAGAGGATCCTTTGATCGCAGAAAGGCTTTCATCTTGTTCTTCCGGATGTTGTAATCCTTTCCATCAAAGTAGGGTGGTCTCGGTATTGCTTTGCCCTTCCACCAGCCCTGGTGCTAGCATACTAGCCATGGATCTTTTACTCTGAAGTAAAACACTTCAAATAAAGTGAGTACACAGGCTCTGATACCAATTGATATAGCTAAAATAAGTACCTAGAGGGGGGTGAATAGGTACTTAAGATTTTTCTCGATAATTGCACAATACTAGACAGTTGATAGATTTGAGACAAACAATAATCAAAGTAAGACTGAGAGAAGGGAAGAGAAAATTGAACACGCGGTTTATAGTGGTTCGGCTTATTTCAAGTCTACGTCCACTCTTCTGCATTGACAGCCTATTGGCTGGATTCCACTATGAACAAAGAGATGTTACAGCGTTGTTCTCCCTTGATTTCTCGGTGTAGATGATCTACTACACTAGCTCAAGGTATCACTAAGTATAGACACTCTTTGTGTATACAACTTCGCTCAAAATGTATCGACTAATAATCAAGGTGCTTCAGACTCTGGAATTTCTCTATCGATCATGCACTAAAGTAACTAGAACTTCTTTATTTTATACTCCTTTATGCCATCATACCCGTTGACACTTACCAAAGGAATTCCTCCAATCTACCCGTTGGACGGAATCAATCAAGAAGATCATTCGAGCTATTAAAGGAACCTAACGATAGCCCATCAATCATGTTCGTCCATACAATCAGGATCTTGGTTTCCAAGAATAGAACCTTCTAAGAATATTTCGTCGACCATCAGATCTTCAAACGATCTTGATTACGATAAAAGAATTCGTTATGTTTATCCAGCCAAGAGATCTTCTCCAGAGGATAAGACTAAATCCTCAAGCAAATACTTCGGCTTTGGATTGCCTTCGTCACTGGATTAGAAAAACTGTCAATGAGAATAGTCTTGAGTCTTGAGTCTTGAGTGCTAAGTCTGGTGATCTGAAAGTCTTTAGACTCTAAACAGAAGGTCTGCAATTATCCAGACTAGACTGATAGAAACGTTTTGTCAGCTTCAAAATATTCTGGAAAAATTTCTCCAACACTTACCTTGACCTCAATTCCAACCTACAATTCAAGGTTAATCACAGATATTCAAACAATTCACGACATCCGATCAAGTACTAGTCAATCGACTAAGTCGATTACATGTCAGTCAGACCCTCTCTAGGTCATTCCCACTCATACCATGATTTCCCAGTGGTATACTCATTCACCAAATCACATGTGTTTCTCAGGCGTCATTTTCGCCAATGACATACCGATCACTGACACCGTGCGTTCTTTAAGACGCCGTTTTCACCAGTGATATCCTCGATCACCGAACCACGTGTCCTTTCTAGGGCGTCGTTTTCGCCAAAGTGACATCGACAATAGACAACATCGTGAGTTCTTTAAAACGTCGTTTTCACCAGTGATATTTCCTTAATCACCGAACCACGTTTGAACCACGTTTGTCTATAAGTCATTCACGTGCGTTCTTTAAGGCGTCGTTTTCGCCAGTGATACTTCCAATCACCGAACCACGTTTGTCCAATAATATCGTACCTGATTGGTCTCAACCAATAATGTCCTCAGTTAGCTCTCACCATTCTCCCTACTATATAGCCCATCACCGTACTAGCGCTTGATACCCATGCTTGGCCATTACTAATCAAATATTCTATAACAAACAATTTAGGACAATTCCTCAAATTTCACAATTTAAATCAATTCTATAAAAATTGATGCTCAATTAAATAAACAAACTGCACCACGACAATCGACATGAAATTCTGGTTATTGGCCATCCCGGTTGAATTTCCAGAAAAATAATTAATTAAATAATTAATTTAGAAAATTAAATAAATAAGTATTAAAAATCCAATTTATGCCCATATTGCCTGATTGGAGCCCGAAACGGGTCGAGAAAAACCCCGAGATGCATTCAATAAATAACCGAACCTTTCTACTTGCTAATAACTAGGTCTAACCACCTAACATACATCATTAAGTCACTAAAACTATTGTTCTAACCTAATATAACCACCTAATTACACTTAATTAAATCTAGCAAACCCTAAGTATAATTAGCAAACTAATAAAGCATTAGTGAGTAAAACTCACTTGATCAAAAGTGGGGATCGAATCACCATGACGGCGGCGCGACGGCGGCCAAAATTGGACTTTCGACAACGCTGGCGGACTTGGACCAGGCCTAAGACTTGGCCCTATAAACTTCAACAAGGCTAGGCTTTACTGCTGGAATCTTGGGCTAAACTTGATCTGGACTGAATTCACTTGGGCTTCAAATTTCTTTGCTGGAAATTGGGCCTCAAATTTCAGTTGATGGGCTGTTGGACTTAGACTTCGCAGGCTTCATGGCTGAAGAAGAGGGCCCAAAGAAGCTGCTGGTTCTGTTGAAATCAATTCGTGGGTTTCAATGGCCCAACTGTTGGGCTGTTGGACCGAAGACAGAAGCAGCTTCGGTGGCTGAGCTGGGGAAGACGCGGCCATGGATCTGCTTCGTGGAAGACATCGCGAACGAAGGTAGCTGACAGGCGGTCTTCTTCGCTGAACCCTGACCAAGCTTGCAGACTTAGACCGAATATTGAAGAGAGCCCACGCGGAAGCAGCTTGGATGCGTGGACGGCGAAGCAGCTGCGGCAGTTTTGTTGGTCTTCGATGGATTGCGGTGTTGACCGAAGAAGAGGCAGCTGCAGGTAGAAGCGGAGACGTGCTGGCCGCTAGACTCGAGAACTTCAATTGGCTGTAGACACGCGCAAGAGGAGACCGAAGCTACTGGATTTCATGGGCTTGCTTCATGGGCGATCAATCTTCAACGAAGCGGAAGAAAGAGAGCTTTGGTGGAGCCGCTGCAGGGGTCTTCGCTGGCGGACGAGGCGTGGGCTTCAAGCGGTCAATCAACGGCTTCGCTAGTTCGTTTGTTGACCGAAGCATAAGGAGAAGCAGGCAAGTGGCAGCGGCGGTGAGGAGAGACCACGATCCCGGTCTTCGGTTTTGGAGAACTTTTACCGAACAGCTTGAAGATTCGGCAGCTTGGAGGAAAAATCGTTGGGCTTCGAGCGGCTTCGACCGTGGGCATAAGAGAGAGCAGAAATGGAGAGAGAGAGACGGGTAGATGGCGTGAGGGTCTCGCTCGAAAAAGGGGCAAAGAGAGAGAGAGGATTGTGATGAGAGGTGAGGGGCCCTTAAGCTTGATATTTTGCAAATATCTTCCAAAAATCATTATAGGTCATGTATAATTACTTGGTCTTCAATGATCCAACATGACCCTCTCTTCTAGAAGCCAAAATGGTCCAAATGTTGTGGCTAGGTGGGAATTTGAGGGAGGATTGGTTTAAATGAACTCAAATTCTCTCTTGAATTAATCTCGAATGACCTCAACAAAAATCACTTGACCTCTTAATGCCTCAATTGATAATTTTCTTCATTCAATAATCTCTCACACTTCTCAATTTCGCAATCGAAAACCACCTTCGGAATTTTTTGCACTAAAATAACCCGCGACGACTTTTTTCCCAAAAAGTGTCGGTTGTTAGAAAAATCTTCTGAAACTGAGTCAACACTCCTAGAATTTACTGTGACATGGCCAAAACTTCAATTTCTGAAATCGGACTCGAATTGACGGTTAATTTCCATTCGATGCGTTTTTAGCGTGACTTAGGCTACCGGGTAACTTTCAGATATTTTTAAGTGCAAATGACCCATGGTCGATTTTCTTCAAGCCACTATGAACCCACTCGACTCATTGACGACTCACGATTGTCGTGAAAATTTCGAGGACTCAAATACGGACACAGGATACCAAAACAATAAAAAAAATTAGTCTAATGCCGGTCGACGAGAATTTTCTAATTTAATGGTGTCACCCATGATTAGCCACACATCTCTGTCGATCCAGTCTATCTCTAATTTCATATCGATTTTTAACTGTGCCGTAATGGCCTCTAAAGATGGACACGGTTGAGAAGTCGATTCCTGAGCGAGTTCTCAAGTCTATTGCCTTAAAATTCCTTAATGGTTTCCTCAGATAGTCTAGTTATCTCGAGAGTGATCGGCTCTGAGAATAACCCTATAGATGCGTCAATGAAATGCCCGATTTATTCAGTAGAAGACAGGGTTGAAAAATCTGGATGTCACAGGAGATGATGAAGGCAGTGGCCAAGATGGTGGTGGTGGCCGGGACAGAAGTGGAGCGAGGGTCACGACCGATTGAAGGCGAAAAAGGGAAGGTGTGGAGATTGGACCAGTTCTATGGATCCACTCGGGAACCGGACCGGACCGGTGGTTCGGTTCCCAGGTGGATACATACAACTAGCGGGCGGTTCTCAGTTCCAATTTTTCAAAACCGGTTCTTAGCGAGCGGTTCCCGGTTCTAGGTCGGGACCCGCCCACCTAGACTATGCACACCCCTAACTGTTGGTTTATAGCTGAAACGTGTAGACTTGTTAGAACTAACAAAGACAACAAATAATTCTAGAAAACAAAAATACTACATCAATTTCCAGTAGCATTTCGAAGTAAACTTGCCCTTCTTTTTTAAATATGAGACAATGCCATTGATATTTATTGGACCTTAGCAAATTTTATTAATAAGAGAAGAACGAAGTTTTAAATTGAAGAGGTATGCATTCGTTTGACACCAAATTTTCCTCAAATAATATAAATTAATGATATATAGATACCTTGATTGTGAATAACAAAAAAACTTCTCTTTTCAAAATAATGAATTATGTTAGCTGTTGAAATGTGGCTCAATATTTGACTCTATTTTGATTTGGATGTGAATCAAGATTAAAGTTTGAGACATCTAACGCAAGCCAAATGGTTCCGAATGCATGATGATACATTTCAGATGTCCTAAATCAAATGGTGGACATCTGAATTAAGTGGTGAGTCAAGACGAGCTACTATGGGTATGAATTGCGGATTTTGGATGTCTAGAGGCAAGATTGGACAATTGGCCAAACTTGCTGGATGTTCTTGTGACATCTTGAATTTATGTCTAACTATATTAGTGAGCCACGTAGGAATTTAATTTTTCGATAATCGAATTAAGTGAGCGAATTAGGGACGAAGGCAGTGGCATATGCCTTGTCCAATGTATGTATGTGCCTAAAGTTGTACCATAGGACATAACTAGACTGTTTATAGACCTGTGTGTGTGCACGCGCGCACGCGGGCGCTTGCGCGTGCGTGTGCGTGTGTGTGGGGCCGGCCCTATTATTATTTTTGCATGGATCTTAATTTTCATAATTGCCCTAAATTATGTTGCCGCCCCTATAGCCCAGTGGAAATGCTAGCTATTGATTTAAATTTGCTAAATAGGCCAAGGATAGCTTGATCATGAGCTGCCTCCCTCTTGATCCAATTAGAGTTCATGCAAGAAGTGTATTGAGGAAGACACCTACCTTTTCCTTCCCTTGATCGGCCGACTCACTTCTCTCTCTCCCTCTCTCATCTCATTTTTCTCATCTCACTCTCTCCCTCTCTCTCGGGCGACCTCTCTTCCCCTCTCCCTCACCGAACATCTCTCTCATTTCCTTCCATTTTCCTCTAAGGATTCAAGGTCTTCTTCAAGGAAAGAAAGTCAAGAGCTCAAGAGAAGCAAAGGCAAGGAGGAGTGACTTTCTTTTACTCTTCTTGATCATTTTTAGGCTCAGTTTTTGCTAGAATAGTAGCTGTTTTGTGTTGCTTCTTGCTTGCCTGTCCCTGTTAGCTTGAGTAGATGTAGAGAATGTGAAATGATAGCTTAATTATGCTGTGATTCCGAGATTTTGTGGAAGCGAGGCATCGCATGTCATTTTCGTGGCCTATATAGTCTTGCATGGGAGTTTCGTGTGTTTGTAGTTATAATATATTTATTATTCTAAATATGATCCTAATATTGTATTCCCAATTAGTTCCGATTTATTGCATAATTTATCACCCACATCTATTACGTGATATTTGCCCGTTAATATATTACCATAACGGTTTTGATGGAAGATGTCGGTAACATAAGAAACGGAATAAAACGTCAAGTCGTCTAATTCAAACCCTATTACTATAGAAAAACACACCATCAGGTTTGAGGGGTGTTGGCTAGTAAAACATGACGTACAGATCTGGTGTTTCCTATATTGCAAATCGATCGTGCTGCGTGAATCCATCCAAGGTTTTGGAGTTTCCCGCTTTTGCAAGTTTCATCAATGGCTGGATGTATGTTGATCTTTACATTTCCGCAAATCGATTTTGACTTTTGTATGAATTTATCCGTGATTGACAGATCGGGATCGTCAGATTATAGCTTATATTTAATCTAATAGTTGGTATCATAGCATGTTTATAATCTCTGCCTTGGTGAAATTTTTGGAATTTTTATTTATTTTCATTGAATTATGTATGGTTAAATTCGGATTTTTATTTCTTAGAATGGAATTTAAAATTCTGGCCAATTTCAGGCGACCCACCACGCGATAATGAATCTACATGGTCACACCACCATTAGGAAGAAAAACCCTTAAATTTTTTGGCATATTACTAATTGTCGGAGGTTAATTGAGCGGTGAAATTTTGGTGGTTAGGATTTTTAGGGCATATCATTTTAGGCTTAATTCCGGTCAATTTGTTTGTCGTTTTTGCCGAATCTTGAAATTATTTGTTCGTCTCGACATTTCCTATGGAGACCCATCAATCAATTTGGTTGAACATGGGCTGTGGGATGAGAACCAAGCGGCAGAATGGAGCTAGAAGCGGTGGAAGATGAAAGCCCGTGAAGAAGATCGACGCACGCGCCTTGGAGCTATAGCAGGCAAGGGGAAAAGTGCGCATATGATTTCTCAATTCTACCTCTCCACATTTAGGAAAATTGCAATTCCTTTGCCTGCATAAAATTTCGATTTTGCCCCCTTGGGGCATGCAAATTTATGATTTTGCCCTTTTGGGCATAAAATTCCTGTTTTACCCCTTAAAAGTAAAATTCCAATTCTGACCTTGTGTGCAAAATTCCAATTTTATCCATTTTGCACGTGATTGTTACTGTTTTACCCTTACATGCAATTTTATGAATGTGTTCTCATAAAATTAAATGTCTAGTGATCCGTATATATTTAATTAATTAAAGATTAGCCACAGCAGCTTTGATTATATTAAATTATATACATTAAGAGCTTTTGGATCACATATAGTCAAAGACAATAATTGTAATTAGTTACATTAATATTATGAATTTTATCCCACAGGAATTTTCAATATGTTAATGTGATTAATTAGGATGAAATATTATTTTATCTTTCTTAATTTACCCACAGGGATTAAGGAAGGGAATATAATTTGATAGTTTCATCATGAAGTAATTATGAATCAATTTAAATTAAAAACTTAGCCCACATATAGTTTTTGATGTTATGTAATTCATATTTTATAACATGTTTTACATTGGTAAAATATGATTTAAGTCTATTTGCCTCAAATATAATACATAAGTTTTCTTCAATTATGATGCAGTCTTACCACCTACGATTATTTCCAGTATAATTGTTCCCAAGCTTAATGGAAATAACTATAAAGTATGGAGAAAATCAGTTCTTCAATTAGGATTCATGGATCTTGATTATGCTCTAAGGTCAGATGAACCACCTAAACCTATTGAGAATAGTACTCATGTTGAACATACTCGTTATGCACAATGAGAGCGCTCCAACCATTTCAGTGCGATGTATATAAAGACAAAACTCTTTGCTATCATTCATGGTTCAATCATTCAACATAACAATGCCAAAAAATTGTTGGAGGCTATTGATGCACAATTTGAGCCTTTAGAGAGGGCGCATACCATGACCCTAATTATGAAGTTCTCGTCCTTGAAACTTACTAGTGTAAGTGGTGTGCATGAGCACATCATGAAGATGAGGGACATTGCAGCTCAACTGAAGAATCTTGAGATTGGGATATCAAAATTCTTTCTTGTATACTATATCCTAAATACTCTCCCACAAGAGTATGCTCCTTTTAAGATCTCTTACAACACACATAAAACTAAATGGTCAATCAATAAACTCATGATCATATGTGTTCAAGAGGAAGAGAGACTATTAATGGAGAAAGGAGAAAGTTCCCATATGGCAACACATGATAAGTATAAAGAACAAGTCAAGCAAAAGGGAAAAGATCAGATGCTTCTACCTCACCAAGCTGGCATTAAGAATGAATCCAAGTGCTTCTTCTATAAAAAGAAGGGGCACATGAAGAAGGATTGCGCCAAATTTAAGGCATAGCTCAAAAAGAAAGGTAACCAACTCTCATGTGTCTGTTATGAATCTAATATGGTTGATGTGGGTCACAATACTTGGTGGATTG
Source organism: Eucalyptus leucophloia subsp. euroa (assembly GCA_017140325.1). Lineage (NCBI taxonomy): Eukaryota > Viridiplantae > Streptophyta > Magnoliopsida > Myrtales > Myrtaceae > Eucalyptus > Eucalyptus leucophloia. The sequence goes on from CM029470.1 coordinate 11,868,353, forward strand.
ATTCTAGTTCTACAATCCACATTTCAAATTCCTTGTAGGATTTTCAGAACCAGCGGAAACTAGTGGGAAGTGAACAAAGCATCTATTCAAGAAACAAGATGCACCCACGTGTGGAAACTATTGAGATATGCAGATTAGTTCTCAATAGTAGTTTTTTTTTTAAAAAATTTTAGAAATGACCTTTTATATTCCAAGCTTTTTTAGGAATTTAATTTCAGTTTCAAGACTTGTACCTTTAGAATACTCCTTTGAATTTTTAGATTCAACACTCAATTTTCGTATAAATTTGAAATCGCTGGGAGTGGTATTTTGTCTGATGATCTCTTTCAAATTACTTTACAAGACAATGTCATTAATAATGCGATGCACGTTCACGATAATGCTGGTATAAAGTGATATGTTGTGAATGAGGATTTCTCTATGTTGTGGCACCGGAGGTTAGGACATATCTCCATAGATAGAATTAAGCAACTAGTAAATGATAGAGTACTTAATACTCTAGATTTTGCTGATTATGACACTTGTATGGACTATGTAAAGGGAAAATAGACCAACAAGTCAAAGAAATGTACTAAGAGGAGTACAAAAATATTAGAAATCATACATACAGATATTTGTAATCCGGATATGGACTCAAATGGTTAGAGATACTTCATTTCTTTCATAGATGATTATTCACGATTCATGTATCTCTACTTGCTTCATAATAAGCACAAAGCACCGGATGCCTTTAAGGTATTTAAAACTGAAGTAGAGAAACAATACGGCAAGCAAATTAAGATCATGAGATCAGATAGAGGTGGAGAATACTATGGTAAATACATTGAAGATGGACAAGCACCTAGTCCATTTGCAAAGTTTCTTGAAAAGTGTGGGATTATTGCCCAATACACTATGCCTAGTTTACTGAACCAAAATGGTGTCGCAAAAAGAACCAAACATTATTGGACATGATGCGGAGTATGCTCAACAGCTCCAAACTTCCTAAGTTTTTGTGGACTGAGTCTCCTAAAATGGCTGTGTACATATTAAATCGAGTTCCAACCAAGACTGTTCCAAAAACGCCTTTTAAGTTATTCAAAGGTTGGAAACTGAGTTTGCGACATGTATGTGTTTGGGGATACCCATCTAAAGTAAGAGTTTACAATTCATAGAAAAAGAAGTCAAATCCAAGGACTATAAGTAGGTATTTCATTGGATATGCCAAAAAGTCCAAAGAATACAGGTTTTATTGACCATCTCATATCACTATGTTTGTGGAATCAAGAAATGCTAAATTTCTTGAGAATGACCTAATTAATGGGAGCAATCAATTTAGGGACTTTGTTCCTGAAGAAGATCATTCAGATGCTCAACCTTCCACCTCATGTACTGATTGGTTCATGTTTACAACACCCATTCAGTTCAACCAGTCGTTGAGCAACCAATCATTGAAGATCGACAACCTGTTGATATTGATCTGGTAGACCCAATTGTTCAGCACCAGATACTATTGAGCTTCCAGTTGAACAACAAACTCCTCAAGAGGATGTTGATGCAACATTAAGAAGGTCTAGTAGAATAAAGAAATCAACAATCCCTAATGACTACATTGTGTATCTATAAGAATCTAACTATAATGTTGGAGCTGAAAGTGATTCCAAAACATTTTCACAAGCCATAAGTTGTAATAAATCCAATTTGTGGTACAATGCTATGAAGGAAGAGATGAATTTTATGGTATCAAACAAATTCTGGGATTTAGTTGAGTTGCCTGATGGTGTGAAGGCCATTGGTTGTAAATGGGTCTTCAAAACTAAGAATGGTTCATTAGGCAATATTGAGAGATACAAAGTCAGACTCGTTACCAAAGGATTCACTCAAAAGGAGGGAATCGATTACACGAAGACGTTTTCTTCTGTATCCAAGAAAGATTCTCTTCGTATTATTTTGGCATTGGTTGCTCATTTTGATATGGAGTTACATCAAATGGATGTGAAAACGGCATTCTTCAATGGAAAATTAGAAGAAGTAGTTTACATGAAACAACCAAAAGGCCTCTTCTCTAGTGTTGGTGAGCATTTAGTATGCAAGTTTAAAATGTCTCTATATGGCTTGAAACAAGCATCCCACCAATGGTACTTAAGATTCCAAGAGGTCATATTTTCATTCGGTTTTATAGAGAATGTCATGGATCAATGTATATACCAGAAGGTTAGTGGGAGCAAAATTTGTTTCCTTATGCTATATGTAGATGATATTTTACTTGCAACCAATGACAATGGGTTGTTATATGAAGTGAAACAATTTCTTTCTAAGAGTTTTGATATGAATGATATGGATGAAGCCTCTTATGTCATTGGTATTAAGATCTATAGAAATAGACCTCGTGGTATATTAAGACTATCTCAATAAACCTATATCAATAAGGTCTTAGAGAGGTTTCGGATGAAAGATTGTTTGCTAAGTATAGCACCCATTATAAAGGGTGATAAGTTTAATTTAAACCAATGCCCAAAGAACAATTTTGAAAGGGAACAAATGAAGAACATTACATATGCTTCTACTGTCGGAAGTTTAATGTGTGTTCAGATTTGCACTGAACCTGACATAACCTTTGTTGTGGGAATGTTGCAAAGATACCAAAGTAATCCAGATATGGACCACTAGAGAGCTGCAAAAAAGGTGATGAGGTACCTTCAAGGAACTAAGAAACATATGCTTATGTATAGACGAACGGACAACTTGGAGAAAGTTGGTTACTCGGACTCAGACTTTGTTGGCTGCATTGATTCCCGTAAATCAACATCAAGATATATTTTTATGTTTGCTGGCGAAGCTATATCCTGGAAGAGTGCAAAACAAACCTTGGTTGCCACTTCCACTATGGAGACAAAGTTCGTTTCTTATTTTGAGGCCACCTCACATAGTGTGTGGTTGAAAAGTTTCTTATCGAGGCTTAAAGTTATGGATTCCATTACTAGGCCATTAAGAATATTTTGTAACAATTTAGCTGTAGTTTTCATGGCTAAGAACCACAAAAGTGGTAGTCAAAGCAAGCACATTGACATCGAGTATTTAACCATTAGAGAACGTGTTAAAGAGAAGAAAGTGGTCATAGAATACGTAAGTACTAGATTGATGATAGCTGATTCTTTAACTAAAAGCATACCACCAATGAGTTACAAGGATCACGTATTCAGAATGGATATTAGTCCAATTATGTAAATTTTTCTTTATATGGAAGAATTTGTGAGAATTTTATTCATTTATAATGTTTTTCTCAATACAGTTGTATACATTCAATTATTCTAAGAAAAACAATTACGTTTGACCTGGAGTAAACATAAGATTTATTCATTAAGTTATTTAATCACATATGGACTGATGAAATGCATTATGATACACGGAAAATAATACTCACTCTAAGAGGATTCATCGCCGTGATTCATGTATTTTATTTCAGTATGAAGTTGATGTGGATTTGAGTTAATATTTCATATGATGGAATATTGGGATCAAGTGGGAAAATGTTATAATATATTTATTATTCTAAAAAAGATCACAATATTGTATTCCCAATTAGTTCTGATTTATTGCCTAATTTATTACCGACATTTATTACGTGATATTTGCCCGTTAATATGTTACCATAATAGTCTTGATGAAAGATGTCGGTAACATAAGAAACGGAACAAAACGTCAAGTCATCTAGTTTAAACCCTATCACTATAGAAAAACACACCATAAGATTTGAGGGGCATTGGCTAGTAGAACAGGACGTATAGATCTGATGTTCCACATATTGCAAATCAATCATGCTGCATGAATCCGTCCAAGGTTTTGGAGTTTTTTGCTTTTTCAAGTTTCATCAATGGCTGGAGGTATGTGGATCTTTACATTTTCGCAAATCAATCCCAATTTTTGTACAAATTTATGCATGATTGATAAATCAAAATCATCAGATTTTAGTTTATATTTAATCTAACATTCGTTTGGCCCTCACGTACGAAGTGGTTGATTATAATTGGAGATGGATATTGCATGTGGCATTGGAGATGGATATTGCATGTGGCTTAGGACTTCTGGTTTTGATGTGTTTTGAGCAAATGGACTTGTGTGGTGCAAGTTTTACATGAGTTCGTGTACTGTGGTTTGGATTTCTAGAACTGAAATTGCTGGACCTTATCTCTTTGTTAATTCTGTGGAGCTTGCTGTGATTCGAGTTTGACAAGACTTTCTTCATGAAAGTTTTGCAAGGTATTTTGATGTAAAACATACTTTAATTTCAGATTTTTTTGAGGTGATATGGTTGATATGAAAGCCTAGTCATTTATTGTGTATGATCTGCCCAGTGCAGTAAGAACAGTAACCCAATTGTCTTTCTGAATTTTTATAAAATTTTGCCTTTTGATTTTGAACTTTTTTCCTCATAAAATTTGTAGAGGAAATTTTGATTTATAACATATCCAAATTTCAAAAAAATTTGACACGTTTAGGGCTATTAGATGATTATATCTCTAAGATCAGTTGCTCTATTCCAGTGAACCAGATTCTTAATTATATTGTGCATTTTACTGCTCTTTATACAAATTGTTTTGGACTTAGTTTCCTCATGAAAATTTTTTGTTGGTCTTCTCTATAACATATTAAAATTTTAAAAAAGTTCGAGTTCATTTACTATGGTTTTAGCTTTGATTCCTTTGACTGCGCAAATTTGTTCGTTTCTGCCTTTGATCCAAATTGCATTAAATTCTTTAGGAAGGTGATGGAATCTTGCTTGGCGACCAACTGATGACAGTAATGGCGTTTGATAGACTTTCAAATGGTGCATTTTGATTGCCATGTGGTACCATTTACTTGTAGAAATTGGGTTTAAAACATAAGAGGACAGAATCTGGAATTTTGGATTATATGTGGTTGAGTGTACCATGAAGGTAGTGAATCATGTGTGGTGGCATACTGCCCATCCTAGTGTCACGTGTGCTGAATAGGATGCATTTTATAATGCACAAATGCTATGTCACTACATGAGTGCACCATGCCTGCGATGCATGAGATGGATTGTGATATATGATGCCCAAGGTTGGCAAACCTTGAATGCCCGACGATGGCCTGGAGTGAATGTTGAAGGTGTATGCCTTGGCTAACAACCAAGATGCCGGTTGTGGTAGGGATGTTCAGGCTGGTGACAAACCCTGGAAGTCTTAATGATCAACTCAAAAACTCGACAATGGCCCAAAGTGGATGTCGGAAGTGAATGCCTTACTTAACAACCAAGATGCCCTAGAGTAGGGATGCTTGCAGTATGGAACCGTGAATGCCTGGTTAGTGAACCAGAGGTCACTGCATGAGCCACCTACATGGACTGGTTGAACAGTGAAATAGGGATGGACCCCAATGATATTGTGCATGATAAATGTGAAGTGTGATGCACCCATTGCATAGCAGTGTGACCCATGTGATTGTATGTGACGCATGTTGCATTAAATGCATGCTTGGCACTGCTCGTGTGATTGGAAATGGTCTATGATGTCATATGCTCATACTTGGGCGCTTACTTGCTTGGATACTAGTTGTGTCCTAGCAATCGAGTGTCAATTTGATCAAGTGGTTTTATGATCTTGATGTTTCTCTTGCTGAGTGTCAGCTCACGCTTTTTTTTTCTTTTTCTTTTTTTTTCAGATTGATAGCTATGTCTTCGCTCTCAGCATCCCCCATCTCTTGTTATGGAGCACCCATTGCGCTAGAGGGCAAGCATCACAAATTCACAAACCCGGACTTTCCGAGCACGATGTTTGTTCGATCCACGACTGTCTTGCGAGTGGACACAGGATAGCTTGATCTAATTTCCTACCATTTTGTTGCTATATTTTTGCTAGTGGACGGTCGCCCGTTAGGACCGATTCCATCCCCTGATGCTCCTGGTGTAGCTGGTGATGGAGGGACGTGGACGATTAGGAGCTGGAGTAGGACGGAGTGCAGAGAGATCGTGCTTGTACGATCGTAACTTTTTGGGGTGCGGGATTATGTAGTCGGGACGGTCGGATAGAGTGATGTATGTACGGACAAGGAGCTTGCTATAGCAAGGTCTAGGGAAACTGGAACTTTTTTTTTATTGCTCCCAGCTTAGGTTTTTCCTTTTGATGTATAATCTGCCACCCGATGTACATATAAGTATGGTAAATAATTGAAGCATGATTCCCTTTACTATTGGTATTCTTAGAGGCACGTGTATTCATATTATAAATCCTAACCTTTATAAAAGACTTCCGTTTGCGTGATAACCTAAAGTAAATAAAGGACGGGGATTAGTAGGTGGCGGATTGGGACGCCACAGTTCGACCATGGACATAATGAGCAAGAGGGAGCAACTTCCAATGTCCGATCAAGCTATGGCTAGATATCTAAACTAGACCGAATTTTCCCGAGAAGATTTTTGATGGCCGAAAGCAGGATTTATACTAAATGCGGGTTTTGACCTAGTCATGCACTGATATCAAGCCTGACTTAGTGAGAGCTCAGGGAATCGTCAACGAACGTAAGTGTGTGAGTAAACACTTTGTATCTTTTTTATTTGATTATGCGAGACTTTTTTTAGTATAATTGGAAACTGGAAAACGTTTGAGAATTGTATATTTCGAGTGAATGTAATTTCCTCTTGTTGATTATAATAAAATATGTCGTCGATCTTGTCACGCCCCGATCCTTGGGCACGCACACATCCTTCTCTTGGTCGATTTTAATATGCGATATCCCAGGACTATATATCGCCGACCCTTTCATTCATTAAGCACATGCAGAAGCAATTATAAATCCCCAGACAATAAAACAATGGGATAGAAAAGCAGGCTATATTTTTCATATTGAAATTTACAACCAAACCTTTATACATGGCATTAGACAGAGCACTTCATAAACTATGCGCAACTTCAGAATCTCACTCTATCTACACATATACAAAAAGGGTTCACAAAGAGATGGGATTTCAATTCTCGTCTAAGTCATACTCGAGATCATCCTGGTCCTCTTCTGATTCCTCTTCACTCAGATCATTCTCTTCCTCAATTTCACCTGCGAGTTCTCATTCACAAATTCCTCCTCCTCGGCTCCTCGTCGGGATCCTGAAATGTTTTCCCTAAACCGGGATGAGACTACGTCTCGCGAGTTCTACCCCACTAAGCCCGATTAGTAAACTATTATACTAAAGGCTGCCTAAACACGCAGAGGTCGAAGACGTACCTTAGCATCAGATCCCACCTGCAAGTCAGTACAATTTACAACAGACACTCAAGCAATCATATCACCGATCGAGGCATCGATCAAATCGACCTAGTCGATTACAAGCCAACAAGACCACTCACAGTCATTTCTACTCAGTCAATCAATTCACAACATCAAATCAAAACAATGATCAATCGACATCGTCAATTACATGTCAATTGGACCATTTCTAGGTCATCTCACTCCACACCATATAATCCCCAGTAGTACACTCGATCCACGAGTTACAATAATGCTCTCGGCGTCTATTCGCCAACGTGATGTACAATAAACACTTTATGTGCATACTCGTAGGCATTCCACTTTCCTTCAGCCACATGGGCACGATACTCGATACACAGAAATACAGCCGCGCAGGCACAATCTACGCCACACTTGCATGATCAACTATCGCCACGAGACGTACATGATCAACTATCGCCACACAGGCATGATCAATTATCGCCACACAGACATGATCAACTATCGCCACACAGGCATGATCAATATCCAACAATTTACGTGCATTCTCTAAGGCATCCTACATGCCAAAGCGATGTAATAATCGCTGAGCCGCATCACACATCACTTCTTCACACAGCATTTCTTTTCATATTTTATCATCATTGATAAAATATTGTACATTAGCACACTATTGGCCCTACCCAAATATAATGATTTCGATTCCACAAATCCCACCATTATTAGCGTCCACCAAAACACTTTTGGTGCTGTCAACCGACACCGGTTATCTTCCAATTAATTTTCCAAATTAATTCACCCAGAAAATAATCTTATAATCACAATTAATTCACTTCAGCACAAAATAAAGCTCAATTAAATAAATGAACTGCACCACGATGATCAGCACGAAATTTCGGTCGTCGGCCATCAAATTCTTAATTTCCAAAAAAAATAAATAATTAATTAATTAATTTCGAAAATTAATTAATAATTATTAAAATTCCATTTAGCTCAAAATAAAGCTAATTTAAATAAATGGGCTACACCATGATTATCAGCATAATATTCCGGTTCAGGACCATCTCCCTTGAATTTTCGAAAAATAAATAATTAAATAATTAAATAATAAATCTCGAAAATTAAACAATTAACATTAAAATTCAATTTAGCTCAAATTAAAGCCCGATTAAATAAACGGACTTCACCATGGTCATCAGCATAATTTTCCGGTTCAGGACCATCTCCCCGAATTTTCGGAAAATAAATAATTATTTAATTTAATTCCGAAAATTAATATTTAAATGGCAAAAATCCCACTTAGGCCCGAATCACCAAATTAAAGCCCACGAAGGGTCGGGAAAAATCCTGAGGCACTTCCAATAATTAGTAGACCACGTCTACTTGCTAATTGCGCAATCAATTTATTTAAATCGCATCACAATTGACTAATAATTGCTAATTTATTCTAATCTAACAACCTAAACATAATTAATTAAATCTAAACCAATCTTAAGAATAATTAGCCACTATTCCTAGATTAGTGAGATTACTCACCAAATCGCGCGCAAATCGGATCAATCCGACGGCGGCGACGCGAGGAACGATTGTTCCCAAAGCACGGCTCGGGTTCGGGGCCGGGAAACGGCCCAAAAGCGGGCCCGAAGTGCTGGATACCCACTCCGTGGGTATGCTGGTCGAGGTCGAACGGGACCGCTCCGACGGCTAGGGCGGCGAGGGGAGGCCGGCGGAGGGCGAGGGAGTCGCGGGGGAGGTCCGGCGGAGCTAGGCGGTGGCCCACGGTGGCCGGAGGTGGGCTGGTCGGTGCGAACAGGGGCTGGACAGAGCTGAATCGGGGCGGGGGAGAGGCGACCGCGAGCGACGGGCGCGGGCGGCGCGCGGCGGCGAGCGGCGGCGCACGCACGGCGCGAGAGCGGGCCTCCGGTGCGGCGGCGGGACGAGCGGCGACGGAGCAAACGGCGAGCTGCAACTTCTGGTTCGCCGTTTCCACGAAGAAGAAAGAAGAAAGGAGGGGTTCGGTCCGCGTGGGGGAAGAAAGAAGAGAGGAGAGAGAAGAGAGAGAGAGAGAGAGAGAGAGAAGGGATAAGGGTGTGGGGTTTTGAATAGTCAAAGAAGAGAGAGAGAAAGTGGACGGTGGGGGGAGAGAATTCGCACGATGGGGGAGGGGAGGAGAGAAGAGAGAGAAAAAGAAAGAGAGAGAGAGAGAGAGAGAGGAAAAAGGAAGAGAGGGAGAGAAAAAGAAATAAAATAACCTAATACCATTAGGCTTATTTTATTCTTTTCTTTTCTCTTTCCCTTTTAATTTTCCTTCGACCTTCAATTTTTCCTTCGATAATTTCTTTCTTGAAATTTCGGACTCGTCGATAATTTGACGATCGATGAGACAAGGTCCTAAAAATGAATTGTGACACGCTCGGATATTCGATTCCCAAAACCGAATTAAATTTCATGATTAAAATCGACCGAACGTGATTTTAGTCCAATCCAACAAATAAGGTAGCTTTTAGGGATTTTACCGCGGATATATCCCTTTAACGGCTTCACCCAATAAGTTAGTTAACTCATGAGTGATCAGCTCGAGAAAAAGGACCATAGGCACGTTGACGATATGCACATTTCATATGTTCGGGACGGGGTCGAAATTCGGGATGTCACAACTCTTCCCCTCTTATAAAAATTTCGTCCTCGAAATTTAAACCTTTACCAATCTTTAAACAAAAAGGTGGGGGTATCTTCGTCTCGTCTAATCTCACTTTCCTCGGTTGCTTCTTCAATCCCGTGGCGTTGTCAAACCACTTTGACCAAGGGGACTATCTTGATTCACGTACGACACTCCGTCGTCCACGTCTAATTCTTCAAGATTTAGCATGTGAGTCGAGTCAGGTTCGTACGTCCTCAACCTCAACACGTGAAAGACGTCATGCATTTGTGCCTACCCCGGCAGCAACGCAAGACAATACGTTAGGATCCCGATTCTTTTCAGAATCTCAAAGGAGACTACGTACCTGGTTCCAGATTTCTCCCCTCCTTGCTGAAGCGCAAGGTATCCCTCATTGGTGACACCTCCAAAAAGATGTAATCACCAATTTGGAACTTTCAGGGCCTTCAATGCTCAATAATACAATTTTTCCGGCGGCACTGAGCAGTCTATAATCTGATTCTGATCACGACAACCGCAATCACCGACTCATCGAATTGAGCCTCGGCACCGTGATCTTTCTTTCTCCGATCTCATCTCAACAAACGAAGTTCTGTACACTCGCTCCGTTTCCGCCTCAAAAGGAACTATCTCGATCGATCTGTTGAAACAGGAACCCTTAATTCTAAATCGATATAGGTTCGTCACACTTTGGTACCCACGTAGACAAACTATCTGACACACATATACTTCTGCATGTCTATTCCAATCAAGATCCTTCCATACGGTGATACAGTGAGTCGACTTCATCAATGACTTCTTTCTTTCCCCCAGGGTGATACCAAATAGCACCATCCTAGTCCTGCCAAGGTACGACGCCATCTTATATTCAACCCATTAGGTCTCAACTGGCGGAACGCATATGCAATGATCTTATCATGTTGCATCAGTACGCACCCAGTCCTCCGCACAACACCTCACTATAGATCTCACTTCACTAATAACTGTTTTGGTCTTCATCGGGTCCACGGAAATTCCATCACCATTCTTAGATGTCTCTTATGCTCCTTAGCATTCTTAGAATGCACTAGAATGCCATTAAAAGACACGAGCACAACCAATCTAAATATTTCTTGCACACTCGGGTTGTCAAATCCATGACAGCAACTGGAGTGTTCATCAGGCCAAACAATCTTATAATACTCTCGTAAAGACCATATCACGTACGAATAGCTGACTTTCGTACAACCTCCATCTTGGTTCATAACTGACGATTTCATAATCTCAAGTCAACCTTTAAAATATCAATACTCTTTATAACTAGTCACACCGTTCATTGATCTTTGGCAAAGAACACTTGTCCTTGATCTTCACCTAATTGAGTTGACGATGGTCGAGGCACACTGGTAACAAACCATTTTTCTTCTTCTCACAAACAAAAATGATGTTCCCCAAAGTGATGCACTGGTATGCACGAATTCCTCATTCTTCAATTTTCACATCTGTATCTTCAATTCTACCAATTCAGACAACAACTGGTAAGAAGCCTTCGAGAGTAGCTCTATTCTGGTGCTAGTTCAATCGCGATTTCAATCTCTTTTTCTAATGACAGGTTTGACAATTCCTGTGATAACACATCTATAAATTCCTGGACCACTAAGATGTCCTCCATCTTCAATTCTCCAATTTCTCATACTCAAGACAATCGCCAAGGAACCTTGGTAACCTCCATCTAACAAACAGGTTGCCTTCAGCCAACGAAATTAATAAAATCGAAAATTCTTTTCAACTCTTAATCATCTTGACACTTTCACATGCTAATGGACTAAACTGGATTGTTCCACGATCGTGATTCATTATCACTAGATGCTCCATGAGCCCACACTACTCATGTGGCATCAAATTCACACCTCAGCAACTAGTCAAACACAACTATTGCTAGTGATTCCCCTCTCTTTCACTTTTACTTCAACAATTTACATTCTACTAACTCAGCACAAAGCTCTGCTACATTACTCTAATAAAATCACCTCCAACACATTATTCTCTGATCGGTGCAAGATCAATCCTACTCCCATTCCTTTCGCCATCCTAGTGGCGTTCTAGCCGCAGTAGCAATGTCTATGCTACCTTAGACTTCCACTGACAGTCCTTCACTTGGTAGCCATGCTGATCATCATCACAACAGGTTCTAGTCATATTCGGACACTGGATTTATCCATGCTTCCTTCTACAATTCTGACACCTATCACGTGAGTCTTCTATCTCCTGCCAAGTGATAGCACACATCTTTCTGGTCGTCCCATCAGTCTGCTAGGACCACTCTCGACCTTGATCTTTTCCCTGACCGATTTCCATTTCTGCCTGAACTGGATTTATACCTCGGCTTGAATGCAATGACTCACTCCCGGATCACATCTCCACTCTGGGTCTCAGCAAGTAAGACAACAACAACGGTAGAGATAGCAACAACAACAATGGCTTGATCCTGAGCTTGCTGGCTCATCATTTCCCAAGGAACACTAGCATCAGAACGATCCTATCAAACTTAGGATCATTCGACGCTGCTACACTAGTACTAACCTGCAGTGGTACTCTTACACTCGAGCTGGCCAGAGTCAACACTCTGCCACAACTACCTCGGGTACCGACCTTTGTCAGTGCATTATCCCGAGTCACAGAAGACATTGTCCTCTTACTAGGAGTTCTCAGCTCCTGCTCGCTCATGGTTCAGTCTTTACACTAAAACCCGTCTTCCAAATCCACACTGGATTAGAAGATGAGCGATCCGCACACAACAAACAATTTTAGCACTCAGCTAACACAGACATGCACCAGCATGAATTTAAAGGCCTTTCCTACTAACTATCCCATGGTCATCGCTCCTTATCACTCCAATCTTCAACTTCGCTCTGATACCACTTAAACGGGATGTCACGCCCCGATCCCGATCCTTGGGCACGCACACATCCTTCTCTTGGTCGATTTTAATATGCGATATCCCAGAACTATATATCGCCGACCCTTTCATTCATTAAGCACATGCGGAAGCAATTATAAATTCCCAGACAATAAAACAATGGGATAGAAAAGTAGGCTATATTTTTCATATTGAAATTTGCGACCAAACCTTTATACATGTCATTAGGCAGAGCACTTCACAAACTATTTGCAATTTCAGAGTCTCACTCTATCTACACATATACAAAAGGGTTCACAAAGAGATGGGATTTCAATTCTCGTCTAAGTCATACTCGAGATCATCCCGGTCCTCTCTTCGATTCCTCTTCACTCGATCATTCTCTTCCTCAATTTCACTGCGAGTTCTCATTCACAAATTCCTCCTCCTTAGCTCCTCGTCGGGATCCTGAAATGTTTTCCCCAAGCGGGATGAGACTACGTCTCAGCGAGTTCTACCCCACTAAGCCCGATTAGTAAACTATTATACTAAAGGCTGCCTAAACACGCAGAGGTCAGAAGACGTACCTTAGCATCAGATCCCACCTGCAAGTCAATACAATTTACAACAGACACTCAAGCAATCATATCACCGATCGAGGCATCGATCAAATCGACCTAGGCAATTACAAGCCAACAAGACCACTCACAGTCATTTCCACTCAGTCAATCAATTCACAACATCAAATCAAAACAATGATCAATCGACATCGTCGATTACATGTCAATTGGACCATTTCTAGGTCATCTCACTCCACACCATATAATCCCCAGTAGTACACTCAGTCACAGAGCTACAATAATGCTCTCGAGCGTCTATTCGCCAACGTGATGTACAATAAACACTTTATGTGCATACTCGTAGGCATTCCACTTTCCTTCAGCCACATGGGCACGATACTCGATACACAGAAATACAGCCACGCAGGCACAATCTACGCCACACTTGCATGATCAACTATCGCCACACAGGCATGATCAACTATCGCCACACAGGCATGATCAATTATCGCCACACAGACATGATCAACTATCGCCACACAGGCATGATCAATATCCAACAATTTACGTGCATTCTCTAAGGCATCCTACATGCCAAAGCGATGTAATAATCGCTAAGCCACATCACACATCACTTCTTCACATATCATTTCTTTTCATATTTTATCATCATTGATAAAATATCGTGCATTAGCACACTATTGGCCCTAGCCAAAATATAATGATTTCAATTCCACAAATCCCACCATTATTAGCGTCCACCAAAACACTTTTGGTGCTGTCAACTGACACCCGGTTATCTTCCAATTAATTTTCCAAATTAATTCACCCAGGAAAATAATCTTATAATCACAATTAATTCACTTCAGCACAAAATAAAGCTCAATTAAATAAATGAACTGCACCACGATGATCAGCACGAAATTTCGGTCGTCGGCCATCAAATTCTTAATTTCCAAAAAAATAAATAAATAATTAATTAATTTCGAAAATTAATTAATAATTATTAAAAATTCCATTTAGCTCAAAATAAAGCTAACTTAAATAAACGGGCTACACTATGATTATCAGCATAATATTCCGGTTCAGGACCATCTCCCTTGAATTTTCGAAAAATAAATAATTAAATAATTAAATAATAAATCTCGAAAATTAAACAATTAACATTAAAATTCAATTTAGCTCAAATTAAAGCCCGATTAAATAAACGGACTTCACCATGGTCATCAGCATAATTTTCCGGTTCAGGACCATCTCCCCCGAATTTTCGGAAAATAAATAATTATTTAATTTAATTCCGAAAATTAATATTTAAATGGCAAAAATCCCACTTAGGCCCGAATCACCAAATTAAAGCCCACGAAGGGTCGGGAAAATCCCGAGGCACTTCCAATAATTAGTAGACCACGTCTACTTGCTAATTGCGCAATCAATTTATTTAAATCGCATCACAATTGACTAATAATTGCTAATTTATTCTAATCTAACAACCTAAACATAATTAATTAAATCTAAACCAATCTTAAGCATAATTAGCCACTATTCCTGGATTAGTGAGATTACTCACCAAATCGCGCGCAAATCGGATCAATCCGACGGCGGCAACGCGAGGAACGATTGTTCCCAAAGCACGGCTCGGGTTCGGGGGCCGGGAAACGGCCCAAAAGCGGGCCCAAAGTGCTGGATACCCACTCCGTGGGTATGCTGGTCGAGGCCGAACGGGACCGCTCCGGCGGCTAGGGCGGCGAGGGGAGGCCGGCGGAGGGCGAGGGGAGTCGCGGGGAGGTCCCGGAGTCGAGCAAAGGCCCACGGTGGCCGGAGGTGGGCTGGTCGGTGCGGAACAGGGGCTGGGCAGAGCTGAATCGGGCGGGGGAGAGGCGACCGCGAGCGACGGGCGCGGGGCAAAGCGCGCGGCGGCGAGCGGCGCGCGCACGGGCGCGAGCGCGGGCCTCCGGTGCGGCGGCGGGACGAGCGGCGACGGAGCAAACGGCGAGCTGCAGCTTCTCGGGTTCGCCGTTTCCACGAAGAAGAAAGAAGAAAGGAGGGGTTCGGTCTGCGTGGGGGAAGAAAGAAGAGAGGTGAGAGAAGAGAGAGAGAGAGAGAGAGAGAGAGAGAGAAGGGATAAGGGTGTGGGGTTTTGAATAGTCAAAGAAGAGAGAGAGAAAGTGGACGGTGGGGGGAGAGAATTCGCACGATGGGGGAGGGGAGGAGAGAAGAGAGAGAAAA
The DNA here is from genome assembly GCA_017140325.1 of Eucalyptus leucophloia subsp. euroa. Lineage (NCBI taxonomy): Eukaryota > Viridiplantae > Streptophyta > Magnoliopsida > Myrtales > Myrtaceae > Eucalyptus > Eucalyptus leucophloia. The sequence continues at coordinate 11,883,900 of CM029470.1, forward strand.
AGAAAGAGAGAGAGAGAGAGAGAGAGAGAGAGAGAGAGAGAGAGAGAGGAAAAAGGAAGAGAGAGGGAGAGAAAAAGAAATAAAATAACCTAATACCATTAGGCTTATTTTATTCTTTTCTTTTCTCTTTCCCTTTTAATTTTCTTTCGACCTTCGATTTTTCCTTCGATAATTTCTTTCTTGAAATTTCAGACTCGTCGATAATTTGACGATCGATGAGACAAGGTCCTAAAAATGAATTGTGACACGCTCGGATATTCGATTCCCAAAACCGAATTAAATTTCATGATTAAAATCGACCGAACGTGATTTTAGTCCAATCCAACAAATAAGGTAGCTTTTAGGGATTTTACCGCGGATATATCCCTTAACGGCTTCACACAATAAGTTAGTTAACTCATGAGTGATCAGCTTAGAGAAAAAGGACCATAGGCACGTTGACGATATGCACATTTCATATGTTCGGGACGGCGTCGAAATTCGGAATGTCACAGATCTCTTCCTATCGAATAGGCACACTAGATCAAATAATGTAAATCCTGTCAATTTTTTTTCTACAATGGTTTCTTGATTGATTGTGCTTGTTTGACGCTTCCACCATTTTTTATTAATAAAATCGTATCAGAGTTTTACATTGTTGATGACAAGCAATGGTTGTCATTTCGCTAATTAGAAAAATGGCCAAAATCAGCTCATTTGAATCAAGTATAGAAAACTTAGAAAAATAACAGCATTGTATGAACAAAATTTCATGGAAACCGACTTCTTCAACGAATGTATAGCATAAATCTTAGGCATCTTGTTCACTCTTGAATACCAATCCAACTGTCGGTTGCCCCCCACCCCCTCAATGACCTAGAAATTTAAAATGGCCAAAATCAGCTCATTTGAATCAAATTTTGAAAATGTATCAATGCAAATTGAGAGCCAAATTAGAAATATTCTACATAGTAGTTCTAGATGATAAAAATGATGTAATGTTCACTCCTAGTTTTAATCCAACCACAGGAGGATGACTGGAGCCAAATTTGAAATATTCTACATAGTTGTTCTAGATGATAAAAATGATGTAATGTTCACTCCTAGTTTTAATCCAACCACAGGAGGATGACTGGATCTTTGGGGTTTTCCATATACCATAATATAAGTTATTTAAATAATTTTCTACGTCATCTATACTTCCTTGTTTTAATCTATGTGGAATTTCAGATTTACTTTCTGTTTGTTATTTCTACGTATCATTCTTCTTGGCAAACCTCTCTTTCTCTTGCAGTGTATTTTTATGCAGACTATTTTCTTTGGTTTTCGTTTTCTTCTGAAAGGAAATCTTCTTTTAAGGTTTTGCAATCTATTTAATGGAAGTGCTAACAAGTTTATTTCGAAATCTGAAAGCATGAGCCAGGTACATTTGCTAGGAAGAATAGTCATAGATGCTTTTTTCTAGCAATGTAGGATCAATCCTATGAGTAGGACATACTACTTGTTCTTCCGTTTTTTCTAATTCCATTGCAAACTATTCCCTCGATTTCTTTTTCTAGGATAAGTGAACCCGATGACCTAGAAGATACTTCACATGAAATTCTTATCCAAATTATTTCTTTATTTAGCTTTTCTACGTTCAATTTCATCGATCTACTCTTATTAAATTTAATTTCTTTTTCTCAATCTTTATATTTACTAGAAAAAATACCATACAAATTTTTAAAATATGTTTATTGTGACTCCAACACCTTCAAATTTCCTTTTAAGATCTTCAAAAACCCCAAATTTATACTTGCTTGACACATGTCCTCTCCAATTCTGGTCAAAGATCATCCTGAAAAATCCTACTGCTTACGTGGACAACAGAATGCAAGAGAAGTTGATGTGGCGCCGTGAAAACAACAACATCAGAATGGCGGCTGACGTGGACTACAAGGGCACCATTTTGCGCTCTCTTAATCTCGGTTGCCGAAGTCAATTTGGGTCAAATTTCTAGGGTTCGTGGTTCGTGTTTGCCCTACCTCTCGGTTCCTTGCCAAATCCGTGGCTTTTTAGCCAAGATATATCCAAATGGAGCTTCGATTCAACTTGGGTGACTGATTACGAGTTCACATTGCTCCAAATACGTGGTGTTTTTCTGATTCTGGGTTTCGCCACCTTTTCTTGCTCTATGGTTATGTCATTACCAGAGTTTGTGCATTTTTTTTTGCTTCTTCAAGATTCCTGTGAAGAGTTTTTGCTTCATGTCCAGCACTTTATAACCCCTCAAAATTGTGTTTCTTAATCCGGCAACATGAGGTTCTTTATCTTACATGCTCATTGGAAGAGATGGATTATATATTTGCATTACTCAATTTTGTCAGCTCTTTAATTTTCTCATATGTTTGGTGCATCTACATCTTACCAGTATTGTGTAAGTTGATCAGGATTATATACCGCTAAGATTTGATAATTCAGTGCAAAGGTAGTAGTTGAATGTACCATTGGGAACCTGGATTGAGATACCGCTAGTGTGAACTTGGTGCTCTCATCATTGTTTAAAGCTCTGAAAGGCCACCCTACTTGGATTTTAATGGGCTTATTGGATTTGGTCGTTGGAATCATTTTGCTAAGTGCATTATTCTTGTTGTGCTGCATATGCTTTTGAATGCCAGGGCCAGAAGATGACATTATATTATGACCCTTCAGCTATAGAGGAGCAAATGTCTGTCTTGGCTTTTTTTGTAATTATACGAGCTAGCTACGAGTCACTTCGTTATTTGCATAAGTTTTCATTGCACTATGCAATGGTTAAGTTTCGAGATTCTAGTGATCATATGTTGTCTAGTGGAAGGAGGTTCTATTGTTGGAGGTGATGGTTTGTCAATTTTCTACAACACACTAGAAATTGATGAGTTAGTACATTGTCATTTGAATTGCTTGCTTGTAATGGCTAGTTGAGTATAGGACCAGTTCAATATCATAGGTTGTTCATTGTGGGTGGCTAGCTCATCATTATGTGCTATGTATTGGCCAGTTTAGTGTTAGACACAAATATGGTTGCTTTGCTATGTGCTGTGCATTGTTGAATTTAATTTGATGTGCTATGTTTGAAGGCCTCTGTTTCACATAATTTCTAGTTTTTCCATTAAATCAACCTATTTGCTATATGTTCTGATGTGCATTGTTTAATTTGAAGTTCCCATCCAAAAGTGTGCACTATTGGAATTTGAATTGATTGCTTGTATCGGGCAAGTTGATGATTGTGGTTTTTTTTTTTTTTTTTTTCATTTTATGGCAGAGAAGTGACTTTGGATTGATCAGTGAAAAGAAAGCACTAGTCAATAGAATTGGAAGTGTGGAAGTTCGTTGAAAGTATTTGAGGAAAAAAGTCCACATTCTCAAAATGCAACTAGAAAAGAGTAAGCAACGGGACAACAAGATAAAAGTAGAAGTCTCTCCATTGGAAACAATGGTAAAAATCTATTTTGGAAGCAAAGGGAAAATGATCTAATCGAGAGGCATAGTTGTATCGAAAGGATTGATGTGCCAACCCTGATGTTGAAGTTGGACCCAAAGAAAATAAAAAAATAAAAACAACATTTTTTTTAGATTAACAACAATGTTATATTAGGGACAGTTGTGTTGTTTGTCTATCTTTTTTGCTTCTTGGTAGTGTAAGTGGAGGCTAGATGTGAGGCAAGACCAAGATTATGATGCAAAAAAATATGAAAGTGTGTTAAGCTGTATTAGCAAATCCAAGCTCAACTGTGTTCAATGTATTAGCGAATCCACATTTTACTGTGTTCAATTGTCTATAGAGAAGGATGTCATGTTCCCTATACTGCATATTTACTTCAGATTCCTGTAGTAATATTGTCATATTATCATGTTGCACAGACTAAAAAGGTAAAGGATTTAGGTCCTTAAGCTTTTAATAACTATGGGTCGTCCTAATTGGAAGGGGAAGGATTTGCTTGGAGATGAAGAAAATAAGAAATGGAGCCACCATGCATCCACAAACAGAACAACCATCGCCAATTATATGCTTCCAATGAGGTCTAAAAACCTCTCTTCACTTAGAACTTGGATGATTACAATAGGAAAAACCAAGTGGACAAGTTGGTATGTGGTTAAGAAAACAGGAATAAGAGGAAATCACAACCAACTTAAACAATGACAATAGAAAAACAACAACTGGACATTAGCTACCAAGATGGTATATGGTTCAGACAACAGAAAAAAGAGGAAATTTATGACCAACTCAAATCATCACAGTAGATCCATCACAAAACAACCATCATAGCCATATGATGTTGTTCCATTAGTCTTTGTAGTGGCTGCCATACCAAGTCCTTCCTTCTTATCTCTGTGCTACAAAGAGATTAGAAGAAGATCAGCATACTCAATCTTGGAATCATCGGTAAGAGCATTCCACAAGAATCAGTTTCCCAAATACTTGCAAACCAATATCATGTCAAAATTGAGAAACTTTACACAGTGAATTCCTCAAAAAAAGCTTCACTAGATAACTGTGATTTTAAAAGCAGTATCTAGAAATTCTCAGAGTCCAAAAACGCCTCTCTTTTTTTTTCTTTTTTTTTAATAACTTCTAATTTTTTAATTAGGCCATCCGGTAATGTGCGTCAAAAATTAGCTGGAATAACTATTGGTAAATTGTTAAAATTATTACGACTAGATTTCGCCAAATTAAAAATTTATGATTGAACTAAAATCCATAGCTCCCTCCTCAACAAGAAAGTGATATGGATATAACAACATTTGTTTAGATTAACTACACGGTGAAAAGTGAATATAACAGCTTGTGCTCCAAGACCACAAAACAAGACAACAACGTTGCAACGACTTCCTACCAGCCACCCCGGAAGCTACGGAATAGAATTTGGGATCTACCTAACCAAAAAAAAAAAAAAACTGAAAATCTTCCTATGGAGATTATGTCAAGTACATTACTGACAAAGGAAAATCTGTTGAAAAGAAGAATATTACTCGACCCTTTATGCCCCCTAAGCTCAAAGCATCCAGAGACCGTCGAACACCTACTTTTCTTCTACAAATGGACTTGAAATGTTTGGTCAAACCCACACCTCAACCTCAACAATAGCACAAGGATAGCAACTAGAATGGACAAGTGGTTGGCAGAATTTTTTGAAGCAAGACTGAATTCACCAGAAGAGGGATTAGTGGCGGAAGTGCTCTAGCAGATCTGGAAAAATCAGAATAATTAGGTCTTCCATGGTAAGCCCCCACAACTGGACGGCATTGTCAAAGCAGCCCAAGCACAAAGCTAGAGTTTCAGCCGATGGAATCCACGCACACGAAAAGGAAAAGCTAAGATGCGGCATCTACCTACAAGATGGGAGGCACCAAACAGCCAATCTTTGAAGCTGAATATTGACTACTCGTGGGTGGACAGAGAGATGCCAAGCTTAGTCGTAGGGATCTTGCAAAATTCAAACGATGCAATCGTTGATGGCTTTGCCAAGGAGATCCATGCTTCCTCACCGCTATAAGCAAAAACCCTCGCTTTGTTGTACGATTTGACCCAGTGGCCACCCTTCCAACATGGAAGGAGAAGGTGGGGGTTTCGAATCCCCACCTTCTCAGAGAGGGTTGGGGTGGGGATGATTTAATTTTACAAGTGGGTTTCGACTCCCACACCCTATAAAGAGGTTGGGCAAAAGTCTGAGAGTGAGAGTTAGAATAGAAATAAAGTAGAATAAAAAAAACTAGAGAGAAGAAGTTCACATTGGGGGTTCGATTCTAGAGTGTGAAAGTGACAGTCTTCTGTTGGTGAAGTTAGTCATGGGCGAATAGAGGAGTCTTGGGCTGTGAAGGAATTAATTCAGGAGTGCAAGAAGCTCTTGGCCCAAACAACCTGTGAAAATTTAACCCATTGTCCTAGAGAAGCAAACCAAGACTCATATTAGGTTGTAGAAGCCCACCGACTCAAAACACTTCCCCCAACCTGGATGTCCGATCCCCACGGTGCCTTTGGAACATTTTATGTCAGAACCCTATCTATTATCTTTTTGTAATCCTCGGTTTTAATGAATGAATGAATGCACTATTTTAGACCAAAAATAAATAAATTAGGATCCATATGATAAGTTTCAATTTTGTTTTTCTGATAATTATCCCATTGTAAAGTCAAATCCTCCAAAAACCGTGCACTTCATGTTGTCAAGAGCTCTTTACGTGGGATTGGATTGGATTCCAATCTTGGGCTTGCATAGTACAAGATGCACCATGTCACGCCCCGATCCTCGGGGACGCGCCCATCCTTCATGATGGTCGATTATTAAAGTGTGATATCCCAGGACTAATTATCGCCGACCCTTTCTTTTTAATACGCATGCGGAAGCAATTATAAATCCCCAGACAATAAAACAATGGGATAGGAAAGCAGGCCATATTTTTCATATTGAAATTCACAACCACACTTTCATTAACAGCACAACTCATAGTATATTTACAATACTATTCACAACATACTTGTCTCACACCTATCTACACTAAGACAGGGTTTACAAAAGGGATGGGATCTCAGTCCACATCTGGGTTGTACACAAGATCCCTCTCTGGATCATCTTCTGCTTCAAAAATCTTTCTTCTCCTCAGGTTCCTCCTCCTCGACTTCTCCTCAGGGTCCTGAAATGGTTATTCAATAACCAATGAGACCACGTCTCAGCGAGTCCTACCCCCTAAGACTCGATTAATAAACTAATACACCATACGGTTGCCTAAGCACAACACAAGTCAGAGGACTTACCTTGGCCTCAGTTCCAACCTGCAATTCAAGGTTAAACACAGATATTCAAACCATTCACGACATCCGATCAAGCACTGGCCAATCGACTAAGTCGATTACATGTCAGTCAGACCCTCTCAAGGTCATTCCCACTCATATCACGATTTCCCAGTGGTGTACTCATTCACCAAATCACATGTGTTTCTCGGGCGTCGTTTTCGCCAATGACATACCGATCATCGACACCGTGCGTTCTTTAAGGCGCCGTTTTCACCGTGATATCCTCGATCACCGAACCACGTGTCCTTTCTAGGCGCTGTTTTCGCCAAGGTGACATCGGCAATAGACAACACTGTGAGTTCTTTAAGGCGTCGTTTTCACCAGTGATATTTCCTTAATCACCGAACCACGTTTGTCTATAAGTCATTTACGTGCGTTCTTTAAGGCGCCGTTTTCGCCAGTGATACTTCCAATCACCGAACAACGTATGTCCAATAACATCATACCTGATTGGTCTCAGCCAATAACATTCTCAGTTCTCTCTCTCCATTCGCCCTACTGTATAGCCCATCAACGTACTGGCGCTATATACCCTGCTCGGCCATTACCAATCAAATACTCAATAACAAACGATTTAGGACAATTCCTCAAATTTCACAATTTAAATCAATTCCATAAAAATTGAAGCTCAATTAAATAAACGGACTGCACCACGACAATTGGCACGAAATTCCGGTCTTGGCTATCCCAGTTGAATTTCCGGAAAAATAAATAATTAAATAATTAATTTCGAAAAATAAATAAATAAACATTAAAAATCCAATTTAGGCCCATATTGCCTTATTGGAGTCCGAAACGGGTCGGGAAAAATCCCGAGATACATTCAATAAATAATAGAGCATTTCTACTCCCTAATGGCTATAGCTAACCACCAAACATGCATCCTCAAGTCACTAATTTAATTGCTCTAACCTAATCTAACCACCTAAGTGCATGTAATTAAATCTAGCCAACCCTAAGGCATAATTAGCAAACTAATAAAGCATTAGTGAGTAAAACTCACTTGGTACAAGCGGGGACCGGGACACCGCGATGGCGACGCGACGGCGGCCGAAATCCGAATTTTCGGCGGTGTCGACGGACACTCGGGCTGGACCTACTAGCTTTGCAAGCCCACAGCAAAAGCTGGGCTTGGGCCGGACTTGATTGGGCCTACTTCTTGGGTTGCTTCGCGGGCTGAACTATTAAAAGTTCTTGGGCTTCAAATTGAGGAATCACTCTGGACTGGGCTTGAATCAAGACTGAACATGGGCTTCAAATGGACTGAAGCTTGCTGTGAATGGGCTTGAACCAGAAAAGAATCTGCTGGGCCGAAGACTGCTGAAATCATGGGCTTCCAATGGGCTTGCGGCTGAACTCACGAAGGAGCTGGGCAGAGTCTCACATGGGCTGGATGGACGCTGGCGCACGAAGGAAGCTGCTGCGTGTGAGCTGCTGCACGGAGGAAAATGGAGGGCAACGCTCGCGGCTTCGTTGGTTTTCGGTTGCTTCGTGCGCGGCAACTGGAAGACTCGGTGGTCTTCAAATTGCTGAAGACGAGGGAGCAAGGGCGTTGATGCCACGAGGAAACGTGGGAGCTTCGGTCACCGCCGGGAAAATCTTGCGAACGTGCTGGCAGCCGAAGGAAAAGAAGCGGACGCGTGGGGATTTCTTCGATGGACTTGCTTCGTGGAATTTTGGGGCTGCTTCAGTCAGCTAAAGCTTCAATGGTTGACTTGAGGCATGAGCTACGGACGTGGGGTGATGATGGAAGATGGGATGATGATAGATGGTGATGATATGGTGGTGGAGATGGATGGGTGATGAGGATGAAATGATAGTGGAGACGTGCGAGGCTACAGGCGCGAAGGAAGTCGTGCGGCAGAGGTTTTCAGTCGTAGAAATAGATGGAAAGAAAACAAGAGCAGTTGCTTCATTGGTGTCACAGCGTGGGCGCTCGGTTGACGGAGAGAGACGAAGGAACGGTATGCGAAGATGAAGATCGACCGAGGCTTGCTCAACAAGCTGAAAGGGAGAGAAGCCGTTCGAAGGAGGATGAGGCGGTGGTCAAGACGTGCGATGGAAGGAAGCCAGCTAAGAGGAAGTAAAAATCCTCAATCCTTAGCCAATACATTAATACTTTGGCCCCACAAGCCCACAATGCTATCCTCTTTGTCCCCCCATCACTTTCAAGCTCATTAACTCACAAATAAATCAATTTAAAGTCCAAAATTGCTGCCCTCATCCTATCATACGAATTTCACAATTTGAGCTTCAAATCTTCATGAAATTTCTCAAATCGACGTCCAATTTCATCGTGGAACAAGCCCATAGAATTTATACAAATCCCCATCAGCACATAGCCTAGCATGAAAGTCCAAATTTCTTTCAAATGAGTCCATCCGAATTTTCATTAATTTTTCGCGACGTCCGAACCCAATTTCCGTAAAATTTCCCGAATCTTTGAAAAATCTTCTGAGACTGAGTTGATGCTCCTAAAATTTATTGTGACATGGCCAAAACTTCAATTTCTGAAATCGGACTCGAATTGGCGGTTAATTTTCATTCGACGCGTTTTTAGCGTGACCTAGGCTACCGGGTAACTTTCAGAAATTTTTAAATGCAAATGACTCGTGGTCGATTTTCTTCGAGCCACTATGAACCCACTCGACTCATTGACGACTCTCGATTGTCATGAAAATCTCAAGGATCCAAATACGGACACAGGGTCCAAAAACAATAAGAAAATCAATCTAGTGCCGATCGACGAGAATTTTCCAATTTAGTGGTGTCACCCACGATTAGCCACACATCTCGTCGAACCAGCCTATCTCGATTTCGAATCGATTTTATATTGTGCCGTATTGACCTCTAAAGATGAACATGGTCGAGAAGCCGATTCCTGGTCGAATTCTCAAGTCTATTTGCCTTAAAATCCTTAATGGCTTTCCCAGGTAGTCTAGTTATCTCGAGAGTGATTGGCTCTGAGAATAACCCTATAGACGTGTCAATGAAATGCCCGATTTATTCAGTAGAAGACAGGGTTGAAAAATCTGGATGTCACAACTCTTCCCCCTTATAAAAATTTCGTCCTCGAAATTTAAATTTTACAAGACTTGATCAAAAAGGTAGGGGTACAATTCTCTTATTGACTCCTCAGTCTCCCAAGTTGCTCCTTCTGTACCGTGGTGTTGCCAGACCACTTTGACCAACGTGATGGTCTTTGTACGCAGAACTTGCTCTTTGCGATCGACAATCTGGACTGGTCTTTCAACGTATGACACACGGTCATCTACGTCCAATTCCTCGAAATTGAGTACGTGGGTCGGGTCAGGCTCATACTTCCTCAACATCGACACGTCAAAGACGTCATGCACTTGTGCCAATCTTGGCAACAACGCAAGATGATACACTAAGGTTCCGATTCTCTCAAGAATCTCAAACAGACCTACATACCTCGGACTCAGTTTGCCTTTCTTACCAAAGCACGAAGTTCCCCTCATTGGTGACACTTTTAGAAAAACGTGATCACCAACTTGGAATTCCAAAGACCTCCGGCGCTTATCTACATAACTTTTCTGTCTGCTCTGCGCTGGTTTCAATCTGTTTCTGATCACTGCCACGGCATCTACTGACTGCTGAACTAACTCTGGGCCTGTTATCTTTCTTTCCCCAACTTCATCCCAACACACTGGTGTTCTGCATGCTCTGTCATACAATACTTCGAATGGGGCCATCTGAATACTCTGTTGATAATTGTTGTTGTAGGCAAATTCTACCAGATGAAGCTAATCTTCCCAACTTCCCTTGAAGTCTATTACACAAGCTCTTAGCATGTCTTCGAGGGTCTGAATTGTTCTTTCAGACTAGCCATCCGTCTAAGGATGATATGCCGTACTGTACTAAAGCTTTGTACCAAGAGCACTTTGCAAGCTCTTCCAAAAAGCAGCAGTAAATCTCGGGTCTCTATCAGATGTTATCGTAACCGGCACTCCATCCATTCGAACTACTTGGCGCACATATAGGTCTGCGTGCCTATCCAAATTGAGGTCTTTTCGAATTGCAATGAAGTGAGCTGATTTTGTTAGTCTATCGACTACTACCTAGATCGAAGCATTCCCTCTCTGACTTCTTGGTAGTCCAGTCACGAAGTCCATCGTGATATGCTCCCATTTCCATTCTGGGATTGCGAGAGGTTGCAGAAATCCTCCTAGCTTGCAATGCTGAGCTTTTACTTGTTGACATGTCAAACACTTGGCCATATGTTTGGCAATATCCGCCTTCATACCTGACCACCAATAGTGTTGACACAAATTCTGATACATCTTAATGCTTCCAGGATGAATGCTATAACTACTACGATGTGCTTCAGATAAGATTTCTTCTCTAAGCTCTACATCGTCAGGTACAACCAATCGTCTTTGGAATCTTAGTGTCCCGTCGTCGGCAATCTGAAAATCAGCCTTTCTTTTCTTTGTGTTCTCCTGAAGAATTCTCTGCACATCCGGGTCTGTTGGTTGGAGTTGTTTAATTCTGACCTGGACATCCGGTTCAATTTTGAGGGTGGCCATAAAACTTGAAAGGCGGCCTACCTCAAATTTGAATACCGAATCTCGAGCTCTCTCGATTAAGTTCCACCCCTTAATCAGTATATGAGCCACTGAAGACTTTCGACTCAATGCATCGGCGATCTTGTTCGCCTTCCCTAGGTGATATAAAATATCATAGTCGTAGTCTTTTAGCAATTCCTTCCATCGGCACTGTCTCATGTTCAACTTTTGAGAGAACAAATACTTGAGACTTTGATGGTCCGTAACGATTTGAAACTTTTTCCCGCACAAGTAATTTCTCCAAATCTTCAGGGCAAATACATTGGCTGCGACCTCTAAGTCATGCGTTGGATAGTTCAATTCATGAGGTCTCAACTGACGGGAAGCGTATGCAACCACTCTGCCATGTTGCATAAACACGCAACCCAATCCTCTGAAAGACGCATCACTATAGATCTCAAATCCTCCAAGACCAGATGGAATCGTCAGTACTGGTGCGGTAGTCAGCTTTTCCTTCAGTTCTTGAAAACTACACTCGCACTTGTCTGTCCATATGAACTTCTCTCCTTTCTTCAGGAGTCAAGTCAATGACAAAACTGATGTTAAAGCCCTTTTTTTTTTTTCACAAACTTTCTTAAGTGACTTGTACAACCCATACGGCTTTTGATCTCTGATACTATCGTCAGTCTCGGCCCACTAATAATTAACTCGGTCTTGATCGGGTCCATGGAAATTCTTTCACCAATTTCAGGTGTCTCTCGGGCTCCTTAGCATTTCTCGAATACACTAGAATATCATTGAAAGATATGATCATAAACTGAACTCAATATTCCTTGAACACTCGGGTTGTCAAATCCATGACAATTACTGGAGTGTTCGCCAGGCCAAACAGCATTACATTATGCTCACCAAAGCCATATCAAGTACAACACACCGTCTTCGGTATAACCTCTTTCTTGGTTCTCAACTGATGAAAACCTATCTTCAAGTCGACCTTTAAAACATCTACGCTCTTTATAACTAGTCACACCATTCATTGATCTTCGGCAATGAACACTTGTTCTTGATTGTCACCTAATTGAGTTGACGATGGTTGATGCATACTTGCAAAAACCATCTTTCTTTTTCTCACAAACAAAACATATGCTTCCGCAAAGTGATGCACTGATATGCATGAATTCCTCATTCATCAATCTTCACATCTGCATCTTCAGTTCTACCAATTCAGATCACAACAGTTGGTAAGACGCCTTCGAGAGTGGCTCTATCCTGGTGCTGGCTCGATCGCACTTTCTATCTCTTTCTCTGACGACGGTCTGACAGTTCTTGTGACAACACATCTAGAAATTCTTAGGCTACTGAGATGTCCTCCATCTCTAGTTCTCCAATCCATCCTACCCAAGACAATCGCCAAGCAACCTTGGCAACCTCCGTCTAACAAACAAGTTGCCTTCAGCCAACAAGATTAATGAAATCGAATATTCTTTTCGACTCCCAATAACCTCGATACTTTCACATGCTAATGGATTAAACTGGATTACTCCAAGATCGTGATTCATTATCACTAGATGCTCCTTGAGCCCACACTATTCATGCGGCGTCAAACTCACACCTCAGCAACTAATCAAGCACAACTATTGCTAGTGATTCCCTTCTCTTTCACTTTTACTTCAACAATTTAAGTTCTACCAAATTAGCACAAAACTCTGATACGTTACTCTGATAAAATCACCTCCAATACATTCTTTCTCTAATCGGTGCAAGATCCATTCTACTCCCATTCCTTTCGCCATCCTAGTGGCATTCTGGCCGCAATAGCGAAGTCTATGCTACCTTAGACTTTCATTGACAGTCTTTCGCCTGATGGCCATGCTGGTCATCATCACAATAGGTTCTAGTCATACTCAAACACTGGATTTGTCCATACTTCCTTTTACAATTCCGACACCTATCTGGTGCGTCTTCTATCTTCTATCAGGTGAAAGCATGTACTCTTTCTTGCATCAGAGACCTATCCCAAAATTCCACAGTGCATTCCATGAAGCACTTCTTCCGACCGGTCCCATCGACGGTGACAGTAGTAACTGCTGTTGAGCTTTCATCTACTTATGTGGACAACCCATAACTCGCTATCCATGCTGGCGACAATTACCACGAATTCCCGTCCTCATAATACACGAGACCGATCCATACCATCTTCCATGGAACAACAAGTTCCATTTGTCTGAATGCTAACCTGACTATTCCACCCTTCTTATTGAGTGGAATAAAATACTTTTCTCTCAATCTCGGTCTTTTCCCTGACCAACTTCCATTTCTGCCAGAATTGGATCTATACTCGGGCTCGAATGCAATGATTGACTCCCAGATCATATCTCCACTCTGGTTCTCAGCAGGTACGGCAACAATAGCAGTTGCAACACTGACGGCGGTTCGATCTTGAGCCTCTTGGCTCATCTAATTCCCAAGGAACACTAGCATCAAAACGATCCTATCGAACTTAGGATCATTCGACGCTGCTACACTAGTACCAACCTGCGGTGGTACTCTTACACTCGAGCTGGCGAGCCAACACTCGCCACAACCACCTCGGGTACCGACCTTTGTCAATGCATCATCCGAGTCACGAGGACATTGTCCTCTCACTAGAGTTCTCAACTCCTACTCGCTCATGGTTCGGTCTTTACACCGCAACCCGTCTTCCACATCCACACTGGATTAGAAGATGAGCGATCCTCACACAACAAACAATTCTAGCATTCAGCTAACATAGACATGCACCGACATGACTTTAAAGGCCTTTCCTACAAACTATCCCATGGTCAACGCTCCTTATCACTCCAATCTTGAACTTCGCTCTGATACCACAAAAAGGGGATGTCACGCCCCGATCCTCGGGGACGCGCCCATCCTTCATGATGGTTGATTATTAAAGTGCGATATCCCAGGACTAATTATCGCCGACCCTTTCTTTTTAATACGCATGCGGAAGCGATTATAAATCCCAGACAATAAAACAATGGGATAGGAAAGCAGGCCATATTTTTCATATTGAAATTCACAACCACACTTTCATTAACAGCACAACTCATAGTATATTTACAATACTATTCACAGCATACTTGTCTCACAACTATCTACACTAAGACAGGATTTACAAAAGGGATGGGATCTCGATCCACATCACGGGTTGTACACAAGATCCCTCTCTCGGATCATCTTACGCTTCAAAAATCTTTCTTCTCCTCGGGTTCCTCCTCCTCGACTTCTCCTCGGGGTCCGAAATGGTTATTCAATAACCAATGAGACCACGTCTCAGCGAGTCCTACCCCCTAAGACTCGATTAATAAACTAATACACCATACGGTTGCCTAAGCACAACACGAGTCAGAGGACTTACCTTGGCCTCAGTTCCAACCTGCAATTCAAGGTTAAACACATATATTCAAACAATTCACGACATCCGATCAAGCACGCGGCCAATCGACTAAGTCGATTACATGTCAGTCAGACCCTCTCAAGGTCATTCCCACTCATATCACGATTTCCCAGTGGTGTACTCATTCACCAAATCACATGTGTTTCTCGGGCGTCATTTTCGCCAATGACATACCGATCATCGACACCGTGCGTTCTTTAAGGCGCCGTTTTCACCAGTGATATCCTCGATCACCGAACCACGTGTCCTTTCTAGGGCGCTGTTTTCGCAAGGTGACATCGGCAATAGACAACACTGTGAGTTCTTTAAGGCGTCGTTTTCACCAGTGATATTTCCTTAATCACCGAACCACGTTTGTCTATAAGTCATTTACGTGCGTTCTTTAAGGCGCCGTTTTCGCCGATGTGATACTTCCAATCACCGAACAACGTATGTCCAATAACATCGTACCTGATTGGTCTCGGCCAATAACATTCTCAGTTCTCTCTCTCCATTCGCCCCTCTTTTGTATAGCCCATCAACGTCTTGGCGCTATATACCCCTTTCGGCCATTACCAATCAAATACTCAATAACAAACGATTTAGGACAATTCCTCAAATTTCACAATTTAAATCAATTCCATAAAAATTGAAGCTCAATTAAATAAACGGACTGCACCACGACAATTGGCACGAAATTCCGGTCACTGGCTATCCCAGTTGAATTTCCGGAAAAATAAATAATTAAATAATTAATTTCGAAAAATAAATAAATAAACATTAAAAATCCAATTTAGGCCCATATTGCCTTATTGGAGCCCGAAACGGGTCGGGAAAAATCCCGAGATACATTCAATAAATAATAGAGCATTTCTACTCCCTAATGGCTATAGCTAACCACCTAACATGCATCCTCAAGTCACTAATTTAATTGCTCTAACCTAATCTAACCACCTAAGTGCATGTAATTAAATCTAGCCAACCCTAAGGCATAATTAGCAAACTAATAAAGCATTAGTGAGTAAAACTCACTTGGTACAAGCGGGGACCGGGACACCGCGATGGCGGCGACGGCGGCCGAAATCCGAATTTTTGGCGGTGTCGACGGACACTGAATTTGGACCTACTAGCTTTGCAAGCCCACAGCAAAAGCTGGGCTTGGGCCGGACTTGATTGGGCCTACTTCTTGGGTTGCTTCGCGGGCTGAACTATTAAAAGTTCTTGGGCTTCAAATTGAGGAATCACTGGGTGGGCTTGAATCAAGGCTGAACATGGGCTTCAAATGGTGAAGCTTGCTGTGAATGGGCTTGAACGAGAAAAGAATCTCTTGGGCCGAAGACTGCTGAAATCATGGGCTTCCAATGGGCTTGCGGCTGAACTCACGAAGGAGCTGGGCAGAGTCTCACATGGGCTGGATGGACGCCGGCGCACGGAGGAAGCTGCTGCGTGTGAGCTGCTGCACGGAGGAAAATGGAGGGCGACGCACGCGGCTTCGTTGGTTTTCGGTTGCTTCGTGCTCGGCAACTGGAAAACTCGGTGGTCTTCAAATTGCTGAAGATGAGGGAGCAAGGGCGTTGATGCCACGAGGAAACGTGGGAGCTTGATCACCGCCCGGGAAAATCTTGCGAACGTGCGGCAGCCGAAGGAAAAGAAGCGGACGCGTGGGGATTTCTTCGATGGACTTGCTTCGTGGAATTTTGGGGCTGCTTCGGTCAGCTAAAGCTTCAATGGTTGACTTGAGGCATGAGCTACGGACGTGGGGTGATGATGGAAGATGGGATGATGATAGATGGTGATGATATGGTGGTGGAGATGGATGGGTGATGAGGATGAAATGATAGTGGAGACGTGCGAGGCTGCGGCGCGAAGGAAGTCGTGCGGCGAGAGGTTTTGATCGTAGAAATAGATGGAAAGAAAACAAGAGCAGTTGCTTCATTGGTGTCACAGCGTGGGCGCTCGGTTGACGGAGAGAGACGAAGGAACGGTATGCGAAGATGAAGATCGACCGAGGCTTGCTCAACAAGCTGAAAGGGAGAGAAGCCGTTCGAAGGAGGATGAGGCGGTGGTCAAGACGTGTGATGGAAGGAAGCCAGCTAAGAGGAAGTAAAAATCCTCAATCCTTAGCCAATACATTAATACTTTGGCCCCACAAGCCCACAATGCTATCCTCTTTGTCCCCCATCACTTTCAAGCTCATTAACTCACAAATAAATCAATTTAAAGTCCAAAATTGCTGCCCTCATCCTATCATACGAATTTCACAATTTGAGCTTCAAATCTTCATGAAATTTCTCAAATCGACGTCCAATTTCATCGTGGAACAAGCCCATAGAATTTATACAAATCCCCATCAGCACGTAGCCTAGCATGGAAGTCCAAATTTCTTTCAAATGAGTCCATCCGAATTTTCATTAATTTTCCGCGACGTCCGAACCCAATTTCCGTAAAATTTCCCGAATCTTTGAAAAATCTTCTGAGACTGAGTTGATGCTCCTAAAATTTATTGTGACATGGCCAAAACTTCAATTTCTGAAATCGGACTCGAATTGGCGGTTAATTTTCATTCGACGCGTTTTTAGCGTGACCTAGGCTACCGGGTAACTTTCAGAAATTTTTAAATGCAAATGACTCGTGGTCGATTTTCTTGAGCCACTATGAACCCACTCGACTCATTGACGACTCTCGATTGTCATGAAAATCTCAAGGATCCAAATACGGACACAGGGTCCCAAAACAATAAGAAAATCAATCTAGTGCCGGTCGACGAGAATTTTCCAATTTAGTGGTGTCACCCACGATTAGCCACACATCTCAGTCGAACCAGCCTATCTCTGATTTCGAATCGATTTTATATTGTGCCGTATTGACCTCTAAAGATGAACATGGTCGAGAAGCCGATTCCTGGTCGAATTCTCAAGTCTATTTGCCTTAAAATCCTTAATGGCTTTCCCAGGTAGTCTAGTTATCTCGAGAGTGATCGGCTCTGAGAATAACCCTATAGACGCGTCAATGAAATGCCCGATTTATTCAGTAGAAGATAGGGTTGAAAAATCTGGATGTCACACACCAAGCCCCAATAGTATGTTGAAGCACATCATGCATCCGTAATTTAAGATACATTCAAATAACTCTTTGAATATGGCCAATTTAGTTTTAAATATTTTGACAATTTGCTAATGTAGTCCATTCGGCCAGCTTTTGCTGAAAATAATTGGCATGGTTGTCAAGCATCTTACGCAACATAGCTAACACCTAACTAAAGCTGACGTGGATAATTTGACAGAATTTTGGCATTTTTTTTTTGTTGGTGTTTTGGCACAGTTTGAGCATCCCCTCTTTCTCCATGTTCTTTCTATATATACTCTCGGTATTTCCATTAACAATCATTGCAACTCATGCGTGATCCCCACTCTAATTGCTCCACATTTCCATGATTTCCTCTATTTCGATGATTAAAGTTACTCCTAAGGTAATTGCATGTCATGCAATAATTGCCCCTTCATTCAAGATTCATCTATTTTGTAATTGTTCTAGTGCTTAATTCAAACAGTGCGAGGTACCCTTTCCTTATTATAATTGAAATGGCTAGCAACACACCTCAAATCAAAGTCATGCCACTCCACCTCTAGGTGAAGTTAAACTAGATAAGCTCCAAATCGAAGTTGGGCCTATTATAACTAGAATTCTTATACTTTGTTGATAGTTGAAATCTCTCCTCAATATTTGGGCCATAAATGTTCATCATCAACCGGAGCTAAAGAATAATGTTGTGAAAATCTCTAAAAGGGCAATAATAAAAAAGTAAGAGTACCGATGATAGTTGTACGATAAGGACAGTAATTTTCATCTCTCATTTTACTAGTACATTATCTTATTCATTTCATATCATGCTTCCACTGAAGAAATTATTTCATCATTTTGACATCGTGCATCACACAATTGATAAAGCTACTTTTGATTTTTAAAGTGAGCCAACCGACAAAGACCAAGTTAGTCTAGGTCGTCTTCACTTTTTGCTAGCAAGGGTTCACGTATTATTAGTTCATAACGAAAAATGTTAAGAACTATCATTTTCATTTCTCTGCTTTTAGTAAATACTTTATCTTACTGCATTTCATATCATATTTCCACCGTTGAAGTTGTTTCATGATGTTGATGGCGTGCATCATGCATTTTGATAGAGCTACTTGTGATCTTAAAGTGAACTGACAACAAAGACCAAGTTAGCCTTGGTTGTCTTCACTTTTTTTGTTGGTGAGGGTTCACACATTATTCATTCATATTTAAAAATGTTAACTATCATTTTCATTTCTCTGCTTTACTAACACTTATCCTCTTGCATTTCATATCATTTTTCCATCAATGAAATTGTTTCATCATTTTGATGGCATGCATCACACGATCGATATAGCTACTTTTTATATTTAAAGTGAGCTGACCGACAAAGAACAAGTTCATCTTGGTCGTCTTCACTTTTTTTGCTAGTGAGGGTTCATGCATTCATATTGAAAAAAGTTGACAACCATCATTTTCATTTATATGATTTACTAACACTTCATTTTACTACATTTCATACCAAAATTCTACTGATGCAATTGTTTCATCCCTTTGATGGCATGCATCACACGATTGATATAGCTACTTTTGACCTTTAAAGTGAGCTGACCGATAAAGACCAAATTAGTTTTGGTGTCTTCACTTTATTGCTGGCAAATTCATACATTATTGGTTCATAATGAAAACCTCCACTCAGTTCTAGCCACACAATCATAGACCTAGACTCATCTTTTTCTTAAGAGAGAGAGAGAGAGAGACTTTTCTTTTGGGTCTCACTCATTCTCTATCTATCATGTACAGTAGGTGCACGGTGTTGCCACGAGCATAAAAGATAACAAAGTAGAAATTTGCACCCCTAATATAGAGATAATTACATATCCCATCTGCCCGACTTACTATTTACATCCTAAGTCTCACGTCTTTACATTTGTCTGTTATGGTGACCACCTACAATACTTTTGCCAAGTTGAAGACATCCATAGATAAGAGCAACAAAGATAAAGTAATAAATAGAGCATGTGACTAAGAGAGTGCTAACGATCTCATAATAGTGACAATATAATTTGATAGAGATTATAAGTTCTCTAGACCATAAAGCCATTGTTATCACACAACTGAACACTATTTACACGTCTCTCCTCTCAGTTGTATAGTGTCTTGTCTCTACCCTCTAGTGATGCCAAGCGATCATTGAATCCATGAGATAACCACCACCACCAGTCACGAGGTTGGATCAACCACTCATCCCCAATCTCTCGCTTGCACATGCTCCCGGTTGACAAATCCATTAAAATCCTGTATTTCGGCACCTTTTTTTTTTTTTTTTTTTTTTTGCTTTTGATAAAGTATATGATTTTTTTTTTCCAATGTTGAGCGAAAAGTCAATTGCTACTTCATTTTTTTCTTTTTGTGAATAATGCCAGCTTTTACATGTTATAGTGGACAACACGCCGAAATAAGAAGGGAACAAAATTATTCTTCCCATATTTATGACAATTTTAAGCTTAAGACTTGGCTCTATAGAGATGCGTTTCTAACGCACAAGAAGCAATTTCGTTATGAAGTCAAGGTGGGACAAGATGCTCTTACCCAAATAGGTGCAATTAAGTGATGGAACCTAACTAACCAAGGAGTGGCGAGATACTCTACCAAGTCATTCCTGAAATCATTGGCTTTTCTCTGGATGAAAAGAGAAAAATTCATTAGAGAGAGATAATAGTTAACAAAAAGAAGAAAGAAAATATATCAACACAATGAAACAAAAAGATAAGTGCATAAACCTTAAGCATCGACAAATTAATAAAGGTTTGTATGATTTGTAGAGTAATACATGTGAGGTAGTTTGTTGATTATTCATTGATTTAGTAGTAGGATTCAGACATAAAGAATATATATGTTGACAGAATTTTTATTTGGACTATTGTTTCATTGCAGAGGTCGAGGGTTCAAACCCTTTCATTGCTAAAGTGTCTGAAGTGGGAGGTCCTGGTGTTGGGGTCCTGGGCTAGCCTTCCCCGAGGTTTACGTCTAAATAGCAGCTTGCGACGAGGCCCAACGGTGCCACCAGGCACTAGAGGGTCGTGTGATTCCCTAAAGGTGATCTCCGGCGATTCTTCGGTTAACAAAAAAAATATATTATTTACGCTTTAATGTATAATTAACATGTTGAAAGTTTCTACGACATAGCTATCTTGAAACACACATGTCACATGTTCAATGTTAAATCCGTTGGAAAAATTTACATTGGTATTAAAATAATTATAATCCTTAGCGAATAAGGCTCATTTAACATTGATATATATATAAAATATGAATGGAAATGAGAATGTCGTGAACTCAAAGGTTTCAGATATAAGCTTCGTCTGAAGCAAAAAAAAAGAACTTTCGTGTATGAGATATCATTCTATACATGAAGTAGAGCTTCGTAATATTTAATGTGATTGCAGGATTTATTCAATTTTAAAGAGAAGATGAAATGCAAAATACTTACTAGACATACTATTTAATAACAAACACCATCTAAATTACTACTGAAAATACAAAGAAATGTGTCTATTAGAATATACTATCTTGGGAAGAGGTGTCTGCATTTATTTTATTTAAAAAATATATTCATTTCTATGTGCTTGTTTCCTATATTTGTCAAATTATATTTGGTGGTTGGTGCTACTAGAGGGTGAGATGAAAAGAGAACATATGAGAAAGAATTTTGTTACACTTCTAACAATTTATTCATGTTTATCTTTAATTGTGTTTCTTTTGCAATTAGCAAAGAGTACTGAAAATTGCTGTTTTTGTGACAAGGGTCTTTCTAGTTCACCCCTTGTTTATGTTGTCCGAGGTGCTCTGTCATGCAATAGATAGCATATCTGAATTCTGCATGATGCCATCTGAGAGATCTTATATTGGGCAGGCTTATCCTTTTGTTGGTATTCCTCATGCTAGGATGCTTCTGCCTCTTAACCTAGCAGTGGCAGAAGGGCCCGTTCATGTAAATGTTAGGCAGTATCATGAGATTTTGAGACGAAGACAAGCACATACCAAGCTTGAAAAGCAAACATCAAAGTTAAAAAAGTGAATTGCCTTTTTTATGCATGTTGATTTGGAAGCTCCTTCCGGACTTTGCCAGTTATAAAAATTAATTATAAAGCTCTTTTTTTTTGTTTTTTCATTTGAAGGTGTTCCGCTTGTGTTTGCTTCCATAGGCACATGCTATACTGTCATTAGATGCTTTTTTAGGAAATTCTATTTTGTGGGAAATAGTCTGACTACATGCTTCATCTTCGTTACAGCTTTTGCAGCTATCTCAACATTTAATTCATTGGGGATAAACTTAATTGATATCTATTCTTTGCTCGTTCTTTGATATGGTGTCGTTCCTCTCCCTTGTCTTGGTTTAATTGGATCTACAGCCGTATCTTCATGAGTCGCGGCACCAGCTGCCATGAGAAGAGCCGGAGGAAGTGGAGGCCTGTTTCTTAATCCACGTAAAATCAATGCTTCGAATGATGCAGCTGAAGAGAAGGGCACAAATTCTGCTCCTGCTCTATCTCCCAATCTGCCAGTTCATTGGGCTCTGTTTGGCACCTGACTCCTCTGAAATCTGGAATTCATCTAGTAGTCACATGGCTGGAAGGTCGGTGGTGTCAATAGTTCAATGTGATTCGAGTTTTCAAGAAATACAAACTGAACCAAATTATAGGGGTGAGCGGCTGAATCAAACCAAATCGCAATCTGAATTGAATACGACCCAAATGAAAACCTGATTCGATTTGGTTTAGTTTTCTCTTCTCTTTCTTTTTTCTTTTTTTTTTTTATGAGAAAAACTGTTGACAGGAATGCATTTTAGTCTCTCAGCGAGCTATTACCATTAATAATAACTTTTTCCCTCAAAAAAATGAATATATGTAAAAGCTATGTATGTGCTTCTTCTTTTTTCTAGTTTCCTCTGGCTCATGAATTACTGTTCTTAATGAGAAATTTTCATACATGATAGTAGTATATATACTAGACTGAATTTTGGTATGGAAATAAATATGAGTTACATGTGAATCTTGCTCCACTAAATCAGGCAACCCGATTGACCTTTAGCAAATGTATTAGCTACTTGAAATACTTGCTCATGTTGGTCCATGCTGCTTTTATTTACCGTCCTTGGAATTCAATCATTTATCCATCACGTCATGTTTGTACTCATTTGTGGAATTTATAGTTCATTTTTATCATTTTGTACATAGTGGACTAGTCCATTCTTAACTTTTCCAAAACCTAATGAATATGTGGCCCCTTCCTCCATTATTTGTGTACCTCCTCCATTTTTTTAATGGGGCCATCGACAATGGTCAGCAGATAACTTACAAAATCGAAATACTAATATCAAGATAAGGATCAAGACCAAATGAATCTTCATTCGACAGATCGATCAAATCAGTACTTTTAAAAGCTCGATTGTTTAATGACGATGCTATGAAGGACTGACTCAACGTTTACTCTTAATAGGCGTGAAGGACGAGGGAGACCCCCGTAAGTAAATGAACAAAGAGGGAGGTTCGTCACTTGCATTACATTGCTTAACCTTGACTTGTTCATGCTATCATCCACGGCCATTTAAATGTTTTATAAACTAAATTTTTATATTGCATTGAAGAATTTTTCTTTTTGTCAATGTTTGCGACAGGAACGGTGCATGAATCGATGGTAATTTTGATTATCTTTTTGATACCTATAAAAGTCTAGTTTCCTAGGATATGCATGCAACTTAAGATTTTCATTCGAAGTATAAAAGACACAGCGAAATAGGAGTTTCCTTCTTCATTTTCATTTCGATATACTACTATATTCTTTTTCATATTTTAATTAATTAAGCCAATAAATTGATATGTTACGGGTTAGTTAAAAGTCATTTACTTGACTATTTAGCTATAGTGATGGATGGTGACAATTGATTAAGTGACGCTTTTTATCAATCAAATCTGATCTTGCATTTCAAAATGCTGGTATAAGCCTAATTTAAAGCTGTTGGATTTAAATCTATCCATGGCAAATCTAACAAACTGGCGATTGCAAAAACAAACCATAACTTTTTATCTAGTTTTAGCTCGACCACGAAGTGATCAAACTTCTGCAAACCAATTTTTTCAAGATGGATCGAGGGTGAACGTGTGTTTAAAAGGTGTGTCAGCTTTTAAGACCAAAATGTGAGATAGAAAATGTTACTTCAACCTAAATGCCAGGGAAACTAAAGCATGTGAAAAGTAAAGTGTGAAGATTAAAATTGAAGGAAACCAAAAGGGAAATTCTGAAATCAAAGGAAAATTAGAGCGGTGACCATTGAAATTAAACTTAAAGTGTAAGCACTGTAAAAGAAATCACTAAGAAACTTCACTGAAATTGAGATATCCTCAAAGTTACAAACACATTGATGCTAAATTGCAAACATTGAAATGAAAGCTACACCATTATTTACAATGCATATGAAGAATAACAACCTTTAAAACTAAAAATGAAATTGAAAGACGTTAGTTCAATATAGAAAATGCTTCAAAGGAAAATTTAGCAAAGTTTTGGCAGAGCTTGAGCGACCCCTCTGTCTGGGATTACCTTCGACGGTTATCGAAATTCATGTGTGATCTTCCTCTTAGCCACATTATATTTCTAAGATTTGCGCTATTTCCACGATTTTAGTAACTCCTACAAATCTTGTGTCCCGCAATAAATTGCCCTTTCATTCGTGATTTAATCTAATTATGTAACCATTTTAGCTCTTAATTCAAATGGGTCCAGGTACCCTTTTTTCCTTAGTATGATCGAAATGATAGCCTATACACCTCAAATCCATGTGAGGTCAAAAAATTTCCAGACGAAGTTAAACTGGATAAGCTCCATATCAAAGTTGGGCTTAATATGACTTGACTCCTCATAATTAGCTCTGCTCTCCTAAATCATATAGATAATTGAATCACTCTTCGGTGTCTCGGCCATAAATTATCACCAACAGAAGCTAAACAATAATGTTGTAAAATTTTCTAAAAGAGCCAGTGCTGAAAAATTAAGAGCACCAATTAGAGTATTGATAGTATATTGAGAACTATCATTTTCATTTCTCTACTTTACTAACAATGTATCTTACTGCATTTCATGTCATATTTCCACCGACGAAATTGTTTCATCATGCAATTGATAAAGTTACTTTTAATCTTTAAAGTAAGCCGACCAATAAAGACTAGATTAGTCTTGGCCGTCTTCACTTCTAGTGAGGGTTCACACATCATTAGTTTGTAGTGAAAATTTCCACTCAATTCTAGCCCCACAGATCCTCCTTTTTTGCTAGAGAACTTTTTTTCGGTCTCACTCAATCTCAATCTATTATGTACAGTAAGTGCATAGTGGGTGCACAGTATTGCTACGCGCATAAAATATTGGAAAAAATTAGAAATTTGCACCCCCTAACATGGACATAATTACAGATCCCATCCCCCGTATTTCTCAAGTTTCTCTTTACATCCTGAGACTAAGATCTTTGCATTTAAATTTTCTACGTGTATTGGAATGCGCGGTGATTTTGTTGGGATTATAGGGGGTGGTTGGTTCAGTCTTTGCTTTCTACCTGAAGACATTATATAATTTCGATGGACTGTGTGGTGAATTTTCTTTTCATTTATTTCTTGTGTTTGGTTTAAAAAAGCTTTGGAATGCCAAGTGAGTCTCTATAGAACCTAATATGGTGTACATTGCAGAAAAGGAAAAGACTAATAAGAGCATATACTGGAAACCAGAGTTTTGTTGTTGGATGAAAAAGAGGTGTTGGTTCCCTCGCAGTGCATTCTACGTCTCACAAAGTCAATAAACCATTCCAAAATTGAGGATTACAATACCACGTGACCCGCTCTTCTTTATTTGCCGTTGATACGCAAGACCTTTTACATCCATAAAAAATTACGTTAAAAAGGAAACGCACGATCTTTCACTTTAGAGGAACCGAACGACATGGCGTGTTGATTGGAAGGAAACAGGGCAGGCGCTTGGCAGTGAATGTCTTTATTTCCCAGGGAGTCTTTAAAAATTTCCCTATCTTGTTAGAAAGTCTTGGACAGCTTCACCGGTGTCCACTTGCTAATGCACAACTTTAGGTGGGAATGAGCTTTGTTAGCATAATAATTTTTGGACTACTTCTTGTGAGAATAATAACTTATGGTGAGTCCTAACTTCTTAAAGGAGTGGGTCTCATCATAATTTATAATTATTTGTTATTTGGTTTTTTGTACTCTTAGGTACAAAATGCAATTGAGTCCTTAATCTTTCAATTGGCTCTATGAGTCTAAAACCTTCTTCAAAAAGTGCGATCAAATATTTTGACAAATAGTACCTAAAATTGCCCATGCATCACTCAAAAAATTAGCATCATCCTTAAATTAGACTTTTCAACCTAATTTTAGGATTTAATTGCAATTTTTTTTTTATAAATGTTGTGTACTTAATCGAATCAATGATTATGACTCAATTGCACTTGTTGCAAAAGGCTATGGACTTGATTAAACCACTTGAATGGGTCATAATTCAATTGCATTACATACATATGATTTAGTATTTGTGGTGCGACTTTACCCCTCAAGGAAGCATCCTCAAAGATGCTAGAAAGTGACGGAACTGAACTAAAGTTACGCGTATAGTACATGAATATTCTTCCCTTTTTCCGCTTAAATAGCAATATTAAGGGACTCAGCCTGTATCCCCCTCTCCGTAGATTTAGGTCCCAGCATATACGGAACGTGAAAATCATGTCCAAGTCGGTGTTTCAAATTCCTTTGATTCTGGTTTCCCTCACGGCACAAGCATCAGGAGCTGCACCTCGACTTACAAGGATTGGCTGTAAAGAAAAATGTGGGATCATCACCATTCCCTTCCCCCTCGGAATAGGAGCCGGTTGTTTCTTGAATGACTGGTACGAGATCAACTGCCAGAAAAACAATACGGCCATCCTAAACAAGATTGGATTGCGAGTTCTTAACATTTCACTCCCTGATTAACTTGGATCCTTGAACAGCATGATTAGCGTCCTTCTTCCTTCAGCTTACTCAAATGCAAGCTACAGGGGTGACGGACGTGTGCAGATGAACTTGAAAGGAAGTCAATTTGTCTTCTCTCCGACAAGGAACGTCTTGATATCGGTGGGTTGCTGCACCCTGGCGACAGTAAGTACTACAGAATCAGCTGTCGTCGGTCGTTGGTTGAAACGTGCTGGAACTGATACCAACATTAGCCGGTCTAGTGCTTGTTCTGGAGGAATGATTGTAGCCGGACTACACTCCCCTTTAACCTTCAGGGCTTTAATGTGGATTTTAAAGTAAAAGGTGAACATCAGGGGTGCAAGCGCGCTTTCTTGAGGTCTGACTTTACAGGTTTATATGATTTGAAATTGAATGAGGCCGTTCCAGTAGTGCTGGAACGGGGGATTGCGAACAACACTGACTATGGACGTGACTTAGTTGCAGGATCACGTACTAAGTTGGGTACTTGTGACTTCAGCGTGGTCAAAGAGCCAATCTGTCTTGCAGGATTGTGGAAAAGGGCGATGACTCTTAACACCAAGAAAACAATTTCGAGATTGAGATTGGTGACTCAAATTATGCAATTGTAATCAGAGTGGTATTCATCTCAATACCAAATCTAATGTCATTAACAGGGTCCTCAACAAAGGATCCTGAAAACTGATTTATGTTGATGATGCTCCATTCTTTCTCAAAACAAAATGACGACAAACTTATGTCCCCAGCAATGGGAAAAATTACACCCGGCTTCTTAGATTGATGTACTCTACCCATCAGCTTTGATATTCCTATCCTCAGGGAAGCATCCCCAGAGATGCTAGGAAATAACAGAGCTGGAAAAATTATGTGTAAAATACACGAAATTTAAGGGAACCAGCCCATAGCCCCTTTCTCCATAGGTTTAAGCCCATCAACTTACCAAACGTGAAAATCATGTCCTCCGTTATGGGGGAGACTCCTCATGGTCACAATGTGCAACTTTTTGTGACTCAACGTTCTTTAGATATTGGCCAAAAATTTTCTTTGGGTTAAAATATTAAGCAAGACTTAATCTTTATATTTTAAAAGAAAAAATATATGGAGAGAATTACAAAAAAAAAAGTCCTAAATTTATTGCGATTGTGTCAATTTTTTTTAGTCTATTTTTAATTTTTTATTTTCAGCCAATTTTGGCCAGCTTAGTGGTTGGCAAGCCTCACTAGAGCCTCACTGGCTACTGTGGAGGAAAAAAGCAAAAGAAGGAATAAAATGAAAAAGAAAAAAAATTAATAGAAATTCAAAAAAATAATATATCATTAAAAATTGTCAATGTCAATGCCGGCTAATTAAAATTGACCGGATGGACTGAACTAGTATAATTACAAAAGATTTAGAATTGAATTGGCAAAAAAAAAAAAAAGTTTAAGACTCAATTGGTATAAGTTTTGTAATAGGTTTATGATTTTTTTGGTAATTTTCCCAAACAATAGGCTCTTGTCTCTCTGTCCCCTCATTGCTGAAAATAAAAATAAATAAATAAAACAATGCCAAGAGTTCGGAATAATTTACGTGGTATGATCCAAAGCAATAGCAAATTACTTAGAGTATTTTAAAGCAAAAATCATTTTAGTTTTCTTCAATCCAAGTGCATGGGACACAACGTCTTCCACTGTGGAAGCAAAAAAACATGCCACATGATTCACGTTCATCTTCTACTTGTTTTTCTGGAGGGCCAACTATATTCCCAAGCGCTGTTTTGGATGGCTTGCGCAAATAAAGTATTGGGCTTGTTCCACGATGTACCGCACTTGAGAAAAATGAAAGTGATTTTTGCTTCAACAATGAGAAAGATACGACAATACAACGTCGCACCACGATTAAAGAAATTAGAAAGCAATCACCACGATTAAAGAAATTAGAAAGCAATCACTTTTGCTTTAATAAAAGTGAGATTTGCTTTCACTTTTCTAGATTGAAAAGATGCCAACACCCATTTCATTAGTCGTAGGATAAATTAGTCCGATGATTTTGCTATTCAAAAAGAGATTTTTGTTGTGAAAAGCAGTTTTCCTTCTCAAAAAGGAGAGGGAAAAAAAAGTTGGAACATGAGAGCTGGGTCATCGAAAGTTGTTTCATTTGAGACAGCGATTTGATTGTGTTCATCTTGATAGAGCAAAAATTATTAAATTGATAATTACCCCAAAAAATTATTGAATGAATATAACTCTGCTTATAGGCATTAAAAAATTATCGAGTAGAATCTTTTTTTTTCTTTGCTCAGTTTTAATGTGTTTAAAGGGATTTACAGCAAAAGATCTTGAAGAGCCACCCATCTCGATAATGTTCCCAGTGTTTCTCATGAGAAAAATGATGACTAAATTATCCAACAAACAATTGGAGAAGTCACAATTGGCTACTTTAATTAGTGTTCTCCACCTATGAAGCTTCAACATTTCTGTTCTTAAGGAAAGGCGGACAAGAAGTCCAAAATCTTGTATATAGAATACAATCAAGTCCTAAATTCAATTAAGTCCCAAACCTTCTTCAAAAGTGCAATTGAATCTTTTTGATGAACAATATCTAAAATCGTTTCATGTCACTCAAAAAGTGTTTATAAATTGCACTTTTCAACATAATTTGAGGATGTAATTGCATTTTTCAATAAAGGTAGAGGAATTAATTTAATCAGTTGAAAAGTAAAGTACTTAAATTGAATCGTTTGCTAAAGGTTTAGGACTTGATCGAAGCAATTTAAAAGTTTAGGATTGAATTACATCCATATAAGATTTTGGACATTTAAGACTTGTAATGCAATTTTTTTCCCTAAGGGAAACATCTCAGAGATAGTAAGAAGTAACAGATGGAATAAAGTTATGCGTACGGTACATGAGAATCTTCCCTTTTTCCACTTCAACAAGAATATAAAGGGACTCCGCCCATAACTGCTTTCTCCATTAATTTTTGGTCCATGCACTTACGAAAGTTGAAAATCATGTCGACCTCAGTGTTTCAAATTCTTCTGCTTCTGGTTTCCCTCAAGTTGCAAGCATCAGGTGCTGCACCTGGACTTGCGAAGCCTAACTGTCCTGAAACATGCGGGAACGTCACCATTCCCTTCCCCTTCGGAATAGGAGCCGGGTGTTTCTTGGATGAATGGTACCAGATCATCTGCCAACAAAACAACACGGTTCCCATTCTGAAGAAGATTGGATTGCGAGTTCTCGACATTTCACTCCCTGATCGATACCAAGATGGCATGATTGACATTAGCCTTCCTGTAATTTACTCAAATGCAAGCTGCGGGGGTGATGGACGTGCTGCGGGGGTAAGCTTGGAAGGAAGTCCATTTGTCTTCTCCCAGACAAGGAATGCCTTTACATTGGTCGGT
Source organism: Eucalyptus leucophloia subsp. euroa (assembly GCA_017140325.1). Classification (NCBI taxonomy): domain Eukaryota; kingdom Viridiplantae; phylum Streptophyta; class Magnoliopsida; order Myrtales; family Myrtaceae; genus Eucalyptus; species Eucalyptus leucophloia. Next base: position 11,914,111 of record CM029470.1, read on the forward strand.
TGCAACACCCTGGCCACAATGAATACCACACAATCAGCTTTTGTCGGTTGCAGGTCGAGATGTGCTGGAACCAACACCAGCATTAGCTGGAATAGTTCTTGTTCCGGGAGGGATGGCTGCTGCGAGACTATGCCCCCCCTTAACCTTCAGGGCTTTAGTGTGGATTTCAAAGAAGAAGGTGGACATCAGGGGTGCAAGTACGCTTTCTTGAGGTCTGACTTTACAGGTTTCTATGATTTGAAAGTGAATGAGACGGTTCCAGTGGTGCTGGAATGGGGGATTGCGAACAATACTGACGACGGACGCAAGCTTATCAAGCAGTCGCAGACAAATTATCATTCCTATTGTCGCGCGCACAGCGTTGACAACAGTGAAATGCTATTTACACAGTGCTATTGCACCGGGGAGTATGGTGGTAACCCATATCTTATGGAAGGATGCGAAGGTAACCCATTCCATTCTATCACGTTCTGTATTTTTTATTTTGATATTTAATAGGGAATGTGCTTTCACATTCCGTATTTAGGGACATCATACAGTGAAGTGGTTTGTTCATTTCCATATTTTTCTGAGAAGAACGCATTCACACTGTATAATGATTGTATACATGCTTTTCTACCTTCTTTTTGTTAGTTTTTCTGCCCAAGATTACACAAAGTGAATGCACTTTCAAACAAAATTGATCAAATTATATTGATAATAATTAACTGGAATTACAGGGGAACAGGACAGTCCTTTAGTAACAAGCACAATATTTTAGCCATGGAATTAACAATTTATGAGGAAATGTGACCTACTTTTCCGTAATTTTACTCAAGGAGATTGGTTTCGCTGTTAATATATTTGCTTCTGGTTTCACAACCACCAGGAGCTGCACCTCGACCACCTCGACCTCAAAGCCGTGACTGTGCTGAAACATGCGGGAGCGTCACCATTCCCTTCCCCTTCGGAATAAGAGCCGGGTGTTTCTTGGATGACTGGTACCAGATCGTCTGCCAACAGAACAACACGGTTCCCATTCTGAAGAAGATTGGATTGCGAGTTCTCAACATTTCACTCCCTGATGAAGACGCGGATGGCATGATTAAGGATGGCATGATTAACGTTAGTCTTCCTGTAATTTACTCAAATGCAAGCTGTGGGGGTGATAGACGTGGTGCAATGGTAAGCTTAAAAGGAAGTCCATTTGTCTTCTCCCAGACAAGGAACATCTTTACAGTAGTCGGTTGCAACGCTCAAGTGACAGTAAAAATTTCAGAATCAGCTGTTTTCGGATGCCGGTCGAAATGTGCCGGAGCCAACTTCACCAGTAACAAGTATAGGGCTTGTTCTGGGGGAAACGGATGCTGCCAGAGTTCGCTCCCCTTTAACCTGCAGTGCTTTGGTGTGGATTTCGAAGAAGAAAGTGAACATGAGGGGTGCAAGTACGCTTTCTTGAGGTCTGATTCAGGTGTTTATGATTTGAGATTGAGTGATACGGTTCCAGGGGTGTTGGAGTGGGGGATTGCAAACAATACCACGTATGCACTTGACCTTATCGAGAAAGGATACTATCGCGTAAGTAAATCTTTCGCCTGTACAAGATTTAAAAGTTTGAGCAGTGAAGGAGAAGGAATTACATATAGATATAGAAGCTACAGCGTCGACCGTGGCGAAATGCTATTTATGCGGTGCCGTTGCCGTACGGGGTATCATGGTAATGCCTATCTTATTGGAGGATGCAAAGGTAACATATTTCATGCTATCACATTGGGAATTTAAGTGCACCATACAGCGAAATGGCCTGTTCATTCCCAGATATTTCTCTGAGAAGAATTCATACACGCTGTTTAATGATCACATGTATAATTTTTTTTTTTTTTGGCCCAACTATGCACAAAGTGATGCACTTTTAAACAAAATTGAACTTATTATATTGATAAAAATTTACTGGAAATAAAGGGGAACAGGACAGTCCTTTTGTTACAAGGACGATATTTTAGCCCTGGAACTAGCAATTTATGAGGAAATGCGACCTACTAGCCTCCTTAATTTTACTCAGGAAGATGGGTTTTGCTGCTAATATATTTATGATATCATTTGCCATCAGCTATTGACGAATGTAATTCATGGTGCCCCGGGACTTGTGTGAACGAACGGGGCTCCTATAGCTGCGTTGATGTTAGAAAGACAACCAACAAGTTCATACTTATTGGTAAGCATACTTTTTAATCTAGAATTTTAGATCGCTTCATGCTGGAATATTGCTAGAAAAAGAACAGCTTGGCATGAATCATGTTCTTAAAAGGTACATAAATAAGATTTACCTTACCCTTCGTTCTAACATGATTGTCCATTTGCTTGTTGATGGTTATAGATAAGTTTCCATCAATAGTACCTATCAAGACAACCTCAAAACTTTCTTCGTGCACGAATACTTATATTTGATAGCTAAGACAGCACTTAGAACTTTTCTAATGTTGCCGCTTTAAATCTATCAAAAGATGACCGAGGTTCCTACTTACTCTTGTCGTATTTGAATTGGAATTATTACAATCATAATCAAGATGAATGCTGGTAGGAATTTTTTCACTTTCATCAATGGTTTTACTCATTTCCTAGTAAGGGAGATTATTTGTACAATCCAGATGTATGTATAAAAATATCACCTGATGGAACTTAGTAGGAGACAAATTAATTATTCAAGGTTGTTAAGAAAAATCCACATGAAAGGAGCTCAGGTCAATTACTCTTATATGATTTCCTCTTAATCAGATTCACTAAAATATTTTATGATAAGACCTTATAGATACAAGAAGAGTGCATTTTTTGGACTTTTGCCCCTTAATTTTTTGTAATGCAGGGATTGGGGCAGGCCTTGGGGCACTACTTTTGTGTCTTGCCTTATGGGGGCTGTACAAATACATCAAGAAGAGAAAAGAAATCAAGCTCAAAGAGAAGTACTTCATTGGTCTTTTGCTAGAAAGTGAGCTATCTTCAGCCAAAGGCCATGTTGAGAAAAACAAATTGTTCAACTCCAAGAATCTAGAGAAGGCTACTGACAATTTCAACAAGGATAGAATACTTGGGCAAGGTGGACAGGGTACTGTTTACAAAGGAATGTTAACAGATGGCAAAATAGTTGCTATTAAGAAACCGAAAGCAATAGATGAGGGCAAAGTCAAACAATTTATAAATGAAGTCGTCATTCTCTCACGGATCAACCATAGAAATATCGTTAAGTTATTGGGGTGTTGCTTGGAGACAAAAGTCCCACTTTTAGTATACGAGTTTATACCAAATGGGACTCTATACCAATATTTGCATGACTCAAATGAGGAGTTTCATGTATCATGGGACACACGCCTACGAATTGCAGCTGAAATTGCAGGAGCATTATTCTACTTGCACTCGGCAGCCTCGATTCCCATTTATCATCGAGACATCAAGTCCACCAATATCCTCCTGGATGAGAAATATCGAGCAAAAGTGGCAGATTTTGGTACTTCCAAGTCTATTTCCCTCGATCAAACTCATGTAACCACATTGGTGCAAGGGACTATTTGCTACCTAGATCCCGAGTATTTCCAAACAGGTCAATTTACAGACAAAAGTGATGTGTATAGCTTTGGAGTTGTTCTTGTTGAACTATTAACAGGACAAAAGCCAATCTCGTCGTTGAGGGAACAAGAAGGTAGAAGCCTTGCGACCTATTTCATAATTTCCATGGAAGAAAATCGGTTGTTTGACATTGTGGATGCTCAAGTTTTGAAAGAAGATAAGAAGGAAGAGATTGCATTAGTTGCTAACCTTGCAAAAAGATGCTTGAACTTGAATGGGAGGAGCCGGCCCACAATGAAAGAAGTGGCAATGGAGTTAGAGGTGATGAGAAAGTTCCCAAATCCTTTGGGTATTCAGCAAAATCAAGAGGATCAGGAGGCAACTGAATCTTATGTTGCTGCATGTAAATCCAACAAGTCAAACATCGATGTGGATGTCACTACATTTTCGGATGTGCAGCCATTCTTACCCAGTGAGACGTGGTGAAGATTTGTTTTGTCTCTTTTACTTTTGAGTTATATCGCTGCGTTTGTCATAATAATCAATTTTTAGAGCAAAAGATAGAGAAAAGAGGGAAGGGAGGAAAGCTTGTTAGTTTACTAATAGGAGGATTTTGGTTAGTTATTTATTGTTAATGAACTTATTCTCGGTGTTTGGGATCAATGAACTATTAAGTCATGCAAATCCCAAGTTTATTCTAGTCCTATAATTAGCATAATGCTGTGATTTCAATTCATCTTAAGATCTTTGAATACTTGCTATCAATTCGATTGTTGCAAAACTTACGTCAATCATGCAATGGCCCAGCTTTGCGATTCAATTAGATTTGTACTTGCTAAGAAGCAAAAACAAGAAAGGCATTTCCCTTCCAGGAAAGAAGGCAAACTTGCATCTGCCTTCCCCGTCTAGCTCTTCCCTGAAGATCACACTAAATTGCCGATGGCATAGGGGGATTGTCGCCAGCTGCCAATGCTCCGACTGCTTAGACCTCACTACGTGATGGATCAAACTCACCCCCAAACTACATATATCAACATCAAAAAACCCCACGAGTTCCAAAATTATCTCTCTAGATCTTAGCCAACATTTCTTGACTGAAGATTGCATGATGAGAGTGAAGGTTTAGCTTCATAGGGAACGGTGACAGATGCACACAGCACAATCAACAGACACATAAGCTCGAACAACTAATATAAGACTAAGGTTGGTTTTGTGAGATAGTAGTGTTTGATTAAATGCCCTTAAGGAACGTAAGTAATGTTGTTTGTGGAATAAAATTCATAGGGATCATAAATTAGTTTTATATCTTCACCATTGATGTCGACATTCGAATTTTTATAGACATTTTAAATATTCATATATTTTGCAAAAATATAAAAATTTATAAAAAGATCAAAAAAGCAAAAAAATAGAAATCATAAAAAGATGATGATGATGATGATGATGATGATGATGTTGTTGTTGTAACAGTGAAAAAAAAAATGCATGAGAGAAAAAAAAAATGATGAAAAAATGAATGGGAAAAGTCGAGTAAGCTGGTGTAGCACGGCCCATTCTTTTATTATTTTTGAGCCCACCCTTTTATTTTTCTTCCAGCCCATTATTTTGGTCCATCCGAAATTAAATAAAAGAGAGGCCCAGCCCATCATCCTTTTTCTCTCATTTGCATGCAAGTGCGCGCGCACACACACACGTACACCCACACGCAATGGCAACTAAAAAGTACCGACACTCTCTAGGAGCTTTTGTGTCATGTTAGACATTTCAACACGTGTTCGAGACTCTCGAGCATTCTTTAATACTTGGTCAATACGTGTCGGAAAATATAATATCTGGTCAACTTTCTCGATACTCAATTCGAAATTCCAATATGCGAGTTTTCGACATGAGATTCCAACATGCAAAATTAATTCTAAAAATTTGCAATAAATTCATATCAATATATATATATCTGTGTGTGTGTGTGAAAAATAAAAATATAGAAAGAAGCAAAATTCTTGTTTTCTCTTCTCTTCTTACTCTCACTTCTTGTGATAAACAATTCACTCAAGTTTTTTTTTTTTTTTTTTTTTTTTTTTTTGGTAAAGACAATTCACCCAAGTTTTTGTCTCCTCTTTCGACAAATTTGACGTGCGAATCCAAAATATGAATTGCTTATTTTTTTTCCCTTCCAAATTTTATGAATTATTGAAATGGAGTTGAATTTGTCTAATTGAAATAAAGAATGATATTGATATATGATGGGTTAATGTTTTTAGTATAAATTTATTCTAGTTTTTTTTTTTTTAATTTGTAAAGTTGAATCAAATTAATTTAAAATGATAATTTGTTAATTACAACGTGTCTCAACATATTAGAATCTTTTTTTTTTTTTATAGAAATAACGTGTTGGCATGTCGTGTCTTATCAAGTGTCGTGTGCTCATGTCAGTGTTACTTAGGTGGCAATGGTGCCAGTCTAGTGACGCCAGTGGAAGGAATATTCCAACTGTCATCAGGTAGGGGTGTGCAAAAGAATCAGGATCCGCCGGACCGCCCGGAACCGAATCAGAACCGCCCGGAATCAGTGGTTCTTGAGGGAATCGATCCGGTTCCTAGTTCCAATTTATGGGAACCAGTGGATACTGATCCGGTTCCCAGTTCCATGGGTGGATCCGTCCACTCGCCCACCCGGACCGGACCAATTAATCTTTAATATTAAAAAAAAAATTGAAATTACTAATTAACTAACCCAGTGTTAAAAGGATAAACAAAGTTTTGAGATCCAGCATCTCTATCACATTGCTAGTTGGGGTTGGTGTGTTGTCATGAAACTTCCTACCATCAGTAGCATGCATCCGTCTACTTTGCTGTAAAGATTCATTTACTTCTTTTTCAAAGGATTCATCAGCATTCGAATCTCGACTCCTACCTTTAATTTTGAAGAGTAGCATTGTATCCATCATCTCGGATAGCTCGGTGTCAATGTCATCAACATACACCGCTGTCTGCTTGTTACTCCTCTCATCTTCAAATTTTGAATCCTCCCTTTGGTGGTTCTTCTCTCCCCTAATTCCACTGAGAGGCAAAATGTCAATTTCATCCTCCTCCAAGTTAAACACATTCAGTGATTTCTTTTCCTTAGACCATGAGTTTACTAGAAACTTTTTAGTATATTACTTGATATGAAGAGCTCTCATTGTGAGATTTAGATAGTGATATTATTATTATTGTGAGATCAGTTCCATGGATTAATCCGGAAACCGAACTGGACCGGCAGTCCAGTTCCTAGGTGGATCTATATAACAAACAAATGGATCCCGGTTCCAATTTTTCGGAACCGGTCCTTAGCAGGCGGTTCCTAGTTTTAGGTCGAGAATCGCCCGCCTGGACTATGCACACCCCTAATCAGAGGAGTGGAGGAAGGCGGCAGCAATAGGAGCGTGAGTGTGGGGGTGTTGCGCAAAGCAGAAAAAGAGGAGAGAAGGGCTCGGTTTGTGGGGGGCTGGACAGAGGAAAAAAGAAAAAACAGGCAAGGGAGCCATTCTTTCGGGGAGAAAAAGAGAACCAGGGAGAGGGAGGAAAGGCTGAGGAGAGAGCGTTTTTGGTTTATTTCTAGAGTGACAAAAGCGAGGTCACCGGAGCTCATTCCAAAGCCGATCAAAGGTCCATTCGGCGTTGTCCTTCATCATTTCAATTTTTCTTCTGTAGCCGTGGAGTGGCTTTAGCCAGAACTCTCTCGCCATCACCGACCGAGGTCTCGACTCGTCTGATATACCAGGTAAGATTCCCCTTTCCCGAACCCCCTGTCTCGTCCCGGTTTTTGGCAAAAAAAAAAAAAAAGAACCGCCTAGGTTGATTCATGCTCTCGGCAAAATCTTGTTAAACCGGAGTAATTTCATCTCGAGCTATAATGCTTTGAAAGTTAATGCGTCATGTTTATACCGATAGATGCTTCGGATTTGAACCCAAAATGCAAGTTCATTAATGAACACCAACTACTCGATGTATTGCTTAAATGAAACGCAGAATGTTTGAGAACCCCGAACTCGAATGGAGAATTTTAAGTGATTCGTGATAGACTGAGATGGGTTTAACATGAAAATGTATTGATTTTAGCCTTTATGCATCATGTTTAGTCCGTAGGTTGCAATAAATTTCTCTCTGGAATGCATGCTTAAAATCGCATATCAACGTTTGATAAAATAGCTGAGAGAATGCCGAGTATTGTGATTCATCATTGAATCCCGAGATAGATCCGTTCATGTTTGCTTCTGGGTTGGTTGAATCTGCTCTGATATTCTTTTTTCTCTTTGTCTGGCTATGTGATTCTATGGGAACGATCGGTCGCCGGCCAGCGAGCCGAGAGTCCCCCATTGGCCGAAGCTCTCACTCCACATCGGCGAATCCCACTGTCCAGGGCTATCCTAGTTAGGCTATTCTCTCCATATTCGTGTATTTATGTTCGCTTGTATTTCTGATTTGCTGATTTTAGAAACCATGGTTCGCGTAGTTTTTGTTTCGGTGAATTTGTTTTGGGTCGCCGAAGTAGACGGCCGATGATAGGCCGGCGGTGATGGGTGGACGATAGGCCGGCGAGTGGTGAGTGGACGACCATGGAGGGTAAGGGCTCGGCGGCGGCCTGAGGTTTGGTCGAGGTCCCCTGGTTCGGTGAAGAATGAATTTGCAGGCGGCGAAGGAGATGTTCTCGCTGAACATGGTCTGCGAAGAAGAATGAAGGTGCAGGAGAAGAAGACAAAATAGGGAAGAAGACAAAAGGAATAAAAAGAGTTAAAAAAAAGGGAAATCAATGAAAAATTCGTAAAATCTAAAAATAAATTTAAAAAAATCATTTTATAATCCGATGCGGGTCGCATCCGGGCATACGGGTCGGATCAAGTAAATGCGGTCCGAACCCATTCCCAAATATAATAATAAAAAAATTATTAAAAATTGTAAAAAATCGTAGAAATCATTATAAATTTCAAAGAAATTGAAATTATTACAAATTTCCTGAAATTTTTAAAAAATTAAAAACTCATAAAATCCCTAAAAAATTAATAAAAGGTTTTAAAATTCGTAAAAAATGTATAAATCAGAAAAATCATTAAAAAATCAGAAAAATAATTAAAATCATTAAATAAATTTAATTAATTGAAAAAAAATAAAAAACAGAAAATTCAGATAAATCATAGAAATCATAAAAAATTCAAAAAAAAAAAATTCTAACCCAGAATCTTCATAAAATTTTAGAAAATTCAGAAGATCATAAAATTTTTTTTAGAAAATTCAAAAAAAAATATTTTAAAATATTTTAAAGTTCATAAAATTCAGGAAAATTCAGGAAAATTCAGGAAAATTTCAAAAAAAAAATTAAAAAATTAAAAAAATTGTTAAAAATTGAAAATCCAAAATTGGACAAGTCTTTAGGACTTTATAATAGGGTTATTTGTTTTGAATTGTCTTCTCTTTTTTAGAGACAATTTAGGACACTTATGTGTTTTCTTTGAGATTATACTTGGTTGTGCCTCTTTAATACCTTGGATGTTATTTTCTTTGTTTTAGAATCGTTAGGATGAAACCTAGAATTCTCTGATAGATTGCTATGGTGTAAGTTGCATTTAATCGAGTTAGATACTAGAATGGCGTTAATCTTAGAATTAGTGTAATCAAGTTCTCGGATTTAGAATCTTTGAATGCACAAATAGTCAAATATCCTCCTGTATTTTACTCAGTTGCTAGTTGATCAAAAAAGACTAGTGGTGGCTGCTGAGTCAAAATTTATATAGGATTGATTGATCAAAAAATGAATGTCCGATGTCGTGCGAGATATAGACTATGATCGATGAATCATTTGCGGTGTTAACAATCGATGGTCCATCCGTGATCATCATTTGTATGGACCATTCGATTAATCTCATAAGCAAGTATCTTAAACCTAATTTTACCCTCCCTAGGTCCAAAAGAGTCGAGTCAAGACAGCTTCAATTATAAATTGAGCAAAAAATTGTGGAATTTAAACTATGGATTTTTTCGTAATTTGAACTGTCATAGACACTACTTTTCGACAATATATAATAGCCTCAGATACACTCCTTGGGTTGTCTAATTCTTGTATTTTCATATCAAACTTCACAGTTACCAAATTCTTTGAGAAAGAACTTTTCTGTTAAGCTGATTTTATTTTTCCCATGTGCATTATATATGTTCCATGAAAAGCATCAAAAACTGTGGTTTTTCAAAATTTTATCTACTTTTCCATTAAATTGATTACAGATTCTATGTTTATTTGATAATCACCTCCAAAACTACAAGTGAGAAAGAGGGATCATGACCAATATTGGCTTCTCTTTTTCAGATAGTTTTTCTTTTTTAACTCTGGCATATGTTTTTTTCTCTGTGAATACTTTATTTTTTCAAAAGATTGGTTTATAATGGAAAGTTTCATAAATGGTCTCACAGCTCATAGTAAACTTCCCTGAAAACCAAATCTTCTCCCCAAAAAAGTTCAATATCCAATTAATTGGGCCCCTCTTGCAACCAGGCCTCCCTTACGCCCAGATCCACTTGCTTGGCGTGGAAACGACAATTAAAAGGAATTGGTAAAGCGTGGCCGACCAACGGGCAAAATTAGGAATCGAAATCTCAAATTGAAATATAATTCTCCTTTAAAGAAGAGGTGTCTGCATTTGGGTTCGAGTGTATCTCATCCTCGAGTGGTGCCCTCCTCAGCTCTACGACCTTGTCCAATGACAGAACCCTTCTCAGCCCCTCCACATCCCCCTGCAGCACCGCCGCCACCAGTGCCCCCACCTGGCTGTTGTTCCACACATGATGCATCGCTGATCTCGTGCATGGAGTTAGTGAAGAGAGCGGTGATTGAGGGAAGGGCACTCAGCCTTGGTAGTTTATTTGCAAAACAAACTAAAGAGGTGTCTTGTATCACAATAAAAAAAAAAAAAAATACGTGGACTAAATTTGGCATTAATTCTCAATTATTTATTTTTATTTATATCTATTAAAATTCGAATTTATAATTATAAAACAACCAATGTGCCCTATTGAAACAGTGTGACTATTCATAATAGATTAATGATTATTTTTTTATTATTTATTTTTAATTTATTATTTTTGCTTAATGATTATTAGGGACTCTTACAACTGAAGCTAAGGGTCAAAGAGACCTTTCTTTTGTAAGTCTTGAATATTTGCATCTTCTGTTGCGATCCTAAGACTAATGTGGAATTTGGATGTGATCCCGGCGAAGAGGGATAGAACTATGGAGACTGACCGAGTATGGGCTAAAAGGAAGCAAAGGGAGCGAGACCTGATGTGCTTCAAACCTAAGACGGGATCCTACAAAAAGAGGCAAAGCAGGGGGTGTAGCTTCAAGTTCAAGAAACAGCGAAGATATGAAGTCAGGTAGGCACGCAGCTTCTAGTTCAGGAAAGGGCAAAGGCATCGAATGGGAAGGAGAATAACTTCAAGTTCACAAAGTAGCGGGATTTTGAATACGGAAAGGGGCAAAGGTTCACCGTCAGGAAAGGGCACAGCTTGGAAAGGGGAACAACTTTGAGTTTAGGAAGGGGCAAAGGCTCTACCTTAAAGGTCCAAGTTCAAGAAGGGGCATAACTAAAAAGGGCACAATTTTGACGGACAAAGGTTGTTCAAGTTCGGCCAAGGCTGAGCCTCAAACACGAACAAGCATTAAAGCAAGTGGAAGATTAAGTTACTATGACATATTTAGTAGATATGCATGTTCTTCAATCTCTGTGCAGGCAATGCACGTTTACTATTAATTTGTAATTGATATGTATTATGGAGTCATTATGTAATTATGTTGTTTTATGTTCTTGGACTGTAATTAACTGATTTTATAAATACATATCTTACAATCCTAATTGGGGTCAAACCACCATGAACACTCTTTTATTATTCTCTCTACTCTCTGTAACTCTGCAAACTCTACCTTTCGAAGGAGACTCCAGGCCAATATTTCTAGGTAAAAATTTTCTTCGACTTTTCCTGCCTATAACCAACAAGTGGTCATGGATGTGGATCATCTGCTCCTTCCATGAGCTAATATGTTGTCTTAATTCTATTACAGGTGTTTCCAGTTCTTCTTTTCTGGCCTCTTCCCTAGTTTTATTCTCATTCTGTTAAGTTGTTTATCTAATGACTGCAAGAATAAATTACTTTAATTATCTTATTTTCTTGCTACATTTAGTTCTTCTAAAACAGCAAGGTTTACTCCATTCTTCTTTTTGGCCATTCACCATTTGTGGTATTGCTTTAATGTTCTCTCCTAATTTTGATCCAACTATGGGAGAATGATTAATATTTGGAGTCCTCCATATGCCATAATGTAAGTTGTATAGTGATTTTCTATGTCATTTATACTTCCTTCTTTTACTCTACGTAGAAACCAATGGAAGAATTTCGGATTTACTTTATTTTATTTTATTTCAGCATCCCTTTTGAAAATAATTGAAAAGTTGCATCATTTCCAATTACTAACATCATTTTCCCAACTACCTTAATTGCATAATTTGTATATTAAAAGGTTCCTCTTTTCTTATATAAAAGTACATCTATTTGTGGTATATTCCAATTATCTAAACTTTTCTCAACATATTTTATCATTAATTTCTCATAATTCTTAAACTTATTTTGCATATATTTCCTAGGACTAGAACTTATGTATAGAATAAATCTAACTACCTTCAAAGAGATTACTAATATCAGTCTTGTCATGTATTATCTATTCAAGGATTTATAACATTTTCTTGTCCTAACTTAACTTTTAACCTACTAATAGTTACTTTCATGGGTTACGGGACTTGGTGATAATCAAATGTGACAAGACTAAAGCTAATTGTTGTTAGTTTATGACTCATTATATTTAACACTCGAAATTCCCTAAAATTATATAATGGCGGACAAAAAGTAAGGAATGGATATTAGTCCTTTCCAAGAAAATATAATTTTGATAGGAATTCTATAAATATTTAGAACTGTGCAGAGTAAAAAAGTGATAACAAGATTAAGTGTTTTGATAATGGCTAACGATTGGCTGAATTTATCCCAGCTGCAAAAGTTTGGTGCTTTTATTTGTCCCTCATTTATTGACAAAAGCTGGTGCAATATGGTATGGCCCTAACTATTTTTTGAATTTGCAAACTCATGTCATGATCTACCGAAGGCTCCACCAAGAGCTTCAAAGCCTCCGCGTTATTATGCTTCCCCCACAATGATGAATGGCGTCATCGTTTTCAGCCCTATCACGCCTTGCGCTTGGTCTTGCTCAAACCAACTTCGTGATTTATTAGATCGGCCTTTCAACAGCCGCCATATTAAGAGGATAAAGACCTCCACCATGATCTAAACAAGAATTAATGGATCATCTCTTAGCAAGGGCAGAAAGGAAACCGTATCTCCTTTAACCTCCTATTCATACAGTCTCCTCTTCATTTTCGATATGGATACAAACTCGAGCTTCATTACAAGACTAATATATCTTGCTATAAGATGGCAGTGAAAGTCAACTCTTGATTCCGAAATTAAATATCAGCTCCCTTGGACCTCAGAATTCATCAAATTTGTTGAACACTAAAAGTCATTATGATTAATGAGTTGTCGTTGGTTACTCTGTGACTCTTGGAGCTACATGAGTTAAGTAATCTTCTTTTAAATTCTGCACGAACCACTTCATAGGAGCGTAAGACTAGAATGTGAAATAATTTCAATGGTACATTCAGAGTGGAAGAAGAATATGCTATCTAAGGAAGTCAACTGAGACTTGGATTAAATTACCTGCAAAACTCATGCATTGTCATTGTTCGTATGATTTATCATAAGCACATCGTTGCTACAATGAAACAAGTCCGTCATTTTCCTTCGTAAGTCACAGCCTTCATCCCTCTCCATCTAGGACTTGTCGCAACCTCTTCGAGCCCTTTCGTAGGTGCGAAGGTTAATAGATTGCTGAGTGTAGGCTTAATTCGAGCTCTCCCAAGCTTACTAATTCGCGACTTATGATCCGAGTTTTTAACGAATAAGTCATTTTTATTTAGGAGTCGTTACTAATCGATTTGTAATGAATCGACTAGAAATTCAAGTAAAATAGTGAAGGAAATATTTTACTCCTGCACAATCAGAGAAATTAGGATCAAGAACTTGATTATACTAATTAATCAACTAATGCCGTTCCGATATATTTTTTTATATTTAAACATCAAGTAATGCATTTATGCAGTATTTTATACCAATCATGAGTCCTGGGATTCAATTTCTAACCAAACTAAGGAAATAGCTATTAATGCATCATAAGGGTGTAATTAAAATAAAGAAAATGTGCAAATAGCAATCCAACATTTGATTACAATGATTTAAACACAATTTCTTTTTTTTTTTTTTTTTGTTTTCTTTTAAAGATTTTCACATTCTTCAGGAAAAACCACTCAAAGGCTATTTTAAAGCTTTTTCTGATTTCTTTGGAAAAAATTTTGTGGGATTTTTTAAAATTCTTTTAAAAAATATGTATTCATTTATTTTTAAAATGTTAAAAAATAACATAATATATTATATAAAAAGGGGATCCAGGTTGGGTCTCCGCATCTGGTCCGGTCCGAGACAGACCCGGACTCTTCAGCCTAGGTCTCAGGACTTGGGCCCTCGACCGGGCTGGGCTCAGAACGTTGGTCCCAGTTCGGCCTGAAGAAAAATATTAAAAGGCAAGCAGAAATAGCCCAACCCGAGAACATTCCAAACCAGAATTAAACTAATTCAGCCCAAGCATCATCTCTTATCCTAGGCCCACTATGCCTAGTCCCAATGAGCCGAACAAAACCCAATTCATGAAATCCACACAAACCTCCCCAAGCCCACTCATTCCCTATTTCAGCCAGCGCAAGAACACTTAAAACCTACACAAGCCCAGCATGCCCCTCTTGGTTTTGCTTGCTCGGGGGTGACCAAAGACGAGCAGCCTTGAGCTGGTTCGTCCCCGACCGCGCCTCAGCCGCTATACCGGCACCGCCGCTCCGTCAATCGCTCACGCCGACCCGCGAGACCAAATCGCCACTCCTCCTTTTGCGATTAGCCGCGAAAGTCGTTGATCCCCAGAGAACTCGTCGCGGGCTATCAACGGATAAGCGCTATCAAAGCAACACGCATAGGAGTATGCCGAAGAAACGACCATGACAGCCCCGATCAACGAGATGAGGTCTCGCCCAGCACAAACTCAGTAACCGAAGATCAAAATAATGCTACGTGAGCTTCGGGTAAGGCAACGACAGCGGCTATTCTTAGGGAACCGTCTCGAGGACATTTTATCGAATTCTTAATATACGCAAATTGAGGGGGCAAGGAGCGAGGACGACCAAGCCCGAGCCCGAGCCCGAGCTCGAGCCGGAATTCCGAATGAACTACATACCAGTCCCCCAAAACCGCAACGCGCACACAAATGAGATCAAAACTTGCGCGAACCGGACAACGTCATCCCGGTCCGGCGAGCCCGAAACAGAGCACAAAAAGGGGTACTAGCGTTCAGATGAAGGAGCCCTACCCGGCTCGGCGGCGTCGGACGGTGGGCAAGCTCGATAGATCGGGCTACACTCGTCCACCTTGCGCGTCTCCGAGCCGGGATCCTCGGGAAATCAATGTTGGACGCAAATTGCGTAACCCCAAGATCTCCATAACTAGAACAAGAACATGCATAATTGAGTAGAAAGATTAACGCACCTATTTTGGAATCCATTGTTCTTGAAGCGGAAGCGGAAACACAATGTTTCACGCGCAAGTCCTTCTCCTCTATTGCCCTCCGTATCACTAGCTCAATGAGGCGGCCCCCCTCACGTGTAGCGTTAGGTAAACGCCCCTTAGGTGAGGATACAGGTGAGAATTAGGGTTAGAGGGAGAGACTTGAAGACTATTTATAGAGTTTCCAGCCAGTCCCTCTCATTACGGGCTAAGCTCAACTCGGCCCACACTAGCCAGCCCATATTAGACTAATTAAGAAACCTTCTATCTCACCTTAGACCAAACCCCGTAAAACGGTAAACGTTAAACGGTGAATTACAATATCAATTAATGTAGTCCCCAATTAGAAAAACTCTTACATTCTCCCACTTGGACTATATTAATTGAAATCGTACCTTATGTGCGCACATTGGTCCAGAGATAATTCGTAATAGTCAATCCTATCCCATAAAGTCTTAAACACCGAATCACAGCGGTAACTGCATGTATACACACAGAGCCTTCCATGGTCACGAATGTTCTCAACTTTATTGATATGGATTCAATATGGTAGTGTGTCAAATGGATAACATCTCTCATAGAGAGATCCCATTTGTCAGTTACCATTCTCTTACCTTAGGTGTCACAAAAACTTGTTCCACAAGAGAATGCTTTATGGTTCCAATGAACCCACATATGTCTTGTCATTATGGTTAACCTTTCTTTATGTATCACAAGACATATGCACAAGGCTAATAACCGGATGCCCGGATGCCCTTAGCCTTCACTCAAGGTTTATACAATCCCTTGAGACTTTATCAATATGTATTCAACATGACAACACATTCAAAATATTTTATTGAATGCAAAAATTGATACATATCAAACCATTACAAAGTGTAACGAACACAGATGAAACAATTATCAGAGCAAAGCCAAAATAGCTCCCACTAAACAACAGTATTCGAAGATACTCCTAGGCCCATGCTAATGACATGTCACTCAAATACACATGGGCGTAGGCCTTTAGTTAGTGGATCTGCAACCACATCATATGTGAAAATATGTTATATTATAAGTCACCTTTCTGTACCGTTTCTTTATGGTCAAAAATATTTGACCACCATATATTTAGACCCCTTGAGACCTCTGTAGTAAATAAATAATACTACAAATTTGTTATCTCAATACAATCGTATGGGTCTATCCATCAAGTTAAAACGATCAACTCCTTCATGAGGTTTTGGAGCCTAATAGCCCAAGTAACAGCCTAAAAGAATGTTACTAATACTGCTTACATAGTAGAAGATGACATAGAACTTTATTTACTGCAGTTCCTACTAACATAAATCGGTATCTTGTTATTGATATTATAAAGTTAACATATGAATACCTTACTCACTGCAAGAATTAAATATGTCTGTAAATTAGCATATAATCTCGTGTCTTCTTTAAGTACCTTGAAACCTTCTTGACAGCAACCTAGTGATCATGTCCTAGATTTGATTGATATCTGCCTAGAAGTCCCGTCACAAAGACAACATTTAGTCTAGTGCAAATTCGAGCATACATTATACTTTTAAGTGTACTGACACAATGTACTCCCTTTAATTAGATTTTCTCAACATCTAAATAAGGACAATGTGATAGATTTAGTCTATCACCCTTAACAACATGAGCAATTCCTGGTTTGCAATAATGTATATTCATATTGAATATTTCCAATATACAATTAGCAAATGTCCTCCGAGAAAATCTAATATAATATGGTAAAAATAATCCTTACAAACCTCAGTACAAAAGATATAAGATGTCTCAAGGTCACAACTTGTAAGCAAAATATTATGTACATAAAGTATGAGAAAAAATAAATTTCCTCCCACTGATCTTGCAATATATTGAATTACTTTGTTCTCAATTGAACAAAAAATAACAACACTATGAAACTTTAATAATATTGTCTGGAAACTTGCTTAAGACTATAAATAAGACTTTTAAGTCTACACACAAGTTTATTTAAATCTGCTGCAAAATCATCCAGTTGCACAATATAGATTTTGTATCTATTTGGCGTAACTTCATATCAAAATAAATTATTAATGTCACGTTCACTCTGAAAGAATATTTAAAGAAATAATTATTTCTTTCTTTACCATAAACAATCCACCCCTCTTTCAGAGTTAAAACTTTAGTTACCAATTTGGCTTTAAATTTCACAATCTTTCTTTAAAATTCTTTTAGTTTTGTACGCCAATTTGCAACTAATAAACTTGTGATTTTTAGACAAGTCAGTAAGTTTCCAAACATGTTTCATAAATTGTATATCGCATTTTTATGGCATCTAATCACATACTTGATTGAGGATAAAAAATAATATTTATTTATGTCGCTAAATTAACCATGTAGTGGATATTATAGTCATCCTCTCACAAATAGACTATATAGTCTAATGGAATAACTGATCGTCTTTCCCTAACAAATCTCTTTAATAAAGTTACCACTACTTCATTCTGCACTTGAGAGGTTAAGAAATTTCATTATAAACTTTATCAAGAATAGTACATTAAACCTCAACAAGTTTAGTCTATGGTACAGGAGATTCCATAATTATTTGTATAGGTAAAGACAAAGACATAATGATCTTCCATCATACTATTATCTTTAATAGTCTGAGAACAGCTATCCTCTACAATTACGTCAATCTTTAGAAACTTTAAAGTATTTGATTCCATAATTCTTATAGCTTCTTTAGGGTCATAAAATCAATACCCCTTTTGTATATGAAAAAATTGCTTTCATAATATCAGCCCACAAAAGAAAAAACAGATAAATTAGTCTTACGAATCATACTCATCACCATGTTTAATATGGTGCATTTATGCCTTTCGGCCAAATCTCTTTGTCAGAATTTTCAGGTGTAGTAATTAAATTACCACCCCAGAATCTACCAAGTATTTGACAAATGACCCTTTAAGCAATTCAGTATTGTCATACTTGTCAAAATACTTACCGTTACAATTAGGCCTGACAACCTTTCAAGACTAATTTGAATCAGTTTATTCTTTATCTCGGCCATTTTCCTTAAATAAAAAACTTTTGAAAACAACTTTTTAACCATATACGAGATGTATATATCATTAGAACTTAAACACAATCTTTGCAGATGTGTCCTAATTTCAATATTAGATAAGACATAATTTCATGCAACTAAGGCTTCTATCATCTTTTAGCAGTGCAGTCCACAGGCAAACCTCTTTTTAAGTGTTCCAGAATGGAACGCTTTATGGACAGTAAGCAAAATTCAATTGCTCTTTTCTCAAGCAACAAATCACATGTCCACAACTTAAAATTTGAAGCAGTAAAAACCTCAATAATAATGAAGTTATTAATTACAGAAAAGGTGACTGAAAACCAAGCAATATATATAATTAGCATCATGTGAGCATTGTGTAACTTGACGTACAAGTACACATCCAGAGAGTTACATGCAAAATCACATAATCATCTTTGGGCAGAATACATGACGTGCAATTGTACACTCCCCACATAATAAGGGTTATGAGAATATATTCCAATCTTCGTGAATTCATCACCTTTGGGCATATGAACCATTAGGATCAGTCACTCCTCCACCACACTATCATGTATCCCTCCATGAACCAATACACAATCACCTCCTTTGGGAGTATGACTACGCATTAGACCAGGAGACATCCCAATCATCATACGAGACCGAAATTTCCCAAACCCAATCAAGCGTGCCACTTTGGCGGTCACTACTCAATTGAATCTTTGAAATTCTCTCATACCAGGGATATAAATTTTACTACTCACATACATCATATACATGTGATTTTAACTTTAGTGATAGGGGCATGTTATCACTAAAATCACATATCATGCTAATTACATTGCTTTATCCATTAATAAAAATTAATCTTTATTTATACATATATATAAATATATATAGCGAATCTGAAAGACAGATTCCAATGAGATTATTGATCACAGTAACATAAGAAACTTCTTATAACAGAGAATAAAACATCTCTTATGCACCCCAATTACATATTACCAGAACAACATAAAAAGAATGCTGATCTAAAATATCTCTCACAAATTAACATCAATAGTAATACAGGGTACACCATATCGACAAGCTTAACAGCTGATCAACCATTGCTCATGAGTTTCATAAGGCAAAACATGACTCCAAGTCCAACAATTGATTTATTAATCAATTTTAGGTAACAAATATCATTACTTCAACCAGTGGCCTATAAATTGAGTCAAACCGCAAAACTAAATATTTAAACTATAACAGTAGATACTATTGCTCTGCATAAATATTGCCATACTCCTTAACCATAAAAATATTAACTTGATAAACATTAACAAGTGACCAGATGAGTTCATGTACAATATGCAGTAACTTAATCGACATGCATTACCCACATACAGCAGATATATAAATCAGTACAATTAGTTTGGTCACGAGTTCTTGAAACATCCATCATTCAAAGATTACTAGCGTGTCAAGGAGTATGCTTGAGTAACAAAAGTTTCATAACCTTTTACTGTTTCTCATCAGCTCAATACATAGTTCAATTACTATTCCATAATGATTGTATCTCATTAAGCCAGCTTTAATTCACAATAAAGTTTGATTTTTATTGATGAATCACACATTATAATGTTTATGTGATAACATACCTGTAACCCAACACTTATATTTCCAATTTCACAGAAAATATAAGAAAAATACGCAAAAATACACTAAAAATACACGTATTTAGGGTTCCGTATGTATTTTCACATCCATAAAATTATCAAACATATAAAATAAATATACCACGAGATAGGAAATCACCATACGAGTCCAACGCCGCCATCCACGTGCCGATCCGACGCTCCACGCGCCCTCACGCGCCGCCTGAGTGCGCGGCGCGTGGAGCTCACGCGCGGCGCGCGTTCGACGCCCAGGTGGCGCGTGGCCGCGCGTGGGGCGCGTGCGGCCTCCCTCGGCGACGCGCCGCCGATCGTCTTGCTCGTCTCGTCGAGCCCAGTCCGAATTTGTGATTTTATTTTATTTTTATCGAACAAAAAATCTCAAAAATCACAAATTAGGGCAAGATCCGTACTAATTAGGGCTAGTCCGTACAGATTAGGGCAAAACCTTTATGCGTTCAAGTTCTAGAGTTATGGTTGCTCTGATACCACATGTTGGACGCAAATTGCGTAACCCCAAGATCTCCATAACTAGAACAAGAACATGCATAATTGAGTAGAAAGATTAACGCACCTGTTTTGGAATCCATTGTTCTCGAAGCGGAAGCGGAAACACAATGTTCCAGTCCTTCTCCTCTATTGCCCTCCGTATCACTGGCTCAATGAGGCGGCCCCCCTCACGTGTAGCATTAGGTAAACGCCCCTTAGGTGAGGATACATGCGAGAATTAGGGTTAGAGGAGAGACTTGAGCACTATTTATCGAGTTTCCAGCCAGTCCCTCTCATTACGGGCCAGGCTCAACTCGGCCCACACTAGCCAGCCCATATTAGACTAATTAAGAAACATTCTATCTCACCTTAGACCAAATCCCGTAAAACGGTAAACGTTAAACGGTGAATTACAATATCAATTAATGTAGTCCACAATTAGAAAAACTCTTACAATTAATGCCCGAAAGAAAAAGAAAGGCGAACGAAACCGAACCAAAACCTACCGTGAGCTCGGCTCGGGGAGAGGGGTAACGTCGATGGGTCGTCGGCCGGGTTTCGAGTGTGTTTGTCGACGGAGAGCCCTCGCTCACTCTCAGTCTCTCGCTCGGCTCTCTCCGCTCACGGTCTCCCTCTCGCTCGGATCTCTCCTCCCTCCCTCCCCCGCTTCTTTTTGCCTTTCTTCTTTTTATTGGGGGGGCCAAAATGGAAGACGAATTCTCGGGAGCACGTTATACAAATCAGGACACATTCAGACAAAAATAGGTGTCTGCTGATTCATTTAGAAAGTCGACTCACTTTGTTTTTATTTTCTCAGTGTTTCTTTAGCAAAAATACTATTTGAATGCACCGAGACATAAACGTTCATTAAACATAGATATTACAGACGATTTTATCAGGTGCTATTTATTCGTTTGTTTCGCTAGGCATACCTTTCACCTGTAGGTATGCAGCTGAAACGTGTGGACTCGTTAGAATTAACAAGGACAACAAATAATTCCATAAAACGAAAATAATACATTAGTTCCCAGTAGCATTTTGAAGTAAACTTGCCCTTCTTTTTCAAATACGAGACAATGCCATTGATATATATTGGATCTTACCAAATTTTATTAATAAAAGAAGAACGAAGTTTTAAATGGAAGAGGTATGCATTCGTTGGACACTAAATTTTCCTCAAATTATATAAATTAATTATATACAGATACAGTTTTTTTTTTTTTAATTATATCTAGGATTCGGCCTGGCACACCTTATGGGTGCTCACGGCCGCCACCGGCCCGACAAGCCAACAGAGACCACCGACTATACCTGGAAGGAAGGCTAGCATAGGACCCCACCACCATGGCCCCTCACTTAAGACGTGTTAGCAATGCGGAAATTATATAAATATATGTTGATTGTGAATAACAAAAAAACTTCTCTTTTCAAAATAATGAATTCTATTAGCTATTGAAACGTGGCTCGAAATTTGACTCTATTTTGATTTGGATGTGAATTGAGATTAAAGTCTGAGACACCTTAAGCAAGCCAAAAGGTTTAGAATGCGTGACGATACATTTTAAATGTCCTAAATCAAGTGGTGGACATCCAAATTAAATGGTGAGGCAAGATGAGGCTACTATGGATACGAATTACAAATTTTTGATGTCTAGAGGCAAGATTGGAAAATTGGCTAGACTCATTGGATATTCGTGTGACATCTCAAATTTCTATCTAGCTATATTAGCAAGCCATAGGAATTTAATTTTTTGAAAACCAAATTTAGTGAGTGAATTAGGGACGAAGACATTAGCATATGCCTTGTACGGTTTATGTATGCGCCCAAAGTTGCACCTTAGGACATAATTAGTCTTTTAATACACCTATATATATATTATATATGTGGCCGGCCCTAATATTATTTTTGCATGGGATATATAATTTCTATAATTTCCCTAAATTATGTTGCCGCTCCTATAGCCCAATAGAATTGCTAGAAATTGAGTTAAATTTGCTAAATAGGCTAAAGATAGCCTAATGATGAGCTGCCTCCCTCTCGATCCAATTAGAGTTCATGCAAGAGGTGTATTGAGGAAGACACCTCCCTCTTCCTTCCCTTGATCGACCGACCCTCTTCTCTCTCTCCCTCTTTCATTTCATTTTCTCTCCCTCTCTCTCGTGCGAGCTCTCTTCCCCTCTTCCTCACCGAACATCTCTCTCTCGTTTCCTTCCATTTTCCTCTAAGGATTCAAGGTCTTCTTCAAGGAAAGGAGGTTTAGAGGTCAAGAGAAGCTAAGGCAAGGAAAAGTGGCTTTCTTCTACTTTTCTTGATCTTTTTTAGGCTCGTTTTTGCTAGAATAGGAGCTGTGCTGGGTTGCTTTTTGCTTGCATGTCCTTGTTAGCTTGAGTAGATGTAGAGAAAGTGAAACGATAACTTAGTTATGTTGTGATTTCGAGATTTTGTGGAAGCGAAGCATTGCATGTCATTTTCGTGGCTGATATAGTCTTGCATGTGAGTTTCGTGTGTTCGTTTCGCCCTCACGTACGAAGTGGTTGATTATAATTGAAGATGGATATTGCATGTGGCTTAGGACTTCTGGCTTTGGTGTGTTTTGAGCAAATGGCCTCGTGTGATGCAAGTTTTTCATGAGTTCGTTTACTGTGGTTTGGATTTCCAAAACTGAAATTGCTAGACCTTATCTGTTTGTTAATTTTGTGGAGCTTGCTGTGATTCGAATTTGATGAGACTTTCTTCATGAAAGTGTGCAAGGCATCTTGATGTATAACATACTTTAATTTTAATTTTTTCTGAGGTGGTATGGTTGGTACGAAAGCTTAGTCATTTACCGAGGCTGATCTGCCTAGTGCAGTAAGAACATAAACCCAATTGTCTTTCTGAATTTTTATAAAGTTTTTCCTTTTGATTTTGGACTTGCTTCTTCATAAAAGTTGTAGAGGACATTCCAATTTATAACATATCCAAATTTCAAAGTTTTTTGACATGTTTAGAGCTGCGAGAGTATATCTTGAAGATCGGTTGCTCTGTTCCAGTGAACCAGATTCTTCTTTATTTTGTACGATTTGCTGCTCTTTATACAAAGTGTTTTTGACTTAGTTTCCTCATGAAATTTTTTTGTTAAGGTCTTCTTTATAACATATTAAAATTTTGAAAATTTTCGAGTTCATTCACCATGGTTTTAGCTTTGATTCCTTTGACTACGCAAATCTGTTCGTTTCTGCCTTTGATCCAAATTGCATTAAATTCTTTAGGAAGGTGATGGAATCTTGCCTGGTGACCTAATGATGACAATAATGGCATTTGATAGACTTTCAAATGGTGCATTTTGATTGCCATGTGGTAACATTTACTTGTGGAAATTGGGTTAAAACATAATAGGACGGAATCTGGAATTTTGGGTTATATGTGGTTGACTGTGCCGTGAAGGCAGTGAATCATGCGCAGTGGCATAGTGCCCATCCTAGTGTCATGTGTGTTGAATAGGATGCATCTTATAGTGTGCAAATGCTTTGTCACTACATGAACGTGCTATGCCTACAATGCATGAGATGGATTGTGATATATGATGCCCAACGATGGCCCGGAGGGGATGTTGGAGGTGAATGCCTTGGCTAACAACCAAGATGACGTTGTTGTAGTAGGGATGTCTAGGCTGGTGATAAACCCCAAAAGTCTTGACGATCAACTCAAAAACTCGATGATGGCCTAGAGTGGATGTCGGAGGCGAATGCCTTGGCTAACAACCAAGATGCCTCGGAGTAGGGATGCCTGCAATATGGGAATTGTAAATGCCTGGTTAGTGAACCAGAGGTGACTGCGTGAGCTGCCTACATGGACTAGTTGAGCAGTGAAATGGGGATGGACCCCAATGATATTGTGCATGATAAATGTGAAGTGTGATGTACCCATTGCATAGTAGTGTGACCCATGTGATTGTATATGATGCGGGTTGCATTAAATGCATGTTGGCACTACTCATGCTACTGGAAATGGTCTACGGTATGTTATGTGCTCATACTTAGGTGCTTACTTGCTTGGATATTAATTGTGTCCTAGGAATCAAATGTCAATTAGATTGAGTGGCTTATGAGTTTGTTGTTTCTCTTGCTGAGCGTCAGCTACTCCTGTTGTTATTCTTCAGATTGATAGCTATGCTTAGGGGTGAGCAGCGGTCTAGGGTCGACCCTGGACCGGCCCAACCTTACCGGTCCTGGTCCGGTTCCCAAGGGGACTGAGTCAGTCCTTGGTCCTGAAATTTCAGGACCAATACTATACGGGTTGGTCCTCGGTCCTAAAAATTTTGGGTTGGTCCAACCCTGGACCAACCCCGTATATTATATTATATTATATTATATTATATTATATTATATTATATTATATTATATTATATTATATTATATTATATTATAATTCTTTATAATTCTTTTATATATTCAAACCTAAGTAAAATGTCTATCATATTATATTATATTGAGATGTTCTATCAATAGCACTAATAGTAATTTCAATTTAAAACTTTTGTTGAGTATTAATTATGTGTCGTTTGTTTTGTTTTCAGGTGTTTAGAAGTTCAAGTGAATTAACTATTCATGGTTTATATTAAGTATTTTGAACTTTTTATGGTTTAATTGTATTTTACTAATGAATTTCAGCTGCACTTTGCTTTTCAATTTGTGTTAAATGGTAGAAGTTTTTGAAGAGTAGAATAGTACTGCAGTTGCTACGATGATTTGCTAGTCAAGTGGTGTGAAGCTCATTTTTTGGTTGAGTGGACTCTACATGATCAAATGTGGGAAAACGCTTTTGCATATGATGTTATGAATATTAAAGATAGATGATTACAAGAACTTTCCATCTTGTTCCATATCTCGATGAGTAGTTAGCAGGTACGAAATTTCTATTATTGTGTCATCTTAAATTTGCTAAATATGTATTGGTATTTATAGTTTAGTTACACAATGTTGCATTGTCGATGTATGTGTAATTTGAATTTGTAGGTTTGTTTTTTTATGAAGTATAAAAAATAAGACGAAAAAATTATCGATCGGTCCTGAGTTGACCCTAGAACTGGACCGAACCCATTGGGTCGATCCGGTCCTTGGTCCCAGGCTCAATAGGGTCGGTCCTTGATCCTAAAAATTGAGGACCGACACTGTACGGGTTAGTCCTAGGGTTAGGGGGTGGCCCGAACCAACCTGGACCATGCTTACCCCTAGCTATGCTGTCACTCCCCGCATCCCCATCTCTCATTATGGAGCGCCCATTACGTTAGAGGGTAAGCACCACAAATTCACGTACCTGCACTTTCTGAGCATGATGTTTGTTCGATGCACGACTGTCTTGTTAGTGAACATAGGATAGCTTGATCTAATTTCCTATTGTTTTGTGCTATATTTGTGATAGTGGACGATTGCCTGCTAGGATCGATTCCATCCCCTGATGCTCCTAGTGCAGGTGGTGATGGGAGGGACTTGGAGGATTAGGAGCTAGAGTAGGATAGAGTGCAAAGGGGTCGTGCTTATATTTTGATACGACTATAACTATTTGGGGTGCGGTATTATCGGGAAGGTTGGATGGAGGGACGTATGTATGGACAAGAAGCTTGCTATAGAAGGGTTTAGGAAACAAGCACTTCTTTTTTAATTTCTCCCACCTTAGGTTTTTCCTTTTGATGTATAATCCGCCACCTGATGTACACATAAGTATGATAAATAATGGAAGCATGATTCCCTTTACTATTGGTATTTTCAGAGGCGTGTGGATAGTTCCTATTATAAATGCTAACCTTTAGAAAAAACTTCCGCTTGCATGATAACTTAATATAAATAAAGAACAGAGATTAGTAAGAGGTGGATTGGAACGCCACTCTTCTCGACCATGGACACAGTGAGCAAGAGTGAGCAACTTCGAATGTCCGACCAAGCTATGGCTAGATATCTAAACTGGACCAAATTTTCCCAAGAAGATTTTAGATGGCCGAAAGCGGGATTTATACTAAATGCGACCTAATTTTGCACTAACATCAAGTTTGACTTAAGAGAGCTCAGAAATCGTCAAGGAACGTGAGTGTGTGAGTAAACACCTTGTATCTCTTTCATTTGACTATGTGAGACTTTTTAAGTATAATTGGGAACTGGAAAACATTTGAGAGTTGTATGTTTCGAGTGAATGTAATTTCCTCTTGTTGATTATAGTAAAGCATCACGTTACTCTCTCCCTATGGAGTAGGCACACTAGGTCAAATAATGTAAATCCTCTGTGTCAAATTTATTTTCTACGATGGTTTCTTGCTTGATTGTGCTTGTTTCACGCTTCCACCATTTTTGAGTATTAGACTCGTATCGCAGTTTTTAGAAAAATGGCCAAAATCAGCTCATTTGAATCAAATTTAGAAAATTTAGAAAAATGACAAGCATTGTATGAACAAAATCTTATAAAAACCGACTTCTTCAGCGAGTGTATCGCACAAATCTTAGGCATCTTGTTCACTCTTGAATGCCAATCCAACTGTCGGTACCAACCCCCCCCCCAACACAAAAACACAACAATGACCTAGAAATTTAAAATGGCCAAAATCAGCTAATTTGAATCAAATTTCGAAATGTATCAATGCAAAATGAGAGCCAAATTAAAAACATCCTCCATAGTTGTTATAGATGATCACAATGATGTGTTCACTCCTCGTTTCCATATAGCATAATATAAATTATTTAGATAATTTTCTACGTCATTTATACTTCCTTGATTTAATTTATGTAGAATTTCATATTCATTCTCTTTTTGTTATTTCTACGTATCATTCTTCTTGGCAAACCTTTCTCTTGCAGTGCATATTTTCTTTGGTTTTCATTTTCTTCTGAAAGGAAATATTCTTTTAAGGTTTTGCAGTCTATTTTAAAGGAAGTGCTAATAAGTTCATTTCGAAATCTGAAAACATGAGTGAGGTACATTTGCTGGGATGAATAGTCGTAGATGCTTTTTTCTAGCAATGTAGGATCAATCCTATGAGTAGGACATACTCCTTGTTCTTCTGTTTTTTCTAATTCCATTGCAAACTATTCCCTCAATTTCTTTTTCTGGGATAAGTAAGCCCGATGATCTAGAAGATACTCCATATGAAATTCTTGCCCAAATTATTTCTTTATTTAGCTCTTCTCATCGATCTACTTCTACTAAACTTAATTTCTATTTCTCAATCTTTACATTTACTAGAAAAAATACCATAAAAAATTTTAAAATATGTTCATTGCGACTCCAACACCTTCAAATTTCCTTTCAAGATCTTCAGAAACCCTAAATATATACTTGCTTGACACATGTACTCTACAGTTCTGTCAAAGATTATCTTAAAAAATCCTATTGCTTACGTGGACAACAGAATGCAAGAGAAGCTGATGCAGCGCTGTGAAAACAATGATGTCAAAATGGTGCCTGACGTGGACTACAAGGCGCCATTTTGCGCTCTCTTAGAGCCTATTTGGCAAATTTTGTTTATGTTCCCGGAATAAAAAATTTTATTCTTTTGTTTCGTAGAACCAAAAAAAAAAAAAAAGAACAGAAACGTGTTTGATAAAACTTTTGTTCCTAGTTCCCGGGAACAGATTTTGAACAAAAATAAGAAGTAGAAAAAAGTTGTTTCTTGTTTCCGGGAATAATTCCGAAAAACAATTTTTCTCTCTCTTTTTTTTCTTCTCTCTCTTCTTTTTTTCCTTCTCTCTCTTCTTTTTTTCTCCTCCTCCTCCTCCTCCTCCTCATGAGTCCACCCGAGGCCACCGGCCAGGCTGAGCCTCGCGATGGCCTGGCGAGGCTCCCGCGAGCTCGCCAGAGCCAGTAGCCGTTGTGGCCGGCAATTGGCCACAAAGAGAAAGAAGGAAAAAAAAAGAATAAATAAGAAAAAAAGGAAAAATAAAATAAAAATATTGAAAAATTAAAAGAAACAACAAAATTATACAAGTTTACCAAACGCATTTCTATTTCTGGAATATAAATTTTTTACAGTTACCAAGTGCGTTCTTAAACTCAAAAATTGTTCCTAAGAACAGGGAAAAAAAAACTATTTCTATTCAAAAATTGTTCTCTAGAACATAATCATTACCAAACGTGCTCTTAGTCTTGGTTGCCGAAGTCAATTTGGGGCAAATTCTAGGGTTCATGGTTCGTGTTTGCCCTCTCTGTCTCTTGGTTCCTTCTGTTTAACCAATATATATCCAAATCGAGCTTCGATTCAACTTGGGCGACTGATTACAAGTTCACATTGTTCCAAATCTGGGGTTGTTTCTACTATCTGGTGTTTTTCTGATTGTGGGTTTCGCCCCCTTTGCTTGCTCTTTGGTTTTGTCATTACCAAAGTTTGTGCATTTTTGCCTCTCCAAGATTCCCATGAAGAGTTTTTTGCTTCATGTCCAGTACTTTTTAACCCCTCCATACTGCGATTTTTACTTTTGCAACATGAGATTCTTTATCTTACATGCTCATTGGAAGAGATGGATTATATTTTGCATTACTCAATTTTGTCAACTCTTTAATTTTCTCATATCTTTGGTGCATCTACACTTGCCAGTATTCTGTAATTTGATCAGGATTATACAGAGATAAGATTTGATAAGTCAGTGCAAATATAGTAGTTGAATATACCACTGGGAACCTGGGATTGAGATACTGTTGGTGCAAACTTGGTGCTTTCATCATTGTTTAGAGCTCCGAAAGGCCACTCTACTCGGATTTAATGGGCTTATTGGATGTGTTGGTCGGAATCATTTTGCTAAGCACATTGTTCTTGTTGCGCTGTATATGCTTTTGAATGCTAGGGCCAGAAGATAACAACATATTATGACCCCTGAGCTACATAGGAGTAGATGTCTGTCTTGGCTTTCTCTTTAATTATTCGAGCTAGCTACGAGTCACTTTGTTATTTCCATAAGTTTCTGTTGCACTATGCAATGGTTAAGTTTCGAGTTTCTGATGACCATATGTTGACCAGTGGAAGGAGATTCTGTCGTTGGAGGTGACGGTTGGTCAATTTTCTGCAACAGATTAGGGATTGATGAGTTAGTATATTGTCATTTGAAATGGTTGCTTGTAATGGCCAGCTAAGTATAGGACCAGTTCACTGTCATATGTTGTTCATCGTGGGTGGCTAGGTCAGCACTATGTTGTGTATTAGGCAGTTTAGTGTTAGCCAAGGATATGGTTGCTTTGCTACGTGCTGTGCATTGTTGAATTTAATTTGTTGTGCTGTGTTTGAAGGCCTCTATTTCACATAATTTCTAGTGTTTCCATTAGATCAACCCGTTTTGTTGTATGTTCTACTGTGCATTATTCAATTTGAAGTTCCTATCCAAAAGCATGCATTACTGGAATTTGAATTGCTTGCTTGTATCGAGCAGGTTAATGATTGCAATTTTTTCGAATGGATTGATCCAAAGTCCTTGTTACATGGCAGAGACATGATTGATCAATGAAAAGAAAGCATTGGTAAATAGAATTGGAAGTGTGAAAGTTAGTTGAAAGTATCTAAGGAGAAAGTGCACATTCTCGAAATGCAGCTAGAAAGGAGTAAGCGACAGGATAACAAGATACAAGTGGAAGTGTCTCCACTAGACGCAAAGGTAAAGATCTATTTTGGGAGCAAAAGGAAACTGAACTATTTGAGAGGCATAGCTGTATTGAAAGGATTGATGTGCCCAACCCTAATGTTGAAGTTAAACCCAATATATATATAACATTCGTTTAGATTGACAAAAACATTGAATTGGGGATGGTTGTTTTATTTGTCTATCTTTTTTGCTTCTTTGTATTGTAAATGGAGGACAGATGAAGCAAGACCAATGTTATGATGCAAAAAAATTGAAAACTGTGTTAAAATGTATTAGCAAATCCAAGTTCAACTGTGTTCAATGTATTAGCAAATCCACATTCAACTATGTTCAATTGTCTGTAGAGAAAGATGTCATGTTCCCTATACTACATATTTATTTCAGATTCCTGGAGTAATACTATCATATTATCGTGTCACACATGCTGAAAAGGTAAAGGATTTAAGTTCTCAAGCTTTTAAAAACTATGGTCATCCTAATTGGAAGGGGAGGGATTGGCTTGGAGATGAAGAAAATAAGAAATAGAGCCACCATGCATCCACAAACAGAACAACTATCACCAATTTTATGCTTCCAATGAGGTCTAAAAACCTCTCTTCATTTAGAACTTGAATGATTACAATAGGAAAAAGCTAGTGGACAAGTTGGTATATTGTTCAGAAAATAGGAAAAAGAGAAAATTACAACCAACTTAAAAGATTACAACAAAAAAACACCAACCGAACATTAGCTACCAAGATGGTATATGGTTCGGACAATAGAAGAAAGAAGAAATTTACAACCAACTCAAATGATCACGGCACATCCATCACAAAGAGCCATCACGGCCATATGTCGTTGTTGCATTGGGCTTTGGTGTGTCTGCACACCAAATCCTTCCTTCTTATCTCTGTGCTATAAAGAGATTAAAAGAAGATCAGCATACTCCATCTTTAAATCATCAATAAGAGCATTTCACTATAATCAGTACCCCCACATACTTGCAAACCAATATCATGTCGGAATTGAGTAACTTTACATAGAGAATTCCTCGGAAAAAGCTTCACTAGATAATTGTGATTTTAAAAGAAGTATCCGGGAATTCTCAAAGTCCAAAAGCACTTGTCTTTTTTTAAAACTTTTAATTTTTTAAGTAGGCCACCCAATAATTTGCAATTCTATCCAAAATTAGTTGAAATGACTATATTGGTAAATTATTAAAAGTATTATGACTAAATTTTGCCAAATTGAAATATTTATAATTGAATTGGGATCCATTTAATAGGTTTCAATTTTTTTTTTTTTGGACAGTTATCCCATTGTAAAGTCAAATCCTCCAAAAACCATTCACTTCATGTGGAAGTTGAGGGGTTTTTTTCCTCTATCTTCTTTTTATTGGGACGCCAAAATGGAAGTTGAGGGTTGTCAAGAGCTCCTTATGTGGGATTGGATTGGATTCCAATCTTGGGCTTTTATAATGCAAGATGCGCCAGTCCCTAATAGTAAGTTGAAGCACGTTATGCATCTAGAATTCAGGACACATTCATATAACTCTTCCAATATGGCTAATTTAGTTCTAAACATTTTAACAATATACTAATATAGTCAATCCGACCAACTTTTGTCAGAAATAATTGGCATGGTCGTCAAGCATCCTATATGGCACGGCCGACACCCAACTGATGCTAACATGGATAATTTGTGCAATTTGTTAAGGGTTAATACCCTGAAAAACCCCAAACCGGTACACATATGACAAATTTACCCCAAACTATTTTTTTCATCACAACCCCAAATTTGTACACTTTTAACAAATTTACCTCAAACTAATACACCTGTGATAAATTTATCTTTTATTAGTTTCTGTTAAATTTTACTATAAAATTACTAAGTTAAATGACACATGACAATTGATTGGCGTACCAGTTTGAGATTTTACTCTCCGTTTGTCGCAATTATACAATTTTTGTAATTTTTTGTGGTATTAATCCAATTTAACGAATTGTATATTTATCACAAATGTACAAGTTTATAGTTTTTGACAATCAAATAAATTAGTTTGGGGTAAATTTATCACAAGTATATCAATGTAGGATTTTTTATGGTTAGTTGGGGTAAATTTATCACATGTATACCAATTTAGAGTTTTTCATGATAAAAAAATTAGTTCAGGGGAAATTTGTTACACGTGTATCAATTTTGAGTTTTTCAAGGTATTAACCTATTTTTTAATATTATATCTTAATTTGTTTCCTCTTTTTCCATATATCTTCTTTATTTCTATTTTTTTTTTAAATGAGGTCATAGACATCGCGCGAAGGCATCGTGGCCTTCACCCAAGCCCTTACCAAGATCCAAGTGAGGGTGTTGGGCCCTTGTTTAGGGTTGGTTGGGGACCTTACCCACCCAAAGTTAGAGGAAAAATGAAAGAAAAGAAGAAAAGATTTCAAAAAAAGTTCAAAAAATTGCAAAAATTTTAGTGCCAATCGTCCTATGTACTAATTGTGTCACATAGGACAACTAGTGCTGATTAGACCGCAATATTAGTGATTTCTAATAAAAATTTATCGAAATAACTAAATTGGCAAATCGTAAAAAAGTAAATGACTAAATCGACACAATATTTTAATTAAAAAACTTGCAACAATTAAAAGGCTTATGATTAAATTGATTGCAATATGATAGGTTCGAGATTTTTTGGACAATTATTACAACGAAAATTTGGTAGAGTTTTGACACAATTTTTTTTTTTTGTCAATGTTTTGGCAAAGTTTGAGCATCCCTTCTTTCTCTATGTTATTTCCATATATCTTCTTGATATTTCTAATAATAATCATTGCAACTCATGCGTGATCCCCACTCTGATTGCTCCACATTTCCATGATTTCCTCTATTTCGACGATTTAAGTTACTCCTAAGATAATCACATGTTATGCAATAACTACCCCTTCATTCAAGATTCAATCTGTTTTGTAATTGTTCTAGTGCTTAACTCAAACAGGGCAAGGTTCCCTTTCCTGACTATAATCAAAATGGCCAGCAACACACCTCAGATCAAAGTCATGTCACACGACCTCCAGTTGAAGTTAAATTGGATAAGTTCCGGATCGAAGTTGACCCTAGTGTAACTAGACTCCTTATACTTTGCTAATAGTTGAAATCTCTCTTCAATATCTAAGCCAAATGTTCACCACCAATTGGAGATAAAGAATAATATTGTGAAAATCTCTAAAAAAGTAGTACTAAAAAAGTAAGAGTACTAATGAGAGTTATATGATAAGAACTGTAATTTTCATCTCTCATTTTGCTGGTACTCTATCTTACTGCATTTTATATTATGCTTCCACTGAATAAATTATTCCATCATTTTGATGCTATACATCCCATGATTGATAAAACTACTTTTGACCTTTAAAGTGAGCCAACCGACAAAGACCAAGTTAGTCTTCGTCGTCTTCATTTTTTGCTAGCAAGGGTTTACACATTATTAGTTCCTAATGAAAATTGTCATTTTCATTTCTCTGCTTTTACTAAGCTTTATCTTACTGCGTTTCATGTCATATTTCCATTGCTAAAGTTGTTTTGTGATATTAATGTCATACATCATGCATTTTGATAGAGCTACTTTTGATCTTAAAGTAAACCCACCAACAAAGACCAATGTTGACAACCATCATTTTCATTTTTCTTCTTTACAAACACTCTATCTTACAACATTTCATATCATATTTCCATCGGTGAAATTGTTTCATCATTTTGATGGCATGCATCACACAATTGATAAAGCTACTTTTGATCTTTAAAATGAGCCTACCGACAAAGACCAAGAGTTCGTCTTAGTCATCTTCACTTTTTTGCTAGCGAGGGTTCACACATTATTGTTCATATTGAAAGATGTTGGCAACTATCATTTTCATTTATTTGCTTTACTAATGCCTTATCTTATTGCATTTCATATCATATTTCCACCGATGCAATCGTTTTATCATTTCGATGGTGTGCATCATGCTATTGACAAAGCTACTTTTGACCTTTAAAGTGAGCCAACCGATAAGAACCAAGTTAGTCTTGGTCGTTTTCACTTTTTTGTTGGCAAATTCGCACATTGTTGGTTCATATTGAAATCCTCCACTCAGTTCCAGCCTCAGTCACATACCCAGATCCATCTTTTCGAGAGAGAGAGAGAGATTTTTCTTTTTGAGTCTCACTCAATCTCTATATATTGTGTATAGTGGGTGCACAGTGTTGCCACGCATGTAAAAGATAAGAAAAGTAGAAATTTGCACACCCTAATATAGACATAATTACATATCTCATCCGCCCAACTAACCCTTTACATCCTAAGTCTCACACCTTTACATTCGTCTGTCATAATAACCGCTAGCAATATTTCACCGAGTTCAAGACATCCGTAAGTAAGAGCAATAAAGCTAAAGTAATAAATAGAGCATGTGACCGAAAGAGTGCTAACAATCTCATAATAGTGCCAACATAATTTAGTAGAGTTTATAAGTTCTCTTGACCATAAAGTCATGTTATCACGCATCTAAACACTATTTACACATCACTCGTGCGCAACCGTATAGTGTCTTGTCACTACCCTCTAGTAACACTAAGTGACTATCGGATCCATGAGATAAACACCACCATTGGTCACTAGGTTGGACTAACTACTCATCCCCAATATCTTGTTTGCACATGCTTGTGGCTAACAAATCCATTAATATCCTTTATAATACTGGAGTTTTTTTTTTTTTCCTTTTGATAAAGTATATGATTTTTTTTTCCAATGTTGAATGAAATGTCAATTGCTACTTCAGTTTTGCTTTTTTTTTTTTTTTGGGTGAATAATGCCACCTTGTACAAGTTATAATGGACAACACGCCGAAATAAGAAGGAAACAAAAGTATCCTTCCCATATTTTTGACGATTTTAAGCTTAAGACTTGATTGTATAGAGATGCGTTTCCAAAGCACAAGAAGCAATATCGCTATAAAGTCAAAGTGGGACAAGATGCTCCTATCCAAATAGGTGCAATTA
The DNA here is from genome assembly GCA_017140325.1 of Eucalyptus leucophloia subsp. euroa. Taxonomy (NCBI): domain Eukaryota; kingdom Viridiplantae; phylum Streptophyta; class Magnoliopsida; order Myrtales; family Myrtaceae; genus Eucalyptus; species Eucalyptus leucophloia. Next base: position 11,949,201 of record CM029470.1, read on the forward strand.
AGGATTGGAACCTAAATGACCAAGGAGTGGCGAGATACTCTACGAAGTCATTCCTGAAATCATTGACTTTTCTCCATATGAAAGGAGAAACATTAATATATCAACACAATGAAACAAAAAAATAAGTGCATAAACCTTAAGCATTGACAAATTAATAAAGGTTTGGATGATTTGTAGAGTGATACGTGTGAGGTAGTTTGTTGGTTATTCATTGATTTAGTAGTAGGATTCAAACATAAAGAAAAGATATGTTGACAGAATTTTTATTTAGTCTAAAAAATAATTTACAATTCATTATATAATTAACATGTTGAAAGTTTCTATTACGTAGCTATCTTGAAACACACATGTCACATGTTCAATGTTAAATCCGTTAGAAAAATTTACATTGGTATTAAAATAATAATAATCCTTAGCGAATTAGGCAAATGCTCATTCAACATTGATATATAAAAAATATGAATGGAAATGAGAATGTTGTGAACTCAAAGGTTTTGAGATATAAGCTTTGTCTTAAGCAAGAAAAGAACTTTTGTAGAAGAGATTCTATACAAGAAGTAGAGTGTAGTATAATGCAAAGTGACTGCACGATTTATTCCATTTTAAAAAGAAGAGGAAATGCAAAATACTTACTAGACATACTATTTAACAACAAACACCATCTAAATTACTATTGAATATACAAAGAAATGTGTCTATTAGAACATACCATCTTGAGAAGAGGTGTCTGCATTTATTTTATTTAAAAAACATATTCATCTCTACGTTGCTTTTTTCTTATATTTGTCAAGTTATATTTGGTGGTTGGTACTACTAGAGGGTGAGATGAAAGGAGAACACAAGATAAGAAATCTGCGTTACATTTCTAACGATTTATTCACGTTTATCTTTAATTGTGCTTCTTCTACAATAAACAAAGAGCACTGAAAATTGCTGTTATTTGTGTCGAAGATCTCTATTGTTCACCCCTTGTTTATGTCGTATGAGGTGCTCTGTCACGCAATAGATAACATATATGAATTCTGGATTATGCCATCTGAGAGATTTTGGATTGGGCAGGCTTATCCTTTTGTCGGTACTCCTCATGCTATGATGCCTCCGCCCCTTGACCTGGCAGCGGCACAAAGGCCTGTTCATGGAAATGCTAAGCAGTATTAGAGAACTTTGAGACGAAAAGAAGCCCATGCTAAGCCTGAAAAGCAGCCGATCAAAGTTAGAAAGGTGAATTGCCTTTATAAAAATTAATTATAAAGCTTTTTTTTTTTTTAATTTGAAGATACTCTATTCGGATTTGCTTCCTTAGCCACATGTTATACTGTCGTTAAATGCTATTTGTAGGGAATTTTGTTTTGTGGGAAATAGTCTGACTGCATACTTCATCTTCGTTACAGCTTTTGCAGCTATCTCAGCATTTAATTCATTGGGATTAAACTTAATTGATATCGTTTCTTTGCTCATTCTCTAATATGGTGTCGCTCCTTTCTCTTGTCTTGGTTTAATCGGATCTATATTCGTATCTTCATGAGTTGCGGCACTAGCATGCCATGAGAAGAGTCAGGGGAAGTGGAGAGCGGTTTCTTAATGTAAGTAATATCGATGCTTCGAATGATGCAGTTGAAGAGAATGGCACAAACTCTGGTCCGGCTGTCTTCCCAATCTGCCAATTCACTGGGCTCTGACCCTGTGGTACCTCTGAAATATGGAATTCATCTAGTAGTCACATGGCTGGAAGGTCACAGGAAGGGATATCAACAATTCAATTTGGTTCGGGTTTTCAAGAAATCCAAACCGAACCAAATCAATGGGGGTGAGCGATTGAACCAAATCAAATCATGATCTGAACTGAATACGACCCAAATAAAAACTTGATTTGGTTCAACTCGGTTTTCTCTTTTTTCTTTATTTGGGTGGGGGCAGGGGACTAGACTAGTCTGGTCTATTAAAAATAAAATAAAAGGAAAGCTGAAGTAGTTTACATAATTATGACCAAAATAAAAGGGAAAAAATTTGGGTGGTTATTCAATGAGTGTGTAATATGTATTGTAAAAGCAATTCAGGAGAGTTAAAAATAAGAGGGAAGACACTTTATCATTATTCATATAGATAATTCGATTCGCTTGCATTGGTGGCCCGTCAATTGTTTTTTATTTTTTAATATGAAGTAGTTGAGTAGGTGTTTGATTGAGCAAAGAAGTTGCATCTCCTTCAGCTGCTCCTTTGTAAAGCCACCTCTCTATTTCGCTCTAAAGTAAATCCAAGCTTCATAATTGCATTTTGCTTTCAACATTAGGCTTTAAGGCTGTCACAAAAATCAACTCTTTCCGAATCCGACATCAACATACTTAACAGAACAATTGTTTTGTTGACCATTTGGAAATTCTTTAAATTTCTTGACTATGTCATTAGCCCACGAAACCAATGACATTATTACTTCATTAGGTGCACAAATTAATGTAGCCTTGAATGGTGTATATCATGTACCGGTAAAAGCTTATGCATTTTTAGTCCACGGGCAAGCCATTATTAGTGAAAATGTATATATTTAAAGGTTATGTATGTGTTATATTCGTACACCACATATGGTTTAATATAGATGTATAAGTTTCTACATTCAATATAATGTCTTTTAGCCTATTGTCATGCTCTATCATTAGTAATGATAACAAGTATATTTAAAAGTTATGTCTATACTGATCTAGACAGGTGCGGCTTGATTTTTGGATCCGACGTCGGTTGCGTGTACTTACAAGCATGAGAACTAATTTTAAAAAGGTTTCGGAGGGGATGAATTGGCGTTATTTCTTCTACTGGCAAGATCCTCGGCGTTCTCCCGCAAGTTGCAGTAATTGAGTTCACAAATCGAAGATTGAAGTCACATCTCCTTCGATTTCTGCTTTGTACAGCCACCTCTTCATTTTCGCTTCTCAAGCTTCGAAGGAATCGGGCTTTGTAGTTGCGTTTTGCTGGTCGCGTTCGGCTTTAAGATGGCTGTGAAAGCCAATTCCTTCTTCTGAATCGAACATTCACACCCTTAACAAGAAGTATCATCGGTTGACATGGGAAATTTTTCTAAATTGTTGACCAAGTCATAAGCCCAAAATAAATAATAACAACAATAATAATGTGACATGATTAGTTCATATATTGGGAAAAATGAATGTGGTTTTGAGTGGATATATCCTGAATAGATAAAATTTTATGCATTTTTAGTCTACGAACATGCGGTTACTAGTAAAAATAATTTTCCTCTAAAAAAGTAAATATATATTTAAAAGCTATGTACGTGCTGATTTTTTCAACCATCCTATGGCGAGAAATTATTATACATGAGAGCAGTATTTATATTAAATAGAATTTTGGTACGGAAATAATGATGAGTTTCACATAAATCCCACTCTACTAGATCCGACAGCCCGATAGAACTTAGTGAACATATTGGAGTCGATGCTGGTTTTGTTTGTCATCCTTGGAATTCAATTATTATCCATCACGTGACGTTCCTATCATGAAATTTGTGGTTCATTTTTATCACTTTGTATATAGTGGACTTGTGGGTCCACTCTTAAGTTTTTCATAACACAATGAATATATGGGTCCATTCCTCTTTTATTGTTGTACCTCCTCCATTATTGGTGTACCTCCTCCACCTTTAAATATATTTAAAAGCTATGTATGTGTTGCTTTTTTTAGCATCCTCTAATTCATGGATTACTCTTCTTAATGAGAAATTATTATACATGAGAATAGTATACATACTAAATTGAATTTTGATACGTAAATAATGAGGAGTTCAACGTGAATCTTGCTCCACCAAATTCGACAGCCCCATTGACCTTTAGTGAACATGTTAGCTACTCGAAATATTTGTTCATCGTTGGTCTTTTATTTATCATTTTTGAAATTGAATTATCCATCCATGACGTGATGTTTGTACTCATTTGTGAAATTTATAGTTCATCTTTATCATTTCATACACGGTGGACCGACAAGTCCACTCCAACTTTTCCAAACCTAATGAATAGATGTGCCCCCTTCTCCATTATTTGTGTACCTCATCCACTTTTCTATGGGCCATCGACAGTGTTAGACAGATAACTCACAAAATCAAAACACTCGATGATTTAACTCGTCTAATGTGAAAATACTAAATAATTCAATCGATCAAATTAATAAAAGCTCGATTGTTTAATGCCCATGCTATTAAGAGCTGACTCAATATTTATTCCCTCTTCATGCATAGGCATGTCGAATCACATTTCAGTGTCGTTGTACTTGCACATCATTTATCGAGGAGAGAGCAGACCGCAAAACACACGAAGGACCAGAGGTGGACCCCTGGAAGTAATGAACAAAGCGGGGGTTCCCCAGTCACGCATGTCATCTGCGTTGCATGCTTCTCCTCGACTTGTTCGCTCTCATCACCCATGGCCATTTAAATGTCTGATAAACTAGATTTTTATGTTCCATTTAGGAATTTTTTTTTATGTCAATGCCCGAATTAGGAAAGTTGCGCAAATCAATACTTCTCGATACCTATAATATATATATATCTAAGTTTCTCTTTTCATTTTCATTTCGATATTTGTTTCTTTTTCATATTTTAATTTAAGTTAAGCAATTAAGTCTTTGATACGGTAGGGGGTAGTCAGAAGTAATTTATTTGACTATCTAATTATATTGATGGATAGTGACTAGTGACTAAGTGACCCTTTTTATCAACCACGTGCAATTTCACAATATTCAGGATGATGATAGTATTTGGAGCTATTGGATTTAAATCAATCTATGAAAAATCTAACAAATTGGTGATTGCAAAACAAACCGAAAACTTTTTCTCTAGTTTTAGCTCGACACAAAGTGATCAAACTTCCAAGAAGCAAAATTTTCAAGATGGATCGAGTATGAATGTATGTTTAAAAGGCGTGCCAGCTTTTGAGAGAAAAATATGATGTAAAAAATGTTACTTCAACCAAAATATCGGGGAAACCAACGTACGTGAAAAGTAAAGTCCGACAATTGAAATTGAGGGAAATCGAAAGGAAAGTTTTGGAATCAAAAGGAAATCAAAGGAAAATTAAAGCGATGACCATTGAAATGAAATTTAAAATGCAAACACAAGGAAAGAAATCACTAAGAACTTTAGTGAAATTGAAATATTCTCAAAATTACAGACACAATGATCCTAAATTGCAAAAATTAAATTGAAAGCTACATTTTAGTCAAAATGCACATGAAAGTAAACTAACTTTAAATTAAAACCGAAACTGAAAGACGTTGGTTCAACGTAGAAAATGCACCGGAGGAAAATTCTGGCGGGGTTTTGGCACAGTTTGAGCGATCTCTCTTTCTTTGTGTTTCTTTTATTTATAATGCTAGGATTACCTTCTGACGGTTATGAGAATTCATGTGTGATCCCCCTCTTTTCCTGCTCCAAATTTACATGATTGGCTCTATTTCCACAATTTAAGTAACTCCTAAGGCAATCGTATGCCCAACAATAAACTACCCCTTTCATTCATGATTTAATCTAAATCTGTAACCATTCCAGCTCTTAACTCAAATAGGTCGAGGTACCCTTTCCTTAGTCTGATCCAAATGGTAACCAATGCACCTCAGATCGAAGTGAGGTCACACAATCTCTAGACGAAGTTAAATCATAGAAGCTCCATATAGAAGTTGGGCTTAGTATGACTTGACTCCTCATACCTAGCTCTGCTCTCATAACTCATATAGATAATGAAATCACTTTTCAGTATCTCGGCCATAAAGTTTCACCACCAATAGAAGTTAAAGAATAATGTCATAAAAATTCCTAAAAGTGGCATTACTGAAAAATTAAGAGCACCAATGAGAGTAGTGGTAGTATGTTGAGAAATACCATTTTCCACCGACAAAATTGTTTCATAATTTTGATGCTATACATCACACAATGGATAAAACTACTTTTGATCTTTAAAGTGAGCCGACTAATAAAGACCAAGTTAGTCTTGGCTGTCTTCACTTGTGGCAAGGGTTCACACATTATTAGTTTGTATTGAAAACTTCCACTCAGTTCTAACCCCACACACCCTCCTTTTTCTTTAGAGAGACATTTTTTGGTCTCACTCAATCTCAATCTATTATGTATAGTAATTGCACAGTGGGTGCACAGTGTTGCTACACGCATGAAAGATTAGAAAAAATAGAAATTTGCACCTCCTAATATGGACATAATTATAGATTTCATCCCTTGTATTTCCCAGGTTACTCTTTACGTCCTGAGACTAACATCTTTACATTTAAATTTTCTATGCGTTTTGGAATGCGCGGTGATTTTGTTGGGATTATAGGGGGTGGTTGGTTCAGTCTTTGCTCTCCACCTGAAGACATTATATAATTTCTATGAACTGTGGTGATTTTCTTTTTTTCAATTATTTCTTGTGTTTGGATTGAAAAAAGCTTTGGAATGCCAAGTGAGTCTCTATAGCGCCTAATGTGTAGTACACTGCAGAAAAGGAACAGACTAATGAGAGCATCTACTGGAAACCGGAGTTTTGTTCGTTGGATGAAAAGAGGTGCTGGTTCCCTCGTAATTCATTCTACGCCTCGCAAAGTCAATGGCCAAATTAAGAACCATCCCAAAATTGAGGATTACAATACCACGTGACCTGCTCTTCTTTATTTGCCGTCGATACGCATGACCTTTTACATCCATAAAAAATTGCATTAAAAAGGAAACGCACGATCCTTTCATTTTAGAGGAACCAAACAACATGGCGTGTTGATTGGAAGGAAACAGCGCACGCGCTTCGCAGTTAATGTCTTTATTTCCCAGGGAGTCTTTAAAAATTTCCAAAACTTGTTAAAAAGTCTTGGACAGCTTAACGGGTGTCCACTTGCTAATGCACAATGTTTGGTGAGAAGGTGCTCTGCTAGCATCACAGTCTTTGAGTTACTTATTGTAAAAATAATAAATTTTTGTATATCACATACTCTTGAAGGAGTAAGTTCCATACTAATTTATAATTATTTATTATTTGATTTTTTATAGTCTTATGTATGAAATGCAACTAGTCCTTAATCTTTCAATTGGCTCTATAAGTCTAAAACCTTCTTCGAAAAGTGGAATCAAATATTTCAACAAATAGTACCTAAAATTGCCCACGCATCACTAAAAAAATTAGCATCATCCTTAAATTGCACTTTTCAACCTAATTTTAGGATTTAATTGTAATTCTCTTTTTATAAACGTTGTGCACTTAATTGAACCAATGATTATGACTCAATTGCACTTGTTGCTAAAGGCTATGGACTTGATTAAACCACTCGAATGGGTTATAATTCAATGGCATTACATACATAAGATTTAGTATTTGTGGTGCGACTTTACCCCTCAAGGAAGCATCGTCAAAGATACTAGAAAGTGACGGAACTGGACTAAAGTTACGCGTATTGGGCTTAAATAGCAATATTAAGGGACTCAGCCCGTATCCCCCTTCTCCGTAGATTTTGGTCCCAGCATATACGGAACGTGAAAATCATGTCCAAGTCGGTGTTTCAAATTCCTTTGCTTCTGGTTTCCCTCACGGTACAAGCATCAGGAGCTGCACCTTGACTTACAAGGATTGGCTGTAAAGAAAAATGTGGGATCATCGCTGTTATAATATATCTCGAGTTTAAGCCTGAAGCGAATTGCTGAATTTTGAAAATAAATTAGTTAACTTGCGGATAAGGAAATATTCTTATCATTCAAGCGGAGATTGGCAAGCGGAGATGCACTCTTTGGTCGAGGCGGTGCACGTACAACATATATATTTGTGGTTTGCTTGCATGAATATTGGGGTCAGCATCATTGTTGATACGAGCATTGAAGCGCCGTTATTCTAGCGAGTGCTTGGCGGGTTTTTCGTTCGTGCAATTACATCCAAGAAGTTTAGTGTTTGTAGTCGATTAAATCTTGAGGTAAGATTTGTGTGTAATTTCTCCGTGAGATTGAGAGATTATTTTAGAGGAATTTCAGGGCTAAAAACTGCGTGCGTTATTGGGTGTAATTGGGGCTTGGGAAACACTAAGAGAGTGTTTGAGTGACTTGAGTGTGTAATCTCCTTGTATCACTTGATCTATAGTGAAATCCGCTGCTGCTCTCCCCGTGGACGTAGGTCTTTACGACTGAACCATGTAAATCTGGTGTTCGATTTATTTTCTTTTTTCGTCTATATTTTGTTCGATCGCTCGCCCTATCGCAACAAGTGCTATCGGAGCTAGGTTTGGCTAAGTTGAAGCGAATCGATGGTGACAGAAGAAGTAAAACTGAAAATCAACAGATTTGATGGGAAGGATTTTAATTCCTGGAATATGCAGATTGAAGATTATCTTTACCAGATGAATCTGCACTTGCCTTTATTTGAAGAGAAACCAGAGACGATGAAGCAAACTGATTGGGATTTGCTGGATAGATGAGCTATGGGTGTTATTCGGTTGACGTTGGCTCGTAATGTCGAGTTTAACATCCTGAAGGAGAAGACCACTGCTGATTTGATGCAAGCCCTGTCAGATATGTATGAGAAGCCCTCTCGCGATCAACAAGGTCTGTTTGATGCGACGTCTGTTTAACTTGAAGATGAAAGAAGGTACATCAATTGCAGATCATATCAATGAATTCAATGTGATTGTTAGTCAATTGAGTTCAGTTGAGATTGATTTTGAAGATGAGGTATGTGTTTTGATTTTATTATCCCCATTGCCTGATAGTTGGAATACTACCGTTACTGCTGTTAGTAATTCCTCTGGGTCAACAAGTTTGACGTTTGATGGGGTTCGAGATTTGATTCTAAGCGAGGACATTCGTAGAAGAGAATCTGGCGAATCTGTATCTACTGCTCTAGTAGGTGAAAATAGAGGAAAATCTGTAACACGTGTGGGTAATGGTAGTACTAATATGAACAGACGTAGTCAATCTAGGACTGCTAATGTTGTCTGTTGGAGCTGTGGCGAGAGATGACATCTTAGAAGAGATTGTCTTAAGCTGAAGAATGAGAAGGGTAAGGGAATTATAGTTGATTCTGCAGATAATGTTGCAGCTGTAGCAGATAATGCTGATTATGTCTTGTCTATCGCTGATTATTCATCGTTTGATGGATGGATTATGGATTCTAGTTGTTCTTTTCATGTCACACCAAATAGAAACTGGTTTATCACTTATCAGTGCACGGGTAGCGATAAAGTCCAATTAGGGAACAACGCTAAGTGTGATGTTGTGGGTGTTGATGATGTTAAAATCAGAATGCATGATGGTATCGTGAGGACATTGACTGGAGTGAGGCATGTTCCATAATTGAAAAATAACTTAATTTCCTTGGGTGCCCTAGATTCAGCTGGTTGTAGGCATTCTTCAAAAGGTGGAGTTCTGAAGGTTGTTTGAGGTGTCCTGGTGATAATGAAAGGAATCAAGCACGATGGCCTGTATAAACTTTAAGGTGAGACAGTGATAAATTTCGCTACGGAGACATCGAATGCATCTGTTTGAGAGTCTTTTGACTGCTCGAGGAACAAGTTTGATGCTGGTGTCAGGATCTCGCAGTCAAGAACTTTGATCGAGATAGAGACTGGTAAGTCGATCAAGCATGTGCAGACTGACAATAGCATGGAGTTTTGCTTAGAGCTGGCAAATAAATTCTGCATGAAATAGGGCATAGTGAAACACCGCACTAATGACAATAATTCACAACAATTTGCAAAATTGATGAGCAGAACATTACTAGAGATGGCCCGAAAAATTATCTCTAGTGCTGGTATGGCTAGGAGATTCCTGGTTGATGTGCTAAGTACGGTAAGCTACCTGGTGAAAAGATCCCCATCAACTGCTATTGAATGGCGGACTCCTGAAGAAGTGTGGTCAGGTAACATTGCTGATTATTCTATTCTTAGAATGTTTGGTTGCCCGTGTTATTTTCGAGTGAGTGATGGTAAGCTTGATGGGAGGGCAAGGTGCATATTCCATGGCTATGCACAAGGTGAGTGAGGCAATCAGTTGTGGTGCCCGGATATAAATTCACCTGTTAACAGCAGAGAAGTTACCCTTGATGAGTCTCCAATACTTCTGGCTATGAGTGTTTGTGGCAGTGTTAATACGGATCTGAACGGTGCTCAGCTTGAGGTGGAGTTGCAACCAGAAACTCCTGAGGTAGCGAGTACAAGTACTAGCAAAGTAATCGACACAGATGGTGCTCATAGCGAGGCAGAGCCTATAGAGCCAACGATTGCTGTAACTACTGAAATTAACAAGGTATGTATTCGATCTCTTGACAGATATAGATGCAACAATGGTTTTACTTTATCTGCGATTGAGGAGGTTGTGTCAAAAAATCATTGTCGAGCAGTTAAAGGTGCATGTGGAGTTGGTATTCTGATGAGGTTCTCAGTTATGGCGAAGTTCAAGCGAAGCTTGGACTTGAATAATATCTGTGGTGGTTGAACCCATCGAGGGCTATGGAAAAGTAGCAGCAGAGTTTGAATTTTTGCGAAGCGATTGTGACTTAGCTCAAACATCAAGCCAAGGTGGAGAATTGTTAAAATATGTCTCGAATTTAAGCCCGAAGAGAATTGCTGAGTTTTGAAAATAAATTAGTTAACTTGCGAATAAGGAAATATTCCTATCATTCAAGCGGAGATTGGCAAGCGGAGATGCACTCGTCAACTTCATCAGCCAAGAAAGGAAATATAAACTTGATTAAAGGAAGTTGGACTTCCTAATTTAACTTGGCTTGGGACTTTCCTCTTTGATCGAGGCGGTGCACGTACAAGCATATATATATTTGTGGTTTGTTTGCATGAATATTGGGGTCAGCATCGTTGTTGATACAAGCATTGAAGCACCGTTATTCTAGCGAGTGCTTGGTGGGTTTTTCGTTCGTGCAATTACATCCAACAAGTTTAGTGTTTGTAGTCGATTAAATCTTGAGGTAAGATTTGCGTGTAATTTCTCCGTGAGATTGAGAGATTATTTTAGAGGAATTTCGGGGCTAAACACTGCGTGCGTTATTGGGTGTAATTAGGGCTTGGGAAATACTAAGAGAGTGTTTGAGTGACTTGAGTGTGTAATCTCCTTGTATCGCTTGATCTATAGTGAAATTCGCTGCTGCTCTCCCTGTAGACGTAGGTCTTTACCACTGAACCACGTAAATCTGGTGTTCAATTTATTTTCTTCTTCCGTTTATATTTTGTTTGATCGCTCGCCCTATCGCAACAATCACCATTCCATTCCCCCTCGGAATAGGAGCTGGTTGTTTCTTGAATGACTGGTACGAGATCAACTGCCAGAGAAACAACATGTCATCCTAAATAAGATTGGATTGCGAGTTCTTAACATTTCACTCCCTGATTACCTTGGATCCTTGAACAGCATGATTAGCGTCCTTCTTCCTTCAGCTTACTCAAATGCAAGCTACGGGGGTGACGGACGTGTGCAGATGAACTTGAAAGGAAGTCAATTTGTCTTCTCTCCGACAAGGAACGTCTTGATATCGGTGGGTTGCTACACTCTGGCGACAGTAAGTACTACAGAATCAGCTGTCGTCGGTCGTAGGTTGAAATGTGCTGGAACTGATACCAACATTAGCCGGTCTAGTGCTTGTTCCGGTGGAATGATTGTAGCCGGACTACACTCCCCTTTAACCTTCAGGGCTTTAGTGTGGATTTTAAAGTAAAAGGTGAACATCAGGGGTGCAAGCGTGCTTTCTTGAGGTCTGACTTTACAGGTTTATATGATTTGAAATTGAATGAGGTCGTTCCAGTACCACTGGAACAGGGGATTGCGAACAACACTGACTATGGGCGTGACTTAGTTGCAGGATCACGTGCTAAGTTGGGTACTTGTGACTCTGGCGTGGTCAAAGAGCCAATCTGTCTCGCAGGATTGCGGAAAAGGGTGATGACTCTTAACACCAAAAAAACAATTTCGAGATTGAGATAGGTGACTCAAATTATGCAATTGTAATTGGAGTGATATTCATCTCAATACAAAATCTAATGTCATTAACAGGGTCCTCGACGAAGGATCCTGAAAACTGATTTATGTTGATGATGCTCCATTCTTTCTCAAAACAAAATGACGACAAACTTATGTCCCCGGCAATGGGAAAAATTACACCCGGCTTCTTAGATTGATGTACTCTACCCATCAAGCTTTGATATTCCTATCCTCAGGGAAGCATCCCCAGAGATGCTAGGAAGTAACAGAGCTGGAAAAATTATGTGCACAATACACGAAAATTAAGGGAACCAGCCCATAGCCCCTTTCTCCATAGGTTTAAGTCCATCAACTTACCAAACATGAAAATCATGTCCTTCGTTGTGGGGGAGACTCCTCATGATCCCAATGTGCAACTTTTTGTGACTCAACGTTCTTTAGATATTGGCCAAAATTTTCTTTGGGTTAAAATATTAAGCAAGACTTAATCTTTATATTTTAAAAGAATAAGAAAAGGGAGAGAATTACCCAAAAAGTCCTAAATTTATTGCAATTGTGTCAATTTAGTCCATTCAGCCAATTTTGGCCATCTTACACTAAAGTGAACAATTTATAATAATATTTTTCAATTTTTTGTTAATTTTTATTTTTATTTTTTGTCCTTTTCTTTTTTCTCTTCTTTTTTTCTTTTGCTTCTTTTCGCATGGTGGCCAGCGAGGCTTGCTAGCCACTAGGCGAGGACCGCAAGTGAGGCGGCTTTTCCTAGATCCAAGCGAGGGCCAAGGTCCTCATCAGTAGTCGCCGAGGGCTTCATGGCCGTTGCCTAGTGGTTGGCAAGCCTCACTAGAGCCTCACTAGCTGCTGTGGAGGAAAAAAGCAAAAGAAGGAAGAAAATGAAAAAGAAAAAGAAAAAAATTCAAAAAAATTCAAAAAAATAAAATATCATTAAAAATTGTCAATGTCAATGTCGGCTGGTTAAAATTAGCCGGATGGACTAAACTAGTACAATTACAAAAGATTTGGAATTGAATTGGCAAAAAAAAAATTAGGATTCAATTAGTATAATTGTAATAGGTCTATGATTTTTTTGGTAATTTTCCCAAATAATAGGTCTTGCTTTTCTGTCCCCTCATCGCTGAAAATAAAAAATAAAACAATGCCAAGAGTTCGGAATAATTTACGCAGTATGATCCAAAGCATTAGCAAATTAATTAGAGTATTTTAAAGCAAAAATCATTTTAGTTTTCTTCAACCCAAGTGCATGGGACACAACGTCTTCCACTGTGGAAGCGAAAAAACACGCCACATGATTCTCGTTCATCCTCTACTTTTTTTTCTGGAGGGCCAACAATATTCCCAAGCGCTGTTATGGATGGCTTGCGCAAATAAAGTATTGGGTTTGTTCCACGATGTACCACACTCGAGAAAAATGAAAGTGATTTTTGCTTCAACAATGAGAGAGATATGACAATCCAACGTCGCATCACGATTAAAGAAATTATAAAGCAATCACTTTTGCTTTAATAAAAGTGAGATTTGCTTTCACTTTTCTAGATTAAAAAGATGCCAACACCCATTTCATTAGTCATAGGATAAATTAGTCCGATGATTTTGCCATTCAAAAAGAGATTTTTGTTGTGAAAAGCGGTTTTCCTTCTCAAAAAGGAGAGGGAAAAAAAAAGTTGGAACATGAGAGCTGGGTCATCGAAAGTTGTTTCATTTGAGACAATGATTTGATTGTGTTCATGTTGATAGAGCAAAAATTATTAAACTGATACTTACCCCAAAAAATTATTGAATGGATATCACTCTGCTTACAGGCGTTAAAAATTATCGAGTAGAATCTTTTTTTTTTTTCTTTGCTCAGTTTTAATGTGTTTAAAGGGATCTACAGCAAAAGATCTTGAAGAGTCACCCATCTCAATAATGTTCCCAGTGTTTCTCATGAGAAAAATGATGACTAAATTATCTAACAAACAATTGGAGAAGTCACAATTGGCTACTTTAATTAGTGCTCTCCACCTAAGAAGCTTTGACATTCCTGTTCTTAAGGAAAGGCAGACAAGAAGTCCAAAATCTTGTATATTGAATACAATCAAGTCCTAAATTCAAGTAAGTCCCAAACCTTCTTCAAAAGTGTAATTGAATATTTTTGATGAACAATATCTAAAATCGTTTCATGCCACTCAAAAAGTGTTTATAAATTGCACTTTTCAATATAATTTTAGGAACCACTGGGGGTTCTCTCCAGTGGCCACCCTTCCAACTTGGAAGGGGGAGGTGGGGGATTCAAATCTCCACCTTCTCAGGGGGGATTGGGGTGGAAACAATTTCATTTTAAGAGTGGGTTTTGACTCCCACGCCCTGCAAGGAAGCAGGGCAAAATAAGTCTTAGAGTGAGTGTTAGAGTAGGATTATAGTAGGACCGACAAAAAGAAAAAAAAAAACATAATTTTAGGATGTAATTACATTTTTCAATAAAGGTAGAGGAATTAATTTAATCAATTGAAGAGTAAAGTACTTAAATTGCATTGTTTGCTAAAGGTTTAGGATTTGATCGAAACAATTTAAAAGTTTAGGATTGAATTACATCCATATAAGATTTCGGACATTTAAGACTTGTAATGCAATTTTTTTCCCTGAGGGAAACATCTAAGAGATATTAAGAAGTAACAGATGGAATAAAGTTATGCGTACGGTACATGAGAATTTTCCCTTTTTCCACTTCAACAAGAATATAAAGGGACTCCGCCCATACCGCTTTCTCCATTAATTTTTGGTCCATGCACTTACGAAAGTTGAAAATCATGTCGACCTCGGTGTTTCAAATTCTTCTGCTTCGGTTTCCCTCAAGTTGCAAGCATCAGGTGCTGCACTGGACTTGCGAAGCCTAACTGTCTTGAAAGATGCGGAACCTCACCATTCCCTTCCCCTTCGGAATAGGAGCCGGGTGTTTCTTCGAGGAATGGTACCAGATCGTCTGCCAACAAAACAACACGGTTCCCATTCTGAAGAAGATTGGATTGCGAGTTCTCAACATTTCACTCCCCGATGGATACGTGGATGGTATGATTAACATTAGCCTTCCTGTAATTTACTCAAATGCAAGGTACGGGGGTAACGGACGTGGTGCGGATGTAAGCTTGAAAGGAAGTCAATTTGTCTTCTCCCGGACAAGGAATGTCTTTACATTGGTCGGTTGCAACACCCTGGCCACGGTAAATACCACAAAATCAGCTTTTGTCGGTTGCAGGTCGAGATGTGCTGCAGCCAACACCAGCATTAGCAGGAATAGTGCTTGTTCCGGGAGCGATGGCTGCTGCCAGAGGATGCTCCCCCCTAACCTTCAGGGCTTTAGTGTGGATTTTATAGAAGAAGGTGGACATCATGGGTGCAAGTACGCTTTCTTGAGGTCTGACTTTACAGGTTTATATGATTTGAAAGTGAATGAGACAGTTCCAGTGGTGCTGGAATGGGGGATTACAAACAATACTGACGACGGACGCAAGCTTATCAAGCAATCTCAGACAAATTATTCCTATTGTCGCACACACAGCGTTGACAACAGTGAAATGCTATTTACACAGTGCTATTGCACCCGGGAGTATGGTGGTAAGTATCTTATGGAAGGATGCAAAGGTAACCCATTCCATGCTATCACGTTCTGTATTTTTTATTTTGATATATACTAGGGAATGTGCCTTCACATTCCGTATTTAGGGGCATCATACAGTGAAGCGGTTTGTTCATTTCCAGATTTTTCTGAGAAGAACGCATTCACACTGTATAATGATTGTATACATGCTTTTCTACCTTCTTTTTGTTAGTTTTTCCGCCCAAGATTACACAAAGTGAACGCACTTTCAAACAAAATTGATCAAATTACATTGATAATAATTTACTGGAATTACAGGGGAACAGGACAGCCCTTTAGTAACAAGCACAATATTTTAGCCATGGAATTAACAATTTATCAGCAAATGTGACCTACTAATTTCCATAATTTTACTCAAGGAGATTGGTTTCGTTGTTAATGTATTTGCTTCTGGTTTCACAACCATCAGGAGCTGCACCTCGACCTCGAAGCCGTGACTGTGCTGAAACATGTGGGAACGTCACCATTCCCTTCCCCTTCGGAATAAAAGCCGGGTGTTTCTTGGATGACTGGTACCAGATCGACTGCCAACAAAACAACACTGTTCCCATTCTGAAGAAGATTGAATTGCAGGTTCTGAACATTTCACTCCCTGATGAAGACGTGAATGGCATGATTAACGTTAGTCTTCCTGTAATTTACTCAAATACAAGCTGTGGGGGTGACGGGCGTGGTGCAATGGTAAGCTTAAAAGGAAGTCAATTTGTCTTCTCCCAGAAATGGAACATCTTTACAGTAGTCGGTTGCGACACTCTAGTGACAGGGAATAGTACAGAATCAGCTGTTTTCGGATGCCGGTCGAAATGTGCCGGAACCAACTTCACCATTAGCAAGGATAGTGCTTGTTCCGGGAGGGACAGATGCTGCCAGAGTTTGCTCCCCTTGAACCTGCAGGGCTTTGGTGTGGATTTCAAAGAAGAAGGTGGACTTGGGGGGTGCAAGTACGCTTTCTTGAGGTCTGATTTTACAGGTGTTTATGATTTGAGATTGAATGATACGGTTCCAGTGGTGTTGGACTGGGGGATTGCAAACGATACCAACTACGCACTTAACCGTATCCGGCAAGGTTACTACAATGATTCTTTCCACTGCATAAATGTAGAATATTCGGCCCGTACAGAAAGAGGAAGTATATATGATAGATATAAAAGCTACATCGTCGACGGTGGTGAAATGCTATTTATGGAGTGCCATTGCGCTAAGGGGTATCGTGGTAACGCCTATGTTGATGGAGGATGCAAAGGTAACATATTTCATGTTATCACATTGGGAATTTAAGTGCACCATACAGCGAAGTGGCTTGTTCATTTCCAGATTTTTCTCTGAAAAGAATTTATTCACGCTGTTTAATGATCATATATATGATTTTATTTTTATTTTTTTGCCCAAGAATGCACAAAGCGAATGCACTTTTAAACAAAATTGAACTTATTATATTGATAAAAATTTACTGGAAATAAAGGGGAACAAGACAGTCCTTTTGTTACAAGCACGATATTTTAGCCCCGGAATTAGCAATTTTATGAGGAAATGCGACCTACTAGCCTCCTTAATTTTACTCAGGAAGATGGTTTTTGCTGCTAATATAGTTATGATATCATTTGTCATCAGCCGAATGTGATCCAAAGCGGTGCCCCGGGACTTGTGTGTACAAACGGGGCTCCTTTCGCTGCGTCGATGGTGGAAAGACCAAGTTCATTCTTATTGGTAAGCAGATATTTTAACCTAGAATTTTAGACCGCTTCATTCTGGTGAATTGCTAGAAAAAGAACAGCATAGCATAAATTATGTTCAGAAAAGGTACATAAATAAGATTTACATTACCCTTCGTTCTAACATGATTGCTTGGTAATGATTATAGATAAGTTTCCATCAATAGTATCTATCAAGACAACCTCAAAACTTTCTTCATGCACGAATACTTATATTTGATAGCTAAGACAGCACTTAGAACTTTTCTAATATTGCCACTTCAGATCTATCAAAAGATGACCAAGGTTCCTACTTACTCTTGTCGTATTTGAATTGGAATTACAATCATAATCAAGATGAATGCTGGTAGGAATATTTTCACTTTCATCAATGGTTTTCTCATTTCCTAGTAAGGCAGATTAGTTGTACAATCCAGATGTATGTATAAAAATATCACCTGATGGAACTTAGCAGGAGACAAATTAATTGTTCAAGATTGTTAAGAAAAATCCACATGAAAGGAGCTCAGGTTAATCGCTCTTATATGATTTCCTCTTAATCAGATTCACTTAAATATTTTATGATAAGACCTTATAGATAAAAGAAGGGTGCATTTTTTGGACTTTTGCCCCTTAATTTTTTGTAATGCAGGGGTTGGGGCAGGCCTTGGGGCACTACTTTTGTGTCTTTTCTTATGGGGGCTGTACAAATACATCAAGAAGAGAAAAGAAACCAAGCTTAAAGAGAAGAACTTCAAACGTAACGGCGGTCTTTTATTGGAAAGTGAGCTATCTTCTGAAGGCCATGTCGAGAAAAACAAATTGTTCAACTCCAAGGATCTAGAAAAGGCTACTAACAATTTCAACGAGGATAGGATACTTGGGTGAGGTGGACAGGGTACCGTTTACAAAGGAATGTTAACAGATGGAAAAATAGTT
Source organism: Eucalyptus leucophloia subsp. euroa (assembly GCA_017140325.1). Lineage (NCBI taxonomy): Eukaryota > Viridiplantae > Streptophyta > Magnoliopsida > Myrtales > Myrtaceae > Eucalyptus > Eucalyptus leucophloia. The sequence continues at coordinate 11,967,433 of CM029470.1, forward strand.
GCTATTAAGAAATCAAAAGCAATAGACGAGGGCAAAGTCGAACAATTTATAAATGAAGTCTTCATTCTCTCACAGATCAACCATAGAAATATCGTTAAGTTATTGGGGTGTTGCTTGGAGACAGAAGTCCCACTTTTAGTATACGAGTTTATACCAAATGGGACTCTATACCAATATTTGCATGACCCAAAGGAAGAGTATCATGTATCATGGGACACACGCCTACGAATTGCAATTGAAATTGCAGGAGCCTTATTCTACTTGCATTCGGCAGCCTCAATTCCCATTTATCATCGAGACATCAAGTCCACTAATATCCTCTTGGATGAGAAATATCGGGCCAAAGTGGCAGATTTCGGTACTTCCAAGTCTGTTTCCCTCGATCAAACTCATGTAACTACGTTGGTGCAAGGGACTTTTGGCTACCTAGATCCCGAGTATTTCCAATCAAGTCAATTTACAAACAAAAGCGATGTGTATAGCTTCGGAGTTGTTCTTGTTGAACTCTTAACGGGACAAAAGCCAATCTCGTCGCTAAGGGAACAAGAAGGTAGAAGCCTTGCGACCTATTTCATAATTTCGATGGAAGAAAATCGATTGTTCGACATTGTAGATGCTCAAGTTTGAAAGAAGGTAAGAAGGAAGAGATTGCATCAGTTGCTAACCTTGCAAAAAGATGCTTGAACTTGAATGGGAGGAACCGGCCTACAATGAAAGAAGTGGCAATGGAGTTAGAGGGGATGAAGAAGCTCCCAAATCCTTTGGGTATTCAGCAAAATCAAGAGGATGGGGAGGCAACTAAATCTTATGCTACTACATGTGAATCCAGCAAGTCAAACATCGACGCAGATGTCATTACATTTTCAGATGCGCAGCCATTCTTACCTAGTGAGTCGTGGTGAAGATCTATTTTGCCTCTACACTTATGAGTTATATTGCTGTGTTTGTCATGGAAATCGGTTTTCAGAGCAAAAGATACAGAAAAGAGGGAAGGGAGGAAAGCTTGTTAGTTTACTAATAGGAGGATTTTGGTTAGTTATTTATTGTTAATGAACTTATTCTCAGTGTTTGGGATCAATGAACTGTTAAGTCATGCCAATCTCAAGTTTATTCTAGTCCTGTAATTAGCATGATGCCATGATTTCAGTTCATCTTGAGATCTTTGAATATTTGCCGTCAATTCGATTGTTGCAAAACTTACATCGGTCATGCATGGCACCAGCCTTTGCAAATCAATTAGATTTGTTCTTGCTGGGAAGGAAGAAAACAAGAAAGACATTTCCCTTCCGAAAAAGAAGGCGAATTTGCATTCGCTTTCCCCGCCCGTCTCTTCCCCGAAGATCACACTGAATTGCTGGTGGCATAGAGGGATTGTTGTCGGCTGTCGATGCTCTGGCTGCTTAGATCCTCACCACGTGATGTATCAAACTCACCACCCAAATTGCATATATCAACATCAAAAAACCCCACTAGTTGCAGAATTATCTCTCCCGATCCTAGCCAACCTTACTTGTCAATTTTCAATGGCAAAAACAAAAACAATAAAAATCAATCGCGCATGGACCAACTCATACGTAAGAGATATTTACTCCTCATTTTTAGCATAGAAGATGTTGGGTGCTCTTTTTTCATATTTCCATTGATTTTGTCACGATAGTAGTGTTTGATTAAATGCCCTTAAGGAACATAAGTCATGTTGTTTGTAGAATAAAACTCAAATGGATCATAAATTAGTTTTATGTCTTTATTATTGATGTTGACACCCAAATTTTTGTAAATTTTTTAAATATTCATTTATTTTGCAAAAATATAAAATTTTTATAAAAAAATAAAAAGCAAAAAAAACAGAAATCATAAAAATATGATGATGATGATGATGATGATAAAGTAATAGTAATAAAAAATGCATGAGAGTGAAAAAAAAAATGATGAAAAAATAATAGAAAAGTCGAGTGGGCTGGTGTAGCACGGCCCATTCTTTTTTTTCTTTTTGAGCCCACTCTTCTATTTTTCTTCCAGTTTGGCCCATCTGAAATTAAATAAAGAGAGGCCCAGCCCATCATCCCTTTTCTCTCCTTCTCTCACGCGCACTGGGGTGAACCTAGCGGCAATGGCGCCACCCAAAGGACGCCAGCAGCCGATGACGCCAGCGAAGGAATATTCCAGCTGTCATCACTCGTTAGAGGAGTGGAGGAAGGAGGCAGCGAGAGGGGCGTGCAAGGCAGAAAAAGAGGAGAGAAAGGCCCAACTCGTGGGGGCTTGGCCAGAGAAAAAATGAGATAAGTGTATTAGAAGTGTCAAAAGTTATATATGACACTCATTTTAATATTAAAAGTTTTCACCAACTCTATTAAGTGCTAAATCAAAAGAAAAACGATTACTTTAATGGAAGGGTGGAGGTGAGAAGTTCAAATTCCCACATTCTCAGGGGGGATTGGTGGGAACGCGTAAGTTTTTAGGAGTGGGTTTCGACTCCCATGCCCTGCAAGAGGCAGGGCAAAAGTCTGAGAGTAAGTGTAGAGTAGGAATAGAGTATGACTGACAAAAAAAAAATATCAACGACAATAAATTTTGATCAAATTGATTAAGTGTCATTTATAATGCACTAAAGTGATCATTTTTTAACAATGACTAATACCGAAATGATCACTTTAAGTAAATAAATAAATAAATTGGTAAGGCACTTTAAATAAAATTTGTCACTCAAATGATCACATTCAATAAAATTAGATACTTAAATGATCACTATTTATAACTTTTGGATAACGTCATTTAGGGATTATATGTTGAGTAGGCACGCTAACAAGCCACATAGGACCGAAAAATCAATAATATATAGGCACATCGGATTTCGGCAATTCGGACCGGAGTTGGCACTTAGATGATCATTTTTTTTCAAAAAAGTAGTACTTAAGTAATCCGAAAAAATCTTTAGCATTAAAATGAGCATCGTACACAACTTTTGATACTTTTAGTATTCTTATCCCGAGAAAAAATAAACACAAGAGAGCCATTCGTTCAGGGAAAAAGAAGAAAAACGAGAGAAAGGAAAGGCTGAGGAGAGGATGTTTTTGGTTTTTCCCTAGAGTGACAAAAGCGAGGTTGCTGGAGCTCATTTCAAAGCCGATCAAAGGTCCATGCAGCATCGTTCTTCGTCATTTCAATTTTTTGTCTAGAAAATCTCAAAAAATGACCCGAAATGCTCTCATTTTCTCAAATAAGGACCGAAGCGAACCTTATTTCAAATAAGAGTCTAAAGTGTTATTACTTTTCTCAAATAAGGACTTGAAGTGAATCTTTTTTAAAATAAGGGCTTGAAGTAGTTATGTTTATTTCAAATAAGGGCCTGATTTTTCGATGATCAATGGTATTTTCGTCATTTACCATTTTCCCTTTTTTTCCTCCTTTCTTTCTTTTTTCTTTCCTTTTTTTTTTTTTTTTGTGGTTCTTCTTCCTCCACGTTGATGGTCGATCGGCCAACCACTGGTGATGGCCATAGAGGGCTGGGCAAGGGTTATCCTTGCCCAATTCAACAAGGGCCACCCATGCCAGCCATAGGTAAGGGACAGCCTCGCCTTGGTGAGGTGACCCTCACCCTAGGGGAGGCTGGCCCTCACAGCCATCCATGAGGTCAACCCTCACCGGCCACAAGTGGGGGCTCCACAACCCTTGCTAGAGTCAGCAAGGATCATTGAGCCCTCGTTAACCCCAAGCGAGGCTGATACTAACTATACAATTGAAAATTTTAGTTGACTAGTGGTTGGTGGGGTCAAGCCCTTATTTGAAATAATCATGGCTACTTGATGGTCTTATTTGAAACAATCGAAGTCACTTCAATTGTCACGCCCCGATCCTCAGGCACGTGCACGTCCCTTAACTTTTGGTCGATTTTAAATTGCGATATCCCAGGACTATGTATCGCCGACCCTTTCATTTATATATGCACATGCGGAAGCAGTCATAAAATCCCCAGACAATAAAGCAATGGGATATACAAGTAGGACTAGGAAATTGAACCTGAAAACCAACACCCTTATGCTCATATACAAGCCATACTAAACGATTGGTTTCTACTCAAATTGATTCTATAACAATCGTCATCAAGATCCTACTCTGGATCATCCTCGAGGTCCTCCTTCACGTACTCCTCTTCAGGTTCCTCAACAAGGATCTCCTCATCAGATCCATGCTCCTTAGGCTCCTCATCCAGGCCCTGAAATGGTTATTCAATAACCACTGAGACAACGTCTCAGCAAGTTCTACCCTCTAAGACCCAATTAGTAAACTAATACACATTAGGGCTGCCTATGCACAACATGAGTCAGAGGACTTACCTTGGCCTCAGATTCCACCTGCATATTAGTACAGATCATATAGGCACCCAAGCAATCATATTATAGATCGAAACATCGATCTAATCGACCTAGTCGATTACACATCAAGAAGACCACTCACGGTCATCTCTATTCAATCACTCGATTCACAACATCAAACTAAGGCAATGAATCACATCAAGTCACTCTCAGATCGAATCATCGATCAATCGACCTAGTCGATTACAAGTCAGTCGGACCATTTCTAAGTCATTCATCCAACACCAAGCAATTCCTTAGATTTAGTGGCTTTATGGTCCCACCCGACCCTCTCAAGAACTAGTGGCTTTACGGTCCCACCCGACCCTCTCAAGAACTAGTGGCTTTACGGTCCCACCCGACCCTTTATCATACCGTACTGTCTCAAGATGATCTATAGGATTATCGAGTCGGTATATCATACCGTACTGTCTCAAGATAATCCGTAGAGTCACCGAGCCGGTAGATCATACCGTCCTGTCTCAAGATGCTCCGTGGAGTCATCGAGCCGGTATACACACAATTTATCATACCGTTCTGTCTCCAGATGCTCCGTAGAGTCATCGAGCTGGTATACACACAATTTATCATACCGTCCTGTCTCCAGATGCTCCGTAGAGTCATCGAGCCGGTATACACACAATTTATCATACCGTCCTGTCTCCAAATGCTCCGTAGAGTCATCGAGCCGGTATACACACAATTTATCATACCGTCCTGTCTCCAGATGCTCCGTAGAGTCATCGAGCCGGTAGATCATATCATTCCAAGCAAATAATCAAATAACCAGTTTTTCTCATTTCCAATAGAATGCCATGAGTGGGTACTTTATTGGCCTTAGCCAAAACATATTAATTTCCTTTTTATAAATTCCACCATTTTCTGTAGCCCACTCAGATCCTTTTGGCATTATCAACTGAAGCCCAGTTCTTTTTCAATTAATAACCAAAGGTTATTCAATTAAAGAATAATTCATTCTTTCACAAATAATTCAATTCAGCATGAAATATAGTTCAATTAAATAAACGGACTGCGCCACGACAATCAGCACGAAATTCCGGTCACTGGCCATCCCAGTTGAATTTCCGGAAAATAAATAATTAAATAATTAATTTCGAAAATTAAATAAATAAATACAATAAATTCAATTTAGCACAATACAAAGCTCAATTAAATAAATGGTCTGCGCCACGATCATCAGCATAAAATCCCGGTCACTGGCCATCCCAGTTGAATTTCCGAGAAATAAATAATTAAATAATTAATTTCGAAAATTAATATTTAATTCCCTAAAAATACCACTTAGGCCCGAATCGCTTAATTAACACCCGATAAGGGACGGAAAAATCCCAAGAAGCATCCAATAAATACTACATGCAATTCTCTATCTAATTACACTAACCACACAATTAATATGCAAAGCAATTAACTAATAAACACTAATCAATTCTAATCTAACAACCTAATTACACTTAATTAACGCTAATCAACATTTAAGTGTAATTAGCATACTAAGGAGGCATTAGTGAGTAAAACTCACGCCAAAACAACGGGCTCGACACGAGGGTCGACTTTCCCCAAAGCGGGCCGAGCATCCGGGCTCGGGAAAACGGCCAAAACGGGCCAAAACCCTCTCCGATACCCATTTTTCTTCTTCTCTGTTCGCTGCTGTTTGGGGTCGTTCCAGGGCCGATTGAGGCGGCCAAAGGCGGCTGAGGGCGAGGCGGAGCTCCGACGGAGTCGACGGTGGCCGGAGGTGGCCAATCCGCCGCTTGAATGGGTCGACCAGCACCCCGCCTGGACGCACGAACAAAGACCGACGGCTGAGGAGGGTGAGGAAGGGGCGGAGACGAACGACGGAGCGGCGGAGCCGGTGATGCGCGAGCGAGGACGGCTTGCGGCGTGAGGCGGCGACGGCGGTCTCGGCTCCGGTGCGACTGTAGCCCTTCAACGCAGCTGACCTCTGTTTCTGCTTCTACTTTGTTCGAACAAAAAGGGCGGAAGAGAGAGAGACGGAGCTGGGCAAGAGAGCGACGGAGGCGCGCGGAGGGCAACCGGCGAGCGGTGGAGTACGCGGACGACGCACGGGCAAGGCGGAGCGACGGCAGCTCCGATTTTCTTCTCTCGGCGCCGTTGTTCTGCTTCCGTTTCTGCTTCTCTTTAGTCAAACAAAACCGAGAGGGAGAGGAGAGAGAATGTCGAGGGAGTGAGATAAAGATGAGGGAGAGTGGATAGGTTTGAAAAGTCCAAAGTAAAAGTGAAGGGGAAGCAAAGTGGAGGACAGCCTTGCATTCGGTGGAGAGGCTCACGCACGAGGGAAAAAGAGAGGGAAAAGGGAGAGAAAAAAGAAAAAGGAGAGAGAGAGAGAGAGAGAGAAAAGGAAAAAGAGAGTGTTTGGCTAAAAATGGAAAAGAAATGGGAAGATCACAAAATAAAAGGATTTCCTCAAATAGAAAATCCTAATCCCAATTTCTTTTAAATAAGCTCATAGACTCTCAAAAGGATTTTCCAATTTAAAGTTCTTGATCCCCACTTGCATATCTGCATTCAATTTCTCTCTTAATTTCTCTCAAATAACTCTCACAAAAAAAATCAATTGATATCTCCATTATCAAATTGATTATTTTCTTCATTCAAGAATCCCTCATGCTTCTCAATTTCACAATTCCCGACTTCAACTGAACAAAACGGCACTATTTATCCAGTCAAATTAAAGCCCGAAAATCTGGATGTCACATCAATCTCATATTTTAAACAAGATCCACTTCGGGTCTTTATTTGAAAAAAAATTATTTATTTGAAAAAAAATTATTACACTTTGGATTTTTTTTTTGGAATTTTCCCTTTTTCTTCCGCAGCTATGGAGTGGCTTTAGCCTAAACTCTCTCGCCATCGCCAATCGAGATCTTGAGTCGTCTAATATACCAATACCAAGTAAGATTCCCCTAACCCAAAAAGAACCGCCTGGGTTGATTCATGCTCTCGGCGAAATCTTGTTAAACCAAAGTAATTTCACGTCGAGCTATAATGCTTTGAACCCGAAATGTGAGTTCATTAATGAACACCAAATACTCGATGTATTTCTTAAATGAAACACAGAATGTTTGAGAACCCCGAACTCGAAATGGAGAATTTCAAGTGACTCGTGATGGACTGAGATGAGTTTAACATGAAAATGTGTTGATTCCAGCCTTTATGCATCATGTTTAGTCCGTAGGTTGCTATAAATTTCGCTCCGGAATGCATGCTTAAAATCACATATCAACCGTTCGATAAAATGGCCGAGAGAATGCCGAGTGTTGATTCATCATTGAATCCCGAGATAGATCCGTTCATGTTCGCTTCTGGGTTGGTTGAATCTGCTCTTATATTCTTTTTTTCTCTATCTGGCTATGTGATTCTATGGAACGATCGATCGCTGGCGAGTGAGCCGAGAGTCCCTCTTTGGGCGAAGCTCTCACTCCACATCGGCGAATCCGCCGTACGGGGCTATTCTAGTTAGGCCATTCTCTCCATATTCGTGTACTTATTATGTTCGCTTGTATTTCTGATTTGCTGATTTCAGAACACATGGTTCGCATAGTTTTTGTTTCGGTGAATTTATTTTGGGTCACCGGAGTAGACGGCCGGTGATGGGCCGGCGGCGGTTAGGGGTAGACGATAGGCCGGCGAGTGGTGGCCTGAGTGGACGACCATGGAGGGTAAGGGCTCGGCTGCGGCCTGAGGTTTGGTTGAGGTTCCCTGGTTCGGTGAAGATGAATTTGCAGGCGGTGAAGGAGATGTTATCGGTCCGCGAAGAAGAATGAAGGTGCAGGAGAAGAAGACAAAATAGGGAAGAAGACAAAAGGAATAAAAAGAATTGAAAAAAGGAAAATCAATAAAAATTCCAAAAATCTAAAAATACATTAAAAAATCCTTTTGTAATCCAACGGGGGTCGGGGCAATGGGTCGGATCAAGTAAACCCGGTCCGAACCCGTTGCCTAAATATAATAATAAAAAATATTAAAATTTCTAAAAAATTGTAAAAATCATTATAAATTTCAAAAAAAAACTGAAAAAATATTTAAAAATTCGGGATTTTTTTATTTAAAAACTCAGAAAATCCCTAAAAATTAATAAAATATTTTTAAATTCGTAACAAATATATAAATCAGAAAAATCATTAAAAAATCAGAGAAATTATAAAAATCATTGTATAAATTTGCTTAATTAGAAAATTAAAAATTGATAAAATTTAGAAAATTCAGATAAATCATAAAAATCATAAAAAAAATTTAAAATTTTCAAAAAAAAAGAATATTCATAAAATTTTAGAAAATTCAGAAAATCATAAAAATTTCGGAAAATTCAAAAATTCATTAAAATTTTTGAAAATTCAAAAAATTTACAAAAATTCAGGAAAAATTCCAGAAAAATACAAAAACTATGAAAATTGGAAAACTGCTAAATTGTTAAAAAGTGAAAATCCAAAATTGGACAAGTCTTTAGGAATTTATAATAGGGTTCTTTGTTTTGAATTGCTTTCTCTCTTTTAGAGACCATTTAGGATATTTATGTTTTTTCTTTGCGATTATACTTGGTTGTGCTTCTTTAATACCTTGGATGTTATTTTCTTTGTTTTAAAATGGTTAGGATGAAACCTAGAATTCTCCCATAAATTGCCATGACGTTAGTTAGCATTCAGTCAAGTTAGACACCGGAAGGACATCAATCTTATGATTAGCGTAATCAAGTTCTTAAATCTAGAATCTCTAGTTGCAAAAATTGTAAGATATCCTCCCATGTTTTATTTGATTTCTAGCTAACCAAAAAAGATTAGTAGTGGCTCTTGAGTCAAAATTTATATAGGATTAATTGATCAAGAAATAAACATCCGATGTCACGCAAGATATGGGCTTAGAAGAATCCATGTTTATAATTAATAAATCATTTGCGATGTTAACAATCAAATGGTCCATCCGTGATCATCATTTATATGGGCCATTCGATTCATCTCATAAGCAAGTATCTTAAACCTAATTTTGCCCTCATTGGAAGGGGTCAGTTGCAACAGCTTGAATTATAAATTGAGTACAAAATCATGGAATTTACACTCTAGATTTTTTCATAGTTCGAACGATCGGGACACTGTTTTTCAACAACATATGCTTCTTGGGTTGTCTAATTCTTGTATCTTCGTGTCGAACTTCACAATTACCAAATTCTTTGAGTAAGAACTTTTCTATTAAGATGAAGGTATTGGAATATCAATTTGGAAGAGATGATGGAAGTAGGAGTTCATTTTGGTAATTTTATTTTCACATGTGCATTGGATATGTTCCATGAAAAACATATAAAACTGTGGTTTTTCAAAATTTTATCTACTTTTCTAGTCAATTGATTATAGATTCTATGTTTATTTGATAATCACCTTCAAAACTACAAGTAAGAAAGAGGGATCATGACCAATATTGGCTTCTCTTTTTCCGATGTTTTTCTTTTTTAACTCTGGCATATGTTTTTTCTCTGTGAATATTTTTAACTTTTTAAAAGTTTGGTCTATAATGGAAAGTTTCATAAATGGTCTCACAGCTCGTAGTATACTTCTCCGAAACCCAAATCTTCTTCCCAAAAAAGTTCAATATCCAATTAACTGGGCCTCTCTTGCAGCTAGGCCCCCCCTAAGCCCAGATCCATTCCCCAGGCTTAGAAACGACAATGAAAAGGAGTTGGCAAAGCGTGGCCGACCAACGGGCATAATTAGGGATCGAAATCAAAAATTGGAATACGAACTGTCCACTGTCATACTTCTCTCTCTCCCTTTTTTTCGATGCTACTTAAGTGCGTTTGGTTTAGCATTTTGAAAAGCTCATTAAAAAAATAAAAAGCAGTTCAGCCTAAAGAATTTTGAATAAATGCAAATGCCATTTGATAAATTACGCTTTAAGAAACAACTTTGAGAGAAATACTGTTCGGTAGAAAACATATTTAAAAAGTCCTTTGGGTGATTCATATACGGGACTTTGTCAAAAGGTGGATTGAAAGATCTTTAATTTTTATTTGTTTAAAATTGAAAAAAAAAATAATGTATACAACTTTTTAAACATAAAATTTGACAATAATGCTAAAAAAATCAAATATGTATAATTTAAAAAAAAAATTACCAAAGCTTTCGCTGAATGATTGTCGGTGAGTTGGACTTGGCAACAGCAATCGCCATAGGTGTTGCTTGACCTCAGGCGACCCTTGGCAAGGGTCACACGACCAAGCAGTGCGCGACCTAGGTGACCACTACCTAGGTCTTGCAAGGGTCACTCAACTAATGGCCTAGGTCACGTGCCGCGTAAGGTCATGCGACCTCCATGTGACCCTTGCCAAGGTCGCAGAATGGGTGACCTTGACCGACAGCAGCCATGGCCAAATCTAGTTTGCTGATGACCATAGCCCTTTGTCAATTCGACAAAAGGTTTGGTCCTTTTCTAATATAAAAAAAAATAATGAGGGACAAAATCAAAATTTTCAAGAATTCTTTAGAGAAATTTTGAAAGAAATTTTGAAAGAAAAAATGAGTTTCAATATTTAGTCAAATACTAAAAGCCCAATGCCAATGGGTGGCATTGGGCTTTTAGTCTTTCCAATACTGGCTTTCACTTGAAAGCTTCTTAATAATAATGGCCAAATGGTCCAATATTTCTCTAAGGGGTTGACCCTTAAGAATGCTAAACCAAACACACTTTCTGAAGAAAGGATATTTCAAAGAAGCCTCAGTGGGTCTTTGTGGTCTCCCGAGGAAGAGAATTTTCTGGCCTTTCAACCTAGTTTGTGGCCAGCAGCATCTTGCGATCATCCACAATAGGATATAGGGCCCACGGCTTTCTACTTTTCCGGCTGCCAAGCCGCCACAAATCTACTATCGGTCTTTATGGACATGTTTGGCAATTGGCCAAATAGTGTTTAATTCTATTCTTTTGTTACCAGGAGTATATTGTAATAGAAATCTATTTGGTAAATTTTTTGTTCTCAGGAATAAATTTGTTCCTGAAAATAGATTTGGAGTAAAATTGAAAAGTTAAAAAAAGTTAATTCTTTATTTTCGAAAACAATTCTAGAATAAGCCAACCAAGATTTTTTCTTTTCTTTTCTCTTCTTCTTTCCTTCTTCTTTTTCTTCCTTTTCTCTTCTTCTTTCACCACTGCAACCATTAGTCACCGCCACCGCCGTTTGCTGCCATTGGTCGCCGACGCTCGCCAAAGCTCGCCTAGCCACCGATGAGGCTTGGCCTCGCTTAGGCCTCCCCTAGCCACCGGCAAGCCTCACTTGGCCGGGTGAGGCTCAATCGAGCCCTAGGTGGGCTGGGCAAGGCTTGACCTTGCCCAAATCTATCGAAGGCGAGCTCGCCCAGCTGCCGACGGGGCTCGACCTCAACGAGCCACTGCAAGGTTTGGACTTCTCTTCTTTCTTTTTCAAAGTCACGATCAGTCTTAGGTTGAAATCGGGGTCCTTTTCGCATCCGGAAGCGCTGGTTCAAATCCAGCTCGTGACAAAGGCAGAAGTCAAAGTCTAAAACGAGAGCCTAGCCTCGGAGTAAGGGATTAAGGAAATCGAGTAGGAGTAGGCAGACTACGAGCTGCTAGGGAAAGCTTTGGGATTAGTGGCTGAGAGATGAGAAGAAGTTCCATGGCTCAAGTTAATAATAGACTCAGGAGGTGCTGAGCTATTGAAGAGATTGGACCAAGATTCGACACTCGCCCGGCCCCTAATGGTTGCAAGAGCATGCATTTCCCCCTCGATGGACTAGGGCTTTCTAAGTTGGCGCTGCGCTCATCCGTTGCTTGTTTTGCTTGCTTTACCTGAACGACAAGGTGAAAGACTGCCTTTTCTTTATTCTATTTCGTGGGCTCGATGAGATCAGTAATACTCTTTTTTAATAAGTAAATAAGATGAGCGGATAGATTATGTACTTGGGGATATCTGCAAGTCAAATCCAATCCTTGGAACGTAGATTCAAAGGATCGGGTCCGCATTAGTTTAAGGTGCTTGTGCTCCTTTGCCTTTGAGCTGGACTTGACTTTAACACTTTCACAAAGGAGGTTTGTGGAGAAGTTGCTTTTTTAAGCTATGGCCTCGCCTTGGTCAATGGCACCAACCTTGCGATGGCCCGGCGAGGTCGAGCCCCACCGGTGGCTGGGTGAGCTTGGCCTTGCTAGATTTGAGTGAGGTCGAGGTCGAGGCTTGGCCGACGAGGGGCAGCCTTGTCGGGGGCCGGCAACCTTCCAGTGAGGTCGCCGGCTCGAGATCGCCGGCCCTCGCTTGGCTGATTGCTGGTCATCCCAAGGCCGGTGACCGACTAAGGAAGAAGATAAAAGAACAAAATAATAAAAAATTAAATTATTAAAAAATTAAAAGAAAATAATTTGGATTAGAAATTTTTAGGATGATGGCAAATGCAATTTTATCCCGAAAATAAAAATTTTGGGCAGTTACTAAATGTCTTTATATACTTAGAATTTGTTTTCAGAAATGGAAAAAAAAAATCATCTCTAATGGAAAATTATTTTTGGTAACAAAAAAATTACTAAAAGCGTTTTATCTCTACAAAAAGCTCATCCGCTTTCTCCTTCTTCAAATACAGAGGAGCTCGGAAGATGGCTAGGGTTTTGGCGGTCAACGCTAGGAATGTAAATGGGTCGGGTCGGGTCGGGTCTTGATGTTACCCGACCCGACCCGAAACATATAGGTAACACTACTGTGACTCGACCAGACCCGACCCGAAACACGTTAAACTCGCATAGGAAGTTTGGGTCGGGTCGGGTCGGATCGAGTCGGGTTTCCGGGTTTCCGTTTTTTTTTTTTTTTTTTTTTTTTGGGTGAGAGTCGAACGGGCATCGGGCCGCAAATGAATGTATCTTCTACAAATGAGCACAAGCATAATCGGAAGAAGACACTATATATCCTAAAATTGCAGGAACACAACCGAAGCAATGTAAAATGCAATCTAAATGGATGATTGCAACTTTGCTCGTCTTAGCAAAATCACACGAACGGCGCATTGCTTCAAAGGACCTGCACTCTTACCCCGATCGGGGCCGCCACCGGGGCTCATCATCGGTGGTCACCCGGGAAGGTTGCTGCCTCCGGTCAATGCCTAGTGAATTCCGGCGTTCTCTCCAACAAAAAAATGTTGGGAGAACAGAGAGAAAGATGGAGGGGGTTTGGTTGTGGAGGGGGAGTGATGGCTATAGGGCTTGCTTGCGGACTGACTATAAATAGCTGATCAAGCGGTCGTTGGAGGGGAGCTGTCATTGGGGACAAATTCAAATTTCGATTAAAATAATAATCTTTTCTTCTCTAATCAAATGCATCAAAATGGGGTTTCTCTAGCTGGCAGTGATAACTTATTGTAAGGAACTGCTTGGATCGTATTTGATTAATTAAATTCATCTTCAGGGCACGTTCGTATCAGCTACCACATTGGACCATATGGCAGACATATATTAGTTTTTTTATCCCTTTATGGACCATCTTTCGTCGCAAAAGAAAGAAAAAACTAAAAATTAAACAAAACCCGAGCCATCGGTTCTGAATTTGCTATGAGTGCCTAGTACGCTTGATTTGATACTTGAAACATGTCTTAATTTCCTAAATGATGCATGATCGGGTTCTTAAGAATAAAACAATTGCACGTCCGTCATACCTAGATCAATCTGCATTGTAATGAAGGATAAGGACTACATATCATAAGAACCAAACGCTAACCAGCACTCATTTCTAATGCAAACACTAACCAGCACTGCCCACTATCCAAGAATACCAGAAAATTAATCTCATTCTCAGCCTTTCTCACACAAGGGAGAGTCCAACTCAGCCCTTAGTCAAGCAAAATCAAAGCTAAAGCAACAACGAAGTCCCCACCTGCCAAAAGCAACAACCCCCTAAATTCTTACCCACCCCGGACTTTAATTTGACATCCTTGTTCTTCTTGCCGGTGTTCTTAGCAGCCTGATCATTGAGAGTCACAGTAGCACCCACCACTATTACCTTATACCTCTTGGTCTTCCAAACCATGATCTTGAACCTCACTGCAATGGTCAAATCCACCCTAAAGACCAAAGACTCGTTCTTGGCCACATGGGATCTTCAAGTGAAAAGATAACCTTTTATGTCCAAAGCTTCCAATAATAAATTCAGGAAGGGCAGCATTGTTAGGAGCGCAAAAAAAGAAGTAAGACTTACACAAGTTGCATATTATAAAATACTAACCTCTAATACGTCAATCATCGAGAGAGGATAACATCGAGCTCGACTCCGTGGTCGTATTTGGCAATTCTACAATAAATTCACGATGAAAATGAGAACACTAACATATAGATTAAAATAAAGAAATGTATAAATATTCTACAATCATATTTTCTCACCCGACTCAAAGATTTCAAGATCTTCTAAGTCCTCCTCAATTGAACGTAAAAGTGGCGCGGAGCGTAACCAATCTTGAGCACATATAAGAGCTTCCGCCATGGTTGGGGTCAAGGAACTACGAAACACATCGAGCACACGACCTCCCGTGCTAAATGTCGCCTCCGATGCTACAATGGAGATGGGCACAGCCAAAATATCTCGAGCAACAGTAGAAAGTATAGGATATCTCGATGAATTTCCTTTCCACCAACTTAATATATCAAATTCAGAGTTATAACGTTCACATGCCTCCTCCAAGTACTTATCCAATTCTGATTTTTCATCCAAATATTGTTGTCCAGTTTGACTAAAATACATTTCAGTCATAATATCAGCACCAACTACTGGGGATCTTGACATGCTTACCATTCTTGTGCTCTTTAGCCTCAAGTTGCTTTGAGGGCATGCACCCGTGCGATATTGTTCAAACAATAATGTCAAAGATGTCATCACTTTCTCTTGTAAAATTTCTGCCTCCCTGCTTTCATAAACATGACCAATCATCCACTTCACATAATCCCACTTATGTCGTGGGTCAAGTATGCAAGCAATGAATAAAGTGAGATTAATGTTGTTTACATTGCCAAAATACTTATGGAATTTCATTTTCATTCTTTGAGCCATTTCTCGCAAGCTTTGCTCCTCATTTCCACGATATCTCTCAATCATCATATAAATTCCATACACGTCCTTCGCCATATTATTGCTAGTGACATAAGAAGAACCTGAAACTTTTATAGTTGTATCAAAAAACAACTTCAAAAATGGAAGAAAGCGACGTGCATAATTCCAATCTTCACTAGTGGGCAACACTTTCCCCTTGGAAAGCTCTTGAGCATATTTGCTATCCCGAAATTCCATATTGCTAAAAGCTCTTTCAAACTTTAAGGCTGATTCCAACATCAAATATGTTGAGTTCCAACGAGTTTCCACATCCAAACATACAAGACTCTTCGACTCAATATTCTCTAACTCACCACAAGCCTTGAACTTTCTTAGTCTGCTAGGGGAAGATCTCACATAACGTACGGCTGAACGTATTCTAGCAATTGAATCGTTTATGTCTTTTAACCCATCTCTAACAATCAAACTCAATATATGGGCATAACACCTCATATGAAGTAACTCACCTCTTAACAACAGAGAGTTCCAAGAGTTAAGTATCTTTTTCAGGTATTGAACTCCTAAGTCATTCGAGCTAGCATTATCTACAGTGATGGAAAAAACACTGTGGATCCCCCAATCAGTCAAACATTTCTCAATTGCTTTTCCTATTATCTCAGCAGAATGACCTGAAATCTGACAAAAATTTAATATCTTCTTCTGCAATTTCCAATCAGCATCAACAAAATGAGCAGTTAGACACATGTAACTTAAGTTTTGACATGATGTCCATGTGTCAGTTGTTAAACATACTCTAGGAGATGTTTCGGAGAAATATTTCTTCAATTTGCTTTTTTCCTCCATGTATAAGTCATAACAATCAATGTATTGCGTGACGGGATTAAGAATTTTGGCTGAATTCTATTCACAAATCGATGAAATCCCTCATGCTCTACCAACTTAAAAGGCAATTCACTAAGAATAAACATGATCGCTAGTTCTTTTCGCTAGCATCCGATCAAATTTCCAAGCACCGATGAACTACTGCCCCCAACAACTTGACTCGAGGCACTTCTTTGCCTTTTTCCAGCGTCTGCATATGGATATTCCTTACATCTAGCTAGATGATGATGCATTGAGCTAGTCCCTTGACCGCTAGCACAACCAATAAGGGCGCCACAATATAAACACTCAGCTTTTTCTTGATTAGGAATCTCTTTAAAATGCTCCCACATTGTAGATCTCCTCCTTCTATTTGTGACATTAGAATCCCCTGATGAAGACATCTAGCAATCCTAGAAGATGATATTTAAGGGCTGAGAGAAAAATCACCGGCACTGCTGTTGAATATCTCCAAAGTGTCGGTTTCACCTTACTTTTTCCCTGCTGCTCCAGCTGCTGCACCACAAAAGTATTTATCTAAGAGCTCAGCAGTTGGAAAATGGAATATGCATAGGAGGTCATATTCGTGATCTAATAGAACGCAATATTGATCCCTAAATGACTATTGATCATCCCAAAACAAGTAGAGTTTCTCTGGTTTAAACCAAATTTATCTAGCTGTCCTTTAAATATACCCCCAAGTTACTTATAGTAAAGAAGACAGACTAAGAAAACTAATGAGAGATTCTGCTAAAAGTGATGATTTCTCTAGATAATGAGATATTCTGGTTAAGGGATGATTTAATTTTAGAAATCAAGTAAACTGGGTACATAAAACGGTCAGTTTATGGCATCTCATTGAATTGTACGCCATAGATGCATGTCCCTAGAAAGTTACAGTGCTTCTTTTGGACAAGGCAACTGATTTCACACTTACTGCCTTGTGATGACATAGGCAGTTGCCATTGCATTGCATCCCCCTTAATAGATCACTTCCTATAACTCGGTATTTTAAACGTTCTGTCCACATTGCTAGCATCCTTCTCTATCAGTTTTGTGCATATGGCTGATCATCTGATATTTCTACTTATTTATCCATATATTCTGCCAAAAGCTCATTATTTCCTGATGAGTCGAGCTGACCTCTTTATCTGGTGTATCTTGCTGGTACTTGACATGATGAGTTATTAGCATGAGATCTTGTCTGCATATCCTCCGTATTATCTGTAATGTATACATGCGGTGAGTGATGATTGACTCCCTTCTCTGATCTTTATTGCACACGTAGTTTCTTTTTTCTGTAAGTTGTTGAAATTTACAAGTCTAGTTTCTTGTACTTAGTATGTAGCAGAGCATGGGGCACATTTGCTTTTCAAAACTTTGACTGTATGTAGATGCATCTGTCAGATTCTTATTGAAGTTGACCATCTGCAAGATATTCCTAGTCCTTATTTGCAAATCAAAGGGGTCAATAAGGAGGCTGTAACATCTGCTGGTTTAGCTCTAAAGTTAGATGGTTCCTATACAACTAAGGTCCTTCCCTTCTTACATGAAGTTATTTAGTCATTTTAAGCTTTGATGTCTTGGCATGCTTTATTTTACCTAAAATTTTTCTTTTTATTAGAGCTATCTTCAAATAATTATGGAAAGATTGCCAGCAATAGAAAGAAGTTCCAACGGGATTCATGCTCAACAGTCTGCGAGATTGCAGGAGCTTGTGGAGCTTATACAATCTCAGGTGCCTACTTCAATTTGCTGAAACTTTGCACGACAAGGACTGACTAGTATACAGAAACCGAGAACAAGTTCAACATCTATTAAGTTCTCTGCAATTCTAAGTGGAAAAATCAGTATCAGAGAGAGAACTTCAACAGCTTATTGTAACCATAGATCATCTTCAACACCTAGTTACTGCACTCCGTTTGCACCCACTTAATACAACCAGCACAATTTCTAGCACAACACAGCACATGAAGAGGATGTGATCTCATGCTCGTTGGTACACAAACACTCGATGAGTGAGCAATTCCGTATGAACAGAACAAATTATCTCAACCTTGAAGCACCCATCTCCTTTAATTTCAGTAAAGATACTTGCTTTCTATAAAAAGTCATAATTAATCTTGCAGCATACCAGGGTATATGCGGGACCACGATATGGAGAATGGATAAGCATCAAACCCAAGCTTTGCAATAAGATCTATGTCTTCCTGCATAACTAGTAATCAAATCAAAGAAAGGAACTTTTAGGGAGAGGCCAAAAAAAAAAAAAAAAAAAAGACGACGACCCAGGACGACCGTCAGACGAGGAAGAAAGGCAACGAGAGATAGTGATGAAATTAGAGCTCAAACTCAAAACTAAGAACCACGCATCTAGCAGCCCACTTTTTTCTCTGTCAAATACAACAAAGAAAGGATAGAGAAGATCCCTCACATCTTAATACATTTACCTCGTTATTTTGAAGTAGTAGGTACATATCTACTTAAGACGCACCTTTGATGTCGTACGATGGGCAAAAAATACATGAACAAGACCCTTTGAAGTTTCTGATAAGAGCAACTCCTTAGATACTTTAGCCTCCTGCCATGACAATTTTCTTCGTCAGCAAATTCACAAATGAAACTAAGCTTGCTTCAAAACTATTCATGCCCGCTACTCCTCCTCCACACCACAGAACAGAACAAGTATGACAAACAAATTCGGGAGAAAAAAATCAGAATGGCACCTTTCAAGAATGGCACCTTCCGCATGGAGCTGGACCAAGGAAGACTTCAACCTCCGAACCCATCATGTCCCGTGGATGATCCTCACTTCACTATGGTTTCACGGAGATGCGAGCAAGCTTCACGAGATATGCCGCAGTTCACTCGGGGAATTGAAGCAAACACGAGTCTGCACACAACGCGAAAGAACAATCACCCTCGCAGCTCAAAAGAAAAGGAACAATATGCGGTGTCTTAGCTCAAGCCTCAAGCAAATATACATCTAAACTTGGAAACGAGGCGAAGCGAGCGCCATGATCGCCGAGCGAACCCGGTCCCCAAGCTGTCGACGATGGTCGGCCGCACGCAGCGGTAAGGGTTTCGGCGTCGGCGAGGCGGAGACGAGGGGGTGGCGAAGGCGACGGCGAGGCGGAGGCGCGTCGATCGGAGGGCGGCAGCGGACTCCACGAGAAGGCGGAGCCGGCGAGGTATGTGCTTCAAGTTTAGCCTTCGGTGCTTGAGTTGTGTTCAACTATCGTGTTTTTGGGGCTAAAGTCTAAACCCTAAAGCGTTTGTGTTTTTGGGTTTTGAACTTGTTTCGGGTCGAACAATGTTCGAACACGACCTGAACACGAAACACATTTTATTTGCTTGTTTTATATTTGTTACCCGAACACGACCCGAACACGAAACACGTTAATATGTGTTTCGTGTTCGGTCGTGTTCGGGTCGGGTCGGGTCGGGTCGGGTCTTTTTGACACCCCTAGTCAACGCCGAAGCGAGTTGAAACGTTCAGGAAGATGGACAGAGATGACGGACGCGATGCGATTAGCAATCTGCGGGACTCGGTGCTCCTCCATATTCTGTCCTTCCCGCCCACGAGAGACGCCTTCGGGGAGTGATGGTCCCGGGGTTCCGCCACCTCGGACTTCTACCCGCCGCTTGTCTTTCTATCACTGTCCTTTCCACGACTCGCAAAAAGTTGGAGACTGCTTTTGAAGCGGACGACAAATTCGTGAATTTTACCGACCACGTGTTGACTTTGCACAAGAGCCCCATGATCGATTCGTTCCGTCTTAATTTAAATTGTGCGTCTGAGGTGGACCCATACGATTCTGAAAATGAGGACTATGTAACTCCGGAGAGGAGAAGAACATGGAACAAACTGGATACGTGGATTCGTTTTGCAGCGTGGAGAAAGGTTAAGTTCCTCGATTTGGACTTCTTACGGTGTGCTTGGGAGTTCCGACATTGTCGTTACTTCCCACTTAATCTCAACGTGCTGCCCAGCGTTGTCCTTAGGTGTAGCAGCTTAGTAGAGCTGAAGCCGGCTTCCTGTGTGGTCAGACCGGTGGCGGGACGTGTCCAACTAAGGTCGCTTAGAAAATTGTTTATGAATGATATTCATTTAACTGACAGAAAGTTGGCTGACATACTATCCGGTAGCCCGTTGCTGAAAGAATTGTCTATTGAAGATTGTCATGGCCTCCACGAAACTAAATTCTGTTGTGGCCCATCCATTGAAGTTTTAAATTTAAAGGAATGCGGCCATCTTGAAAAACTTGATCTTACACGATCAGATATCAAACATTTAACCATTGATCAGTATGGGGATTTGGAGCTATTTGTCCTAATGTGAAGATTCTGGATATTGCTGTGTGTCTAAATTATGTCAAGGCGACTGAGGCGACTAATATGTCATCGCTGGTTGATATGTCCCTCAACTTCAGTGATTATTTCAGATATCCTTACAAGAAATATTGTGAGTTTAGACTGCTTCTGGAAAAGCTCAGCCGCAGTCCTTATTTATGCTATGCAATTTGTGCATACTGGTATAGTTTCTCTGCTTTTGCTCTTACCTATTTTGTCTTGCTTTGAGGTACTTTTGAATGATTTGGGTTCTGATCCTTCAGTTGAGGAGCATTACTATTTGTTTGATTGGATATTCTCACATTTCAACTGTCCTAAAATTTGTAGAATAGAAGTTGGGTGAACTGATTTTGGATAGGTCTTACTTGAAATGGACAGTGGCTGTGCCGTTTCTCTGCTTTAGCTTCCGTATTCTGTTGTTTTTTGTTGGAAATGGTGATTCATTTTCTAGAATTTCCTAGAGTTGCTAAACTTCTAGAATTCCCTAGATGAAGTTTTTGGAAGAAAGAGGAAAATGTCCAGCGAGTAAGAAAAGTCTCTAGAAGAACTACAATCTAGAATTTCCTAGAATAAGCCTAAGTGGACAACATTCCACATTATTCTAGAATGTTGTATTTAGTCTCTATAAATAGGAAAGAGGGGAGCGTAGCAAAACAACAAATGTAAGCAAGCTCCTCACATTCCCTTTGTACTATAATCAATAATAAAAGTTCCTTTTTTGTTCCCTTGTACTCTCTTCTAACACTCCCTTGCACTCACACATTAACACACCTTGCACATACATCAAACACACGCTTCCGCACAAACATCCAACATTTTTTTATGCTTCGGTTCATCAGGTAATGTCCCAGATGAAGAGTAAAAGAAAACATTTTCTTAGGGTGGGTTCTTTTATTTATGTCCACCTAAACTTTTATAAGGTGGCCTTCCTTGCATCTGCTGGCCTATGAACTTTGAGCAATTGTAAAATAACCTATTCATGTAACTGAAAACTACAGCTTGTTAGGTGTCTGTCTTCCTTGTGTCCTTGTTTGCTTTGTGGCATTTTGTGGACGATATTGTTTTCACTTTTACGTGACGTGTTACCATTTTAAATGTGCATGCACATGCTCTTGTGATTTGCCTTTCTAAATATTCTACAATAGCTAATTAAAAATTTCCTGACATGATTCTCAATTGAATGGTATCATATAATTTCATTTCAGTCAGTCCATACACACATGCTCTCGAGTGCCCACAATATATGTCCAATAGAAATTTCATTCAAAGTCGGTCCAAGTAAGTCTTTTCAAACCAGATATTAACTAAATGGGAACTGACAAATCAGCCATGCCCATCTTTCGCCTGGAAGTATGTGACACTTCAACTGCGTCTGAATACGTGGTACCTCCTCGGCTTCTCTAGCTTGTTGAGGAACTCTCATTTTCTTGAGACACTCACTCTCTATGTTTACCTGGAAGAGATGAAGATGAATCCAAGGTATAAATGCTTGAACTTGGAATTAATGGAGATTGAAAAGTCACTTTAAATTTCTCGCTTGCCGAAGCAGGATTTACGCTTGCATTTGAGTTCAACGGCTTTAGTTACTGGAGTTCAGTGGACAGCACATTTCCTTGTCTGGAGGACCAGCTTAAACATGTTAAGATATACGGTTATGTACTGGAGCCCAACGTCATTGAGCATTGAATTTCTGCTCAAGAATGCACAGGTCTTGGAGAAAATGGAGATTTCTACCAAGAAGACTTTGCGGCGAGCGGGTAGCAAGTTCATGTTCTCCAGCACCATTATTGTACATCGATGTCTTTGCTAGAGTTTTCACGGAAGTCGTTAAGGCTGCGTTTGTTTGCATTTCTTTTTTCTGTTTTTGAACAATTTTTTTGTTTTTTTGTTCTTGGGAACAAAAAAGGAACAGAAACGCGTTTGTGTGCGTTTTTGTTCCAAAATTATTTTTTTGTTCCCAAAAACACATCTGGAACAGAAACAAGAAACAAAAAAAAGTTGTTTATTGTTTCTAGAACAAAATTTAGAAACACTTTCTTTTCTTCTTCTTTTTCTTCTCTCTTTTTTCTTCTTCTTTTTTCTTTCTTTTTTCTTTGGCCGGTCACCGGCCTTGGCCAGGGCCGGCGATCGACCGTCAAGGGCTGGCGACGCCGTCGAGGGCCGGCAAACTCGGCGGAGTGTCGCCGGCCCTTGGCGAAGCGCTCGCCCAGCCAAGGCGAGCTTGACCTCGCGCCAAGCTAGGCAAGCTTGATCTCGCCCGATTCGGCGAGGCCGAGCTCGCCCAGCCAAGGCGAGGCCAAGCCTCACCCGGCCTACGGCGAGGCTTGGCCTCGCCGGGCCGGCAAGCCTCACCGTGGCGGGCGAGGCCGCCGGCCCTCGTCGACCGGTCGCCGGCCATGGCGAAGGCCGAATCGGCCAAAAGAAGAAAAAAAGGAAAAAGAAAAAATAAATATGAAAAAAAAAGGAAAAATAAATAAGAAAAATAAGAAATAAAATAGAAAAAATAAATAAAAATATTAAAAAATAAAAGAAATAAAAAAATTACACAAATTTACCGAAGGTGTTTCATTTATTTTTATTCTCTAACAAGTTTACCAAACGCATTTTTTTGCTAAAAAATTGTTCCTCGGAATAGAAACACTTTTTTTTCTATTTCTATTTCCTAGAACAATTTTTAAACAAAAATGTTACCAAACGCGCCTTGGCTGCGTTTGTTTACATTTCTTTTTTTTCTGTTTTTGAACAATTTTTTTGTTCTTGAAACAAAAAAAAGGAACGAAACGCGTTTGTGTGCGTTTTTGTTGCAAAATTATCTTTTTGTTCCCGAAACACATCCGGAACGAAACAAGAAACAAAAAAAAGTCATTTATTGTTTCGGAACAAAATTTAGAAACATTCTTTTCTTCTTCTTTTTTTCTTTCTTTTTTCTTTGGCCGGTGTTGGCCTTGGCCGGCGGGTGACCGGCCGTCAAGGGCCAGCGACACCGTCGGGGCCGCGAACTCGCCGGAGCGTCACCGGCCCTTGGCGAGGCCGAGCATCGCCGGTCCCTAGCGAAGCTCGGGCTCGCCTTGGTTGGGTGAGCTCGAGCTCGCCCGGCCAAGGCGAGCTCGACCTTGCGCCAGCCGGGCGAGCTCGATCTCACCCGTGATTCGGCGAGGCCGAGCCTCGCCGGGGCCGGCGAGCCTTGCCGAGGTTGGGTGAGGCCGCCGACCGGCCAAAAGAAGAAAAAAAAAAAAAGAAAAAAAGGAAAAATAAATAAGAAAAATAAGAAAGAAAATATAAAAAATAAAATAAAAATATTAAAAAATAAAAGAAATAAAAAATTATACAAATTTATTAAACGTGTTTCTGTTTATTTTTTTTATTCCCGGAACAAGTTTACCAAACGTTTTTTTGTTCAAAAATTGTTCCCCGGAACAGAAACACTTTTTTCTATTTATGTTTCCTGGAACAATTTTTAAATAGAAATGTTACTAAACGCGCCCAAAGGCCTCAACAAGTGCGGTAATTCACCTGGGTCAGATACTGGTATTGGAATTGTGTTCACCCTTTCTTTTGGACAACCCTTGATGTTTCTATGCTAGGCATGTCTCACATTTGGTAGACTTTACAAAAGTAGTTGGGCTTTATGACGAATTCGCCCCTTTGCCTCAGGTTTATGAATTCGCAACATCCACGACTCTGTGCAGGCAGCTTTATGAATATTTTGATGGTGGATGTGCCATTTCTTTTTAAGTATGTTTCTCTTAACAGCTCTTCTTTTCATATTCCCAGCTCTTGCAAATAGTTCGGCTAAAATTTTTGCGGCATAGATTTACTTGAACAATCTATTGACACCAGTTACAATCTGTTCATGAGTAGCCTTTGCCCTTGCGGCTGCTGTTTCTCTCTTGGATTTTCATTTCAGAGGCTGCCATCTTTGTTCTTTCACTTTTCAGGTTTAGCTACCCATTTCTTGATCTTGAAAGGAAGTCAATGCAGTTCAACATTCTTAATGATTACTATCAACATCAATATCAGTACAATCCGAAGCTACTTTGTACCATAAAATATTGAGTTGTGCAGTTCTCCAAGTTCGTATCTTTTCTTGATGTCTTCCCTTAAATCGTTATTACATGTGCTCTTCTTGCAAGTTATCAAGATCATTTTGTCCCTTATTTGACATGTGAGTTCTTTTTCCTTTATAGATAACATGAGTATCCAACTTTGTATCTTTACTTGAAATTTGGTAGTCCACCCCTTATTCCCTTATACTATGAATTGCATCAAATCAGTCCAACTATGTATTTACTTCATCCCCTCCAAACACAGGATTCCAAGGAGACTTTTCTTAGTAACATGTCCATCGAGCATTGACCGGTATACCACGCACTTCCTCTGACACAATTCCACGATAATAAGTGGCACTCTAATATGAGATTTTACAAAATAAGCACTTCCACATTGTTTTCTGGAAACCTAACGGGAACAACGTCAGATTTGATCAAAGTCAAACCGAATGGGATTTGATTTCTGAACCAAATAGATAGTTTCAACTTGATCAGGCCGTCTCAATTCAGTTCAAAATTTGAACAGAACTTTTCTCGCTTGATTTTATTAAGTCATAGTCCGAGTTGCTTCTTTCACACTCCTCCACGTACTTTCCTTGAATTGGTATTCTTTGTATTCTGGGAGCTCCATCTTTAGGGCTTCGACTGCTTCTAAGCAGAGCGACACCTCCCTGGTATTTCCACCTCATACAGGAATTCTTATTGTCACGAGATCCTCACTAGTTGTGCTCATCCTGGACCTCATCACATATTTACATACGAATTTCCATTCAATCTATCACAAGTGCTGGAGATGAAAGAACGGCTTGCATTCAAATTTCAGCATGCTGAAGCTGGCTGGATGCAAGCACGTGACTTTGATGGTGAAAACTAGTGCCTCGAGCAATAAGCTTAAGCAATGTAAAGATATGGGGATATGTCATTGAGCTCATCTAGTTTCTACTTGAGAGTGCGCTGATCTTGGAGAAGATGTCAAAAACAGCAATTTACGTCTCTGCGTTTTTTCCCATGAGTTCTTGGGTCTTCCAGTTCGGGTGCTTTTTTACCTTTCTCGCTCCTCTTCGATTTCCCACGCTTTTCTCCTCACGGAAAAGGAGGAGGTTGAATTCTAATTTTGGTTGGTTCCCGACAGGCTTCGTCACTTGGCTTGTTTCTTGTCGCTCTCCAAGCGTGTGTAGAATGTACTGTCTGGGTTCAATCGTCCAACCTCGTTTCCAACATATTTCTGTTTGGCCCCTGATTTCTCTATCAGATCCATTTCTTGTTTGCTGCAGTGGTTCTTATCACATCATAGTGTCCTGGAGTGGATCAACTTTGGAGATCAATAATGTTGTCAGGCAAAGAAGTAATGCGGAAAGTTTGAAAAGGCCATAAAGATGGTAGAAATGGTGTAATCAGTAATTTCCTGGACTTGGTCCTAGTCTACATACGCAAACTTATCTATTGATCAGTGTGCTTACCAAAATTGGGAAGAGCAGACAGTGCACAATGGTCTCGAGTATGATGGCAAGTTCTTAAATTTCACCAGCCATGTATTGAGCCCTGCACGAGCGCCCGACAATTGCTTGGAGAGTTGTCTATTGGAAAAGTGCTATGGTCTCCAGAAGCTCTAATTCGATTGGCACCCGTCAATTGAAGAATTGAACCTCGACATGTGCAAGGGTTGAAGAAACTTGATCTTGCTTGCTCAGCCACAAACAAATTAACTGTTGTTGTTGATACTAGCAGTCATGTAAAAAAGACAGTCTATGCTTAAATTAGGACTTCGCAGATTTCTGGGTTGATGAAGTGTGTCAAGTTAACCAATTACTCATCTCTAATTGATGCATCACTCTACTTCGGTTATCACCTCAAATGTTCTTGAAAGGCATATCGCGGAGTCGAGTGCTTCTCAAGAAGCCGAGAAGTAGTGTGTTTTATGCCATACACTTGTTGTATCCTGGTAAGGTTTCTCCACTATTGCTCTAACCTCATTTATCTTGCTTTTGAGGTACTTTTAAATAATTGAGCCGACAGAGTCACATAATTAGGGGTATTGAGCTGACATGTCGGTTATGTAACTCTGTGAATAGCATAGGCCAGCCCAACAGGAGCCCTTGTCAGCTCCACCATCTCACCCTAAGCATGGGAAGTTATACTATACATGCCTACTTGGCAGTAGCCACATCGGAATATGTAACATCCCGGGTCCCACTTGTGTGATATTGTCCGCTTTGGACACTGAGTCCTCACGGTTTTAAAACGCGTCTCACAAGTTAAAGGAACCCAAGCCTTATAAGTGTGACGACCCGAGCGGCGGTGCGCGGGGAGGAGGGATGGCGGTGCGTCCGCGCCTCCGGTCCTCGGACGCGCGCAAGGGAAAGGGAAGGGATTCCTCTCCCTCTTATCCCACATTGCTTAGGGAGGGGTCATGGGCCTTGTATATAAGGCTTGGGTTCCTTTAACTTGTGAGACGCGTTTTAAAACCGTGAGGACTCAGTGTCCAAAGCGGACAATATCACACAAGTGGGACCCGGGATGTTACAAATGGTATCAGAGCCGACTCCCGACCGCGTGTGGGGCCACAGCGAGGACGCTGTGCTCCCAAGGGGGAGAGTGTGACGACCCGAGCGGCGGTGCGCGGGGAGGAGGGATGGCGGTGCGTCCGCGCCTCCGGTCCTCGGACGCGCGCAAGGGAAAGGGAAGGGATTCCTCTCCCTCTTATCCCACATTGCTTAGGGAGGGGTCATGGGCCTTGTATATAAGGCTTGGGTTCCTTTAACTTGTGAGACGCGTTCTGAGCCCAGGTGGGGCGGAGGAAACAAAGCCTTGAGTGGGGTCGCTGCGTTGCTCTAAGGAGGGCGTGCGTCACACAAAGCGGACAATATCACACAAGTGGGACCCGGGATGTTACAAATGGTATCGAGCCGACTCCCGACCCGCGTGTGGGGCCACAGCGAGACGCCGTGCTCCCAAGGGGGAGAGTGTGACGACCCGAGCGGCGGTGCGCGGGGAGGAGGGATGGCGGTGCGTCCGCGCCTCCGGTCCTCGGACGCGCGCAAGGGGGAAAGGGAAGGGATTCCTCTCCCTCTTATCCCACATTGCTTAGGGAGGGGTCATGGGCCTTGTATATAAGAGTGTGACGACCCGAGCGGCGGTGCGCGGGGAGGAGGGATGGCGGTGCGTCCGCGCCTCCGGTCCTCGGACGCGCGCAAGGGAAAGGGAAGGGATTCCTCTCCCTCTTATCCCACATTGCTTAGGGAGGGGTCATGGGCCTTGTATATAAGGCTTGGGTTCCTTTAACTTGTGAGACGCGTTTTAAAACCGTGAGGACTCAGTGTCCAAAGCGGACAATATCACACAAGTGGGACCCGGGATGTTACAAATGGTATCGAGCCGACTCCCGGCCGCGTGTGGGGCCACGCGAGGACGCTGTGCTCCCAAGGGGGGGAGAGTGTGACGACCCGAGCGGCGGTGCGCGGGGAGGAGGGATGGCGGTGCGTCCGCGCCTCCGGTCCTCGGACGCGCGCAAGGGAAGGGGAAGGGATTCCTCTCCCTCTTGTCCCACATCGCTTAGGGAGGAGTTCCTGGAAGCCTTTATAACGCTTGGTCCCTCTTAAACTTGTGCGACGCGTTTTAAAGCCGTGAGGACTCAGTGTCCAAAGCGGACAATATCACACAAGTGGGACCCGGGATGTTACAAATGGTATCAGAGCCGACTCCCGACCGCGTGTGGGGCCACAGCGAGGACGCTGTGCTCCCAGGGGGGGAGAGTGTGACGACCCGAGCGGCGGTGCGCGGGGAGGAGGGATGGCGGTGCGTCCGCGCCTCCGGTCCTCGGACGCGCAAGGGAAAGGGAAGGGATTCCTCTCCCTCTTATCCCACATTGCTTAGGGAGGGGTCATGGGCCTTGTATATAAGGCTTGGGTTCCTTTAACTTGTGAGACGCGTTTTAAAACCGTGAGGACTCAGTGTCCAAAGCGGACAATATCACACAAGTGGGACCCGGGATGTTACAGAATATATGACAGGGAGTCTATCTTCTCCCCCGGTGGCCCCCTTGTTGTTAGGTGAACTTTTTTCTTCCCCACTTAGCTGGGAATAACCCCACATTTTACGTCTCAATGTTTAGACGAAATAATTTAAGGATGCGTTTAGTTCCAAAGTACTTTTAAATGATTCAACTGGTAGTCCTTGAGCAAGAAGTAATACTCTCTGTTTGACTAATTTTTCTCATATGATTTTGAAACTGGGTTTAATGTCCAATCTATTTTAGTCTCTTCGTTCTTCTTGTCCTGAGACTGCTGATGAGGTAACATGAAGAGGTAGTAAGGAAAAAAGCTATTCGCTCGCACCGGCATCTATTTAATAAAAACACCATCTAAATTACTATCAAAAATACAGAGAAATGTGTCTATTAGAACATAGTATCTTGAGAAGAGGTGTCTGTATTTATTTTATTTTAAAAACATATTCATCTCTACGGTGCTTGTTCCTTATATTTGTCAAGTTCTATTTGGTGGTTGGTGCTACTAGAGGGTGAGACGAAAGGAGAACATATGAGAAAGAATCTTTGTTACGATTCTAACAATTTATTCATGTTTATCTTTAATTGCATTTCTTTTGGAATAAGCAAAGAGAACTGAAAATTGCTGTTATTTGTGACGAAGGTCTCTCTTGTTCACCCCTTGCTTATGTTGTATGAGGTGCTCTGTCACGCAGTAGGCAACATTTCTGAATTCTGCATTACGCCATCCAAGAGATTTTATATTGGGCAGGCTTATTCTCTCGTCGGTATTCTTCATGCTAGGATGCTTCTGCCTCTTAACCTGGAAGTGGCAGGAGGGCCTCTTCATGTAAATGATAGGCAGTATCATGAGATTTCGAGACGAAAATAAGCACGTGGTAAGCTTGAAAAGCAAACATCAAAGTTAGAAAAGTGAATTGCCTTTTTTATGGATGTTGATTTGGAAGCTCCTTCCGGACTTTGCCCTTTATAAAAATTAAATATAAAGCTTTTATTTATTTATTTATTAACCTTAGCCACATGCTACACTGTCATTAAATGCTATTTTTAGGAAATTCTATTTTGTGGGAAATAGTCTGACTGCATACTTCATCTTCGTTACAGCTTTTGCAGCTATAATAGCATTTAATTCATTGGGGATAAACTCACTTGATATCTTTTCTTTGCTCGTTCTTTGATATGATGTCGTTCCTTTCTCTTGTCTTGGTTTAATTGGATCTATAGCCGTATCTTCATGAGTCGCGGCACTAGCATGCCATGAGAAGAGTCAGGGGAAGTGGAGGGTGGAATCCAAGTAATCTCAAGGCTTCAAACGATGCAGCTGAAAGGAAGGGCAATAACTCTACTACGGCTCTATCTTCTGATTCTGCCAGTTCATTGGCCTTTGAACCTTCGGCCCTTGACTCCTCGGAAACCTGGAATTCATCTAGTAATCACATGGCAAGAAAGTCGCAAGTAGGGGTGTTAACAATTCGATTTGTTTCGAGTTTTTAGAAAATCCAAATCGAACCAAATCATTAGGATGAGCAGCTAAATCAAACAAAATCGCGACTTAAACTGAATATGACTTGAATGAAAACCGAGTTTGATTCGATTCGCTTATTTGGTTTTCTCTTCTTCTTTTTCTAGTGGGAAAAACGCCTTTTTTTAATATAATTTTCTTGTGTTTGTTTTGTTTTTATTTGGGTGGGGACAGGGGACTAGACTAATCCGGTCTAGAAAAAATAGAATAAAAGGACAGTTGAAGTGATTTACATAACTATGACCAAAATCAAAGGGAAAAAAATTGGATGGTTATTCAATGAGTGTGCAATGGGTATTGTAAGAGCAATTTGGGAGAGTTAAAAATAAGAGGGAAGACACTTTATCATTTAGATAACTCGATTCACTTGCAATTGTCTTTGTTGGTGGGCCTGTCAATTCTTTTGAGTTTCATTCTTAATATGTAGTCGATATGGTGCTACATTGAGCAAAGAAATTGCATCTCCTTCAACTACTGCTTTTGTAAAGCTACCTCTCTATTTCACTTCAATATAAATCCAAGCTTCGTAATTGCATTATGCTTTTAGAATTTGGCTCTAAGACGGCCACGAAAGTCAATTCCTTCCGAACGAACATCAACATCCTTAACAGAACCATTGTTTTGTTGACCATTGGAAATTCTTTAAATTTGTTGACCATGCCATTAGCCTGCGAAATTGATGACATTATTACTTCATATGTGGACACGAATTAATATAGTTTTGATTGGTGTATATTATGTATAGGCAAAAGCTTATGCATTTTAGTCTACATGTATGTTGTTACCAATAAGAATATATATAATTAAAGATACATATGTGTTAGGTTCATTGGACATATAAGCTTGTGCATTCAATTTAACATGTCCTTTAGCCTATTGTGGTGCTCTGTCATTGGTAAAGATGCCAACTATATTTAAAAGTTATTTTTGTGCTGATCTATACGGGGTTTGTGGCTTGGTTTTTGGATTCGATATCGGTTGCGTGTACTTATAAGATGTCCATTCTCTCCGAGGATCAGGCTTTCGCATGAATTTTGAACCCAAGAGAACATTATAGTTAAAAAGAGTTAAGAGTTCACAATGGTGTCCGGGAATGTAGCTCCCAATATGGTCAACCAAAGAATTTCCTCTGTGTTCGCCCACAAGTTGCAGTAATCGAAGTTGCATCTCCTTTGGTTTCTGCTTTGTAAAGCCTCCTCTTCATTTTCGCTTCCTAAGCTGCAAAGGAATCGGGCTTCGTAATTGCGTTTTGCAGGTAGCACTTGGCTTTAAGATGGTTGCGAAAGCCAATTCCTTCTTTTGAATCGAACATTAACATCCTTAACAAGAAGCATCAACCTGTTGACATTGTAAATTTTTCTAAATTGTTGACCAAGTCATAAGCCCAAAAAGATAATGACAATAATAATAATAATAATAATAATAATAATAATAATAATAATAATAATAATAATAATAGTAATAATAATAATAATAATAATAATAATAATAACAATAATAATAATAACAATAATAATAATAATAATAACAATAATAATAATAACAATAATAATAATAATAATAATAATAATAATAATAATAATAATATGGATAAATTGGAAGTCTTAAAATTTGTTATGAAAATGCCATTAAGTCCTAAAACTTTTAAAAAGTGCAATTAAGTCATAAAACTTGTTACAAAGTGCAATTAGGTACTAAAACTTTTAAAAAGTGCAATCAAGTCCTAAAATTTATTAAAGTTATTCAATCTAAGTAATTTCATTGATCGCATTTTTTGAAAATTTTAGGACTCGATTGCAATTTTAAGACAAGTTTTAGGACTTTATTGAACATTTGAGAGTTTTAGGACTTGATTAAACTTTCGTGACAAGTTTTAGGACTTAATTGCATTTTTTGAAAGTTTTGGAACTCAATTGCATTTTCATGATAAGTTTTAGGATTTCTAATGTATTTGTCCCATAATAATATGACAAGATTAATTCATATATCTGCGCAAATGAATGTAATTTTGAGTGGGGTATATGATGTGGAGATAACAATTTATGCATTTTAGTCTACAACCATGTGGTTACCAGTAAAAATAATTTTCTTCCTCCAAAAAAAAAAGAATGTATTTAAAAGTAATGTATGTGCTGATTTTTTTTCTAGCATCCTTTGACTCATGGATTATTGTTCTTAATGAGAAATTATCATTCATGAGAGTAGTATATATACTAAACTGAATTTTGATATGGACATAAGATGAGTTCCACGTAAATCTTGTTCCACCATATCTAATAGCTCGATTGAACTTAGTGAACATATTGGCTACTTGAAATTCCTCCACATTGCTAGTCAATGCTGCTTTTATTTATCGTTCTATTTATCCATCATGTGATGTTTGTACTCGTTTGTGGAATTTAAGGCTCATCTTTATCATTTCGCACACAGGGGACTTATTAGTACACTCCAACTTTTCCAAACATAATGAATATATGTGGCCCATTTCTCCATTATTTGTGTACCTTCTCCACTTTTTTGTAGGACCATAGACTAGTAATTAGAGTGCTCAAGGATGTAACTCAACTAATATCAAACTACTAAATAATTCAATCCGTCAAATCGATACTTGTAAAGCTCAGTTGTTTAGTGATAACGCTATTAAGAACTAACTCAACATTTACTCTCGGTTGGTGATAGATACAACATTTACTCCAGGTTCGTGATAGACACATACAAATTATATGTTTGTGTTGGTATAATTGCACATCACTGGTCTAGGAGACGTCCGACCCCAAAGCACATGAATGACGAGGCGTGTCATTTGCATCGCATTGCTTGACCCTGACTTTTTCACACTCTCACTTGTGGCCATTTAAAATGTCTTATAAACTAGATTTTTATGTTTCGTTTAAGAAGTTTTTTTGGCCAATGTTTGCAATTGGAATGTTGCAAAAATCGATAGTAATTTTGATTATCTTTTCAATATCTATAAAATGTCTTAAAATATAAGTTTCATTCTTCATTTTAATTTTGATATTCTACTAGATTCTTTTTCATACTTTAATTTAACTTAAGCCATTAGGTCACTGATACGTTGTGGGGTAGTTAAAAGTAATTTACACATATGGACATATGGTGATAACTAACTACATGACACTTTTTATCAACCAAATGCAATCTAGAATTCAAAATGTGGGTATAAGCCTAATTTGAAGCTGTAGGATTTAAATCAATTTATGGCGAATCTAACAAAATGGCGATTGCAATAACAAACCGAAACTTGTTCTCTAGTTTTAGCTCAACCACAAAGTGATTAAACTTCCACTAAACAAAATTTTCAAGATGGATTGGGGGTGAATGCGTGTTTACAAGACATGCCAACTTTTGAGACCAAAATATGACATATAAAATATTACTTCAACCTAAATGATACGGAAACTAAAGTACTTGAAAGGTAAAGTGCAAAGATTGAAGTTGAAGGAAATCGAAAGGAAAGTTCTGGAATCAAAGGAAATCAAAAGAAAATTAGAGCCATGACAACTAAAATTTAAATGAAAGTGTAAATACGGAAAATAAAATCACTAAGAAACTTCACCGAAATTGAAATATCCTCAAACTCTCAATGCACATGAAGAATAACAAACTCTCAATCTAAAACTGAAATTGAAAGACGTTAGTTCGACATAGGAAATGCTCCATAAGGAAATTTGGCGAAGTTTTGGCATAGCTTGACGGACCCCTCTTTGTCTGAGTTATTTTTATTTATACCCTCGGGATTTCGTTTGACGATTATTGGAATTCGTGTGTGATCCCCTCTCCATCGTTGCTGTCACGCCGAGCCCTTCGTTTTGCTGTCACCAATGCCGGCCGCTGCTCAGATCCGAGGGGTTTAGTGAAGTTACAGTGAGTCCTAACTCACACTCCCACTCACCGAGTCGCAGTGATCGAGCGACCAAGTGGGACTAGAAATTTAAGCCCTTCTCCATCTTCTTCTTCTTCTTCTTCTTCTTCTTCTCTTGTCTCTTTTAAGATCGACCTCCCCTCAATCTCCATTAATTCCTCTCCCTTCTGAGACCAAAACCACGAAAATTGCGTTACCTGCGCCCCCCCCCCCCCCCCTCTCTCTCTCTCTCTCTCTCACTACAGCAGCCATCATCCAGCAGGTAAGCTTGTTGCTGGATCTGCTCGATTTCGTGCTTAATTCGATTGCTGAATCTGCGTGCGTGCGTACAATTACGCGTGTGTTATGTTTGTCAAATTGGCTTGAGGCTGGTTGTGTATGTTGCCGGCCTTTGTTGCTGCTGATTTTGCGTTTCGATTGGTTCTGAGTGCTCGGGATCAAGGCCTGGAGTTATTTCGATTATTGCCTTCTTTAGCTCGATGCTTGGCTACGATTGGTCTAGGGCTTTCGTTAATAGGCTCAATCGGATATGTTGCTTTGTTAAGATGATTGACTGCACGATTGTTGGTACTTGGATATTTTTGAATTCATGATGGATGACCAATGTTGAGCTCGAATGAGTACTTCCTTAAAGGTTGCTATCTGGTGATTTTAAGCAACTGATTTGTAGCACCTTGGGGTATGGTCGATGAGATTATCTGCTCAACATCTAGTGATCTTGAGCAACTGACTGTTCGAGTGAAGCTCCCTGATTTGGGCAATAGCTGAGATAAAAGGTGGAAGGATCTCGGTCTTTTGCCCGTCTTGCATTACTGAGTAGATTTCCTCAATGAGTTTACATTTTCCCTTTCCCTTCTGATTGTTGTTTGGCTGGTTTTGTGGGCTGGATTCACCTCTGTCCCAAGGCACAATTTGTCCCGATTGCACTGGAGTTTGTGGGATGAAATCATTTTCATGCTATAGTTGAAGTATTAGATGCAAGAAAATGCTACCTTGGCTTGAAATTTGTTTTGCTATTTTGTAAATGTTTGATATTTATTTTGAAATTTCTAATGATGTTGTGCATATATGAAGTTGACATATCAAGATAACATTCCTAGTATCCCAGGTATCTTTGTTGTTCAAGGCGTCCATACTATTGTCACTGGATTAGGATTGACTTGATGGATGCTTGTTGAAAGGTGCCCCAAAGCTTTTTAATTCTTCTGCAGGCTTACTTCTTGCTGTCATCTTTCTTTCCTTTTTCCTACATCCCATTTTGTTTGTGGTCCTAGATATTTGTCTTGATCGACATGCTAGTCTCTCGTGAATTCTATTGCATCAGTTTAATGTATAACATCAAAGCACTTGGTTAAGGAGGACACTAAGTTTCAATGAGATAGGACTTGCCTATTGCTTTGACGATGTTTTGTTTGTTATACTTTATCTTGTTATTTTATCATCATTAACCAGTACTTTTGTTTTATAATCTTATAGGTGAAAATGAACAATATCTTTCAAGAATGTCATGACTTCTCATTTTAATTATATTTATTTGAACCGTAATGCCAAGGGAAACTAGTCTTTTCTACTCTCTTTGATGAATGACAAGTTTGTTTAGTACTCAATAGACCAAAAATGATCTAGAGGTTCCTTATTTGGTTGACTGAATCAATAAGAAGCTTTCATTTTTATTGTTGTGCTCATTTTCATTTTGCTTAACTAATAATGAAACCAAAAAAAAGAAAAAAAAAAGAAAAAAGAAAAAAAACAGAAGAACTTGTTAGATCCTATAAACTATAATAGGGTAGGTTCCAAGTTTTGACAGGTCAGTTTCAAATTCTTAAAAAATGAAGAACCTTACCCAAGGGTAGGTTCCAAATGGAACCCATAAGGAACTTGGAACCACTCATCCCTATCATTGGGTAGGGTTGACCACTCATCCCCACCCCCTCCCCTCTCTCTATCTCGCTCGCTTGCACATGGTTGTGGCTGACAAATCCATTGCGGTTCTCTATAACATTGGAATTGTTTTCTATCTTTTGGTAAAATGTATGAATTTTTTTTCATGTTGAACTAAATGTTAATTGCTTACTTTTCCAATTTATGCGAATAATGTTAGCTTGTACATGTTATAGTGACAACACTTCGAAATCAAAAGGGACCCAAAGTATCCTCCCGTTTTTTTTGACAATGTTAAGTTTAAGACTTGGCTGTATATGGGATGCGTGGTGATTTTGTTGGGATTTTAAGGGGTGGCTGGCTCATTTTTTGTTCTATACCTGAAGACATTATCTGATTTCTGTAGACTGTGTGGTGATTTTTCTTTCATTTATTTCTTGTGTTTAGGGTTAAAGAACTTTGGAATGCCAAATGAGTCTTCATGGGGCCTGATATTCAATATATTGGAGCAAAAAAAAAACTGTGTGAGAGCATCTAGTGTTTCTAGAGTTTGTTTATTGATAAAAATAAGTGTTGATTTATTTATTATTGGCAAAGTTATCACCGAATAGACCCTATTCTATAATTTTAGCTCTTTGAATTTCACGTCGTGTTTCACATGGCAAAATCAAGAAGCAAACCAAAATTAAGGACTGCTCACCACCCTCTCTCTCTCTCTCTCTCTCTCTCTCTCTCTCTCTCTCTCTCTCTCTCTCTCTCTCTCTTTGATTTGCCATTGATAATAGAACCTTTTTTATCCATCATAATTAGGAAAAAAAAAAGAACGCATGACCCTTTATATGCACCAACTCCTCATTCTCACATGCTTCGTCCCGCTCTCTCTTTGCTATCCTCCAAATCTCTCTCTCTCTCTCTCTCTCTCTCTCTCTCTCTCTCTCTCTCTCTCTCTCTCACTGGTGTCTACTTGCTAATGCAGAACGTTAGATGGGAAATGTACAAGTTAATTTGATTTTAAACTGAACCGGCCAAGTTTTAAGGTATCGGTACTCATTTGCCTAATTCATATCCAATATCTCAGCTCATTTCTTAGCCAGACCACGCCACACTAACCTCATTTTCTCTTCAGGAAAGAGAAATATCTGGAAATTAATAAACTTCCTACCTATGGCAAACTCAAAGGCTGGAACCAGTAATGATGCTACACCAGCATCAGGAAGTGAGAACCAAGTGTTCTTGAATTTCAGAGGGCCTGACACTCGTCATGGATTCACAGACTTCCTCTATAATGACTTGTCAGATGTCGGAGTCCATGTATTTAGGGATGATGATGAACTTCGCGTTGGAGAAATAATTAGTGACAACCTGCTAAGTGCTATCAATAATTCCATAATTTACATACCCATCTTCTCTCAGACTTATGCTTCCAGTAAATGGTGCCTTTGGGAGCTTGCGCATATAGTGGACAACGTGTCTAAATCAAAGGTCGAAAAGTGTATCTTTCCCATTTTTCTCGACGTGGAACCAGATGATGTTAAACTTAAAACGCGAATATATAGCAATGCTTTATTGGAACATGAGAGGGAGTTTCCCAACAAAGTCAAGGCATGGAGAGCGGCTCTTGCAGCAGTAGGTAAAATCAAGGGATTGAACGTGACATCAAGGTAAAACTCTTTTAAGGTCGCTACACATTTCTTGTGTTGATTTTTCTTTTGTTGCTGCTATTTTAGAGTATACAACGTTGGCCTGTCAAATGATTTCTTTTATTCTTTTTTTGGTTAAAGGGAACGTAGTGAAAACTACACCTGCACTCATTCAACTCTACATCCTCTGCTTTTAACTCTACATGGGCCCCCATATTCCTTTTAACTATATTTTCCACTTCACTGTCTCGTTAGACTAGGAAATATTCAAGAGCACCCATTTGCATTTATTATTTGGGATGATTACTAAAATCAAGTTCAGATCATGCATTCATAGCAGTTTCCATTTCCCATTAACGGGGAAAAGGCAGAAAAAAAATTAGAAACGGCATCCGGTGCTGACTTTGTTTTACACATTTTTATGTGCTTCTCAAGAGACACCAAATATACGAGAAATTGAGATTCGATGAAGAAAAATAATGTTTAAATATTCAATAGAAGCAAGAGCATTTTGAGATAAAGGTTGACGGGGCTGTCATCTTGGGGACTCGAGCTCTGCGGAGCTCATGGGAGGTCCAAATCGAGGCTGGGCAACCTTGATCTGGACCAGGCCGGAGGCGACGACTGTTGTCAACCTCTGATATGAGGTCAGCGGCCACACGGGCCTTACAGGGGTGTAGCCGGGTGCAGCCGCGCGAATAGAGGGTTGAGAGAGAGAGAGAGAGAGAGAGAGAAGGGACGCGGTGTAGGGTGTTTTGGAAGTTCGGAAGAGAGTGGTGAGGACCCTTTTTGATGAGATTAAGTTAGGGCAACATATGCAATTTCAAAAGATTGGGGATTTGATTTGCATATTGTCAAAAGATGGAGATGCTAGTTGAAGTGCGTGGAAAATGGTTTTAGGGATTTGTTATTATTTCCCTTTTGACCTTTCTTAAGGGTTGTATCAGGTAAACTATAAGGCCTTGAAATATTAATCACCTATCTAATCTAATCCAAAGTAATAAAAAGGTGGAGATGAATAATGGGCCACATGGCACAAACAATGAGCTATTTGATGAGTTGGGGGCCAACGTCGCAGTGTCGTGGCCCCACCTGTCATTTATATCTTGTTTTGGGGGGTCATCCTGTGGCCTTTATATTAACAACTTAATATGCTTACTATAATTAATCAATAACAACACATAATTCGGCTGTTCAATTGATAAATTTAGATCTAACACATATTTTATATTAACAAACCAACTGTGTGCTTTTATAGAATGCGGGCACCCCATTAGCTTCTCCAAAGTAAATGAGCTGTTTTTGCATAATGTCATAGAGTGGGTAAGCTTTTGGGGTTACGTCTGTTACCAACATGCTGCTCTAGAATTCCAGATTTTCGACCAAAAGATGGAATTATTGGATAGCAAACAGACAGGGCCTCCATTTTGTTTTAATATTGACAAATAAGTCCACCTTAGATAGGTTAATTACGAAACTATGACTTATGCTTAGGTCTATGACTAGGTAAGATGCACACGTTAAGTCAATATAAAAATTTTGGGCTTTTTTTTGGGGTTATATTTTTTCTGTCAACCAAACTGTAATGCTCAATAGATGACGTTGCATTTGTTTACATTATCTCGACTAATGATTCTCCCATTGCGATTGCTGAAATTTTGTCTAGGCTCTAGCTAAATGCTAAAATTTTGCTTATGCACGATTCGGTAGACACTTGGTAACTGTTGCCATCGTGTAAGTCAATACTATTGTCTTTAGAAATTTATATAATCATAGATGAAAAACATATCAAGTGAGTTCTATCAATTTAGCCTATAAGTTATTATTTGTACTTAATTACCGTTTCAATGTACTTCATACCTGTTCAAGTTAAGATTTCGACAATCCCACATATGATGCGTGGGTATGAAATTAATCTAGTAACTAAAGAATGCGCTTTTATGCCTTGCAGCCAAGCAGCGATTGTCAAAATAGTTGTTAAAGAGGTTTTGAAGAAGCTGAAGATAAAACAAAAATCAGTGACTGAATATTTAGTTGGAATTGATGATCGGATAAAAGAGTTGACAAAGTTTTTAGATGTCAGTCACGATGATGTGCGGCTCATTGGAATTTATGGAATGGGTGGCATCGGTAAAACAACTATTGCCAAGGTTGTCTTTAATAAATTATGTTCCCACTTTGGGAAGTGTTGTAGCTTTCTTGACAGCGTTCGTGAAAGGTCAAATAAGGAGGGCATAGTCTCATTGCAAAAGCAATTACTATCTGACATTGGTGGTTCTGGAAATATAGGAGATATCGACAATAGTGAAGAAGGAATGAGGAGGATTAGAGAAACACTCAGCAATAAGAAGGTCCTGGTGGTTTTGGATGACATTGATAAGAAAAAGCTCATTAATAATCTAATAGGAAGTTCCAAATTATATCCAGGATCTAGGATAATCGTTACAACAAGAAACACTTATGTTCTAGAAGTTGAGGGATTTAAGGGTGAAACTCAGCAGTATGAGATGTTAAAGATGGATGCCAGTTCTGCACTTCAGCTTTTTGGTTGGCATGCCTTTAGTGGAGACTTTCCTTCAGATGATTATCGCCGGCTTTCAAGTGACATTGTCTCAACTACGGGAGAGCTTCCATTAGCTATTCAAGTGATAGGTTCATTGCTCAAGGGGAAACACCAAGAAATTTGGGAAGAGACATTGGAAAAGTTAAGGAATGTTCCTGCGAAAGAGATTTTAGAGAAGTTAAGGATTAGCTATGATGATCTAGAAGAACATCAAAAACAAATTTTTCTCGATATAGCGTGCTTCTTTGTCAACGAGAATAAGACCGATGCAATTTACATGTGGACCGATTGTGAATTTTATCCCAAGGGAGGAATTGAAGTCCTTA
This sequence comes from Eucalyptus leucophloia subsp. euroa, assembly GCA_017140325.1. Classification (NCBI taxonomy): domain Eukaryota; kingdom Viridiplantae; phylum Streptophyta; class Magnoliopsida; order Myrtales; family Myrtaceae; genus Eucalyptus; species Eucalyptus leucophloia. The sequence continues at coordinate 12,007,928 of CM029470.1, forward strand.
CCGATAGGTGCTTGATAAAGATATTGGACAATGATAAGTTCTGGATGCATGATCAACTTATAGCACTAGGAAGGCAAATTGTCCGTGAAAACAGTCCAAATGACCCTGAAAAGCATAGTAGGTTGTGGATTGCAAAAGAGGCCCTTCAAATCATAGGAACCAAAAAGGTAAGTTAAAAACGTCTCATTTTCAAATAAAAGACGTATATCCTAGGATTGGGGATTCATTTTTTTTTTTTCTTTTGTTTAGGAAATTTATCAATTTTTTCCTGCCCATTTGAGTTGTAAAACATAGTGTTTGGAAGTTGACAAACTTCTTGGCATCATTGCAAAATTTCACTTGCAGACAAAGTGCAAGGTTCAAGCGCTTGAGATATCTATGTATGGTTCCCCCATAGAGATTAGAAATGAAGACTTTAAAAGGTTGCCGAACCTAAGATTCCTCGATTTAAAAGGGGAACTTATGTTGGGGACTTTGCAATGTGTCATTCAAATTTGAGATGGTTTTCTTGGAGTTGGGAGGATCATGGGATGAATAAACTCGATTTGGATCATGGGATGAACAAACTCGATTTGGATTTTAGGGCAAGCAATTTGTATTTGGATAAGCTTGTTGTTTGTAAACTTCACGGCCTTGACTTCAAGGATGATTCAAAAGCATGGGACTTGATCAAGGTAAATTACATGTTTTAAATTCTAGTATGATTGTTCCCTTGTGTACACTACAATGGTTCTTTAACTCGACATGTCATTCATTTTTACAGAGAGCAGAAAGTTTGAGAGTTCTATCTATTACTTGGTGTTTGGGCATAACGACAATCCCAAACATCTCTAGATGCTCAGCTTTAAAGAGATTGACTCTTGTTCGATGCTCCAGTCTAAAGAGAATTGAAAGCTTCATTGGAGATCTACAATCATTGATTGAGTTAAAGATTATAGATTGCTTGAATTTAACTGATTTACCAAAAGAAGTGGGGGCACTAGTGAAGCTCAGGTGTTTCTCCTTGCAGCATTGTAAAAGGTTGAGAGAACTTCCAGACTCACTTGGGAATTTGACCTCATTGACAGAGTTAGATTTGTCAAGTACTCGCATTGCCATACTTCCAAATTCCATTGGAATGTTAAAATTTAAATATTTGTAGTTTGAAGCTTGCGAATTTTTCTTTTGATAGGAACGATAATCATGGAACTTCCCAACTTCATTTTACAGTTAAAATCATTAGAGATCTTGCGCTTTCCATTGTGGCCATTGAATGTCAAGTATCTTGATTGGCAATTAACTTGTGGCATCAGCACTTTGGTAAATCTTAGAGAGCTGGATCTCTCTAGGCGTACTAGAATGAAATGTGAAATTCTCGTTGAAAGTGGTGGAATTCCAATGACAATCAACACGTTTCATGACCTCCACATCCTAGACGTAACCCATTGTCATGAGATTCAAGAGTTACCGGAGCTTCCCACAAGTTTGACCTATCTACGTCTTCAAGCCACATCATTGCTCAACACCCTTGGCCTGTCAAAAGTTACTAATTTGGTTAATTTGCTACTACGCGATGGCTCTGATTATGAAGGCAAATCAAAGCTAATCCCAGGATGCAACTTAAGGGGGATTGTGAATTTATCTAGATTGAAATGGGTGGAGTTAAGAGTGTTGAACGTCCCTGCAAATCCACAGTTGACTTATCCTTCTCAACCACAAGAGATTGTTTTGGGACACTTGGACTCAAAACCCCCTGTGCAGCTTCCATCCTCCAATTGGAGGTGGAGAAATTTGTCAACTTTAGAGATCTATTTTTGCGAAGTGGAAGACATTTCGCTAGATGGACTATCACGACTGGAGAACTTAAGGGTTTGCGGATGTGAATGGCTTCAAAGATTATCCATTCCTTTAGAATTAAGGAAGCTGCGGCAAGCGACGGTGGAATCTTGTCAAGCCCTAGTTGAGATAGAAGTTGTGGACGTTTCAAAATCATTGGAAGGCTTGACTGTCCGTTATTGCGAATCTCTGACAATAATAAGTGGGTTATCATACTTGAAGAACCTGGAGAGATTTTTAATTCAAAGTTGCGGTGTACTTACTAATGTTGAGGGCCTAAACGAGCTGGAGTCTCTGAAAGCTTTGTCGGTCTACTAGTGCTGGTCATTGAAAAGGTTGATTGATGCATCTAGCACAAAAATACCAGATGATTGCATTGTCCTCATACGGGGGTGTGGATACTTCATCAAAGATTCTATTAGAGATCCTATGTCTATGGAGACAACGCTTTTGAAGCATTATAGAAAGGAGATTCTTCATAATACATCAAAGGTGCGGAATCTTCTTCACCAACATTTATTTCCTTTTTTGGCCAAATATCCTCCTTCCTTTCTCCACACAATATCCGCCCTTTTAAAGTTGCCATTTTTTTGTTGCACCCTAATTTCTTAGGTGGATGATTTATTTCTGCTGTTTTTTGGTGTCGGACATTTGCAGTTCCTAAAGCAATCTTTTCCCCCTCTTTTGTGGCTCCCATTATGTGTTGTGCTTTAATTGCTTAGGCTACATGTTTTTTTTTTTTTCTATCTTCATGATTCATCTCTACTTGCCTTTTTAGTGTTGTAATAGTGCCAGTAAACTCAATGAATCATTCTTTTAATATTAATCATCCAAATTACTTTCATAGACAAGAAGTTAGATAATCGATTGCCAATTATAGATTTCAAAAGCAATTGGTAAAGAAGGAACAAGTAGGGGTGAGCATGTTGAACCGCCTAAACTGGGAACCATTCGGACTAGACCGGGCTAGCTAGTGTGGTCCGGTTTTCGGAGGTATCAGTCTAGTTCCTGGTTCCATTTTTATGGAATCGGCGATTGTTAGTTCGATTCTCAGTTCCGGGGGGGAACTGGACTGGACTGGACTGACAGACTGAACCGACTCTTTTATTTTTTTTAAATATATATTTTTAATTTCTTAAAAATAGTAACTACTCTAGTTTTTTTTTTTTTAATTTCTAATTTTTTTTTGCTAAGTGATTGGTTCCATGAGACCGGACCGCCGGTTCCCAGTCCTAGGACTATCCGGTCCAGTCCCCAATCCCAAAATTGGGAATTGAAAACCGATCACCCCTAGGAACAAGTAAGAAAGAAGCATCACAACCTTTTCAAGTCGCTGGGTTTAATGAAAAGAAATGACCTGGAAATAAATCGTCAATAACTTTTTAATGATTGGTGCCTGTCACTGGAAGTAGATTAAGACATTAAAAAGGCAACCCACCATGTAAGGTAATCTACAAATAGGAAGTGTAAACAAAAGAAATAATACCTAGCCTAGCATTAATGGACTTAAAGTAAATACACCCATCACTAAATCTAGCATTCGTGTACCAAAGACAATCTTTTGACATGAATTGTACAATTTATTAAGTTACAAATAATTTTATGCAATAAAGTGCAAAAGACTATCCCACGAATGGGACAGTGTATAAAATTTTAATTATTGTACCACCATAAGTACACTTTGTTAGCAAGTTAACAATTGCAAGATACAAAGTAATCTTAGGAGTGAGACTTGTCAAGATGTGAATTAAGTATTTTAAGTGCCTAGATGCAATAGTTTGTGTATCAATAGGAATTAGTCAAGCTAAATGTCAGCACTATAATATTCAAAAAGAAATTAAAAATATTTCTATTGATGCCATTTTTGAATAATTATAGTAGTATTGAGAAAATGTTTCACAAGCGACCTCATCTACCCTTAATTTAATGGTTAATGAGAAAGTGAATAGTTACTGTCCCCCAATCAATAGTGGTAAAAACCACTACTAGAAAGTTTTATTTACAGTGGCATTCCAATTTTCTTCTCTCCCCCCCCCTTCGTAGAAAAGGGAATTTGTGATGAGATAATACTCCTAGGTAGATAATTATCTTACTTGATGTTTAATTTAAATTTACATCACATATTTATATTTGCGCTGGTTGGATTGAGGGTAGATATGCAAAAAGTTTAGTGAATATCCAATAAATATGTTGTTTGGCTCTCCCACTGAAATTGTTACGTCACAGGATTCCTTCACAATCCGATTCCACCTTGGAGTAAAGAAGCCCAGTGACGTGTGGTTTTGGGTCTGTTCGTGGAATAGAGAAAGAAAAGGAAGGTGTCGACCCCGATTCAGTGACATATGAAGGATTGATTGTTGACGTGAAAAGTTTCGGCTTTCGTTTCAAGAGAATGTGGTGTGAGACCAAGGATACTTACAACATGCAAATGGAGATCGAGAGGGATGGGCACGTGAATGAAATGTTGGATGAGGCATGTCAACGGGGATTCATTATTCATTTGTACGTCGAGGGAGGGGTCGATAGTGAGTGGGAGGGAGAATACGATGAGGAGATGATGAAGACTGATGTGTATTCCAATGAGGATGGGGCTAAGGGGGATGTTTCATGTCGTAATGAAGACTCAAAACTCTGCACTTGTGGGCGGCGAAAGCGAAACTCTTGGCAACTCCTCCGTTGATGATTCCAAGTTAGGGCAGGGCAATGCTGAATGTTTTGAGGCTACGTCAATTGCAGAAGAAGATTTAGACAATGTTAAAAAACAGGTGGAGCTTCACGAAAAACCTAGAGATGAGGAAACAATAACTTTGGAGCATTACGAAGAGGAGATTTTTCTGAATACATTAAACAAAGTGCGACATCTTCCTCATTGTGTGTGGGATTTTTGTTCAATTCCTTTTTAGGCCAAATCTCTTCCTTTCCTTAGCCACACATATATCCGCCCTTTTAAAGTTGCCATTTTTTGTTTGTTGCACTGTAATTTCTTAGGTGGCTGATTCGTTTCCTTGCATTAGTCACTTATCTCTACTTACCTTTTTGGTGTGGGATAGTCTTAGTTCTTTAATAGTGCTGGCAAACTAATATTATCTCTCTATATATTACTTCATCAAAATTGCTTTCACAGATAACTTGCTAGATAATAGATCACAAATTATTGATTTCAAAAACAAAATATGATTTCTTTGTCAACTATTTTTTTTTTAATTTTGCAATTGACATAATTAATGCACAAATTTAATACTGTTCATATAATAAAACTAATTATGAACTAGTTAATTCGATTATTCCATTAATGCGCTTTGGAGAAATTAATGTCCAATTTGTAGTTGTACGAAAGGGAAAAAAAAAACACAAGAACTCATTAAATTCTGCCAAGTGTCGTCACATGGAAAAACAAATGATGAATTGGTTGTGTATATATATTTGGTTGGTATATATATATATATATATATATATTTAATATTATGATGATTTATCTCCTATGTATCTGTTGGTTTCCTCTCGAGTAAACATAATTGGATAATTTGTTTTGCCTTTTTCTTTATTATTTCTGTTAGACATTTTATGCAAATTCATATAGGGCTAATCCATCCACCCGCAGATTAAGCAATAAATGTGTTACACATTTGTATGCTATTTTGCTGACGCATGTATATACAGTGGGCTTGACTATTGAGTTAGGATGTAATTTTTATGTCAAAGTAAATTAAAGCACATACTGCTTGGAAAAATAGTCACACATTGAGTTTGGATGTAACTTTTATACGGGTGAACATATTATTTCACTGAAAACTGTGACTTATGATGAAAAGAGATTCTAACTAATTTCGAAGCATATCACTTTAGAATAAGGAAGAATACAAAAACATTAACACTTTCATAAACTGATTTAAAACAATGTGTCCCATGGTTATGGATTTTTCATTCAAAAAGTAGAAAATAGAACTCCTTTTTAGTTACAGAATGCAAAGCAATTGAATTTATACTAGTATTTTAACTGAAATAGATAATTAACATTTGAAGATGGTAGTACATGAAGTACCATGTGTAACTAAAGTGAAATAAGATGAAGAATTAAAGTTTACTAGATTAATAACATAAATAATAGAAAGAGAAATGAAACTGGATATAGATTTTGGTTAATTACAATTTCAGTCCTAACCTATTGTATGGATTCCAATATAGTCCTAAATATTTCAATTGTTCCAATATAATTCTATATCTTTTGGCTGATCATTATCGTCTTACATGGCACGATCGGCAATTTGACGTGGAAAAATTAATCGAAACAATGTTGTTTTATTTGGAAGAATGTGCAACATATAACAAAATAAAATCGACTAAACCACAAAAATCCCCAAATGAACTCCCCTAATTCGCTGACAACGTCGATTTCCACCGGAATCCCCAATTTCCTCAAACCGAACCATAGTTTGCCATCACAATCACCAATTTCCACTCAACTGCGTCAACGTCTAGAGAAGAGATTAGCTATCTTGAGATTTTGCAACAGAAACGATAAAGAGCGCTCATGTTAGGTGTACATTGAAGTTGACAGCCTTCAATTTTTTTACAAAAACCAGAAGAAAAAGACAAAAAAAGGGTCTAAAGGTAAATATTTCATTGCGGTCTCTCTAAGTGTATTGCCTTTCTCTTTCTTATAATCTGTTTGTATTGGGAGACTATTGCTGGTGCTGCTAGTGAGACCATATTGGCGCATGTTAATGGGATTGTAAGTAGTGGTTTTGTTTGAATTTTAGTTTTTACTGGCTTTTTTGGTTCATTGTGAATTCTAGTCATGTCAGCTCAAGAGTACAAGTGCTAAACACGGCAAGAGGCAGAGAGATGATGATCATGCAAGCCACGCCAACACCACAGCAAAGAACTCTACTCGTGGTCAGCAGAGTGGCATTCCCCATCATGTTACAAGGACAACAAGACAAGCAGCAAAAAAACAACCACCAGTTGAAGTAGCAGCACTTCCCATTGAAGCTGTAGGCCCATCAAGAAAGAAGAAAAAGAATGACAGCAAGCAGGCCAATCCTATAAGAAGAAGTGCCAGGCTTATGAAAGGCACAACTGGAGGGACAAGTGATATCGTGCATCTAGATCGATAGTCACCTGGGATGTTTGACTGGATTGTGAGATCATTGTAATGTGACTTTTCTTTTTCTTTTTTTGGTGGATTCTGGGTTCAGTGAACTAGTATGGTTGGATTGATAACATACTTATGACGTATAGCTTGCAAATGTGCTGCTTTTAGCAATTAACACGACTATCTTTTGTGATCCCTCTCTTATTGCAATCTGCTTTCTCTGTTTCATTGCTGAATACACATCGGTTGATTAGATGATGTCATACTAGATTGTCTATAGAACACTAGTTGTTGCAAGCCCAGTTGTTCGTGCAAAATTACTTTTTTTTTTTTAACACAGTCCTAGCTCCATTATACCAATTTCAAAAATTTAGGCTCAATCTATTATGACAGAGACGAGCCAACAGGTCACGTGTATGCAAGTCCAGCAATATGTGCAAAATGCTCATTAAATTTCATTTATGCAAAACATGTCCACGACTAAAAAACAAGTATTAGAACAGCTCATACGTGCCTAAACACAAAACAAACTCTACTAACATAGTTCATGGCGGACTCAACACATCCTTCCCTTTAACCTTCCCACACAGGTGAGCTAAAATAACTGGGGACACTCAACATGATCCATATTGTCTTCAATCTGGATTTGTCTTCCTATAACTTTGCCCCTTCTTGTTTCAAACATCGTTTGTGTTTGTTCCTTGCTTCAGCCCTTTTGCATACCACTAGCTTTCGAAAACGGGTTTTTCATTTTAAGAAAAACTGTTGATTCGAATATAATCAAATGGCACATCATACTACATAAGAAACACTCAATTAAGTATGATAATTGTTGCCTTTCATTAGTCGGACCTCGTTTATTTGGTCCGGTGCTTTAAAAGGCAAATCACGACGTGGCTTTTGAGCTTCGCCCTGATAAGGAAAGTGATGGGACCAGAAAAATTTTATTTACTTCTTGGATTAAGGAAAGTGCGGAGGAAATCGACGGTGCCTGAACATTGCACCTGCACAGGACTGGCAGCTGCACCTTATTAAACCAGCAAATATGCCATTATTACCTAAAATTCATTTTGTAAATGACAATGTACAAGGTGAATAAAATTAAATATTGGAATAATCTCGCTTTTCTTATTGCTCGACCTGAGCCTGATAACATCTCAACACATGATTGGTTGATGTGATGATATGTGTAAACAATACTAACAACCTCACTCCATTTCTTGAGGGAGGGAAAGGTAAAACTCTCTAGTTTTCTGGGGTCCTGCCATCTGTCACGCTGTGGACTTTCATATGAAATTGATCGCCTGTTGGAGGAAGAGCATGATCATCGTCGTCGTCGTCGTCACCATCCGTGGTTTTTGTCTCTGGCAAGAACCATCTTTTCAAATCAGGTTTTGGCCGTCAACAATCAGAAACCTCTCGATCCCTTTCACAACCTACTCCTCTTTTAGTCCACCGTTCGTTCGTCATCACTTCCTCTTCGGAGTAACCTCTGTTTCTTCAGGCAGCAGAAGAGACTGAGGGATGGCTACCATTGCAAGACTGATATCAGTTGTGCTAGCGTTTGCCAGACAATCATACAATGGACTTAACAGTTGCGAATTCGCAAATGCAATTAGTACAGAAGATATACAGCTAAAACCATCAGTAAAGTCGAGCACGAAAGCTTAACCAAACTCTCTGTAGCTTGCGAAATCATGTGATCTCATGTTCTATGCTCGAACATGACTCCCGTAGCTCTCCTTCAAGCTTATACTTCGGTCGCACTGTTGCCTTCGAATACTTCGTCTGAGATTCTGATTCTTTCTGCTTTCAACAATACTCATTTATGTTACGGCACAAAACCAAATATGACCTGTGGTGCGGAATTTGATTAATCCCGGTGCTCCATGTTTTGGCATTATGGAGAGAGTGACGAGGTTCGGTGAACACTAGGTGTTTGTGAAAATTCCTTGGTGAAGTATGGAGTACCCCTTTTGAAAACACTGGGAATATCTCGTGTTATACCTTTTTTTTTCCCTTATACATGTTAAATCTTTCCAGGGAATATGACAAGTTTACTCTGGTGTCAATAACAGCATGCTTGTATGCAGAAAAATTTTCTTGTCATTTGATACCAAAGACTGCTTTTAAGGACAACTAAAATGTGGGTGCATTAATTTCAGAGGTATGCTCTGATACCAAAGAAACTTTAGTTATTGTGTGGTAGAGACAATTGCAAATTCAATTATTCTGTGTAAATATTATTATTGTGCCTTCCAAGTTAGCCACCTGTTTTGAGATAGTTTACACATCTCTCAAGATTAACATATATCTTTGATGCCTGCATACTTCACTTTACAGCAATTCTCACAACTTTACTGAACTATTGGAACTGTGTGTGTGGGCGTTTTCTTTTGTTTATTATTATTATTATTATTTTTTTTTTTTGGGGTGGGGTTGTGGATGGGGTTCTGGTTGATATGTTCATGCATGCACACCTTTTTGGAGAAATATAACGTTGCATGCAACCCTGATGTTCTTATGATGAATTGACAGGTATGTTTGCGGATTTCTAGTGCAAGGGAGACAGACAGAAGATATGAAAAGTTGTTTGTCGAGAAAGATTCCAGCCCATCGACAGGTCAGATATTTGTGGAATCTCTTGTCTATTCAAGGAATTGATGCTTTTCTTTGGCTCTATCATCCAAGGCAGGCAAGAGTTCCGTTTTTCTGCCGATTGGGCATTTCAAATGCAAGGACATGGTATGTTACTCCTTGTAATTGAGGTCTAGAGACTCATGAGGCATCTTTGGGACATGGGTGTGATGAACTATTCCTAGTTCACTCAAAATGTTCCTCAAAACTACCGGCAGAGGGTTCTTTTATGCCTGTGTATCATTTTAGAAAGTTAGATTAATACATGAGAAAATGTGCATGTGCACACAGAGAAGAGAATTTATTGCTATAGTGATTGAAATAGTGATGACTCTATCCCATTTGCTCTTTAAAGGTTCATGTGCTCATTGACATTCAAAATGCGCCTACTCTCTCCTGACAGTGTGAGGAAGACATGATCATGGCTTCTTTGATCTGCATTGTGGATTTCGATTGTCAGAAGATCCTAGTCTGCAAATGGAGTTAGATTGTGGAAAGAAACTTCAGTTCAATACGGAGGTAGTTACAAATTTGAATTAGTTCTTGTATCGGGTCCCTTTATGAACTATATTCATATGATTTGCTGTACTTATTATTATCAGCCAAAATATTAATTGTCTTGAGTTGGTGGAGCTAATTTCTGGAAACATTTTTGCATGGGTAGACTAGTGTGCTAGAACTCTGTGCGGCGTCTCATGTGATGGACTTTTTCTCTCCTGCGCAGGTTAATATTGATTTGGGAAGATACGGTCTTGCTTAGCAAGAACTTAATTTCAACTCTTTCATTAGTGATAGTTCAGTGAATTACTTAACTGGAAAGTCACCTTTCCCAATGTTGGATAAATTCATAGAATCTGTGGCCTCCATTGGAACTGTATCAGGTGATCACTATAGTTTTATTTTCAGATAAACAGAGTGATGAAACATTTCAATTGCTTCATAGTTCATAGAATTCTACCTGAGACTGTGTAGGATATTAAAGTTGCTAACCTTACCTGAAAGAATTTTAACGGGACTGATATGTGCTATTTGAAAATAAACTATTGATTGGCACTTTCCCTTTTCATGTGGAGTAGCATCAAGAAAATGATCTGGTTTTAAAGGCCTATCGTTTCTTCTCCTTTTCTCATGTAATGCTGATGAGTCTGTCACAGTATAGGTAAAATTCATAGCTGGTACTGGTCCTCAGAGCATGAACTCATGGTTTCTAGCATGTCAAGGAACAGATTCTGTGAGCGGATAAGCAGAGAGCATAGAGAATTTGCGGAATATGTTATTTCTTTGCAATGGGAAATTTCTTGTGTTGAACCGTCCTCTTTAAGTCTACCTTTAGTAGAGACAATCTTTTTTTTTTCCCTCTATTTGACTGGCCTAGTTATCTAGTTGCGGACCTGATCCGGGCTGTACATTACCAGAAATGTCACAATCTTGATTGCAAAGGTACAGAAATGTCACAATCTTGGTAGCTTGAAGCCATAAGAGTCCACATACTGTAGAAAACCAACAGGCCATGGAGTATGACCACAAGGCAAGGCAAGTCATCCACTTTACTTATCTCTACAAATATGATGAGGACTGGCGGGTGGATTTAGAAATTAATACACCTCAGGGTGAGCTTTGAGCTTGAGTTCGACCATTCAAACAGCTCAGAGTTGCAATTATTTGGGAGGAAAGTCGATCCGGCTTAGTTCTTCAGCTTGCAGACTTGAACAAGGGTAGCACTTCATGGATCCTTTCAATTCAATTGCATCAGAAAAAGAGCATCAGACTGAAAGTAATCGCCGTGAAGATGTGGTTACCAACCAAAGTACTCTGAGCTCCGATGTTTGGTTTGAAAATTACTTTTGCTTGGCAGACATAAGTACCTCAGAAGAGCCATGTTATTCAAGACGAAACATCAGGCTGCGAATCCATTCCGACTGCTGACAGATGGCAAGAGTGTCATTTTATGGAAAATTCTTGGTTTATCAGGCCACGAAAGTTGGAACTTGAAGATTTTTCATTTCAGAAACCTCTCTGTTCTCGCTCACTACCTCGGGGTCACTTCACGCGACGATCATTGGTCTGACCAGAGGCTCTTATTATTCAAGTTTTTCCATTTTGTGCCATATTTAAGTAGGTGCCTTGACGCTTTTATCATGGCACTTATTTTAGGTACAAAGCAAAGTTCTCTGATTAGTGGTACAATATCACCCCGGCACCTCGCGAATTTGTTCTTTCTATGAGGTTGATGGCTAGAATAACTTTTTTGTATGCATTCATGCAGGGTGCTGCATCTGTTACAAGGATAGCATCCAGTCCAATGCCAAAAACATTTTAAGGATAGGTAAACTGTATTCTAATGGAAGCAACATGTATTGAACCGTGACCTAGTTCCTTTGTACATATACCATTAATTGTGATTTAGGTGGTCCCAGTATATAGGGCCCAATAGTGAAACGAGACATTGGACAACATAGATTATGGCCTAAGAATAGGCGTTCACAAATATGAGGAGCGGTAATAACTCGGTCAAGACATCGTACCCTATTCCAACGAGGAACAGAAATAGAAGTGGCTCACAAACATGCACAAAAGTACAACGTACTCAAAGCGCATAAAACTCCAATCTTATTCTCAAAGTTTAATGAGGCTTTGAAACTTTGTTTCTTCAATGAAATCAGACTCAAAATATTGCTCTTTCGATAAAGATTCTTGCACTAAAGTGGCCTTGGTAGGGTGCCCTGAGGGGATTTTCAGCCTGTTATTGGTGTGAAACTGGACTGCAGCTCGTAGTCTACCTAAGCTTAGCTAATCTGGTGCATCAACATTTTATATTAATTCTCTAAAAAAAAAATACTAAATGCTATCATGCTATTATAAAAATTAGGGATAATTACATAAATGGTTTATAAACTTAGTCTTAATATGAAATATGATCCTTGAACTTTAAATTTATTTAATGTGATTCTTGAAACACGATGCCGTGATTTCTCTATGAAGTCGAGGAGTGTTGACCTTGCCCACATAGGTGCAATTAATAGATGAAACTTGAATGACCTTGGATAAAGTATGACAATTAGTTGTCTACCAAGTTCTTCGTCAAATCATTGGCTTTTCTCAACCTGAAAAAAGAAGAACTCGTTAGAGAGTGGTAATAATAACAAACAAATTAAAAAGAATATCAACAGAAATGAAACAAAGAAATAAGTGCAAAATCTTCATAATTGACTAATCAATTAAGGGTTGGATGATTTGTAGAACAATACATTTGAGGTAGTTCGTTGGTTGTTCAATGATAATAGTAGGATTCAAATATAAAGAAAAACAATGTTGACGGAATTTTTATCTTATACATGGAGTGGAGTCCAATAAATTTAATGTGGTAGCACAATGTGTTTAGTTTTAAAAAGAAGAAAAAAAATGCAAATCACGTGGTAAACATACTATCCAAAAGCAAATATAATCTAAATTGCTATTGAAAAATTAGATAAATGTGTCAATTCAATCATACTATTTAAAGAAGAGGTGTCTACATTTGGGTTCGAGTATCTCACCCTCAAGTGGCGCCCTCCTTAGCTCTACCACCTTGTCCGACGACAGCACCCTTCTCAGCCCCTCCACATCCCCCTGCTGCACCCCCGCCATCAGTGTCCCCACCTGGCTGTTGTTCCGCGTGTGATACATCGCTGGTCCCGTGCATGGACGCACTAAAAAGGACGGTAACTGAGGGAAGGGCACTCAGCGTCGGTAAAATAAACTAACAGATGACTTGTACCATATTGAAAATATGTCGGTGTACGCATGGATTAAAATTGGGATTAATTATTGACTATTATTATTTTTGTTTATTAATGTTGAATATATAATTATAAAATAATCATTATGTCTTATTGAAACAGCTTAGAGTTGTGATTATTTTTTTATTATTTAATTTCAAATTTATTATTTTTCCTAACAGTTATTAGGTGCTCTTACAATCTTTGAAAGGTTGAGTGTATTCGAACATAGCTTCTTACCTTTGGAAGGTTATGTCTACTTAGACATAACTTCTTCATCTTTGAAAAATTGGATCTGTTCAAATATATTTATTGAACATTATTATTGAATACTTTTCATAACTTTCGATTCTCCTTTTTAGGATATATAGTCACTATTTTCAATTGTTTCCCTTTGGGAGTTCCTTTAAAAAATACTAGAATTGCTTTGTAGTATTCTTATTAAAGGCTTTGTTGTATTTTGGAAGATTTTTGCCAATAACCATTAGCAACATTGTAGGTAGAGGTGTGTAAGAGAACTAGGAACTGCCTAGAACCAGACCAAGCTAGCCCAAAATCGACATTTCCCATGGGAACTAATATGGTTTTCGATTCCAATTTACTAGAATCGATGAGTACCAATTTGGTTTCCAGTTCCAAGTTGCCTATTCGGACCGAACCGGTGTTTGTAGTTTCTCTATCAACTTTTTGTTTGTTCTAATGATCCATTTACTTACTTTCTCAGTCAAAATAAAATAAAGAAACAAAGAGTATGGATGAGACTGATTGGAAATATCCATAAATGTTGTGGTGCTTTGTCCTCATGATATAAAAGTAAGAGTCAATGGCTCGTTTTAAAAATATAATTAGGTCTCTCCTTAGCTATCCCCATGATTAAATTATGTTGACGTGAAAAAAGATGGATCAAGCGATTAACATTGTGAATTCTATGGAGTTAGTACTTCTAACTTAGAGTCTAATTCTCAATATTTTCTTAGTGTTGGGAAACCCTAAGAGGACTACACCATGACTTTCGAAGAAATTAAGTTCCTAACTAATGAGTATTGCTGATTTATTCTGCCCTATAGTTTTCAATCCTTAATCAAAATCCATAGCTCGCAATTCAACTCAAATTTAAGGCCAGACAAGCTTTAGTGCTCTACGTAAACACTAGGTTCATCATGATATTAATTGATGAATGCAATTTTGTAGGGATCGTGAACTAGTTCCATGGACCTACTCGGGAATCAGACTAGATTGGACCGGCGGTCCAATTTTTAGGTGGATCCATGGAACCAACGAGCAATTCTTGATTTCAAATTTTCAAATCTGGTCCTTAATAGGCAGCTCCTAGTTCTAAGCTAGGAACCGCCCACCTAGATCATGCTCACCCTTAGTTGTCGGGCAAATAATTCCATAAAAAAAGTGTTATCACACCTCAAAGTTTGATTCCATTCTTCTTTCCCAATCATTTTTTCCCGAACATCCAGTGCATGTTGAGTGTGGGGAACATTAACCGAGAGAAAAGAAAAAAAGAAAGAAAGAAAGAAAGAAAAAAAAATCAAGATAATTTATAAAATTTCTCACATTGACATCATTTTGAGTAGAATCCTACACGTCATATTGATGGTCATGACATAAGACGGCCTGCATTGACTAAAACTCCACGTCAAGTTTTTCCAATCTAAATGGGCTAAATAAATAACATTAGAAAATCGTTAAAAGATTCAAGACTACATGAGTCAAATTGAAAATTTTATAACTAAATTAGTATCCATACATTAGGTTTATGACTTTCTGGGTAATTTCTCCTAGAGAAGCATACCTTCATGCAATATATTCTATTTTAAAAATAAAGTAACACTCTATCTTCTTTTTCTTTTTGTCAAATAGAAATACCATTTCATTCATTCAAAAGCTAGACATGAGAGAAGTTGATAAGAATCAATACATAATAAGTCCCAAAGAGGTAGGGGTTACCTAGACATCTAATTGGAGGGGAGGTTCCTCTTCAGCTAGTTTTGGCAATCCAGTCGGCGATTTGGTTAGCTTCCCGTGGGCAATAGGCTAGAGAAACACCTTCTAATTGGGCTACTAGTGCACTGCATTCCTAAAAGAGACATCTCAAAACCCATGGGCTCAAACTCGGTTCAATACTGAATCTAATGGTAGATTAATTGTCTGACAGAACATTCACGTGCACCACAGACTATGTAGCACCAACATGCGACATACGACATGCGACACAACATGACACGAGACGCCGACACGTTATTTTTTAAAAATAAAAAATTTCGACACATTCCGACATGTTATATATTAAATATATTTTTATATATAAATACATAAATAAATAATAATAAAAATAGCCTAGAATTAATTTATACGAAAAATATTAAATAATATCATTCATTATTTTAGTATGTTACAATAATACATAAAACTTAGAGGAAAAAAACATTGTTTAAAGAAAAATGCTGAAATGATATTTTTAAATTTATTTATTTATCATATATAGCATTTTTTTATTACTTCTTTCATAGTAAAAGACTTTTAAAAAAACTAAAACAATTTAAAAAAAAAACAAAACTGAAAAAAAAATTGAACCGTGTGTGCATATTTATAGCAATTTTATTACTTCTTTTATTAATTTTTTTGTGTATATTTATATTTTGACCCCTCAAATATTAGAAATTTTTAAAATTGATCCCGTGCGTGTCGGAATCGGGTGTCGGAATTTTGGACTCATGTGTCGGAGCATGTTGGAGAGAGTTAACCACGTGTCGAATTTTTCGACACTCGTTGATCAGGTGTCGGAGCGTGTTGGGATATGTTAAAATGTGTCGGACATAACATGAAAACTTCCGGAAAGTGTCCGTGCTACATAGACCACAAATTCGTCCTTCTGCTCATACGGGTCCTGTAGCCAGAGCAATGCTTCCTTCACTGTTAGGGCTTCGATTTCGAGTGGAGAAGAATTTCATATGAATATAAGCCAGGTGTAAAAAGATTTATTTTGTTAAGGATTTTGCAATAAATGCATCTACTACTATATCAAATTTCATAACAAAAGTTCTATTAGATACTTAATAAAGGCTTCTCTTCTTTCTTCTCTCCTCATGTGACATTTTCTTGCTCTCTAATTTTTTTCTTTCCACGTCCTTTAACCTTTTTTTTTTTTTTTTTTCCTTTTTCAATTTTCTGCACAGAGCTCACGTTTGCCCTCTTCCTTTGGCCCGCGAAACGAGTCAAAAAAGCTCAATGAAGGTTACCAATTTTCAAACCACTTGAGAATACAGAATTCTGCAGAAACTTGTTGGCATTTTGCCACGTTGGAGGCAGATTAATTGATTAACAGGTCAAATCCAGCCATGGCTTTCTCTTCGTCCCAAGTGCACTTCACTCGAAGTCCAAGCACAACAAACACGGTTTTGATATAGCAAAAACCTATGAAGCTCGGACACGTAGCCGGAGCTTCCGTGTCGTGTCCGACACGTGTCGGAGCGTGTCCGGACGTGTCGGACACGACACGGACACCTCGACACGTCCGGACACGCGTTTGACCGCGTGTCGGATTTTTCGACACGCGGTCAACTTTTCTCGGCACGCGCGCGGAGCGTGTCCGAGGGAGAGGGATCGTTGAAGAAGACGGAGGGTGGAGGCGAGACCGGGGAATACAGGCAACGCCGCGACGGCCAGAGGAAGAGGAGGCGATCCAGAGGGCAGGGCCGCGATTGCGACGCTGCGATGGAGGGCCGACGGCGAGGCTTCAAAGATGTTCGAGTTTTCATTGATCTGCTCGGATATCTTCTGGTACTCCTCGTCCACTTCATCCGCGACTGATCGAGGTCAGGCTTTTGCACGCCGGAGACGGAATGGGGCCGGAGGTATCGTCGCCCTTGATTCTGCGACCCCCTTCTCCCCCCAACGTGAGAGCGTGCGAAGGGAGAAGAAGACAGCTTGGGGGGTTGATTGATGGGGGCGGGGCAGGGAGCAGGTGGTGTCGTGGGTGGGAGTAGGGAAGAAACCGAAAGTTGGGAGAAAATATTGGAGAAAAGATTGGGTGCCCGGATTTTGGGGGTGGCGTGGGGGATTGGAGAGAGAGAAATGGGGGAGGGCAAATAATTTTTGGGGATGAGCGTATAGAGGCAAAAAAAAAAAAAAAGGAAAATAATTTTGAGAGGTTTTTGAGGGGAATAACTTTTGAGCGGTAAAGTTATTTTTATTATAAAAATAAATAAATTAGTTAAAAAATGATTTTAAAAAAATAAAAATGTTAAATGCTAAATAAATAATAAATTTTGATGATTATAAAAGATCATAGATTTATTTAAATAAAGTTGATTATATTTTTTTGTTAGTTATTAGTTTTATCCATAATTTTTGTTAAAGTTAAAAATATGTTCTCAAATATGGTTAAGCATTAATTATGAATATATCTTTCAAATTTTCTATGAGTATATCTATTAATATTATTAGTGCAAATTCATTATAAGTTCTTGTTATTTATTTATTTATTTGTGAATTTGAATCAAATTAATTAAAACTAAAAATACTTATTCAATAATACGCGTGTTATAACGTATCAGAATTTTTTATTTTTGAGAAATGACCTGTCAGCATATAGATTCGTATTGTGTTGCATGTTCGTATCCCGTGTCCGTGCTACTTAGGTAAAAACTATAATTATTCGAGCTCACGGAGGCTTCTTTTGCTTGTCTTCGTCAATGTCAATTCCAAATTCTAAATATCTTTGGACTAGTGCGTCTCCTTTGCAAAGTGAGTTACAGTTGTTCTTGTTCCATTTCTTTTATTTTGGGCGTAAACATATATATAAGGATTAATATCACGAAAAAATCAAAATTGATATATATATATTTCAAGTTAATATTTTAATCACAAAAAATCTCAAATCTAAGTACATTTATAACAATTTTATCTCAAATTAATTTTTTTAAATACAAAAAAAAAAATCATAAACTGATATATCTGTAATAAATTTGCTCTAAGTTAAATTTTTGACAACCAAAAACCCTTTGTGATAAAGCCAAAAATCCAAAATTACATTTGTGATAGATATACAATTTATTAAATTAGATTAATATAACGAAAAATCACAAAACTAATATATATATATATATATATATATATATATATATGTATATGTGTGTGTGTGTGTGTGTGTGTGTGATAAATGGAGGGTAATTTCCTAAATTGGTATACTCGTCAATTACCACGTATCATCCAACTCAATAATTTGATAATAAAATTGAATGAAAACTAACAAAAAGTAAATTTGTCATAGGTGTACCAATTTAAGGTTTAAAATTAGTTTGTCATAAATTTATTATATGTTTACTAGTTTATGATTTTTGTAGTCAAAAAATTAGTTTAAAATAAATTTATTACAAATATATATGTTTCAAATTTTTCATAATTAAAAAACTAACTTGAAGTAAATCTATCATATACGTATAAATTTAAGATTTTTCGTAATATTAATTATATATGTTAAGTTAAATTTTTGCACGGAAAATAATGGGTTCCGTGCGGATCTCACCCCCACCAGATCTAAAGCTCAACCGGGCTTTAGCCATGGCAAATACTTGCTCCTTGCTGGTCGGTATTGCTTTCAGTTATCACCCTTGTAACGGGTTATCCATCACGTGACATGGTTCATCGAATTTGTGGTTCATCTTTTATCATTTCGTATATAGTGGGTTCGTCCAACTTCTCTAATCCTAATGGATACGTGGTCCATTCCTCCACCATTTGTCTACCTCCTCCATTTTTACGTGGGGTCATCCATAATGATGCAATAGATTTGGCCGATCCATACTTTTAAAAGCTTGATTATTAAATGACAATCTCAGTGTCGTCATTCAATAATTGAATGATGACACTATTGAGGATTGATTCTGACATCTATTCACTGGTGTCAATAGCAAGAAATATCAAATTCAGTTGACTTACCTAACATGATATATAGCTGAAGTTCATCTCCATCGTTAATCACGTGAACTTCATGATGGGACCACGTAATAAATGATTAAGATATAATCATCTACATCATCTATAAATCACTGAAAGAGACTGCAGCTTGTCCGTCCTTCACCTCTATCTCTGTGAGAGAGAGAGAGAGAGAGAGAGAGAGAGAGATGGATTAGCAAGCATCGAAGGTGATGAAGAACGGCCGGGCGTTCTGGCGACCTGTAAGTTGGCAAAGGCAATGATAGTGTCATAAATGAGGTGGCAATAGAACACCTTGCTCGAGGAAGAAGAATGGAGAAAAGGGAAAAAAAGAGAAAAACAAAGGAAAAAGATGAATAAGTAAAGTTGTCTTAGTTAGCTGAAAATTTAATATGTAACTTACCCTCTTAATTGTAGATGATTCTAATCAATAAAAAATTCATTATTGACGATGTCATTGTTGGTAAAATAATCGGGTCAGAATCACAGAAAATATCTATAACTATCAATAATATTATAACAGTTTGAGTGAGGTCATTGAGCCCATGCAAAGCATATTGGTTGGCTTTTAAGTGACGACTTTGTAAATGGTATTACAAAGGCGGATAGGCTGGAATTGGTTAGCATTTTCAAGCCCTAGACATTTAAATAGCAAGGGAAAACTTGCAAGTGATTTTGAAAGAGACCGACAATGATCTCTTTCTGTCCATTCCCCATTTTCACCAGTCTAAAAATGGTACTGTCTTAGGGGTGGAAGAAAAAGAGAGACAGAAGCAAAGTTTAGTTGGTGAAAGCTTTTTTAAGCGTTATTCTCTCTTGTTGAAATATCTCACGTTATTTAATTAGGAGATTTATGTACTCTTTATATACATGTATTCTCCTTCCGTCTATTAGTTTAAACTTTTCAATTGGACTTCATAACATGGCACTGGAGCCACTTTCTACCCCAGTTTATTTTGCATGTGGATCCACCAGCTCAAGTTTTTGTTTTTGTTTTTGTTTTTTTGTATTTTTTAATCTCTCTTTTTTAATCTATTTATTTATTTATTTGGGTCTTTTCCTTAAGAAATCCCTCTTAGGGGAAAATTGGCAGATAGATGTTCAAGCATATTGTTAAAATACTTGGCCTGTGCTTGGCGACTCCTTAGCTCTGATTCAGTGTTTGATGCAATATCGGATCGAGATTATAAAATTGGCTGCCAGATATATGATCCCTAGGGAGATCAGCGATATCCATACTACCCTAGATATGAATCGCCAAATGAATATTTAAATAGGTTGATTCACTTATGGCCGTGAAAGGGTTCGGTGAGCTACCTTTCAATTATTTATTCATGGACGTTGCAAAATACTATTCAAAGTTGACATGATACCTACTTGTATAGAAATTATAGACTGCACTTCACAATACAAGATAACGTATTTCAAATGTATGTCTTATGTCTCTGCGATACATTGTTCAAATAGAAATGAAACAATGACATAAGAACGTTTATATCTCAATTGGCAAAAGTTAAACATTTAGGACTTTCATGGTACTTAACTCATATCTGAAATCTTACAAGTGAGCTGGTTTAGTTGTTAGCAAGTTAAATGAAAGCATCAATAATGCTAGGAGCATTAAATTTTTTATTTCAAATTTATTGAAAGATATAATTTGACAACATTTAATGTGTAAATTGTATGAGACACCCAACACCATCTTCATATAGATATTTCGTTTAAAGTTCGAGACCTTACCCAGCAACGATCTTTCTGATGCAAGAAGCCTCTAATTAAGGTCATCGTCCCACTAAGCATCAACTAACTCTTCACTCCAATTCTCCACCACCACCACCACCACCATGCAAGCCTCTCAACCTCTTCCTCCACCCCATTTAAGGTACTTGCGAGACGAGGACATGCCGCAAGCATTCAAGGACTTGTTCTCCTCTCTCCCTTCAGAAGAAGACTGGGTCACCGCCTCTTTACGCTTGTACCAGGGCTTCTGGCTCTCCTCTAGTCTCTTCAATGGCATCCTCACTTGCCAAAACCACTTTCAAGCTCACCCCTCTGATATCCTCCTCGTCACTTGTCCAAAATCCGGCACCACCTGGCTAAAGGCCATCCTCTTCGCTCTTTTGAACCGTGCCAAGTACTCTGATTCCGACTCACAACGACGCCACCCTCTCCTAACCCAAAACTCCCATGACCTCGTGCCCTTCTTGGAGCTCAATCTCTATCTCAACCAAGAAAATCCCGATCTCACTGCTATAGCATCCCCTAGGCTCTTTGCCACCCACATGCCGTATTCCTTGCTTCCACAAGTCCAAGTGAGGGACTCCAACCGCAAGCTGGTTTACCCGTGTAGGAACCCCAAGGACACCTTCGTCTCAACGTGGCACTTTGCCAATCGGATGAGGCCGGAAGAGAAGGGCCAGATTCCGATCCAGGAGGGCCTCGACAAGTTTTGTCGAGGGGTGAGCTTTTGTGGGCCTTATTGGGACCATGTGATGGGTTACCACAAGGCGAGCTTGGATATGCCCAAGAAGGTGTTGTTCATGATGTACGAACAGATGAAAGTGGACCCGCATGTTCATGTGAGGAGGTTGGCCGATTTCTTGGGGTGTCCATTCAGTAAAGAAGAACGGAGAGACGGGACAGTGGAGGGAATATTGAAGATGTGTAGCTTCGACAATATGAGCGCATTGGAGGTGAATAAGTGTGGGAAGTTTTGGACAGGGATTGAGACCAAGTGGTTCTTCAGGAGAGGCGAGGTTGGAGATTGGGTGAATTACATGAGTTCTGAGATGGGAGAGAGAATTGACGGTGTCATGGAAGAGAAGTTGCATGGTTCTGGTTTGAAGCTTTGAGAGTTCGGTTTAATAGAAAAAGTATCTGCAGGCCATTGAAGAAGCATTGTATTTCTCATGCTATAGGATGAAAGGTCTTCAGTGGCAATGTCGGTCGTGGCTTGGTCTCCATAGAGGGATGCTCCAAGGTTGTGATTCTAGTCTGCATGATTTGGCCAACACTTAGTTGTCTAATAAAAAGCTGCCATCCTTCTCCCTGGGAGCTTATGGATTTATCTTCTGTCGTTCTTTTCATTTCCTTTTTTTAACTTTTGCTGATTGAAGCATCGGGGCATGTGGTCTTCTATAAGTGTTGTGGTTCAGTGAACATTCTAGTTCATATTTCGATGTCCTCAGACAAATTGAGCTGCTGAACCAAGGGTCTTTGTGTCTTGGAGAAAAAAAATCTCTATTCGTTTTCGTTCCAAGCCCTTAAAAGAGAAAAAAGTTAATGACAAAGAAGAAAGCGGCCACAAATAATTAACACACCTAGACCAAGCCTATACGGTTTGGCTAGTGCACGTATGGTATTGAGTAAACCTGTCAAATGGGTGGTCCATGTCAAATATGGATGGATCGAAAATGGCCCAACCTAAAATTGACTTAATTTGTCGAGACCTTCCCGAGGTGAACCATCAAAGGAAAGCTAATGAATAACTAAGCAAATGCTTAGAGTAGACTTTCTTAAGCCCATACAAATTCCAACTTTGTAGTTTCAATTTAATCAATTAAACATGCAAATCAATTCATTTTGGAGTAGCCACTAATGTATTACAAAATTAATTAGAAACTCAAGTATAATGTGAAGAAATATTTTACTTTTATGAATTAGAGATTTATGGATAGGGGGACTTGATCACACTATATAAATCTAGCGTCCTTTTGCTACCTTTTTTTTCCTTATCTCAAAAAAGATTTGCAAGCAATCTTGGTAAGCTTTAATCATAAATCACTAACGCTCAACAATCAAATGCTACAAATAAATAACGAAATAATTTGAAAAACCTTGATGCGCTAAGCAGATCAAAAGCAAAGCTCCATTATCGTCCAATGCAAAAAGCATTCTGCAAGATGTTGACTACAAAATAGACAATGATGAAAGTATGCAATGCTAATTAATTATTTTTTGGGGATTTTTCTTGTTAACATCTAAGCATGACTCAGATCAAATGCTATGACTATATGAGTTTTAATCTTCCATGCATTAATGAACTATATAGAATTCTAAAATGTAAAAATAACCCTATTATTAATAATTCTAATGATATAGATATAACCTATGTGCAATTCTAAGAACATGATTTAGTTTAACTATAAATTAACCCTATTAATTAAACTACGTGAGATATTTTTGTATTTTCATTTTTCTTAGAAATAAAACACTAAACTCTAGGGCACTAACATGACCAAATGACTTTTATTAAAAGATGACCCAGCAATGCAATCTAATTATTGGTATTTTTTAGGAGAGACTTCTAGAAGTAATGAGTGCCCTAGCTATGGCAAACTCAGAGATGGGAACGAGGAGCGATGCTGCACAAGCATTAGAAGGTGAGTGCCATGTGCTCCTGAGCATTAGGAGATTGAACCTCGAAGTCAAAGTGGTAAAGCGGAAGGATGAATGAAGAAGCCAACGACGTCTCTGCGTCAAATCTTGAGTACTACCCGACAATCATACGATGGACTTACACTTGTGAATGTGCAACGGCATTCGGTGCTCAGTAGGTGTTTGTGAATATTGCTGGTGAACTATGGAAGTGAATACCGGTAGGATGGTCAGCCTAAACACTGCCAACTACAGATCATGGAAAGGCAAGATGCTTGATTTTCTTTATTGCCAGGAAATGCATGGTCCCATAGAGAGTGACAAGACTATTAAGCCTGATTACACTGATCAACTATGGTAGTTGCTAAATAGGCGATGTGCAGCTTTCATTTGATAATGGTTGGATGGCAATGTTTGTCGCCATGTGGAGAATGAAACTTCATCAAAAACACTACGGAAGAAACTAGAAGAGTCGTATGAGAGGAAATCAGCATTTATTAAATCAAGAAGCTTGTCCCTTTGAAATATCAAGAGGGGCACTCCAATGGCGGATCACTTGAATGAGTTGTGAAGCATGATAAATGAACTTGTTACTGTGGAGACGGCGTTTGATGATGAGCTACAAGTGTTGTTCCTCCTAAGTGTGGTTCCAGATAGTTATGGTATATCGGTGACAAATCTTAGATGTCAGCACCTAAAGGAAAAATCAAGTTGGATGCAGCGAAATCTAGGTTGCTTGAGTACGAGACTCTGGAAGAAAAGTGTGGACTCCCCTTAACCACATCTAGCCTATGAGCATAGAGGAAGGAATAAATCTCGAGACTCCTACAATCTTGCATCATGATAGATGCAAGGCATAAAATTGTAATATTTGTGGTAAGCCTGGTCAGATGAAGAAAGATTATCGATCCTTAAGAGGAAGAAGAACGTAAAAGTAGACGCCAAGCAAGACAAGAATGACATAACAGCGGTAACTCGTTGGTTCCGCTGAAGAGCTGTTTCTTTGTTCTACTTGTGATGATCATTGAGTTGCTGTTGCAAACCAGGAGTTTGAAAAGAGTCAAAATGCATATTTGAAATATGCCATGGATTGGGTCATAGGTAGCGGTACCTCATGTCATGCATCCCATTTGTTGATATCTTTCTAAAGATGGGTAATTAGGACTTTGCAAAAAATTGTGGGGATGGGTGATTTTGTCTTCAAAGTAGCTTGGGCAACAAACTGATGCTCAAGCATGTGAGGCATATTCCGCACCTTCGTTTGAACTTGAGTTTCACCAGCAGATTAGATGATAGACGAATTGGAAAGTTGGTTCAAGTGTTGGAATTAGAAACTTGTCAGGAAATCGCTCATTCTAGCAAGGAGGGGGAAGTGATGTGCTCTTTTCTGCATACGAGCTGAGGTGTGCAAGGACCAAATTCATGTCATGGGGAAGGACCGATACCTGATCTATGGCATATGAGACTCGACCGTATGAGCAAGAAAAGCTTCCTAACTTGCAAAGAAGGAAAATTACTATGTTAGTCGAAAGTCACTAGTAATAGGATCTCCAACTTTACAAGAAAATAAGAAAACAAGCTATTATTTGAGGAAAATTACAAGTAGAAAAAGAAAGGTGCGATGAGTGAAGCAGACAAATCACAATAGCTATAAAATTATCATCATTGGAAGAACGTTACAATGTGCAACTGAAAATTAGGATCAATGATAAATAAAAGAAAGAAACTTGCACATTTTACATGGAAATAATGATAATAGTCACTAATGAATCATAATGTATATGGAAGTTGCTTTGAAGAAACAAAACTGCCGCAACTTCAATAACTGTAAGTATTTCATTGTTCGCAAGTAACATGCCATTTGGATTCATATAATTTTTGTTGATAATCGATGAAAAATCAATTGACTTGTTTACTTATTTAGTTAGATGTTTCTTAGGTGATGGTAAATTTGGTTACATCACTTCAACGTTAGGCTTGAGTGCTAATCTTGTACTCTGTGACCGTAGCTCTGTATGAATGCTGTTAAATTGCTAGCTTGTTGCAGCAAAGTGGCATCGGTGCCTACCTGCTAATAAATGGAGTCTCTGACGTGAACAAAAAAATGTTGCTTCATAGATCGAACCGTCCAATAGCTTTCGGAGCCAAACAAAATAGTCATTCAGATTAGCCGGTTCACTTGATGTTGCTTCTACTAGGTTGTGCGGATGGATGACAGAGGTAAAATTGCCCCCTAGGGCATTATATGAAAATTGTCTAATGGGTGTATAAGTACACGTGTTCTTTCATATGCCTTTTCTCCTCCGGACGTTTTCGAAAATATTTTTGCCAAAGAATTTTTTTATTTTTTTATTTTGGAGGATAATTTCTGCCGAAGTTGTCCCGCTGGAAATATTTTGCGATGATAACTTCGCTGGTGAAGAAGTAAGTCTAATCGTCATGGCGTTTTTGCTTTCTTTTTCGGGCTCCCAAAGGCATGAACATCTCGATTACCTCTCCAATTCCTTCGATCGGAAACAAAACATGTCCGCGTGATTCGCATTACTCTCCTCCGTGCAGCAGCCACTGAACTATAGTGACGAACATGGAGGTCCACTTGATTTTCCAAAGCATTCGGAGTTGAATTTGTACGCCGATCGCACGCAACGTAAAAAACAACTCTTTCAATCTTCTGCCACTACCTCCATTTGCCTTTAGGTACTTGAACGACCACCTTTTTATTACCGGAGATTGGTTTGTTGTTATGTTCCACACCAACCGTTTGTCGAAATTCCTGAGTCGCTTCATTCTCGAAAACCCCATTTTTTGTTGCTCTTTTTGGGTCCCAGTTTTCACCAACAGACCTTTGTTTCGATCTCTTTGAAGCATTGTCTTTTGCCCCCTTTTTTTTTATGTGGGGAGGGGGAGGGGGGTGGTGTGTGTTTGGAGTTTTACATCCAATATGTCGAGAGTGTCCTGCAGGAGAACAACTATGGCGGGCGATTATATCTCCATGGAAAGTAACAAGTTTTGTTTTTTGGTCGAAAATAAGGCCATTCATTCATTCACCAAGAAAAACCAGAACATAACATAGAAAAGCTTCTGACAAAGGCTATTCCAAAGAGGCCCCGGTGGTACTTGAATGACCACCTTCTTATTACCGGAGATTTTATATATATGTTCCACACCAATTGTTTGTCGAAAATTCCTGATTATCTTCGTTCTCAAAAACCCAGTTTGTGTTGCTCTTTCAGGGTCCCAGCTTTCACCAACAGACCTTTGTTTCAATCTCTTTGAAGCATTGTCTTGTGATATCTCTTGGCTTTTATATTAGGGTCTTTACATCCAATATGTTGAGAGTGTCCTATAGGAGAACAACTATGGCAAGTGATGATATCTCCATGGTAAGTAGCAAGTTGAAACGTCGGAAGATGGACAGAGATGACGGACATGATGCAATTAGTAATCTGCCAGACTCGGTGCTCCTCCATGTACTGCGCTTCCTGCCCACGAGAGACAGCTATGAGGACTGTGATGGTGCCGAGGTTCTGTTACCTCTGGACTTCTACCCGCCACTTATCTTTTGATCACCGTGCTTACCATAACTGCAAGGAGGAGGACCCTGCTTTTGAAGTGATAACAGATTTGCAAATTTTACCGACCATGTGCTAACTCTGCACAAGAGCCCCACAATTGAACCGTTCCGTCTTAATTTATAGTATGTGGCTAAGGTGGACCCCTCTGATCCCGAATATGAGGATTATGTAACTACAGAGAGAAGGTCGAACAAACTCGATACATGGATTCGTTTTGCAGCAAGGAAAAAGGTTAAGTTTTTACGGTGTGCTAGGGAGTTCCCACATAATCTTTACGTGCTGCCCAGCATGGTTCTTAGGTGTAGCTGCTTAGTAGAGTTGAAGCTGGCTTTCTGCAAGGTCTGCTGGTGGTGGGATGGGTCCAACTCCAACTAAGGTCGCTTAGAAAATTGTTTATGAAGAAAATTGACTTACCTGACAACAAAATGGCTGACATACTATCTGGTAGCCTGTTGCTGAAACAATTGTCTCTCAAAGATTGTTATGGCCTCCACGAGCCCTAATTCTGTCGTGGCCCATCTATTGAAGAGTTAAATATAAATAAATGCCGCGGTTTGAATAAGCCTGATCTTACACGATCAGATATAAAACATTTAACCATTGATCACTGTGGGCATCTGGAGCTAGTTTGTCCTAATGTGAATATTCTGGATATTGCTGGGGTGTCTAGATCATGTCAAGGTGACTGATATGTTATCACTGGTTGATACATCCCTCTGCCTCAGTGATTATAAAATATATCCGCCTGGAGAATATTGTGAGGTCAGACTGCTGCTGGAAAAGCTCAGCTGTAGTACTTATTTTATGCCATGCGATTGGTGCATACTGGTATGGTTTCTCTGCTGTTGCTCTGACCTATTTTGTCTTGCTTTGAGGTACTTTTGAATGATTTGGGTGCTGATCCTTCAGGTAAGGAGTATTACCATTTGTTTGATACAATATCTTCACATTTCAACTGTCCTAAATTTGTAGAATGGAAGTTGGGTAAACTGATTTTGGATGGGTCTTACTTGAAATGGACAGTGGCTGTGCAGTTTCTCTGCTTTGGCTTCTTTGTTCTGTTGCTTTGCTTCAGTTCATCGGGTAATGTCCCAGATGAAGAGTAAACGAAAATATTATTTACTCAGGCTGGGTTCTTTTATTTACGCCAACCTAAACTTTTATAAGGTGGCCTTCCTTGCATCTGCTGGCCTATGAACTTGGAGCAATTGTAAAAACTACAGTTTATTAGGTGTCTGTCTTCCTTGTGTCCCCGTCTGTTTTCAATTTTAATGTGACATCTATCACTATTTTAAATGTGCATGTCCATGCTCTTGTGATTTGTCTTTCTAATATTCTACATAATCTGATGAATTTCCTGACAAGACTCTGAATTCAACGGTATCATACTAATTCATTTCAGTCAGTCCATACATACACGTGCTCTTGAGCATCCACAGTGTATGTCCTGTACTAATTCTCATTTAATGTCGGTCCAATTAATTCTTTTTAAATTAGGTATTAACTATGTGGGAGTTGACAAATCAGCCATGCCCATCTTTTGCCTGGAAACATGTGACACTACAAATGCTTCTGAGAAAGCAGTACGTCCCTGGCATTTGTAGCATGTTGAGGAACTCTCATTTTCTTGAGACACTCGCTATCTATGTTTATCCTGGAAGAGATGACAATAAAGCCAAGGTATAAATGCTCGAACTGTAAAATTTTACTGGAATTGTCAAATTTGGAAGTGACGGAGATTAAAAAGTTGCTTTAAATTTCTAGCTTGCTGAAGCAGGGTGTAAGCTTGCATTTGAGTTCAATGGCTTTAGTTACTGGAGTTCAGTGGGCAGCACATTTCCTTGTTTGGAGGACCAGCTTAAGCATGTTAAGATATATGGTCATGTACTGGAGCCTGAGGTCATCGAGCTCATTGAATTTCTACTCAAGAATGCACAGGTCCTGGAGAAAATGGAGATTTCTACCGAGAAGACTGCAGTGAACAAGTAGCAGGTACATGTTCTCCAGAGACATTGGTCGTCCATCAAAGGATTATTGGACACCGGATGCGCTGCTAGAGTTTTCACAGAAGTTGTTAAGTTTCCCAAGGGCCTCAACACGTGCAGTATTACACCCGGGTTAGAAACTGGTATTGGAATTGTATTCAACCCTTTCTTTTGGACAACCCTCGATGTTTCCATATCAGGCATCTAACATCTGGTAGAGTTTACAAAAGTAGTAGGTCTTTATGATGAATTCGCCCTTTTGCCTCAGATCTACGAATTCGCCACATTCACGACTCAGCACAGGCAGTTGACGTGCCCTTTTTAAAATTAAAAAAAAAAAATGTTTCTCATAACAGCTTTTCTTTTCATATTCCCAGCTCTTGCAAATAGTTTGGCTAAAATTTTTGCAGTATATATTTACTTGAACAATCTATTGACACCAGCTATAAGCTGTTCGTTAGTAGCCTTCGCTCTTACGGCTGCTGTCTCTCTCTTGTTTTTTCATTTTAGTGGGTGCCATTTTTTTTGTTGTCTCACTTTTCAGTTTTACCTACCATTTCCTTATCTTGAAACTAAGTCGACGCAGTTCAAGATTCTCGAGTGCTGCCCCCGAATGATTAGTATATCGACATCAATATCAATACAATCCTAATCTACAGTGCACCATAAAATATTGAGTTGTGCAGTCCTCCAAGTTCGTATCTTTTCTTAATGTCTACCCAAAAATTGCTATTATATGTGCTCCTCTTGCTAATTAACAAGAACATTTTGTCCCTTATTAAACGCGTGAGAGTTCCTTTTTCTTTATAAATAACATGAGTATCCAACTTTGTATCTTAAGGTAGTTTGGTGATCAATCCCCTATACCCCTAATACTGTGAACTGCGTGAAATCAGTCCAACTCTGTATCTACTTCATCCCCTCTTGACATAGTTTTCCGAGGAGACTTTTCATGGTAACATGTTGGTAGAGCATCGATCGGTATACACACTTCCTTTGCCCCAATTCCACGATAATAAGTGGTGTTCTAATATGAGATTTTACAAAATGAGCACTCCCACATTGTTTTCTGGAAACCTGACAGGAACAATGCCAAATTTGATGAAAGTGCAACTGATTGGAATTTGATTTCTGAACCAAATAGAGAGTTTTAACTTGATCGGGCCGTCTCGATTCGGTTAAACATTTGAACAGAACTTTTCCCACTTGATGTATTTCATCGTAGTCCGAGTTGCTTCTTCACACTCCTCTACTTACTTTCCTTGAATTGGTAATCACAATATCATGGGAGCTCACGTATCAGCCATGTCCATCTTTAAGGCTTCAATTGCTTTTGAGCAAAGTGACACATCTCTGGTATTTCTAGCTTGTATGAGAATTCTTATTGTCTTGAGACCCTCACTATTTATGCTCATCCCGGATCTCATTGTATATTTATGTATGAATTTCCATTCAATATATCATGAGTGCTGGTGATGAAAGAACGGCTTGCATTCAAATTTCAGCTCGCTAAAACAAGCTGGATGCAAGCACATGACATCGACGGTGAAAACCAGTGCCTCAACCAATAGCTTAAGCAAGTAAAGATTTAGGGATATGTCATTGAGCTCATCTAGTTTCTACTTGAGAATGCACTATTCTTGGAGAAGATGGAGAAAATAGTAATTTAAGTTTCTAAAATAGTTGAAAAAAATGAAATACAATTAAATTGTGAAAGCTACAGAATCTTTTCAATTAAGTTAAATTAAAGTTAATAACAATTTATGCTCTTTTTAAATTAAGTTAAATTGTGAAAGCTACAGGGAAGCTCCATACATGGAGGTTCTACAATGAGTGCTCTCAGGCCAGGATCACCAGGACAGAGGCATCATGAGGCAGCAGACATTCAGCTTTGCACCGAGAAAGTATGGGCGATGTTGGCTGTTGTTTTTCGCTCCAGTTAGACTTTTCAGGTCGACAGATAAAATTAATTTCCGTGTCTTCGTAGATGAGATGGGTTATTGCCATCTAAGAATCCCACTAAGGCTGCTGTTGACGAAGCACAATTCGTCGAGTTTTAACCAGCTTTCTATTGCTATAGGACTCAAGCTGCATATTTAGTGCTTGTCCAGGTGAATGCTGATTGGGTTTCCGTTGGTAAGTTCTCAGCTCGGTTCAATAACAATTAGAGCATGTTAGTTCGGCCAATGCCGAGGGGTGCATATATCTCTGGTGGTGTTCTACGAGTCTCCAAATGGGGTGCCTCCAAAAAGACCATCTAGTTTGCTGCGATTGCTGAATGAGATACAGGTTGATCTTGTATGCTATGAGTTGATTCTCACGCGTAGAATGGACTTTAGAAAGAAAGCATCTCTCCACGTGATTTGTCATTTAATAGTCTCATGGGGGTGGTTTTTGATTTTCTTCTTGATATCTATTTATCTGTTATAGCCAATTCCGAGTTCCAGCTTTTGCTTCTAACTCTTGATTGTTTCTGAGTGTCAAGCAATATACTGAATGAAAAGCCATAAGTAGAAGTAGGAAGTAAAAAGGAGTGGGTGGCGAAATGAGTGTTGTTTGTAATGTCATGTAGTGCATAATAGCGCTAGTACTTGAAAAGCATTTGGTGACATTACTTAGAACATCTGTCTAACACTTAATGTAACAGTATTTGCTTGTCATTTGGGTTTTTGAAACCTAAGTTTGGCTCGACCATCAACGAATTCTTTGCCAGGGTCTGCCTTGTCACTTATACTTTGCTTTGGAATTCCATAAGAGGGAAAATGCTGATAAAATGGAGATGAGATGGATGATCTTCTGATATTAGTTGTCTTGGAGGTGTTGCTTGAAAAGTACTCAATCCAAGGAAACCAAGAATGGGTAGTGAAGCGCGATTTTTTCAACTAAAGGTAGGCTGACTTTGTATCTTGCTACTTCTATTAACTATCATTGCATCGGTAGTCATGGATGGTGTATGCAATACACACTCACATACTATGAGCTTCATCTTTATGTCTTTGGATATCTTGACATAAATTTGTGTAGACACCCCATCAGGTGAAAGGCTGTCTTGTTCTTTTTCATGGTACCTTCCGGCTACAGATTTCCATTATTCTTCTTGAGACCTTTCACGTTTGATGCGAGAGAACTATGTTAGGTTTATTGAAGAAAAGCAGCTTTAAATGAGGTGTCTGACACCTGTGTGGTCCATCTTTGTTCGAGTAGTGACTTATCTTAACATTTCATTTTTGAGGAATATTGCACTTAAAAGCAGTTATGAAGATGGAAATCAAAAATATTGTAACTTTAAATGATGTACGTCTTTTGGAAGTTGAGACAACTTTGATTTCATGGATAGGATTGACAGGGAACATATTGCATGTTGTGCTTATCTTAGATTGAGCTATTTAGGCAACATTATTCAATTGATCTCTTCCATTTAGGGGACAAGTTTAGTATGATACTTCTTTTGAATGAGCATCGAGTGTTGGAGCTGCATTGAACACTACCCAGATGCTTTCCTTGCCATGATGATTTTCTCTTTTTCCCCTCTTTGAAGCCAATTATCCCACCTCAAGTCACAATTTCCAGGCATAAAGTCAGAGAGAAGGGGCAGCTGAAGACTGGTCATAATTTCACAGTGCCAGGTCACTGGAAAGTATTGGTCGAGTGATGCTAATGGCACAGCTAAGATGATTTACACATGGTACACTAGAACTATGTGTCAGATTTGAAGTGAATTTGAGATTCAGGCAGGGAAGAATCTGCAACTTGATGAGTCAGCACATGCCTTATGATTACTACATCTGCCTATAAAAACACTAGCAATATCTCGTGTTATACATTTTTTCCCTTGTCTATGTTAAATCTTTCCATGGAATATAACAAAATTTTTTGTAATGTCAATAGCAGCATTGCTTGCATGCAGGAAAATTTTCTCATCATTTGATACCAAAGGCTGCTTTTAAGGACTACTCCCATGTGGGTGCATTAATTTCGGAGGTATGCTCTGATGAGAAGCTTTAGTTATTGTGTGGTAGAGACAATTGCAAATTCAATTATTCTGTGTAAATATTGTTATTGTGCCTTCCAAGTTAGCCACCGTTTGAGATGGTTTATCCATCTCTCAAGATTAACGTATATCTTCAACTCCTGCATACTTCACTTTACAGCAGCCATTCTCACAACTTTACTGAACTATTGGAACTGCGTGTGCATGGGCCGTTTCTGTTTCTTTCTTTTTTTTCTTTTTTTTCGGGGTCGGGGGGGGGGGGTTGGTTCTGGTTGATATGTTCATGCATGCACACCTTTTTGGAGAAATATAACATTGCATGCAACCATGATGTTATTGATGAATTGACCGGTACATATACGGATTTCTAGTGCAAGGGAGACAGACAGAAGATATGAAAAGTTGTCTGTCAAGAAAGATTCCAGCACATTGACAGGTCAGATATTTGTTGACACTGCTGTCTATTGAAGGAATTGATGCTGTTCTTTGGCTCTATCATCCAAGGGAGGCAAGAGTTCTGTCCTTCTGCCGATTGGGCTTTTCAAATGCAAGGACATGGTACGTTACTCCTTGTAATTGAGGTCTAGAGACTCATGAAACATCTTTGGAACATGGCTGTGATGAACTGTTCCTAGTTCGCTCAAAATGTTCCTCAAAACTACTAGCAAAGGGTTCTTTTATGCCTTTCTATCATTTGAGAAGGTTAGATTAACACATGAAAAAATGTGCATATGCACACTGAGAAGAGAATTTATTGTGATAGTGCTTGAAACAGTTGTGACTCTCTATCCCAGTTGCTCCTTAAAGGTTCATGTGCTCATTGATGCTCAAAATGAGCTTACTCTCTCCTGGCAGCATGAGGAAGACATGATCATGGCTTCTTTGATCTACATTGTGGATTTTGATTGTCACAAGCTCCTAGCCTGCAAATGGAGTTAGATTGTGGAAAGAAACTTCAGTTTGATACAGAGGTAGTTACAAATTTGAATCAGTTCTTGTATTTGGATCTCTTCATGAACTGTATTCATATGATTTGCTGTACATTTTATTATCAGCAAAAAAATTATTTATCTTGAGTTGGTGGAGCTAATTTCAGGAAACATCTTTGCATAGTGGACTAGTGTGCTAGAATTCTGTGTGGTCTCTCATGTGATGGGACCTTTTCTCCCCTACGCAGGTTAATATTGATTTGGGAAGGTACTGTCTTGCTTCGCAAGAACTTAATTTCAACTCTTTCATTAGTGATAGTTCGGTGAATTACTTCACTCAAAAGTCGCCTTTCCCAATGTTGGATAAATTCATAGAATCTGTAGCCTCAATTGGAACTGTATCAGGTGATCGCTGTAGTTTTATTTTTAGATAAATAGAGAGTGATGAATCATTTCAGTTATTCATAGAATTCTACCTGAAACTGTGTAGGATATTAAAGTTAGTGACCTGAAAGAATTTTAATGGGACTGATATGTCTTATTTGAAAAGAAGCTATTGATTGGCACTTTCCCCTTTCATGTGGAGTAGTAAGCCCTATCGTTTCTTCTTCTTTTCCCCTGTAATGCTGATGAATCTGTCACAGTATAGGTAAAATTCCAAGCTGGTACTGGTTCTCACGGCATGAACTCATGGTTTCTAGTATGTCAAGGAACAGGTTCTGTGAGCCTATAGGCACAGAGCAAAGAGCATTCATGGATTATGCTGTCTTTTCAATGGGAAATTTGTGTTGAATCGTACTCTGAGTCTTACCTTTAGTAAAGACACCAGCTTATTTTCTTCCCCATTTTGACTGGCTTAGTTATCTATGTTGCTGACCTAATTCGGGCTGTATATTACCAGTAACGTCATGATCTTGATTGCAAAGATACAGAAAATTTCTGCCCAACATTTATCCATTTGAAACCTTTTCTCTTTTGTGTGTGAAAATGAAGGTAAAGTGAGCTTAGTAATAGCCCAGCTTACTGCTCTCCGCTGCGTCTGATCCCGGAGGATATTGTGCCCGATTTATCAGTATTCTTTGATTCTGGCAAATCCTCCTGATATAACTAATAACGCGGTAGACATTGATGTGGTTGACATTGATGAAAACACGACAAATTGCTCCCCTGTGGATGCTTGGTGGCTTGAACCCATATGAGTCGCAAATGCTATAGAAAACCAACAGGTCATGGAGTACGACCACAAGGCAAGTCATCCACTTTACTTATTTGTGCAAAAATCTTTTAGGATGTTTCGACAGGTCATGGAAGACGAGGACAGGTGGGTAGACGTAGAAATTAATACACCTTAGGTTGAGTTCTGAGCTTGAGCTCAACCATTCAAACGGGGCTCATAGTTGCAATAATTTGGGAGGAAAGTCGGTCCTGCTTAATTCTTCAGCTTGCAGACTTGAACAAGGGTAGCACTTCATGGGTCCTTTCAATTCAATCACATCAGGAAAAGAGCAACAGACTGAAAGAAATTGCCGAGAAGATGTGATTATCAACCAAAGTATTCTGAGCTCCGATGTTTGGTTTGAAAATTACTTTTGCTTCGCTGTCGGTTCTTCAGAAGAGCTATGTTATTCAAGACGAAACATCAGGTCGCGACTGCTCACAGATGGCAAGAGTTTCATTTTAAGGAAAATTCAAGGTTGATTAAGCCACGAAAGTAGGAACTTTAAGATTTTTCATTTCAGAAACCTCTGTTCTTGCTCACTACTTCGGGTTCACTTCATGCGATGATAATTGGTTTGAGCGGAAGCTCTTACTTGTTGGAAATTGGTGATCCATTTTCAACAAAATCTAGAAATCACTAGCTTAATGGAGAAGGAATGAGTCGGCAACATGCACGTGCAAGAAAAGAAAGATGAAGAGTCCAAGTTGAACTTGAAGACTCTGTGAAGAAACATCAAATAAAATACTAGAATGATCAAGAGAAGTCTACGTGCATGGAAATATTG
This sequence comes from Eucalyptus leucophloia subsp. euroa, assembly GCA_017140325.1. Lineage (NCBI taxonomy): Eukaryota > Viridiplantae > Streptophyta > Magnoliopsida > Myrtales > Myrtaceae > Eucalyptus > Eucalyptus leucophloia. The sequence goes on from CM029470.1 coordinate 12,044,042, forward strand.
CATATAAGTCAACAATGGCTGCTTAACCATGAAGAAAGAAGGATCAAGAGTACGTGGGCAGCAAGGAGGTCAAGCTAAAGAAGCAAAGAAAAGTCAACAAAAGTGGCTGGGAGTTGGAGAGAATAGAAAAATGCAGAAAAATGGAGAAGAGACCAGAAGATGCGGAAGAAGCCGCACAAACCGGAGATAAAAAACCAACTTGTAATATTATATTATTTTTTGTACTAATGTCAGTGGAGTATGGCGGTGAATTCACGCCTATAAATGGGCTTGGAAGTTGATCATTCGTGCGTGTGAGGGGAAACCCTCCACCGTGTGTGAGGTCCACCTTGTGTGGGAAAATCCTCCACCGTGAGAGGTCTTAGACCTCCACTGTACAACTATTAAATTACTTTGTTCAACTAATAAAAATATTTTTTTCATATTTCATGTCCTATATCCTTTAAATTATCCTATTTTGTCCCTTGTTCATTCTTCACAAAATATACCATACACTTGCACACATCACAAACCAAAAACCATTATCAATACCAAAACCATGCTTCCGCGCACATTTAAATTCTAACATTACTATTTAAGTTTTTCCATTTTGTGCCATATTTAATTAGGTGCCTTGATGCTTTTATCATGGCACTTATTTTAGGTACAAAGCAAAGTTCTCCAATTAGTGGTACATTTTCGCCCTTGCACCTCACGAATTTGTTCTTTCTTTGAGGTTGATGGCTACAATAACCATTTTGTATAAACTCATTCAGGTTGCTGCATCTGTTTTGGTATAGCATCCCGTCCAATGCAAAAAATATTTTAAGAATAGGTAGAATGTATTCTAATGGAAACAACATGTATGATCTAATTCCTTTGTACGTATACCATTAATTGCGATTTAGGCGTTCTCAGTACATAGGGCCCAATAGTCAACCGAGACACTGGACAACATAAATTATGGCCTAAAGACAGGCGTTCACAAATATGAGGACTGGTAATAATGCAGTCAATACATCGTACCCTAATCCAACAATGAACAGTAATAGAAGTGGTAAGATGAGTGGTATATTAGAAAAATGAGCATAACATGAATCGCAATTCACAACACGAGCAAAACTCACAAACATGCACAAAAGTACAACATACTCAAAAGCGCACAGAGATAAACTCCAATCTTATTCTCTTTGAAACTTTGTTTCTTCAATGAAACCAGTGTTCTTTCGAGAAAGATTCTCACACTAACGTGGCCATGGCAGGGTGCCTTGAGGGAATTTTCAGGTTGTTATTAGTGTGAAACTGGACTGCAGCTCATAGTCTACCTAAGCTCAGCTAATCTGGCGCGTCAACATTTTATATTAATTCTCTTAAAAAAGTACCAAATACTATCCTGCTATTATAAAAATAATGGATAATTGCATAAATGGTTCATAAACTGAGCCTCAATATGAAATATGATCTCTTCTCTTTAAATTTATTCAATGTGATTCTTGAAGCACAATGCGCAATTTCCTTACGAAGTCAAGGACCGTTGATCTTGCCCACATAGGTGCAATTATGAGGTGAAACTTGAATGACCTTGGATAAAGTACAACGATTAGTTGTCTACCCAGTTCTTCGTCAAATCATTGGCTTTTCTTAACCTGAAAAGAGAAACACTCGTTAGAGGGTGATAATAATAACAAATAAATTAAGAGAATATCAATTGAAATGAAACGAAGAGATAAGCGCAAAAATCTTAATAATTGACTAATCAATTAAGGGTTGGATGATTCGTAGAACAATACAATTGAGGTAGTTTGTTGGTTATTCAATGATAATAGTATGACTCAAAAATAGAGAAAAACGATGTTGACAAAATTTATATTCTATCCATGAAGTAGGGTCCAATAAATTTAATGTGGTTACGCAATGTGTTTAGTTTTAAAGCAAAGAAAAAAAAAATGCAAATCACGTGGTAAACATACCATCCAAAAGCAAACATAATCTAAATTGCTATTGAAAAGTTAGATAAATGTGTCTATTCAATCATACTATTTAAAGAAGAGGTGTCTACATTTGGGTTCGAGCGCATGTCACCCTCAAGTGGTGCCCTCCTCAGCTCTATGACCTTGTCCGACGACAGCACCCTTCTCAGCCCCTCCACATCCCCCTGCAGCACCGCCACCATCAGTGCCCCCACCTGGTTGTCGCTTCACAGGTGATGCATCGTTAATCTCGTGCATGGAGGCAGTGAAAAGGGCAGTGATTGAGGGAAGGGCACTCAAAGTTGGTAGTTTATTTGTAAAATAAATAAGAGGTGTCGTGTATCACATTGAAAAAATACGTGGACTAAATTGGCATTAATTCTCAAATATAATTTTATTTTCATTTATTAAAATTTGAATTTATAATTATAATGAAACCAATGTGTCCTATTGAAACAACTTGATTATTCATAATAGAGTTACGCTTATTTTGTTATTATTTAATTTCGAATTTATTATTTTTCCTTAATGGTTATTAGGCACTCTCGCAACTTTTGAAAGGTTGTGTTTATTCAGACATAATTTCTTAATCTTTAGAAGGTTATATTTGTGCAAACATAACTTCTTCATCTTTGAAAGGTTGTATCGGTTCAAATATATTTATTCAACATTTCTATTGAATACTTTTCATAATTTTCAGTTATCATTTCTATGATATATAGTCATTGTTTTTAATTGTTTCCCTTTGAGAGTTCCTGGAAAAATACCATAATGACTATCTAGTATCCTTATACGAGACTTTGTTGTATCTGGAGGATTTTTGCCATTAATCATTAACAATATTGTGGGGGCAAATAATTCTTTAAAGAGAATGTTATCATACCTCAAAGATTGACTCCATTTTTCTTCCCATTGATTTTTCCCCAACATTCAGTGCATGTTCACTATGTGGAACATGAACCTGAGAGAAGAAAAAAGAAAGAAAGAAAAGAAAAGAAATCAAAATAAGTTATAGAATTTTTCACATTGATGTCATTTTGAGTGCAATCATACATATCGGATTGATGGTCATGCCACGTGGGATGGCTTGCGTTGACCGGAATTCTACATCAAATTTTTCCAATCTAAATTGGCTGACCAAATAACATTAGAAAATCATTAAAATATTTATGACTGTATGGGTCAAATTGAAAAGTTCATGACTAAATTGGGATCTGCACATTAGGTTTATGACTTTTTTGGTAATTTTTCTTACAAAAGCATATCTTCGTGAAAGTATACATTCTATTTTAAAAATAAGTAAAGCTATACCCTTTTCTTTTTTTTTTCTTTTTTCTTTTTGTGTCAAATACAAATACCATTTCATTCATTCAAAAACAATAACTACACGAGTGAAGTTAACAAGAATCAATACATGATAAATCCCAAAGAGGTGGGGGTTGCCTCGACATCCAATTGAAGGGGAGAGTCCCTTTTCGATGGGTTTTGGTAATTTAATTTGCGACTTGGTTAGTTTCCTGTGGGCAATGGGATAGGGGAACACCTTCTAATTGGGTTAGTAGTGCATTGCATTCCTCAAAGAGACATCTCAAAGCCCATGGGCTCAAACTCAGTTCAGCAGTGAATCTATCAATATACTGATTGTCAGATAGAACACATGTTAGACATGAATTAGTGATTCTAATCACGCATCAAAGAACAAAATTCAAGTGTTGATTAGAATCATATGCGGAAAAACATGATAAAAGATAAAACTGCCCTCCAGCTATTGTTCGAATTTGTGCTCGTCGGAAATTCACTGAAATTCGATGATATCATGGGCACACTTTACTAACATAATCCCCTCGCATATTGATGGTGTACTTTTGAATGAGAGGGTTCGCGTTAGATCTTATGATTGCTTTTACAAAATGAACGATCAAAGCGGTTATCAAATGAGTGGTTGCCACAAAGAGATAAGAAACGTGCAAAATCGCATGTGAAATAATTGTTACTTAAAAAGAGAAAATGTAAGTCAACCCCAACGGATACATTTTTATTTCAAAAAGTATATCCCTAAATGTGGGATCACATTATAGATAACAACACCCACATGCACCACAGATTCCTCCTTCAGCTCAGACGCCTCCCGCAACCAGAGCAATGCTTCCTTCATTGCAAAGGCTTTGATTTCGAGTGGAGAAAAATTTCATATGAATAAATGATAGGCGTAGAGAGATTATTTGTTAAGGATTTGGCAATAAATGCATCTGCTACCGTTTCATTTTTCATAACAAAAGTTCCATTTGATACTTAATAAAGGGTTCTCCTCTTTTCTCTCTTGTGTTGTGACATTTTCTTGTTCTATAATTTTTCCTTTGCATGTCCTTTAACGTTTTTTAACCTTTTTTAATTCTTCCGCGCAGAGCTCCCTCTTGCTTTTCACTGCGAAGCGAGTCAAAAAAGCTCAGTGAAGATTACCAATTTTCAAACCACTCGAGAGTATGAAATTCTGCAAAAACTTGTTGGCATTTTGCCACATCAGAGGCAGGTTAATTGATTAAAAGGTCAAATCCAACCATGGCTTTCTCTTCATCCCAAGTGCACTTCACTCGAAGTCCAAAAACTGAAAACACAGTTTTGATCGTGCAAATGCTACAATTATTCGAGCCCACGGAGGCCCCTTTTACCCGTCTTCGTCACTGTCAGTTCCAGACCCTAAATATCTTTGGACTAGTGCGTCTCTTTTGCAAATTGAGTTCCAGCTGTTCTTGTTCCAATTCTTCCAGGTTGGGCCGTGTGTTTCGTAAGAAAATACAGCATAAGAAAACCACTTAAAATGTTCTTTTTAAAAAAAATACGATGATTACATATACATAGTGGAACTTATATTTCTAGACTAAGCGTTCATGCCATAAATGAACGACACGTGTTAAGTGGCGATACTTGATATAGTGACGGTATGTTATTATTGGGGTTGCGGTCGCAATATGACTAGGAGTAATTAGGACTATGTACATCCATATTCATCTTTTCTATTTCTTTTTTTTTGTTTTCCTTGTGTCCCTTTCCTACGTTCTAGGACAATTGAAGACTAATCATTTACTCATTATTTGTTTCACATTCTTTCTATTTCCTTCGACATTACATTCATACGCGGAGGAAGAAGGGAGAGATGACTAACCCTAAATGATTGTAGAAAGTTACGATGAGGTAGGCTTGTTCGGTTTGGTTCTTTGCATATGTACAAGTTTTTCACAAAATATTTTGTGTGTCCGACATATTTTAATCAAGATGTCTTACCAATGACCTTGGGTAGTGTTTACAAGTAGTCATTAAAAGTTTTAGGAAAATATCATTCCTGAAATAATTGTCGATAATCTCGTGCATTACACAGGCTATTGATCTTATGTAAATTGATCGACAAGCCTTATCATAAACATACAATATATATATAAAGTAGAGATGTTGGAGTCCCTAAACTGTTACAAAATGTGTAATTAGGCCTTCAACTAATTTTCAATCAAACAAACTAGTCCCTGAATTGCCGCGGCTGCTGACTATGCAATCGGATGTTGTAGAGGGTGGTGAGTGAGGCATGGAGGCGGAAGAAGAAGATGATATTCACAGAGTGATTGACAGTCGTGAGGTCATGAGAGCTTGTGAAGGCATATGTTATCCCCATGAACACTGTTGATGGTGCATTTGTTTGGAAAGAGAAATAATAAGGGCTAGCCTATGGGGCCGTAAGTCCTAAAACTTGTCACAAAAGTGCAGTTGAATCTAAAAACTTGTCACAAAAATATAATTGAGTCCTAAAAATTTTAAAAAGTCCAATTGAATCCTAAAACTTCCAAAAAGTGCTAAAATTTGTCGTGAAAGTCCAACCAAAGTTTTAGGACTTTTAATGCATTTATCTCTAATTTTTTTTTTTTGTAAACTTAATAGGGGCCGGAGTTACCAATTTGAGATAGAGCTTTAATTAAAGTAGATGGACAAGACGTTGTACGTGCATCAAGGAGATTAATTGAGTTGTTTATCTGAATACCCCACATTATCGGAAAGAGAACTTCTGGAAAGTTTTCCCAATCCTTCTTCTAAAACAGAATTCCGTGATGAGATAGAGCGATTCTTTTACTTTGGTTACTCCTCCGCAGAGTTATAAAGTGACACCTCCTAGTCCTAAGTAGATAATTTTTAGGCTGACTGATATTTAATTTAACTTTCCATCACATGATTCTTAAAATGTCGGCACTTGGGTACATAAGAAAACCACATAACTGTAAATCCCATTCGACGCAGCTCTTCTAGTGTTCAGTTCTAGATCTGTCTTTGCAACTAATGATTGTGCCATATCATGACTATTTACTATATAAGGTTTTTGGGTGATTGCATAGACAATATACGAAGGTGATCAGGAGACAGAGAATGTTCCTGCAAATAGAAATATAGGAGGCGCGACTAGAGTTGCTTCAAGCTCAGGGAGGGAGTTCAGGAAATGGCACGACTTTCAGCTCAAGAAGCGGTTCACAAAATTCAAGATTCCAGCGTGCTTTAGAAGATCGTGAACGGAATCATCCACAACCACAGGAGTCATCAGAGGAGCAATTTTAGGACCAACTGCATCAGCTACCGCCATTCTGTCACTATGCATTTTATGACTAGCTGTTCTCTTTCTTGGTAAACATTGATTGTGCGGATGGCCACAGGTAACAAAAATTGATAGCAGCTCCATTTTGCTTAGGAAGCAATTTCCTCTCCCTTGCTAGTATTCTGAGGTTGTCGACTGCCTTTAGCAGCAGGCGTATCACGTGCCCCAAAAGAATCAAAACCATCAATATATCACGTGCATATGAATATATCGATTTGTATTTTTTTTTTTGCATTTTTAATATTATTAATGCGATATATTTATGGGAAATGCGACCCTGAATCAATGAGTTTGGACATAAATTGTCAAGTGGAAAAAAACATAATTTATTCAATGATATGCATCATATGAGCATCATTTATTAAACTTGCAGGTAATTATACATTCTTATATAAGGTGCATTTATTATCCTGTAAATCAATTAATTGAAAAACATTTTTTGAAAATTGATTTTTTTTTTTTTGGTGACCCAGGGAACCCCGTAAGCCGACAGCCAGCAAGCATACCCTGGGGAAGTGACTGCAGGACCCACCACCACAGTACTCCAAGTAAGAATCCCTAACGATGCCTCTGGGATTCGAACTCCTCCCCTTCGTGAGGGGGAGAGAGCCCCAAGCCAGCTGCGCCGCTGCGCCTCTGAAATATTAATGCATAGATTGTGGATAAAAACGAAAATATTTTCCACTGCCTAATATTTCTTGGCAATCAAACAATTATTTTAGGATAATTATTTTCCAAATCATTGATTTCCAGTGAAATAAAAACTCCCCCTATGGGAAATAAACTCCCCTAATTACAGTACTGAAATTCATTTACATGTTCCGGAATAATGAACTCAAGAATTTGAGCATAACGGAGGAAAAAATGAACCTCCCATGCAAACTGCAAGAACCCTGTTTGTTCAGCATTCCCAAGGAGCTTTGAGCCTCCAAAGCCCCTTGAGAAAAATATTAGACGTTTGGTTCAAATTTTTGAAGCTTCATTTGCCAAATGCTAGCATTTGGAATGCTAAAAGCCCAAAGCATGTCCCTACTTGTTTTGGGCTTTTAACATTTTCAGAATGCTAATATAAGGTTTAATGAGTTTTTTTTTTCTTTCCAATATTGTCCTCATTGATAATAATGTTTTCCTCTTTTGCCCTAAAAAAACGCTGTTCAGCGTCTTCTTCATTGGATTTGGACTTGTTGCTCTATCGCGAAGCTCAGCCGGTGGGTGGCGCTCACCGTGAGTGGCCAAATCAAGCCACTAGGGGCTAGATCTGGCCGCCGAGAAGCCTCGCCTCAGGTCGCACGACCTCAAGCAAGGGGCTTGAGGTCGGGCAACCTTGAGCGTCGCCCGGGTCGTGCGACCCAAGCGACGCCGCCCCCGGTTGCGTGGCCTTAGGCAACGTTGCCTAAGGCCGCGCAACCCGTGGCGTCGCCGAGGTTGGTGACCTTAGGCGAGCCACCCTCCATTGCCACCACCACCACCACCACCCTTGCCACTAGCTGCCTCCCCACCACCACTAGCACCACTGTCAACGCACTTCCCCCATGATTTTCCCCTCTGCACACAGCTGCATCTCCTCATCCCTTTTTTCTTTTCTTTTCTTTTCTTTTTTTCCTTTTTCTTTTCACCTTAAAGTTGCTTTGCAAAATATACACAAAAAATGAGTATGCAAACACTCTTACTTTCACAAAATGCCCATTCATTCAAAGATACTTGAGGAAATGTAAAGTGATTTCCCCAAATTTGAACCAAACGGGGCCCGAAAAGTTGCTTGAGTGACAACAAGTCTCATCATCTTAGCATAGGATTCTTGGAAGTGAAAATTGTGCCTTGGGTTCTTTATCTCTAAAGTTGCGTATTATTTGTGCTCTTGAAAAGCACTCTTGGAGACTTTATTTAAAGCAAATGTAAAGATAGAGGAGCAAGTCTCGGCTACATTGGTGCATGCGAGCCCAACTCATATGCAATGTCAAATCAAGCGGGTCCTACATAGAGTTCATCTTCTCTGACGGTGCATGCTAATTGGCCTCACATATACCAACCAAGAATTTTTTCCAGTAAAGAGGATTGTTATTGATATGCATCATTAGGTAAACCACTCGAGGAAAGCGTGTGGCATCCCAAAATTTCATAATAACCCCTAGATATACCATGAACCATGAATAGGTGATGGGAGTGTTATTGATTTATGTTATGGACTTTAGACCAAAGAATTTTAATAGATTAATGCCGAGTATTTTAATGGAGAATTATTTGGGTAGAAATACATCTTATGTTAATGGATGATCAAGGTTGGTGCTATAGGACAATTTGATAAAGAAGACTTTGTTCTTGACTATGCACTTTATAGATTTGATTTTATGGATTAATGTCACAAAGTTTTTTGGCCATGTTATTATGCAATTAGGTATTTATTTAAATGAGGATTAAGATGGATTATCAAAAATAAATATGGGCCGTTTAAGCTTGGACTTTGGGCCCAAGTGTGTTGGGCCTAAAGCAGGCCAAGAGGCCCAAACCGTCGGCCCATGAAGGAGAACCGGATGGAGGCCACGCCACCTCCTCCATTTGTCCTCTTGATGCAGCCACTTGTCTCCTTGTTGAAGCCACTTGTCCTCCTCTTGGAGCCAAGTGTCTCATGCATGCAAAACCTAATGATTACAAGCAAATAAGAGAATAAAAGGAAAAGGGGGAGGGGGAATTTTGACCAGAGAGAGAAAGAGAGAGCGTACCGTCCAAAGAGAGGAAGACAAAAAGAGAGGAAGAGAGGAAGAGGAGATGCCGTCAAGCCCGCCTAGTCCCGCCGTCGTTCTTGCTGTGTTTTCCTTTGATTTGAGGCAAGTGAAGTCCTAAAACGTACTCTTTGCATTGCTGTGTGTATGTGTAGTAGATGGTAAGTCTTGGTTGTGGTAGATGGGATGAGATTTCGGAGCTTTGAAGAGATATTCGTTGGTCATGCATGCTGATTTCGGAAAGACCAGTCCGACCGTCTGTGAGTTTGTGTGTTGCATGTGACCTTTTAGTCAGAATCTTGCTTTTATTTCTTCACCAAAGTTGTAGAGAACATCTTGAAGTATAACATACTAAAATTTGAGACAAAATGGACAAGTACGGAGGGGTGAAACCCTTTTTCTACGAAAACATTAGATCTGGAAACTGTTTTGTTAACTTCTTGGTGATTTCGTGTGTTGCATGTGACTTTTTAGTTGGAATTTCATTTTGACCTCTTCATTAAAGTTGTAGAGAACATCTTGAAGTATAACATACTGAAATTTTAGATAAAAATAACAAGTATTTCTTGGTGAAACGATTTTACTTTGGACAGACTAGATCTGGAATTCGTCGTGATGACATTCAGTGGTTTCGTGGTCTGTAAAGTAACTTTTTGTTGAAATCTCACTTGATTTATTAACAAAAGTTGTATTAGGACATCCTGAGGTTTAACATATCAAAAATTTAGAGGAAAATGAACAAAAGCATAGGTAAGTGAAATCGTGTTTTTTGAAGAAACTGGATCTGGGAAATTTCGGTACTAAGAACAGAAGTTTTAACCACCTATATTTAATTACCATAGGAAAATTGATTTATGTCCTTCATACAAAATCTACCTTAGGGTTTTATTACCACATAGAGAAATTTCATAATTTTTAAAGGACATTAGTATTTAATCAAAAAATCTTCTAAAACAGGTAATCTGGATGTGTACCGAGAACTTAGGAAAGTTTAAATGCGTGGGCTATATCTTTTAATGAGGTTATTTAAGATGTTCTGCATGAAATATTTCTATTTATGTCTTAAATACAACATATTAAAATTTCATAATTTTTGAAGTTCATTTGCCTATTTAACTAAAAATTTTTCAAAAACTGTGCAAGTTGAACTGTTAATAATCCTTTTTGTGATGCATGGTCTGTACCGAATTATATGAGAATATTTTTGTGTAGTGTTCTTCATGAAATATCTGCCTTTATGTCTTGAATATCACATGTTCAAATTTCATAATTTTTGAAGGTCATTTGAGTATTTAATTAAAATGTTTTCTAAAATTGTGCAAGCTAGATTGGGCAAATTTCAAAAGCTGTAATGCATGGACTATTCTGTTTTGTATGAGTGTTCTTCATGAGATATCTGTGATCATCTATAATGTGCCAATTTTTTCAGAATTTATTAATGTCATTTATAATTTTTTTCATATGAGTTTTAAAAAGAATTTATGGATTTTTTGAAAAACTGATGTGTTTTGAAAATAAATGAAATTCTCCATGTGATGAAATACTTTAGTGGTTTTCCCAATGCATATGTGATGACATATTTTAAAAAGGCTGATTGAGATCCTTGGCATTATTACATCAAATGCCATGTTGATATTGAGACACAAATGTGAATATAAATTATGATGCTGATGATACCGTCGGAGGTGTGAGCCGATGATGCCCCGGGAGTGTCGGGATGCCCGGGATGTGGGGGTGCCGGATGCCCGGTGGCATAGTGGCATAATTCCGGAGGGTCCTCGAGAGTTTTGAAATGCCCGGTGGTATACGGTACGTAATTCCAGGGGGGATTCCTAGTGGTATGTCGGTACGTAATCCCGGAAGCCCTGGAGGTGTGTGCCCGGGGGGATTCCTCGTGATGCTAGTTGGGATGCGAGATGCCCAGAATGTGGGGGTGCTGGATGCCCGGTTGTATTTTGAATACATGCCCGGAGGTTCCTCGCGATGCCTGGTTGGATGCGAGCGATAAATTGTGGGATGCAAACATTGGTCCCTGTAAAGAAAAAAACTGATGAGATCCTTGTGAAAGATGAGAATTGAAAATGAATCATGTGCATGGATGTATGCATATGGCATGATACATGATCTGCTTATGAAAGTAAATTAATGTTATTTGATATTGAAAATGCGATCATGAAGGCATGAATGGATCTCATGGTGATGTATGCTTGATAGCATGGATGATATGATTCATGGTGGTATAATATGGCATGGCATGAATGCTTGTGCATGGTGGTATATGCACATATGGCATGGTGATATATGCATGAATGCTTGATGATGAGTGCATGGTGGTATGTGCACATATGGCATGGTGATATATGCATGAATGCTTGATGATGAGTGCATGATGGTATATGCACATATGGTATGATGACATATGTATGGCTACAAGGTAAGTTATGCTTGAATGCATGAATGATATGTGCTTTGTTATGATGCCTTGATTGTTTTATTTGACACAATGAGTAGTTTGGTGGATCTTTACTGCTGAGTGGTTGTACTCACCCCTTTTGGGGAATAACATTTCAGACTAGATAAGATACCTTTGTTGCCACTGCCACCAGTAGATGGATCAAGTGGTTGGATATGACCGTGAGGAGGAGGATAGCAAAGGAAGGAACTTTTGGATGCCGACACTGATCGATAGACCTTAAGTATACGACTAAGGAGGAAATGTCGGTCATCTATTGAAGTATAGCCAAGTATAAGAGACTATGGCATTTTGATGTACCGATGAATGATGTCCATTTGGTTTAAGTAAATAAAAGTATCGGTTTTTACCTATAAATGTTTAGTGGTGTGTATCATTTTCTAAATATAAGGAAGGGAGTTGATGGATGTGCTTCCGTTATATGAACTATGCAAGGGACCGATCTAAAAGATATGAACCCCCTAGTTATATGGACCCGCTGCAATTGAAATGGTATCAGAGTGACATGTTATTAGGGAAAGTGAAAGGTAAGCAAATTGTGGCGACCCTAACGGATCGGGGGCCGTCGAGGAGTGCCACATCCTGTTTAATTGGTATCAGAACTATGGTCTATTTGGAGTGATAAGGTGCCTCAGATGGAAATTGAGGATAGAATGATGCACACCGTAGGATACTAACTGGGATGGTTGACTAACTTTGAACAACGGGTGATGGGTATTCACCTGTAGATTCCTGGTAACTAGTGTGATGTTGCTTTTGTGTGTCAGTAACATTCTATGCTACTTATGTAACCTTAGTAATAACCTTAATTAATGATCTGACTAGTGACACCGAGTTGCAAATTATTCTTGAGGCAAATGCTTGGAAAAAAACTGTAGGAAAATCATGGTGCGAGCTGGAAGTGCTCATCCATCGAGGGTTGAAGCCTCTACTGCAAGGGCTAAACCCCGAATGGAAGATATCCTGCAAGCATTGGCCAATACTGGAAATATGATGGAAAGGCAAGCGCAGCAACAACTCGAAATGGAACGTCGCCCTCAAGGATTGATGGAACAATTTCTGAAGTTGAAACCACCTAAGTTTAGTGGAATGGGAAGTCCTGAGGAGGCGGAGCAATGGATTGATGGAATGGAACGGATTTTCCGGTTGTTGAACTGTAGCGATGCTGAAAAGATAACCTTGGCAGAGTACCAACTGGAGGGAAATGCAAAGTTTTGGTGGAGAGCTTCAAGAGACACAATCTTTCCACCAGGTACTAAGATAAACTGGGATGAGTTTGTTAGAGCTTTTAATAGGAGGCATTTCTTTGATTGTGCCAAGGATAAGAAGATCACTAAATTTGTTCAGTTAGAACAAAAGGAGCTGACAGTAGACTAGTATGAGGCAAAATTTTCTGAATTGTCTAGGTATGCTCCTAGGTTGGTTGAGGATCGAGAGGAAAAGGTTAAGAGATTTCTGAAAGAGTTGAGGACTGATATAAGGAAACAGCTAGTGCCTCTGAATATAAGAGATTATAATGAGGTTTATAAAAGGGCACAGTTGGTGGAGCAAGAGTTAGTGAGGGAGCGATCATAATCTAAGAGGCAGATGACCTTTAATGATGTTCGAAGGGGTAAGAGACCTTATCCTGGACAAGGTCAGCCTTGGGAATCTAAGAAAAAGAGTAACTTTGGAAATTTTAAAAGAGCTTGGAATGGGCCGACTTTTGGGAGAGTACCCTACTAGGGTAATTTTTGCCAAAGGTGTGGTAGACAACATGGGCCAGGACCTTGTAATAGCCAACTGAGATGTAATGGATGTGGGCAAATAGGACACTTTAAGAGAAATTGTCCACGCAATGGGTCGCAGCCGAATGTCAGCTCGGTGCGACAAGTGCAACAACGCACTGCTGAACCAAATCCACCAAGGAATCCACAGAGGCCACCAGCACAAGGAAGGGTGTATGCAGTCACCCAAGAGGAAGCGGAAGCTTCCAAAAATGTTATCTCATATACGATTTCGATAGATGGATAAGAAGGTATATGCGTTATTTGATATGAGTGGCACGCATTCATTTGGTCTACAAAATATAGATGATTGTGAGAAATAGGAGCAAATCTTTAGATATGCCTCTTCATATTTCTACATCACTGAAGGACATGTTGTTATCTACGTTAGCATGTGAGATGTGTGAGATAACCCTAGGGGAATGAGATTTGGAAATGGACTTAATAGTGATAGTTATGTATGACTTTGACGTCATCATAAGAATGAACTAGCTCCGTAAGCAATGGACTAGGATGGATGATCTCCTGAGATAGTACTTACTCGTGCGCTAAGGATAAAACCGTAAGACTAAGAATGGGATAGGCCAAAGTGGATAATATCTCTGTAAGTGTTAGTCCCTATCGAAATGAGACCCTCCAATGGATGTGTAGTTTGGGTTTGAACCAGGCGAGAGCTGGTGTATCTATAACGACCCGATCTGATGAGGGCGGGGAGTGGACGCCGAGGTTAGAGGACCTGAACAAGGAGCGGCTCCTGGCAGGCTTCTAGGATGGCAAAAGGGGCAGGAATGAACCGAACTATGAACTGAACTGGGAAGGTAGTGTTTCTGGGATAATTTTATCAGAGTGGCGCAGCGGAAGCATGGTTAAGCTTGTAGAACTTTGTTTATGAAAAAGAAGAACGGGTCGATGTTTGTGCATTGATAATGGGCAATTGAATCATGTCATTGTTAAAAGTAAGTACTCATTACCTAGAATTGATGACCTATTTGACCAAGCAAGGAAGTTCGGTCTTTTCTAAAATTGACTTTGAGAGGTCGGGATACCATCAGTTAAGGATTAAGAAAGAAGACATTCCTAAGACCGTATTTAGGACTCGCTATGGACACTATGAGTTCCTAGTTATGCTATTTGGATTGACGAATGCCTTAGCTGCATTCATGGATTTAATGAATAGGATATTAAGCCCTATTTGCACCAAATTGTGATTGTCTTCAATGATGATATCCTGATATATTCTAAAGGACCCAAAGAACTTGTGCAAATCTAAACGTAGTGCTGCAAACAAAGCTTAAGAAGTGAATTATGGAGAGTGAGTTATGAATTTGAGGATTAAGTTATGATCATTTGAGCTAAGTAGTGACTTCCTATTAGAGGATCTCATTGGAAGTCTTGATGCATTACATGGAGGCATTTAGTATGTATAGATTGATCTTGGAAGTCATGAGTTTGAGTGGTCATATGAGACATGAAATTTTTGTGGTTTATATGTCGGAATAATAGGTTTAATCGATGGTGGTCAACTTTTAATTTTAGGTGAAGATCTTAGTTTGAAAGGTTTGGTGGAATTAGTGGATATGATCAATTGTGGTTATAGTCTTTCCAAGGTGAAAAGGTGAAAGTTCAAGTTGTGGATTTGATGAGTGATTAGTCCAAGTGATGATCCTTTAGGGTGAGACATGAGATATACTCGATGGAAACTAGACAAGTTTTATTTTGGTGGATTGTCGATCTTTGAATTGAATAAGTCTTGGTGGACTATCGATATTTGAACCGAATGAATGGTGCTATATTTTAGGCTTGAATCTATGTTGCAGTGAAAGTGTAGTGAATGTCTTTGTTGGACTGAACCAGATGAGTTGTTAATGGTGTCGATTTTGATGGTTCTAGGCTTGAATTGATGGTGACAAAGGTATAGGAATAATTTGGCTAAATGGTGTGTTCGAGTGAGACCGTTAGATATTCCAGAATGGAAATGGGATCATGTGATGATGGATTTCACGCAAGGATTATCAAGGACATTAAGTGGTCACGACTCTATCTAGGTGATAGTAAATTGCTTGACTAAGTCTGCCTATTTCCTAGTAGTTCACGTAGATTATCCGATGGATAAATTTGCTAATATATGTGTAAGCCAAGTGGTACATTTACATGATGTTCTTGTAACTATTACATCGATCGAGACTCTAAGATTTACTTCAAACCTTTGGCAAAGTCTTCAAAGATGCTTTAGGGACTAAAGCTCAATTTAGTAATGCTTTTCATCCACAAATGGACGGACAAACGAAAAGAGTGATCCAAGCATTAGAGGACATGTTAAGAGCTTGCATCCTTGACTTTAAAGGAAGTTGGGATGAAAAGTTATACCTGGTAGAATTTGTGTATAACAATAGCTTTCAGAAAAGTACATGCATGGCTGAGGAAGTATCAGCCAGACCCTGGTCACATACTTGATCATGAAGCCACCAAAGTGGATGAGGAATTGAGGTACATTGAGGAGCCTGTGCAAGTGCTAGATCGAAAGGAACAAGTCCTACGGACGAAGAAAACACCATTGGTTAAGATATTATTGCGACATCATAATGTGGAGGAAGCCACATGGGAGAGTAAAAATGAGATGAGGGAAAGGTACCCTCACTTGTTTAAAGAGACATAGGCAATGTCTAATTTCGAGGACGAAATTCTCTAAGGAGGGGAGAATTGTGGCATCCCAAAATTTCATGGCAACCTTTGGATGCATTACGATCTATGAAAAGGTGATGGAAGTATTATTGATTTATGTTATGGCCTTTAGACCAAAGAATTTTAATAGAATAATGCCGAGTATTTTAATGGAGAATTATTGGGTAGAAATACATTTTATGTTAATGGATGATCAAGGTTGGTGCTATAGGACAATTTGATAAAGAAGACTTTGTTCTTGACTATGCACTTTATAGATTTCATTTTATGGATTAATGTCACAAAGTCTTTTGGCCATTTTATTATGCAATTAGGTATTTATTTAAATAAGGATTAAGATAGATTATTAAAAATAACCTATGGGCCATTTAAGTTTGGACTTTAAGCCCAAGAGTGTTTGGCCTAAAGTGGGCCAAGAGGCCCAAGGTCGGCCCATGAAGGAGTTGACCGGATGGCTGGCCCAAGCCACCTCCCCATTTGTCCTCTTGATGCATGCCAAGTGGCAAGAAAAAGCCATCCTTGTCCTCCTCTTGGTAAGCCAAGTGTCTCCTCCATGCAAAAATGATGCAAAGCAAATAAAAGAATAAAAGGAAAAGGGGGAGGGGGGGGATTTCGACCAAAAGAGAGAGAGCGTACGGTCCAAGAGAGGAAGACAGAAAGAGAGGAAGAGAGGAAGAGGAGACGCCGTCGAGCCCGCCTAGTCCCACCGTCGTTCTTGCTGTGTTTTCCTTTGATTTGAGGCAAGTGAAGTCCTAGAACCTACTCTTTGCATTGCTGTGTGTATGTGTAGTAGATGGTAAGTCTTGTTTGTGGTAGATGGGATGAGATTTCGGAGCTTTGAAGAGAGATTCGTTGGTCATGCATGCTGATTTCGGAAAGACCAGTCCAACCATCCGCGAGTTTGTGTGTTGTATGTGACTTTTTAGTCAGAATCATGCTTCGATTTCTTCATGAAAGTTGTATAGAACATCTTGAATTATAACATACTAAAATTTGAGACAAAATGGACAAGTATTGAGGGGTGAAACCCTTTTTCTACGAAAACATTAGATCTGGAAACTGTTTTGTTGACCTCTTGGTGATTTCGTGTGTTGCATGTGACTTTTTATTTGGAATTTCACTTCGACCTCTTCATGAAAGTTGTAGAGAACATCTTGAAGAATAACATACTGAAATTTGAGATAAAACGAACAAGTATTTCTTGGTGAAACGATTTTCCTTTGGAGAGACTAGATCTGGAATTCGTAGTGATGACATTCAGTGGTTTCGTGGTCTGTAAAGTAACATTCTTGTTGAAATTTCACTTCTATTTCTTAACGAAAGTTGTAAAGGACATCCTCAGGTTTAACATATAAAAAATTTAGAGAAAACCAACAAGAATAGGTAGGTGAAATCGTGGTTTTTCGGAGGTAATTAGATCTGGAAATTTCAGTACTAAGAACAGTAGTTTCGGGATTTTATATTTAATTACCTAGGAAAATCTGACTTTTATGTCCTTCATGAAAAATTACCTTAGGTATTTATTACAACATATTTGAAATTTCATAATTTTTGAACCATTAGTGTATTTAAGGAAAATTTCTAAAAGGTAATCTAATGTGTACCGAGAACTTAGGAAAAGTTTAAATGCGTGGCTATATCGTTTTGTAATGAAGGTTATTTGGGCAATGTGTTCTTCATGAAATATTTCTACCTTTATTTCTTTAAACATAGCGTTAAAATTTCATAATTTTTGAAGTTCATTTGCCTATTTAATAAAAATGTTTCAAAAACTGTGCAATGGAATGTTAAAATAGTAGTGCTGTGATGCATGGTCTGTACGAATTATATGGGAATCTTTTGGTGTAGTGTTCTTCATAAAATATATACCTTTATGTCTTGACTATCACATGTTCGAATTTCATAATTTTTGAAGGTCATTTGGGTATTTAATTAAAAAAATTTCTAAAACTGTGCAAGCTAGATTGGGCAAATTTCAAAAGCTGTAATGCATGGACTATTCTGTTTTGTATGAATTCTGGTTGTTGATTCTTTGAGATATCTCTTTGGATTATCATCTATAATGTGCAATGATGCGGTGAATTTATTAATGTCATTTACTAATTTTTTTCTGGAGTTTTCATGAAATTCTGATTTATTCGAAAAACTGATGTGTTTTGAAAATAAATGAAATTCTCCATGTGATGAAATAATATTTTCTGCATTTGATGGCATATATGTTAATTTATAAAAAGTTGGTTGAGATCATTTGATATTATTACATCAAATGCCATGTTGATATTGAGACACAAATGTGAATATAAATTATGAGATGGTGATACCGTCGGAGGTGTGAGCCAACGATGCCCTGGGAGTGTCGGGATGCCCGGGAAATGTGGGGGTGCCGGATGCTGGTGGCCTAGTGGTGTAATTCCGGAGGGTCCTCGGAGTTTCGAGATGCCCGTGGTATACGGTATGTAATTCCAGAGGGGAGGATCCTAGTGGTATGTCGGTACGTAATCCCGAAAGCCCGGAGGTGTGTGGGGGGATTCCTCGTGATGCTAGTTGGGATGCGAGATGCCCGGAATATGGGGGTGCCGGATGCCCATTTGTATTTTGAATACATGCTGGGAGGTTCCTCGCGATGCCTGGTTGGATGCGAGCGATAAATTGTGGGATGCAAACATTGGTTCTTGGAAAGAAAAACTGATGAGATCCTTGTGAAAGATAAAAATTGAAAATGAATCATGTGCATGGGTGTATGCATATGGCATGATGCATGATCTGCTTATGAAAGTAAATTAATGCTATTTGATATTGAAAATGCGATCATGAAGGCATGAATGGATCTCATGGTGATGTATGCTTGATAGCATGGATGATATGAATCATGGTGGTATATGCACATATGGCATAGATATGCATGAATGCTTGATGATGAGTGCATGGTGGTATATGCACATATGGCATGGTGATATATGCATGAATGCTTGATGATGAGTGCATGGTGGTATATGCACATATGGCATGGTGATATATGCATGAATGCTTGATGATGAGTGCATGGAGGTATGTGCACATATGTCATGGTAATATAAGCATGAATGCTTGATGATGAGTGCATGATGGTATAATGACATATGCATGGCTGTAAGGTAAGTTATGCTTAAATGCATGAATGATACGTGCTTTGTTATGATGCCTTGATTGTTTTGTGTGACGCAATGAGTAGTTTGGTGGATCTTTACTGGAAAGTGGTTGTACTCACTTTTTTTGGGGATTAACATTTCAGACTAGATAAGATACCTCTACTACCACTGCCATCGGTAGATAGATCAAGTGGTTGGATATGATCGAGGAGGACAAGGATAGCAAAGGAAGGAACTTTTGGACGCCGGCACCGATCGATGGACTTTAAGTATACGATTGTTGGAGGAGATGTCGGTCATCTTTTGAAGTATAGCCATGTATAGAAAACTATACATTTTGATGTACCAATGAATGATGTCCATTTGGTTTAAGTAAATAAAAGTGTTCGGATTTTACCTATAAATGTTTAGTTAGTGTGCATTGTTTTCTGAATATAAGGAAGGAAGTTGTTGGATGTGCTTCCGCCAAATGAACCGCGCAAGGGACCGATCTAAAAGATGTAAACCCCCATGGTTGTATGAACCCGCTGCAATTGAAATGGTATCAAAGTGACATGTTATTCGGGAAAGTGAATGGTAATCAACCGTGGCGACCTTAACGGTTCGCGGGCTGTCGAGGGTGCCATAAAGTGTAGTGAAATTGGCAAATAGAATTGCTTTTCAAGTCATAAGTGTGTATTATTTTTTGATTTTTAATATTATTAATGCGATATATCTATGGGAAACGCAACCCTGAATTCGTGAGTTTGGACATAAATTGTCAAGCGGAAAGAAATATGATTTATTTGATGATGTGCATCACATGAGCATCATTTATTAAACTTGTACGTAATTTTACATTCTTATATAAAGTGCATTTAGTATCCTGTAGATCAATTAATTGAAAAACATTTTTTTCAAAATTGATCGTTGTATCACTTATAAAAAAAAAAAGTAACGTTAAGTTAGCGAAATATTTATGCATATATTGTGGATAAAAACAAAAATATTTTCCATTGCCTAATTTTTCTTGGAATTTTTCCATTGCCTAATTTTTCTTAGAATCAAACAATTATTTTTAGGATAATTATTTTCCAAATAATTGATTTCCAGTGAAATAAATGCATCTTTTTTTTTTATTCTAAAAACTGCCCCCCCCCATTGGAAATAACTCCCCTAATTACAGTACTGGAATTTATTAGCATGTTCCGAAATGATGAACTCAGAAGAAATTGAGCATAATGGAGGGGAAAAAAATGAACCTCTCGTGTAAACTGCAAGAAGGTGCTTGGGTGACAAGTAGTCTCATCATCTCAGCATAGGATTCTTGGAAGTGAAAATTGTGCCTTGGGTTCTTTATCTCTAAAGTTGCGTATTATTTGCACTCTTGAAAAGCACTCTTAGAAACTTTATCTAAAGCAAAGGTAAAGATAGAGGAGCAAGTCTCGGCTGCATTGATGCATGCGAGCCCAACTCATATGCACTATCAAATCAAACGGGTCCTACATAGAGTTCATCTTCTCTGATGGTGCATGCGAATAGGCTTCACATGTACCGAGTGTAACCAAGAATTTGTTCCGGTAAAGAGGATTGTTATTGATATGCATCATTAGGTAAACCATTCGAGGAAAGTGCTATGAAACTGGCAAGTAGAATTGCTTTTCATAGTCATAAGTGTGTACTTTATATATATTTTTTCATCATGCTTAATGTATGGCATCTATATCAAAAGATAAGAAAAATCGAAATCAATCTTTAAATTTTCAGTTTGCTGCTATGTATTTTTAGCTATTGCAATTTAGGAAGCTATCCGAAATTATTTTCTGAAAAGCCAAATGTCCTGATCCATTGCGCAAGGAAGGTAAATGTTTGCAATTGGAACGTTGGGCAAATAGATATTAATTATGAATATCTTTTTGATACCTATAAAATATCTAGTTTGCTATGATATACACATGTCTTGAGATTTTCTGCAATTGGAATGTTGGGCAAACTGATAGTAATTATGAATATCTTTTTGATACCTATAAAATGTCTAGTTTGCTATGATATGCACATGTCTTGAGATTTTCTTTCGAAATCTAAAACACACAGCAAAATATAATTTTCCTTCTACATTTTTATTTCAATATTGTAATATATTTTTTTTCGTATTTTAATTAATTTAAGCCAATAATCATTGATATAAAAAGTGTTAGTTAACAGCATTTTGTCTATCTACTAGATGTTAAATGCAAAAACTTATTTGATTGCTCATATTATATATATATATATATATATATATATATATCAATTATGTAAATTTATTTTTTGATTTTTAATATTATTAATATGATATATCTATGGGAAACCCGACCCCGAATCCTTGAGTTTGGACATAAATTGTCAAACGGAAAGAAACATAATTTATTTGATGATGTGCATCATATGAGCATCATTTATTAAACTCATAGGTGATTGATTATACATTCTTATATAGGGTGCATTTAGTATCCTGTAAATCAATTAATTGAAAAATATTTTTCCAAAATTGATCGTTTGTATCACTTATAAAAATAAAAATGGTAATGTTAAGTTAGCGAAATATTTATGCATAGATTGTGGATAGAAACAAAAATATTTTCCATTGCCTAATTTTTTTTCAGAATCAAACAATTATTTTTAGGATAATTCTTTTCCAAATAATTGACTTCCAGTGAAATAAATGCATCTTTATTTATTTTAAAAACTCTCCCCTGTTGGAAATAACTCCCCTAATTACAGTACTGGAATTTATATGCATGTTTTGGAATGATCAACTCAGAAGAAATTGGAGGGTAATGGAGGGAAAATAATGAACCTCTCGTGTAAACTGCAAGAAGTTGCTTCAGTGCGACAAGTCTCATCATCTTAGCATAGGATTCTCGGAAGTGAAAACTGTGCCTTGGATTCTTTATCTCTAAAGTTGCGTATTATTTGCGCTTTTGAAAAGCACTCTTGGAAACTTTATTTAAAGCAAAGTAAAGATAGAGGAGCAAGTCTCCGCTGCATTGATGCATGCAAGACCAATTCATATGCACTGTCAAATGAAGTGGGTCCTACATAGAGTTTTTTTTTTTTTTTTTTTTTTTTTTTTTGGGTAAGAGCTACATAGAGTTCATCTTCTCTTATGGTGCATGCGAATTGGCCTCGCATGTACCAAGTGTACCCAAGAATTTGTTCCGATAAGGAGGATTGTTATTGATATGCATCATTAGGTAAACCATTTGAGGAAAGTGTTGTTAAATTGGCAAATATAACTGCTTTTCATAGTCATAAGTGTGTACTTTATATATATTTTTTTCATCGTACTTAATGTATGGCATCTATATCAAAAGACAAGAAAAATCGAAATCAATCTTTGGTTTTTCAATTTGATGCTATGTATTTTTAGCTATTGCAATTTAGGAAGCTATTACATTGCATGCAATTGTCTGAAATTATTTTCTAAAATGCCAACAATTGGAATGTTGGGCAAATAGATAGTAATTATGAATATCTTTTTTATACCTATAAAATGTCTAGTTTGCTATGATATGCACATGTCTTGAGATTTTCTTTCGAAATCTAAAACACACAACAAAATATAATTTTCCTTCTACATTTTTATTTCAATATTGTAATATATTATTTTTCGTATTTGAATTAATTTAAGCGAATAATCACTAATATAAAAAGTGTTAGTTAACAGTATTTTGTCTATCTACTTATACGGATGGATGTTGAGAATTAACTGAGTGACACTTTTTATCCACCGCGTGCGATTTCATAATATTCAAAATAGTTGTAAGTCTAATATGAAGGCGGATTTAAATCGATCTAAGATAAATATGCCAAAAAGGCAATTAGGAAAACAAATCAAAAATATTTCTTTGATTTTGGCTCGACCACAAGGTGATCAAATTTCCAAACATCAAATTGTTCAAGATGGATTGAGGGCGAAAGTGTGTAAAAGGCGTGCCAGCTCCTAAGCGCCAACTGTGACATAGAAAACGTTACTACGATCTAAATGACAAAATTAAATTGCTTGAAAAGTAAAATGTGGATATAGAAATTGAAGAAAATCGAAAGGAAAGTGTTGGAATCAAACGAAATTAAAAAAAAAAAAAAATGGGTGATGAATGCGGATATTAAAACTGAACTGCAAACACATGAAATGAAATTACTAAGAAATAAACTTCCCTAAAATTGAAATATCCTCGCAGTTGTCACGACCCTCCCAAGGCAGGCCCCAAGGGGGTTTAGACGGATTACAAAGTGGACGCAAACGGTCCTTTTTCACAAGGTGATGCTTGCGCTTCTCTCGGACTCTTCCAAGTCCTAACAATCATGAAGTTGGTTTACACTTGCGTAATTATGCAACTTTGTTTTCTCTTTAGAAATCGCTATCAATCTATTATGGGTCAATTAGATGTCAAGTAAAATAAGATAGTTCACCTGATTTTCTACGAACTAGATATTCAAGACACGGTGACTTGATCACACTAGATATTTATCTAACACCCAATTTGGTACATATTCTCTTATGTAGAAAACACATTTCATGCAATCTTTCCAACTTTTAGATTTTCGTTGAAACATATAAATCTAAGTTATCATGCAAGGTTGGTCAAAACCGAAATTTAATTAAACTGGCAATCAACTAAATAAAGTGCAGGAACAGGAAATAACCGAAGTCGTATCAAGTAAAATAGAACATCGCCTTGTTATTAAAGCCCCAACGCAGGACCCCGTGAACTGGGACAAGAAAAATAATGAGCGCCCTTAAAATGTGAACGCGAAGACAGAACGTGTAGAATATGCTTTCTTAAAGTGCCAAAATATCATATTTTTAGGATAATGCATTTACCAAATCAAAGTTATCTTAAAAAAAGAAGTAAACTTTATCTGATCAGACAAAGGTATGTGTGAAAATCTAATCGATCATGAATATGAAATGCTAAATATATGACTGAGGTATCATAATGACATGCAAATGGCAAAAGTGATACAAAAAAAGAAAAAAAATAAATAAAAGAACGCAAGGTAAACAGTGAAAATAAAAAGAAATAAAACGACCCCGATTTCGCTGAGTTCTCTACACCAAATGGACCCCCCAAAGACCTCGTAAGATGAGAGCGATCAGGGGAAGCGGAGTCAATTTCACCCACGTAGGGGCAAGGGAGAGGGGATAACAAAATTCTGAGTGAGAGTTTCGGAAAATCAACAGCGACGGTGAGCAACTACTCGATTCAACTCGACTTGGCAACAGCGCAACTCTAGGCCAACCTTTGAGAAGGTTGGCAGCGAGCTTAATCTGAACACGAAGTGTTGAAAGAAGATATGTTTTGAAGATATGGAATCAGGCTGAAGATTGTAATTGATTGGGATTGTAATTATTTTAGGACTAGAAATATTTTTCTTTTGGGAATATTTTCTTTACTTTTTTATTGAATCTTATTGTATGATATATACATCCTTGTAACAATGTACAATTCAATGAAGAGAAAATACAATTCCTACACTTCTACTTGAGTTTCTTACATGGTATCAGAGCATGTCTCGATCTTGACATAGCCTTCGCTCTATTATCACCTCTGTTGCTACAACCTTTCGCAGAACAGATCAGTCTTCTCTGCAGAACAGATCAGTCTTTTTTTTGTTGCTGCAACTCTCGCAGAACAGAACAGCAGGAAATCCTTCACCTCTATCTCCAGGAAATCCTTCATCTCCATCCAATTTTAGATTAACCTACAAGACAAAATTATTGCAGATTTCTTAGGAAATTGTCATCATGACAAATCCACAAGAACTTACCTCAAGATCCGCAGAAGAAACGACACCGCCACCACCTCCTCAGACTGACGAACCCTTGGCAATATTCACAGTATCTCAGGAGCAAGTTCAACCACAAATTCAGTCACAAATTCATCCTCGGCATGCGCAGTGGGGAACTACTCCGGCTCAGTTTAACATGGGGAAGCCCTATTTAGGGCCACCTTACCCATGGGTACCGTATTCTTGGTACTATGGAACTAATCCAAATACATCATCGCCGGGTTATCGAGATGGTGTGCGAACTGATGGAGGCCTACCAACCGGCAATGGGGCAGGCGCAACTAGCAATCCTCAGCAGATGGGCGGGTCGATCGAACCGGGTGTGGGAACGAATCCCTACCCGGGTTCCTTTTTTTCCAATGCGGATACTGCAACCGGATCTAGCGGATCGGGTTTTGCGGCAAATCCCTACCCAAACCCGCCGCCAGGGTTTCTTCCATACCAGATCTTCGCTGCCAGCGGTCGGCTGGAGCCCGGCGACCCCCTTTTCACAACCAATGCCGATAGACCAGAACTGAAACTCATTACTCAACAGTTAACTGGATCAGACAATTACTCAAATTGGTCGCGCAAGTTTCGGCGTGCACTAGTAACGAAAGATAAAGAAGGGTTTATCGACGGAACGGTTCCGGTTCCATCCGACGAGTGAATGGCACGACTCTGGAAGAAATGCAATCAATTAGTCCAAACATGGGTCGGAAATTGCATCGCTCTCGAGGTCGCGGCCGCTCTTCCCCCGACGGAGGACTCGAAACAAATTTGGGAAAATATCGAAGAGATGTTTGGAAAATTAGACCAAGTAAAAATTTTCTCTTTGACGCAACGGATCTCGATTTAAAACAGGGAAATATGTTTGTCGCTGCGATTTCTAACAAAATTTTAGGTCTGTGGAACGAGTTGGAGGCAGCCGAGGAGAAATTCGACTAGCCAGAACCCATTCTACAGCAATACAAAATGATGCGGGACAGAGAGAAAGCAATACGCTTTCTGCTCATTCTAAATGAAGCATACCTTTCATTTAGGTCACAGATCTTGACCATGGAGCCGATGCCGACCCTTGGCTCGCATCTACCAACTTGCTGTTCAAGAAGAAAGCCAATAGAGAGCAGCCAATTACGGGAAGAATGGTGAGAGCGTGGCTCTGGAGGCGAAGAGATTTTCTCGCCCGCTACAAAGAGCCACGGGAGGAAGAGAGGCTCTCGAAACCAATCTAGGGTTTCACGAAGAAAACCCTAGGAGATATCGTTCAACGATGGGCGGCCACGATGTGTTTGATCGATCGGGTGGCCCACAATCATTCTTTGGAGGCGCTGAATCGGACAGTTCTGGAGGCAGAGGGCGGATGGAATCCAACGGCTCCCGTGCCTCAAGTGCATATGGGCCAAATGGCCCACGCGGGCGAAATACATTTTATTTTGATGGGCTGCGAGGAAGTTTTGCTGCAATTTCCGATGGGCCGTATGGAGCGACGACGGCCCATGCCGTGAATAGGCCCAATTCATTCGCCAAAAATTATCAAAAGGGCAAGGGTAAGTTATACTGTGAATACTGCAAACGCCCACATCACATGATTGAAAATTGTTGGAAGCTCCATAGCAAACCTAGCGAAAAGGAGAAAGGAAAATTTTCAACTGTTTTACTGGTGTTGGGAAAATCAGCAGACAAATCAATTTCTCATGGGGAATATCAGGAGCTGATGGAAACTTTAAAGAAATTGGATGCTTCTGACAAGGCAGGGAGTTTCACAGGTATTTCTTATTGTCTGATGAACTCAATTGCAATGGATGCATGGATTATTGATACTGGAGTTAGTGATCACATTGTCTGCAATCATAAATTTTTTTCCACTGTTAAAAGGTTATCCTTTCCTATATCAGTGCAACTCCCGAATGGAAACACTACAAATGTTGATATGACTGGGACTGTAAATCTTAGTCCACTCATTAGCCTTAAAAATGTCCTTTATGTCCCTAGCTTTCAATTTAATCTCATATCCGTTTCACAAGCCTGTCAAGACAACTCCTGTCGTGCCTTGTTTGACTCTAATAAATGTCTATTTCAAGCCCTTTCGACTAGCAATCTGATGGGCTTGGGTAGAATCTATCAAGGATTATATTTTTGTATCGATCTTCCAACCAATTTTAAATCCTCTTCTGTTGCTTTCAATAAATCCATATGTAATGTTGCTAGCAATAAAAATTTCCTTCTTCATCAAAGATTGGGTCACATTGCATCTTTCCCTTG
This sequence comes from Eucalyptus leucophloia subsp. euroa, assembly GCA_017140325.1. Lineage (NCBI taxonomy): Eukaryota > Viridiplantae > Streptophyta > Magnoliopsida > Myrtales > Myrtaceae > Eucalyptus > Eucalyptus leucophloia. Next base: position 12,071,448 of record CM029470.1, read on the forward strand.
TCCTTAGTGCCCTATTTGTCCTTTAGCGAAACAAACTCGTTCCCCTTTTTCAAGTAGCAACACTCGCGTTGACAACATTTTTTCTTTAATTCATGCTGATATATGGGGACCATATCATACCGTAAATCATGACGGTTCACGGTTCTTTTTTACAATTGTGGATGATTTCTCACGTGCCACCTGGGTTTTTCTCCTACAATCAAAAAATCAAGTTCTATCTCACCTTAGAATTCTGATATCTTTATCCAAGACTCAGTTTGGCAAATTAATTTGTCGAATTCGTACTGATAATGGAAAGGAATTCTTCAGTGGTGAATGTGCTTCGTTATTTAGCTCGAATGGGATTTTGCATGAAAGTACTTGCACTTATACACCACAGCAGAATGGAATCGTTGAGAGAAAACACCGCCATCTTTTGGAAGTGGCACGGGCCCTTAAATTCCAGGCATCTATACCAGAGAATTTCTGGGGAGACTGTGTAGTCACTGCAGCATATCTAATTAATTGAATGCCATCTAGAATTTTGAAGGGAAAATCTCCATTTGAACTTTTATATGGGAAGAAACCAGATTTGAGTCATCTTCGCGTGTTTGGTTGTCTCTGTTACGTGACTACAGTAGGGCCTCGAGATAAAATGAGCCCTCAGGCTCGGCAGTGCATATTCATGGGGTATGCCAATCTCAAAAAGGGTTATCCAGTTTATGAAAAATCTACTGGGGATTTCTTTATCAGTAGAGACGTGGTATTTCATGAAGATACTTTTCCTTTCCGGAATTCTGCTTCCACATCTGGAGATGATGTAAACACTAATCGTAGTTTTTTGTCCGAAGAAGATCTATCTTCTGGAGGATCCTATATTATTACTTCCCCTCCAAAACAGCAGATATTACATGCAACACCACCTTCACCACCTGATGAGAACTCTACTGGTTGTTCAATTGAGGAGAATTTCATCGAAGAGGAACCTCAAGTGATCAATTCCATCGAACCCGCAAATATTGAGGAAACTTCGTCAGACGTGCTGCATGAGCCACCTTGACGATCTGGTCGAGTCACTCGCCCACCAACTTGGACAAAAGATTATGTCTGTTCTACATCAAAATCCTCAGGCACTCGTCACCCTATATCCTCCTATGTGTCTTTTGATCAGCTGTCATCAGAACATTTATGCTGCATTAGTCGCATTTCTGAGGAACAAGAACCATCTAGTTATCATGAGGCTGTACATGATCCACGATGGCAAAAGGCCATGGAAGAAGAACTTAAGGCGTTGATTAACAATCACACCTGGGATGTTGTACCATTACCTCCTCATCGTAAGCCTATTGGCTGTAAATGGGTATATAAAATTAAATATAAAGCAGATGGTTCTGTAGAAAGGTACAAGGCCCGATTGGTGGCCAAAGGGTTTACACAACGAGAAGGATTTGACTACCATGAGACCTTCTCTCCAGTAGCCAAGGATGTCACAGTACGCTCTTTCTTATCGGTTGTTGCTTTTCGCAACTGGTCACTACATCAGATGGACGTCCATAATGCCTTTCTTCATGGTGATTTGGAAGAGGAGATTTATATGGATCTTCCACAAGGATTACGGAGACAGGGGGAGTCTTAGGTATGTCGTCTCTGCAAATCTCTTTATGGTTTAAAATAGGCCTCTCGGCAGTGGTATGCCAAATTTACTAATGCACTCATGAGTGCCGGATACAAGCAGTCCAAGCATGATTATGCTCTTTTCACTTGGACAAAAGGTACGTCGTCTATCTACTTGATGATTTATGTTTACGACATACTTATTATGGGAAATGATGATTCCGCTGTGAGGAAGCTTAAGGAATATCTTCATTCCTCTTTTCATATCAAAGATTTAGGGCCACCTAAATACTTTCTTGGAATAGAGATAGCTCGTTCTGATCAGGGGATTTCTCTTAGCCAAAGGAAATTTGTAATGGAGATTGTATCATAATCAGGATTATCAGGATGCAAACCGTCAGTCATTCCCATTGAACATAATGCAAAGTTAACTAGTGTTGATTATGACGCTGGTATGTCTTCCTCTGACGATCAATTACTGAAGGATTCGACAAGCTATCAGAGACTTGTTGGAAAACTTATCTACCTTATCATGACTAGGCCAGATATCTGCTATGCCGTACAGACTCTTAGTCAGTTCATGCACAGTCCAAAGCAATCCCACATGAATGCAGCATTGAAGGTGGTAAAATATCTGAAGAAATGTCCAGGGCTAGGGATACTTCTTTCTCGAAAATGCAATATGGAGATGACAGCCTATTGTGATTCGGATTATGCTACATGTCCCATGAGTAGAAGATCCATTACTGGTTTCTGTATTAAGCTTAGGGAGTCACTGCTTTCATGGAAGACGAAGAAGCAATCCACGGTATCATTATCATCAGTAGAGGCTGAATATCGATCCATGGCAAAGACTGTCTGTGAGGTGGTATGGTTACGAGGTCTACTCCAGGATCTTGGGATACAAGTTAGAGGTCCGACATTACTCTTTTGTGACAATGATTTAGCAATCAAACTTGCAGCAAATCCCATATTACATGAGAGGACGAAACATATAGAAGTTGATTGCCATTTTACACGAGAGAAGATCAAAGAAGGCATCATCGAAACAAGAGGGATTAGAACCACGGAGCAACCCGCGGATATATTCACTAAACCTCTTTGTCAAAGACAACATATATATCTTCTAAACAAGCTTGGCGTCTTGGATATATACAAGCCACCAGCTTGAGGGGGAGTGTTGAAAGAAGATATGTTTTGAAGATATGGAATCAGGCTGAAGATTGTAATTGATTGGGATTGTAATTATTTTAGGACTAGAAATATTTTTCTCTTGGGAATATTTTCTTTACTTTTTTATTCAATCTAATTGTATGATATATACATCTCTGTAATACTGTACAATTCAATGAAGTGAAATACAATTCCTACACTTCTATTTGAGTTTCTTACATGAAGCATTAACAAATTGGAAACAAAGTGAAATCGCACTTGATCAAACAAAACAGAGCAATGCTCGACTCAGCTTATTGATTGAAGGAGGAGTCCTCAAAATGAGATGAGTGAGGGAAGGCGATCCGGCGGGCGACAAACGAGTTTGAACCAAAATGAGAGCTGCGGGATTCTGCTGCAACAGGGTCTTGACCATCACCATGGCCGTGGTGGCTGGTCTAGAAAATTAGCGCGTGGCAGCTAAGAGTTAGAAGTGCTGTAGATGCACTGGGCAGCAAACGCCCCGGGGGATGAGTCCACTCACAGCCTGGTTAGAGACGCAGACGACAACACGACCTCGTCGTGGTGGTAATGCACATGGCTATCGGCGAGTAAATTATTCTTTTTGACCGAGCCTGAAGTTCCAGCCCCATACCTGTGTCTTTTCCAGGCCCCCTGCCCGTCCCCTGTTTCTTCTCTGTGTTTTCTTTCATTCTACACGCCAAAGTTTCCCCCGCGTTGATTGCCCCTTTTTTTCTGCCTTTTCCTCCTCCACTAGGCTTACTTTTTACCACAAATCTCTACGGAATCTCTCGTTCATCCCATGTCTTGCCAAAAGAAGTTTTGCAGCCAATTAAACGTCCCAGAAAAACAAAAGTTGAAACTCCTGTCCTTGGTCTCTCTTGGCGGCCGCGCTGTATGCAAGTAATAATAAAGCATGCACCTTTATATTTTCCAATAAATTATTCTTCTTTTTGTTCATTCCGTGCCTCGAACTTGCCCATTTCCTTTTTGCATTTTCTCTTGACCGAAGCCTTCTCTCTCACATTCGGCCGTCAATTCAGCTAAGGTTCGACAGCTCCACTCACTTCTCCACTTCCTTTTTATTCATCAACGTAATTCCCTCACAGCAGGTCGATTTTTTTACGGGTATAGCTCGCGCATTCGGCTGGTTCACGAAAAATTCGTGAACTTACCTAAGTAGAGGTTCAGCGCGGACATGCTATTCTAAAAAAGTTTCTCTAATATTTAAATGCAGAAAAATGCAATAAAGGAGGAGAGTACCATGCTATATAGCATGGATATTTTTGTTTAGAGGTTAGATTCCGTCATTGTAGGCGGATTTGATCTCTAATACTTATGAAATGAATGAAAAGTCATTGAGCAAAAATTTAGTTGTCAACACAAGTAACAAATTCATTGATACTTAAATGGTGACATTGAAATGAAAGCTACAATAATATTCACAATGCCCATGGAGAATAAAAAACTTTAAAACGAAAATTGAAATTGGAAGACGTTTGGTTCGAAAGGAAAATGCTTCGGAGGAAAATAAGGCAGACTTTTGGCACAAGCTTGGGCGTCGCCTCTTTCTATGCGTTCTTTCTATTTATACTCCTGGGATTTCCTTCCATGGTTATTGAAATTCATACGTGATCCCCCTCTCAACCGTTCCACCATTCCATGATTTCAGTAACTCCCAACTCAATCATCTGTCTTGCAATGACTGTCCCTTCATTCATGATTTAATCTAATTCTTTTAATCGTTTCAGCTTTTAACTCAAACAGCTCGTGGAATCATTTCCTTACTCTAATTGACATGGTCACACAACTTTCAGGTGAAGTTCAACTGGATAAACTCTATATCGAAGTTGGGCTTAGTATAACTTGACTCCTTATACTTCTCTTTGTTCCCTTAACTCATAATTGAATCGCTCCTCAACATCTGGGTCATAAATGTTCGCCACCAGCAGGAGCTAAAGAATGATTAAGAGCGCCAACGAGAGTTGTGTGATACGAACTGATACGAACTATCATATTCATCTCTCATTTTATTATTACATTATCTTACTGCATTTCATGTCATACTTCCACCAAAGAAATTATTTCATCATTTTCATGTCGTGCATCACGTAATTGATAAAGCTACTTTGATCGTACGGTGAGCAGACCAACAAAGACCAAGTTAGTCTTGGTCATCTTCACTTTTTTGCTGGTGTGGGGTGACTTATTCACTTGGCCAGTTCATACTGAAAATCCCAGCTCAGTTCTTAGCTAAAGCCACACAACCTTTTTCTTTAGAGAGAGAGAGATCTGGAAGAATCTTTCTAGCCATGGCAAACCTAGAGGTCGAAATGAGTAGCGATGCTGCACGAGCATTGAGAGGTGAGTACCAAGTGTTCCTGAGTTTCAGAGGACCCGACACCCGTTATGGTTTCACCGACTTTCTCTACCACGGCTTGGTAGATGCTGGGATCCGCGTATTCAGGGATGAAGATGAACTCCGCGTCGGCGAAGTGATTGGTGGGAACCTTCTACGTGCTATCAACAACTCCTTACTCTACATACCCATCTTCTCTCGGACTTATGCTTCCAGTAAATGGTGCCTCCGTGAACTTGCGCACATAATAGACAACGTGCTTAACTCAAAGGGTAAAAAAGGTATCCTTCCCATTTTTCTCGATGTGGAACCTGAGGATGTTAAACTTAAAACTCCATTATATAGTGTTGCTTTGCTGGAACACGCAAACAAGTTTCCAGATGAAGTCAAGGACTGGAGAAAGGCTCTTGAGGAGGTAGATGAAATAAAGGGTTGGAACGTCAAGAAGGACCAAAGGTAAAACTTTTTTACGATCCCTACGTATTTCTCTTCTTTTTTGTTTAGGGGATACAACATCGCCGTGTCAAATGATTTCTTTCATTTTTTTAACAGAAAATATTGAAAACTACATGCAATTGCTGCTCTTCTTTGAATTTACATCCTCTGCTTGCACATCTTTCCTAAAATTGTCTACTACGATATCAATCACTTCAATTTAATATGCATCCTTACTAATCAAAATATACATTTGCATCTTCAGACAAAAAAATTCACCAAAATATACATTTACATCCTCAAGAAACACAAATTACCCAAGAAAACTAAGATTCCGTGAAGAAAAATAATGTCTAAATATTGGATAGAAGCGAGAGCATCTGGAGAACATAAAGAATGGCAGGGCCGTCCTCGTGGGGCCTTGAGCTCTATAGACCTCGTGGGAGGTCCAAATCGAGGCCGAGCAACCTCTATCTGGCCTGGCCGAAGTGCGGAGGCCTCTGAATGAGAGACAGAGGGAAGGGACTCATAGCGTAGGAGGAGCTGGAACTTCGTGTCCGTACAAGCACCGGACAAATAGAGTGATGAGGGTAATTTTGATGAGAAAATGGCAATTGCATTAATAAGTCAGGGCGACAGATGCAATTTGAAATAACAAAATGAAAATTGAGGACTCAATTATGAAATGTGGAGATGCAAGTTGATATGCGTGGAAAATGGATTTTGCAATTTCTCATTATTTTCCTTTTCACCTTCTTCAGGGTTATCTTAGGCAAACTAAAAAACTTTGATATAGTAATCACCCACCTAATCTAATCATAAGTAATGAAGATGGAAATGAATATTGGGCCACATTGGTCGAAAAATAAGCTATAGATAAGTTGGGGCGCAACGTCGCAGTCAGTGGGCCCGCATAAAATTTGTATCTTGTTTTGGAGATCATCAAATGGCATTTGTACTAACAAATTAATATGTTTATCATCATTCATCAATAATAGCACATAATTTGGCTATCAATTGATATATGTAAATCTAACATACGGTGAATTAACACCTACCATGCTTTATGATAGCATGTGGGTGCTCAACATGCCGCTTGAGAATCTTGGGTTTTTAACCAAAAGATAAAGAATTATTGGAAAGAAAACTGACAGGGTCTCTTCATTGTGTTTCTATATTGACAAGGAAGAACACCTTAAATGAGTAAATTCCGAAACTACGACTTATCTTACTAACTCTATGGACCGGGAAAGGTGCAAACCAAAAACCCAGTTGGGTGGGCCAAGCATAGGAATGTTTCCACCTGATGGTGTGGACAATCAAACCCATATTTTGCACCGAATCCACACACATTTCTTCACTCCTTAACTAGCAAGTTAACCCCGTGGGAGTCAGGTCTCTTGATTTTCAATTTTGAACAAATTGTAACGTGACACAGCACTTTAAATGCCATCATACTCGACATGATCAGATCCGTAGATGACTTACGATGGCTATACTTCTAGCCCAGGGAAATAGTTGCAGATTTTGGGATTGTATTTTTATTCATCAAATTGCAGTTTTCAATGGATGACGTTGCATTGTTTACACTATCTTGATTAAAAACATTGTCCCAATACAAATGCTGGAATTTTTTCTAGGCTTAGCTATAAATGCCGAAATATGCTCGGTATCCTAGCTACATGGTAAATTTGGCCATCATGCAAACTAACACTATAGCCTTTAGAAATTTATGTGATCATATATGAAAAACATACCACTTGAATTCCACTAAATTATGACCCAAAAGAAAAAAATTCCACTAAATTAGCCAATATAGATTATTCAGTGTATTTAGACATTGTTCATTATGTACTTCAATCTTTTCAAGTTAAGATTTTGACAATTCCATTTGTGATGCAAGGTTATGAGATTAATATAGTAAGCTAATGAACACCTTTGTCCATGGCAGTCAAGCAGTGATCATTAAATTGGTTGTTGAAAAGGTTTTGGAGAAGCTGCAGATAAAACAAAAATCAGTGACTGAACATTTACTTGGACTTGATGATCGGGTAAAAGACTTGACGGAATTATTAGATGTCAACCATCGTGATGTGCGGCTCATCGGAATTTACGGAATGGGTGGTATCGGTAAAACAACTATTGCCAAGGTCATCTTCAATCAATTGTCTTCCCAATTTGGAAAGTGTTGTAGCTTCCTTGAAGACATTCGAGAAAGCTCGTCGTCTAAGGAGGGCATAGTCCAGTTGCAGAAGAAATTACTAACTGACGTTGTTGGCTCTTTTTATGAAAATGGAGTCAAGGATAGTGAACAAGGAATGAGGAGGATTGGAGAAATACTTAACACTAAGAAGGTCCTTCTTGTTCTGGATGATGTTGATAATAAAGAGCAAATTAAAAAACTAACGGGAAAATTTTCACTACATTTGGGATCTAGGCTAATTATTACAACGAGAAACACCTCTATTTTGCAAGTTGAGGGATTCAATGGCGAAATTCTACCGTATGAGATGTTAAAGATGGACTATGGTGTTGCACTTCAGCTTTTTTGTCGGCTTGCCTTTGGTAGAGACCTTCCTTTGGATGATTATCATGGACTTTCAAATGAAATTGTCTCAAGAATGGGAGGGCTTCCTTTGGCTATCGAAGTGATAGGTTCGTTATTGAATCAAAAAAGCAAAGCATTTTGGGAAGAGACCTTGGTCAGGTTAATGAATATACCTGAGGAAGAGATTCTAAAGAAGTTGAGAATTAGCTATGATGGCCTAGACGAATATCAAAAACAAATTTTTCTCGATATAGCATGCTTCATTTTCAATGAGAAGAAGACTGATGCAATTTACATGTGGGCAAGTTGTCATTTTTATCCCGAAAGAGGAATTGATGTCCTTACTAGTAGGTGCTTGATAAAGACATTGGACAATGATAAGTTCTGGATGCATGATCAGTTAATAGATCTAGGAAGGCATATTGTCCATCAAGAAAGTCCCAGTGACCTTGGAAGGCAAAGTAGGTTGTGGATTGCAAAAGAGGCCCTCGAAATCATAAGAACTCAAGAGGTAAGTAAAAAACATTCCATTTTTAAATAGATATGGTATATCTTGCTGATTAAGGATTCCTTTTTTGTTTAGGATCTTTATCATTTTTTTCCTACCCATTAGAGTTGTAAAACATAGTGGTTGAAGTTGACAAGTTTTTTCACATCATTGCCAAATTTAACTTGTAGAGGAAGGACAAAGTTCAAGCGCTTGAGGTAGATGGTTCGGATGGCTCCATTGAGATTACAAATGAAGAGTTTGAAAGGTTGCAAAACTTGAGATTCCTCAAATTACATAATGGAACTTATGTTGGGGACTTTGCAAAGTGTCGTTCAAAGTTGAAATGGATTTCTTGGCAGCCTCCTTTTATGGATTTTAGGGTAGACAATATGCATTTGGATCATCTGGTTGTTTTTAAACTTGGCAAGAATGTCTTCTTGGATGATTCAAAAGCATGGGATTTGATCAAGGTAAATGACATGTTTTAATTCTAGTCTATTAGTCTCAGACTCCCAATGTGTACAATACAATGGTTCTTACACTTGCCATTCATTTTTTCAGGGGGCACGAAATTTGAAAGTTTTATCTCTAGCCGAATGTAGTTACCTAACAACAATTCCAGACTTTTCTAAATGCTTGGATTTGGAGAGGTTGACTCTTGCACGCTGCTACTGGCTAAAGAGAATCGAAAGGTTCATTGGAGATCTACAGTTATTGAGTCATTTAGAAATTAAATGGTGCGGGCATCTTACCAACTTGCCTGAAGAAGTGGGGGCTCTAGTAAAACTTAAGCGCTTCTCATTGCAAGGATGTCTTTACTTGAGACAACTTCCAAGTTCACTTGGGAATTTAACCTCATTGGTAGAGTTAGACTTATCTTATACGAGCATTGTCAAACTCCCAAACTCCATTGAAGGACTAGTGAAACTTGAGTCTTTTTTTCTGAGTGAAACGGATTTGAGGAAACTTCCCAACTCCATTGGAAAGTTAAAATCATTACGCATATTGCGTTTTTCAAAAATGTTTCCTTGTGTGAGAAGTGATTATGTTTGGCAATTACCTAGTGCCATTAGCATGTTGGAAAATCTTGAAGAGCTGGATCTATCTCAACGTAATGAATTGAAAGGTGAAATTCCTTATGGGATTGGAGAAATGTCATCTTTAAGAATCCTAAATTTAGAATGCACCGGTACTTGCAGAATTCCAAGGACAATCAATAGTCTTCATCACCTTCAAATGCTAAACTTATCAGGTTGTCATGAGATTTATAGGTTGCCAGAACTTCCCACAAGTTTGACCTGTCTACGTCTTGAATCTAAATCCTTGCTCTCAGTCCCTAATTTGTCTAATCTTACTAATTTGGTTGAACTGCTACTGAGTGATGGCTCCAAGGGTACAAGGAAATCAAACCTAATCACAAGATACAACTTAAGGCAGTTAAGGAGGTTATCTAGATTGAAAAATTTGCATTTACAGCTGCTAAATGTCCCTGTACCTCCTGAGTTGGCTTCTCTCTCTCATCTAGAAGTGCTCACTTTGTGTTGCCTAGACCTAGAAACCCTGATGCAGCTTCCATCCTCTCTAAGGTCATTAGATTTAGAATGCCTTAACATCAAGCGAACGGAGCTACTTTCCTCCTGCTTAAGATTGGGAAATTTGTCGACTTTACATTTCTTGAATTGTAAAGTGGAAGACATTCCACTTGATGGACTTCCCCAACTGAAGAACTTATATGTTAGATGTTGTAAACTGTTTCAGATATTATCCATTCCTTTGGAATTAATAGAGCTACGGAATGTGATGGTGTCGTCTTGCCCAGAGCTAGTTGAGATACAAGTTTTGGGTCTTTTGAAATCATTAAAATACTTCGACGTTGATGAGTGCAAATCCTTGAGAAGAATAGATGGGTTATCATACTTGAAGAACTTGGAGAATTTACGAATCACAAGTTGCCATGTACTTACTAATGTTGAGGGCCTAAACAAGCTAGAATCTTTGAAATCCTTAAACGTCACAGAGTGCACATCATTGAGAAGGTTGATTCACGCATCTTGCACGAATATTCCAGATGACTGCCTCATAGAAATTCGAGGGTGTGGAGACTTCATCAATTGCACTTGGATCTACCCACGTAAAATCTCATTGAAGCGTTATAAGGAGAAGATTTTTTTGGATACATCAAACAAGGTGCGACGTTTTCTTTATCAATATACTTTAGACATGTTTGTATGCAAGGGTTTGAAAATTGATTTGTTCTCATTTTAGTATAATGCTCTAATTCAGTTAAACTACACAAATTGTAAAAAGTTAAATATTTTTTAGAGTTTTACATCAACAAAAAATATATTTTTTTAATTGAACAACGAAAATTTATCAAAGATGATCCTTAACTAATTTCACATACATTAGTGTTAGTTCTTTTTTATTTGAAATGTTTTTATGTATAAAAACATACGCAAATAAAAGTATTATAAATCATAGTTTTTGAACCTATTTCTTATTATATAATTAAGTGTTGGGTATTATGTAATCGGATATGTGTTTATTTTGATGTCATGATGTTTAGCAATAATTGCCTTATTGAACTTCCGCACCATCGCACAAAAGCCCTCAAAGTTTGAAAAGTTAAAAGACTAAACCCCCACCTACGCTCACCCAAAAGACTATGATTCATGTTACATCCACTAGTTTTTCAGTCTGTGTAGCACTTTAGTGTTACTTGAAATGGTGACTCGATTTTCCTGACCGAAATTTCTTAAATAATTTTATCAACCATGCATCATTCTCTACTTTCTAACTTCCATGAACCATATAATAGATGTTGCTCTATTCAAAATGAGTTAGTCCATTTTCAATTAACATTTCATGTTCATACAAATGGAAAAGGTAATGGCTGAAACAAATTTGAAAGTTTGGGAAGTAATGTATAACTTTTTAAAAGTGTTTGCATGCTACTGTGCTACAGTACCAAAGTTTAGGAGGGTAAGATGATATTTTCAAAGTGCGAGTTCTTGTGCAAGGGAGCTAAAGTTCAAGGGGGTTTTGAGCAATTACCTTAGTGTTTAAGATAAGGCTGACCATAGGAGTTAATAGTCCAGATATTAATTAGTTAATTAAGGACTTTGTTTATTTCTTAACTTCAATCAAATATGTTTACCCTTTACTTTCAGGAGTGGGTAACTTAATTTCTGTGAAGCACTCCAAAGCCTTCAAAAAGCTAGAAATAGTTATTTAAATACTTTCTTTAAAATATATCTATATATATATATATATATATTCTTGATGAATAGAAAAAATGCACGTGCCTATGTTGAATATGCATTCTTGTGTTATGTTAGAATCTAAATATAATAATATGTACAATAAACATGAGTGAAATATGAATATGCAGTCTTGTATTAGTAAAGGAAAGATAAAACTTAAAAGAAATCCTTATATATTAGAGGAATCTTTGCTCCCTTTTTTGGAGTTGGATACTTTCGGTTCCTAAAGCATGTTTTTCCTCCTTGTTGTGAGGTTTCCATTTTATGTTGTACTTTAATTACTTAGGTTGCATATTTTTTTTATTTATATTTTAGTCATTTATCTCTACTTGCCTTGTAGGTGTTGGATGGTCTTGGTTCTTTAATGTTGCCAATAAACTCATTTAATTATTCTTTTAATATTAATTCAAGAATAGCTTTTATAGACAAGATATTAGGTAGTAAATTGCAGATTATAGATTTCAAAAACATCATATGACCTCTTTGTCTAATAATCTTCTATTTGCAATGTGCATAATTAATGAACAAATTAATGTCATACGATTATTGCATTAGTGAGCTGTGGAGAAATTAATGTCAAATGATATGATCATAACCTGCAAAAGAAAAAAGGAACTCATTAGTATCTACCACGTGTCGTCACATGGGAAAATGAATGATGAACAAAGGGCAATTAAATTGTGGTATATATGTTTGATAGTATGATTATCTATCTCCTATGAATTCATTATTGGCCTCTTGAGAAAAAATAAATATAAGGATTAATACCAAAAAAAACACCAAACTAACACACCTGCACCACATTTACCTTAAAATAATTTTTATGTCATAAAAACTCTCGAATTGATACATCCGTGCCACATGTATCACAAACCAATTTTTATGTCACAAAAAATGTCGAACTGGTATACTCGTTCCACATTTATCCCAAACTAGTATATTTATATCACATTTATTCTAACCCGGTGCACTGTGCCATATTTACGCCAAAAAATCCTAAATTTACAAAAATTTAAGATCAGTTTGGGGTAAATATAGCGAGTGCTCTAATTTGAGATTTTTTTGACGTAAAAATTAGTTTAAGGTAAATATTGCATGTAGGGGTGAGCATCAGTCTAGGGTCAACCTTGGACCAACTCTGGACCGACCCAACCTCGCTGGTCCTGGTCCGATTCCGAGGAGACTTGGATCGGTTTTTTTGGTCCTAGAATTCCTAGACCAGACCTTTGTGCGGGTCGGTCCTCGGTCTTGAGAATTCCGGGTCGGTCCAACCTGGACCAACCTTGACTATATATATAATATTATTTATAATTTTTTAATATAGAGAAAATTTTAAAATAAACAGCGTTAACAACATTCAACAACTCTTTAGTGAGAAGTTCAAGTAATTTTACATTATTCTTTAATAACTTAGGTTTTTAATGTCTTTTATGATGTCAATAGTTATAATTTACGAATGAGGAAAATGTTTTTGTGAGGAATCCTCATAGCGTCCAAAAAGGCACCTTATGGCATCCTCCTCCTCTAGTATTCGTTCTCTTCTATCTCATTTGTCCTCTTAGTCTTCACTTTGCCAAAATCGAAAGATCGCCACTCGACACTCGCCTCGCTCGCTTTGGATCACTCGTGCCGCTCGTCGCTTGATGCTCGCTTGGCTTGTTGCTCTCCACTTGACATTCGATGCTCATTCTGTTCAACGCTTACCCCACTTGACCCTCATTGCTTGTCTTCCTTAGTTGACCTCACTTATCATCGAACCCATTTGGTCGGTACAGTACTTGGTTGCTCTTTCAAGGAGTACAAAAAATGAAATAAAAAATTATTGGTTGATCATAAGTTGATCTTAAAATCGGGCCGAATCCATTTGGTCAGTCTGGTCCTCAATCGCTTTTTTAAGGAGTACAAAAAATGAAATAAAAAATTATTGGTTGGTCTTGGGTTGACCCTGGAACTGGACCAAGCCCATTGGGTCGGTTTGGTCCTCGGTCCCAAGCTCAATAGGATTGGTCCTCGGTCTCAAAAATTGAGGACTAGCACTGTGTGAGTTGGTCCTAGGGTTAGGAGGTGGATCGGCCCAACCTGATCATGCTCACCCCTAATTGCACAGGTGTACTAGTTTGGAAGCTTTTGTGACACAAAAATTAGTTTGAGGTAAATGTGGCATGAATGTATCAATTTGAGATTTTTAGTGGTATTAGCTCTAAATAGAATGTTTGGTTTGCCTCATTCTCTAATAATTTGTCAGAATGTTTATGTAATAACTGTGTTACGTGTTCATTTGTTGTTTGTCGGTGCATGCAAATATAGTGGGGTTGACTAGTTTTCCATCTTTGGCCACCAATGGGCTTGACCAGTAGAAACTGCATTTTCAGTACTACAGAAGATTGCCGCCTCGCTGGATTCGAGTCTTTTCAAAGAACATAACTATTTCAAACTAAATTAAAGTAAGTACTACTTGAACAAATAGTCCTACGTTATGACACAGTATAACTTTATAAGAGCTGACATATTTCACTAAAAAGTGCGCCTTACAATGAAAAGAGATAGAAATTAATTTTGAAGCATATTACTTTAGAATGAGAAAAAATACAACAACATCCAGACTTTTCTTATTGGAAACAATGTCTACATTATTATGATTTATTTATTTATTTGAAAAGGGAAAAATAAACTCTTTTTTAGTTCCAAAATGGAAATCAATGTAAGTGAGATAAACAATTAACATTAAAAGGTAGTAGTACATGAATTATGATAAGATTATCCAAAAAGATATTTTAATGCAAATAAAGCGAAAATAAGATGAAGAATTAAAGTACACTAAAGTAATAACATAAAATATAGAAAGTGAAACGGAACAGATATGGAATTAGAATTGCAAGACTCTTCACTTTTTTTTTTTTTTTTGCTTTACTTGGTACGGTATAGAATAATTAGTGCAAGTGATGATAAATTTTGAAGAAATAAAATTAGTGAATCGATCTAATAATTGAACCATCATGGTTGTAGTGGAAGAAAGCATGTCGAGCTAAGAACACCTTTATTCCAATCTATCTACCCCACTAATACTTTTTTCTTTGTGGAAGAAAGCATGTTGAGCTAAGAAGGCCTTTATTTCTTTCTATCTACTCCACTAATACTTTTTTTCTTTTTTCCCTTAAAAAAGGGAATCTCTAATCAGATAGTGCTCCTTGGTAGATAATTATCTAAATCATTTGATGTTTAATTTAAATTTACACCACATATTTATTACATGTTCATACTTAATTAATAAAAGATAATCCAAATAAGTGTAACTGATGTCCTACTGGAAAGCCGAGTATTTAACCCTAGATTTGTCTCTAACTAATGAATGATGTTTGTGCCCATGTAAATATGCAAAAAGGTTTAATGTATATTTAATACATATGTTGTTTGGCCCATGTAAATATGCAAAAAGGTTTAATGTATATTTAATACATATGTTGTTTGGCCCTCACGTTGAACCTGTTGGATCACAGATGGAATATCCCTTCACAATCATGTTCCAACTTTTTATCAAGAACGGTCGTTCGATTATTATACATTTTATGGAAAAGAACAATGCCACCCCTGATTCAGTGACATTTAAAGGATTGACTGCTGACGTGAAAGGTTTTGGCTATTATGTGAAGAGAATGTGGTACAAGAATCATCGTAAAGATGACAACAGGCGCATGGAGATCAAGAGTGATGAGCAAGTAAAGGAAATGGTACAACTAGCATCTAAAAGAGGATTCATTCAATTGGACGTCAAGGTAGGAATTGACAGTGGGCGGAAGGAAGAGAATTACACCGGTCTGATGAGTATAATTAACGAGTGGAGGAGAATGTGGGCTCATGAGGATGGGGCTGAGTGGGACGATTCAGATCCTGATGAAATGTTAAGTGAGGCGTGGAGAATGATGACTCATGAGGATGGGGATGAGTCGGATGAAGAAGTTGAACATTATAATTGTTGTCGTTTGCGGCGCGGGGAAAGGGGCCCTGTGGATCTGAACCTACATGCTGATGCTCACGATTTCCATAGCCATACCAATGATAAAGATCTCTCAAAAAGTATTTAGTGCTCATTTTGGCCAATGATTGTAACTTTGCACTTAAGTTGGGAGCTATAGAAATCAATTGAGAAATTCAACGAGGAATAATAAAAGGACACAAGAAATTTACGTGATTTGGTCCAAATATCAAAATTTACGTCCACGGGGAGAGGTGGCAAATAATTCACTAATAGATAAGAGAATTATAGAATTACAAATGCTCACACACTCGAGTATTTCCCAGCCCTAGTGTATACCCAATACCCACAGTATTTAACAATTCAACTCGATGGACTCACTCTATGCACAAATCCTCCGAGCTCTCGCCTCTTGTCACTTTAGCTCTCCCTTCTTATCCGCCCTGCTTCATCTTCAGATGTCCTTTCCTTTTATAGGAAGGAGGGAAAAGAAACAAAGACAAATGGCGCCCATCTTCAGAAGCCACAAGCCTCCATGCAATTAATGATGACATGTGTGAATGACCATCATTAATCATTCATGCACCAACGTAAGAAAAATGAGCATAGCTTCTGCCTTCCCTCTTTCTTCATTTGTTAGCAAAAGGAGAAAGGAAGCCCACAAAAGATGACTGAAAGAGAAAATAACATTCCGCGCCTACAATACAAGCCCATGAAGCAGCAAGGGCCCACCAATTTCTATGGGCATGCATGCACATCGCCATGTGCATGCATTTAATGAGGTGAAGAAATGGACTTTCAACTCCTAGGGACAATCTGACCAAAAAGAAAAAGAAAAAGAAAAAAAACTCCTACGGACAAAACAAGAGCCATGGGTATGCATTAATGAAGGAGAGAAAAAGTCAAGACTTGCATGTTTCTCATGTGCAAATTAAAGACAACTATTGCCAGCACTTCTTCCATGCACAGAGAACGTTCAAGCTTTGCTTCTTCCTCGTTTAATGTTTGTCCGCTTAATACTGTGCAAAGTTGTGTGTGACTTTGACCAATAAAGGCTCTACATATGGGTCAGATCTCATATACAAACTGAAACTTGAGACATAATTTAACAATGAGAGATTTTACAAAGCTACAACTGAAGCTGAGGATTGAAGAGACATTTCTTTTGTAAGTCCTAAAGATTTGCATCTTCTATTGCGATAATTAGCAGAAATTTGGATGGGCTAAATTGAAGGAAATTTGGACTTCCAAGCCGAGCCTTTGAGTGTCGGAGATTTACAGAAAATTGTTTGGGATTTTTTTTCAGCGAAAATGGACCCCGATTTGGATAATCGGAGAGGAAATTGAAGCCAAATTAATGAAATTCGGAGCTTTGAATGGGGGTTGGATTTATAGCATCAAATTTGGTTTATTTGTGGAATTTGCATGTTTTGAAAGTATTAAGAGACCTAATAGATAGGCTTGAGGACTTTTGAGGCCAAAATCATGATGAACGTGGGATATTTATTTGGATTTTTTGGGCTTCCTCTCCCTCAAGCTTCTCCCATACGCTTCTTTCTCCTTCGGTCTTCATCATTTCCTTCATGTTCGACCGTTTCTCTCTCCCTCTCCGTTGGCTTCTATTTTGTTTTCATTTTCCCAGCAACTTCAGTCTTCATTTCTTCTCTCCATCAATTTCCCTTTGCCGTGCGTCTTCCCCACAATCGAAGCCCAAACCTCCACCAACTTCTGTCCCCTGCAAGTCAACACTCACCCATCCAAATCCCTCCTTGTTGACCACCATCCTCTCCACCGAAGGCCCACATCTCCACCTGTTTGTTGACCAAGCAAATCCACCGAAGCTCCTCCTTCTGCACGTGTCTCCATCTTGCTACGTGAGGTCGAACGAAGCAGCCAGCATCCATCAACCTCTGCTTCTGGCTTAGCCGCACGCCACACCACCAAGTCCTTCATCCACGTTGCCTCGTCCACTCCACGAGAAAATATTCAGTGGTTCGTGCGTGCCACGTCATCCGCTGATGTGGCGAGCACGTACCACTCAGCTTTCGGCACCTGTCCTGGGGGACCCGCTGGAAAATGAAAAGACTCGCCCGTCTCGGCTCGGCTCGGCTTGGCTCGGCTCGGCATAGGACCCATAATCTAGTCAGACTGAGGAGAAAATCAGGCGCCATTTTAAAAAAAAATTCGGACTGAGGGAGGGTTTCTTCTTCTTCTCTTTCTTCGCGCCTCTCACTCACTCTACCCTCCCTCTCTCTCTCTCCGACGAACAGGACGCGACCTCCCATTCTCTCGTACCCTCCCTCCGGCGAACCACCGCTAGCAACCGATGAACCACCGCACCGGACCGGCGAGAGGACCACAAGATCTAGCTCCCTCCCTCTGCCCTCCCTCTTTCCGACCGGCGAACCACCGCACGGGACTGGCGAGAGGACCGCAACCTCCCTCTCTCTCTGCATTCCCTCTTTCCGACCGACGAACCATCGCACGGGCGAGAGGACCGCGAGTAATCGACGAACCACTGCACGGAACTGGCGAGAGGACCGCGACCTCCCTCGACGGGACTAGCACGTGATGTCTCACATCAACCTTGACGGCTTCTTCGGCGACCTCCCTGGGACCGACGACGTCTCCAGACTCGGGGCTCTCGACTCGAGGCTCTCGTGGTTCGAGGAGATCGAGAACATCTTGAAGGACGACGATGTCCATGTGCTTGCTAAGCCGGGGGCTGAGCGGGCCGTACCGAAGGGACTCGAGCTTCCCGCGGACCTTCGCTTCCCCGGCCCCTTGCCGCCGACTTCTCCCCGCCTCCCGCAAGATGCGCCGTTAGCCTCAGGTGCTCCGCTAGCTGGCTGATTTCCTTGGTTTCCATGGCGCATGTTCGGGATTCTCATTTTGTTTTTGTTTTTGTTTGTGTTTTTGTTTTTGTTTCATGTGTGGATGACTACTAGTTCTGGGAGCAGGAGGCCGCAGGTCAAGAAGGCTTCGCCGGATAGGCCGCCGTCGATTGTGGTTAATGGAGAGGGCGAAGAGGATGCTACTTTGGCGGAGAGCGTGCGTAGCACTAATTGGGAAATTGTGGCTGATGATTCTGAGGACGATGATTCTGATGGAGTTGTGATTGATGTGGAGAACAGAATGCTGATAGAACAGAAGCTTCCGACAGTATGGCGATGGAGACAAATTTGGTATTTTTCTTGTAGCATTTCTAGTGCTTTCTTGGGAAATTTCTTTTTTCTTTTTTTAATCTGTTTGGATACGCGTATGCAATGTGCACATTGATTCTAGTTCATGAATATCTCGCAAATTAAGAATTTGAGAGCATGTTTCCTTCAGGGGAGCTGCAATTGTTTTACAGCTTCAAGCACAGTGACACCGTTGATGGTTGATGTTGCGGTGTCGCCTATCCTATATACGGGCTTTACTTTTTGCACTATAGCATCAATGTGGTTGAATTGCAATACATCTACATTGCTCAATTATTAGGTTGTTCTTTCCTTAAAATTAAGGGCTTAGTTCACTTGCCCTTCCTTTTTTGTTCTTTAGGGACTAGAGAGCGAAGGCTCCATTTGCCTTTGTAATTTATTTTCCCGTCTGTTTTACCTATAGGAAATATGCTCTCATTCCTAGTCTTTTGAATATCTGTACATGTTCTTATATGATGTGAGTTGTTACTTTTATAGTAGGCCATCAATAGTTCTTTAAAGATATATTATTAATTCCTTCAATTTTTGAGGCTTCAGGCACCATGTTTCGTTGATGGAGTAACTCTCACCACAATGAGGAAGATGACTCGCTGTAGTTTGATTCTAAGGTAATTAAGATTTCCAAATTACAGCGCTTGTAAGGACTGGACATTTCGCAGAGTGTATCTCCTTGATCGATTGCTCATATTTATCTAATTTCCATGGCTAACCATGTGGTTGACCTAAGTCAGTAGTTTTTCTGGCCATGAGAAACCGTGAAGTGGCCCTTTTTGCAGATAATACTTTACCGTCAATACACCCCCTTATCTATACCCCTTTCATATATGTGTTTAATGTCTCATGATGCATTGATTTTCTAGAGTTGTGGAATAATAATCAATGTTCCTTCCCAGAATATAGGAGAAATACAGTTACATTTTAAGTCCATTTGCATGCATGTGAATGAGCTTAAGAAAGCTATAGGACCGCTCTCTGGGCGAAGTTTGAAGTATTGTGATGATGCATGATTGAGGAGATACTTGGAAGCTTGAAACTGGAACATAGATAAAGCAAAGAAAATGTTAGATGAGACGCTGCAATGGAGATCAGCTTTTAAGCCCGAGGAAATCAGCTGGGTAAGATGGCTAAGTGTCCCGGTGAATGAATACCTGCGCGAGTATTGTGATAGATAATTTATGCCGATGGCTGTTGCCTGTTAAACTTCAGTAGACATCTGATCCTTGTTACCCTAACTATTGTGTTGACCTGATAATTAATTTTATTTCGTAGACTAAGTTCCTGGTATGGAGAAGAACTGATTTTGTGAATGAATGCGAATGCAGGATTGATGTTAGTCAACAATAATTGAGTGGCTCTCATTTTTTGTCTTCTATGAGACTGCCATGATGCAGTGATAAGAAGCATTAGGTGTTGGAGAGTTTATTGTTCAAGGGACAATAAGTGTCCCAGTATATTTTTTCACTCATGCTGTTTCCAAAATCATCATTTAGACCGTTTTAGTTGACAATATGGCTAATGAGCAGGTTGTGTTAGACATGCGATAGTACTTATTGGGACGCTGAATAATGCTTCCATTTGACAATGTAATGCTTACTAAAACAGGAAGAAGTTGCTATTGAAGGTGAAACTGGAAAAGTATACAGAGCAAGTTTTCATGATTGTTATGGAAGGAGTGTTCTTATATTGAGACCTGGAATGCAGGTATTTATCCATCCTGTTGTTGCTAATTTCTGTAGCTTTTATTTGCTCTTACCTATTAACTTGGCAATAAATCTTGCAGAATACTCATGTACTGTTTGATGAGGACTACAGCATGTACTGGTGGAGGTCAGAACTCATGGAATACGAAGATGGCGAACTCTCATGGTTCAACGCCGGAGTGAGAGTTGGAGTTGGAATTGGGCTTGGCATATGCATTGGGGTCAGCATAGGAGTAGGGCTGCTGGTGCGTACTTACCAAGCAACTACTGGGAACTTTAGAAGGCGGCTCATGTAGGACATCGCCTCTCTAAGTTCTACACTACAATCTGCGATCTGCCCAATACCTCATAGATTCTGGCCTCCTGGCATTCCAGTCCAATGTGCTTTCTCTCATTGAAGGTTTTGGCTCAAAGTGTTTCATTTCCATGGTCGAGTGTGAGCAAATTTTCGTGTGCTTTATTTGTGGTATCTTCTCTGTTTAGAGGGAGGCAAACGATGTGTAGATTCAATGAATCTTGAGGGCAGTTGAGTTGAGTTGATCTCATAGGGGCATATATGTACCTGAGTGGTTCGTTAACGTGTAAAAAGGTTTCTTTCCTGGAACTTGGAAAAGTTCAGCGATAAAAAAATCACTGTTTTGTGCATTGCCAAGAGTATAGATTGCTCCTTACATTGGTGGAGGAGCGGACTCTTCTGTCGGGCATGATACTTCGGCTATATAGACTCACAAAACACATGAAAAGGAAGAACCTGAAGGAGGTAAAAGCGTTAAGGGTTTAAGGATCCTCAGCCAACTACAGAGGAGCGCGGACCAGTACATCTTTCTACAACAGCAACTATACATACCTCAAACGGTCCTGGGCATATGGAAACTGTTCCCAGAAAGAAAGATGAAAGGAATAATGAAATTAGTGATCCTTAAAATTTGGAGCAGCATTCAATTCGATTAGAACATGTCAGCGTCGTTGTCTCATTTCTTTTCAATGTGATCAGCTAGAGATGGCAAACAGCCGCTGCTAAGGTTTGGCTGACGGCATCCAGACAAGTCCAACTTGGCAAAGCCTGTGAATGATAGACATAAGCCCATACCGAGCACGGGAAAGAAGTTTTAGATATCGAATGAAGAGAAGTTGAGAGAAAAAGAAAGCAATGAAAATATAGGGTCGAATTTAGATATCGAATGAAGTTTAACAACATAAGTTTATGGACCAAATGGTGCAAATTTTTTCCAATATGGAAATCGAGACAGGTCCCCGCGACAGGGGAAAGTTATACCAGCAGAATGCTAGTTATATCATCAGTTGTAGGTACTCTGTATTAATATATAATATCACGTATAGCCGTAGACAGTTAGCAGCCACCCATCCTAACTAGCCAGGTTCACGACCATCACGTTTGTTCATTCAGGTGCGCACATTAGCCTGCTTATCTACCTACCGAATGCAGTATAGATGCTCAGCTTGCTGGCGGTGCAACCCCAATAGGCTCAGGAGCCACCTCAGCTCCAGAATGCTTGTTCCCGTCATGAAAGACCTTCTCAGGTTGCCGATCAAATCCCCACAGACTGGCTGCCTTAATATCATCCTGAGCCATTAGCCTAGAGAATTCTTCATGGTCGTACTTCAGTTTTGCTCTTCCTCCGAACTCAGTAGGAAGGTTTTCCTCATCAAAGAATGATCTCATGAGCTTGACACTATCGTTGTTCTTCAGGTACACAAACTTAACCTTTTGAAAAGTCTTAGCATCCAAGAAGTACTTCACAACCTGCGCCAAAAAATGTGAAGCGTCAGTCTTGGATCAAGAGAATTCTCGTAACTTGGATTTAAAAAGAGGAGGAAATACATCCTCTCATATTAACAGCACAACGAAGTGAGAAAATAAGGGGTCTCGGGATATTAGCCTTCAAAATGATGGATTTAAAGCATTTCTACAACTGTAACAGCATCTCATGCACAGATGGATGATGTACCAAGCCAAAGATGAAACAAGAGCCAAGAGCAATGCAGAAAGAGACGGGCATGGCATGAGAGAGCAGGCAAACTTTAAAATGGGACTAATCTATGTTGTTCTATTCTTTGTTGGCCGCTGCACTACGAGATAAGTTGAATATGGCCTCTTGGTGGTGCACCAAAAAAGTAGTGTCTGCTAGTGTATCTCTACCAGGAATTGGACCAACTAATGACTGCCTCAAGAGTGTTTGATAGAATATTGAATTCATATCAACACGGTTGTTTGACACTTGGCACAAGAGAATTGGCGTCAAGCGAGCAAGCCACGGCCGTGCCATAGAATCTTAGGAGCTCGTTCCCATCAGCCAAACAGCGGGGGTGCTTCTTGGATAACTTGCTGGCTTTGATCTTGACCATCTCTCGATATTCTTCGAACCGGGCGAGGGTGCTTTGCATGTTGTGGACTTTCAAGACCCTCTCAATCTGTCCACAACTGCTGTGCTCAGACTTCAACCAACTCGTTTGGCAGATTATTTCCACTATCCTTTTGGATGAATCTCCATCACTTAGTTCAGTTACTGGAAAAAGAAAAAGTCGCAATGACATTAATCAAATTGACAGTTCAGTCTAAGAATTTCCATCCTCAGATAAGCTAAAAACCAGAAGTTCAATCCCCAGTTCGTTCAGGCTACTCCAAAATTAAGCAAACGATTTAATATTTATCTAGACCAGAGAATGAGAAACTACTAAGGCAATGCAGAAACAGATATGATCATGTGGTTCAAGGTAAGATGTTATTTTACCAGCATGTTTGGAGAGATGATGAGCTTCAACAGCATCCAACTTCTTGAATTGCTCCCCGCACTTGTGGCAGATGAGAACCGAAGATCCTAAATGAGCATTAGGGCCCATCATAGTCCTGGACTTTGGGAAACCACCGCTTCTGGAACCGCCAGACGTGGCCGAACTCCCGTCAATCTTCCTTGAGGGAGTACTCATCGACCTTGGGAAACTGTAACTGCTTGGAACTATGTACTGGCCTCTAGGACCAGGCGTTCTGGGATGAAGTGTCCCGACGAAAGTCGACAAAGTCGAATCACTCCCGCTGTGATTCCCACCGACTTTGCCTCCGATGCCCATGATCTGCAAAAAGGGGTACAGATAAGGGGGTGTATTGACGGTAAAGTATTATCTGCAAAAAGGGCCACTTCACGGTTTCTCATGGCCAGAAAAACTACTGACTTAGGTCAACCACATGGTTAGCCATGGAAATCAGATAAATATGAGCAATCGATCAAGGAGATACACTCTGCGAAATGTCCAGTCCTTACAAGCGCTGTAATTTGGAAATCTTAATTACCTTAGATTCAAACTGCATCGAGTCATCTTCCTCACTGTGGTGAGAGTTACTCCATCAACGAAACATGGTGCCTGAAGCCTCAAAAATTGAAGGAATTAATAATATATCTTTAAAGAACTATTGATGGCCTACTATAGAAGTAACAACTCACACCATATAAGAACATGTACAGATATTCAAAAGACTAGGAATGAGAGCATATTTCCTATAGGTAAAACAGACAGGAAAATAAATTACAGAGGCAAATGGAGCCTTTGCTCTCTAGTCCCTAAAGAACAAAAAAGGAAGGGCAAGTGAACTAAGCCCTTAATTTTAAGGAAAGAACAACCTAATAATTGAGCAATGTAGATGTATTGCAATTCAACCACATTGATGCTATAGTGCAAAAAGTAAAGCCCGTATATAGGATAGGCGACACTGCAACATCAACCATCAACAGTGTCACTGTGCTTGAAGCTGTAAAACAATTGCAGCTCCCCTGAAGGAAACATGCTCTCAAATTCTTAATTTGCGAGATATTCATGAACTAGAATCAATGTGCACATTGCATACGCGTATCCAGACAGATTAAAAAAAGAAAAAAGAAATTTCCCAAGAAAGCACTAGAAATGCTACAAGAAAAATACCAAATTTGTCTCCATCGCCATACTGTCAGAAGCTTCTGTTCTATCAGCATTCTGTTCTCCACATCAATCACGACTCCATCAGAATCATCGTCCTCAGAATCATCAGCCACAATTTCCCAATTAGTGCTACGCACGCTCTCCGCCAAAGTAGCATCCTCTTCGCCCTCTCCATTAACCACAATCGACGGCGGCCTATCCGGCGAAGCCTTCTTGACCTACGGCCTCCTGCTCCCAGAACTAGTAGTCATCCACACATGAAACAAAAACAAAAACACAAACAAAAACAAAAACAAAATGAAAATCCCGAACACGCGCCATGGAAACCAAGGAAATCAGCCAGCTAGCGGAGCACCTGAGGTCACGCTGCCGCATCTTGCAGGAGGCGGGGAGAAGTCGGCGGCAAAGGGCCGGGGAAGCGAAGGTCCGCGGGAAGCTCGAGTCCCTCCGGCATGGCCCGCTCAGCCCCCGGCTTAGCAAGCACATGGACATCGTCGTCCTTCATCAGGATGTTCTCGATCTCGTTGAACCACGAGAGCCCCGAGTCGAGAGACGTCGCCGGTCCCAGGGTGGTCGCCGAAGAAGCCGTCGAGGTTGATGTGAGACATCACGTGCCAGTCCCGTCGAGGGAGGTCGCGGTCCTCTCGCTAGTCCCATGCAGTGGTTCGTCGATTACTCGCGGTCCTCTCGCCTGTGCGATGGTTCGTCGGTCGGAAAGAGGGAATGCAGAGAGAGAGGGAGGTTGCGGTCCTCTCGCCGGTCCCGTGCGGTGGTTCGCCGGTCGGAAAGAGGGAGGGCAGAGGGAGAGAGCTAGATCTTGTGGTCCTCTCGCCGGTCCGGTGCGGTGGTTCGTCAGTTGCTGGCGGTGGTTCGCCGGAGGGAGGGCACAAAGAGCATGGGAGGTCGCGTCCTGTTCGTTGGAGAGAGAGAGAGGGAGGGTAGAGTGAGTGAGAGGCGCGAAGAAAGAGAAGAAGAAGAAACCCTCGGTCGACCAGATTTTTTTTTTAAAATGGCGCCCTGATTTTCTCCTCCCCGACCAGATTGTGGGTCCCACGCCGAGTCGAGCCAAGCCGAGACGGGCGAGTTTTTTCATTTTCCAACGGGTCCCCCAGGACAGGTGTCGAAAGTTGAGTGGTACGTGCGCGCCACATCAGCGGATGATGTGGCGCGCACGAACCACTGAATATTTTCTCCTCGTCCACCGTCCCTCGATCAACGACCCCAACTTCATCTTCGCTACGGTCCACCGAGCAGCCCAGCCACCGAAGCCGCTTCCTTTGTCCCCGTCTTCGGCCCAAAGCAATTTCTTCTTTGTTCGTGGCCCACTTGAAGTCGACCCCCCACTGTACCGGCGAAGCCCAAAGAGGTTTTTATTTCCAGCAACCCAAGCCTGCAAGACTAGCCCAATTTTGAAGCCCGCTTCAGCCCACTTCAGGCCCAGCCCAATTCCAGAACACATCTCAGCTTGGGCTGAGATTTGTTGAGCCAATTTCAGGCCCGATCCAAGCCCGTGGGTGTCGTCGCGAGCCCAAGTTCGGCCGCCGTCGTGGTGAACTGGTTCTCGTTTTACGCCGGTGAGTTTATACTCTAAACTCTTCTTAGTAGGCTAATGACGCTAAGGGGTGTTTAGTTTAATTTAATTAGGAATTAGGTGGCTAGTTAGATTAAATTAGTGATTTAATTATTCAATTATGCATGTTAGGTGGTTAGATGAGATTAAGTGAGGCGTAGATAAATTGTATTATTTATCTAGAAGGGTTCGGGAATTTTCCGAGTCCGTATTGGTGTTTAATTTAATAAATTTGGCTTAGGTTAGTATTTTTAGAAATTAAATTGAATTAATTATTAATTATTTTTCCGGAAATTAGGCGAGATAGCTGGTGACCAGAATTTCGTGTTGATTGTAATGGTGTGATTAAATTTTGCAATTGAGTGATAATTTCTACAAATTGAGTGCTGATTGGATTTTCGATATTTAATGCAAAAATTTGTGAAATATTGGTATTTTAATTGGAAAATACCGGGTGTCGGGTGTTGACACCAAAAGTGGTCTTTGAGTACCAAATCAGCTTAGGTGAGCAATATAGATCTATAACAGCTTCGGGGAGCATTAACACCATTATAGATCTTAGCAGCTTCGGTGAGCAATGACAAGCAATAATGCTTTAGCAACTTGGGTGAGCACTTTTAGATAGCAGCTTCGGTGAGCAAATTCTAGACATCAGCTTTGGGGAGCAATGATATATGATTATATCTATTTCAGCCTGGGCGAGCAGTGTTCGAATCGTCAGAATTTATTGATGACATTGATGACATGGAGTCGAATGAATCGACTGACTGATGATTGAATTGAATTGGACTAAATTGAATTGTTTAATCGAGTATATGAATTATATTAACGTGCAGGAAGGATCTGAGGCAAAGGTAAGCCCTCTGACTCATGTTTGTGCTTAGGTAGCCCTTAGGGCGTATTACCCTCTTAATAAGGATTTAGAGCATAGACTCGCTGGTTATTGTATAACCATTTTCAGAGTCGTCAAGTGGAGGACCTAGAGTTGAGAGAAGGTGATCTGAAGTGTAGGTCAGTTAGGACCGCTTCTTTTTGGACAACTAGTTTTTGTAGTCTTTTGGTCATAAACTTTGTACTTGACTCAATGTGAATATGAAAGCTTGTTTGTTTTGAATTTGTTGCCTTGCTTTTCTATCCCGAGATGATTACTGTTAGGGGATTTATTTTCGCTTCCGCATGTGCAATAAAAAGAAAGGGTCGGCGACTCGTCCTGGGAAGTCGCAAAATTTTATCGACCAGAGAGCAATGGGCACGCGCTCGGGGTTCAGGGCGTGACATCCCCAGTTTAATGGTATCATAGCGAAGTTTGTGTTTGAAGTGATAACGTGCGATGGGTTCTTGGGATAGTTAGTAGGAAATGCCTTTATTTTTATGCTGATGTATGTGATTGATAGCTGTTTGGTAAATTAGTTGTGACATCACTCAGTTTCTAATTCGGTATGGAATTGGAAACAAGTGTTGTAGAAAGTCTTCAACATGAGTGATTAGGAGCCGAGGTGTCACGCCTATAACCTCGAGCATGCGCACATCCCTCAGTGGTCGATAGAATTTTGCGACGTTCCCAGGACTTGTCATTGACCCTTTTCATTTTAGTGCACATGCGGAAGCGAATTCACTAATCCCCTGACAACAACATACATGTGATAGAAAAGCAGGACAACCAATTTCAAATCAAATACACTTTTATAAACACTTCAAGTTTATACTGAAGGTCTATGTCATAAAGAACTACTGAGCCACTTATGCTCCTGACCATTCCGCTTCAAGCTCTTGGCTCTTCACACTAGGGACCTGAAAATGGTTATTGAATAACTAGTGAGATATAAATCTCAGCGAGTTCCACCCCTAAGCCTCGGTTAGTACACCAACTCAACTCAGGGTATCTATCCAAAACTACCTCACCACAAGCAACAACCAACAGTCGATTCACATACAACCTTACTTGGTATGCCATACCCTACACGTTATAATTCAACACAATACACGCAATGCACATGGCCATTATATGATACATTTTATCGATCACATATGAGTCACATCACAAGCGATCTCACCTGGCCATTGCCACACTCTGCACGTTATCGATTCATGCGTGTGTGCCATAAACTATGTGATTCACCCATGAATATAATTAATGCATATAACAATTTCACACATCAATGCATCAATTCAGATCAAGTCATCGATCAATCGACTTAGTCGATTCCATGTCATCAAGACCATTCCCCGGTCATTTCAATCAATACTATCTATAAGTCCAATCATACCCAGGACTGCTTACTATAAACCGATAATAGATAGTATAGCTCACTAGAAGCTGCCACAATATCAATATAATATACTATAGCTCACCATAAGCTGCCGCAATTATCAGTATAGTATACTATAGCTCACCAAAAGCTACCGCAATTATAATCATATAGTATATTATAGCTCACCAGAAGCTGCTGCATTTATCAGTATAGTATACTATAGCTTATCAGAAGCTGCCTCATATACTGAGATAATATACTATATATATGCTCGCCAGAAGCTGCCTTAATTACTGATATAGTATATTATATATGCTCGCCAAAAGCTGCCGGCCATACTTTCATAGTATGCTGAAAATAGTCATTTAATAAAATCACAATTCTTATCATTCCCAATAAAGATACTCGTGTATGGGTACACGGTCGGCCTTAGTCAAAATACAATATTTTTCTTTTAGAAAATCCCACTATTTAATGGTTCATCAAAATATTTTTGGCGTTGTCAACCGACGCCCGATTATTTTCCAATTAATTACTGAAATTAATAAATTTTGGGATAAATACCCAAAATTACAAATCACACTCAATTCATGCGGATGCCCATGCATTTACACATCCATTCACTTCATAAAATCAACACACATGAATTTAGACAACTTTTCGCATTCTGGATGAACAGTGTACGTGAACAGTAATTTGTGAATAGTGTCGTGTGAACTTGCGACGGCCGGTAGCTCCGTTTGGGACGAAATTGGGCTCGTCGGAATAGTCTGTCTCTCCCAATCACGATGATGGGTGGTTCGTTGGCTGATTCATTCAGGAAGAGTACTTTTGACTCGATTCTTTGACGAAGGGTTAGCTGGAGCAGAAACTGAAGGAGAAGAAAAATGGAGGAGAGAGAGTGGTCGACGGTTTGGGGCTGAAGATGAGGAGAGAGAGTGATGGGAGAGTTGCCATCAAGGCCTCATTAAGGCCATTCAATGCTTGCTCTACTTCCCCATGCACATCACCTCCTCTTTCTCTCTCTTGCTTTGCCCTTATCCACAAGCTTTTAGGGGTAATTTGGTCATTTCACCTTGCACAATTACCATTCTATCCTTGGGCTGAAAATGAAGGGCGGGCCTAAGAAATGGGCTTAGAAATGAATAGGAACGGGCTAGGGAATTGGTTGGGCTTGAATTGGCTCAATTGGGCTTAAGGTTTATTAATGGGCTTAGAAGAAGGAATAGTTGGTTTGGCCCAATGGGCTCACTTGCTTGCCTTAGACCCACCATGATGGCTATCCCACCTTGAGCCTAAGGCCCACACTGGCTTGACCCGGCCCACGTCCTCACGGGCTTGCTTTCTCGGTCCGAAAATCCCTTTTCCAATTGCTCGGCTTAACCGGCTCTGTCGACTGTTTGATGCAGCTTTATCCAAAATCTGTCCCGGACATTCCCAATAATTCGAAGTCAAATCCTAAGTTCTCTTGCCATGTCAATTTCGCCAAATGCCATTTTGGTAACAACTTAGACTGACGGGTGGCTTTGAGGATTCACGCGTGACCCACTCGTGCCAAACCACGTTCAAGACATCTCGACGCATGGACGTCCTTGACCGCATGAAATTATGGAGGATAGATTTTTATTTCAAAGTACACGATTACTGAAGATCGACATAGGGTCGTTCGTGGATTTGATAACAGTAAACGGAATCACCCGTCGTTCTATTATGCTCTGTTCGCGAATCGACTTCTAGTCGTCCTTAGAATCGGCCTGCCTATCTACAAGATCGTCCTCATGCAAGTCTCACGGTCAAGTCGTTTTCCCAGGTTGAGTCCCTTAGTCGTACGAGTTCTGTCTTCATTAGCCTTTCCCTTCAAGGTCAGTATCTCATGAGTAATCAATTCCGAGTGAGATCAACCACCAATGCATTAATGAAATTCACATTCATTCATCCCTTATAGGGCTTGAATTTCAGGATGTCACACGAGGACTCCTAGGCAAAGGACTTTATCCTCAGTGACTCGGGCTAAAACGTCGATAAGAGGCAGTGCCCGAGGCAGTCGAGGTAGAGCGTAGGATGAGGCTAGCGCAAGTGATGTAGCACCACCGCCGGTTCCACCGGTTTGTGCCGGGGTAGTAGTCCCTGGTGATTCCCAAATCAAGGGGATCATGCAGGTGCTAGAAACTATGGGAAATCAAATGGATCAACAAGCCTAGAATCAAGCTGCTGCCATTACTCCCGCCGCTACAACTGCCACTACAGCCGCTGCCAATGTTGCTATTGCTGCTGCAACCACTATTGCACCTGCTGCCGCAACTGCTGCTGTACCTGCAGAGGTTCCACCTAGGAACGTGGCCACTAGGAGGCCAATACACAAACTAGTGGAACAATTTTTAAGGTTGAACCCACCAAAGTTCACCGGCGCGGGAGATCCCGAGGCTGCAGCCCTCTGGATCCAGGAATTGAAGAATGCCTTTGAACTGCTGATGTGCAACGAGGCAGAAAAGGTCGTTCTTGCAATCTACCAACCGAAGGGGATTGCAGGCACATGGTGGAGAGCCACCAGAGGAACGGTATTTCTTGAAGGCGTGGTTCCGGAGTGGAATGCCTTCATCGAGTTCTTCAATAGTAAGTACTTTTCTGGCAGAATTTCAGCGTCTTCGCCAAAGCTCAATGACAGTGGATCAGTACGAGGCAAAGTTCGCTGAATTAGCGCAATATGCTCCTAGATTGGTTGAAGATCCTGTAGATTGAGCTAGAAGGTTCAAAGATGGACTAAGACTGGAACTGAGGAGTCCACTGATTCCACTCAACTTGAGGAACTCCAACGATCTATACGAATGGGTCCAGATGATAGAGAGAGACTAGAATGAACAAGCCATTGCATCTGGGTTGCGGTTTGACTTTAACCAGGATAGGAATCGGTTTGGGAAAAGGCCGCTGACCGGAGGTAGATACCCTGTTCTGCTCAACATGAAGGGTGAAATAGAAAAATCAGCGCAAAGACAGATTTCGTGTCGTTTCTGTGGAAGGCAACATGGATTGGCCCTAAGCCCCTTAAGGATGGGTGCTTGTTTTGAATGTGGTTAGCAAGGTCACTTGACCGAGAGATTGTCCTAGAAGGCCGAGGGGACCACTGCAGTTGCCACCACCGCCATAGATGGGTCAGAACCGAGGACTCCCGCCACCGAATGCATAGCAGGGTGGACTACTCAGACCTCCAGCTCAAGGACGGACATACGCCATCACCAGCGGACAGGACAGAGGGAAAACACCGCAAATGGAACCCCACTAGAATGGCGAATGGGACAAGAATAAATCGAGCTATGCATCGATTGGGAGAAAGAATGTTTTTTGGTAAATTTTATGAGAGTGACACAAAGGAAATTTCTGGGTTAAGCTTGTAGAATTTCAGTTTGTGGAAATGAAGTTGTAAAAAACAAGAATCACTGGCTTTAGTTGTACTTGACTATTTTGCCTATGTATAATTTTGATGTCATGTATAAAAAGGTTTGGCTCGAGGAGCTTTTGTTGAAATAAATTGTTGTCGCAATGTGATACAGTTAGACTAGTTGACGGAAGAAAATTTTGAATTTATTGAAGATCGAGGAGGACCCTCGATCCCTCCAATTTCATCGCTTGAGGCAACCCGTTGGTTAGACGAGGGTTGTCAAGGTTACCTGGTGACCGTCGTGGATACGACAGTTGAGGAGCACAAAAGTCAGTTGAGGACAGTGCTTTAGACACTGCGAGATCATGGATTGTACGCCAAGTTCAACAAGTACAAGTTTTAGTTGACTCATATTGCTTTCCTAGGTCACGAGATTTCAGGTGAAGAAATCTTCGTGGACCCAACTAAGATCGAAACAATAATCAACTGGCTAAGATCGACTATCGTGATAGAGATCAGAAGTTTCTGGGTTTAGCAAGGTACTACAGAAGGTTGTTGAAGGATTCTCAGCATTAGCTTCGCCGTTGATTCGATTAGTGAAGGAGGAAGAGAAATTTATCTAGACAGACAAGTGCGAGTGTAGTTTCCAAGAGCTTAAGCAGGAGCTGACTACCGCACCCGTGCTGACCATACCATCTGGTTCTGGAGGATACGGGATCTATTGTGATACGTCATTTAGAGGACTGGGTTGCGTGCTGATGCCACATAGTAAGGTTGTTGCATACGCTTCCCGTCAGTTAAGACCTGTCGCGACCTAATTTTCGAGTGTACCACCTAAAATAGGTTAATGGATTGCTTAGTCTAACTTAGCTCGGGCTCTCCCAAGCCCATTCCAATTCGCGACTTAGGTTCAAATATTTAGCATGCAAAAGGGAGTCGCCACTAATCAGTTTACGGTAGGTCGATTAGACACCTAAGTAAAATAATAGGAGAATTATTTTACTTCTACGAACCAGAGATTTTGAATATGGGAACTTGATTACGTTAGATTTCTCTAACGCCCTTTCAATACCTTTCTCTTTTATTTTGAAAAAAATGTTTGGCAAGCAGCTTGAATTGATTTTAATTCACTTCCCTAACATGTGAGGTGAGCATGCGGGTGCGCAAACCACCAATTTAACACCCAAGAAAGCAATTAAAAAAAGAAGAAGCATAATTTACCTCATAGCAACGAAAGCATCTGCAGTGTTAGATCATAATTCATATCGACGGTCCTAGATATGATTTCTAATTAACACGCAATTTCTTTTTGTTTTTATTTAATTAATGAGAATCATGCAATGTAATGTTTACTATCTCACATGCAATGATATGGCATGGCAATATGACCTAAACTATATGACATAAATAAAATGCAGTCTATACTAAAGAATGAAATCAATTTATTCTAATGCAATTTTTTGGTTTTTTCCATGAAATTCGAAATTAAGAAAAATGCAAAAATTATCTACCTATATTAAGATATCATCTAATTTGTATTAGGAATTAGGATAAGCCAAATCCTAATTTAAACTAGAACATTATCTTAACCAAGTAACCCTAAAATGCAATCTATTTAAGAGAAATGATCTAATAATTAATTAGAAAATAAAAAGAAATATGCAATGGCATACAAAGAATGCCCTAATTTTACATGACATATGCATGATGATATTTGTTTTTTTTTTGTTTTTTTTTGTTTTTATGAAAAATTTCGAAATTAAAATTGTAACCTAAATTTAAGAAAAACTAGCATCCTAAATTGACTTTTTTGATTTTTTGATTTTAAATATTCGAAATGAAATACATATTCTAGATATGCAAGATAACGCTAAGATGAAGAATATTCTAAAACGAACCTAATCCTAATTCAATTTTTTTTATTTTCTTTTTACGAAAAACGAAATTGATTAGATAAGATTGATATCCAAATTGACGAACAATATCTCGCGTATGAGATCGGATTGGCCAATTTTAAATAAATCGCGAATCGAATCTCGGGCGTGAGATCAGATTAGCGATTTTTCAAGCAATTGCGAGTCGGATTTCGGGCGCGAAAATCGGACTGTCAATCACAAATTTCAAAGGCTATTTCATGTTGAACATCTAATCCTTACACTAAGGAATAATTATACTACTAAAAAAAGAACAAATAAAGTAAAAAACAAAATAAAAATAAAAACAAAATAAGATAAATAAATAAAAGAAAAAACCACCTAAATTGATTTTTTTTTTTTTTTCACACATGGCTTGGGCTTGTGGTGGTGGGTTGCTACGGTGGAGGGCAGCCACGGGTGGTGAGTCGCCATTTGGAGCTCCGGCAAGGGGACCGGCGGTGGGCGGAGGAGCACACAACAGCGAGGGGCGGTCCGGCAGGTGTCGCTCGGGCATGTGGTGAGTCATAGCTCGAGAGGGGGTCGCCGGGCGTCCGACCAGCGGCGGAGGCGTGCGGCGGCTTGGCAACAGGGCAGCAGCAACGGCGTTGCGGCGAGGCCGAGGCTCGGGCTACAACGGGAGCAACGCTCGGGGGGCAAGGTCGTGGGTTGCTGGTGAAGCAGCACCGGCAGGGACGGCGAACACGGCGACGGGTGAGCAGTGAAGGTGCCGAGGACGGGCCGCGGGTGGAACAAGGGCATCGCAGGTGACGGACAAGCAAGCAGGTTGCAACGACGGCGGAGCGCTTCGCAGGTCAGTGCGGTGGCGCAGTGGTGGGCGGCAGCTCGGCTACCCGCGTTGTAGCTTCGAGCAGAGGCAA
The DNA here is from genome assembly GCA_017140325.1 of Eucalyptus leucophloia subsp. euroa. Taxonomy (NCBI): domain Eukaryota; kingdom Viridiplantae; phylum Streptophyta; class Magnoliopsida; order Myrtales; family Myrtaceae; genus Eucalyptus; species Eucalyptus leucophloia. Next base: position 12,106,110 of record CM029470.1, read on the forward strand.
AGCAGAAGCGGGCCCCGAACGGCGGTGGCCGAGAGCAGCAGTGACTCGTGTTGCAAATCTCGCGGTGGAAGGTGTGGGCGCGGTCGGCCGGTACAGCAAAAGCTTCGAGCGGCTGCGGGACGAAGGGGAGCAATGGAGAACAGCTAGTCTCGGTCAATAAAGTTGAAATTCTTCATCCCATGCATCACGCGATCAATAAAGTTGCTTTGATCTTGAAGTGAATCGACCGACAAAAGACTGAGTTAGTCTCGGTCGTCTTCACTTTTTTTGCTGGTGAGGGATGATGCATTCACTTAGCTAGTTCATATCGAAACCTTAGCTCTGTTCTTATCTAAAGCTATACGCAGCAACCTTTTTGTTTAGAGAGAGAGAGTAGTTATGCTGCACGAGCATTTTGAAGAAGCCAATGACGTATGTGGCAAATCCTTGAACACTGCCAAACAATCAGACAACAGACTTACAGTTGCCAATTCACAATGGCACTAGTCCAGAATGTATATAGAAGTTGCTTTGAAGAAACAAATTTGCAGCAACTTCAATGACATTAAATATTTCATTGTTGATATGTATGGTTGCGTTTGGATTCACATATTTATTTTGTTGATAATCAATGAAATCAATCGTCTTGTTATTTATTTATATATTTATTTGACCTTGATAGGTGAAGACAATGGGATAAGGATTCATATATTGCTTCCTTGCGGGATGTATCAGAGCTGCTTGCTATTTTATCTTGAATTGAAGAGACCCAAAAGCAATTTATAGAAGTCTATCCCACGCAATTTGTCTCTACTGACTCTTAAGAAGTGAACTTTGTGTATGTACATGCCTGTATATATATGAATATGTGAATATTACTAGCTAAGGGATGTTGACATCATTAATCATTATCGACAGATCTGAGACTAATTTGATTTCCAGAAATGTTTTCCGATCATCTGTTCCTCAATTGGTGAACTATTGATTGAGCTAGCTAGGTGTTGCCACTAATTTGCTCATGAAACATTTCCTCTTTTTATTAATCGCCTCAGTTCTTGTTTTGGCATTGGTGCAATGTAATAATTTAGGCTTTGAATATGAACCGTGGACCATATCACCTAATTAGCAATTACATCCTAGTAGCTTTGAAAATGATTGGTTGACAGTCTTTAATAATTGTGAGAATTGTAGGATTCATTCCTTTAAGAGTTGTTATTCTCATAGTAATCTAAAAATTGTTATGCTAGGAAAATCATACATATATATTCCTTGATAATTGATGATAGTATATCTTGGTTAGTTGATGAGAATGCTGTTGAATTGCCAACTCGTTGATGAGCGTGGCACTCAATGCCTACTACTTGAAGTGAACAAAATCAACTATGTTTCAGGATTAGATCATCCAATAGCTTTCAAAGCAAAACAAAATGGTCATTTAGATTATTTGATTTGCTTGCGGTTGCTTTTGTCGGTGAGCCTGTCTACTCTTTTTGAGTTTCATTCTTAACATGATGGAGGTGAGATGGTGTCAGATCAAACAAAGAAGGTGCATCTCTTGCAGATGCTGCTTTGCAGAGCCGCCTCTTTATTTCACTCCGAAGCAAATTCGGGCTTCATAATTGCATTTTGCTTTTAGCATTTGGCTTTGAGACAACCACGAAAGTCAACTACGTCTGAGTCGAACATCAACATCCTTAACAGAACCATTGTTTTGTTGACCAATGGAAATTCTTTAATTTTTTTGATCATGTCCTTAGCCCACAAAAACAATATGACATGTTAGTTCATATATTGACACAAACGAATTTTTAGATCATGTCATTAGCCCACAAAAAATTCTTTAATTTTTTGAACTCATCCACCATATACAGGTTCATTAGGGGGGTGCATGATAAAAATCATTTCTGTTCCAGAAATGATTTTTCTGTTCCAAACCAATTTCTGGAACAGAAACTTGTTTGATAACACTGATCAAATTTTCTATTTCTGGAATAGATTTCTATTCCAGAAATAGAAATGGAGGAGAAATCAGAAGTAGAAATTTTCTACTTCTGATTTCTTCAGAAATCAATTTTTGATTTCTCGTAACCTAATTTCACTCTTCTCCCTCGTACGCCTCTTCTCTGTCTCCTCCTCCGCCTCTTCTCTACCTCCTCCTCCTCCTCCGCCTCTGCACCGACGCCCTCCGCCTCTTCTCTACACCCCCGCTGCTCGTTCCCCTACGAAGCCGAAGCCCTCTGCAACAGATCCGAGCACCGACGCCCCAAGCCGCTCCCGCTCTGCTCCGTCTCACCAAAAGCCGCCATCGCCCGCGACCGCGCGCGCCCTCTCCTCATCCAGCGACGAGTTGCTTGCGAATCCGCTCCTTCGCCTCATCCAGAAGCCCTCTGCAGCAGACACCGGAGCCGCTCGTGTTCGTCCGACGAGGCCCACGACCGTGAAGTGCGCAAAGAAGCAGAACTACCCTTCTCCTCCCTTCTCTGGTTCGTGCTGATTCCTCTTCTTTTTTCTCTCTCTGTTGAGTGCTCTGTTGCATTGCGCTTTGGTCGCGTCGAGTTTGAGGCGGGAGCGATGGGCCGAGACGCGATTCTTCTTTTTCTCTCTCTGTTGTGTGCTCTGCTGCATTGCACTTTGGTCGCGTCGAGTTTGAGGCGGGAGCGATGCTGTATTGCAGTTCATAATCGATTTGTCAATCCCTATTGTTTGTGCATTGTAATTGATCGTTTTGATGGCTCGACGCGGTTCGCGGTGAGTGTTGATTTCATAGCGCATGCTGTTCGTGTCCTCCTCTGCAACTATTTTCTTAGCATTACTTGGATCGAGCAATTGGACGTGTGCTCTGTAGTTTATGCAGATGCAGCCTATCGGCTATTTTCATCGGATGAGGACCAGTTTATTTTTTGCTTGTGGTAGAGCTAGATGAGAATTGGACACTGTTGAGATGACATTCGATCTGCAAAGCCATCTTGATTTTTCTATGCTCCTACTTCAAGTCAGGAGTATTTGTAAATGTTCCGACAATGAGAGGCTGTTGATTGCAATACTGAAGTTGCTGTAATTTAACTTCCAGGAAAGGACGGTGGATTTGCCTTAAGAGGTAATGCCAGCTTGGACTTGTAAAACAATTTACCAACTTGTAAAAGTCAGTGCATGATCGCTGCCAAATGTTCATGGCCTGAAATTGGTAGCAATTTGTGTGCAGTTCAAGAAATAACAACTTTCTTTTGGATTTTTTTCTTTTAATTCCTTCCGCCCTTTGTTTCTACTATGAGGTGCAAAAACGTGGTAGCAATGGTCACAACCATCTTTTACTGGCAGGCTTTGTAAGTTTGTGATAATCGCTTGAAAGATAATTCTATTGAGTGCTCTGCGCATGATTCTTTCCGGGGCTTTGTAAGTTTGTGATAATCGCTTGAAAGATAGTTTGTCATGGATATGATTGAACCAAACATCCAATCTTGGCTACACTTTGGCTGGAAATTTTGTTGTTGTTTATGCTTGAGTTTGGTCCACAAGTCCTCTTCAAGAGTTGCTGAACAGTGTCATGTCAAGAAAATTGCGAAACCCAACCGAAGCCATGTTCTTCTGATTTCTCATTTTATTCTTTTGTTCATTGTCAAGGTTTATGAAATGGAATAAATAAAACCTAACAGATGATATTCAGGTATTTGCTTTGGCATTTTTTTTCTAGTACTGGCTAGTGCTAAGTTTTGGTGAATGGTCATTTAACTAGGTAATAGATGGCTTTCCCTGGTTTTGGCATTAGGGTCGAAAGGAAGGAGAATGACTTGTGGCCAATGAGCATGCATTCTAGGCATTTTTTGGTTAGATATCTTTGATGAAGATTACCTTAGGGCAAGTTTCATACTTTTGCAGCTATACTTTGATTTATCCCATGTCACTCAACTTTTTGGTATTGTCTCAGTATTTTGACTCTAATTTGCACTAAAGCCACAAACAGAGATCTAATGTGCAAATTCACTTGAAAAAGATACATGTGGGCATCTTTGTGGAGATTCATGCATAGAAAATATATGTCACATCTACGTAATTAGCTAGTTACCATATTTTTAAAAGAATTGCTCATACAATAGATCAGATTTTCATCTGTGATTTTGATGTCAGGTCAAGAGAGTGGGAATGGTTTTTTTGCTTATAATATGTGGTTGCTTGTAAAATTTTATATGAGGATTATTCTCTTTTTGCTTGATGTGATATCGACATCAAAGTCTACGTGCTTGAACTGGTACACCAATTGATATGGCTCATTTGATGCTCAAGTAGTTAAGGTTAAATGGCTTCCCACAAAGAGGTTTGTATGGCAAAGTGGACTGAGCCTTTGACCAATGAGCTTGTAAGCTTGTTGGTAACAGAGGTAACAAAGGGAAATCGCACCACTTCTACCTTCAACAAAACAGGATGGAATAACATACATGCCGAATTCAATAGCCGGATGGGACTCAACTTTAGTGTAATTCAGTTGAAGAACGGGGTCAACAAACGAAGAAACATTATAGTAGTTTCAAGAAACTTTTGTCACAATCTGGATTTGGATGGGATAATATAAACAATAAGGTTGTTGTGGATGATCAAAGTGTGTGGGAGTCTCACATCAAGGTATCAATTTACCAATGTCATTTTGTTCATATTGTATTGCAAGCTTTGATTATATTACTGACAATTGTCATTATTGTATAAATTACAGAATAATAGCGAATGGGTTAAATTCAGAAATGAAGGGTTTCCTCGGATATCCGATTTATGTATCGTGTTTGGTGATACATATGCTACTGGGAACTATGCATCAAGAAATGCAGAAGAAGTGGTAGGATATGCTGAAGAAGTGGTAGTGTCCTTTGAGAGAGATGACAATGGTGGTGACAATGGTGATGGTGGTAGTGGTTATGCAGTAGGTGATCCAGAGGAATTTGATGAACAGCGTATTGATGATGAGGCCTTCATACCTGATACGACTACTACCTCAAATCTTAAGAAACACAAGCGTGATAGGACTCCAAATTCTAAGAGGAGGAGGAAGAGTACCAGATATGATGTTAGTGACACCTGCAAAGCCATTCAAGAAATGATTAAAATCAAGACGGCTCAATCAACAAGTGGCTCTGTGACCTTAGATGCCCCATCAACTGTAGACCCCTACTCCACAGAAACCGTGGTTGCCGTCTTAAATAGTATGCCTGATTTGGAGCAGAATATTTATAACAAAGTTGTGAACCAATCATGTCTTCATGCCAGTTGGAGAGAGGCTTTTATCACAATGCTACCTGAAAGGAGACGTGGATTTCTTGAATCTCTTTAAACAGATGTTGAGTAGTATGCTATGGATTTATATATTTTGTTTTATTTCACTCTATGACTTATGTATTTGAGATAGTTTGGTCTTTTTATGATGCAATTATGAAAACTTTGTGACTATTGTTGATTATTATTAGATTCCTTACTTACATATTGTGTTTATCATTTTTTTTTTTTTTTTTTTGCATGTGAAGGCATAGGTAATATGGAGGGGGGTGAAAGTAGCATGTGTAGTGATCAAGTAGCAACAGGTTAATCGGTTAAAGTAATCTTTAATGATTTTGATATCGATATTATGACAGCATGGTTGAGCATGGTTGCGGTGGATATGTCTTTGCATTCGAGAGAACCTATTAGGGATAGCATATTGTCAGGACCCGAATGGATGATGGAGGTTCTTCAAGGACATTCAGATAGAATATATGAATCTTTTAGAATGGAGAGACACGTTTTTCTCAATCTTTGTGGTTTGATGAAGGCAAGAGGTTGGCTGAAAGATAGTCGATATATAAAGGTAGATGAACAAATTGGGATATTCTTATTTATGATTTGTCACAAGAACTCGAATAGAACTTTATGCGAGAGATTCCAACGTTCGGGACAAACTATTAGCAAATACTTTACTATAATGTTGCTAGCAGTTCTCAAACTTGCAAAAGAGATTATCGTACTGCCTTCCTTTGATGTGGTCCCAAATGAGATTCTTATGGATCCCAACCATAAACTTTATTTCAAGGTAAGATTTTCATACATTCATTTACAATATCAGTTTCATTTGTTGCTAATCTTATATAACACTAGTCTTTGATAAAACGACAGGATTGTGTGGGCGCTATTGATGGTACTCATGTTCATGCTTTTATACCTTTGTCGAAGCAAATCCCATTTAGAGGCAGAAAAGGAGGTACCACTCAAAATGTGATGTGTGTATGTTCGTTTGATATGAAATTCACTTTTGTGTATGCTGGTTGGGAAGGATCTGCCAACGATTGCCGGGTGTTATCAGCAGCACTCGAGACTCCTCGCTTGGAATTTCCTCGACCTTCACTAGGTATTTTTACTTGTTCTAGAATTATCAATTTTCTTTAAGATTGTATTGTACAAATCACTACTAATATATGAATATTTTGTTATAGGCAAATACTATGTTGTAGATTCTGGTTATGCATCAATTCCGGGATTCTTAACTCCTTTTAGACGCGAACGGTATCATCTAAATGATTATAGGGGTAGAGCAAGACGACCAAGAACAGCAAGAGAGTTGTTCAACTATAGGCATTCTTCACTAAGGAATGTCATTGAGAGATCATTTGCGGCACTAAAGAATCGTTTCTTTATTTTGAAACACATGCATGCATTTGCAATTCGAAAGCAAGCACATGTTGTAATTGCATGTTGTGCTATCCATAACTACATCCGTGATCAAGACAGGAGGGATAGAAACTTTTCCTTATATGGAGATCCAGAGTACTCATGTGAACCTGTACAAGATGAGGTTGTAGGTGATACATCGACCGAGGAGGAAATTGAGATGAATATGCTTAGAAATAATATTGCCAATAAGATGGCAAGGGATCATAATATGCCGGAGATTCCATGAAATCGTGTATTTAATTTTTGTAATGTATTTCTATTATTTTGTATTTGGGGATTTACAATCTTTGCTTTTGTATTGTGATAATGTATTTGATGATTCCTATCTCAATTCTTGTAATGTGATGTTCTACTTGATGATTTCCCTTATTTGTAATGATCCTTGTTACACTTCGTAAAATTCACCGATTTTGTAAAATTTGCCGCAAATTACCCAATACAATTACCCAATACACTTGTTAGTGTTTCTTTCTAAAACGATTGCTCGATATCGTAAACCGTGGCGGCGATCAACGTGACACACTAGCACGAAGGGGATTAGAATATGGTTGCCCGCCTTCATTCTACTAGAATTTTGGGAACCTTCTATCATGCTCAAGAGTAATGCATATTGATCTCTTTTTTCTATTGTATGGAGATTATTGATAAGTATATATTGTTTGACCGTAATTACCTATCTACGTGGATGCTAAAGAATTTTCTGTGAAAATTTAGAAAATTTGATATAACATCTCTTACTTTGTATTTTTTTTTTTTTTTTTGCAAAAAAGGGAGACTTTACTTTTTTAAAAAAAAAGTCAATACTTTGTATTTGGGTCAATGATTTCATAAGCATATGAAATTTGTAAGAATGTACATTTCATTTGCTCCAAAAAAAGAAAAATTTGTTTTAAGAAATAGAAATTTTATTCAGTTATCAAACGAATTTCTATTTCTGAAACAGAAATTTTGTATCATTATCAAACATATTTTTTTCCTCAGAAACTCGTCCAGAAATAGAAATAGAAAAATTCATTTCTGTTCCAGAAACTATTTCTGGAACAGAAATGTTGTCATGCGCCCCCTAGCTTTTCTTGAGAGCTTGGCGATTACACACAATGCTAAAATTACAAGGATCGATTTCATCAATCAACTTATAGATTGAATTGGCAGACTCTAGTTTGTTATTCCTTACCACATGATAAAGGAGTCTCTATTTTATGATATTATTCTTCAAATAATAACTCCCACTGTACTTTAAGGTACATTAGCCTCACATAGGAGCACAGTTCCCTTATGTAAGCTTGCAAATAAAAAGTTTCATCAATTTTTAGTTGTGACATGAAAATATATAATGGGAGGCAAATAAGGGGTTTGGAAAAATTCAAGCTTCACACTGTTAAATTTTATGGGACCATCACTAACTATTCTAAAAATTTAAGCTATTAAATGAAAGTATGGTTTAATATTATAATTACGCTAATAGTCCCCCTAATGCTTATTCTAGTCTTTTGGACATATTTAATTGGGGAAGCAAATGAGGCCTAGAAAGATTTGAACTGAAAGTGTAGTTTAATATTTTAATTACACTAATATTCCCCCTCACGCTTAGTCTAATCTTTTGGACATATTCGATTGAGGAGTTGAATGGGGCCTGAAAAGATTTGAACTCAAGATCTCAAGATCTAATATCACGTGAGAATTTGGTGAGAACATGGCCGACTATTTTAAAAGCCTAAATTGTTAAATGAATGCATGGTTTAATATTTTAATTACTCTAATAAACACCTCATGCTCGATAGCAAGTGAGATTTTGTGTGACCAATGTCAGCTATTTTAAAAGTTCAAACTGTTAGATGGATACGTATTTTAATATTTAAATATTCTAATAATGTAGAGCCCGTTGGTCAAAGAGAACCCATCAAGATTGAAATTTTTTTCCTAGTTGGACATCAAGAAATAAATGGCTTGGTCGTTATTCTGGACAAGTAGTAAATTGCCATGCATGGCCTGACAGGTCAAACACATATTCAAATTCAATTTTATATGGACAATTTCTTCTCGTAAAATTTTGATCAGGAAAACTGAACTTAATCGGTCTGCTAAACATCATTGTTCTAACTTGAAATCAGAAAGGAAATTTAGGACATGACTATCAATGGCCAGTAGGTAAATATCGAACACTTCTCTAGAATTAAAAGGATAAAACCAGCTTGCAAAGAAAAAGGCAGTGTGAAAGTGTGTGTACAAAAAGATAACCAACTCTTTGTTATCGATAAATGATGGGACATGATCGGTTAATCAAGAGTGATACAAGCAGATATTTGAAGGACACGAGTTAATCAACACCTACATCAAAGGGTAATCAACAACGAGCAGGGAATGACCGACGAATACCATGGCTTAGCTACAAAGCAAAGGAGTGGTAAGTCGTCACGAATTTTACCTTGTATTGGGCAAAGAGAATATACAAAAGTGCACATTTAACTAAAATGCCGAATGACGGTACCAACATCAAGTGGTAGTTATCTCAGCGAGAAGGAAAATTATAATTGCTTATGGATATGGGTTATTCATGTGTGGAAATAGGGCCTAAAATATTGGAGAACGCAAACGTAGTTATTAGTGGGGTAGTAACCATTTATATGTAACCATTACTTTATAGATTGTAAATAAATATCCATTATATGTATTGTAGTATCTCTTTCAACGCCCTAACATCGAGTCAATTAAGGTTATTCGCTTGTTCACGACAATTTCCTTTTGTTCTTCATGCATTTAATTTTTCCGCACCTTAAATTCACTCATTTTTCATTTACTTTAAAATTTCAGGTCTAGCAATTCCTTGTTCAAGATCGACACGAAACCCATTTAAAAAAAAAAAAACAAAAACAAGATCAATTTTTCGATGAAAGATATATATATATATATATATATATATATATATATATATATATATATATTTTAGAATGAAAGATATTTCGCTTCTTGGGTAAATTCACATTCTCGGTGAAACGGGTAGTATTTTAACGCTCAGTTTGATTTTCATGAAAATATCTGGATATAGGTTTCTCTTTTTAAGCCAAAAAAAAAAAAAAAAAGTGCGGCATCTCTCCTCCCAGTACTTTCTCCTCTCGATTTCATTCCCAGCTTATTCGCATGCTCAAAGCATTTGCGTCTTTTGTTCTTGCTTTTCCTAATTTCGTTCCACGGTGGAGGATTCGGGCGAACTTCGGAAATGCACATGGGCGGATTGGGTCTGAAATGCCTGTCGCTGCGTTCGGCGCGCGGGGTATGCTTTAATGGGGAACGCTGGCGATCCATCGATTGAAGGACATTCCTGTGGAATGCATATATATGCTGCGGTTGATTCTGTTTGGCCCGTTCCGTGCTCTCGCCGTGGCATTTGTTCTTCGATTTGATCAGAATCGGCCATGAGAGAGAGGAAAGGATTTAGAAGGAAATGGCGGGAGGGAAGCTCCATACATGGAGGTTCTACAATGAGTGCTCTCAGGCCGGGATCATCAGGACAGAGGCATGATGAGGCAACAGACATTCAGCTTTGCACCGAGAAAGTATGGGCGATGTTGGCTGTTGTTTTTCGCTCCAGTTCGATTTTCCGGGTCCACAGATAAAATTTATTTCCATGTCTTCGTAGATGAGATGGGTTCTTGCCATCTAAGAATCCCACTAAGGCTGATGCTGAGGAAGCACAATTCGTCGAGTTTTAACCAGCTTTCTATTGCTATAGGACTCGAGCAGCATACTTAGTGCTTGTCCCGGCGAATGATGATTGGGTTTCCGTTGGTAACTTCTCAGCTCGGTTCAATAACAACTACAGCATGCGAGCTCAGCCAATGGCGAGGGGTGCATATTTCTCCGGTGGTGTTCTATGGGTCTCTGAATCGGGTTCCTCCAAAAAGACCAGCTAACTTGCTGCGATTGCTGAATGAGATACAGGTTGATTTTGTATGCTGTGATTTCATTTTCACGCGTAGAATGGACTTTAGAAAGAAAGCATCTCTCCCCGTGATTTGTCAGTTAATAGTCTCATAGCGGTGGTTTATGATTTTCTTCTTGATAACTATTTATCTGTTATAGCCAATTCCAAGTTCCAGCTTTTGCTTCTAACTCTTGATTGTTTCTGAGTGTCAAGCAATAGACTGAATTAAGCCATAAGTAGAAGTAGGAAGTAAAAAGGACAGGGTGGCGAAACGAGTGTTGTTTGTAATGTCATGTAGTGCATAATAGCGCTAGTACTTGAAAAGCATTTGGTGACATTACTTGGAACTTCTGTCTAACACTTAATGTAGCAGTATTTGCTTGTCATTTGGGTTTTTGAAATCTAAGTTTGGCTCGACCATCAATGAATTCTTTGCCAGGGTCTACTTTGTCACTTATACTTTGATTTGGAGTTCCATAAGAGGGAAAATGCTGATAAAATGGAGACGAGATGGATGATCTTCTGATATTGGTTGTCTTGGAGGTGTTGCTTGACAAGTAATTAATCTGAGGAAACCAAGAATGGGTAGTGAAGCTAGATTCTTCAATTGAAGGTAGGCTGACTTTGTATCTTGCTACTTCTATTAACTATCATTGCATCAGTAGTCAAGGATGGTGTATGCAATACACACTCACATACTATGAGCTTCATCTTTATGCCGTCAGATATCTTGACATAAATTTGTGTAGACACCCCAACAAGTGAAAGGCCGTCTTGTTCTTTTTCACGGTGCCTTCCAGCTACAAATTTCCATTGTTCTTCGTGAGATCTTTCACATTTGATGCGAGAGAACTGTGTTAGGTTTGTTGAAGAAAAGCAGCTTTAAATGAGGTCTCTGATACGTGTGTGATCCATCTTTGTTTGAGTGGTGACTTACTCTAACATTTCATTTTTGAGGAATATTGCGCTTAAAAGAAGTTACGAAGATGGAAATAAAAAAATGTTATAACTTTGAATGATGCACCTCTTTTGGAAGTCGAGACAACTTTGATTTCATGGATAGGATTGACCAGGAACATATTGCATGTTGTGCTTATCTTAGATTGAGCTATTTAGGCAACATTATTCAGTTGATCTTTTCCAATGGGGGACAAGTTCAGTATGATACTTCTTTTGAATGAGCATCAAGTACTGGAGCTGCATTGCACACTACCTAGATGTTTTCCTTGCCGTGGTGATTTTCCCTTTTTCCCTTCTTTGAAGCCAATTATCCTACCTTGAGTCACAATTTCTAGGCGTAATGTCAGAGAGAAGGGGCAGCTGAAGACTGCTTATAATTTCACAGTGCTGGGTCACTGGAAAGTACTGGTTGAGTGATGTTAATGGCACAGCTAAGATGATTTATGCATAGTACACTAGACTGTGTCAGATTTGTAGTGAATTTGAGATTCAGGCAGGGAAGAATCTATGACTTGATAAGTCAGCATGTGGATTATGATTACTCCATCTTCCTATTAATAAAACACTAGGAATATCTTGTGTTATATGTTTTTTTCCCTTGTCTATGTTAAATCTTTCCATGGGATATAACAAGTTTACTGTGATGTCAATAACAGCACTGCTTGTAAGCAGAAAAGTTTTCTCGTCATTTGATACCAAAGACTGCTTTTAAGGACAACTCCTATGCGGGTGCATTAATTTTGAGGTGTGCTCTGACAAGAAGCTTTAGTTATTGGGTGGTAGAGACAATTGCAAATTCAATTATTCTGTGTAAATATTGTTATTGTGCCTTCCAAGTTAGCCATCTGTTTTGAGATAGTTTATCCATCTCTCAAGATTAACATATATCTTAGACTCCTGCATACTTCACTTTACAGCCATTCTCACAACTTTACTGAACTATTGGAACTCTGTGTGTGTGTGTGTGTGTGTGTGTGTGTGTGTGTGTGTGTGTGGGCATTTTCTTTCGTTTTATTTTATTTTATTTTTTGGGTGGGTTGCGGGTGGGGTTCTGGTTGATATGTTCATGCATGCACTCCTTTTTGGAGAAATATAACATTGTGTGCAACCATGATGTTCTTATGATGAATTGACAGGTATGTTTGCAGATTTCTAGTGCAAGGGAGACAGACAGAAGATATGAAAAGTTGTTTATCAAGAAAGATTCCAGCCCATTGACAGGTCAGATATTTGTGGACACTGCTGTCTATTCAAGGAATCGATGCTTTTCTTTGGCTCTATCATCCAACGCAGGCAAGAGTTTCTGTCCTTCTGCTGATTGGGCGTTTCAAATGCAAGGACTTGGTATGTTACTCTTTGTAATTGAGGTTTAGAGGCTCATGAGGCATCTTTGGAACATGGGTGTGATGAACTGCTCCTAGTTCGCTCAAAATGTTCCTCAAAGCTACCAGCAAAGGGTTCTTTTATGCCTTTGTTTCATTTGAGAAGGTTAGATTAACACATGAGAAAATGTGCATGTGCACACAGGGAAGAGAATTTATTGCAGTAGTGCTTGAAACAGCGGTGACTCTCTATCCCAGTTGCTCTTTAAAGGTTCATGTGCTCATTGACACTCAAAAATGCGTTTACTCTCTCCTGACAGCATGAGGAGGACATGATCATGGCTTATTTGATCTGCATTGTGGATTTTGGTTGTCAGAAGCTCCTAGTCTGCAAATAGAGTTAGATTGTGGAAAGAAACTTCAGTTCGACACGGAGATAGTTACGAATTTGAATTAATTCTTGTATCAGGTCCTTATGAACTATATTCATATGATCTGCTGCACTTTTTGTTATCAGCAAAAATATTAATCGTCATCTTTGCATAGGTGGACTAGTGTGCTAGAACTCTGTGTGGTGTCTCGTGTGATGGACTTTTCCTCCCCTACGAGATTAATTTCAACTCTTTCATTAGTGATAGTTCAGTGAATCACTTCACTGGAAAGTCGCCTTTCCCAATGTTGGATAAATTTATAGAATATGTAGCCTCAATTGAAACTGTATCAGGTGATCATTATAGTTTTATTTTCTGATAAACAGAGTGATGAAACATTTCAATTGCTTCATAGTTCATAGAATTCTAGCTGAGACTATGTATGTTATTAAAGTTGCTAACCTTACCTGAAAGAATTTTAATGGGACTGATATGTCCGATTTGAAAAGAAACTATTGATTGACACTTTACCCTTTCATGCGGAGCAGCATCAAGAAAATGATCTGGTTTTAAAGGCCTATTGTTTCTTCTCCTTTTCTCCTGTAATGCTCATGAATCTGTCGCGGTATAGGTAAAATTCAAAGCTGGTACTGGTTCTCAGAGCATGAACTCATGGTTTCTAGCTTGTCAAGGAACAGGTTCTGTGAGCGGATAGGCAGATAGCATAAAGCATTCGTGGAATATGCTATGTCTTTTCAATGGGAAATTTCTTGTGTTCAGACGTGCTCTTTGAGTCTACCTTCAGTAGACACCAGCTTACTTTTTTCCCCAATTTGACTGGCCTAGTTATCTATGTTGCAGACCAGATTCGGGCTGTATATTACCAGAAATGTCACGATCTTGATTGCAAAGTTACAGAAAATTTTTGCCCAAGATTTATTTATTTTTTTCATTTGTGTGAAAATGAAGGTAAAGTGAGCTTAGTAATAGCCTAGGTTACTGCTGTCCGCTGCGTCCGATCCTGGAGGATACTGTACCTGATTTATCAGCATTCTTTGATTCTGGCAAATCCTCCTGATGTAACTACTAACGTGGTTGACATTGATGAAAACACGAAAAATTGCTCTCCTATGGATGCTTGGTGGCTTGAAGCCATAAGAGTCGCAAATACTATAGAAAATCAACAGGTCACGGAGTGCGACCACAAGGCAAGTCATCCACCTTACTTATTTGTGCAAATATTTTAGGATCTTTCGACAGGTCATTTGAAACGAGGACTGGCAGGTGGATGTAGAAATTAATACACCTCAGGGTGAGCTCTGAGCTTGAGCTCGACCATTCGAACGGCTCAGAGTTGCAATTATTTGGGAGGAAAGTCGATCCGTCTCAGTTCTTCAGCTTGCAGACTTGAACAAGGGTAGCACTCCATGGATCCTTTCAATTCAATCGCATCAGAAAAGGAGCATCAGTCTGAAAATAGTCGCCGTGAAGATGTGGTTATCAACCAAAGTACTCTGAGTTCCGTTGTTTGGTTTGAAAATTACTTTTGCTTGGCAGACGGTAGTACTTTAGTAGAGCCACGTTATTCAAGACGAAATATCAGGCCGCGAATCCATTCCAACTGCTCACAGATGGCAAGAGTGTCATTTTATGGAAAATTGTTGGTTTATCATAAAATATAGTATAAGAAATACATAAAATCTATTAAAATTCAAAAAAAATTTAAAAAATCGAAATATATAAAAAAATTCAGAAATCACGAAAATTTTAGAAAATTCGGAAAATCCCTGAAATTCAATAAATTTCAAAATTCCAAAAAAAAAAATTCTTGAGGGGATTAAGAAAAAAAGCTTAAAAAATAGTTCTTTGGGTAATTTTCTCTTAAAAAGTGGGAGCTTTTTTATCTAAAATTTTGCTAAAAAAATGAACAAGCCCTTAGGGCTCATTTATTCTTAGAAGCAAACACTCTTGATTGTGTACTTTCAATATGATGATTATGACTTCCCCTAAGCTTGGTTAAGATTGGCATTTATTAATTTCTTAGCGCTAGATGTTTGCTTTTTATTGCAATTTATTTAATGCTTTACTTGGTTGTTGATTGTTATTTTAATGATTGTGCACCTATATGATCATTTCATGTGTTACTGGATAGATTTAAAATCAATCCAAATTGTCTGATAAAAATATTTTAAAATGAACAAGATTAGGTACTAAAATGACACTAGTTGATTGATTACTGTAATCAAATCTTCGACTTTAAAATCTCTCTAGTTATTTAAGAAGTGATACACTTCCATACCTCACTTAGTTTTTAACCGACCCCAATAAATTAGTGATGACTCCTCATTAGAAAATTCTTGTAGCGTCATCTCCAATACAACAACATCGTGAGAGGTGTGGGCTTAAAAGAGTTTGCGCCTAATCACGAGCCATAGGCCCATCATTTTGGTAATATTCATAAATCTATTCTCCCCCTCCCCCCCTCCCTCCTCCCAAGGGATAGGTCACCACAGTTAAAAATTAATTTACTTGAATATCTAGTTATATTGATGGATGGTAACACTTGATTGAGTGACATCTTTTTATCAACCTTTTGCGATTTCATAGTATTCAAGATGTTGGTATAAGCCTAATTTGAAGCTGTTGGAAATCTAACAGACTGGCAATTGCAAAAACAAACCAAAAGTTATTCTCTAGTTTTAGCTTGACCGCAAAGTGATCAAACGTCCACAAAGCAAATTTTTCAAGATGGATCGAGGATGAATGTATGTTTAAAAGGTGTGCTAGCTTCTGAGAGCAAAATATGACATAGAAAATGTCACTTCGACTGAAATGACAAGGACACTAAAATACTTGAAAAGTAAAGTGCGTAGATTGAAATTGAAGGAAATCGGAAGGAAATTGTTAGAATCAAAGGAAATCAAAGGAAAATTAGGGTGGTGGCCACTGGAATTAAAATCAAAGTGCAAACAGAGGAAAACAAATCATTAAGAGAACTTCACTCTATTTCCATGATTTTACTAACTCCTAAGGCAATCGAGTCTCTTACAGTGAATTACCATTTCATTCATGATTTAATCTAATTTTGTAACCACTCTAGCTATTAGCTCAAACAGCTCGAGGTACCCTTTCTTAAGTTTGATTGAAAGGTCAATAATACACCTCATCGAAGTTACATCACACATCCATGAGAAGCTAAAAAAAAGTATAAGCTGTTGGATATTTTAGCAGTTTTGAAATATTTACAATAATAGCTTCGATAAAAGTTATGACCGCATTGAAAACCATCATTATTTTTAACGGTCATATAACGGTTTCTTAACAGTCATATAATGGCTTTTTAAATCATTTTGTAATGTTTAATTTCTTTCTCAAATAAATTCTCCATTATTTTACAACGGCTCTTTTAACGGCTCTATTTTGTCTCGAATATAAAAATAAGATCTCATAAGACACAATATGTTCTCATATATCTTTCCTTTCCTTTCAGCTGGGTTATACACAAAAGTTGTTTTGTTTCCTTCTAATATTCAGTGCGGAGTATAGAGGAAGGTCTGTTGTATCTTGGGAGGATAGCCGCCGAAGCCTTACGCACCGAGTTTCGTACTCCGAGGGGCGGAATTATCCTTAAGGACAGTGTTTGCACGCCTCAGACATTTGTTTTTCTATTTTCTAATCCTTCGCAATGTATTAGCAGTTATTATTATTTTTTATGTATTTCTAAACTTTTTCCAACAATCTTAAGGATAAGCCCTATGAATTTCCAAGTTGAAGTTGTTCCTGTCGCTGCCACCGCAATTGGAATTGAAAGAATGATCGAGATGGTGAAGGACAAGTATCACATAATCGTAGGCGAATCTTGTGGGAAATTACTGAGCATCATCAAAAGGTTTCTTGGTCGTTTTGGTAAGGTTATTGAATGTCAGGTAAAATCGTACTTTGAGGCTTTAATACCTAAATTTGTTTCGAGAGGAAGTTGGGTGTTTGTAATTATCTGCTCACTCAAATTCATGATTATTCATAAGCTTCACTCCGCATTGGGGTTTCCTATTTTAATTCTGTTCATGATCTGGAAATTGTAATTTTAGGATTAGAGATTGTTTGTTCATTGTGACATTTTATTGCCTCTTTAATAGAGCATGATGAGAACTTATCTAGGAGACAGGACACTATTAGTGTCATTCAAGATTTGTTAAAACTTATTGTCACCTTATTTTGTTACCTTCTAGAAGCTGCAGGTGAAAAAGTAAATTGAAATAGAAGATTTTATGATATTCGTATTAAAGAGCCATCACTCTTGTGGTAGTGCAAGACCAAGGTAATTGTATATCTTATACTAACTTTAGATATCCTTTACCTTGATATATTAATTTGACCTAGTGCGTACTGCTTACTTTCCATTATTTAATATGTGGGTCAAGGACAATAAATAACGTTAATTGCATAGCCAATCTAAGGATTGTAGCTAATGTTCCTTTTTAGAATGTGAACTATATTATTCATTTTAGTGTGAATAGTTTCACTTTTGTTGGGAGTGGTAATCATATTGCTGTTGATCTTAAGACAGGACTTTTTGTGGTAGGATTTAGAGTCGAGTGTTAATTAGTGTTTTTGTGCTCCTACGTGTGTATGTAAAATTGCTTATTAGGATTCAACACTCGTAAATGGGATTTATGATGATTTCATGATGTTGCTTTTATAAATGTTTTAGTAAAGCAACAAATTTTCTATCGCCGATATACCATTTAGTGTTGACGAGTGCTTGGTATTGGGTTTGGTGGAGTCCAAATTTGTCCTTACAAATACTCACTTCTTCAAGCTTCTTTTTATTAGAATAAGAGTAGCTCCTAGTGCAAAATTTTCTTTGAATGAATATGCCATCATCAACAAACTTGTATGTCTGGCTAATTTGAGTAGAGATCAGCGTGAAGAGACAGAAGTCAAGGACTCCATGACAACCAATGAACGCCTTAGGTGAGATCAATTTTCACAACAATAGAGTTTTAATGGATTTTGCGGCCATGTGAATATAAACTATGACATTTTACATAGTGGATTTTCCGCTGTATTAGAATAATACAGTGATGTTAAGTGGATCTCGGATTCATATGAGACAAAATCCACTAATGAATATGTGTCCACCTTGTGGAGGTGTCGCAACATAAAAAGCAGTCGAATGAAATTGTGGGGGAAATGATAATCTTGCTCAACCAAAATTTGACTTGGCTGAAGTGGATGATCTGATGATGTAATTATTATAGTCATTTTCCAAGCCAATATTTTGGCAAATGCAAAAGAATTGGAGGTAGACTCAAGCACTACCAAGCATATATGTTAAAAACATAATGCTTTATCCTCCTGACTTTAGTAAGGAAGGAGAAGAAAATATTTATCTTGATGATTGAAGAACTACTCAAGTTCTTGGGAAGAAGAAAAATTTCTCAAACTCATATTAAAATTGAGGCTGAGTAGTTGAGAAATTTCTTATTGTATGTTCCTATGGAAATGAAATGACGCTTATATCTAGACATTATGATTGCTAAAAGGCAATAGCTATTGCAAAGAATGAAACTTTCAATGGCAAAAATAGACGTTTGGTTGAGACGTGATGTGGTAAAATAATTCCTTATAAAAGGGATTTATATCGATCGATTATGTTAAGTCAGAAATGATTTTGGCCAATCATTTGACTA
Organism: Eucalyptus leucophloia subsp. euroa; assembly: GCA_017140325.1. NCBI lineage: Eukaryota > Viridiplantae > Streptophyta > Magnoliopsida > Myrtales > Myrtaceae > Eucalyptus > Eucalyptus leucophloia. The sequence goes on from CM029470.1 coordinate 12,125,044, forward strand.
TACATCGAAGGGAATAGGACAAGCCAATTGAAGAAAATCAACAGTGATGGTAACCCAACCTATGTGATTGGCGATCCCATGAATTAGGTTCATATGGGTAATAACAAGTCATTTGTTGATCTAGTGCACTATTAAAATTTATTGTCCATTCTAAGGTGAAAATAGTGCAAAATTGCAAGGAAAAAGAGGTTGAGCTAAGCTCTTAATGAAATTCCATAGCCATTATTGGTGGTGTATTAAACTGCAAAATACACTTGATGGAATCACCTATATAAGTGTGGAGTGGGGCTGCTCTTATGAGATTTTTTCGCGAAAATCTCTAAAGCACTTATGAATAAACCAAGCACGCGCATGGCCTATTAGCACAAAACCGCATTGATCAACAAAGTTTGTGGGAGTGTAATATGATTGGTGAAAATTATAACTCATAAAAGAAATTTTTGGTTCATAGAAGTTTCAAACTTCACCAATGATTTCGTGAATTATATTTCATTCTTTCTAGGGTTGGTCATAGCCTAACAAGCACCAATTCCGATGCATTACTCTCCAATAACCCATAATTATTCTATTTTCTTGTCAAAACTTTTTGAAATATGTGGGGGATTGTTGGATATTTCAGCAGTTTTGAAATACTTACAATAATAGCTTCGATAAAAGTTATGACCGCATTGAAAACCATCATTATTTTTAACGGTCATATAACGGTTTCTTAACAGTCATATAATGGCTTTTTAAATCATTTTGTAATGTTTAATTTATTTCTTAAATAAATTCTCCATTATTTTACAACGGCTCTTTTAACGGCTCTATTTTGTCTGAATATAAAAATAAGATCTCATAAGACACAATATGTTCTCATATATCTTTCCTTTCCTTTCAGCTGGGTTATACACAAAAGTTGTTTTGTTTCCTTCTAATATTCAGTGCGGAGTATAGAGGAAGGTCTGTTGTATCTTGGGAGGATAGCCGCCGAAGCCTTACGCACCGAGTTTCGTACTCCGAGGGGCGGAATTATCCTTAAGGACAGTGTTTGCACGCCTCAGACATTTGTTTTTCTATTTTCTAATCCTTCGCAATGTATTAGCAGTTATTATTATTTTTTATGTATTTCTAAACTGTTTCCAACATAAGCTCCGTATCAAAATTGGGATGATTATAACTTGATTCCTCATACTTCGCTTTGCTCCCCTAACTCATACTGATAATTGAATCTCTCTTCAGTATCTCAGCCATAAATTATCACCACCAACATAAGCTAAAGAATTATGCAGTAAAAATTCCTAAAAGAGGTGGTGCTGAAAATAAAGAGCACCAATGGGAGTAAAATATGTTGATAACTATCATTTTCTTTTCTCTGCTTTTACTAACACTGTCTTATTGCATTTCATGATATATTTCTATCCATGAAATTGTTTCATCATTTTGATGGCACGCATCATGCGATTGATAAATGTGAACTGGTCAACTCAAATCAGCATCTGTCCTTCTCTTCATTTCTCTCTCGAATTACCAATCCCTTGCTTTGTTTCTAGAGCTTTGAAGCACAAGGAAAAGAACCCCACTTAGGCCTTTGATGTCCAATGTGAACTGTTCAACTTCAACGGCCTCCTTTGCTTCTTTTGGGGGTCCATTCCGATGAGCACACACAGAGCACCGACCCATTATTTATTTAGTGGCCAACAGCCAAACCTGATAATAGGTTTGAATTAAAATTCTGAGAAATAATGCATGGACGATCAACCTCATTGAGATTTCCCAGGGGGATTAAAGAATGCACGATAATGGAGGAATTAATTCAGTCCGAACAAATAGTCATCACGAGTGCACTCTACTGCCCAAACCCTAAGATAGGAAAGCTTTAAGCTTGTAGATGGAAACAATTTTGACACTAGTCTAGCTGAAATATGGAATTTCTATGTAACGAGCCGTAATGCACCAGCCTCTGTCAGTTGATGCTGATTGAAAGTCCTCACGAGACAAAAAGAAAAAATGAATGACATTGATCTTATAATGTGCTGAGCAACAAAGATCAAGTCAATCTTGGTTCGTCGATCTTTGTTCGTCTTCACTTTTTTGCTGGCCAAGGTTCACACATTATTAGTTCATATTAAAAAGCTCCACTCAGTTCTATCCCCATAGAACCACCTTTTTTCTTCAGAGACAGTCTTTTTCTTTTTTGGTCTTACTCGGTCTCTCTTTATTATATACAGTAGTGCACGTTGTTGTAGAAAAAAAGAAAAGAAAAAGACAGAATTTACACCCCCTAATATAGACATAATTACATATCCCATGCGCACTGGATGGCTTAAATAGGGAGAGAGGAGCGAGAGGTCTTGGAGGGGAATTCGTTCGGAAAAGATAGAAATAGAGAGAGGGGAAGAGGGAGGGGGGGGGGGCAGCAGAATTCGCCTCGGCTAGGCGTCACTCAGCCATCCTCGACGCAAATTGACATACCCTTGTCGGTATGGATGGTGGTCGTTGGAGGAGGCGGTGATTCTTGATTTAATATAGGATAGTTGGCGTTTTGTTGTTCTGGGTTTAATGGACGTCGATGGTCCTAGGGCCGTGCGAGGAAGACAACAGGAGTAGGACTAGAAGGCAATAGGAATAGAGGTGAGGGGAGGATATGGGTTGGGTCAAGCCTAAAGTTTTTTGGGCCAAAATAGGTTTTATAAGCTTGGGTTTATTCCGGATTTTGAATTTGGGTTTGACCCGGCCTTGGAAATGGGGGCCGAAGCTGGATTTTGTTGGATTTGGGCTTATTTGAGCTTAGTGTGTTTTGGGTTCTGGATGGGATTGATGGGCTTGTTAACTTAGCTTTGGTCCGAACTTGATCCATTGGGATTGGGCATAGGTAATGCTCGAGGAATTGGGCTTAATTCTATGAGTTGATCCCAATTCGTGTTTTTAATCAATTAAAGCCTCATAATGTGTAAAACCCATTTCGTGTCCTTGATCCCAGATTCGTGTTAAATGCAGCAGCGCATCTTCCCGGGTCCCTATTTTCGGAATAAAAAATTATTTTTAAAATTATTTTAAAAATTTTTAAAATTCCAAAAAACTTTTTTTTTTTTTTACTTAAAGTTATGAAAAAGCTTAAGATTTAGATTTTAATGTGCGAAAATCCTTAATAAAAAAATGTGCTTAGAGTTGAACAAGTTTTTAAAGCTTAACAATAAGGTTTGAATGTTCTTAGAGATGAGTGCTAGATCGTTATTTGAGCATTTCTCTTTCAATTATTAATTGATTACACGCTCTCAATATATTGATTGTCGTTTCCATTTTAGCCTAGTTAAGAATGACATTTTTCTTATTTCTTAGCATTTAATTCTTGCATTGCCTTGCAACTTATTTAATACTTCATTAGTTATTGATTGTTATTTTAATGATTGCGCACCCGCATAATCACATTACATGTTTGTGAATAGGTTTCACATCAATCAAGACTGCCTGACAATGCTTCTTTCTCAAGGAGCAGCATTTCCTCTAAAAAAATTCTCTTCTTTTAAGCTTAAGAAGATGAATAAGATTAAGAGCTGAAAACGCATTAGTTGATGTTGCCTTAGGTTCTCTAGTTGCATAAGAAATGAAGTGTATTTCCATGCCTTACTTGATTTTAAGTCGACCTCAATAGGTTAGTGGTGACTTCTCACTAAAAATCCTTATATTGTCAATTAAAGCTAAAATTGAATATCCAACATCATGTGAGTCTAAACAAAGACTATAAGCCCGCCTTTTAGATATTATCTCAAAGTTTATATCTTTTCCCTTTCATATGAAAAAGGTAGGTCTCATCAAATACTATTTACAAGTCTCTCCTCCTCTATCGCATAACGTTGCCTCTACCCTCTGGTGATGCCAAGTGACTTTTGAAGCCATGATGATCACCACCACCAATAGTCACTAGGTTGGACCGATCGCTCATCCTTACTCTCTCACACGCACGTGCTTGTGGCCAACAAATTCATTTAAATCCATTACAATAATGGCGTTTTTTTTTTCTTTTGGTAAACTTTGCGAACAGCTTGATGCACTATCTCCCTTCAACCCTTTGAGCGAAATGCGGCAATGATTTTTTTCAATGTTGAACGAAATGTTATTTGCTACTTACTTACTTTTTTGTGAATGATGCCAGCTTGTACATGTTATAGTGGACAACATGTCGAATAAGAAATGCAAATCATGTGATAAACATACAAAATAACAAACACAATCCAAAAGCCCTGTTTTTTCCCCTTTCCTTAATTTCTCGTACATCAATATCTTTTCCCTCTTTTTATTTTAAATCATTTTATTAAAATATTCCTTTGTTTTAACTTGTTGGTTCGTCTTGCTCTGTAAATTCCAACATCAAGCCACTTTCTTCTCCTTTATTTTCTCTCTTCTGTAGCAATTTTTATAGACATCTTTCCTGTTCCTCAGAGAAATTCCTCCGCCTCCATAGCTTCTTCCTCCTCTTTTGGTTGACGATTCTGATTTCTCAAATAAATAAAAAAAATCAAGACTTTATCCCACTTCTTTAGTTCCTCCTTTGCTCTGTTTCTCTTGCAAAGTCCACTTCTTTGCTTCGCTATATTTTGTAAACTCTTCAAAGCTCTCTCTTCGTCCTGAATGTGGTTTTGAGTTCTTGAGCTCCTGAGTCACATGCCAAGCCCTTCAATTCCCTCCAATAAATTACTTTTTATTTTCAAGAGATCCATCTTCATTCTCATCACCCTCTTCTTGATGTCTGAAATCCATGTCTCCAATTCCCTGTGAAATCCTTCTCTGTGGTATACTCTTGATTTAAGCGCACCCACCTTGGTCAATCCTTCTCAGTCGTCTTCCTCTACTGGCTCAACCATGTCTCGTCATTTAATCCCTCAATTCCTGCTAATGTATGTAATAGCTACCCCATCTGAATAAATCTGAAGCCTAGTACCATCTGGGGTTTTGATCTAATTTCATATTCTCCCCCAATTAATTGCTCTGAAAAGGAAAGAATTCTCTGCACAAAGCACGAGAATTTCACAGAACTCCGTGGTTTGTATCTGCATCAATGGCATCTCCTAGCGGAACACCTTCAGGGGTCATCCCTGGTTCAGAACACGGCCTCTAGGGAGGACTCGCAGGTCGTGATGGATCAGAGTACAGGTGTCAAACGGGTGGATCGGGTTGGGTTTGGGTTGGGTCATTAATGGGTTGACCCAAATTAATCCCTTAACCCATTTATGACCCATTTATGGCTAATGTAAATTTTTCGACCCATATTAATAAAATATTTTCATATTTAACCAAACTTAGGAAAAATTATTCTTATGTTTTTTTTAAAGATTATATTACTAAAAAACTTCCAAGCAATACAAATCCAATCAATAATTTTTCAATTTTTTATAATTTTTCCAAAAAAATTATTTCTTATATATATATATATATATATATATATATATATATGGTATTGTTAAAATAGTTTATACTATACAAATTTAATGGATAATTTTTATAATTTTTAAAATAATTATTTTAAAAAATCGAATTTTAATTATTTTTAAATTTTTTAATATAATTTTTAATTTTTAATTTTCTTTTTCTTTTTCTTTTTTGTTCTTCTTCTTCTTTGGCCGGCCGCCGGGCCACGACGACGGCCGGCGGCCGACCACGGTGTGAGCCTTGAGCTTGCCCGGCTCGTTGACACCGACGAGCTCTCGGCCGCTAGATCTCGGTGAGCTCGAGCTCGCCCCTCGCCGGATTTGGCGAGGCTCGAGCCTTGCTGGACGTTGGCAAGGCCTCCACCTCACCAGATTTGGTGATCTCGAGGCTCGCCGGCGTCGGGCGAGCTCGAGCTCGCCCTCGCCGATCCGGCGAGGCTCGAGCTTCTTGCGGGCGTCGGTGAGGCCTCCGCCTTGCCAGATCCGGCGAGCTCGAGCTCGCTCGACGCCGCAAGTTCGAGGTTCGCTGGCTAATCGCTAGCGACCGGAGGAAGAAGAAAGGAAAAAAAAAAGAAGAAAGAAAAAAAGGAAAGAAAAAGAAAAAGAAGAAAATTAAAATAAAAATAATTATAATTTCGGTTTTTATAAAAAAAATATTTTTGTAAAGCTAAAGAGAGAAGAGAGAGATTGTGAGATTTTGAGTGAAACTAAATGAGTTAATTTTTAATGGGTTGATAAATGGGTTTTAAAACCCATTTAAGATCCATATATCTCAATCTCTTTATTTTTAAAACCCATTATGGGTGATTATGGGTGCTTAAGGAAGTAAGGCTTGACCCATTTAAACATAAATGGGTCCATAAATGGTCAATGATCCATTTTGACACCTCTAGACTAGAGGAAGAGGAAGAGGATGATCTAGAATTGCGAGTCTGGATGAGGAAAGAAGCACCTGGACAATCTGCCGGATCAGGTCGCCCAGCTGAACAAGGAGGAGACACCGGATCAGGACCAACATCACCGCATAGGCACAGCATTACTTGAGCATTTAGGTCGAGAACTCTGTGCTGAGAGCCCAGGCGGTGAGCTCAGTCACAGGTCGGAGTCATTGGATGAGATCATCGAATTCTTGAATGCGAGCAATGGAGCTTTGGATTTGGGGTTGCCTACGATGCCAAGAAGCTGACGAAAGGGAATCTCACCGCTCATTCGAGCAGGTGCTTGCCACGTCTCATTATCAGGTTGGTAGTGAAATTTGTCTTCTTTTAATTTTAGATTTTAGATTTTATTTATTTTGCAAAAAATAAATAATTTTAAAAATATTTTTTTAAAGATAATTTTTTATATCACTTATAAACATGAATGAACCAAGAATATTTTCATCTTTCATGAAAATTATATTATTGATAATAAAAAAAATATTATTTAATTATTTTTATCATTTATTTTATCTTTTTTAGCATGAAATTATTATTTGAGAAAACTGGATGACTGGTGCGGACATGGGACAATGCTACGAGCCATTGTACAGATGGACAATCGAAAATAAAGTTGGTATGCTCCCAAGAATCTCATAGAAGAGAGGCGAATTACATTCTAAATTAGCATTATTCATGAGTAAATTTTATCTGCAGTGACCCCCCGCCCCCTTCACTCTAATGCTCTCATGCGATTTTTCAATGTTCTTGACATTTCTCCTTGTTTTTTTTCCCCCATTTTAATTCACTTTCCTCAATTTGTGTATGGAGGTTTAAACTTGCTCAATTCGTTTGCCTCGGGCTAACCAAACACCTAGTTACGGTCTAATTAGGCGCTGCAGTTATTTGATCACGAAATGGATAATTGTATGTTTTTATAAAGTCTCTATCTAAACCCCTGATGTCAAGTGAATGAAGTTATTCGTTTGTTCACTCTAATTTCGTTTGTTCTTTATGCATTTGCTTTCTCAGCACCTTGAATTTTAGTATTCATCTTTCATTTACTTCAAATTTCAAGCTTAGTAATTTCCTGTCAAATCAACGCAAACTCATTTCAGAAAAAACCAAAATCAAACTTTTGGTGGAAGATATCTCACTTCCATAATAAATTCGCATTTTTGGTGAAACGGAAAGTATTGTTACTTTTTATTGATAGAATATTTAAATATTAAATCACACATTTATCAATCAGTTTAAGTTTTTAAAATAGTTATCAATAGTCCCACCATATCTTGCACTTATCTAGGAACATGAACTCTCTCTAAGGGATTCTAACCCTCGGTTTGATTTTCATGAAAATTTTGGACATAGATTTAGTTTTTATAAAAACATGATTTGGGTTGGCCTGATCAAACACGATTCACTGCGTGCCTTAATGCACATAACCGTTGTAGTCTCTGACATGAACTGCAAATCGCATATTTTAGTATAGACAAACCAACCCTGATTATTCAAGTGCTTCAGGTGCGTCTCTCCTCCCAGTTTATTCGCATGCTCGGAGCATTTGCTTCCTTTGTTCCTGTTTTCCCAGTTAGATTTGCTAACCTCGTTCCCGATCAATGGAAAATTGGAGTGAACTTTCGAACTGCACATGGTGGATTAGGACTGAAATGTCTGTTACTGCGTTCAGTGTGTGGTATAATGCTTTATTGGGGAATGCTGGCGATTGATCAACTGAAGGATATAATGGGGAATGCAATTAATGCCGCGGTTGATTCTGTTTTGGCTATTCTGTGCTCCCTTTGTGACATTTGTTGTGGACTTGATCAGAATAGGCCACGGAAGAGAGAGCGGAAGAAATTTAGAAGGAAATGGCAGGAGGGACATGGTAGACTCTACGTTGAGGGCTCTCAGGCCAGGATCATCAAAGAATCAACTAAGGCTGCTGTTGAGGAAGGCCAATTTATTGAGTTATAACCAGCTTTCCATTGCTATAGGACTCAAGCTCCATATTTAGTGCCTGTCCTGGCGAACGCAGATTGAGTTTCCATTTGTAACTTCTCAGTTTCGTTCAACAACAATTAGAGCACGCAAGTCCAGCCAAACGATGAGAAACTTAGGGACAAGAGTAACCAATTTGAGATAGAGCTTTATTTAAAGTATGTGGACGTGACATTTTCCGTTCATCAAGGAGATTAGTCGAGTTGCATATCTGGATAGCCCCTTATCATCCAAAAAGGAACTTGCAGAAAGTTTTCCCCACCCTTCTTCCGAAAAGAATTCCGTAATGAGACAGAGCAATTCTTTTACTTTGCTTACTCCTCTAAAGATTAGTATCTTTAGTCATGAAGTTAAGACCTCCTAGTCCTAGGTAGATAATTATCTAGATTGACTGATCTTTAATTTAACTTTACATCACATTTATCTTAAAATGTTGGAACTTGGATAGATAAAGAAAACCACATAACTAGAATTCACATTCCACTTAGCTCTGCTAGGACTTAATTCTCTATCTGTCTCTGCAACTAATGATTGCGCCATATCAATATCATGAATACTCACTGTATAAGGTTTTTGGTGATTGCATAGACAATATATGAAGGTGATCAGGGGATGGAGGATGTTATTGCAAATAGAGATGTTAGAGGCGCGACTAGAGTTGCTTCAAGCTCAGGGAGGGGCACTGCCTCAAGTTCAGGAAATGGCGTGGTTTTCAGCTCAGGAAGCGGTAGAGGTTTGAGTTTGCAAAGCGGCTTCGACTTTAGGAGGCAGTTCAGAAAATTCAAGACTCCGGCATGCTTTAGAAGATCGTGAAATGGGGCGGCTTTCAGCTCGGGAAGCAGTAGAGGTTCGAATTCATGAACCAGCTTTGACTTCAGGAAGCAGTCCAGAAAATTCAAGACTCCAGCATGCTTTAGAAGATTGTGAAATGGTGTGGCTTTCAGCTCAGGAAGCGGTAGAGGTTCGAGTTCATCAAGCAGCTTTGACTTCAGGAAGCAGTTCAGAAAATTCAAGACTCCAGCATGCTTTAGAAGATTGTGAACGTAATCATCCACACATAGAGGAGTCGTCAGAGGAGAGATTTCAGGACCAGCTGCATCAGATTGAGAAGGTTGAAATTGGGGTTTCTTGTTATAGATCTTCAGCTGAATGAATACTGACGATATATGAGCTTCCGCCATATTGTCACTATGCATTTTATGACTAGATGTTCTCTTTCTTGGTAAACATTGATCAAGGGGACGGGCAGAGGTGGTTATTCTACTATTTTGTGTCACAAGTAGTAACCGAAGTCATTTTGTTCATTATAGTGTTCTTCTGATCCTTCCAGAGACGTGAGCTAGTTGATAAACATGGTCGCCTCATTGAATTTTGCTTGAAAATTGTAAATTGTCGGGAGATGGATGCAATAAGTTATTGCCTTCTTGCACCCTGATTCTTCCCAAGGTCTCATGAGCAGCTACTACTCAGTGTCCTGAACTAGTCCTAGATGACAGAGTGACACTCTGCCAGTCCAAATAAAGATACATGCACACTAAAAACTTAGTCGAGCACAATAGTTTTCGACACATTCCAAGTGATGAATAAGATTAGCTTAAGCCTTTCCAATCTCTCTCTAAACAGGCTATCCGATAGGACTTCAGGGTAGTGATCACTTGTTCAGAGTTCGAGGTATCAACACTACTTCATATAAGTAGATAGCAGCTCCCGCACCTTGTCCCCAGAAATCTCATTCTCTTAAGCTCGCCAAACCTGGCAATTTTATTCCCAAGGCACAAATTAAGGATCTCCAAACCGTACTCATTTTTACGTGGACTACCATGTCGAAGACCCCCACAAACGTCCCAGGATAATATACAACGTTGACCCCAACAAAGGAACTGTAACATTATACAGCCTCATCGTTGGAATGCCCCCTTTGGTGCATGACGATTGTGTCGAAAGAAAGAACTTTCCTCTCCCTCGTATCCCGAGGTTGTGGACTGTTTTTAACAGCAGGCGTATGACATGCCCAAGAAGGAGAACCATGAGTCCGATTCACATGAAGATTCTGAATCAGATAACCTTGTAGATTGAATTCCTTTGATGAGACGGTGTGAAGATAACTATTGAGAAGACATAGGTGAGTGCTGTGGACATAATGGTGATCCACATGATCACACAAGGATCTCCGCAGAAACACTCATTTGCCTTGAAGTGCAGAGGGATGGAACGAAACTCGTTTATGTTCTTATCTTCGTATGCAAGGTACTTTCCCATCTCTCAACTTACATGTCCTCTGGAGTCAGTTTTTGTTACTTATGAGGGATGACTAATGCTAGGAATGTGAAGACTTGTTAAGAGGATTGGTGCATCAAGTGACAGCGAGATACTCTTATTAGATGTTAGATCCAAAATTGCTTTTGTAATAGCTCATTCCACTTTATACGTATCAATTTTAAGTTGGTTTTTGTATTCTTAACATTACTCGTGTGATATATCTATGGGAAACGTGACCCTGAATCTGTGGGATTGGACATACATTGTCAAGTAAAAAAGGAACATAATCGATTTGCAAATAAGCATTTTATGAGCATTAGATATTAAAATTGCAGGTGGTTATATTCTTATTTTGGGTGCATTTATTATGCATTAAATCGATGATATGAAAAATATTTTTCTCAAATAGAATAGCTTGCATTGCTTCCAAAAGTAAATATATTAATAAAAAATATTTTCACCATAGCGAAGATGTTTAGGCATGGAGTGTGGACGATTATAAAAACATTCTAGGGTGACCAGTTTTTCTCAGCAATAAATATTCCTTTTTAGGAGAATAGTTATAGATGCACTCTTGTTTATTCTAAGAACTTCGTCCTATTGGTAATAAACTCCCTTAATTATAGTACTAGAGTTTATTAGGATAATTATCAAAAAGCTCTAAACTTATTGAACATGTGTCAATTCAGTTCTAAACCTTTCAATTAGGCCAATTTCATCTTGAACTCTTTGACAATTTGTCAACGTAATCCATCCGGCCTATTTTTATGGAAATAGTTGATGTGGTGTTGGGCATCCTGTGCGGCACGGCTTGCACTAATGTGGACAATTTGTGCAATTTTAAAATATTATTTATAATTAATTTTTA